>CM027671.1:4800000-6210000 GCA_015731905.1 Salix dunnii
CTTCAATGTTTGATTAGATGAGGATTGGGTTTTGTGGTTTTTTCATGTATGGTGTTTTTGGTTTACTGATTTGGGTCACGAATTTGAAAAGTTAATGCAAGTCTGCATTTTTTTTCTTTGCTTATTTTATTACTAGACATTAGTTTTGTTATATATAAAAAAATAGTTTTGTGATTTTCTTTTATATTAGGTTAATATAGGTTAGCTTGACTTTTATTATCTAAGTTACATGTTCATCATGCAACCTCGAGCTAAGTTTTTTACTTCTTTGTATCGGATTACATACCTTCAAAGGTTTTTCTTCAAGTTATTGTGATCTTTTTTGAAAAAATATTTATTTACAATCATTGCCAAAAAAAAATATTTGGTTAAAATTAAGATTTTAAAAGAAAGATTAATTATTGTCTAATTAAAACTATTTACTATGCCACGGGGTAGTGTAGCACTAGGCATTAAGAATTAAGATTCAAGGTGAGGGTGAGAAAAAAACCAAAAAAACGATTAGATCGAGAAAAACTAACTAAGAATAATCAAATCGAGAATCAAAACCGATTAGATTTTTTTTAAAAAAAATTCAGGTTCAATTCAGTTTTTGATTTTTTAAGTAAAAAACAGTAAACCAAACTACACTGATTCAAATTAAAAAAAAATGCTATTTTTTTTATATTCTTCCGATTCAATTCAATATTTTGGTTTGTTTCCATTTTGGTTAAATGAGAGAAGGGAAAACTTGGTTAAACAAAAAAAAAACCTAAAAAAAACTATTTTTCAGTTTTTTTGGTTAAAAAATCCAAATCGAATCAAACCAAACCAAATCAAAACCAGTTGGTTTAAACCAATTTCGGTTCGGTTCTTTTTTTTTAATTTATTTTTTGGTTGAGTTGTTTTTATTGATAAAAAACTGAACTAAACCGAAAACATTCACTCCTAATTAAAGGTGTTTTTATTACGCAATCACATTGTGTTTTTTAAAAAGATTTTTTTTTTGTTTTAAATTAATTTTTTTTTTATCATTTTTGAATTATTTTGATATATTGATATTATAATTAAAATTTTTAAAATAATAATAATTGTTTTTAATATATTTCCAAATAAAATCATTTAAAAAAAAATAACCACTAAACTTTTTTTTTAAAAACTGAGGTTGGTCAAAATACTTTGCAGCACTGTGTACACAAACATAAAAAATGAATTCATACACTGTTTATATTATTTGGTATTTAAGCGTTTTTTTCATTCACATCACTAAACAATCTATCTTTTCAATTGAGTCTTGTTTTAGTTGGAAATTAAATTTAATAATTTATTTTCTATGTGCTGTAAGAAAAAAAGAAATTGCCCTCGTCATTATTGATAACTCCTTGCTCTTCATCCTTTAATTTTAAAGGAATTATAATATAACTTTTAATAATATCTTTAGAAGAAGGCTTATCAGAAATTATTGTGTTCTCTATTTGAGGAAATCTCTATGATATTCCTAAATAGTAAAAAACCCAAATAAATTAAATGTTCTAATCTAAATTAATGAATTTAAATTCTTATTAATGTCTCTTCCTTGGAAGTCATATAAACCCTAACTAATCAATAATATCTATCAATTTAATATGCCGATATATTTCTTATTATGTATAGGATTTGATCTTGTGAACAATCACATAAAACTCTTATCTCTATGATCAATTATCCTTGATAATGAACAATAATTGTTCATATTCAATTGATTCATGGATGTTTATTTTTAGTATGAGCAGTCAAAATTTAAATAATTAACAATAAACATATTATACCAATTTTCATTGGAAGTTTTTTTCCAATGAAAAAATTGATAAAAAATGGGGAAGCTATAATAAAATTAATTATTAAAAATGGTACAATACAAAATGAACTATCATTTGATTTTTAATATACCTGTCAAAACTGGCTTTATCCCATGTATTAGACATCAAAATGTGCTAACAAGACCTATACCTAACTCCTCTGCAAGCTCATCCCATACTGGAAGGAGTGTCAAGGCAACGAGGAAAATAGCCGTTACAACAACTGCTTTCCTCCATGTTCCAACTTCCGTCACGTCATTAAGGCATGGTTTTTCCGGTGCCCTCTAAATATGTGTTGTCAAAACAGGATCATTAGAAAATGATTTTAGCGATCTAAACCCATGACCTGATACTTATCACTATGTTATTTCTTATCATTCAAATACCTGACATATCAAGACATATATTCCCCAAGGAAGTGACAATGGTCCACCAAGCTGAAATGAAGAGAACAAATGAGGTCTCAGTTGTAGGAGAAGATATTAAAGAATCAGTGAAGTCATGGAGGCAGTGGCGTGGGAGTGTAAGTTTATAACCAGGATTGCACATGTCATTAATGATGACAGCATAAATGCTTCTCAAGTAACATAGCAGTTTGCTACATAATCGGGCGAAAGCCCCAAATCTGGAGTCTATGGTGGTGGTGTTTACTTCACATGTTAGACCAAAACGAAAGAGAAAAATAAAAGTAGTAACTTTCTCATTTAATAGCCTGGGTCATCTTAATATAAATTAAAATTAACAACTTATTTTAGCAGTGTCATTATGCTTTTGAAAGCAGGCTAGGCACGTAGAACAGGGTTAGACATACCACTCCTAAACCAAGCAATGTGTAAGTTGTCAAGCCAAACCCAATTAGTGCTCCTTTCCCAAAAGCACCCTGCAAAAATAAAAAATGAAAGACGAAGAATTGTTATTGTGTGAGACAATTTCTATGGAAAATCATATGTCAACATTGTGGGAGTTACAGATTGATGTATTAAAAAGAAGAACAAAGAGAAGCATAATTCCTCATTTTTTCAAATGCTAGTCCTTTCGTATAGAAAAAGAGGCATTCTGAGCTGACTACGTTTGCATCTAGTGCACTGGCTTGAAAGCAAGCTACCTGGTCCTTCCCAAGTTTGAAAAAATATAATGATAAACACTTTAGGGGCAGACTGCCCTGCATTCAGCCACCTCACAGTGACCTCCTAAGCTATCTTTCTCTAGTTGCAGGTCAAAATCCAGTAGCCCATAACCAGCTCAGCAACAAGAAAATCATTGCATCATAACAAATTTCTTTGAGGCAAGATTTGGAATACAAAAGGAGGTTGCTTTTGAAAATCTTAAATAATACTTTTAACAAGCAGAGCCACAGAAGGCATTGAAATAATAAGAGAATGGCACAAAACAAACATCACTAGAGACGAAAAAAGAGGATATGGTCACTTGGGACTAAAGGATAAAATTTGTACAATGAGTAACAGATCCTATCATTCCAGAATCCCCACGTGGAAATGGTTCATCTTTGTTGCTGTACATATATGTGAGATATATGAGATGCATTTTATACATATCAGAGAAGGTCAACAGGCAACTGCATACAATTCTTCCCTTATCAAACTAAGTAGCATAAAATCAATGAAAAAAGGGAAGGGATTGGCTTAAACAATATGAGCAGGAGAAGAGTACCTGAATAGCTCTTCCACCATCAAGGCACCCTACTGGAAGCATATTAAAAGCTGTTGTGGTTAATCCACACCTGCCACAAGTCATTGTATGGTAAGCATTTATCAACTTCAGAGGATACAGCAGTGGATAAAGAGAGTTGGGAACAGTGCATCACCAGCCTGCAATCACTAGAGGATGAATGGAAACTGTTGAAGCATGCAGTGCTCTGCACATTTACGACAGCTTGGTTACCACCAAAAATTCGATGAATGAGAAACACTAGATTAATGGAAAATGGAATACAAGCCATTGAATCCTTGAAACACTTCGTAGAATTGCATATATCGACAGTTATGTTGGTTAAGGAAAAGTTATAAAAAGCATTAGGAAGACATACGCATAACCAAGAATGGCTCTACTAATTAGTCCAAGAAGCAAAGAGCCTTGAAACAGCATGCTTGGAACTTGTACCAAATCTCCAGCTGCAGCTGGATTTGAGGAAAGCAACAGACCAACAGCAAACATTGAGAAAGAGAGAGCAGCACCAGCAAATGGTCCGGCAAGGGAAATGTCAACTTTTGTACTCCGATCAGGAATAATAGATTTGAACTACAAGGATTAAAAACTAGAGATAAGCAAGTTGTTAATTCATCTTCCTCATTCTTGTAGCAGTTATGATAGAGAGGATACAGATTATATGCAGCTCTAATTAGTAAGCAGTTATAGATGTTTAATTCTCAAGGTTGCATTCAAACATATTAACTTTTTGGAGTTTTCCATAGATAAAAATAATATTTTGAACTGATTTGATTCTCAAGGACAAGTATTTTACAAAGATATAAAAGAAAACATTAGCCAGTTATGGTTGCCATCTTAGAGTGTGCCCAAGATAATTAGATATATTCACCTGGGTGATTGCACCAAAGCTTCCAAGAGTAATGTTAGGTATGCAGAATGGAATACTTAGTTTTACTTTCTTCGGGACAGCAACAAGAATGTGCCCCACTTCCTGCATGTAATCCAACTCCATCAAGGAAAGTGCAAAAGATAATATTGAATACATAAAATTATAGATAACAACTAAAACATAAGAGTTTGAATATGAACTGGAATACAATAAGATTAAAATAGTTGGAGAAATGTTATTGAATGAGGCATGGTGGCTTGTGTTTCTTATGACTTTCTCATTCAACATGTGGTGACATTATACTCCCACTCCAAGTTTCTAGGATTATTTAGCATGCTGATAGTGTTGAGATTTGCTTACATGAAACAAAAGAATCCCCAAAACACCATAAGCTAATGGCAAAGCTGAATCCACAAATGGTAACAACAGCTCCATATCTGGTGGTTCAACAGCATTTGGATCTGTGAAGTACTTTACTACCTCTGGAGGAAGGCGATTGATCTGTTAGAACACATTCAATCAATGAATGATACTGGAAGAAATTGTTTAAGAATAATCAATGGCATCCAAAAAGATACTAAAAGTACAAATCCAAATGCATCTAGAGATTAAAACCATTATGTTGAAAGTATTCTAGAAAATAGCTAACCTGAGATGCAATCCCTAACTCCACAGAAGACCCAGTAGTTAAGAGGAATAGCAAGAGGGCAATCACATATTGCCAAAGTGTTGTTGGCCCTGGCTCTGATACCTCTTTACGTAGTAATCCAAAACTAACACGAGGCCCACCACGAGGGTCTGGTGCTTCTGAATTGGGTTCTTCCACCATAAATAGATTGTATTTATCACCAGTGGCCTCAGCCAACCGACTCAGTAGTTTGGCAAAAACATCTTCTCTGTTTCCTCTCAAATTTCCTAGGAAAAGAATGCCCTCACCAAGGTCTCCAAATGACTCTTCCTTTGTTACCCAGAAGGTTGAATAACCAAAAAGCTTGTCCTTAATTAGCTTTACATCTGCTGGATCAACCTTCTCAGGTCCAAGAAGCTCCATCAGTTTAAAAGAGTCTACTTGGAAATTATTGTAAGCAGGTCCAACTGGTGATATGGTTGTTGGCTGACAAAGAGAAACACTAGCATGTTAAAATAAAAGCTACCACCATACTATACTAAATGTTTATGTTTTTGTATCCCATTTTTGGATATAATCTTTCTTGCAGTTGCATCTTAACCCTGCTCATTACAAGTTTACAACCCATATATACGAGAAACATACAGTCATCTAAATGCATGAATGTGCATGCTTATACCCCATTTTTGACTGCAGTCCCACCTATTAGAACACTAATAAAATAATGCCTAGTCATATGCATTTATGAATGTCCATGTATCCCATTTTTTGTTATTATCATCTTTCTTGCTATGTTCTCTTAACCAAACTCATTAGCACACTGGCAAGAGCATGATACATGGAAGTAAGGTGAGGCCGTGCAATGTGTATTGATTGGCAGTAGGCTACATAAAGGAAACAGAAAGGAATAGGATTGAGCGAAAAACATGTCAAAAAAGTAAGAGCACTGAACCCAGAAATTCCATAACACTCAGCTGAAATTCTCTATATTCCACTATTTACAAATTTGAACACTTTTCACTACCCGGAAAAAATAATTGGTTTTATCAAAATAAGAATAAGGTTTCCTCGCTCTAATTCATCTTTTATCAAAAATCTCAAATCAACAATCCTTGTATCACCGTACATGCATACGTGCGAGACTCTCTTTTAGCAGCTAACATGCTATTACCAATAGCCAAATGGCATTATCAGTCAACACTCAAATTCCATTTGGCGCAAACAAATCCATCCCTTTAGTTCACTCAAATCGCATTTCATTTTCAATCACAACAAATCTCCATGCACTAATTCATTTGAGTTCCAGATGCATTCATTTTCAATTCCACAAAAATCCCAAAATAAATCAACATTAAAAAAGAAACCAAAAAAAGCAAAAGAAAAGAAAGGGTACCCTTGATGAAACAGAAGCTTGTGCCTTATCCGAACCAAACTCAGTGCTGATCCTCTCTTCCTTCTCTTCAGACGACGCCTCTTTCACATTTGAATATTTATCACCATTCTCACTATCGCTTCCATTATCTACTACATCTTTTTCACTATCATGAAGATTATTATTATTATTATTAGCACTAAAACACCTAATTTTACTAAAATTACAAACCTCTCTCTTTGAAATTCCTCCTTTAAACAAAAAGCATAAAGAACTCTGTTTCTTCCATTTCTTGAGCTGAATTCTGTCCCTGAAATCTTTGCCAAGATCCGAACACAGCTTCAAATTCACTGTGCTAAAACTACAGCTCGTCAGAGTTCCCATTCAATTTTTTTTTTTTTTTAAAATAAAAAATTTCTGATTAATTTATGTGTTTTTTGGATTTGGATTTTGTTATCAGACAAGATAGAGCAGGAAAAAAAAACAAGTTGCTATATCTCCTCTTATTAGGTTTTTTTTAAATATTTGTTTTTTAATTTTCATTTATGTATGTACGTACGTATGTATGTATTGGTTTAGATGAGGACGCGGGGTTCTGCTGGGCTGGGCCGGCCGGCAGATTAAATTTGTGCGAGTTGGTCCTTATGATGGTATTTTCTTTATTAATATATCATAAAAAAATCAATTTAAATTGTACGAAAATGAATTTGAAAGAAAAACGGTTTAATACATGGAGGAAACCACACGCACATATAAATAAATATATATTGTTAAGGAAAAAGTCAAATATTGGGATCAATTTAGATCCAAGATTATGATAGCTTGCAATTCTGTCTTGCTGCATCGAGTGGCAGCTGCACAGCAGGGGTGTTTGGAAGCATTTTACAACTGCTTTAAAAAATGTATTTCGATGATTTTTCGATTATTTTGATATTCTCATATTAAAAATAATATTTAAAAATAAAAAAAATATTATTTTAAAATATTTTGAAAAACAACCCGATCACACACTTTAAGAGAATATTTAGGATTGAGGTTGCAACGGAAATTTAAAAAAAATTGAGGGATTATATGTTTGATAATGGTAAAAAAATTGATTTTTGGATGTGAACCCTCACCTCAAAAATCAACAGAGCTCGGTTGCATGAAAAGCAACTAATAACTACTTTTCATGTGTCCTGTTTATTTCAATCTCGACTGCCAAAGGGGGGCTGGGGCTGGTAGTATTTTTTACTTTATTATTTATTATGTTTTTTTATAAAATATATATTTTTAATATTAAAATAATCTAAAAATTAATTGAAATATAAATAAATATATTAGAAGGAGATCACAATATAATTTTTGTCTCGCAATTCTAATTTTATTTCAAATAATATTTTATTATATATTATTTAAAAATCACGAAAATTTTCATGTATAAATTTATAATTTATAATAAAATTACAAGTATCTTAATAAAAAAATAAAAATAATTATTTAATTTCCTTGAATTATTTTTACCGGTGAAAAAGCTACCCTGCAGAAGTAAGAGCGGCCGGAGATGGGAACAACTCTCATAAAGGAGAAGCCGTACTTGCAGGAATCGCGTACTTCAGGTTGACTGGCATTGCCGCAACTCGTCTGCATGCGCTGAATCTTCTTCTCACGTGCAGTGGATGTTTTGCTTATGAATGTCGACGATGATACGTTTGTAAATTTTAAAAACCAATGATAAAGAGAATCACTTTCAATGGTTTTATTTTTGTGGTTGGATGATACAATAGAGAGACGTAGGCAATAAAGCAAATTTCAAGACTTGTTTTATACGTTTTAAGAGAAATAATAAATAAAATATTAAAATATAATCTCCCATACAAAAATATTATTCCTTGTATCTCGTAAAAATATCAAGATTATATAATGATTTTTTTAAATTATATGTTTTTGCTTTGTTTTTTTCATGAGATTATCATCATTTTTATAAGTTTCAAGAGTTTATTTTTTTAATTTTATCATTTAATATTATATTAATTAAAAAATATTGAGTTATTTTTAGGCTATTCAAGTAAATGGGATCATTTCAAATTGTTTGTGTATCACTATATTAAAATATAAATAAATTGTATAATTAATAACATAAATATATTATATAAAAATAAATTAGTTATATAATTAAAATAAAATTAGTGTAATATAAAATATATTAAAACATAATAAAATAGTTTTTTTTACCATTGATATACAGATAGAAAACTAGCATTGTACAGCACGAACTTTATTGATAATTGATGACTTGGCGTCGAAGAGAGCACCCATGCTTAGAAACGACGCCAACACGCAAATAAGTAAAACACAAAACGCGGCGTAGAAGAGCGTACCGAGTGACAAAAAAAGAGCAATAAAATTGGCTGCTTCAAAGCGCGCTTTCACTGCCTTAATTTGTTTCTTCTTCCCCAAACTAAATAGCAATTCTCCTAAATAACAGAGCGACGAAGAGAGAGATGGCAGCAATGGGCTCCTCTTCTCCTTCTCTTCTGCTTCTTTTCTCTTTGGTAGTTGCCTCCTCTCTGTTCCTCTCACGTGCCTCTCACGAGACCACTATCCAAGGTGCTACTTACTTTTGATGTCTCCTCTCTTTTAATTTGCTCGCTTCTTGATTGATTGCTGTGATCTGTCGTGGTGTAGTGTTCCTTTGGCTTTTGGACCAACAACGTTTGGAAATAAAACTTCATGTAAATGTCGGGTCTTTTTTTAAAAAAGAAAAAAGTTTTGGGAGCTAAGTTGCTGGCAATTGAAATCTATGCAGTATATTAATTTCTTTTTTCTTCGAAGTTAATGGGTTTGTTAGGGTTTGATTTTTTGTCTGTGTAGTATAGTGACGTGAAAATAACTGGGAGCAGCTTTATTCTAAGAAAAACCTGTAGATTATTGAGCGGTTTTGTTGAAATCTATATAGGTTGGCACGCTTGGTATTGCATGGTGTTTTGTTAACATAAATTTTACTTATTGGCACGCTTGGTATGTTGCTTTTGAGTTTTGAAAGGTTTAATGGAGATTTGAGATGACATCTCTTGATATCGTAAACTTGAAACAAATCTTTTCTTGGGGTTGTTTTCTGCCTTTCTACTATTGAATTTTAGACATGATTTGAATTGAGGGTCTGTTAAGGTAGTTATAGCATGCCTTAGTGATGTTTGGTTCTTCTTCATGTGATTGAGAGGAAATCTTAAATCTTCTCTTGTGCTTTTAACTTTTAAGTGATCCGTTTTTTTCTACTTTGAATGATCGATGATTTATGTTATCTACAATTACAGGCATTGACCCCGAAAATCCAGCTCTAGATGTCACTCCGTCCCACTTTCATGGGCGTGTGCTTAGCCATGATGGTTCTGAAGATTTCTTTTGTGAGCGAGTTAAAGTTTCTGGTCACTTGAGATGGAAACTCAGTAGGTATGCTAGTTCATTTCGAGTTACTTTGGCTCCATCTGCACAAATCCCAGAGAGATTGCACAGCAAAATCCAGGTTTGCTTTCACCGGTAAGTGAATTTCTTGACTCTTTTTTTTTTGTTTGCTCTCTTGTATCTCAATTTGATGATGGAAATTTTATGTCTCGCCCATGGAACATTTGCAGGAACGCTTCCCATGGATTATGCCAGTGTGAAAAGGATGATTGGAGAACTGTTCAGAAAGGGCTGTGGACATCTGTCATGTCTCCTTATGAGGAGAGATATGTCGATGTAAAGTTCATTGGTGATACTTCTGGATCTGTCTCAATTGCTGCTGATGAAGGTTTGATTCCCCTTGCTCCCTGTAATGCTTGGTTTTGCACACTGGATTTAAATTCCTTTATTGATACTGATTAATTGATCTTAGTGCAGATTTACAGCAATGGCGACTCATTTGTCTAGCAGTTGGATTTGTTTTACTATTGCTGGCACCAGTTGTCAGCAATTGGGTTCCCTTTTATTATAGTACTTCAATGGCTATTGGGGTTTTTCTTGTCATTATAATCCTTCTTTTTCAGGTATGTAGGTTTGGTTTTGTTGCTTTCAGATCTTAGCCCTCCATTTTTTCTCTTTGCCAACATTAGTATTACCTAATTGGTTGAAATGCATAACCAAAAGTCTTAAATAAAAATTTCAGAGCATTGATGTTATTCACTTATTTGAATTTTTGGCTAAGGTCCAGCGTGTGCCAACATGTGAATGATTGAGTTGTAAATACTTAGTGATAGATATGGAGCTCTTTTATGTCCCAAACATCCTTTCTTCATGGAAGGGGCTGGGTTGCAGTCAGTCTTAGTTGAAACTAGAGAAAGTTGACCATCCTTGTGTGGATTGTTCTACTCAACATGCACCAAATCAAATGGGACCTGTAAACCTAGAGCTTATAATGGAAGGGGATTGCCATGATGCTTTGTTAGCCAAGCCAGCTGTTTTTAGAGACTCAGGTTGTAGATAACTGCATTTTCATGCATGGTGCAGTGAGCAACCTGCTTGTGACAGAATGGATGTTTAATGGAATTCTAATGATTTTTCAAAATCAAATTCCCTAGACTATTATTTTGTTATTTCATGTCACTTATTTTTAGCTTTTTGTTGTCAACATATAATGTCAAAAAAGGATTGTCCTAGATCTTTTAAGCTCCATGGCTAGTTTCTGTGCCTCAATCCATTCATTGAAAATAGTAGAACTTTCCCAATAACAGGGTTTTTTTTTTTGGCAATAACACAACACTTTATAATGATGTTTAGGGATATAATTTTCAAATAGCAAACACTTTTAAACCTTGTTGTTAGTTTAGCTATAAATTATTCTGGTCGTATTACGAATGTCTTTGAATAGTAATATGCTTTCAATGTATGCAAGTTTCTATTCAATGCCTGCAATTTTGTTAATAAGAATTTCATCTTAGCCTTTTAACTCTTCATCGTGTAGACAGACTTACTATGTTTATCTTTGCTTTAATGTTGCAGGGAATGAAATTGTTGCCAGCTGGAAGGAAAAGTTTTTTCTATCTTTCCATATATGGATCAGTGGTGAGTTTGCTTTTACTTCAGCTTTAAGTTCCAATATCTTCTTATTATTTCTTCACACTTCATCCCATTTTTAGATAACCTTTTTTCTTTATCGAAGATGCATAAATAATATCTATTTCTGTTGCAGCTTGGAGCTGGCACTTTTATTTTACATCAAATTTCAACACTGGTAAATTCGATTCTAGTTAACTTTGGGCTGAGTGATGAGATGCACAATCCTGTAAGTCTTTCTCTACATAGATTTTTATGCAGAGTTTTGTAGAGTTCTTGCATTTACAGGTTCAAGGGAATCAATGTTCTGGAGCCAGTCCTGCAACGAACTCTCATCCCATCTTCCCAGCACTTCCATATTGATACTGCATGAATATGTAGACATGTTTAGTATTTCTTTTTTCCTTGTTTTGGGGTACCTGAAGCCATCATCCACAAGCTACATTCTATGTTCTCATAGGCTTCTCAAGATACACTTTGGCATTACGTTCCTGTTTGAAAGATGTGATTTATTTTTGGTAATATTTGAAAGTTTTGATAAAAAAACAGCAATGCATTTTTTACTTAATTCAGAATCCCTTTCACTCAAAGCACTTCTACAAAAAGAAAGGGGGGAAGAACCAATTGTATGCATGTGATTCTTTTTTACATTATTATCCTCACATGAATTTTATTCTATATTTGCTTCTTTTAAATCATTATGTTTTGACCTTTTCCTATTTTGCTACAGGTTTACATATTTATATTAGCAGGGATTGTTCTCACAGGAGCTGCTTTAGGGTTCTGGATGGTGAGAAAATTTGTAATCTCAAAGGATGGAAGCGTGGATGATGGTGTAGCGCAGTTTGTTAAATGGGCAATGCGCATGATTGCATCCACCTTTATTTTACAGGTATGACACCTGTTCATGTTAATTCCATTGCTTGATATCAAAGTAAAAGAAGATTTCTAAAGTTGCTCGAGTGCCACAAAATTAAAGAATTAATATACAGCTGCGGCATTTTACAGATGTGCTCCATTTTACATTTTCACATGAATAGAAGTAGCACACGTTGTAATCATGCATGATGGGGGTGTGGATAATGAAGTCCATTAATTCACGATGAATGCCCTCCTTTTGATGCATGGATAATTTTATTAATCCCACCACATATACATGATGTTACCTGTTAAGTCATGTTTGTCTTGGGTAAAGAAAAAAAAATCAGGGACAAAGGTGTGCCTTAGGGCATGGACATAGAAAAGTTTTGTAATTGTTTTGGATAGAGTTGAAGATCTGTTATTAAAGAAGAAAAGGTTCATAATCACGTATATATCATCAGGGGTAATTGTTTTTGGTAAAGATAGAGGTTACTGCCAATGATGCGTGCTTTAATCAGTTAAGAAGACCTAGGTTTACTACCTATTTAAAGGTATCCAGTTCTCTTTTTAACAAGAGAAAGTTAGAGAATGATAATTGGTTATCTCTGACTTGCTTCTATGGTATGATATTCATCAAGTCACTACTATTATTGGACAAAGAATCTTATATAGGACTAGGTAATTCCTGAGTCTACAATGTTTGATGTTAGCCAGCCCTTTGAATCATGTTAGATGAATTAGAATAGGTATTGGGTTGTGTACTTGTGCTGGTTTAAAGGTGAACTTTTCTATTCACTGTGCTATGCCCTGTGCTGAATTCCACTGTGGCCAGTTTGTATTAGTTCCATCCCTGTGAAGGCAATTTTTATCCATCCTGTAATCGTGCCATGTGGGACAGAAATTTAAGAGAAGTAAAAGAAAGAAGGAAGAAGCTAAGAAGATGCTGAAAGAAAGACAAGTGAACAGGAGAAAGGGAGGAGGAGAAATCTGCAACCTTACAGCTTTTAATAATTCATTATAAAATTTAATACGATGTCAAAAATTAAGTTGAAAGTAAAACCCTAAAACAACCAACAATTTGGCCAAAGGCACACTCCACTAAAATAAATTGAAATCCAAAATAGAATAACATCTAACCTAATAATAAAACTCAAAAGTCTAAATAAATTAAACCCAGTAGCATGCCAACCAAAGAACAACAGGTTGGGCTACCCTAGATCATCTGTCTGGTGTCAAGTTATTTTCCTATGATGCTAGGATTATATGAGTATGTAAACTAGATACTTCCTCTATACACTCCAGAGTCCATGTTGTAGACTTGACTTTATTTGAAATGTGTCATCATATTTAACTGCCTTAGGAAGTCTATACTGTCATTCTGTTACTCTTCTTGTGCGCTACTAGTTAAGCTTTTTTCTTCTTAGCTCATTTTCTTGTAGTTATTTTAAGAACAAATTTTGTTTTGACAGCATATTTTTAGTGATGACTGTTGTATGACCAGGTTTTCCTGTCTTCCTTTTCTTTCCCAGAGCACTCTTGATACTCCTTTAGCAATGGGCGCCTTGCTTTCTTCTTATGCAATCTCCTCTATTACTTTGAGGTGGTGGTATCAAAGGTAAGTTCTGTATTGTTGTTTAATAGTACTGTTGTTTTGAAGTAGTTGCATTCAGTTAAAAGGGTGGTGATTCTGTATTGAATTAGTATTTAGGATTTAAACCAAATTAATGATCTTGTGAATAATGTTTAGTAACTTAATTGTGCATCACAATTCTTAAGAAAAATTAATTGGATGGGTGGACAACATGATCCTTGTTTATGAAGTTTAATGAAGAGATATGGAAGTTGGCCAATGTTATCCTGACTAAATATTTCACCTAATGCATTTTTAGTTTAGCATATAACTTCAGCACCCAACTGTGATTTAATACAGGGATCAATCAGATTCTGGGGGTGGGAGTGCTTGGCTCCAGCCTGCAGGACAGTCAACAGCAAGATATCGACGTGCTGAATTCCTTAGGAGGTCAGGAAAAATGAGTCCCCAGGGGAAGATGTGGAATAGTCCTAAAAGCTCATCTGCTTGGATCAGCTCTCCTGTTAAAGGTAAGTATAACGGACCATGATACCTTGGCTCGATTTTGTCACAGAAACTGTGAACACATTAAATACGGGCCATCAGATTCGAATCTTTTTGCTTATTTTGTCCTTATCCTACAAGTTTGTTTTTGCCCAAGGCTCTGATTCTAAATGCAAAACAATCTGTAAACTAAGTAGTTATATGAAAAGGACCAAATCAGATTCAAATCTGAAATGAAATTGGTTAATTGAGAAAAACTGATCCAATGAAAAAGAGATTCAAAATAAACAAACCTGTTTAGAAAAAACCTTGTTATGATTAGGTGTTGATATAATTATCCAATTAACACACAAAATTTAACATCAACAATTGTATCTGGTTCGTTTTCCAGTCTTGAAAATTCAAGAGTTAATTGTGGACTTTGGGAATTAAACAACCAAACTATTTTAAGAGTTGCATAAATATTAAAACCTACAAGGGCAAAATGGAAAAAAATAATTATTTATGTTTGGTTTGGAACCTAATCACACAATCACAGAAATTAGGGATCAAACTTAATTGACATTTGTGTTGTGGGTGTGTCTCACTGGGGTGTGTCTCACTGGCTTTTTCCTTGCTTTATTTTGCCTATTTTCTTGTTTTTACTTTTATATTTGTTTTTGTGGTTCTGCATTTATTTCGCTGCTATGAGCCAGCTCATTGGCAGTTTGATAGTTCACATCACTTGTATGTGCGAGTTCTTGCATTATGCATTTTTCTTTACTTCAGCAAAAAATAAGATTATTCATCTTCTTTTTTCCATAAAAATTCCACTGATATGTGCAATTGAAACCATCCGTTCTAACACTTTCCTTGCTCATCATAAAAGATTTATTTTAAGAGAACCGGCCCTTGACACATATCCTTGCATTATGTTATGAATGTGTCCCCCTGTAGGTTTCACCAGCATCTAGAGCTTCCTTCCCTAATGTAACCGGAAAAAATCACAATGACTATGGTGTAGAGATTTCAGGGGGGGGATGTTGTTATTCACTTTCACCTGGACAGAATGTTCTAGTAGATCACTGATCTGTTCACATTCCTTGGTACACCAAGTATATAATTTCTATTTCCTTTCCTTTAAGGAATATAAACTAATTCAGATGCTAGCGTGCAATATTTTTGTGCTTCTAATTTGGATAATGTAGGTTCATTTATTTTGTATGGTTATTCTTTATCTAATGTTTTTGGATCATTCAACAAGTACTGAACCTGTCATTTATCAACCATCCATCCATTATAGAGTAATTAGCTTTTCTTTGCATTGGCAGGTTTGGTTTCACCATCTTCTCACTTGGCAACAGTAGAGAAACAGGATTACTATTCAACCTTTCACAAGACACCAAAACGAAAGTTCACAAAGAAACAGTGGGAGGATTTCACCAGGGAATCGACACATCATGCTGTAACAGAATGGGCAGCATCACCTGAAGTCACCAATTGGCTCATCGAGAACGCTGACCGTATTAAACTCCTTCCAAGCAATTATGGTTCAGAAGAAACGGTGGGAAGTGAATCAGACTCCACAGATGAGACTGTTGCCGGGAGTGGCAAACCATTTAGCCTTTTCAATTGGTAGAGACTGGACTAGAAAAATCATAGTAGCAATCAGGGATCTGCCCTTTAGATTGTGTAGGGAGGTGGCAATAGTTTAGGAATCTAATTTGCTGCACTATCAAGCATTACCAACAAGCCTAATGGCATTTTTTTTTCTAGGATTAGCTAACCATTTGATTAACTTTATGTTTTCAGAATTTAATCAATGTAATACCCAAAAGATATGCAAATTAAGTCTGTCAGTATAAAACTACAGTTCGGTTCAGTAATTGGTGTTGCTGTAATTACATGTTGAGTTGAGAAGACAAGCTGCTGTAATGTTTGCCGAAACTTGTAATTTCAGAAAAGCTGAAACAATCCATTAACAAACATATTTTAGGGAAAATTGGAGCCCATAACAGGGAGAACAGGTGGTTGCAAAATATAATGGACCATTTTTTCTGTCGGGTGAATGCCAGAAGTGGGTTTTTTATTATTATTTTGTAACATCCCGTGACTCGAAT
This sequence comes from Salix dunnii, assembly GCA_015731905.1. Lineage (NCBI taxonomy): Eukaryota > Viridiplantae > Streptophyta > Magnoliopsida > Malpighiales > Salicaceae > Salix > Salix dunnii. The sequence continues at coordinate 4,816,422 of CM027671.1, forward strand.
ATCTATTTGAGCCTTGGACACAAAGGGACGAGCAATCTGTTTTTTAAAAGAAAATCAACTTGTATAGTGTTTTTGAAATTTATTTTAAAAAAAATTGACCCATCTTATTATTCTAAAAGTATTTACACAAAATTTTAACTTGTATATAAATCCACTTAATATAGATTAAGTATAAACCGAAAATCAAGCATAGTGCTATTTTATATTACTCATGATCATTAATTCTTTTAAATATCCACGATCAACTTTTCAAGATACAATTTTCAAAGGAAGTGATACAATATTCATGAGCATAATTCACATAGTAATAAATTTGTGTCTTGTAGATATTAATTCATATACTATTAGTTACATACCATGTAATGTCCTCGTAGCTTCTTTTTTCTCTCCATTGTTAAGATCATTTTTATCTTCAAAACCACTTCTTAAGTTACATACTTAAGTTGGTTTTCTCTAGAAAAAATACTTAGTGTAGTTAATTCATGTGTAAGAGGGCGGCTCGGTTCCAATCTTATTTGGGCTATGAATTTTTTATAACAAAGTTGTTTAGTTTTGTATAAATTTTGCCTAGCCTTGTTTATTTAAGTTTCCATGTGTCTTAAGGGTTTCTTATTATACGTGGGGAAAATATTTATTTCCTTTGCATATTAATATATATTACTTTTATTTATTTTTTTGTTAGGTGAGGAGAAAACACAACAAAAAAAACAAAAGAATCAAAGCTAATTTGGGTAATATAAATGGCAACAAGGTTTCCAAATGTGCAAAGAGAATATTTCTACAACTTTGATTATTTTTCCTAGTATTAGAAAGACATTTAATGGTGGTAAAAGAAGGAATTTAAAGGTGATAACTAGTTTTCTTTTAAAAAAAGGGATAAATAAAAGGTTACAATTAAAATCCTCTTTTATCTTGGAAATTAAATAGGGACAACTTCTCTTTTATCTCTTAGGATTATTAGGCAAAATTATTGGTTATAGGTAATCCTTGTATCAAACTTGTAATATTTGTTTTCTTCTTCTCCTCTTACAACAACATAACAACATAAAAATTATATTTATAAACTATATTTTTTTTACATCAGCTATAACCCAAGACTTGTTTGAGGTTAATTAATAATTTATTTTCAACTAGAATCTAAAAATTAATTGGATTAGGGTTTGGGGCTAGTTTTGTAAGTGGGTCAATTCAGCCTACAAGGATAGATCTGTCAGGAATAATTTTTCAAAAATACTTAAACTCTTGTAAGCTTAAGTCTCAGCACCATTTGATTAATAATAATTTTTAAGTTTCCCAACTTAATGTGTAAAAGGAGAATATGTGGTTGTAAAATATTATGGACTAATTTTTATGTCGAGTGAATACAAGTAGTGGAATATTTTTTTGTAACATCCCATAACTTTTAAATATCTATTTGCACCTTGGGAATAGAGAAGCAAGCAATTTGTTTTCTAAGAGAAAATCAACTTGTATAATGTTTTCAATTTTTTTTAATCAACTTATCTAATTACTCTAAAATTATTTACACAAACTTTAACATATACATAAATCCACTTGATACAAAATTAAGTCAACCAAAAATCAAGCGTCATGCTTGTTATGTTAAAATTATCTACTTTCATAATACAACATTTGTATATTACTCATAATTATCAATTCTTCTTAATATCCCTAATCAACATTTCAAGTTACAATATTCCATGTCATTGGAAATAGATTAATATTTAATATAATTAACTCATAGTTACTATTAACTTCTTATTTAAAATCTTGTTATTGTAATCAATTTAACATTTTCCATATGACTTACAATCACAAACACATTTTTTCCCATGTCATTTTTTCACGTTTCATAAATGCATTTTAATGTAATAACTTTACCCTTCTCTAAAAAGTATAATTCATATAATATCACTTTTTTCTCAAAAGATACAATTTATATCATATTATTTCATATCTTTTGAGCATAATTCATATAGTGATAACTTTGTGTCCTAAAAATATTAATTCATATATTACACACTGAGTGGTACCTGTTGTTCTACAAGAGAAATGATACAAAAACAGTGTTGTATTATCATGACAACATTATTAAGTATTGACATTTGATGGAAAAGTTGTTGGATGCATGAGGAAGTTGAAAACTAATATAATAAAGAGATCAATCATTCTTTATTTATCCAATTTCACAATATGAAAAGGTCAATTTTTGTGTGAAGTTTTCCCTACTTTATCAAAGTCTAAACAAGATAAATGATTTGAACAAATAACAAAAATATAAATACACATATTTGAAAAGATAGCCATCATAGACCTCTGAAATGTGATCAGTGCATTGTATGGCCTAGAAGGCATTCTTTTGAAAACAAAAGTACTATAAAGGCAAATGAAAAATGATATTCTCTTGGTCCTCTAGTATTATGGCTATTTGATTGTATCATGAATAACCAATTGAGAACACAATAATATTCATGCCCAAGCAACTTATCCAACATTTGATCAATTAATGGTAAGGGGAAATGGCCTTTATGATTGGCTTTATTTGACTTTTCAGTAGTCCATGCAAATCCTCCACCCAAACATGGTCCGAGTAGGTGTTAATTTATTATTTGTATCCCTTACCACTGCCATTCCTAGTAAAATAATTAAGTTTGTCAATTCTTATTCCATTAAAAAAAGAACTAAAAGGTTGACAAAAAGAGAGATATGAAGACACTATAGGTTCAACTAGATCATTGTTTGAGTTGTGTTGCGGGTAAGATCAAATTTTTTATGTAAAAATAAATATACATGTGTTGCTAATGTGTTTTTTTTGTAGAAAAAAAAGAGTTAAACTATATAAAGTTTGATTTTATGTAACACGTTCAACTTAACAAGTCCAAAAACAATCTTGACAATCAATAAAAATACAGTCTCATTAAAAAAAAAAAAATACAAGATTAATGTTTTTTAAATTTTAAAATGATAACATTTTAGGTCAACTCCGGTCAATTTGGATCAACTCCAGTTATTTTGTCAAATAAGTTACCTATATCATAAGATCCAAATAACCTTATAAAAAGAATTTTTTTTTTTTTTATTAAACTCAATTGTCAATCAACTTATTGTTGAAACATAAAACTAAAAACAAAAATCAACAACAAAAAAAAAAGTCGATTCAACTTGAGTTAACTTCTTAACCTCATAAAACATAAGTCAAAACAAATTATGTTGTCCAATTCCTAATGAACTTGATATTAAAGGATGTACTTGAAAAGGAAAATCAACTAAAAAAGAATTAAAAAAATCTCAATCAATAAACCTAACTTGCAACCTCGGTTATAAGACTGTGATAACCCTAGAAAAATAAAATGAGAAAAAAAATATTAAACCATATTTTCAATTAACTAAATGCTAAATGATGAAATTGAAAACAAAACTTAGCTAAAATATTGAATTGTTTAACTCAAGTTAACCTATTAAACCTTAATCATAAGATTAAGATAACCCTATAAAAAAATAAATTAAAAAAATATGACGATCAATTCTCAATTATCCTAGTTTTGAACGATGAAATTAAAAACAAAACAATTAAAATACAAAAAGTGGAACACCCAACCAAACCTATAACCTAAGTCATGAGACCGAAATAACCTCATAAAATAAAAAATGAAATAAATTATGAATCATAATTCCTAACCAGTCTAATATAAATAATAAAATTGTAAACAAATAACTATATATAAAAAAAAAACTCGAGTCAATTGACCCAACTTATGACTCAAATTATAAGATGATGATAACTACATAGAAAACTAATAAGAGAATTATAGAAGGCAATTCTCAATCAACCCAAAATTGAAGGATTAAAATGAAAAAAAAAAAAAAAACCCGAGTCAACCTCTGTTAACTTGCTAAGCTTGACCATGATGACTTTATATGAGTAAAATTAAAATTAAAATTATATATATAATTCTCAATAAACTTAATTTTGAATGATAAAATTAAAAGAAAAATATATTCAACTAAAAAACGAACAAAAAAAGCTCGAGTCAACCTAACTAAACACGAAACTCATAACTATGGTAATGATATTGTGATAACCATGTAGAAAACAAAAAAAATAAAAAATTATAAAACTTAATTCTTAATCATCTTGATGTTGAAAGATAAAGTTGAAAAAAATAAATAATAAAAAATAAAAAATAACTTGGGACAATATGTCTATCCTATAAAACTCATTACCAAAATTATGAGATTAAGATAAATTTATAGAACTCAAATTAAAACCAATTATGAGTTTCAATATCTAGTAAATCTAAATAAACGATGAAATTGAAAAAAAAAATTTAAATTAAAAAGGAAAATTCCTTAAATTTTTCGAGTATTTAAGCTAAAAAAAAGCTTTGGCATTTAGCTTTTCGTTGTTCTAGTCATACTTAAAAAAAAACTCAACCCATAAATTATATATTAGTAAAAATAAAAAATTAAAATCATAAAAGTTAACATATCAAATACAACAATAAGTAACATTAATTAATTTCAAATACAACAACCATAAAAAAACATTGAATTACTTGAAAAACATACAATAAGTAGTTTAAATTTCAAATATTTTGGATCTTTTAATTATAATTAAATTCATTCTTTATTTTTTATTTTTTAAAAAATAATTTTATTGTTGGAATTTTAGAGATGTTTCTAATTTTGAGATTATGTTTGTTTGATTTTGTGTTTGTATTGTATAATTTAAAGTTAATTTATCTTGAATTTTAATTATATTTGTTAAAATATTTTTTTTCATATATATATATATAATTAATTTATATGAACAGTACAAAACCGGAACGGAACGCCGGAATGCACCGAAACCGGAACGTTCCGTTCCAAACAAAAAACCGGAACGGTACCCGGAACGGATTTTACAACATTGGTTCTAGTGAAACATCAAAAGCTTTTAGTATATGTTAAATTGTTTAAAAGAGAAACTTTTTCTTAATTTTTTTTTATAATACCCTAAACAATTTACAAGAAAAAACATATTTAATGGAGAATACTGTAAAAAAACAGATTATTTATAAAAAAACAAGTCAAAATTATAATTGAAAAGTCGCGAAACAGATTTTTAAATTTATAATTCAATAAATTCAGGATCTGATTATTTCGAATTTGATTGAAGAATAGTATAACCCTCCCAAGTAGAAAAACAATTTCCATGGGAAGACTGCCTTGCAAAACGAATGCATGCATATTGATAGCCAATCCATGGCAAAGCAGAAATAGTGGGACCAAAAGAACATACCGGATTGGATTCACTTCTCTCTCTGAATTGACATTTATCATGGAGATGGCGACCATCCAATCCATGCTTGCCACTGCCACATCCGCAACGCCATGCAATTCAATTCATGGGCGGAGGCAGAGCGGGCAACAGCCAATCAAGACCATGCCGAATCTTTTTCTTGAATCCAATAATTTACTATTATTGAAGGAAACAAGCAGTTGAAATGGCTTTTTTTTTTTTGTTTCATTTTCCTTTGTCAAACACCCTTCTTTTCTGTAACACAACTCCTCCCTCTTTTCCTTTTTGGTCTTTAGGATCTGCCCACTTCCCTTTTTAAACCAAAACGATAATAGATTCCATAAAACTCAATTCATTTCGATAGGGAGGAAATGCGGGCTGGGTTTGCTTAGATTTTAGTATTTGTTCATAATAAAATTTACCAACTTATAGGAGTTTTATTTATTTATTTATTTGGGATTTAGAACATACCCAGTTGGTAAATTATTATTGACAGAAGAAGTTTTTGTTTCTGTAAAGTTAAGAGATTTGATGGGTTTTCTTGTTGGTTCACAAAAAGGTGTGAGGGGTGGTGGTTGTTTTAGGAGTTTGATTAGGAGAAAACAGGTTGATTCTGTTCATTGTAAACCACTTGGTCATCATCAATTAGCCAAGGAGTTGTCTGTTCCACACCTTATTGCTATTGGTATCTTCTTCTTCTTTTTTCGTACGGGATTTCTTTTGGTCTTTTTGGATCATGGGTTTTGGTTGTCATGTGCTTCTTCATTTATTTTTCTTTGCTACTTTTCTTGATGTGTTGATGCTGGTTGTGCTCAATGGTTTCTGGTCTTGACCTTTTGCTTTGGTCAAGAATCTAAGCTTTCTTCCCTGCTTTTTTTATATATATATATATATATATATATATATATATATATATATTGGATATGTGAGTCAGTTCCTTGTTGTGTTAAAAAAAAAATATTTTCATTGTACTTTTTTCTTTTATTATTAAAATTTGACTTCTATTAAAACATAAGCCGAAATGTTTGGTCCTGCCAAGTATAATCTTGATGCCAATCCAAAACGCTGAAAATATTTTATCGTTTTTGTAAGTTTCAGTATTTACTGTGTTGGTTTTCATGTGCTGTAGCTTGGCTTCTATCTATGAATTGCTGACTTTTGAACTCCAATCAGGTGTTGGCTCAACTATTGGAGCTGGAATTTATATTCTTGTTGGAACAGTTGCTAGGGAGCATTCTGGACCTGCTCTATTTATATCCTTTCTGATAGCTGGAATCGCTGCTGCTCTTTCAGCATTTTGCTATGCAGAACTTGCAAGTCGTTGTCCATCTGCCGGCAGTGCATATCATTATTCCTACATATGTGTTGGAGAAGGGTAAGTATTCATTGTTTCTTCTACGAGAGCTTATTTACTTCTGTGGCAGTCTCTCAAAGATTTGGTTTATATCCTGTTATCTCTCTATTCAAAGGTTATGAATAAGTTGACGCTTTGCTTAGTTTTTCAATTACCATTGCAACGTGTTGTTGGGGGATCTGGTTGACCATAACTATGCTCCATGACACAATAAACTTTCAGCACATTCCTTGCTGTTGCTGATATAGTTTCTGATTTAAATAATAGTATCCTCAGGCATTGTGTTCTGGTAGTTTTTCTTTGTTTGTATTTATGTTTTATTTTTGGACTGAATATTGCTTTTGCTAGTATCTGCAATGCCCTGTGCTCAGTGATTTCTGCATTTTGAATTTGCAGAGTTGCTTGGTTAATTGGCTGGGCTTTAATATTGGAATACACAATCGGTGGTTCAGCAGTTGCTCGGGGCATATCCCCAAACCTAGTTCAGTGACTTTTTGTACCTAATCTTCAATTTACTAAGATTTGGTTCCTTTAATTCTACGGGTTTAATTATTTCAATCTTATTGTTTTGAGCATAATTAGTTTACACTGTTCTCGTGGTTGATGGAAAAGGTTCACGATTTCCTATTTTCACTCATTGTGATCTTGATGCATAGTGGGTAATTGCCTCCCTGTTTTTGATTTAGAATTTGGAACAACACAAAATTAGTAACATTTCCAATTCTTTCATTTCTCGTATGATGTATGAAAGAACATGCTATTTTTCTCAGATGTTGAAGCTATAGTGACAATATGCCAATCCTTTTATTGGGTTCTAGCTTCAATGTAATTGACTATTTTACTAAAATGCTTGAGCTCTTTGATAATTACAATTTACATTTGAGACTTGAAGAGTCATTTAGGGCATCCTTGTTTCCTTCCCAAGAAATCCTAATTTATCAATGATCTTCCATGTTTACCACTGCAAATTAAATGTCTACGATGCTTCCAGTTATTAGTCCAAGTGGTAAGTAGGTAGTATGCTTTAGACTAGATTCTTGGTTTCAACAAAAAATAAAAATAATCCAGGAAAGGATTGACTGATACTCTTTAATTTGATTAGTTGACTAACAAGTTGGTAAATACTTGGTATTTTTTTCTTTGATGAGAAAGTCTTAATTTGTTTTCCTCTGATCTATCTAGGCATTTTTTTATGGAGGATGTTCTCCACATTGGGATAGTCTGTGTGCTTTCTTTATTATTTTTTTCCTCATCTATATTTGATTTTTTGATTATTTTGTTTTATGCTTATAGGCATTGTTCTTTGGAGGTCAGGACAGTCTACCATTTTTTCTGGCTCGTCAACATATACCGGGGCTTGATGTTGTGGTTGACCCTTGTGCTGCTGTTCTGGTATTGGTTGTCACTGGGCTCTTGTGCATGGGAATAAAGGAGGTCCCTACCTTTACTCTTTGTCATGTTCTTTTTTTCTCCTTTGTCATGCAATTATACTTGATTAAATTTCTTTCTTATCTTGTTATTATATTAATCTCCTCTAGTAACATCATTGTGCAGAGTACTCTGGCACAAGCTGTAGTAACCTCCATAAATGTGTGTGCCATGATATTCATCATAATAGCTGGTAGTTATCTTGGCTTCAAGACTGGATGGGCTGGATATGAACTTCCTGCTGGGTAATAGGCATCCCGGATTGTAGATTCAATTTAGAAACATTTTCTGTAAAAAGTTCATAACTGATGATATTTCTGAACTCATAGGTACTTCCCCTTTGGGGTGGATGGGATGCTTGCAGGGTCTGCAACTGTCTTTTTTGCCTACATTGGTTTTGATTCAGTTGCCAGCACTGCTGAGGAGGTATGTATCTCCCTATTTTTCAGTTAATCCTTCCGTATTCTTTCCTACAGTAGTTATTTTATATGTGCAGTCTTCATTTCATAGGAACACAGTGACTTGAGGGAATCTTATTTTGTGTTTGCATATTTTCTGACAGGTGAAAAATCCACAGCGAGATTTACCTCTAGGCATTGGTCTCGCATTATCTATTTGTTGTTGTTTGTATATGCTGGTCTCTGCTGTCATTGTTGGTCTGGTACCTTATTATGCTATGGATCCTGATACCCCTATCTCCTCTGCATTTGCTGCTTATGGGATGCAATGGGCAGCGTAAGTTTGCTTGTTTTGGTCAAATGCATGCACATTATTTTTCTCTCCTAAATTATATAGGAAGTAATTGAACTGTTTGGGTTACAAGTCCTTTTGTTGCTTGTTTGCAGGTACTTAATAGCTGCTGGAGCAGTTATGGCTCTCTGCTCAACATTGATGGGCTCAATACTTCCTCAGGTAATTAATCAGAATCTTCAAGGTGCTAGTATATCATATTTTTCTAATCTGCTACTCCTGGAAGCAATCTGTTATATGATGAATATTATTCTTGCTTGTTCTCAACCAGCCATGCACCTCATGACTGCCCACATAAACTATAACTTTTAGTTCAAGTACAAAATGTATTTTATTTCATAAACTTGATTGATCCTTCAAAACTTGTGTTGTATTAGTTTGTATTTTCTGACATTCCAGTACTTTATCAGTAGGCTCCACACTGTGTTTTCCTTCTATCATGATTCTATTTCTTGGTTCTTTGATAAAAGAAGAGTGTATTATTAGAAAGAATGAATTGTACACAACAACATTGAGAGTAAGTCATCCTCTGGGAAAGTGAAATATACACAGCAATCCAGATCAAAACAATAAAGCACTCCAATCCCTCTGAATATCAGCTCAGGAAATGCCTCTAAAAGCTCCTGCCATGTGACACCACAAAGAAGCCAGGAAGAATATCCTATCCCACATTGACTGTATCAATTTGAAGTGATGAATGAAAATCCTCACCCTCCTTCTGAATGCACAAAAAGCTACACTAAAAATATATCTCCATAGTTCTTAAAATCTCTCACCCAATGATGACCACAAAAAAAATCAGCAACAGTTGTAACTAACCTCATAATTCCAACAGTAACAAATGCAAACAATGTTTGCTGCATATATCAAGCTGAAGAGCAATGCAGAAAGAGATTGACTTTGAGACTCTCTATCATGATGGCACGTCATTGGTGTTAATCTGATTGAGCACAAGTGTGCAGGTGAAAAGCTTGTCGCAATAGGTTCATAAAGGGATTCTTCAATAAGAAACCTCGAGTGCAATAAACTTGAGGGCAGCTACTATATAGTTGGTTAATGCTAGTGTGCTATTTAGTAGAGGCAATAACTCAGCTTAAATTTTCTTTAATTGGTGGTTATCTTGGACATCTGCCTTAGTGGGGAGGAATGCTCAATCTGTTTCTTTTGCCTCTTTACTTTAGATGATCTGCCAAATGTTAACTGTACTATTCTGTTTGTTTGTGAGCTTTTGTTTTTTCTTGGTGAATTGTATTCACGTTGTCTTTATCTCCAAGTGATTGATTGATTCACACATAGATTGTCTTTCTCAGCCTCGAATTTTGATGGCAATGGCTAGAGATGGGTTGCTGCCATCATTCTTTTCAGATGTTAATAGAAGGAGCCAAGTTCCTGTTAAGAGCACATTGGTGACTGGCTTAGGTTCTGCAGTATTGGCATTTTTTATGGATGTTTCAGAACTAGCCGGGATGGTAAGTAAAATTTAAAAGTAAATGTGCATATATAGTATTGTTGTCGCTGATGACCTGTGTGTGCTGAGCTTGGACCCATTTACTTCATATTTAAGTAGGAAAGGTGATGGGACCAGAAGTGGCTGAGTAGCCTCTCACTCTCCTATTTCCTGCCTGCTAGGAATAATAGTTTCTGTGCCATCAGTTCCTGATGGAGGAAATAGGAGATTTCCTGCTTCCATCTTCATGTGTGAACGAGGGTTTTTACTGTTAATAGTTCTTTACTTTGCTAAATGAACAAACAGGTTTTCTTTCTGTTAATGTTAAACAAAAGTCTATCCCTACCTCTGACCTGCCCCTTTGTTTTAATATTTTTACCAGTTGCTATGATTCAACTTGTGCAACACATTCAAAATAAAAATAAAAATGAGTTTCATTCTCTGGCAAGCTCATGTACATAAAAAAAATTAAGAGACTGCTGTTCTATAAACCATGTATGAATGTGTATTTTTATGTACATACACATACATAAATGTCCCACCTACACTAAGCAACAGTAATCTCCCCTTGAAATCCACTAATATGAAAAAGGTAAACCCAAAGAAAGAGAAAGTTCACATCTTTGTGCTAATTTCAAGATGGAAGCACATTTCCTTAGGTATGGTCTGACCACATTTTTTATGTTCAAATTACGAGTACCTAAACTATGGATTGTGGCATGAGAGTGGTAAGCAATAACATAATGGTATATGAATAAAGACTATAGGAAACCTCAACACTTTCAAATAAATTTTTCTTACTGTAATGTCAGTTCTGAATAATTTTTTTTTGTGCAGGTCAGTGTGGGCACGCTTCTGGCATTCACTATGGTAGCAATTTCTGTGTTGATACTGAGATATGTACCACCAGATGAGGTGCCATTTCCATCTTCACTTCAGGAGATTATTGATTCTGTGTCATTACGGTACAGTACAGGTTGCCAAAATGTCACTAAGGAAAAGTCTGGTTTTTATGCTGGTACCTCTACAGAGAGCAATTTGCCTTTATTAGGCAAAGCAACAGCAATTGAATATCCAATAATTGTAAAACTACAGGCTCAAGGCAATTGTAAGTTCATTGCTGCAATCACTTTAAACTTTTCTTGGTATGCATATGAGTATTACTTATAAGGACCTGTAAATATCTAAACACCTCTCATCATCTCCAATCACCTGCCCATGTATGTGGCATGTGTTTCAGAATTCCTGATTGGCGTATGTAAAAGATAGAATGCTTAAATTACAGTACTTTGAAATGCTTACAGATGGAATTCATCTACAGATTTGGTAACCTAGTGTAGCACCTGAGCCCAATTTATTGCGCAACTTTGACTTTCATCAGATGGCTTTTTACTCTGGTTCTCCTTTATTTTTAACTTGTTTCAGATGTTAGGAATGAAGGGAGCAGGAGAAAAATTGCTGGCTGGACCATAACAGCCACATGTGTTGGGGCATTTCTCCTTGCTTATGCAGCTTCAGATTTGAGTCTTCCTAGGTGGGTCAATATTGATCATAACAGTAATTTCCAGCTACACGTACATTTTCCCAAGCTTTTGGACAAGACATGAACTTTCTCTTTTCTTTCAATGTTATTAATTTGTTTGGATTGGTCTTCCATCAGAATTCTTCGTTTTATAGTGTGTGGAATTGGTGGGGCACTTCTCCTTATTGGTCTGATTGTGCTGACCTGTATAGAGCAAGATGATGCAAGGCACAACTTTGGGCATTCTGGAGGTATGTGGCTGTTTGCTCTTATACCCTGTGCAGTTTCTTATTTTCATAAGGTCAGTATAGTTACTACATGCACATAGGTTGGATGGAAATGTCAGAATATGTCAAGTGCTTGTATTTAGGATGCTATATTATATAGGATAACTTGGATGTCTGACCACTTACCTTTTTGTACTGAAAAAAAAAAAAATGCTCAACTATAGTGATGCCCTACCACAGTTAGGAATTGATTTCTGTGTTGTCTTCCCAAATAAAGGAGTTCTCATGTAGGTTAACTACTCACTCGAATCACCCTTGAGGAAAGGGTATTTTCAACAATCTAGCCACGATACTGGCTCATAACATGTGGACATTCAAGTAAATCCAGCGGTTAAGTTACTAGTATCTGACTAACTGTAGCATCCTGAGATGGTTCCTAGATGGGACTCCACTAGATTTCCATTGGCTCTCATAACTGCACTGTGTTTTATATATACCACTGCATTTTATTAGTGCTATAAATTCTAATCATTACTTGACGAGGTAGGTTTTGTATCACCAGGCATTCATATGCAGTGTAAACACACACAAGTAAATGTAGCATATAGCTGGTTACATTATTTAGAATTCGTTTGATTAAAGTTTGGTGAACTAAGAAATTAAAAGTCTTTTCAGGTTTTATTTGCCCATTTGTTCCACTCCTTCCTATTGTCTGCTCTCTTATCAACATCTACCTTTTGATTAATCTTGGGTGAGTGATAATCAATCAAGCTGCAGTTACTGTGCGGTTACCATTCAGAGAATTAGTATTTTGCCTACTTATTGAACATTGATTTCATTATCCTGTGGATCTTCATTTGTCTTTCTCAACATGTCGTCTAACATGCCCCCGCTCTCTCGCTGACCTTTTTCAGTGCTGCCACTTGGACCCGTGTCTCTGTATGGATGATTGTTGGAGTGCTTGTTTATACGTTCTATGGGCGGACTCACAGCTCGCTGCTGGATGCTGTCTATGTGCCTGCAACTCACGCTGATGAAATTTATCGCAGCTCTGGAGAAAGCTGATGCATTTCCATTTTACAGAATCCAAGATGCAATCCCATGCGGCTCTTACAACAGAATCTCTCTGTTGTATGATTATTTCCTCCTTCCCCATAGACTTCTTGTTTTCTTACAAGTTATAATATTAGCGATGGCTTAAATCTGTCTTATGTAGTAGTATATAACTAGTAAATCTGACCTGATCCTATTCCAACTTAATAACGATGGAAATAGTTTTTGATCATCCAGACCTTTGTTATGGAAATAGTTTTTGCTGAATCTATTTTGGGTTCGTAATTGTTTAAAAATAAATTAAAAAAATAAGGGATAAATGTAAATCAAGATATTTAATATTATAGTATGCATAAATCATCTGTTTGTGTTTGATAAATTTATTTATTAAAATCAAATTGAAATAGAAATTGAAAATGAGGGTGTATGGGTTTTTTCTCTTTAAAATCTGATTTCCAATTATAGACACCTAGTAAACATCCTTCCTTGTAACCTTAGTCAACACATCATAAACTTCAAAAAACACTGAAAAACCAGTCAATAACCATGAATCAACCTGGAACTCATTTCCCCCCCTAGCCTAGATATGTTTTTTTCGGTATTTTTAAGGTAGAAAACACCTAATTAAAGCTTCTCTGATCATATGAAATAATAATAATAATAATAATAAAACAAATATTGTGATGGACAGATTCCTCACCAACATGCATTTTCTATCCAAGACAAGAATCTGATAACCTCTTCCCTTTGCTCAAGCTGAAAAGGACTGAAAAATCAAGTAAAATGAAGTATAATACCAAAATTAAGTTTTGTAAAATCCAATGGACCAGTCTCCCAGTAACTAAAAAAAGATAGGGGTTTCGATAAATTTATGACATAAATTTTCAATTCGCCGCATATTTTATCTTTTTTTCTTTCATTTTAGTCCTTTTTCTTTCAACTCAACCCTGATTCACAAAACATTAATCAATTGGGCAAAAACAAATTTCATGGACTAAATTGAAAGTTTTCAAAAAAATATAAAAAAAGTTAAAAAATTTATGCATACCCATCATAACATTTTTAAAATACTTAAACAAGAAATACCGGATGATATATTTTTTTAAAAAAATATTGAGACGATGATATACTATATTAACTTAGTTCAACCATGATTAGCTTGCAAGACTTGGTAAGGTTACGATAACAGTATGGAACTCATATCAAAGCAAATTAGAAATCCCAATTATAATGGATCAAATATTTAAGAATCAAAGAATATTTTTTAAAAATAAAGGATAAAAAACAATTACTCAGGTGAATCTATATCGATGGTCTGACGTAACGATGCAAATCTAGTCAAATTTCTTAGGAAATAAAAGGTTAAAAATTTAGGCAACATTAGGATTTCTAAAGAAGAAAAACAATTTACTCTATTTTGTTCATTGAATTAATTATGTTTAATAAATTTGGTTAATTTAATAATATAAAAAAACAACCCTAATTTAATAATATAATAAAACAAGCAAACCAAACAAATATTCTAAACCTAGGTTAATCTTAAAAAATCACAAGTCGTTAAATTTCAAACCCGGTCTCAATCTAGATGCCCAATTCCCATGTGCCAACAACTTTTTTTTTATATATATAATTGTTATTGATATTAATTAGAAAAGCAAATTGTTCTTAAGACCATATTGACAGGTCCACCCTGTCACAGAAAATGGAGTAAGGTTGTTGTTCTCCACATGTTTTTGATCCCATATAAGGCGATATCGGATATATGACATTGAGTCCTTGGAAAACTACCATACATATGATTGCATGGCCTTTTTTTGGAGTACTTCTGGAATAATGTTTTAAGTGTTCAGGAGTCCCTGGTGTTGTTGCCGTTTTCATTTTCATCCCTTATCTTTTTCATCCCTTATCTTTTGATTGTGTGTTTATGGTCCTGATTTAAGTTATAGAAGTTTTGATTTGTTTCAATTTTATTCTTCAATGAAAATTAATTATATATTTTAGTTTCATTTCGGTCCTAAGGTTTTTAATTTCCAGATTAGTTTGAAATACTTAATGTATTTGGTATCAAACTTCTGATTTGTTTCAATTTTATCATTTAATGGAAATTGATTATACATTTTAGTTATATTTCGGTCCTCAGACTTTTAATTTCCGATTTGGTTTGAAATTATTAAATTTTTTCGGTATCAAAGTTTAGATTTGTTTCAATTTTGTCCTTTAAATGAAATTTAATATATATTTGTTTTTCATTTCAGCCCTTATACCTCTAATCTTTGATTTTATTTTAATTCCCTTATCTATCTATCAATCTATTTCTGAAATGGTTGCTATTTTTGCCCATGCTTATATGTACATGCTCTAATTGTTGTTTTAATTTTTATGATTTCCTTTATTATTAAGGTTTTTTTTATTTTTTATTTAATGTCTAAATTTTAATTTGTGTTGGTAATCATTTGAAAATTTTTATTTAGTATTCCCCCCCTTTTTTTATTTATTCTTCAAGTCAAATAATATTTTAAAATGTAATAATATATATTTTGTCATTTATTTATTTTAATTTCTTTTTTGTTAATATTTTTTAGGTGTTAAAATTTCTAATTATTATAGGTAAGACATTCAAAATAATGATAATGATTATTTATAAGTTTTTTTTCTTATAAATATATGAGATTATTATATATTTTATTTTTATTTTGTTTAATATTAACGTTTTAATATATATATGACCTATTTTAAATAAAATAATAATTTACTATTAATGTTCTAAGATACTTTTAATGTAATAATATGACGAATAAATCTTATAAAATAAAAAATATATATATTTTTTTACAATAATTATGGTGTCATCGATATATGACCAATAATAAATAGAATTACTTATGTATATAATATTTGTAATGATAGTTATAATAACTATCAAAGCAATTCATTGGTCACTGCTATTTTTATGAAAAATAACTTCTGTGTCTTTTTTTTATGTATAATATATCAAATCTCATATCACATAAAAAAATACGAAACCACATGTAGACAAGATAAGTAGAAAAATTATGCTAAATTATCTACAATAATAAAACAAAAATTGCCCTGCATTTGGCCACAACAAGCATCAAATTTTTTAACATGTAACAAAATTGTTAATGAACCTATTTTTTTTTAACAAAATACTATACATCTGAGCTAAATAATCAATTTAAAATTTTTAAGATTATGTAGTTTTTATATGTATTTATTTTATTATAGACAAGACATTTAGAATAATGATAATAATTATGTTTTGGACATTTTCCTTAAAAATAGGTGAGGCTAATCATATATTATGATTTTTTTTTATATTATCGTCTTAAAATATATATAAAAAAGGAACTGACTTTTTTTTTATAAATCTCTTATTAATTTAATCTCAGTACTGTAAAATATTTTTAATATAATAATATCAAGAAAAAAGTTAAAAAATAATCATTAATGAATTTTAGCAGTTATATTTTTACCATCTGTCAAATAAATTATTTATTAAATAGTTAAAATATGCCCAACTAACAATTAGTATGTTACAGCAACAAATAATATATCTTTAGTTAATTTGATCAATTGCTCTTTTACTATCTAATAGTTAAATTATTATCTAAGTAGTAAAAACAAAACTACCAATTAGATTGTTTGCTGCGTAAATCAAATCACTCATTTATGCCAAAATTCATCATTTGTTATTTTACTATTTGCTAATGACATCATTCATAAAACATATACAACAAGCAATCAGCATGTTCACACGGAGCACATGACTCAATTTAACATAATTTTATCGATTCAAATTGTATAATTTACCAATTAAATAATTATCAAAATAATTTTAATAGTAGCAACATTCAATTATTTTTAGGTGAAAAAAAACCTATTTCTCATAAATTTTATCAATTATAATTTTACAAATTAAATATTAAAATAACCAATAACAACACATATAAAATCAATCAGTTTTCTACATAGAAAAAAATTACAGGTAAGTTACCTCGTGTTCCTATAAACCGGCAAACTAAGACTATTAAGATTACCTTGTCAAACTAGCAACCGGATCATTAACTTCACAAAGTTTAGTAACATATTTTTTTTATTTAACTCTTTTTTTTAAAAAAAAATAAACCCTGCTGAGATATTTTTTTCATACCACAATAACCATATAAGAAGAATTAAAATAAATTATTAAATCTAAATCCCAATAAACATAATATAAAAACTTAATTAAAAAATTAAATAAAAAGAACTGTGGATTACACTTGGCAATGGGTGTCCCACCCCAATTAGCCTTCAAGTATAATATATACCGGGAATCAGAATTAGTCTTTCCAACCCCATTGTCATTGCAAGGTTGCTTCATTGGACCTCCTGAAAGATTTTGATCATCCTGTTACGAGGCCTTCTTCTGCTGTTGCCCTTTCTCTTCTTGCGTTATAGCTCCCAAGGGCCTCAATTCAAATTATTCAGAACGAAATTTAAACCAAGCATCATTTCACTCCATACATCACTAGAAGAATGCCAGCAAGCGTTTACATGAAAGAGTTAATAAACAATATGAGTTTAGGAAGATTTTCAAGAGCTAATGTGAAACTTGCACCAAGCACAAAAAGCATAACGAAGGCTACTAATATCTTCGCCATGTACAAAAAACTTATGTCTGGTTTAGAGGCTGTCTTTGCAGGACGTGAACCATCAGAACTCTGCTGAAAGTAAAAGAAGATATTAGATCATTTAGCTAAGCACACAATATGCAAATCCCAGTAAACGTTTACACAGGAGATGAATAATTCATTAGTCAAAGTTTCTCTCACAGGAAAAATTATGGTAACAAGTGGCATTATACTCGTAGTAAGATTGGCAAATAATTATAAAAGAATTAACAAAAAGATTCTACAAGTAATCATAAATATACTGGTAAACGACTAGTAGTAAGATTGGCAAATAACAGCAAAGGGATGCCACCCAAATACTCGGTCACAGTATGTATTTCCTCAACCAATAATATGTGCATTTAGCACCACATTACATGTTTTCTCACACTTTTGCACAGGAATCTTGCCTGTTTCTTTTCTTAATCAATCTGATATAAGGTGATCTGTTATGACTAAAGTAGGCTGGTATGGGTCAAGACAGATTAACAAAATGGTGCCATATGTATGCAGAACAGTATGAACATGTGGATTGACACTTTCCAGTCTCTATATATCGGTATGGCTGAATAAAGATCAAATCATAGTTTTTCAAAGATAAAAGGTCTCATCAAGGTACATGGACTATTGTATTTTGTCACATTTTCTAACCAAGCCAATATTACAGCCTTCAAATGAAGGCAACCAGCAGTTGGCCATCTACCAACACCAATTAAAAGGAGAAAGCATAGTCGTTCCCGAAGGCTATCCTATTTCCATTTTGATTCAATTCAATTATCTGCTGACAGACAGACATCAAATTAGTCTAGAATCTTGAGACACGTAGTGGTTCAGTGCTGGGAACACAATGCCAGGACACAATCCTATGTTTAATTAAAATAATCTTACATAATATAAAATCTTTGAAATCTGAAATGCAATCATTCATCTTGACCTCTTCTGGTAAACATATTTGAAAGAAAAGCTAAAGTCAGGTTCCTATATTTGGTTTTACCCAAAAATACAACCTTGTTTCTACTACAATCTTCCATATTTCATTAGCAACAGATTTAGTATTTCAGAAAATCAAGCTCATCAACTCCATGGTATCAAAATAAATATTGACTCAAACAAAAGAGCTCAATAAAACTTATTGATATGTAATTTTTCAAGTTTTGCAAAGGATTATGAATTCAATGAAGACTATCCCAGTACCCTGTTTAGCGATATTGTACACACATCCAAAATCTTAAATCAAACATTATATGTATATACAGCAACTTCTACTTGGATACAATAAAAAAACAAAACTTGATGAAAACAATATAGAAACTCCTACCACTCCATGACATACCTGTCTTGGAATCTGCTGAAAGTGCTCTGATTGTCTAACACCTACATCAGAAAAGAAATCAGGTTAGCGAAACCAACACCTAAACAAACTCTACACAGCAACCACAAGAGAAGACAAGAAGATAATTTACACTAAAAGAAGCTAATACCACCATAATCTGACACAGTAACTGTTTGCAACTTCCAGCCATTGCCGTAATCAACAAGCACCGCATCTGGGCCAAAGCTAATGGGTTCCTCCCTATCCTTAACAGCTTCAATATGCAAAACAAAAGGTGACCCATTATCCAACTTCCTGTTTATCAAAGACACTGCAAATCCCGCCTTGGTGTCTGCTGCAAAGCGACTCGTCTTTCCCAAACTTTTGCACATGACCTCCAAACGCTATTGGATACAGTAAATTGTCGAATATTCATAAATGATTTTATTAATACATAAATAAAATGAATGAACCCATAGTTCATCTCTTAGTAAATGTAAATGAACAAATCCCATATAATGGGTGTCTTTCAATTTCAATGAGAATGGTTTTCTTTTTGCTTGTAAATTGAATTAGCTCGGTACTGTTTCTTATATAATAACAGGTAAAAACAGTAAAGCATAACACTGAGTAAAGCCAATGGATAGCTTGGCAATTTAACAAACACAACAAGACTGTATCGGAAAGACAGAGAAAGAGAGTACAGGAGGAGGAGGAGGGGGCCGGGGAGAATTGACTTTTGGATCTTCTCCTTCCTGTTTTGCCATGATATGAATCCAGAGGGAGAGATGACTTTCGGCTCGTGTTTTTAATACTAAGCCATATATGGGCTCAATGAACTAATACATGGGCTCGATGTATAGTCAGGCCTGCAGACAGTTTGAATTCTGTTTGAAGCTGACAAGCTGTTTGCTTAAGTGAATTAAAAAAATAAATAAAAAAAAAATCATATTTATTTCTGCTGAGATGGCGGGCATGCTTGAATTTAGTCACAGGAAGGGGGAAAAAATCAATCTCAAGCGGCTTGTTTTCACTCTGCAGAAATCAATCAGTCCCAGTTGTATTCCATCAGGCTCAATACATATTGTAAGTCGACTAATATCTCAATCCATCTTAAGGAAAGAAACGAAAACTTTGAAATTACATGAAAGTAGCAAAATATTCATTACAATAAGACATGCATGACTCGCATTAAAAATTAAGCTCAGGGTTGCTCTTCTCTATCTATCTATCTATCTATGCATGGCTTGCAAAACTGTGTTTTGCATCACTCCGCTTGAGCACCAGTCCTCCTTCCAAACACACCATCGGCGCGACCTTCTTCATGATCAGAGTCCTTGACGAGGACGAGCCACAGTTCCCCGTTGCGCCTGAAGGAATAGATCTGCACATAGTCATCTTGATGGAGCACTCCCACATTCCTAACCATAACGTCATTCCAGCTACTTCTTAACGCAAAGGAACTGCTGCTGTTCATGTCCCACTGCTTCAGCCTCAGTTGACTGATGAATGTGCTATCTTTTTCATCACCAAGACCCAGCTCTACCAATGTTACTCCTATGCCATCTCCATGACAGATCTTCCTCTTCTCAGCACCAATTAGAAGATTTTCCAGTTCATTAATCTGTCTACAAGGCATTGTTAATCGATCATGGTGTGCATTCGTATCAGTTTGGAACAGTTTCTTCCTTATCCTTAGCTTGAAATCCTTGTCCCCGTCTTCTCCCAGCAGAGCTTTTATTTCATCAGAGAAATCAAAACCCAAGTCCAGCGCCCGAGATTCACTCTTCCTTCGTTTGCTTGTCGACCTCACTCGCTGCTCATCGTCAATATCTTCAACTCCGAAGCATCGTTTTCTATTGACCCTTTTCTCTTTCTTGCTCCCACCTCCTGATCTCTTCTTCTTGGGTATGACAGGCAACATCCCATATGAGTGTGTAAATTGAGCAGAGCTAATGCCATCACGAGGGGGGCTTGTACTTCTGGACCTGGAAGACTCTCTTTCGGCACCATTGATCCTCATCCACAGCAATCCCTTGACAATTTCCTTTTGCACAAATGTAAATTCCTCTTCATTGTCTTCTGTCTCTTGCCTATATTTCTCAAACAGTTGATCAAAAGACCCATCATCATGTTCACCAGTCATATCACCCATGAACTGGTGATCGCTTTGACCGTAACCGCACAACAGTTCCATGATCTTTAGGGATATATTTCTCTCCTCTTCTACGCTAAATCTCTAACTTGGAAGAAACAAATTACTTACGCAGGAGAAAAGAAAATTCAAGAACTGAATTCAACTCTTTAGGGTATTATAGCTGGCTGCGCACTGGATGTATATTTATATAGGGCAGTGTACATGCAAATCCATGCGCAATCCGGAAACAGGTTTATAAAAGGCAATGTAAGTTCAAATCCTTGTATTATCTGGACTTAATTAACTAGGTTTCTTGAAAATAGGAGGACTTATTTACCGCGTAATGGTGTAGGTTTCTATTACTTCTAATCCAACTGAACAAAGGATGTTATTTTTTTCTTACATTTTCCTGATTTCAAAGGGATATTCAACAAATTACTGAAAGACATTAACTGAATATATCTCTATGATCTGTATTTTAATTATCAACGAGTAATTAAAGTGATTTGAGAAAATTGAAACCTGGATGGTTAACCTCCCTCTGCTGGCTAGAGCGCCAACCTCCTGTAATTGAGAAAACAATAGTTTCAGAACAGAAAATGTTTTTAAGTTTTAAAAATTTCATGTGTTTGTTCATCATTTTGGTAAATTTAACTTTTATTAAATAAAATAGTTTTTATCAATTTCAACCATTGATATTTAATTGATTGAGAATTAAATTTAATAATTTATTTTGTTTTGTTTTACGTGATTTGATGTTTTATTTTGCAATTGTATATTTTTATTATCATATATTTAAATAAACAATATTTTAGAAAGAAATAAGTTATTAATCTCAATAAAATATATTTTTCAATTTGGAGGATTGTTGTGTTGTCCAGGGTTACTTGATTCATGAGTTTGACGACTTTGTCGATCAAACCTATATTTTTTTTGTTTTTATGTTTTTATATTTCATGTTTGTTCAATATTTAATTAGTTGGGAAATGAAATTCATGGTTTACTTTTGTCTACTATGTATATTTTACTTGTGATTCCACGTAAAGTTGTCTCAATTATGGAAACTTATTAATATTGGATTAAAAGAAAATTTATAGAAAATGGAAAACACATTCCACTCACTTACAAAACACTATTTGATTTTAATAGTTTTTTTTCTTTAAGTTTTTTTTTTTCTAGTCATTGATTTCTTTAATTTTATTATTTTATGTCATGATGATCGGGTATTAGGTTTGATAATTTATTTCAATTGTTTCTCTTTTAGAATATCACAATGTTAAAAAAGATATTATGATATTTAGTTGATGCTCAATTTTGAAAATAAATAATTTTATTACTTGTGAAAATTTTAAAATACAAGGATCAAAATTTACAATAAGGCAAAAATGAAACTTTATATTACACTTTTCATGATGAGCTTCTTTTGTTTGAAACCTTTACACTTTGATTCAAAACTTTATTTTATTCATATTTTGTCTCTAAAGGTCTTTTTTTTTTTAAAAAATGTAGTTGAAAAATAGTGTAGGAAGTAAAAAGTGTTTTTTTATAATTTTTTATTTGAATAATAAATAAATATTTTTTACAAAAATTGATCTTGTATTTAGCATGTGCTGCTTTGGCTAAAGGGAAGACCCAAGAGGACCTCTGACTTGTGTTTTCCTAAAAGATCATGTCTCTGAGGCTTCTTGTGAGAGTCGACAAAGTCCACCCTGTCATAGAAAAATGGAGTAAGCATGTTGTTCTCCAAATGTTTTTGATCCTATACAAGGTCCTGGTCTTGCACCCTTAGCCAGTCCTGAAACAAGTATTTCTTTTATTTTTTTCAGTTTCCTTACAAGCCATCAGACAATGATATCTGATTCTGAAAAAATCTTTGGCAAGCTAAGTTTTAAGCAAATCATGCAACATTAGCTACCACTAAGCTAATTGGTACTCTTCTACTCCCCTTTCGCTGCAGCTCAAGATTCCTCTGTATGGACCACTGCCACAACATTCCACCTTCCCCCTTTTAAAACATTACAAAGAAAATACACGAGAAGATAAATCAAATGTGTGCAGTTAGGTTTTATAGAGAGTTCTGTACATAGTTGATGGGGCAGGAAAACACGCCATGTTTTGAATGATGCCTAATTCTTCCACTTAATGAAGTGTAAGAATCAAACTAGAAATAGTTTGGAGGAAACTGGAGTTTGTTGTGAAAGGTGATACGTAGTCATTGGCACTAATGTTGAACATGTAGATAACTTTAGATAGCAATTTCTTAGTTTCTGTACCCCTAATTTATGACCTATCGGACTCTCCACATTCTTGAAATAAATTGCTTGCATATTAAGGTCTATAACTTGTAACAGAAAGGGAAAAATCTATGGAGTTTAGCCTAAATAATTTATCAGTACGAAGCCTAGGGTGAGTAAGAGTGCATGTCGATCCAGCAGGCGTGGTTTGAGCTAGAGCACCAGCTGCTCCTGATGCAAAATTCACCCCATCTGTTATTTGGTAATTGCCAAGTTACAGGTATGGAGGAATGAATGGCAACTTTGTATATTAAGCTGTCAAAAAGTAGCAAGTATCAAATTATTATTTGTTAATAAGAACATGGTAAACAACATTACAAATTAGGAGACTAGAAATCAGAATAGGTTTAGGAAAGATTTTATGTATTTTCCTAATTAGTTAGGTTTCCATCCATAAACAGGATTTTAGTACATGTATAAATAAATCTGTTATGCCGTAAGCAAATCAATGAAAAATATTTGAATGATAAACAGCTAATCCTTAATATTGACATGGTATCAGAGCAATCAATCTAAAACCTAACCAACTTATCTACCCACAAACCCTAAACCATGAAAAAAACAAACCAACAGAACCAGATTACAACCATAAACACAACACAAAACCATGACCTGCTAGTATCCATCCCAAGAGTCAAACTCAATGGCCAAAACTATGAATTATTGTCATAAATTATAGAGATGTTTATCTCCGACAAAGATTAACTAGGATTAATCACTGGTGAAATAAAGCAAGCAGCACCAACAGACCCATCATACAGTAAATGGAGAATCTAATATGCCATTGTTAAAGGATGGATTATCATTTCCCTAAGCCCATAATTAATTGGGAAATTTATTAGATTTCCTAAAGCTAAGGGGGTGTGGGACACCATTGCCACAACCTACTTTGATGAAGAAGACAATATCCAGGTGTATGAGCTAAAGAGAAGAGTCAGCCGAACAACCCAAGGAAATGGCTCTCTAGAATATTACTACTTACAAACTCTTTGGCGAGAGATTCATCACCGATGCCCAAACTCCATGAGGTACGAAGAAGACATACAAAAATACAACAAATTAGTTTAAGAAGTTTGAATTTATACCTTCATGGATGATTTAGGTGACCAATTTAACTAGGCAAGACGGGATATTCTTCAACAGGCTCCTCTACCTTTGATCGATCAAGCTTTTGACTAAGTAAGAAGAGAGAATAATAGATGAATAGTAATGGTGGAGAAAGAAAATGGTGACGGCTTTGGTTTGCCAACAAAAAAACAAAAACAATAAGGGAAGAAGAAATGGACAGAACATAAACCATGAAAATGATGAGAGAAAGGGACAAAACAAAAACAATGAAAATGGCGATGGAAGGGTATATTATGAAGGTTGGGTGGAGTTTAAAGGCCTTACACTCATGGACCTTAACAAAAAGGAGGCCAGATCTAGAGACAGCTTCTCAAGACAATACATTGGCCCATCATCATCATGGCCTAGACTTGGCTTGCACAGACAAAATTCCAACAAGCCCTTTTTTGCTAAACCAAAAGC
Source organism: Salix dunnii (assembly GCA_015731905.1). NCBI lineage: Eukaryota > Viridiplantae > Streptophyta > Magnoliopsida > Malpighiales > Salicaceae > Salix > Salix dunnii. Next base: position 4,841,427 of record CM027671.1, read on the forward strand.
CCAAGAGAGAGGATGCACTCATTATGGTGGAACTAAACACACCAAAGATATATGTTTCTGGTTACACGGATACCTAGAATGGTGGTATGAACTTAAAGGGAAAAAGGCCGAACAAGGCCATGCAAATATCATTACTAAAATGGATCCAAACATACTTGTGCCATTAAAAACTCGACCGGAGTAAACAAGTCTAGATCCAAGTTTTATTGGTTCCATAAACTTGGTATCCCATGAGGAATGTGTAAACAATTAGATTATTGACTCAGAGGTGACAAATCATATGACTTATGACCTTAATGACTTTGAAACAAAGTCATTTGCTCGACGGCATGCCATATCAAATGCTAATGGTGATATATATCCAGTAACAAGAGAGGGGAGAGTGGAATTATCAACCACACTTACTCCCCTCATACCCTTTTTGCCCCTTCACTCTCCATTAAATTATTATTAGTAGAGAAAATAACTGAAGATTTGAATTGTTGCGTACTAATGTACCCATCTTTTTGTTTATTTCAGGATGTGCTCACAAAAAAGATTTTTGGTCGTGGTACTAAGAGAAGATGGTTATATTATGTGGATGATTTAGACCTTGGTAAAGTGAAATCTACTCAATCATCACTGCTGCAAAAACAAGATATTTGATTATGACATTTTTGGTTAGGACATTCATCATTCAACTATTTGCAACATTTATTTCCCTCTTTATTTAAAAATGCACCACTCTCTAGTCTTAGGTGCAAAGCTTGTATCCTGGGTAAATGTCATCGAATGAACTATCTTATCAATTATAATAAATGTAATACACCATTTGAGATTATTCACTCTTATATATGGGGACATGCACCCATTACGACTTCTATTGGCTTTAGATGGTTTGTCATGTTTATTGATGATTGTACAAAGATCTCTTAGGTTTATATGTTAAAACATAAAAAGGATGTCTTACTAATTTTTCAAAAATTTGTCACTTTAGTACAAATTCAATTCTCCATGAACATCAAAACTACTCGAAAATGGAGGTGAATATATTAGTCATGAGTTTAGACAATTTTGTGATAGCAAAGGCATCATCCATAAAACTACATGGTTCCTCAACAAAATGGAGTTGCTGAATAAAAAGTAAACACATACCTGAAACAATATGAACGATTATGGAGGCTCCTCATATGCCTAAATGTTTTTGGCCTGATGCTGTAGGAACAATTGTTTACCTTCTCAACCTTATGTCATCCTGAGTACTTGATCTCTACACACCACTACAGACCTTGAAATGGTATGTTACACTACTTTCAACACTCTATCTACCTTAAAAAAATATTTGGTTGTGTTGCCTTTGTATATATACCGAAGCTCCAATAATCCAAGTTGGATCAATGTGTTTTTTGATGTGTCTTTCTTGGCTATGACTCTCTCATGAAAGGATATGGATGTTATGATCCCCTTTCACGCAAACTCTATGTTACTATGGATTTACCCTTTCTTAAGACCGAATACTTCTTCAATGAACCATCCCATTCTGCTCTTCAGGGGGAGAATAGGACTAAACAACAGATATGGGATTGGTTTGTTACTAAAGGAAATACTCAAATAGATTATGAACATATTGAGCAGACTAGCAACTACGACACACATACTAAAGCCACAAGATATGATCCTCTCTCCAACATAGACCATGACCAAATTCAGAATCGTGAGAACATTCCTGACACTACAATTGAGGTAGGATCTCTTGACTCTCCTACATTATCTGATAGTATACAATACAGCTTACCTCCCAGGTATAATCGAGGGATACCCCCAAATCGATACTCTCTAGAAAAAAATGGAAGAAAGTCCAATACTCCATTGCAAATTTTATCTTAACTCATAAAATGTCAGATGCAAAAAAAATCTTTATAGGAAAAGTATATTCATAACAGCTTCCATGCAATATCAAAGAAGCCATGCTAGACGAACGTTTGAAATCAATTGTTTATGATGAATGAAGGCTCTCCAAGATAATAATATTGGGAGCTAACTACACTGCCAGATAAAAAAAAAAGTGTGTGTAAATGGTTGTTTATTGTAAAATATAAAGCAAATGGGACAGTAGAACTATACAAAGCAAGATTGGTGGCTAAGGGATACAAACAAACATATGGCATAGACTATCAGGATAATTTCTCACCAGTAGCCAAACTCAAACCACTTCAGATGCTTTTATCATCAACAGCAAACCTGGATTGGTCTTTGCATCAATTTGATGTAAAGAATGCATTTCTTCATAGAGATTTAGAGGAGAAAGTATACATGGATGTCCCCCGTGGGTTTACAGGAAAAGAAATTTCTTTATGGAGATCTAAAGGAGGAAGTATACATGGATGTTCCCCTTGGGCTTACGAGAAAAGCAAGAAATATAGTATGTAGGAGTACAAAATCATTATATGAACTAAAAAAGTCTCTTAGGGCATGGTTTGGAAAATTCAGTCTAGCAATGCGTAAGCATAGATTCAGCCAAAGCAACTCAGACCACACATTATTTCTGAAGAAAAATGGGAGGAAAATTATGGCTTTGATAATATATGTTGATGATATGATAGTCACAGGTTATGATGAAGATGGAATTTCATAACTACAAAAATATCTATTTGAAATGAAAGATTTATGGGGGTTGAAATATTGTTTGGATATTGAAGTATACAAGGCATATTTCTATCACACAGGAAATATTTATTGGACTTATTAGCCAAGACAAGTATGGTGGATTGTAAACCGATGAATACGCCAATTGTACAGAATAATTGTTTAATTGAGTATCCAGATTAGATTCCCATAAATAAAGAAAGATATCAAAAGTTAGTGGGAAAACTCATCTACCTATCACATACACATTCTAATATTGTATGTGTAGTCAATCTAATCAGTCAATTCATGCACAACCCGAGTGAGATACATATGGAGGCAGCTTTACGAGTACTCAGATACCTAAAATCTTCTACTGGAAGAGGGATTCTTTTTAAGAAGAATAATCTAATCAAGCAACTTAATCTCATTGGCTATACGGATGTAGATTAGGCTGGGAATCTAACTAATAGAAAATCCACTTTAAGATATTTCATCTTTGTTTGAGAAAACTTAGTAGCGTGAATAAGCGAAGAGGAAAAGGTAATTGCTCTATCTAGTGCTGAAGAAGAAATCAGGGGGATGACCAAAGGATTCTGTGAAATACTATGGATAAAAGGACTACTTAAGGAACTTGGATATCCTATGGAGAAAGAAATCAATAAATACTATAACAACAAAGTTGCAATTGCTATAGCCAATAATCCAGTCCAACATGACCAAATGAAGCATGTGGAAGTAGATAAACATTTTGTCAATCAGAAACATGATGATAAAATCATGATATTTCCTTTTGTCAAATCCGAGGATCAACTCGCAAATGTACTTACTAAAACGGTATTCAGTAAATTGTTTCATAACTCTCTCAACAAGTTGGGCATACGAGATATCTTTGCACCAACTTGAGGGGGAGTGTTAACAAGAACGAAGTAAACAACATTACATATTAGGAGACTAGAAATCAGAATAAGTTTAGGAAAGATTTTATGTATTTTTTAATTAGTTAGGTTTCCATACATAAACAAGATTCTAGTACATGTATAAATAAATTTGTTATGTAGTAAGCAAATCAATGAAAAATATTTGAATGACAAACAATTACTTTTTAATGTTGATATTATTTCCTAAGAAAGTAAAGCAATATAAAGATTACCAATAATAACTAAAAATAGCCTTTTATCTTACCAATAAAATCAAGAATTACTAGACTGTCCGAAAATCTCCAAGTGGGATATCTGAAGAAGGTTTCACCATAAGGCTAGAAGTTTGCCCGACCAGATACATTTCCAATATAGTTATTATAACTAGACCTTGAATTTCCAATTTTTATTTTATATAAAAGTTGTTTTTGTATACTCCTTTTCGCTCAAGCTTCTATGGTTATTTATACATTGATGGTTGCTTTGACCGGTTTCAGCTTTAAGCTTCTAAAACGATTGTTCATGTAAGCAGTTCAAAGTCTTCTCATTGCCATGCTTGTATCACACGTAACCACTTGGTCTTAAGGGCTCCTATATCATATATAACTAATAGCTAAAATTAAAAATCAAAACTAAGAGTAAAGGTACATAAATACAAACAAAAAATTAAAAACTATTTTGGAAACAAAAGAGGGATCAAAACTAAATAAAAAAATATATAAAAATAAAAACCAAAATACAAAAAAAAAATACATATAATAAAACAACACAAACAAAAATTTATTGTTGCAATAGAGCACAAACCAATGGCTAGTTATAATAATAATAATTAGCTATCTAGCTTAAGCTTACTAGAAAGAAAATATCCATAATCTCCATTGAATTTAACACAGCTCGAGAAAGATACATTATTTTATGTCAGTGTTTTTGTAAATGGTTAGTGGCAGCTACCTCTATTGGATTGTCTACTAGAAACCCCTCCATCTATGGTTGATTTGTTTCAATGTGATTTTCTCTCCATAAAAAATTGTCTTAAAAGGCACAATTCATGTTGGATTTGCAACTCAGGTTTATGATGTGTTTTTTCATTTAGGATTTTGACAAGGTAACAAATCAAACAAAAAATCAATGGTTCAACCTAGAAGACAAACAAATCATAGGTTATATAATATTAGAGACAACTTCCCCAATATGTATGTATACTAGTAACTTCACCTCTGTTGTGGCTTGCTGCAAGTCGGACTATTTTTTTAAAAAAAAAACTTAAAAATAGATGTTAGAAGTATGAAAGTATTATTAAATACAATCAATCAATTTGATATTGAAAACTGTTACATGGATTTCATGTTTAACTCTAGTTTCTAATTAAATTATATGAGAGCTGACTCAAAGTGAATAAATCAACTTAATTGATCCAAAGATAACTTGGATGAGTGGTAAAACCATCTAATAACTTTTTCTAATAACTTTTTTTTAAAAAAAAAACTATAAGATGATAATTTATTTAAATATTTAAATGATACCAAATAGATGTTTATATGAATTTATTTAAAAATAAACTTTGCGACCTGAATCATGAATTTCAATGAGTTTTATAATTTTGTATTTTATGAGAATTATTTTTGTTTAATTTTATAATAAAATAGATGCTTGAAAAATCAAGAACCAGCCCTAAAATAGATGTTTATATGAGATATAAGATAAGATAACCCAATGTAAAGTAGATAAAAATAAACCATGAATTTCATTTCTCAACCAATCCAATATTGAAGAAGAGTGGAATAAAAAGAATGAAAGGACCAAAAAACTAAGATAATAAAAACATATTAAGCTTTATGGGTAAACCCGTCAAATTTGTGAATTGAAGAACTCAGGTCAACATGTCAAACTCGCAAATTGGATAATAGACATTATTGGGATTCATAACTTGTTTTTTTCTTCTAAATTATTGTTTATTTAACTATATGATAATAAAAATAAATGATCACAAAATCAAGTGATATAAAACAAGACAAAATAAATTATAGAACTCAATTCTCAATCAGCCTGATAACAAAAGATAAAATAAAGAAAATAAATTAAAAAAGAAAAAAAATGTTAAATTTGCAAATATCACAAATATGCTCATGGACTTTATAAAATTTAATAACATGTTTCTTTTCCAAAGCTATTTTTTTAACTATATAATTAAAAAATGATGAGCACATAATCAAGTACAATTAAAAAAACTCATTAAAAATGCAAATTAGAACAACTAGGATTACCTCACTAAACTCGCAAACAAGATCATTAACTCCATAAAGTTTAATAACATAGTTTTTTTAAATTATTTTTTTATTTAGCTAAACTTTATTAAAAAAAACTATTTTGCGATGTTGAGATATTGTTTGATATCATAACCATGTCAATAGCAAAATTAAATTACTAATTAACTTTTAATCTTAATAAACACAAAATATAATGAAAAAAAAAACTTTTAATAAAAAAAAGATAAATAAACATTGTTCATTACTATTGTAACCATAGCACTAATGGATGTGAAAAACAAATCTTTTCTCAACACTCTTGCCTGTTTTTTAATTATGATTTTCTCAATATTTTTATGATTTTTAATTATATGATAAAAAAATAGATATTCACATAGAAAATTTGATTAAAAAAATACATATTCCACTAGACCGACAAACTGAGACTAATAGGATTACCTTGTCAAACTATATTATTAACTTCACAAAGTTTAATAACATAGTATTTTTAGAATATTTTTTATTTAAAAATATTTTAAAAAATTAACCCCATTGAGATATTTTCCTCGTACTAACCTAAAATTGAGATATTTTTTTTCCTACCACAATAACCATATAAAAAATTAAAATAAATTATTAAATCTAAATCTCAATAAACACAATATAAAAACTAAATTAAATAAAAAAAATAACTGTGGAATACACTTGCTAATGGGTGTCCCAACACCATTTAGCCTTTTAGGTATAATATATACTGGGAATCAAAAATAGTCTTTCCAACCCCATTGTCAGTGCAAGGTTGATTCACTGGACCTCCTGAAAGATTTTGATCATCCTGTTACGAGGCCGCCTTCTGCTGTTGCCCTTTCTCTTCTTGCGTTATAGCTCCCAAGGGCCTCAATTCAAATTATTCAGAACGAAATTTAAACTAAGCATCATTTCACTCCATACATCACTAGAAGAATGCCAGCAAGTGTTTACATGAAAGAGTTAATAAACAATATGAGTTTAGGAAGATTCTCAAGAGCTATTGTAAAACTTGCACCAAGCACAAAAAGCATAACGAAGGCTACTAATATCTTCGCAATGTACAAAAAACTGATGTCTGGTTTTGAAGCTGTCTTTGCAGGACGTGAACCATCAGAACTCTGTTGAAAGTAAAAGAAGATATTAAATCATTTAGCTGAGCACACGATATCCAAATCCCAGTAAACGTTCACACAGGACGTGAATAATTCATTAGTCAAAGTTTCTATCGCAGGAAAAATTATGGTACCAAGCGGCTTTATACTAGGATCATAAAAAGATCATTATAAGATTAGGCTTTTAACCTCATATTCATCAAGATCAGAGTTTACTCTTCTTCAAATGAATAACTTTCAAATTAAGGCAAGTTTGTGAATGCAATATTTGAATGGATGTGCGGCTACCAGTTCATTTCACATAGATTTATGACATGATTCAAATGCTAATATAGGCCCAAGCAAATGTATTCACCAACGAAGCCAAATAATTATAAAAGAATTAACAAAAAGATTCTACAAATTATCACAAAGATACTGCTACACAACTAGTAGTAAGATTGGCAAATAACATCAAAGGGATGCCACCCAAATACTCGGTCACAGTGTGCATTTCCTCAACCAATAATATGTGCATATAGCACCACATTACATGTTTTCTCACACTTTTGCGCAGGAATCTTGCCTGTTACTTTTCTTAATCAATCTGATATGAGGTCATCCGTTATGACTGAAGTAGGCTGGAATGGGTCAAGACAGATTAACAAAATGGTGCCATATGTATGCAGAACAGAATGAACTTGTGGATTGAAACTTTCAAATCATAGTTTTTCGAAGATGAAAAGGTCTCATCAAGGTACACGGACTATTGTCCTTTGTCACATTTTCTAACCAAGCCAATATTACAGCCTTCAAATGAAGGCAACCAGGACTTGGCCGTCTACCAACACCAATTAAAAGGAGAAAGCATAGTCCTTCCCGAAGGCTATCCTATTTCCAATTTGATTCAATTCAATTATCTGCTGACAGACAGACATCAAATTAGTCTAGAATCTTGAGACAAGTAGTGGTTCAGTGCTGGGAACACAATGCCAGGCCACAATCCTATGTTTAATTAAAATAATCTTATATAATATAAAATCTTTGAAATCTCAAATGCAATCATTCATCTTGACCTCTTCTGGTAAACATATTTGAAAGAAAGGCTAAAGTCAGGTTCCTATATTTGGTTTTACCCAAAAATACAACCTTGTTTCTACTACAATCTTCCATATTTCATTAGCACCAGATTTAGTATTTCAGAAAATCAAGTTCATCAATTCCATAGTATCAAAATAAATATTGACTCAAACAAAAGAGCTCAAAAAAACTTATTGATATGTAATTTTTCAAGTTTTGCAAAGGATTATGAATTCAATGAAGACTATCCCAGTACCCTGTTTAGCGATATTGTAAACACATCCGAAATCATAAATCAAACATTATATGTATATACAGCAACTTCTACTTAATGGATACAATAAAAAACAAAACTTGACGAAGACAATATAGAAACTCCTACCACTCCATGACTTACCTGTTTTGGAATCTGCTGAAAGTGCTGTGCTTGTCTAACACCTACATCAGAAAAGAAATCAGGTTAGCGAAACCAACACCTAAGCAAACTCTACACAGCAACCACAAGAGAAGACACCAAGATAATTCACACTAAAAGAAGCTAATACCTCCATAATCTAACACAGTAACTGTTTGCAACTTCCAGCCATTGCCGTAATCAACAAGCACCGCATCTGGGCCAAAGCTAATGGGTTCCTCCCTATCCTTAACGGCTTCAATATGCAAAACAAAAGGTGACCCAATATCCAACTTCCTGTTTATCAAAGACACTGCAAATCCCGCCTTGGTGCCTGCTGCAAAGCGACTCGTCTTTCCCAAACTTTTGCACATGACCTCCAAAAACTATTGGATACAGTAAATTGTCGAATATTAATAAATGGGTTTTATTAATGAAAAAAAAAAACGAATGAACCCATAGTTCATCTCTTATTAAATGTAAATGAGCTCCAAATTCTATCCAAGCATTGACTTTTTTTTTTTTATAAAAAATAAAGAGTTCAAGATTCAACAAATCCCATATAATTTCATTGAGAATGGTTTTCTTTTCGCTTAAAAATTGAATTAGCTCGATACTGTTTCTTAAATAATAACAGGCAAAAAGAAAAGAAAACATAACAAACACAACAAGACTGTATCAGAAAGACAGAGAAAGAAGTACAGGAGGAGGAGGAGGGGGCCGAGGAGAATTGACTTTTGAATTTTCCCCTTCTTGTTCTGCCATGATATGAATCCAGAGGGAGAGTTGACTTTCAGCTCGTGTTTTTAATACAAAGGCCATATATGGGCTCATTAGTTTTTAATACAAGGCCATATATGGGCTCAATGAGCTAATATATGGGCCTGACTATATGGCGAGCATGCTTGAATTTAATCACAGCGAGAGAAAAAAATCAATCTCAAGCGGCTCGTATTCTATCTTAAGAAAAAAAAAGAAAAACTATGAAATTACATGAAAATAAATTGTTCTGACATGTATACTTCATTAAAATAAGACATGCATAACTCGCATTAAACATTAAGCTTAAGGTTGCTCTTCTCTATTCATCTATCTATCTATGCATGGCTTGTATCACCGCCATCTCCATGCATCACTCCCCTTGAGCAGCAGTACTCCTTCCAAAGACACCATCGGCGCGACCTTCTTCATGATCAGAGTCCTTGACGAGGACGAGACACAGTTCCCCGTTGCGCCTGAAGGAATAGATCTGCACATAGTCATCTTGATGGAGCACTCCCACATTCCTAACCATAACGTCATTCCAGCTACTTCTTAACGCAAAGGAACTGCTGCTGTTCATGTCCCACTGCTTCAGCCTCAGTTGACTGATGAATGTGCTATCTTTTTCATCACCAAGACCCAGCTCTACCAATGTTACTCCTATGCCATCTCCATGACAGATCTTCCTCTTCTCAGCACCAATTAGAAGATTTTCCAGTTCATTAATCTGTCTACAAGGCATTGTTAATCGATCATGGTGTGCATTCGTATCAGTTTGGAACAGTTTCTTCCTTATCCTTAGCTTGAAATCCTTGTCCCCGTCTTCTCCCAGCAGAGCTTTTATTTCATCAGAGAAATCAAAACCCAAGTCCAGCGCCCGAGATTCACTCTTCCTTCGTTTGCTTGTCGACCTCACTCGCTGCTCATCGTCAATATCTTCAACTCCGAAGCATCGTTTTCTATTGACCCTTTTCTCTTTCTTGCTCCCACCTCCTGATCTCTTCTTCTTGGGTATGACAGGCAATATCCCATATGAGTGTGTAAATTGATCAGAGCTACTGCCATCACGAGGGGGCCTTGTTCTTCTGGACCTGGAAGACTCTCTTTCGGCACCATTGATCTTCATCCACAGCAATGCCTTGACAATTTCCTTTTGCTCAGATGTAAATTCCTCTTTATTGTCATCTGTTTCTTGCCTATACTTCTCAAACAGTTGATCAAAAGACCCATCATCATGTTCACCAGTCATATCACCCATGAACTGGTGATCGCTTTGACCGTAACCGCACAACAGTTCCATGATCTTTAGGGATATATTTCTCTCCTCTTCTACGCTAAATCTCTAACTTGGAAGAAACAAATTACTTACGCAGGAGAAAAGAAAATTCAAGAACTGAATTCAACTCTTTAGAGTATTATAGCTGGCTGCGCACTGGATGTATATTTATATAGGGCAGTGTACATGCAAATCCATGCGCAATCCGGAAATAGGTTTATAAAAGGCAATGTAAGTGCAAATCCTTGTATTATCTGGACTTAATTAACTAGGTTTCTTGAAAATAGGAGGACTTATTTACCGCGTAATGGTGTAGGTTTCTATTACTTCTAATCCAACTGAACAAAGGATGTTATTTTTTTCTTACAGTTTCCTGATTTCCAAGGGATATTCAACAAATTAATAATTTTCGAACAAATTACTGATAGACAATACCTGAACATATAGCTATGATCTGTATTTTAATTATCAACGAGTTGTTCTCTTGGTATTTTAATTATCATAGAGTTGTCTTGGTATTTTAATTAAAATGATTTCAGGAAATTGAAAGTTGGATGACAATACATAGTAGTTTGTTAGGTCTATGATTTACTATGATAATTTCATTAATGCCTTTCTTATAGGAATATATATATTTTTCTTTTTTGTATGGTGTAAGTCTTCGGGACGTCCCTTTTTTTTTATGCTGCTGGCGAAAACAATAAAATGTTATTAAATTTTAAAAATTATATGTTTGTTCATCAGTTTGATAAATTTAACTTTTAAGAAGAAAAAAATGTTTTTTTTATCGGTTTTACCTATTGATATTTAGTTGATTGATAATTGAATTTCATAATTTATTTTATTTTATTTTTTATGGTTTGATGTTCTATTTTTGTGATTGTCTATTTTTATTATCATATATTTAAATAAATAATAGTTTAGAAAGATATAAGTTATTAATCTCAATAAAATTCATTACTCAGTTTGTAGGATTGTTGTGTTGTTCAAGGGTACTCAATTAATAGGTTTGGAAAGTTTGTCTATGAAACTTGATTTTTTTGTCTTTTTGTTTTTTTTTTATTTCACGCTTGTTCAATATTTAATTTATTGGGAAATGAAATTCATGGTTTACTTTTTTTCTACTTTGTATATTTTACTTATAGTTCCACGTAGAGTTATCTCAATTATGGAAACTTATGAATATTAAATTAAAAGAAAATTCATAGAAAACGGAAAATATAGTTCACTCACTTACAAAACACTATAGATTTTAATAGTTTTTTTTCTTTAAGGTTTTTTTTATCTTGTCATTGATTTTTTTTAATTTTATTATTTTTTATCATGTTGATTAGGTATTAGGTTTGATAATTTGTTTCAATTGTTTCTCTATTAGAGTATCACAATGTTAGAAAAATATTATGATATTTAGTTGATGCTCAATTTTGAAAAATAATAATTTTATTACTTGAGAAAATTTAAAAATACAAGGATCAAAATCGACAATAAGGCAAAAATGAAACTTTATGTTACACTTTTCATGATGAGCTTTTTTCTTTACTTTGAACCTTTTACTCTTTGATCCAAAACTTTATTTTATTCATATTTAGTCTCTAAAGTTGTTTTAAAAAAAAAAGTATTTGAAAACATTATAGGAAATAAAAAGTGGTTCTTTTTTATAATTTTTTAATTAAATAAAAAAATTAATAAACATATTAAGAGTCATGATCTAGATACGAGATAGATGAATTAACCTAAATCTTTCTAAAAATTATCATTTAATATCTTTCTTTATAAAACATAATTATTTCAATATCATTTATAAAGTTTTTTTAAGAAGACAACCCAAGTTCATTCTAGGCCAACAAAATGACAAGTAAGATTATTTTAATTGACCAAACTAAGTTTAATATTATTACCATAAAGCTTTTTGTAACAACACAGAAACAATTATAATATATTTCAGAGTGTCGTAAATATTATTTTTTAAAATGATTTTTACTTAGAAATATATTAAAAATAATATATATTTTTATTTTTAAAATATATTTTTAAGATCAGAATATCAAGATAATCTTAAAAAATTAAGAAAAAAACTATTTTCTTAAAAAAAATAAAATTATTCATAAGAGTGTTTGTAACTGACTCCCAATGACAACCTAATTAGAACAACTCCAACGCAAAAAAGACATTTTAGAAAGCTAAATTAATAAATTGGTATTTTGATTAATGTAAATATAGCTTTTTTATTTATGTTTATTCCAATAGTAAAAGTCATTTAGAAGAGCCATTTTTGTATATCATATTAAATATAATGCAATTATTTTGTATATAATATAATTATGCAATTAATTATATAATTAATATGAGTAATTTATATAATTAAATAATTACTTTTAAAAAACCATCTAACATTATAATTATTAATTTTATTTAAATAAAAAATTCAAATTTGAAATAAAAAAAAACTCACAACATTTTAAATTTAAAAAAAATTCGTTGACCCAAAGAATTCGTTGAATGACCTATATTATGCAAATAAACTAGCAACGGATAATTCGTTACATAGCAAATAAATTATATTATGAGTGTTTTTGTTTTTTTATTCTGGTTTTCAATATAATTTTTGTTGTTTTGTTTTTTTTTTCAATCACTCAAAATTATGGGACTTTTATCTTCAGCAATTGACTAACACGTTACCACCACTCAAATTTGATTGACCTGTGCATAAAAGGGCTCTCTTATTGTTGAGTTCATCAAAAGAAAAATATTTGGGCATTCTTTATGGAGAATGAAAACTCTTCAGATGCATCAGTTGCCCTAATTGTGGGTGTCACTGGCATGGTAGGATTTAGCTTAGCAAAAGCTCTACAAAAGCCAGCAACTCTAGGTAGGTCGTGGAAGGTGTGTGGCGTAGCAAGACGCCCCTTGCAAGGTTGGTTTTCCCCTTCCTTGATCAACAATTTCATATCTCTTTATGCCTTAGACCATGAAGATACAAAAAACAAACTTTCACATGTAGCTTATGAAATCACCTACGTCTTCTGCGTTTCCTTACAAGTTCATTAAAACAAAGAGGTAAATATTTTCATAAAATCATGAACATGTTGGACATGTTATTTGTGTTGATTGATTCTCTAGGAGAGCTGAGCCTGGGTTTGGAAAACAAATGATTGCAGGGGGGAGAACAAAAAACTATTTTAATTAGTTTCAATAGTATTGAAATGAATATTTTTACTTTTTTAATGTTTTGGCTTTTTGTTGTTAAAGTGACTATAAATAGCATTTGAAGACAAGAAGAGTCATTTTAGCTATTAAAATAGCTCATGCATTGGAAAAAATAAAATATAAGAACAAAAGTCAAAACAATAATTTTTAGGTTTGACTTTTCAGATGGGTTATAGGTTAGAGATGCTCTTAAGAGTAGTGTTGACAAAGAACAATTTCATGGGAAAGCCGCTATAAAGTACAATCTGGACTCCATCATATCAAATCCGAATTAAGCTCAGGCATCTGCTCTTTTCATTTATCATGCCCTTCATCTGGCCATTAATGTTGAGATTCCCATAATTACTTCTACTTCCCCAAAAATTACCTTTATTCATAGACCCATGCTCCTTTTATAGTATCAATTATAGAAACAATTAACTACTAACAGACTCTAACAACTAACTAATTGAATAACAGAAATACAAATTAACTGAAACCCTAATAAACTCCAAAACTTTATAACTGTGGAAATCCAAAGATTAAAGAAAGAAAAGAGAGAGTTCTGTTTGAGAGAGAGAGAGAGAAGATGAACTTGGATAGAATTTTGTAGATTCTGTTATTCTGTTTTTCACACACGCAATGCATGCTCTGTTTACAGTATTTATACTCACTTCTATGCCATGTATGTATGCATGTATTACACTGTATGCATTCTGTTATATATGCTATCATCCCCCCTCAATCCCAGGCTTACATAAACCAAGCCTGAGATTGCAAAAATGACTTAGAAACAAAGGGGAGCTAAGGCCTTTTGTAAGGATATCAGCAAACTGCTCCTGTGAAGAGACAAATTGGACCTCCAGTTGATTGGTGGACACCCTCTCTCGCATGAAATGCACATAAATTTCAATGTGCTTAGTGCGTTGGTGCTGCACTGGATTAAAGGACAAGGCAATAGCAGATAAATTGTCACAAAACAGCACAGGAGTTTGAGGCAGATTAACTCGTAAGAATTGCAGCAACTGTTTTATCCAGTCCAATTTTGTAGAGGCAGTAGACAAGGCCCTATACTCTGCTTCCGTGGATGATGTAGACACAGTGTGTTGCTTCTTAGAGCTCCAAGCAATTGGATTTGAACCAATGAATACAACCAAACCAGTTGTTGATTGACGATCATTAGGATTGCCAGCCCAATCAACATCACTGAATGCTGTGAGGTCTAAAGTCCCTTTCTAATAAGTAATCCCAACAGAAATAGTACCTTTAAGATACCTCAATATGCGTTTAACTGCCACAAAGTGATCCACCATAGGACGCTGTATAAATTGGCACACCTGGTGAACTGCAAATGCAATGTCAGGTCGTGTAAAGGTCAGATATTGTAGAGCACCTACAATGCTGCGATACAATGAGGGATTATCAAACGGTTCTCCATCATCCTTGAGTAGTCGTTGATATGGAAGACAGGGAGTGGCACACGGTTTGGCAGATCGCATATCAGTTTTAAGAAGCAGCTCATGAATATACTTCGACTATGAGAGGAACAGTCCAGCAGTGGTATGAACAATTTGAACACCCAAGAAGAAATGAAGACCCCCCATGTCTGTGAATTGAAATTCTGCAGTGAGAGCAGTAATGACCTAATTAATGACATTAGAATCACTCCCCGTGATTATAATGTCGTCAACATATACCAGCAAAATGATAACCCCAAAATCCAGATATTTGAAAAACAGTGACGAATCTGAATAAGTGTGATGAAATCCCAGTGATGGCAAAAACGAAGTGAAGCTCTCATTCCACACCCGGGGCGCCTGCTTCAAACCATAAAGTGATTTATATAATTTGCAAACAAGTTGCGGTTGTAATTGGTCAACAAAGCCAGGGGGCTGTGGCATAAACACATCCTCATGAAGAATGTCATGTAAAAAGGCATTTTTAACATCAAGTTACCTTAATCCCCAACCAAATTGAGCAGCCAGTGCCAATACCAGTCGCACCATAGTTGGCTTCACTACAGGACTAAATGTCTCACCATAATCCAGTCCAGGCTCTTGACTAAATCCTTGAGCAACCAACCGTGCCTTATACCTCGCAATAGTCCCATCAGCATGCCTCTTAATTTTAAAAATCCATTTGCAGCCCACTAGATTTTTATCAGAGGGCAGATGCATAAGGCTCCATGTCTGCTGTGACTAAAGAGCATCAATTTCATCCTTCATGGCCTTCAACCAGACAGGACTAGTTAATGATGTTTTTTAACTGGACGGTTCAACCACATCCAAATCAACAGCTGTTGAGACAGCAGACGTGGCAAGGCACACTGTTTTTTTCTTAATAATCCCACTCTTACTTCGTGTCAGCATTGGATGCAGATTCATATCTGGGATATGAAGAATCACTGAAATGCACTCAGGATTAAATGAATCAACTGATGGACTATCAACCTCAGATGCATTTCCAGAATTGGAAACAAGACCAGCAGGAGTGGATGATATTGGCAAAGGCACAGCAGAAATGGAATCTAACGCAGGTGAAACAGGAATGGATTTGGAAGATGATGATGATGCATGAACAAGGGAAGAAATGGCAGAGGGAAAAACAACAACATTTTCATGATTAACAACTCGAAAGGGCACATGTGAAGGCTGGGAAGAAGACAAAGTAAGGCCCTTAGAAACAGTAGTTAAATCAATATATAGAAAAACATGTTCATTAAAAATGACATGTCTAGAGATATATGTTCTTTTGCCAACTGGTTCATAACAAATATAGCCTTTATATTGAGAGGCATATCCTAAAAAGACACATATGGTGGTTTTAGGTTGTAGCTTATTAAGTCGATATGGACGTAATAAGGGAAAACAAGCACAACAAAAAATTCACAAGTGAGACACAGAAGGAATAGTCTGAAATAAAATCTCATACGAAGATTTATTCTATAGAATTACGGAAGGCATTCTATTTATAAGATATATTGATGTTTGAACAGCATGAGTCCAAAACGAGGCAGGTAGTTTGGCATTTTGGAGTATAGTAATTGTGGTTTCAATTAAATGCCTATGTTTGCGTTCAGCAAGACCATTTTGTTCAGGCGTATGAGGGCAGGATTTTTTATGGACAATGCCTTTAGAAATGAAGAATGACTAGAGTTGTTTACTAATATACTCATCACCCCCATCGCTTTGTAGAATTTTAATAGAACGCGAAAACTGAGTTTGAACATAGTGATAGAATCTCACGTATACAGAATAAAAATCACTTTTATGAACTAGTGGAAATAGCCAGCAATAACATGAAAATTCATCTATAAAGGTCACATAATATCGGTAACCATCTATAGAAAAACAAGGAGAAGGTCCCCAAATATCACTGTGAATAGTGTGAAATGGAATTACAGATTTATGAACACGCAATTGAAATGGAAGTTTTGAAAACTTACCTTGTAGACAACTATGACATACAGAAGAATTTGAATCAATGGAACATTTAATTTGGGCTTTTTTCAACATCATCACAACAATTTTATTAGTGGGATGACCTAAACGATGATGCCAAGTAGACGAAAGAACTAACTGACCAAGAAAAGACCGAGATTGACGTGCGAAATGAGAGTGACGATGATGACTAAAGGAAAAGGGATAGAGTCCATTACTGCATTGCCCTTTGCATATGATCCTCCCTATGAACTTGTCCTGAATCCAAAAATTAAAGCATCAAAGATTAGTCTGCAGTTATTATCCAAACACAACCGATGCACAGAAACTAAATTTTCAGTCAATTTAGGAACATGTAAAATTGAATTGAGCTGAATAGGGGCAGTCTGTGTGGGAATAATGGTATTCCCAATATGCGATACAAGCAAACCTTCACCATTTGCCGTTTGCATTGTATCATTCGCAAGATAAGTGGTGGATGATGCAAGATTATTCAAATCTGTTATCATATGATTTGTTGCTCCAGAATCGGCTAACCAAACTGGAGAGGCATTCTATGGCTGCTGCAAACCAGAGTGAGATGCCTGCATGACAGTGTTCAGTGCTACACTCTACTGAGCATGGTAATCTTGCGCTGAGGGATAACTGCCACGGTAATCTGTAACTAGTGCACTGACATTACCACCAAAATTTGGACCATTGTTATTGTAAAAACAATACAAGGTATTATGATTTGTCTTGCCACATATGTGACACCTCAACCTTTCAATGCGATTTAAACCACACGCAGGAGCTGTATGGCCTTCAAGATTACACAGTTGGCAAACTGGATTTCATGACTGTGAAGGTGAAGACTGATATGATTCAAATATTCCTGAATTCAATCCTAGCATATCATTCATCCTGCCGTGAAAATTGCTTTTCTGATGAAAGTGTCTCTGCTGTGATTGAAACCTGCCCCTGCCACGGTTCCTATGAAATGGTTTGTAGCTCCCATTTCCATACGAATTGTAGTTGTGCATTCCACGTTCCTGTGGAAAATTCACTAATGATGCAGGTAAGGTAGTCTTTGAAATCGTGTGCATAGCAGTGAGATATGCAGGAGTGTCTGTCATAGAATTCTCAACAATTCTTTCTTCAGCCAATAACTGTGACCGAAAATCCTGCAATGGAATGACACTCTCCCTGCCTCTTATCACACATCTAAATGTGTTAAATTCAGGTGGAAGTCCATTCAATGCCAAGATAACTATATCTTCATCTGCAAAATACACCCCAGCTGCACTCAAATAATCCCGTGCCTTTTTTATCTTCAACAAATACTGACTCACAGAATCAACCCCTTTCTTGATGTTTTGCAAATTGAATTTCAGTTGGAAGATGCTGGTTTTGGATACAGTGGAAAACAGTTCCTTTAACCTATTCCAGAGGTCACAAGAGTTGCTGCTCCCAATGGCACAAGACATGGCCATAGGTGATAATGTAGCTGTAATGAGCTGCATAACTGCACGATCGTGCATTTTTCAAATTATCACATTCTCACTATCCGTAGCAGACAGTGAATTGGAATTCGCTGTATTACTCTCAGCAATTGACTGAGTAATAGGACATGGATTAGAACCATTGGTAAACACAATGATTCCATTACTTTCTAACAGCAATTGCATTTGAAAATTCCAATTCAAGAAATTTGACTCATCCAATTTTACATTCACAGAGGTGGAAATTGTGGAAATCAGCCTGCGATTGGAGATTGAAGAATCTGAAGTTGTGAAGCAGTCACCATGGCTGTTGGATGATCAGGAAAAAGAAAATTGACAGAGGCAAAATGATCGCACACTCTACACAATTTGGTGATAACACAATAGCAGTTTGTTCACCAAGCTACAAATCTTGCAGTCAAGTTGTATGAATTCTGCAAAGCTTTATCACACACTAATCACGATTCAGTGTTTTTCCAGTAGCTTTCTTTTCACCAAGCTATGAATTTTGCAGTCAAATTATATGAAATCTGCAATAATCTGTTAAATTTGCGGAAGCAAAAAGAGAAATTTCTCTGATTCAGTGTTTATGCGTGAGCAATTCAAGCTCTGATACCATGTGGAAATCCAAAGATTAAAGAAAGAAAAGAGAGAGTTCTGTTTGAGAGAGAGAGAGAGAAAATGAACTTGGATAGAATTTTGTAGATTCTGTTATTCTGTTTTTCACACACGCAATGCATGCTCTGTTTACAGTATTTATACTCACTCTATGCCATGTGTGTATACATGTATTACACTATATGCATTCTGTTATATATGCTATCAATAACACCCAGCATGTCCTTTCTTAAACTAAATTACTTAATAGTAATCAGTTTGTTGGTATTACAACTACACCATGTTGTTCTCTTAGCTTCAAATAGGCATTTAATTTCAGTGGCATTGTCATGATGTCTATAACTTGATCTTGCGATCTGCAATACTTGAGTTCCACCACACCATCTTTTGTCAAATCTAAAAGAAAATGATATCTAATGACTATGTGTTTACTTCTTACATGCATCACAGGGTTCTTAGATAATTTAATTGTAAAACAATTATCATAGTAAATCACATAAAAAATTTTATTCCATCTAAGATGAATCAGAATTCTTTGTATCCATATGGCTTGGAAAGCACATAATGCAGCTGAGATGAATAATGTTTCAGCTTGCTTCTTTGAAAATGTAACCACAGCTTTCTTCTTTGAGCTCCATGACACAACTCTAGAACTCATCATAAACACATATCCTGAAGTGCTTCTTTTATCATCCAAGTCCCTGTGTAGTCATTGTCAGAATATACAACAATACTGTCGGTTCCTTCTTGTTTCTTGTAACAAATACCTAACTCAAAGGTACCTCTAAAGTACCTTAAGATCCTTTTTACTATTACCATATGCAGCTTTGTAGGATTCTCTATATATCTACTCACCAAGCTCATCACATATGTCAAATCAGGTTTGGAGACAGTTAGGTACATTAGAGTCCCAATCATCTGTTTGTATTGAGTAGAATCAACTTTAGTTCCACCTTTATCCTTGGTCAATTTGAATCTAGGCACCATAGGAGTCTTTGTGACATTGTTGTATTCCATGCCAAATTTTTGTGGTATCTCTTAGGCATATCTTCATTGACTAATGTAGATCCCTTTCTCATTCTAAATTACTTCCACCCCTAGAAAGAACTTCATCCTCCCTAGATTAGTCATGTTAAACTCCTTTTACATTGAGGATTTAAATTCATCCATTAGCAATCTGTCAATGCATGTGTAGATCACATCATCTATATATATGCTCACAATCAATAGCTTTCCTTCTTCCTTAGATTTGGTGAATAACATATGTTCACTTGAACATTTCTGAAAACCTTCCTAAAGAAAGTATATCTCTATTATGCTATACCAAGCCCTTGGAGCTTATCTCAACCCATACAATGTCTTCTTCAGTTTTAATACCTTTCCCTCTTTAATCTTCTTCACAAACCCTTTAGGTTGTTATACGTACACATCTTCCTCTAATTCACCATGCAAGAATACACTTTTTATATATAATTGATATACATACCATTCATTCAGTGCTAGTAGTGTTAGAATCATTTGAATGATGCCCCACCTTGCAACTAGAGCAAATATCTGTGTATAATCAATTCTATTTTTTTATGCATATCTTAAAGCCACTAGTCTAGCCTTATGCTTATCTACCTCTCCCTTTTCATTCAGTTTTGTTTTATATATCCATTTCACTCCTATGGCTTTTGCTCCCGTTAGCAGATTAGTTAAGCTTTAGGTTTTATTTTTTTCTATGGCTTGCATTTCACATTCCAATGCCTTTTTCCATTTGAGGCTCCCTTCCACCTCCTCATAGGTGTTAGGATCACCAGCCTCAATGTGTATGACCATAGCTTGCATTTCATCATCTTCAGATAATCCTTCTCTTGTTACATGACCAGTCATCCAAGCTGGTTGCTTGGAAATTATTCCTTGTGATCTACTTGATGTTGCAATATTTCTGCCAACTACTGCCTCTTGTGCATCTTCAGTCTCCCTTAGTGTGTCTCCCTCCCCTGAAGTTTTAGAAACTTCAATGCCTGTTATTATCCCTTCATTATTTGCTTCTATTATTCCTTCATTAGTTTATTCTTCAATGGCATTTACTAAGTTTTCATCAGTTTCTTTGTCATTGTCCTCTCAATCAAACATATTCTCCCTTGCACTAGATTCATCATTGTTCCAATCCTAACTCTCATCCTCATCAAAAACAACATCTCTATTTATCATAATCTTCTTGGAGGCAAGATTGTACATCTTATGTACCTTTGACTCACTATTTATCCCCAAGTATACACACTTTATATTTTCATCATCAAGTTTCCTTCTCTTCTGATATGAAATGTGAACATAGCCAATATATTTAAATACTTTGAAATGCTCTATTGATGGCTTGATATGGCACCATGTCTTGCAACACAATGGTGAGACTTCTATTCAACACATACACTGCCTAGGTTGTTGCTTCTACTTAGAATTCCCTTGGGATTTTCTTCTTAATCCACATGCAGAAGTCATGTTCATAATGCTTCTATTTTTCCTTTTTGCAACCCCATTTTGTTATGGGGAGTATGCAGAAGTCAGTAGCCTTTTTATCACATTGCTTTTGCAAAACTCATTGAAATCTTCTAAGGTGAACTCCCCCTATCTATTCTCAAACAACAAATTTTCCCATCAATTTCCTTTTCTAGCAGTTTTTTGAAGTTCTTAAATGTGTTCAAGGCTTTTAACTTCTCTGATAAGAAATACACTCATGTTTTCCTTGAGAAATCATCTATGAAGGTAATCAAATACTTCTTACCACTGATGGACGCTAGTGTTATTGGTCCAAATATATCCACATGTAATAGCTGCAATTTTTGAGTGACTCTCCACTGACTTTGCTTGGGAAAGGATTCCCTGTGTTGCTTTCCTTTCAAGCAACCTTTATGTGGCCTTTTAAGAGCTTCCAAAAAAGGCAAGCCCTTCACCATGTTCTTTTAATACAGGATTCTTAACCCTTTATAACTTAAGTGACCCATTCGACAATGCCACAATTTTGTTTTATTTCCATTTGCAATTCTAAAACATGCATGTTCTTGATTTCCAGACTCAATAGAAGCTAATAGAACAAACATTCTATTGGTAGTCATCTCACTTTTCTTAATAAGTCCTCTAGAGGAGTGAAATATTTTGCATAGATTATTTTGTATAAGTATAGCAGACCCTTCTCTTGCAATTGTTCAATGCTTAGTGAATTATTTTTCATTTCAGGAATGTAGTGTATTTAAGTAATTACTTGAATCACTCCCCTTACATTCATCTTAACACTCCCTCTCCCTATTATTGTCATTCTAGAGTTGTTTCTCAGTTTAACCAATCGTTTAAGTTCATCATCTAAGCTTTCAAACCACATTTTATTTCCAATCATATGATTACTATAACCCGAGTCTAAGAACCATACCTCATTTCTTTGTGTATGATGAAATTTCATATATGTCATGAGAAACATCTCCTTCTCTTTCTCTAATTCTACATAATTGGCTCGTATTTCTCAGTCAAGGCATTCATACTGAAAATGCCATAATTTATGGTATTTGTAACATTTAATAAGCTCCCTATTAAACTATTGTGTGTCCCTTTCTCCTCTTCCCCTACCTCGAAACCCTCTAAATAAACCTCTACCCTTTCCTCTTGGTGCTCTATTGGCATGAACAATTTTAAGTGTTTGATCCTCTTCCTTGTATTCCTATATTCTTTGCTCATGGACCAACAGACTGCCATAGAGTTCATCAATGCTCAAGATATCCAAGTCATTTAACTCTTCTATAGAGCATGTGACATATTTATATTTATAGGTCATGGACCTCAAAATTTTCCCAACCACAACCCTCAGTTGTATCTTCTCACCATGAGCCCTCATTTTGTTGACTACAATTAGTGTATAAGATATGTATTTATCTACCTTCTCTCCCTCTTTCATACTCAACAATTCAAATTCTCTTCTCAAAGCTTGTAGTTGTGATCTTCTCACCTTTGTTGAGCCTTGATATTTTTATCTCATTGAGTCCTAAATTGCCTTTGTTATTCCCTTATTAAGAATTGTCTCCATGATTTTTGTGTTGATTACTTGGAAGAGAAAATTCTTAACTCTTAGATCCTTGAACTTGGATTCTTCAACAGTTTTCCTCTAACCTTCACTTGCAGTTTGTTCTAGTATTACTATTGGATGCCTTCCTCTACTAGGCTCCACATCTCCTTGCTTTATAGAAAATTCTCCATCATCGTTGACCAATGGTCGTACTGCCCAACAAATTTGGGTATGGAAGCTTACACAAACTGCTCTGAGTTTGTTGACATTTCTTGGCAAGGTACTCTTCACAATTTGTTTTTCTCTCACCTTCCTCTTTCCTCACAATCACTCTATGTTTCCTTGTACTTTTCTGTATTTCCCTCTCTTATAGTCACCCTGTGTTTCCCTCTCTTTATGTTTCCCACTTTTTCACCCCTAATCAGGTCCCTTATCGGAAGTTGTGATACTAATTGTTGAGATTCTAAAAATTACATTTATTCATAGTTCCATAATCTTTTTATAGTATCAATTACTGAAATAATTAACTACTAACAGACTCTAACAACTAACTAATTGAATAATAGAAATACCAATTAACTGAATATATCTCTATGATTTGTATACAAATTATCGAGTTGTCTTGGTATTTTAATTAAAGTGATTTGAGGAAATTGGAAGCTGGATAACAATATCATATCGTATCGAGTTTGTTAGGTCTATGATTTGCAATGGCAATTTCATTAATGCCTTTCTTATGGGAATATATATTTTTTCTTTTTTGTATGGTGTTAGTCTTTGATACCTCCCTCTATTTTGATGTTACTGGAGAGAACAATAAAATGTTATAAAATTTTAAAATGTACATGTGTTTGTTCATCAGTTTGGTAAATTTAACTATTTTAAAAAAATGATTTTTATTAATTTCACTTACTAATATTTAGTTAACTAAGAGTTGAGTTTCATAATTTAATTTGTCTCGTTTTATGTGGTTTTATGTTCTATTTTGCGATTATCTATTTTTATTATCATATATTTAAATAAACAATAGTTTAGAAAAACAATAAGATATTAATATCAATAAAGTTCATTACCCAATTTTTAGGATTGTCATGTTGTCCAGGGTTACCCAATTCACGGGTCTGGCTAGTTTGCCCATCAAACCTCTTTTTTTTTTCTTTGTTTTATATTTCAATATTTAATTTTTTGGGAAATGAAATTCATGGTTTAGTTTTGTCTACTTTCTATATTTTATTTGTGATTCCAAATAAAGTTGTCAGAATTGTGGAAACTTATGAATATTAAATTAAGGGAAAAATTCGTAGCAATTGAAAAATATAGTTCACTAAGTTACAAAACACTATAGATTTTTATAGTTTTTTTCCTTAAGGCTTTTTTTCTTCTTGTCATTGGTTATTTTTAATTTTATTATTTTATATTATGTTGATTGGGTATTAGGTTTGATAATTTGTTTTAATTGTTTCTCTATTAGAGTATAACAATATTAGAAAAGTATTATGATATTTAGAAAAAAAGTTGATGCTCAATTTTGAAAAAAGATAATAATTTTATTACTTGTGAAAATTTAAAAATACAAAGATCAAAACTGACAATGAGACAAAAATGAAACTTTATATTACACTTTTCAAGATGAGCTTTTTTCTTTAGTTTGAAACTTTTACACATTGATCCAAAACTTTATTTTATTCATATTTTAGTCTCTAAAGTTGTTTTTACAAAAAAAAAAAAAAAAGTAGTTGAAAAACAGTATAGGAAATAAAAAGTGGTTCTTTTTTATAATTTTTTAATTAAAAAAATATTAATAAACATATTAAGAGTCATGACCTAGATATGAGATAGATGAATTAACCTCAATCTTTCTAAAACATCATCATTCTAATATCTTTCTTTATAAAAAAAATTAATTATTTCAATGTAATTTATAAAGTTTTCAAGAAGACAAACCAAGTTCATGCAAGGCCGCCAACAAAATCAAAAAGTAAAATCATTTTAATTTACCAAACTAAGTTTAATATTATTACCACAAAACTTTTTGTAACAACACATAAGCAATTATAATATATTTTAGAGTGTTGTAAATATTATTTTTTAAAATGATTTTTACTTATAAATATATTAAATAATATATATTTTTATTTTTTAAATATATTTTTAAGATCAAAATATCAAGATAATATTAAAAAATTAAGAAAAAAACTATTCTCTTAAAAAATAAAATTAGTCATAAGAGTGTTTGTAACCGACTCCCAATGACAACCTAATTAGAGCAACTCTAATGCAAAAAAGGCATTTTAGAAATTTAAATTGATAAAATAGCTTTATGATTAGTGTAAATATAACTTTTTTGTTTATGTATATTCCAATAGTAAAAACCATTTAGAAGAGTCATTTTTTGTATATCATATTAAATATAATGCAATTATTTTGTATATAATATAATTATGCAATTAATTATATAATTAATATGAGTAATTTATATATTAAACAACTACTTTTAAAAACCCTCTAACATTATAATTATTAATTTTATTTAAATAAAAAAATTCAAATTTGAAATAAAAAAACTCGAAACATTTTAAATTTTAGAAAAATTTGTTGACCCAAAGAATTCGTTGCATGACCTATACCATGAAAATAAAATAGCAACGGATAATTTGTTGCATAGCAAATAAATTTTAATATGAGTTTTTTTTTTTTATTTTGATTTTCAATATTTTTTTTTGTTTTATTTTTCAATCACCGGATAATATGGGATTATTATCTTCAACAACTAACTAACATATTACCGCCACTCAAATTTGATTAACACAGTTGTGATCTTCTTATTTTTATTGAACATATTTTTATCTCATGGAGTCTCAAATTACTTTAATTGTTCTTTTATCAAGAATTATCTCCATAATCTCTCTGTCGATTGCTTGATAGAGAAAATTCTCGACTCTCATATCCTTGAGCTTGGATTCTTCAACAGTTTAATTGTTGGAATGTCTTCTTTTACAAGGTTCTACATCTTGATTGGTAGAAAATTCTCCATCATCATTTATCAATGGCCATGGTGCTCAACAGATTTGTGTTTCCCTCGCTCATAATCACTTTGTGTTTCTCTCTCTATATTCCTGTCATCGGAAACTTTGATACCAACTGTTAAGATTAGATTCCCAGAATTACTTCTACTTACTATGTGAATAAAGTCCAAAAAATATGTTTTTTCACAGACCCATGCTCCTTTTATTATACCATGAATTACAAAAACAATTAACTACTAACAGACTCTAACAACTAACTAATTGAATAATAGAAATACCAATTAACCGAAAACCCTAACAAACTCTAACAAATTTATAACCGAAAGCCCTAACAAATTTATAACAGACCCAACAATTGACTCTTTTGTATCTCTCTTTTTACGTTTTCTTCCTGAGCTTTTACCCAGCGCTACTGTTTTGCTCTTCTTTCTACCAGGCTACTTGATAATTCATTGACCTAACAGTTGACTCTCGAAGCTTACTCTCATCTGTACAAAAATAGAAGGGGATGTGCGTGGCTTGCTGGAAGGGATTGTAACTTGTGAGATCCGCAGTACAGGTCTGATAAGATGTTCATGTGGCGGCCAGAAACAGGTGATATTTTCCTCATTTCTGTTGGGTGGCTATTCATGTTGGAGTGTTGATTTAGAATTTGATGTGTTCCACGTGAAGTTCTGATCTCTATGATTACAGTAAATTGTGAATTGAATTTGTTTGTGATTTGAAGAGTTAAAAGGAAAACAGTAGAAATGAGGAACCCCAAAGCGAAAATGGAAATTTGTTGGTCAGCAGAAATAATAGCCAGCAACATGGACCTCTTGACTGAAATCCTATTGTGTACACCTGCAAAATCTCTCCTGAAATTCAAGTGCGTATCAAAACGATGGCACTCTTTGATTTCTGACCCCAAATTCTGCATCAACCACGCCCGCTGTCAACGGATGCTGAACCGTACAGCGGATGCTCTCATGCTCAGCAATTGCTGTAAATCTACTCCTGAATTCCAGCTTGTCCCTCTCGAACACTGCATTAGAGTCCCATTCTTCGATTATTTTAATGTTTCCGAGGTCATAATAAGACATTCTTGCAATGGCTTGCTTCTTTGCTATTGTAAATTGATGCTGGATAAACCCGAATATGTGAAGACGAAACAAATGAAAAATGGTGGTCGTTCTGAGTTCAGATATTTAGTTTGTAATCCCACTACCAAGCAACACAAGATACTCTCTCTTCCAAAACCTGCATATTTGTCGCTGAGCTTGGCGTTTGATCCTTTGATATCTCCTTACTACAAGGTTGTTTGTATTTGCAAAGGGAATTCATCGGGGCAAACATTTCAAATTGATGTTTATTCATCAGAGACTGAATCATGGAGTCTACTTCCTATTCTTTTCACAATGCCATTGGGAATGACATATTCTAATGGAGTTTTTTTGGATGGTTCTGTTCATTGGTACAGTTATGCGGAGACCTCACTGTATTTTCACATTGATAGTCTGTCCATTAAGCAAATGCCGATGCCTTTTATGTTTTCATGGGAAGGTATGGATTGGGATATTATGTACTTCGGGGAGTCTCGAGGTCATATGCATTTGGTACTGACCAAGGACCGTTCCTCTTTACAATTTGATGTTTTTGAGATGGAATTCGAATATACAGGATGGTCTTTAAGCTACCGTGTAAATCTTCAATCTATGAGAATGATGTTTCCAGAATTAACATGGAACTTCATTAACAAGCATACTGTATTTTCAGTATTGAGTATTATTCAGGGCAAAAAGGATGAGGAGAAGAAGGCTGTGATATTTGTGGATGGTAGAGCTATGTCCTATAATCTCTTTGATGGGACATCAATCAAGATCTGTGATTTAGAACCAAGACCTGGACATTTTGATTATGCTAGAGTACCATGGCATTATGAAGGGTGTCAAGCCTTTGCATACTTCCAGTCCCTCGTTTCTGTTTGAGCACAACACTTTTTAGCAGGTATTTAGTTATCAGCTTGCTGTTTTTAGTAATTTTTGTTTTGCACAAATTCCAGGCCTTTGACTGTAAAAGCATTATATCCAGCATACATTTAGAGATGAATGATGCTTCGTATGACAACAACTGTTTACGTGGTAATAACCCCTGCTCATAAAGAAAATTGCACTGCTTTATTCTGCTTTTGGCAAAGCAGCTTAGTTAGATTTTATGATGGGAAATGAAATTTTATATTTTTCTTTTGTCAAGAAATCATTTTATCTAAATGCTTAAGTTATCAAGTTGGACTCCAAGATATAATTTATATAATTATCTAACACAGTGCTTCAACTCAGTCTTTTAGACTTGAAACTTGTCCATACCCACACTATGTTGTGTTTAGTTTTTATAATATAGAATGAGGGTGGTGTTCGAACTTGTGACCGCTTGGTCAACAAGACTCTAATACCATATCAAGAAACCTTCTCACCTAAAAGTTTAAGATGGTAGATGAGGTCGCAAGATATGATTTATATAATTCTCTAACATTCTTTTCCCTTTCAGAATTCATTTGAATTGTCTGATTTTATGGTGTTATGGATCCAATTGTAGGTTTAACCTTCAAATCCAAATCTAACCCCACCTGCATTATATTATTCTCAAACACGGTCCCTCAAGTGAAAGCACTTTGGATTTGAAACTTGTATAAACCCAGACTATCTTGTATCTAATTTTTATCAAATAAAATAAGGGTGATATTCGAACTTATGACCGCTTGTTCAACAAAACTCTAATACCATGGCAAATAACATTTTAATCTAAAAGCTTAAGTTATTAGGTGAGGTCGTAAGATATGATTTATATTATTCTCTAACATCCTTTTTCCCTTTAAGAATCCATTTAAATTGTCAGATTTTATGGTGTTATGGATCCAACTGTAGGTTAAGCCTGCAAATCCAAATATAACCCCACCTGTATTTTGCATGCTAGAAAGGGCGCCATTAGGCTAAATCAGTCATGAGCAAATTCATGTCAATTCTCAATACTTCACTGGATCAAGTGGTATTTCAATTGATGATTCACACCAAGATAGTGTTGCGATGTCGCGGTCGCACAAATTAATTATCCTAGCTTAAAACAAATCAAACAAGATAGTATAGAGCAAGTAAGGGGTCGATCCCACGAGGACGATTTAGTTATGATTTTCGTGCTATATGTTATGCAATTGGGGGGGGTTGGAAGTTGTCTAGGCTAAGCTAAAGCAAACTAAGCGAAAATTATATAACACTGAAATTTATCAATAAAGCAAACCTTGGTCACAAGTCAATATCCACCTACAGAAATCAGAACTGATCATGGAAACAAT
This sequence comes from Salix dunnii, assembly GCA_015731905.1. Lineage (NCBI taxonomy): Eukaryota > Viridiplantae > Streptophyta > Magnoliopsida > Malpighiales > Salicaceae > Salix > Salix dunnii. The sequence continues at coordinate 4,870,948 of CM027671.1, forward strand.
ACATCAATTTATATTCTGAATATTTATCTCTTCTTAAAATTGGTTCATTAACGGATTCGCTGTATAACTTACCCTAACCATCAAACAATCATAGTGTTCGCACTAGTAATTTGATTCAATGGCAGCATTAAAAACTAGATACATTGATCAATTAAGAAACATAATTGTCCGCAATATATGTTTAGTTCGATTGAATGTTCTCCCTAAGATTAATAACGTAGATCCGCTACAATTACTAACTTAGTTGCTTCACAAGTTCATATATTACAACTCCGCTTTTGATATCAAACTTAGCAATAGATTGTCTACAACAATAACTTCGAGTCCGCTCTTAGCAATTAAATAAACAATCATAGGAAAATAAGCATAGGAGAACAAACATATTCATCATATAAACTGAAAAATTGAGGTAAAAATAGATCTCACAGTTCTTGAAATCTGAAGGTTTCTGTGTCCTTGCAACCAAGCGAAAGAGTCTAGCCTTGCATGTTTATTGAACAACTAAATAAAAAGATGAAAGAAAACATGATTTAGGGTTTGGAGGAGGAATATTTGTGTTTTCTTTGTTGCTGGCCGAAATTCCCTTGCTCCTCTCTTCCTTTATATATGCTTCGAAACCCTAGTATCTATTTTACAAAATAGTCCTTCCTTGAGTTGGCAGAATTTAGTTGTCCCTTGTAAAATTCATATCTCATTCATATGACATCATTTTGAGCTGATATTTGGAGAGTTTGTAGTCCTTTGAGTCATGAATCTACCAAAATTAGGTTTGCATCAATCGGACTTCTGTAGCTTGAGATATGAAGGTTTGAATGGACAAAGGTCGACATCGGCAGATTGCAAGATTTGACTTTGAAGGATGCGATTCCCATGCTATTCCTTATTTTATTTATTTTTACTTAGCATTCCAGAAAGATATGGATGTTAGCTTTTTAATGCCACTAGAATCACTTCATTTCGATCTCTAGAGCTTCCGCTCTACACAAAACATCGATTGAAGATCAAATCTGTCAATCAACTCTAATTACCTTCTTTTTGCATCTTTCATCCAAAAATACCTTCAAAACATAAAACAAAGAATATCAAGGCATTTAATACACAAAACATATGCAAAACACTAGGTAAATATAGATGAAACTATCACATAATATGGTCACATCAGATAGTATTTCTCAAAATACCTTCAAAACATAAAACAAAGAATATCAAGGCATTTAATACACAAAACATATGCAAAACACTAGGTAAATATAGATGAAACTATCACATAATATGGTCACATCAGATAGTATTTCTCCCATTCTTGTCTCACAAGCTAGATATTCATCTGCATCAGTATTGTCTCGTTACATCTTGTTGAGGTACATCTCCTTCAGATATCAGTTGTTGAGCAGGCAGGTCACATGCTCTTGGGAAGAGGATGGGAATACCAACCTATGGTTAATAATTTATCATGAACAATAAAGGTAAGGTTGCCCATAACACACGACAGGGTATCTGAATTTTATAACTTTTAAACTTAGAGGCAAGGAGCATACGTTATGAAATGTAGATAGGAGACGAAAAATTGAAGTGGCAAGTTGCCAATTTCCACTTAAGCCTTAAGAAAGTTCTGCCTCTTGCTTGTAGGATGAGATGATTGCAGTGGGACTGCTTAAATTCAATCAAAATCATTGTCGACAAAAGATTTAGGATTTAAAGGTATCATTATGGACGTTCAGAGATGTTAAAGAAATGACTTGTGAAGGAGATTTCAATCAAAAGCAGCAGAATGAAACCAATGATATTGAAGTCTGACTGACTTATTCAGCAAGATGTTTAGTCATTGATATGCTGCAAATGGGATGATGGAGTCGCAACTCTGAAATACATCAATTGCCGCTGGCAAGCTTGAATTAAATTGTGTGTAAGTGTGCGTTTCCTTTTTGTAGCAACATGGTCTAAATCGATGTAGAGCTTGCTCTCCAAGAAATTTCATGTATAAGTTAAGTGATCCACAAATTATTCCCATCCACATCACTCACTGCAAGACAAAACGATAATAGCTTTTGCCGGAGACAAAAATCTTGCAACTAAAAGTTCAAAGAAGCCTATGACCCTTGGTTGGATAGTGGTGAAAAGATGAAAGCCTGAATATAAGCATGGATGTTACGAGGTCGTGGTGTGGCAGTAACTACATTGGCCTCTATTACTATATTGAGTATGGTATTTCTTTTTATTTTTTGGTGACAACCAGAGTTATCCTATTAAATCATTACTATTGATCAACATGTTTTCTGATTATTTTTTTCATTATTTTTTTATCAATGTGTTTTGTAATTAATGTTGGAAATTCTTGAATCTGTACAGTAACTGTTTAGAACAAGGAAAATGTCCGCAGGGTTTCCACCCTGCCAATACAAGGCTCAACAATTGAGATTATTGGATAATGTGTTGAAATTCTGCTGTGAATAGGAACTTCAAATAAACTAAAACACTAAATAAACTAAAACATTAAATAATACTAAAACACTACAGCTAAAACAAAGGCTAATCTCATTAAAACTCTTAACAATTAACAGGCTTATGTTCCATCGTTTGCGTGATTGTGAGAAGTAGTGGATATGAATCATGATTGACTTGTGTTATTAAGGATTCTGAAATATGGTTTTTGGTGTGCTCTCCCACAAGTAACTATGCATCTAACAGCTCGAGTACGCAACGGCATTTCTGGACCATATTTCAGAAGCCTACATATCCAAGGGGATTGGATCAGAGAGCAATAAGCGTTCCTGTAATTAAAAGACAGCAACAGGACTTGCGATTTTCTTATCAAGTAATAGATAAAACCTGAGATGAAGCAGAAATTCGTAGGAGAAAACAGAGATTGGTTTCAAACAAAAGCTGCTCTCTCAACAAAGTTGGACGTGAAAGACAGAAAACACCCACTAGTGATAGTGAAGATGATAATAGATCATATGATGTTCATGAAATTCCCCAATGATGGAAAGTACACAAATATCTGCTTGCACCATGATTAAAGAGAACCATACACCATACAGCTCTATGAGGGAAAACTGTTGGAGTCCCGCAAATTCTACAGCCTCTAGTTAAAGAAGGTCCCATAAACAGTTCTTCTGTGAGCTATTAACACATCAAAATTTAGGTTACAGGGATTCCCAATCCTTCAACTTTTTGCTTCCTTTGGGTATATGTATAGAAGCATTCATTCCAGCCATTTTTGCGTTGTATTTTGCCCGCAGAGGATCATTGTATGCCCACCTGCAAAACAAACACAGTAAACATTTGTTTCAGAGACAAAATATGACAACTTAAATATCCAATTTGTTTATTTTGTTAGCTCAACATCTATCTATATATATATATATAAATCGTGTCCCCCTTTCACTGTGCATAAACGCACTGTTCACACAGACACATTGCACCGTGGATTGGATATTTTTTGTCCGTGCGTCGCGCGAGTTCGTCGTCCTTTTTTTTTTTTCTTCCCGGTTATGAACAGTGAATTAACGAAAAAGCCCCCGAAAATGATAAAATAGTGCACAGGAACCAGGGGCTTCACCGGTTTTTCTATTTTATTTGCACAGTGAATCGACAAAAAAAGCCCCCGTAAACGACAAAATAGAGCACAGTAAATGGGGGCAGCTACGTCCTTTCCCTTACGGTTTTCCCGTAAATATCAGTAGGGACAGAGGCTTCTTGGTAATTGGCTCATATTTTTTTTTTTTTCGGATTAACTACTGGCGCGTCTGTAGCAACGTTCGACGCTTACGCGCCGATTAGGCGACGCGTGCAGCTTCGTTCCGCCGTCAAAAATTACCTTCTGTCGTGCCAAAAGATGCGCCGAAAGGTCCTCTATCTTCAATCGCGGCGCGTTTCGGTCATAGATGTCCAGGTAATCGGCGGCGGACGGTTTTTAATCAGCCGTCGCTTTTCTCTCTCCTGCCATCGCAAAGTCAGATCCGGTCCCTGATGTTGGCAAGAAGTTCATTTTGGTCCCTGATATTTTGATTTTATTTTTATTACTGATTTATTGAAATTAAAGTTTTATTGTTTTCAATTATGCCCTTCAATTAAAAGTGATTATATAAGAAATTTTTATTTCAGTCCTTATACTTTTGATTTTTGATTTATTTTTTATTCCTTCAATTTTTCCGATACAAATGTTTTGAATTCTTTAATTTGTTCCTCCAATTGAAATTGATAATATATACAAAGTTTGATTTCAGTCCCTCTTCTTATGATTTTTTATAAAATAGCAGCAATTTTCGTTATTTATTTTTGGTCCTCCAATTGTTTTTTGTTTCAATTTTATCCTTTGATTGGAATTTATTTTATATATGTTATTTTTCATTTTGGTCCTTATTTTTTTAATTTTTTTATTTGGTATTAATTCATTTTTTTAATGTTTATTTTTTATTGATATTTATGCATCTATGCTTTTAATTTTTGTCCTTTTTTTTGTTTTATTTTTAACGATTCAATCCTGAAATTTTAATTTGTGTTGATAATTATTTTTAAATTGATATTGCACATTTGTTCCCTTTATTTTCTTTCCTGTTATTTTAATTTGTTCTTTTGATTAAATGATTTTTATGATTTTGCTATTTACGCAACAATAATGACAATTTTAGTTATTATTTTTTAATTGTTTTTTATACAAATCTTTTGTTTTTTTGTCATGATTTTCCAGGGCAATTTAATTATTTGAATTGTTCTGATAGTAATATTGATAATAATTTTAACTATTATAATAATCATTTTACTATTAATATTGCTCATTTTTTCTCTTTGTTCATTTTTTTTGTTTTTTGCTTTTTTTTTTTGTTCTTTAGATTGGATGATTTTTTTTATTTGACTATTTATGCAATGATCATGATAATTTTAGTTGTTGTTTTTTTTATATACAAAAATCATTTGTTTTTTTTTTAATGATTTTTCGGGGTAATTGAATTATTGAAATTCTTTTTTACAGTGATTTTGATAATAATTTTAACTGTTATAGTAATGATAATGACAAAAACATTAAGATTAGATTTTCAATTTATGTATTCATTTTTTTGTGAGTAGAAAATTAACTATTTAATTTTGTTATTTGATTATTGGAGGTTTTTTATATATTAATTCATTTATTTATTTTAATTCTTAGACAATATTTATTTTTTATTCGTATTTATACATCTATATTTTTAGTTTTTTATAGTTTTTTTGGCTGAGATTTCTTTTAATCAGTTCAATTCTAAGATTTGAATTTAAATTGGTAGTTATTTTAAAATTAATATTGGTTCCTTTTTCCTTTTATTGTTTTTTTTTTCTGTTATTTTAATTTGTTCTTTGGATTAAATGATTTTTATGATTTTACTATTTACGCAATAATAACTATAATTTTAGTGATTGGTTTTTTATTGCCTTTTTTATAAATCTTTTTCTTTTTTTAATAATTTTTTAGGGCAATTTAATTATTTTAATTATTTTGACAATAATATTGATAATAATTTTAACTGTTGTAATAATGATAATAACAATAATATAAGGATATATTTTCAATTTTTATTTTTGTCTTTTTGTAGATAAAAAATTAGTACTAATTTTATATTGGTTATTTCATTGAAACCTACTAAACAGATAAATTTATATCCATTTAAAATTCATATATTTTATAGAAAACTTGCACTTCATAAAAATTATATATAGATTTATTATTTTATCTAAGTTTATGTTATGAAAAAAAAAATTATATATAATAAATATTTTTTTATGTTAAAAAAATATGATTCCCCCCGCGAAGAGGCGCGGGTGCCATGGCTAGTATATATATAAAGAGAGTAAAGCGTCCCAAAAATAGATTGGTATTGACACTGAAACAATGATTATTGTGAAATCCATTTGGGTGGCCAATTTGATAAAGAAGAAAAAAAGTAAAATAATATAAATGCACAAAGATGTCTTGGGCAAGTTGTCACTGTTGTCATAAGTACTTCAATTCAAAACTAGTTAATTGCTAGCATCATGTTGCAGGCTCAGTAAATATTTTTGACCATTGTTGGGAATCAAATAATTAATATACTTTGCTAGTTAAAAAAAAAATATTTGTACATGTAAGGTTTGATATAATAAAACACATCAACACATCTTATTAGAACAACAGCAACATTGAAGGCTTAACATCTAAAATTATTATTACTATTATTACTAAAATAATAAAAATTATTAAATTATTTCAATGAGAAAAAACTCAAAAATATTAATAAAAGAGGAAAGAAAAAAAAACTAAACTAATAATAATAATAATAATAATAATAATAATAATGCTGAATTAATGCTTTGTTGTTGTGCTCTCTTTTTGAGAATAAATAACTCCTAATAGTACGATTTTGATGCATATTAAATGAAAGGGAAATTCAAAATCAAATACAAATATTTTGTTTATTACCACTGCCATAAATTATTTTTTAAAGAATAATTTTTTTTTTTCAACGAGAATAGTAATTTTAAATTGCATGAAAATTGAACTTTAAAATTTTTTATATATAATTATATGACTTTCTATTATTGAGAAATATATATACATTTAAAGAGAATATATCATTTTACATTGTTTTGGAAGTTGTATTTACGTTTGATGTGACTCTGAGAAATATTTATTACCTATTAAAAAAAAAACAAAACAATGTTATTTTTATCTTGATTTAAATTCCAATCTAAACAATAGGAACATTGAAGCCTTAACATTTATAAATATCATTATTTATTATTGCTAAAATAATAAAAATTATTAAATTACCCTAATGAAAAAAATTGAAAACATTAAAAAAAGAGTAAGAAAGAAAAATAATACTAAAATTATTATTCTTATTGCGTTAATAATGGAGGAGAAATCCATTCAAAGAAAAAAAAAAGTCAATAACTTTAGCAAAAAAAGATAAAAAAAAAATGAAAAAACAAATTATAAGCAAAAAAAAAATGACATCAAAATAAATAAATAAATAAATAAAAATACTAAAAAACAATCAAAAGAAAGAAAAAATGAAAAAAAAATCATAAGTGAAAAAAAATCTAAAAAATAGAAAAAAATAAATATAAGCAAACGCGATAGGGAGGGGCCGAACTCGTACCGTGTTTTCTAATGCATTATAGGCCTTGTTTTTTATCTAATTGTGCAAGAATATATAAATAGTGGAAAATAAAGAACCGAACGACCCGAACTAACCTGAACTAAATCAAAAACTGAGCAATACTATTATAATTTATAATAATTTATTTTAAATGCTATAGTAACCAAATTCTAATTTCTTTTAGTACATAGTATAATGACCATCAATGCAAACTTCAAACATCTCCCTGGAAAAAAAGAGATAATTTTCATTTTAAAAAAAATGAAAGAAAAAGGTCAAAAACGGAAGAATGAGATAGTAACTACCTTTTTTTTTTACTAGTTATATTTTTTTTCTCCAATTATATATATATATATATATATATATATATATATATATTATAATTGGGTTGTCTTCTAGGCTAGCTTAAGCGAACCACGATTAATTCTCAGATCCAAATTTTTTTATAGCTTTTATTATTATTATTATTATTATTTGTTTTTTTCTAATTATATTTTTGTTCATTTATTTCCATGAAACATTTTTTTTGCTGATTATATTTTTTTAATTTTTTTCTTTTTCCACTTATATATTTTCTTTTTCTTTTTTATGACTGGGGCGTCTGGGCTAGCTTAAGCGCACCATAATTAATATCCAGATTCAATTTTTTTATAACCAGGATGTTCAGACTAGCTTATGCGTACTACGACTAATCCTTAGACTTATTTTTTTTTTTTTGCTAAAGTGCTTTCTCGTTGGTATATTTTTTTCTTATACTTTTGTTTTGTTCACTTATATATTTTTTTTATAACCGGGGTCTTCGGGTCAGGTTAAGCACACCACGACTAATTCTTTGGTTGAATTTTTCAAAAAAAAACAATATGGATTGCTATAGTGCTTTCATGCTTATACTTTTTTTTATGTTTTCTTTCACTTATATATTTTTTTTATAATCATACTCTCTCGGCCAACATAAACTATTTTTTTACTTATATATTTTTTTTATAATCAGGATCTCCAAGGCCAACATATACAAAATTTTTATAATCCCCATGCATACACCAAATTTCCAGGAGAATGAAAAGGACCTTTTTGAACTCAAAGTGCAAATGATCAACATCGGAGAAATGAATGCTATGCTCATAAAACAACAGATATGATAGAAAATCATTACTATAAAAACAAAAATAACGGTTTGAATGGACTTACGGATTGTTCCAATCAGTCGTGTCCTTATTGACAAGATGGGTCCATTTCGTTCGTCCACTACGACCAAAGTGTTCGACTTGCATAACCTTGGGCAATATGGATTTATCCATCGTATCTTCTCCAGTAGGAGCTGAGAAATCACGTCTGAAAATGTCAGCTGTTCCGGCAGTTGCTGCTAGGTCATCAGGCTGATCCTGGAAGAAAGCACCCTTGTGGTAATATTTCTGCATAAACCTCCACTTCTGCTTCGATGGTGGAGCAGGTTTTGGATTCTTCCTCTCCCAATCTCTCCTCTCTTCCTCGGTCATATTCCTCACCCTCTCAATCTCCTCTCTCCTTCAACATCGCCTCACGGGCCTCTCTATCCCTTTTACTCCGACATGGTGAAAAGCTTGCCTGTTTAAACCACCTCCTTCTCCAATCCCTAATTTTTTTAACACCGCAGACCAAAAATCAGGAGAGCAATTTTACAAAAGGAGATTGGAGAAGAAAAGGAAGAACCCTGGGTAAGGTTATAAATGAGGGTGGGATTCATTTGCCTGCTCTTCAATTCAGCTCTAGCGCGGGGAAATATTAGGTTTTGATGATTTTCCAATATGTTTGGTCCCTGAGATTTATGCAGACTGGTACCACTCTTTCTGCTTCGACTAGTCCTTCTACCTTGGCGTCTTGTAGAAAGGGCGAGGGGAGAAACGGTGGCGTTTTCTGTTGTGCAAATTCCCATGTTATCACAAAATCTCAATCGCTGTTTCACTATTTATTTCAATTACTATCTCTTTGTCAGTACGTTTTAAAAGTTTTTTTATTTTAATTTTTAATTTTTTTAATATTTTAAAATTATTTTTGATATGCTGATATGAAAAATAATTTTAAAAAATAAAATAAAAATTTAATATATTTTTAAATGAAAGTTATTTTGAATTTTAACCATATTCTCAAACAGGCTAATGTATTCATTTAAAATATTATAAAAGACTATATTAATGATGTAAATATATTTTAAAATGTTAGGGTTTTTTTAATTTAGGAATTCAAACATATTGTAATATTTCAAGTAAGTTTATAAAGTCGTAAAAAAGAATATCAATGTCATAGATATTCTTTATATAATATGATTTTTTTAATTAAAAAATATAAAAATATTATTTATGATTATTAAGATTAAATATTAATAAATAATATTGAAATTGTCAAGATTCTGGCAATTAGGATTTCTTTATTTTAGGTTTTATTCTTATATATGCTAATAACCCTTATATACTAATCATGGGTGGTTATTTTATTCCTTATTTGATGTAAGGCTATTTAATAGCCAAAGTTGTTGTTTTAGTAAAACAAACATTCCTTTTTTAATAGTGCAATCATACTTTGTATTCACAAATCTTTTTGATAACCTAGTTCAATTTTAAAATTTGGAATCAAAGCATGTCATGGGGCATGACCAACACCTACAAACACATGTGAGAGAAGTAGAACATGACATATGAGAATAGTTTTATTCAACTTGTCATTTCAAGGTTTGATGGATATTATGATCACTAGAGTATATTTATGGAGAATTTTCTGCATTATAGAAATATTGAAACTTGGTGGAAATAGGGATCAGTGCAATAGGAGGAGGAGATGATTCTAGTGACTTGTAAAAGAGGCATTAGAAAAGCAAAATTTGAAAGACATGAAGGCTAAAAACCATTTGTTCTAGGCCATTGATTGTTCAATCTTGGAAACAATCTTGAAGAAGGATATATAGGATTCCTTGAAGAAAAAGTATAAAGAAACAATATGTGTGAAGTGTGTTCAATTGGAGGCACTTCAAAAGGAGTTTCTATTGAAGAGAATAACCTCAAATGGCTAACTCTCTTCAATAACAGCTCTTACATTGCTATAATACCCATGCATAACACCCCCCCCCGTTTACTAGCTAAGCTACCCCTTCTCTCTCTCATTCTTTTATTTATACCTTTCATGGTCTTATTTACGAGGTATATTTATGCTAGATAAATCTTTTCAATAGCAGCTCCTACATTGTCATAAATAGTCATTTGAGGTTATTTGCTTGTTCTATCCTACATTGCATTGATGGAACATAATTAGCCTATAAACAGCACATAGGTGTTTCAAGATGTTTATCTTTGTCACTTGTTATCTACTGAAGGAACAAAATTGTCTCTTTATGCCAACAATTGATCAAGAAAAACTTTGGCATTGTTGATATAAACATTTAAGTTGGACTGTATTAAAAGTGCTATTACAAAAAAAAAAAAAAAAAGGTTGAAGGGGTGACAAAGTTTAAAGCTTTTGAGAAAATGTGTCAAGATTGCCTTCTTGAAAAAAAAAATATTGTTATTTTTTTCCATAACAACGTGTGTAGAGAGCTTTCAGATGCTACAACTGATACATGCTAACATATGTGACCTAATAATTCCAATATCAAATTGTAATAAAAGATATCTCATCATTTTTATAGATGATTAAAATTGAATAAATTGGTTTTATTTTCTTGTGAAGAAATCAGAAGCCTTTGTTATACTCAAAAGGTGTAAAACTAGAGTGAAGAAGGAAACATGAGCATTTATAAGAGGTTTGAGGACAAATCAAGGAGGTGAATTCACATCAAACCAATTCACATGTTTTATGCAACAAAAATGACATTCATTAACAATTGACAGCTATTTAAACTCCCTAATAAAATGACATTGCTGAAAGGAAAAATCAAATTATCATGAATATAGTTCGGTGTATGTTATCAAGGAAACTATATACCTAGAAGAAGTGAAACAGACAATGTATATGTTGAATTGAAGTCCAACTTTTACCTTAAAAAAAAACACCTAAGGAAGCTTAGAGTGGACGCAAGCCATCATTAGATCGCTTAAGAGTCTTTGGATGCATATTTCATATTATATACTTGATAACAAAAAAAAGGTAATGATACAAATTGTTTGAAGATTTGTATAGAGGTAATGATTTGGTGGATCACTATATTGAGTTAGGTAAATTTGGTTTTGAACCTTTCTTAATCAAGTACTATTGGATTTACTTGACTAAATAGTAAACGTAATGTCTTAAGCTTTTTATATAAACCAAGAAAATAGTATTCACATAGTTCTCAACCTAACCATGTCTTTTATTTCTTATGGTTATGTTCATTTTAGTTCGAAATAACTATTGGTTTCATGAGTGTCTTATAAAATTCAATCTTTTACAAATTCTCAAAGAAATAATTGTATTTGTCATGTATATACACTAATTTTTTTAATTAAGTGTATTCTGTTATACTCCTCTTAGTATATCAAGATATGAAAATTACTAAAACATTATTCATCCCTTACTACTCTCTAACTAGCACCTCTTTTATTATAACAATACTTCAGAAATAATAATTTTTAAATGTTATTGAGAATGTTATATGACTTAGTTTTTTTTAACCTAAATCTTAGGATCTCTTGTCAATTAGACAGGTCTACCATCATTAATCTTTTTCATCCTTAAAGGTTTTAAACTCATTCTTCTTGAAGAGTGATACATAAACTATCTTGATAAACCTTTGCTTAATGAATTCATAATAATCTTCTTTGACTTTTGTAGTCAATGAGAATTATCAATTCATGATCAAGTTTTAAATGATATTATATTTATGACATATATATTTAGATTTATCATTATACATACTACTTTGTTCTATTTCAATCATTGACTTACTATCACAATGAACACAAATGGTTGACACTAGTTTTGGCTAATATAGAATATCTTTAAAGAAATTTCAAATCCACTTGACTTTTCTTTTAGCTTTATCAAGAAAGGTAAACTTTGATTCTATTATAGATCTTGCGATACATGTTTGCTTAAGGAATGCTTATGATATAGTTGCTTCACCAAGTGTAAATAAACTAAAAGAACTCAGTGTTTCACTGTACCATGTGAGTAAAAACGTTATAAATTGTAATAGTGTATTTTTGAGTCAGTTTGGTTTACTGGTTTATTAATTTTTTATATATTATTTGCATAGTAAAATAACTTTTTTAGCCCTCGAAAAAGAAAAAAAATTGTTCTTTCCAGAAGGGGCTTCACGGGGATTTCATAATTTTTGAAAATGGCTAACTAGTAATTTGTCTCCATATAAGACAAAAAAAGGTATCTGACAGGGAGGGGAACCACCAAAATTTCCTATTTTTTTGAAAATAGTTAAATATTAATATACCCTCGAATAAGATAAAATTGCAAAATTAATTGTAGAGGTGTTCCGGTTATTACCAACATTTTTATTAATATCTGCCAAAAATTGATAGCACGTGTAGGCACGCTCTAGACAGTGCTCGCCCTCACGCCCGCTTCAACCGGCGCGTGCAGCTTCCTCCAATAGTTTAAAATGTGCTTCAGGGATCTATAACGATGTGCCGCCGTGTGGTCTTCCTCATGGGGTGATGCATGTTGTCAAAGGTTGGTCGAAGTCGTGACGGTGGCCGGTTGAACTTTATTTTTTTTTATTTTCTCTCTCCTGCACTCTAAAATACAGCAGAGGCCCCCGGTTTTATATTGTAATCACTTCGGTCCCTATGTTTTTAATTTTTCATATGGTCCTGATGTCTGTTATATAAGTTTTGATTTATTTCAATTGGATCATTCGATTGAAATTAATTATATATTTAGTTTTCACTTCTGTCCTCCTTTTAATTTTCAAATTAGGTTTAAAACCTTAATATATTCGGTACAAAAGTTTTGATTTTATCAGTTTTATCCTTTAATTGAAATTGATATTATATTTGATTTTCATTTCGGCCTTTATACTTTTAATTATTTTTACCCCTTCATTTTTTTTATATTTATGGAATAGTCCCTATTTTTGTCCATGTATATATAATTGTGCTCTTAACTTTGGTTTTTAATTTTTATTATTTTCTTTTGTATTAAGGTGGTATTTTTTGTAAAAACAATTAGCTCTGAAATTTTATTTTGTGTCTATGATTATTTGAAAAATTGATATTTCTATTTTTTCTATTTCTTTGTTCTTTCTTTTAGTTTTTTGAATTTTTTTCACGTGATATTTTTATTTTATTTTTATTTTATTATTTTTTTATTTTTTATTTGATCTTTTGTTAAAGTTTTTAGGATTTTTTTAGTCTTTCATTTATTTATTTTTTATTATTAATATAATAATAATTTTAGTTTTTTTTTCTTACTTACTCTTTTGTTAATGTTTTTCATTTTCTTCTCTCGGGATAATTTGATAGTTTTTATTATTTTATTAGTAATAGTAGTGATAATTTTAGATGTTAAAACTTCGATGTTGTTGTATTTCATTTATTTGTGTTTTTTTCATTATTAACATAATAATAATAATAATAATAATAATAATAATAATAATAATAATAGTTTTAGTTTTTTTCTTGCTTACTCTTCTATTAATGTTTTTGAGTTTTTTACTCTAGGAATAATTTGATAATTTTTATTGTTTTAGCAGTAATAATAATGATAATTTTATATGTTAAGACTTCAATGTAGCTATTGTTATAATAAGATGTATTAATGTGTTTTATTATATTAAACTTTGCATATATAGATATTTTATTTTATTTTTTAACTAGCAAATCCTAATAATTTCTTTAATCCCAGCAATTATAAAAATTATTTGTTCAACCCGCGATGTAGTACGGGCAAATAACTAGTATATTCATTAAAGGATTTAGAATTCTTAGTGTCAAATATCTAATTAACATTATTATATCTTTCTAATATCACTGGATAACCACTTTAGTATAACTCTCAATCCAAGGTATACCTTAAATATTTAAGTACCGTAATTATTGTTTTTTAATTATTTATACTTGAATTCCTAATATATCTACTCAATTAATGACTATCTATTAATTGGCCTTGTGCAATTAATAATATATAATAGCTCCTAATCATTTAAGAATATTCTAATTAGCTTTTTTTCTTAATTATTCATTACATATCAAATGTACACTTATATCCATTGGTGTTTTGACAAGGCTATTATCAGCTTTAGAAAACTTATCGAAAAGTTTCTCAGCGTACTGAATTTGAAATAATATTAATTCATGAGATGTTCTAAAAAAAATTTCAACTATGATATTTGCAACACCTTAAGTTTTTCATGTCAAACTTATTAGTTAATACTTTCTTAGTATGAGATGAAAATTGAAGGCCTGAGAAATAATTGGATGAGAAAAGATTAGACCAGCTTGTAGCTAACATGCAGAGAAAAGGTCAAGAATCACAATTCATTATGCAAAAGCACAAAGCTTCAAGGATCCCTTGAAATCATCCTTTCAAAGACGATGCAACGGAGCACACCCGCGCCACCACTTCCAGAGAGAGAGAGAGAGAGAGAGAGAGAGAGGTGGTGGAAAATTGTGATGAAACCATCAATTGAATATACACCAATAATTTCCAAGCATGTTTAATGCATGATGCTTTTTCTCTTCACAAATAGTTGTTTTCTTTTCCTCAATGGCAACAGTCCTCAGCCTTTTTTCAAGAATGAATTAACTGTTCAGAAGATCCAGCTTCCATTTCATTTCCTTGCTGGTGGGACAAGCTCCTTCAGCAATAAGACCTCATAATCGGATTCTGGATGGATGGCAGCGTGATTTTATCGACTCCTTCCTGTCAATAACTCTCAATCAGTTAATTTCTTATTTTGTGCTTGTTCATGTGTTATTGCAGCTGTATGCAATATGCATGAGGATGCAAGTAATCTATATGTGCATTCAGACTGGCACATGCATGAGGATGCCAAAAATGCCTGACTTGATCTATCCACCAGTATTACCAGCTAAAGATCATCATTTGAGTGCCTAAATACAATATTACAACAGAAATATGTTTAATAATTATATTCGTTAATTAAACATCTTATATAAATGATCATGACATTTTAGTAAATGTAAAGATCAGACTGAACTATATATATAACAGATAATAAGAAACGGAATAAAAAATAAGTGAGCTCTGAATGAAAAACAGTGATCGGATGAAAAAAAAAGCATGCTCTGGATATACAACTTGAATTGCATGCTATTTCTTTGCAGCGATGAGCATAGAAAACTAGAAACCCCAGAAGGGAAAGCCTAGTGTTAAAGATACGAGTATCATCCAAATTCCTAGCATATAATTTTAATAAGATAGGTAGAAGACGAGTAACTAGTTCTTGGTCAATGAGAAATTTGCCACAATATTTCAAATCCCATGTTAGTCAAAGGTATGCATATTCATAACTAGTTCTTGTTCCATTTCACATCTTTTTTTCCTTCGGAAGAAAAGTATTCAATAAAATCAATCTCTAACTTGACATTTCAAATTATAATCGCTAGCAATTATTTCCATACATGCATTATTTTTAGTAGCATTTCTATAATCAGGTTGGGAAGTGACCCACTTGGTGAAGAGCTAACTACAGGCCCCAGTACATACTGAACACACCTACATGATTGCAAAGATGCACACACTTGCACAAACATAAATGAATGTATAGTGAGAGAGGGTAGCATCTAGGTCATACCTTTAGGTCTTATTCTCATCATCTTTTACCACAGTAACAAAACCAACTTGTCCTTGAATGAAGAGCAGAAATTGTTTACTATCCAATCTTAGCTTCTCCATTCACTAAACTATTTTCATCTTTGCTTGTGATGCTACTGACAGTTCTACTACGGTTCTTTGGTCCATCTCTGGCAGAACTGGTTAATCTCTTGTAAACCTTCTTTTTTGAAAGTGGAGCATCCTCTACAGAATCTACTTTGATAGGATTTACAGATTTTGAAGCACTGCTTTTATCCTTTGACTGTTCAGTGTTCGCTTCAGTTAAATCCCTTGCCTGCTGCTCTGCGCTGGACTTCTCCGAAGTTGCTTCAGGAAGTAATGCTTTACGACTAAGGCGAAGTTGTCCCTTTTCATTTACCTGCATAAACACAAGTATTAGAGAAAAATTTATGTCAAAGTTGTGTCAAAAGCAACAATTGTTATGTGCATTAATCAATGATGGTACAGACTAAGGATGTTCCAGTTTGTTCTGGAAATCACGGTTTTATTTCCTCTGCAAGGCAGTGTGTCTTAACTTAACATTACAGCACACATGTTTAGTAATTAAACCTACTGCATTATCTATCTTTTTCTGTCCCCGAATTCACTATATTGAAGGAAAACCTAAATCCAGTTTCAAAAAAACTATTGCTATCGTAATAGGTTTAAATAACCTCAGAAGTTGGCTAAAAAAGCTTGTCGGGGAATTAAACTTGTGCTTGTGTGATTGCAAGACTGGAAGTTCCCTACCTCAATGAGTTTAACATCAACACGATCACCAACTTTGAAAGCCTGTAAAAGAATAGGGTAGAGATTTTAACTTTCTGACATGATAAAAGGACTAATTCTTATTTTGCTAACATAATGGGGGAAGTAGGGGACTAAAAAAGGCACTGCTTACATCTTCTGCCTTCGGCAACCAGTTTGAACTCAGTTCACTAATGTGGCAGAGTCCCTGCCAGAATTCAATGGTCAAGAAACTCGTGAGATTCTTTTCTTCCCCAGACAGAATCGTATATGACTTCAGATAAGCTTGTTTATATACTAAACATAATCTTCTGTAAATACCACACCTTGTAAATGGAACTTAATTTGATTACATGATGTATTTAACTTTTACTTTTTACCAAGCAAGAAAGAAAGTCCTGTGTTTGACAAATTTGAACGGAATGATAGAAAATTATAGTGAAAGGACAATCTTTTGATGAGATTTGGAATTGTAGTGTCACATAGAACTACAATTACAACAAATATCAAAGTTTTTCAAATTATAGCGAAAGGACAATCTTTTGTTGTAATTGTAGTTCTGTGACACAAACTTTTCAAAGCAATAAATTGGTTTATGATGAACTTAAACTACTTTCCTTCCTGATAGATAGAACTCAAAAGTGTTAATAATTTGCCATAAGCAATACAATAGTTAGGAGGATATTGACTTTTATTAAATTGTGAAATTAAACTATATACCTCACGCCCTGGGGCTATCTCAACAAAAACTCCATAAGGAGCTACTGATTTGATCTCGCAGTTCCTGAGTAGTAAGAGAAAACAAAGTCAAATAGTTCTCATATTCACAATCATCATGTAACAGACACTAGACAAGCTATAAATTGACAGCATAATAATCATGAACTTGTCCCAATTAATCTGCCGCTTTACTTCCATAATAGAAGGAAGAAAAAAAGACAGCTATTTCATTTTTTTGTAACTTCATCTGAATAAAGTGAAACAAAAAAGACAAAAAAAGGGGAAGAAAGAGTTCATGAAAAGGACATACTTGTAGATATCACCAACACCTGGAACCATGGTTAGTTGACTAATAATGGATTTGGACTTCTCTATACTTGACAAATCCTTGGCAGTAATTTTTACCTGCAAAAGCCAATGATTTAAAAAGTTGCATTGATGTCAGGTCACACAACCAATGGAAGATAAACTCTGTATCTGATTTTACAGTTCCATCATCCTGTGTGTCAATAGCATCTACTCCGGTTTCTTCTATGATACTCTTCACCTTCTTCCCACCAGAACCAATGATAATGTTAACTTTCTCTGGATTGACCTATAAGACAATATTATTATAATTGGGAATATGTGAATTAACACATCATTGACTATAAATTCTACTTTCAACAGACAAGCAAAGTAGGGTGTATAGAAAACAAGCAAACCTTCATAACATGGATCAATGGGGCATACTTAGAAAGCCTTTTAGAAGGGGAAGGTGAGCATTTCAACATTTCAGCTGAACCATAAAAATTTGAAAAGAAAAAAAAAAGATTTAGCCGAAATGACCTGATCAAATATGATAACTCAAACAAGTGAAAACGAGTGCTTCCAACAAATGTAAATAAGGAGCATACCTGCAACTCTAATTAATTAAGAAAATGGTAATATTTAATTAAGGCATCATGTAATGACTACAGTTCTACTGAATTTTGGCTAGATAACATCCAACTATTAACCAAACAGATTTAAAAGAACATGGAGAGAAAAAGAGCTTGCACAGTTTCCAGTACCAAGAATATGCTTTCGGCCATCCCTTGCTTGTAGCAGCGCTGTCCTCATGACAGGTAAAGTAATTCCTCCAACCTATCATGTAAAAATTGCAAGTGATTATGATTCAAGGGTTACCGAAGATCAACTCATGAAACTGAACAGCTAACATAAGAAAGCATCCACTGCTATAGGGTTGGCAACAGGTTGTTGATTAAGAGGCAAAACATGCTCTCTAGACGAAAAACATGAAAGCTGTCAAGAATGCATAGGAATTGCAAGGATAATGACCTTTATGTCCATCTGAAATGCAGTTACTCCATCTTCATTTCCAGCAACCTGCAAAGACCATACTTATAAGGGGATCGTTCTGACTCAATTGTACTATACCCTTCCTTCAGAACTTACACAAGCATTTTATAGGTCCAAATATATAATCAAGAATGCAAACAGAAAATAAATAGAATAGAAGTACAGATAAGGAAAATAACATTAAGTATTACCTTGAAATCCATATCTCCAGAAGCATCTTCTGATCCAGTTATATCAGACAAAATAAGTGGTGTTCCATCACCCCCAAATTCCTCAGTGTTGAGAACCATACCCATTGCTACGCCAGCAATCATACATTTCACAGGAACACCAGCATCTTGCAGTGCCAAACAGCCCCCACAAACAGAGGCCATGCTGTTCAACAATAGGCACTAAATAATAAGAGTCAAAACACATAGCAAATACTCGACATGAAGTACTAGGACTGAAAGGAGAGTTTCAGCACCCATCAAAATGATATCAAATGTCAAAAAATGCTGTCAGAGGTCTGGCCCATGGTCTAATTGTATAACTAAAACATTAGCACTTTTTATTGCTTCTGACCTTGAGGAGCCATTGCTTTCTGTGATTGTACTCTCAACTCGTACAGTATAAGGAAAATCATTTTCAGAAGGTAATATAGGTTCAAGAGCTCTCTCAGCAAGCATTCCATGACCGATTTCTCTTCTACTAGGTGCTCCTATGCGGCCTACTTCTCCAACACTTGATGGAGGAAATGTGTACTGAAACATTAGAACAAGGAGATGAATTTTCAGTAGTGAATCCAAGTGCAAATCTTATTAGCAAACCAGTATTTTTTTTAAAGATAAATTAATTTGTATGGAAACAGCATAATTATTTATCTTGATCAAGAATTCCCAATTAAACACGCAAGCAGGTGCTGAGTTATAGTATCTGCGTCCAGCAACCATGACCATGAACATTATCACAACCTCAATTCAAAACCATGCTGAGTATGACTAGAAGCATCCAAATGCAACAGTTTCAGCAAGCAGGAGTTATATGAGTGTAATTAGCTAAATGCTTTAAACTTTAGTTATCAAAATGCTGCAATACAGAGAATGACTACCTTTTCAGAAAAAAAGAAAAGAAAAAAATTACAACAAAAGGTTTGCTTCAGAACAAACAGCATAGCTCTAGATCCTTTAAATTGCATCGAATACCAATGGCATAAGAACTTGAATGGTTTGTGCTAAGTATTTTAAGCACTGAATGATGCTTTACTATCAAAAGTACTCATATAACAGTCAGTTGAAAACAGGAAGTTATATACAACTGTTTGGTTATAATATACATAACAACAGCAGTTCCTTTCTAGCTTTCTTAATTCCATATCCAGAAAAGTTAAAAGAACAATTTGTATAAAGCTTTCATTTTGAACAACTTCAATAATGCTTTCATTTTCAACTCTTCTTCTTTTTATAAAATGAAAGTTCCCTGCAAATCAAATATACATAAGCTAGACCATTATATTTTCATCTCCAAAAATCTTCTAAACAGATTCTTATTCTACGAGGGTGAAAAAGTTTTGAAAGTAGTTACTAGTATCAGGAGAAAAGAAGGCCTATCAAACATAGCTTAAACCTTGAATTTGATGTTAACTATTTTATTAGTTATGTCTAATGGAACTAAATGATACAAGCCAATTACAAGATCGATTATTTTAAATCTGAACAGTGTGCAAGAAGATTACTATAGAACATGACCTGGTACCAAATGATCTTGCAAAATAAACCCACACCTCACAGCTAAGAGAATTGAGAAATGCAGAAAGTCACTGTCAGGTCAATGCAATCCATTACTAAACAAAAGTTTGAAAAAAGATCATCCCAAAAAACAGACCTGTAGATAGAACCTCTTGAATTCATCTTCGTCCACAAGGTTGTCTACTCTTTGTGCCATTTGTCTATCACCAAGTGTAACAACTGCCAATGACTGGAAATTAAAAACACTTAATGTCAACATTATGATATACAAATATAACATCCTGGCTGGCGAGTCATTCTCCAAGCATAATCAACTCCATCAAGCTAACCTATCCAAAGTGAACAAACATGCTAAAGTAGTAACAATCGTTGACAAATGAGAAACTGTCAACCATGATACATAAATTAATTCCACTGATAAGATTTGCTTATTTCAGAAGGAGAAGAATTTAAGATCGATCATCCAAAAGGTTGGTTGATGAGCAGATCCTCCGTGCTAGTGAAAGCAAGGAAAATAGGACAGGTAGATCTGCAAACCCAGCATTGTTTTAACAAGGATAACAGATTCTTGAATTGGAAAGAAAAAAATAATAATAATAATAACAAGAAATGAGAGGATAAAGAGGAAAGAGATTTTATTCACTATGTCAACATAAATGAGAATCACCTCATACATTTCCAAGCCATTATTAGCAGTCACTTGAAGGAGAAACACTTGAAAAGAGATGCTAAAAATTGTAACATCAACAGACAAAAATATGACGGATAACCTGATGGATACACTTGTCTATATGAATCAAAGGGATAGAATCACATGGCAACATAACATTATAACCTATTCAGTTGAACGGTTTTGAACATTTGATTTCATAAGCATGCAATATGGTTATAAAACTCCATGGATATGAGTTTGGCGAGAATGCAAGATGACGCGTGCATTAACAAACATGCAAAAACAATCAGATATAGCACACAATCAGGTGAACCTTTGCATGCTTCTGACTACAAAAAACACTTAATCTAACCTGTGTTTCTCCACGGGTGAAAAGAGCACTTCCATGTGCTCTAGGGAGTAATCCACAGCTGGAAACAATTGGACGTATCCCTTCCGGGGTTCTCCCATCACTTCTTTTTCCTCCCTGTAACAATTGCAATGTCAAATGAACATATGACATGAGCATGCCAAGCATCAATCATTTTTATCATACGTGGTAAAACATATCCTAGCTGACTCCATATTGTTGGAACTTGAAACTGATTTATATCCATGAGAATTTTCCAGTACAAGATAGTTGGTGGGTAAGAGCACAAATATTTTATTATGTGAATTCCAAATGTTAAAACTAGAAGTTACACTCAATCTGGGGTTTTTTTATTTCAAAAAGAAAATAGTGAACCATTCAAAAAAGTTCCAAAAATAATAATAAGACCCATTAGGTTACAGCATGGATAGCAGCACTCTTGAAGTGAGCTAGTAGATGGTGGGGTTAAAATTGTAAAATTCTAGTTTACTAGAAGAAACCAAATCAATGGTTAAATGACCATGAAATTAAGATAGGAATCTAACATCCTCGCTAATATAAAAAATGACAAGAATGTGGGCATGTCTATGTCAGCCTTATCACTATAGGACCGCTGCTTTGACAATTACAAAAGGGGAAAGGAAGCAAATGGGATGAAAAAAACTTATTTCCCTTGCTCCTCTTTGTCATTAGGATTTAAAATGAAGCAAAATGGGTGAGATGAAGAAAGGAAAAGTTATTTTGATTAGGTATAACAATTTTGCACAAGTAAAAATCCATATTAAGTTGCTTTCAATAGTCTCCTACTTTACCCACTTCTTCGAACAACAATCTGTCATACCTCCACAATACGTCTCCGCAAGAATTTGGATGTAACTTCTTTAAATACCAGCTTCACATCTACCTCAGAAAACAGCTAGAAGAGGAAAATCAAAATATACTGTTAACTGTTAATAGAACATACATGATAAACAGGATAGCTAGTACCAAAATTGAGTTGGTTTTACCAAAGGAGAGGATCTGCGTCCATTTGGCTTTATGTGGACATCACCTTCATCTACTTCACCGTCTACAACAACTTCCTCATCCTCCTCTTCAACCTCTAGCAAGTCTGCAACTGTTTCAGAAATTCCAAAATTTTCCTCCTTGCTTACATATCCTTTATCTGTAAGTATACTAAGCACATTTTCTTCCAGTGATTGAAGGGCCTTTCTTCTTGGTACTTTACTCCTGATTTGCAACACTTTCACTAACTCATCACCAGCGATTTCCTGTGCAAGGACAGCATAAGCATTAGTATCAATTATCATTTATATCTCGAAAAAATAAGTGTGCTCACAAATTGCATGGTCTTGCTTAAGAAAAGAAGAATTTAGGCAAGATAACAAAAGGTAAGGATCTTGTTAGCTGGAATCACAAGACAAGGCACAAACCACCTGAATGGGTAACTGGGCAGCTCAAGCCTGCTGCATTAAAACAGGTCCTTTCAGCATGTGAAATCATGTTTAACTTTGAATGGTAAAAGTGAAACTACACATTGAACTTATGGTATCATATGTGCAACTTTCCTCTACAGCTATGCATATCAATAGTTATGTTTGCACAGCTCATGCAAAAGCAGATACTCAAGAAAATATCGCAGCATAAGGCTTTGTCAACTGACACAAATGCAGAATGGAGAACTGCTAATCTTCTATTCAACATCAATAACTCAAGATGTCACTGTGCTTCATATATGCAGTGCAATTATCCAAACATTAATAATTTGTACAATACAGAATAATATACATCAGGAATGCCCTTGAAATCTTTTTATCCAGCTTTTAGCCAAACGGAGACGGAATAATAGTAATTTAGAAAATAGTTTAATAGCTACAGAAGCAGCAATTAATTGAAAAAATTATAGCTGAACAGATGATATGTAATAAGGGATGAACAAAAAACATACCTCTATATGCTTATATAGCTCAGGAGGAGGTAATTTGATTGCATCAAGCATTTTAGGTTTCCCACACTTCTTCACCAATGCATTCACCTCATTGCAAATTGCCCGCACTGCATCCTGGCTTTAGTGAACAGGCAAAATTTTAGCATCTAAATGATTTTCTTTCTACTTGTGGAAAATGGTTAAACATGCCACAAATAGAGAGTGCATTAGATCTGCCACACATCAGCATATCAGGTCCCAAACCAATAAAATGGTAAAAGAATATATGAGGATTATATTTTCTGATCAGTATAATTGTATACTGCAACTTATATTGCTCAACCGTCAGTAAATAACAGCTCATAATGAGGATCACAACTATGACAAATATACAATCAGTGTTGGGCCACAGACAATCAATTCAATCCCACACTCTTCCATCAAGTCAAATAATTGGGAAGAAACAAATTCATAGTGCTGACTAGCATTTCTGTGCAAAAACAAATCGTTAAAAAAAATAAGAAAAAGAAGCTGAGCAATTATTGCTGCATATTGCAGGGAAAGATTCACAGACTATAGACAATATATACTTTTTCTGAGAGGGGTAATACAAAACATATATAAGAGTCATTCAACAGAAATATGTGAAAGATAATAAGCAACACAATTGAATCAAAGAACAACCTGTCCAATTTGTACTGCTTCAAGCAACTTTTCTTCTGGAAGAAAATTGCAATAACCCTGCAAGAAACAAAGATAATGGACAATGAAGTTCATTTAGATGCATTTTATCATTGAGAACCACCAGCATGGTTTGGTGCATTGTAGCATTGCTATGGTTAACAAAGTTGTATTTAATCAATAAAGTTTCCTCATGGTTTATTATAATGCAAGTGTATTTTCAAAATCATGCCGTATGATAACGTCAGGTTAGTGCTAGAGATATGAATGAATTGGGAAATAGGAAAGAGAGAGAAAAGAAAAGAAAAGAAAAGGAGAAAGAAAGCACATGCTAAAGGCATCTAGATAGAGAACCAGCCAATTAAATTTCAAATCTATGAGACTACAACCATACAAGCTAATTTCTTCTATGCTCTACTACCAAAGAACTAGAAGGGATACAAACACAAGACCTAACCATGTCTTATTTTCAACCTAGGGTATGCTATGAATTTTGTTGAAAGGCAGCAAACTATGATCGATAGCATTCTCCTAACATATTAGGATTAGATAAATGTAGCATTAACACCAGCAACATCATGCACATATTGATTAGGAATGATAGAAAGACTACATGAGGCATGTGGATGCAACAAAAGAAAACAACAAACACAAAATTATGCCAAATAGGAATCACATAAAATCCTTAATTCAAAATTTTATTACTAGTTATTTTATGTTCAAGTAGTTAAGTTTACAACTCCTTAAATAAACAAAAAAAACTAACCTAAACAAACTAGGAAACCTAAATAGATCAAATAATCATAAATCAACTAAAAAAATATAGCAAATCTTGAACAATAACTTCCAAGCATTATCAGACATCCTTTTCGATCTCTGAATGCTATGAAATTTTAACACTATTAGGAAAAGGGCCTCCAGAATTTCCTATCAAAATTCAGCCCGATTATCTTAAATCCTTTTCAAAATTTATGCTCGATAACATAATGTCTCTCAAGGTTGGAAGGAATTTGTCTTAGAGTTCAAATTGCTCTCACCTCAATTTGTGGATGTCCAATCAAGTCTCTTCAGCCTCTTTCTTTCTTCTTTCTATGTGTATAATAGTTTTATACATCAACTTCAATCCCTTCATCTTGAAAATTATATAATAAACCACAATTGACAAATTATTTTTCTTCCATCAGCTTCTAGAATAACAAATTGCAAATCTCAAACTTTCTTCATCATTATATTTTGTTTCCATCTAACCCTTGAACGCATCTACCTATCTACCTTTATAATAACATTAACCTTGGATCAATGTAGTTTAAATCAACAATTTTTTTTGTCAAGCACCTTCCATGTTTTCTTTACAGTCAACCTCTATCTTATCAACAAGGTCACCATCAATGTTATCATCATGACTATTACTATCATTGTTTAGTCAACCTCTATCTTATCAACAAGGTCACCATCAATGTTATCATCATGACTATTACTATCATTGTTTATAATACATCACCAACACTCGGAGGAACTCTTTATTTAGGAGCGAAAGAAGATGGATCCGTTGCCACTTTCATAAGACATAAGAAAAGAAGAAGCTTTGTCGGAATAAGGTCAGCTATTTCACCTGTTGTCGGAATTGCTAGTAATCATCATCAAAATAAATATCATAAATTGGTAGAGAACATCAATCTACATCTATCTCACCATAAATAGGATCACCAAAATCTCTATGATACTCATCCTAATCAAATCAAGGAGTTGCATCCCCTGCTCATGCTCTTGAAACGGATTCTCAAAACTAGTCATAGATCCATGATCATTCTTTCTCAGAATCCTCCAATATTCTCTTCTTCATCTACACTAGTTGACAAAACAATTTTTCAACTTGCCACATGGTTTTTGTCTTCAATTGGTGGGTTAATTTTGTAATTTCTCTTTGCATATCTTTTACCAACAGCTCCTGAACATGTCTTTAACGAGGAGCCTCCCCATCCCCTCTTACATGAACATGGGCCACGTCCTCTAGCCAAGGTTATTCAGTAGCATACAACAAACAAAATAACATGGGATTAAAGCACATAACAAGCAGTAACTTGGGATTGTTGGGTTCTTATACCAATTAACACAATTAGAAGCAACACATGAAAGCCAGCAAGCACAAGAGCACAAAATTATATTGAATACGGATCACACAAAAACCCTAATTCAAAATTTTATCACTACATATTTTTTGGTCAAGTAGTTTGCCTTTTTAAGAGATTTACAACTCCTATAAACCCAAAAACTAAAATAAATAAACTAGGAAACCTCAAAATAAAGGAAAAACAATTAAAGTCTTAAACAAAGCTAGAAAAATCATAAAAGAACTCTTCACCAAATAGAAAAAAAGAAATTAAACCAACTAAGAAAATATAGCAAATCTCGAGCAATAACTTCTGGACATTATCAGAAGACCTTTTTGATCTCTGATTACTATGACATTTTGACATCATTGGAAACATAATCTCTAAAATCTCCTAACAAAATTTCAACTTGATCCAATGGTCAAATATAGAAACATGCTAAATAACATAAAACTAAACATTAGAAGAAAATATGTTGCATCACCACTGCTCAAATAAGCATATGTTTATTATGGGAGGACATTTGGGTTGCAATGGGTTTTCTTCTAAACGAATAATACTGCCAGTATTTAAACCACCAGCACATGATCTTCAAGCCTTTGAGATTTCAAGAGAACAACTTTTGAGTTATACCACAGACAATCACACTAATGTGATGTCAATGATAATAAGGCATCTCCAATATGCTAGGAAACAATTCCTAAACCATATTGAATGTGAATGCATATACTAACTGAAGCAGAATATTAGCTTTTACACAAAGAAGCAACTCTCAATGATGTGCAAAATGAATAGGTAATTAGTGCATCATTAATGCTTCATGTTAAGGCTTAACACAAACGCCAACATCCATAACTCAGTTCATTCTCTATCTTAGTTGGGTGCACATACAGTGAGAGTACCCTAGATGGTATCCAACTCCATTCAATATACCTATGCAGTCATACTGCAACAGTAAAACTGTTATCACTATTCCACTTGACCAATTGAGCTTTCATTGCAAAAGAATGATACACACTAAAAAGGGCTGCAATTCAGACAATTTTCAAAGATTAAAAGTTGACCTCTATCATAAATATTGCACTGTCTGTTCCAGCCATCAATAAATCTAATTCTGACTCTTCCATCTCTTTGGTTGTTGGATTTACAATAAATTTGTTGTCAACAAGGCCAACTCGAACTCCTGCAATCACTTTTGTATTTGGCACTTCCGAAAGAGCTCTGTTGTAATTAAGTTTGAGAATTAAAATAAGCACATAATAGCATGATTTCTAGAACCTCAACACTTCAAGAACCAAAAAAAAAAAAAACAGGATGTATTTAAGGTACGCTCACAATGCTATCCCAGCTGCTGTAACTGCCAAAGAATCTGGAGAATGCAGACCATCATAGCTTAAAACCTGTACGGAAGAGGTAATGGCAATTATTAGCATGTTTATGAATCCAGCAAGAGAGACAAGTCAAATATCAGCCCATCAAGTTTCAATGTTGATGATTAAACATTGAATCTTAACAAACAAGCAGGATGGAGCATACGATAGATGACAAATTCAAACAATGCAGTGAGCATAACATGGTCAGACAGAAACCAGTATGCTCTTTTTTAAGCTAGAAAACTTCCTTCCTCTTCCCCAATACGTAATTCTCAAAAACAAATTGTAGGTTCTCTATCAGAACTATTCCTAACTTTCCTCCTAGGACATTGCTTTCATGGGACTATAATTGAGTGATGACCTTATATTTACTTGGTAAAAATAATTTGACCAAACAAGAAAGATTAATAAGACTGCATTGTGTTCTTAAAGGTCTCAGAGCGAATAAAGACAACCCTTGAAGATATCAAAAAGAAATATCTAAGCAAAATAATTTCTTTGAGGACTTACCCAAGATAGTATCTGAGTTTCATGGTAAAAGCCCTTGAGCATAGTTGGGCGCAAAGGCCTATCTATCAATCTACAAATAAGAACCTGGAAGCAACAAGGGAGCAAATGCATAAACATATACACAATGGCAACAGTTCCAGAAGCATTGAGAGTAAATAGAGTTCATAAAAGATATACAGCTGTATACATCTGCAAAGTATCAAAACTAGATAACTTCTTTAATCATTTCTCTTTGTTAAGATATAGTAAAAATGGCTATGCCAATTATGTTGATTAAAGACATTGCAGGTCAAACCTCATAATCCTACATAATAAACTCATGTGATATACCTACACAAATAGCACCATTATGAAGGGAACAAACGAAGAAAAATAATTAGTAATGACAGTAAGACTGCCAAGAAGAAAAGAAGGTAAAGAATCTAATATCTAAACAATCACATCTGTACATTAGAGAAGGTAATGATAGAGCAGATTAACATTAGCCCATGACAACAATCCAACAGAAAATCATGTAAGAAAACATTAGAGATCTAGCAACAGAATTCTTTCCACATGTGTGGGTAAGCTACAAGAGAAATCATCTTAACTCTCATTGTACAAAGTCTTGGCTGAAAAACTCCATTGCGTCAATAACAGAAAAAAGATTGACATTGTGACACATAACATAATATATGGCACCAATGATACAAGATATTTACAAACTAGATATCGATGATACATCTTACAATGGCCAAGATCTACAAAATCTAAAATTGTACTTGCAATAATGTGCCTTGTGTCTATGTCCAGAAACCAATAAATCCTTGGCTGATGACAATGTGAGGTTTTAGATTAATGATATAGAGTATCACAACGCAAATTCTTGTATATTCCCTAAAATTTTGTAGAAAAAGGGATATCAGCATTATCTAAAAGTTTTAGCAGCTATTCAAATCATGTTTCCCCCATTCAGAGACAAGGAATATGATAATCAATAACATGAAAGAAAAGTCACATTTTCTAAGACTTGCCAGCAAAAGAAACTCATATGAAGAAAACATAAACTATAATGGCTTGAAGTTAAAATCTTAAGAATGAAAAGGTGATAGTTAAAGACAACTGTTTCAGATATCCACTTGATTAGGCATTTTCTGTACTTGAAAGAGATGGACAGTACCTCATGATCTTTCAACCTCCCTTCTCGTTTGAAAAATCCTCCACTAAAGAAATGGCAGATATAAAGCATAAACATTGGTCTCCTTCACATAACTGTATTATAAATTCCAAAAGTTGAAAGCACTGCAAGACATACCTAGTTCGACCTGCTGCAGAAAATCGCTCTTGATAGTTTACAGAAAGAGGATAGAAATCAGAAGGCTCACTAGGAACATCATCCAAACAAACAGATGTATAGATAATCTACAAAAAAACAAATGTAGATATAAGTATAAGAACCTGAGGTCATACATGAAGACAACCACCTGAACTTCAACACAACAATTATGAAGTGACACATGCAGAAGAAGTACCACAGCATATATATAAATACATGCAAAACAAAGCAGCTGAGGCTGCAGAACATCAGTGGGGGTCTGAGGCTATGGGTGACTACACTCTCCTTGCCTTGCCTAATAATTGGAATGCAGTCTCGGTTCATTCTTTTAAGCCATGCAATTCAAACAGAAATACATTTAATTAGTTTCTTTCTTGATAGCTAGAATATAAACAGTCACTATCAGTCCAGTGGCTGAGCTGCATAAATCACGTAGCTCTCTCCTCAGATCCCACACACTCCAAACCATGCCATTTTAGGTGCAATTAGGACTTGGTAACTGAAAAGATTTTTCTGACTATTACTAGCGAGCACCTATCCAATACACACTTAAACTCATAACTGGGTGAGTGTTTTGAAGCCGTAACTTCTAATCATTTAATGTATCCTGCAATGAAAGCACACACAGAAAGTCCTTTTGGAAATCCCAATGCACTCTGATAAGATAGCATGAGTTAACAAAAGATGAACAAGGATATCAGTTGTTCCAAAAACAAAGAATCTAAATTCCGATCCAAGGAATCAAATAAAAGTGAGATTTGCACATTAAACAAAATTAATATATATATATATATATATATATATCTTTGATATCAAAAATTAACACTTGTACATCAACCCTCTCGACTCATAACTCACGGTTTCTCCATCTGTGACCGTGACAGAGCCACTAGCTTGTCTCCCAAGATGACCCGTCTCAACCAATATCTACAGAAAAAACAGCCATAAAATACACAGATTTAAATAAATAATCGACTGTTTAAACATAATAACTAGCAATCTCAAATAATTGATTACCTCAACAAAACTTAACTGAAAATCAAACACAAGTTCGCATTTCAATATCTTTTACCATTACTGATAGAAATTCCACCATGCTGTTCATTATCCAAAACAAAAATCGATACAAATACAGAAGATTCTACTAAGAAATGCCTCAAAACTAAACTCTAGAATTATCGAAACAGAAGTTTATGAATGAAGTAAAATAAACTTACATGTCTATCACCGACTGGGATTTTGACAGAAATAGGCGGAGGCAAAGACTGAGGGCCGTCATTTACAACAGAATTATCCTCGAAAGCTTTGACTACAGTAACCAACCTTTCACGTTTTCTTCTTGATAGAAGTAGAGAGAGGGAAGAACACTTGGATTTTGCAAAATTGGTGAAGCGAAGGCAACCAGGGGAGAGAGAGAGCTTGCAGCGATGATTAGTGTGAGAAAATGGAGGGTTGTGTGTGGAGTTCGGCCTGCAATGGAACGTCGTACTGGTGCTAGGGTTTGCTAGCATTTTTTACAGTGTAGTTGAGTTTCAGTGGCTTTGAGTGAGAGAGGGAAGGGGAGAGGGATTTTATCCGTTTTCAAGGCGCGCAGACAGAGCAGGGTGTGTGCTATCGAGAGGTGGCTTTCACGGGTAATGGATCTGGGCTTTTTGTTTTTTTCAAAAACGCAGGCCAGGCTTGGAGAATGCTGTGGGTGTTTTTTCGTTCTTTTGATGATAAATGCATATTGGTTGTTATTTTTTAATTTTAATCATTATTTTTTATATTTTTTGATATTATTGTATAAAAATAATTTAAAATATTAAAAAAATAATTTAAAATAAAAAAAATAATTTTGAAACAAAATGCCACACACCTGTGAGATAATGAGCAGTATAATGATAGTATTGATTTGACGAGATAAGATTGGATAAATAATAGTTTTTTTAGTGTTTCATCTGTTTTGAATTGAATTCGTTAATTTACTTTATTTTACGTTAAGTAACTTTTTAACGAGACTCCATCAATTTTGAACTCGTTTGGATTTAAAAAATAAAATAAAGAAAGATTAATCTGACTTGATATGATTAGAAGCTCAGGTCAACTTGTAATCCTGTCAACGTGCCACCATGTCAATCTAAGATAAAATATAGGTAAAAAATTATTGATTTTTTTTTGTAGAACTATCCGGTGTCCGGCTACTGTCTACTAATCCGAATTTAAACCGGGTGAAACCATTAAGGGCAGCAAAGCTCTCCCACATAGCGGCACTGCATACCCAAGGTCTTGAACTGGAGATCTTGGTTAAATTAGGACAGCCCTCTGCCAGCTGATCTACGCGCTTGGTGGTAAAATTATTGACTTATATATACTAGCTAAAATATGAATGTCTTGTCTCTTTTATTGTTCATTTCGTTATTGTTAATTCTGAATTGCTATGGTGAAATTATCATATTGGGTTTAGGATTGAAAAATTTTAACCCTCAAAACAGAGAGTATTTTAGAATTTTTCAGGGGATACTAATGGTATTATCAAATTTATTACATAGTAAAACTATAAAAAAGCATCTGATAACGACAAAAGAAAGCACCTCAGACAGGGGTATTTTAGAATTTTACAAGCAACATGGATGGTATTTCCGAATTTATACATAGTAAAACTATGAAAATAGCCTCCAAAAATGATAAAAAATAATGCCTGAAATTAGGGGTATTTCAGGATTTTCACCCATGGGTTTTTCCTAGATATACGTGGTCCAGGAGTGTATGGGTAATTGACCAATTTTTTATTTTTTTTCTAAAACACTACAGGCCGGTCATACAGTCGCACCAGCAAAGTTTCGCCCACACCTGACTTTAGGTTGGGATGTACAGCGTCTTTAGGAGGTTAAAACTGGGCTTTGACTATGTCACCTAATTCGTCATCGTGTCCTTTAACTCCACACGCGACACGTGTCCTATTAATGTGAACGTGTAATTGTCGGTGGACGATTTTTCTCCCCCCTCTTTTCTCTCTCTTGCTGTCAGAAAGTATGGAGAGATCCTTTATATTTTTTGTAGTTTCATTTCAGTCCTTAGTCTCTTGATTTTATTTTTTATAATGATTTTTCAATGAAAATTTCGATTATATACAATTATGCCCTTCAATTGAAATTGATTATATATGATATGTTTCATTTCAGTACTTAATCTTTTGATTTTTTTGTTTGTTTATTGTTCCTCTAATAATTTTGGTATGCAAGGTTTAATTTGTTCTAATTTTGTCCTCCAATTGAAATTGGTAATATATGTTATTTTTCATTTCGGTTCTTACTCTTTTAATTTTTTCAAAACTTAAACTATATTGTTTTTTTTAATCCCTTTATTGTTTTTCGGTCTCCAAGGTTTAATTTGTTTCGTTTTTGTCCTTCAATTGAAATTAATTATATATTTTATTTTTCATTTTGGAACTTATTCTTTTAATTTTTTATTTGGTGTTCATTCCTTTGGTTTTTTGGTCCGGACAATGTTTATTTTTTATTTATATTTATGCATTTATGTTTTTAGTTTTTAATTTTAATTTTTGTCATGCTATTTTTTGTTACAGTTTTGTTTTTATTCGGCTCAGATATGAAATTTTTATTTATGTTGGTTACACTGCATTTTGTTTTTAAAAAAATCTTTATTGTTTTTTGGTTTCAAGGATTTAATTTGCTACAATTTTGTTACTTAAGTATAATTAATTATATATTTTATTTTTCATATGGCACTTATTCTTTTAAAAAAATTATTTAGTATTAATTCTTTTTTTTAGTCCTTCTTGGACAATGTTTATTTTTTATCCTTGTTTATTCATTTATGCTTTTAGAATTTGTTTTGTTTTTTTATAGTTTCATTTTTGTCTTGGTTTTATTTTTATTAGGTTTCGTTCTGAATTTTTAATTCATATTGGTTACACTGTATTTTATTTTTAAATATCTCTTTAATGTTTTTTAGTCTCAAGGTTTTGATTTGTTGCAATTTTATCATTCAATTAGAATTAATTATATATTTTGTTTGTTATTTTGCACTTATTCTTTTAAAAATTTATTTAGTATTAATTTTTTTTTTTAGTCCTTCTTGGACAATATTTATTTTTTGTCCTTGTTTATTCATTTATGATTTAGTTTTTTTTTAATTATTATTATTTTATTTTTTTATTGCGGTTTTATTTTTATTTGATTCAGTTAAGAAATTTTTATCATTTTAAAATTAATATTGGTCTATTTTTCTAGTATTTTTTTGTTTTTTTGTAAAAGTATTCTATTTTTTTTATTTTTACGGGGTAATTTAATTATTTTAATTGTTTAAGTAGTAATGTTGATAATAATTTTAAGTATTATAGTAATGATAATAATGGTAACGTAAGGATGGGTTTTCATTTTATATTTTCTTCTTTTTGGAGAAAAAAATTAACTATTTATTTTTTTTATTTGATTATTGTAGGGGCTTTCACAATTTATATTTTGCTTATTGTGTTTAATTTAAATTGAATTATAAAATAA
This sequence comes from Salix dunnii, assembly GCA_015731905.1. Taxonomy (NCBI): domain Eukaryota; kingdom Viridiplantae; phylum Streptophyta; class Magnoliopsida; order Malpighiales; family Salicaceae; genus Salix; species Salix dunnii. The sequence goes on from CM027671.1 coordinate 4,904,778, forward strand.
ATTAATCTTAATACAGTGAATTCATTAATTCAGATACACGAATCTTCTTGATTTTTTCATGATAATAATATTTTTTTACTGGTTATTTCATTGAAATATATTAAACATATAAATTTATATCCATTTAAAATTCATATACTTTATGGAAACTTGCGCTTCATAGGATTTCTGCAAAGATTTATTATTTTCTCAAATTTATATTATGATAAAAAAAATTTCAAACAAATAATATTTTTTTGAGTTGAAAAAAATATGGTTCCAATCAAGACGAGACGTGGATGCAATGGCTAATATATATATAAATTTGATCAAAATGATGTTGCGTTGAATTTTATTCTTATTTTTTATCAACTCAAGTTGATTATCTTGATTAATGACTTAAATCTTGTCCCTTGTCAATTAATTGAGTTTTAAAAGTATGATAATAATTATTTTAATATTTACTTTGACTTTGGTCAATGGTCAATTGACTCATGACCCAAGCCTTGTCCCGAGTTTATCTCTTAGTAAAGTTTATTTTTAAAAAAATATTGTAATAACTATTTTTATCTTAAATTTAACCCATGTCAATGATCGACACAAATCATGAACTAGGCAAGGCCCAAAGTGATACCTGGTCGATAGTCAAATCCACCTGTAACCTAGGTCATGAGTCGAGTTAGACTATGATAATAAATATTTTTATTTTTATAATAATTTATGTCAATGGTCAACTCAGCCCATGACTCAAGTCACCTCTTAATTGAATTTTAAAACTATAATAACAATCATTTTTATCCTTTTATTGACCAAAGTCAATGATCAAGTTGAGTTGTAACTTGGGCCTAGCTCTAATCGCTCTTAGAGTCAGGTTTTAAGACTATGATAATATTTATTTTTATTTTTACTTTTACTTTAACTTAAGTCAATTGTCAACCTAACTCATGAACTTAGTTTGGACCCTAGTTGACTCTCAAGTTGGGTTTTAAAATTATGATAATAATTATTTTTATTTTTATATCAACTCGGGTCAATAGTCAACGTGACTCATGACTCGATTCTGATCTCATATTGACTCCATGTTGAGTTTTAAAACTATAATAATAATTATTTTTTATCCTTGTATTTACTTAAGCCAATGGTCAACCTTATCGATGACTATTGTGATGCTCTAAGTCGGTATCTAATCGATTTTAAAACTATAATGATATCTATTTATATATTTGTGTTGATCTGAAGCAACTACATTAACCTATATGCAAAAACATTAGACAAGTTTGTCATACCTCTTATAATGGGACAAAAATTTCTCTAATGTGATAGCTTAGGATAAAATTCTTTTTTTTTTTTTTTGTATTGTCCAAAGATGTACTAAACAACTTTACAAAAAAAAAAAATATCTTGTTCAATCCATCACTATCCAACATATTAAACATCACCTAAGGTATTTAATTTGTACTTTGTCACGAGTCAGATATTTTGATACTAATAAAAAAATTAAACTTGTAGACCTTTTCAATGTCCTTTTTTGTATAAAAAATTTCCTAAATATAAATCAAAACACTTATGTACAAATCTAATTAAATAAATTGATAATTATTTGTGTAAATAAATATAAAAATCATTAATGGTAAATAAAAATATAATTAGAAGATTTTAGAGACAAATTCACATCCAGGTATTTAATTTTGCAACATAAATAATTTACTAAGTTATGTTTAATGAATTTGTTTATTAAAAATTATTTTTTTTCATTAAATCAAATGATAATATAAACCAACACACATAAAATTAATTGAATAAGATAAAAATAAATATATTATGCAAGGTTGCACATAATATAAATAATATCCAAAAATAAATATTTATTTATCTATTAAAAATAAATTTAATCTATATTAAATGCAATAAAAAGGTATGGATGAATCAAATTAACCTTTTAAAAGCTTAAATACATACAATATAATTACAAAATAATCATTACTTAAAAAAAGGTATTAATTAAATAACCAAAAAAAAACTCATAACAAAGAGGTACTAATTAAAATATAAATTTAAAAATTATTTTAAAAAAAATATACAACAAGTATTAATTAAAAAAAAAAAAAAAAGCAAGTCATATGTTTGGCCTATAAAAAAAAAGACCCTAAAAATATATGTAATCAACATGAAATAAAATCTTTTTTTGAGATTAAATATTTTTTTTAGGTAATTCTAAGGCTTAAAAACACTTAGATAAAATGTTTTTCACTAAATGCAACTTGTTGGTATCAAGATAGACAATTTTAGTAGCTAAATCATTATAAACATTTATTTTATTTATTTAATGCCAAAATCTAATAAACTTTGTCTATTCTCTCTCTAATAAGGGATTGAATTTAAAGGAAAACGAAGTGTTAAGCCAAAATTGGATCTTAAACATTCAAAGGGACCCAAGTTATGATGTTTGTAAAGTTTAAGGATTAAAGTGCATTAAAAAAAAACTCTAGACACATCATCCATTTTGGCTGTATTTTTCATGTACAGTCTAATTCTTTCAATGTTATATTTGTTTTAGAAATCATAAGCATTTAACCATCATTTAGGGTCAAATAACTAAAAATAATTTCTTGAAGTCCATTTAAAACCATGTATTTGGAAGAAAAAAAATCAATTGAAAGCTTTATTTAAAAATCTAAATCTAAGTTTCACTAAACCACCTAAAATCGCTGATAATATGTTGGCTCTTAGTGTTGCTTAGATGGTATCTCTTAGGCATCATGTTACCTTTGTTTTTCATTTTTAGTTTTATTGTTTGTGTTGCTTCTGTTCATTCATGATTATTAGTATTCTATTTTGTTGATTGGCTTAATTTTTGTTAGACTTTTACAACTCCTCTTCCTTCTCCCCTCTCATCTACCTTTCATAATTGAATATGAGATATCCTTTACTGAGTGTTTTAGGTTTATTAATTTATTAAGTGTTTGATTTTAAGTAATTTCTTAATTATTATTGTTCATCTTCATCTACACATTTCTTCATAGTTTTTTCACATTTTAATAAAAAGGATTCAAATGTTTTTTTCCTCTCCCTCTTATATCTCATGTTCTAGGAGACTTCGACTCTACGAGTTTGTATCCATTTACACCCTCATTTATTTGTTTTCCAACTCTTTCTCACTAACTCAAGTTGTCTTCTTTCCAATTTATGTCAAGTCTTACAAGATTGGTACCATATTACTCCCATGCATTCTAATTTAGTATGTTTTCGATTCAATATTTGCACTTCAAAAAAGCTTATTTGTGTTTCAATTGCTTCCCTTTTATAGCAAACACTAATGTAATGATTTCCAATCGACCAGCCTTGCCAATATTTAAGCAACACCATGCAAGAACATTATAGACATTACATATTTCTTTCACTATCTCTTTTTAGTTCGCCCTATAAAGTCCCCTATTTTGATTTAGGGACACTAAAACCAACTTAGTAACTATGTTAATATTTTGTTTGGAATCTTTTATGAGATTAATGTGCTAGAGAAATTCATTATGAAAACAAATTAGAGAATATAAACAATGGTTTAGAAGCGTGAAAAAAAACAGTTTTAAGGTGTTTATCTTCCCACAAAAAGAGAACACCATCAGGATACAATTAAGCCCTTTAAACATCTTGAAAAGAATAAGAAGAGAAGAAGAGAAGAAGAAAATATGTTTTTCATTGTCCTTTTGTTTTGTATTAACTATGTATAAGCAAACTTGACAGACTTGTAACACTTTAATGAAAGATTATAGCAGTTTAATGAACAATCACTTTAATGAAAAAATATGATTGTTCAATGAACAATTACTTTAATAAAATAATATGATTGTTCAATGAACGGTCACTTTATTGAAACAATATGGTTGTTCAATATTCAAATTTTTTTTTCCAATAGTTATATCTATAAAATTTCAAGTTTCAAGTTCTCAAGTGTCAAGTGTCAAGTGTCATTTTTTACTTCTTTATTCACTTACAAACTACACCAATATAGTGAGCTTGGTAATGTTTTTTTTTATCGAGTGAAATAACAATCTGTTTTGGCTTCCATCGGCTATGCACTAATGTTTGTTCAACACAATCAACATCTCAACAACGTTCTTAAATGAATTTTTTTTTTCTACATGTGGAATCACAATCTGTTTTTATTTTCAAAGGTTATACATTAATGTTTGTTCAACACAACCACTATCACTATGAAGTTTTCCAAGGAATTGTATAACAGGATGATACATCTCATTCCTTTTTTCAGCATTTAATAGCAATATAAAGCTAAACATTAGGGTGGCAGCTCCATCCATGTACGTTGCCAAATCTCATGACAATTTATCTCCAACTATAGAGGAAAACATCATCATGAAAGCTCCATGTGGTCATGCCAAAGGAAGAGTAAACAAAAATAGAAAGTTGCATGTTTTTTTTTATCATGGTCTTATGGTTTCATAGAACTCTTACTCGTTGTGACCTTGATGATCCCTATTTATATCCTGAAGAAGGAAATCATGAACAATATTGTTATCAAATAGAATGGTTACAAGCAACCCTATTCAAAGTAATTTTACAAATATAATGAGAAAAACTTGGGATCAAAATATTTCATCTTATGAATAACAACCTTTCCTTATTTCATGTCTTCTTACATTATAAAACTAAGGTAACATCAACTTTACAAATGGATCCACAAATTACTTCATTGCTAAGATTGGTTTTGTTCAGGGGCTTAATGTTGTTACGATATCTACATCTGCATAGGGCAAAAATGCTAATGATATGGAGCGTCTCTTAAAGAATAACTTTTTCTTTCTTTGTATGCCACATCGATTTGAAAGAAGGTGAGCAATCATTATAAACACATCATTCTCTCATTATACATTGCAATATTAAATGTTCAATTTTAAAAAAACAAGAGTGACAAAGGTTTCTCTTTAATGAAGCTCATCCTCTATTATTGACATTTTGAGTGTCCTAAGAAAAAAAAATTATTTTTGGACTTCATTGAAGCAAGAACAAAATATGTATTCATTTTCTTTAATATTTTAAAAAAACAAATTTAAAGCATATAATATTGGTAAAAAATAAGAAAAGAAACAAAGTAATCAATCTTATATTTTTTATAGAGTGTAACAATGTAAATAAATCTTGATGGATGCTATATATTCGTTGCAATAGAAAAATCTTGAAAAGATTAGCTTAGTGGTAAAAGTCTTTGACTTAAAATGTATAATCCATTTAAGATTCAGAGTTTGAATCTTCCTGATTATATTTTCTTGAGGTCATTCCCTTTAATATAAAAACTAAATACTTTGTTCTTATGTGAGAAATTTATATTGACATAAGCACAAAAGTTTAGGGAATTAATTAAGGTGCACGTAAGCTCATCAAATAACTCATTTAAAGGAAAACTCAAAAAGAGATGAGAAGTGAAAACCTAAAAATTCACCATGGGCTCATTAAATTAAATTAAATGAAGCGCCATTCAATCCCAAATCTAATTGACTCTCAATGTTATTTGTATTTTTTTCGATCAAAGATTTTACATGTTTAAATTAGTCATTTTATTTTCATTCTCTCTTATTCTGATGGGATTTTTCATTCTAATAGAGCATTTTTTCCAATCTAAGCTGTCATATTATATATGTGAATCAGGAATTTTTTTTCAAATCATTAGGGGTGCTACTATAAATAGTTTTACTAGTTAATCATATTAATATATTGGCATGTTTTTGTCTTACCATGCTTTAAAAATTAAAACAAATAATAATTAAAAATAAACCTCAAAATAAAATAAAAAAAATCTTAGAAAAAAAAAAAAGTCCTAAACAATAACTTATGGATCTAGCTGTGAGAGATTCAAAGTTCCAACAAGCAATGAAATAGATTCCCATAAAAAAATTGTATGTGAGATCACTTGAAAAATACAAGCTTGACCCAATATTAAAAACTTTTGTTATAGTTATTTTAAGGTATTAACCTAATTTCAATATAACCAAATATTTTTTTTTTGGATTTAGATTTATTCATCCTATCCATAAAAATATATGATTGGCAAACCACATAGTTTGTCCACATCACATCTCCATTTATTTATGCCAAACTCTTATCTAAATGCTCATAATGTTCATTTTCACAGACCCGAATACATGCTTGGCCACCATTCACCTCTGCCTAAGCCCTCAACACCTAATTAAATTAGGCTAACCACTTACACAAGATAATCTTCAACCAAAAAAGAAGAAGAAATAACTTGAAAAAATTAAGGATAAAAAACCTAACCCCTATCACGACAAGAGCATTGAAAGTGAGGTGTTCTGATTATACCAGCTCGGTTCTTGAGGTCCACAAGAACTCAGTTCTTCAATAGCAATAATCCAAGCTAAACGTGCTGGTTTTTTTTTTTACTTTTTCTGTGAATGGCTTCCGTGCGCAGCTTGTCCAGGAATATTACCTCACCTTGTACCATGTTTGCCTATTATTGTTGAAAAAAGAACGAGGTGAACTGTGTCTCAATTATTGACAATAACAGATGATGATGATGATGGCCTATTACGTCTGGACCTCATATTAGGATATGATAGAGAGAACAGGTCTCAATTTCCCAACTTTCTTCCCGTGGTGGAATTTCAATATTTCGTCAAATTTTACCATTTTTCCTCTAATGCTGTTCAATATTGGGAGGAAAAAGAGAGAGAAAGAGTCCCAATTGCAAACAAAATTATCTGATAGAGATACAAATGAAAGATCTTGAAAGTTGGAGATACTTGAATACTTATGTACCGAAAAATGAGTAGAAGCTGCTGTTAATTGTTATTTTAAATTAAGGTTCACTCCTAATTAGAGATGATTAAGCCAAAGCTAAGGGATAATTACATCATGATTGCGATGTAGTAAAATCACTCTTCTGCACAGCCCCTTCAAGTAGGTAGGAAATAAATGATCTTCAATTTGGTTGCATGAAGTTGCCGGGGAAACGTAAGAATGGGATGTATCATCGCCTGCACATTCTTCTGAAAGAATGCTTTTAAATGAAGATTGATGCGCAACTCACGCCCTCTGATCTTTCGCTCCACTCCTCTGCATCTGCTAGGAAGTTTCCTTGAATGGACTCTTTAAAGGTACCATATCAATGGCTGCAAATTTGAATTCAGTATGCAGGAAGACTGAAGCTTTTTTCCGTCACAAACAATTCCATCATAGCTGGGGAAAATTTTCAGCCGAGAAAGCAGCAAGACATGCCTCCATCATCCCTCTAGCCCTTCACTTTATTTTTCAAACAGATAATGACAGTGACGGCTTAACTAAAATCACCTTGCAGTACCCGGGTTGAAGTGAAAAAAAACCACATCCATAGTTTTCGGAAGTTAAACTTCTATATATATATATATATATATATATAGAGAGAGAGAGAGAGAGAGAGAGAGAGTACCATCATTTTTCTCTTTGATCCTCTCTTTGATGATGTGATATAGCATATAACCTCTCTTTCCTGCTAATTTTTTCTCTCTGACATGATACCGCAGGCTGTTCTTTGGGTGGATTGGGTTAGTTCTTAAAACATCTCTTTCAATTTTAGAGTGAACTTTTGACTATTTGTCGTGTTACTTCACCAAGACATCCCTCCCTTATAACCGGCCAAAATACAGCCCATTCGCCGCCAGAACAACTTAGAATTTATGAGCTTCAATTCTCAGTATCTAAACCTCTAACATCTCCTTCCTCTTCTTCCTCTTCTTGTGAATGGCAATTTTCAGTGCCTCAAGAGCCAAGCCCAAGAAAAGCGCTATTTTCCTTAACATCTCCTTCATCTTCCTCTTCTTGTTCTATATTGCAACCTCATATTTTCTTGACCAATCCAATGAACCAGAAGTCACCGCGAAACTTTCTTTAAGGCCTCAAGAAGAATTGACTAAAAGTGAAGGCTGCAGCGGAATTCATGACTACACGGATTACAAATCCAAGTGTGTGTACATCAAGTCTAATATTGGATGCAGGTCTAAAGGGTATATAAACTATCTTCAAATCTTTTACTGTACTTGTGGCAAATTTTCTATGCTTGGACACACTATACTGTTACTATGGCTGGCTGTTCTATTCTATCTGTTAGGCAACACAGCAGCAGATTACTTCTGTCCCTCCTTAGAAAGCTTGTCCAAACTCTTGAAACTTTCTCCAACTATTGCTGGCGTCACCCTTCTTTCACTTGGCAATGGCGCTCCTGATGTTTTCGCTAGTATTGTTTCCTTCACTAGGTCTAGCAATGGTGATGTTGGCCTGAATAGTATTTTGGGTGGGGCTTTTTTCGTGTCTAGTGTGGTGGTTGGTGTTATAAGTATATTAACTAGTCCTTGCCAGATCTCGGTTGATAAGTGTAGCTTCATCAGAGACGTCTGCTTCTTTCTGTTCTCTCTTTGTTGTCTGCTCTTGATTATTCTTGTTGGAAAAATCTCCTTGTGGGGTGCGATTTCTTTCCTTTCTATCTACTTGGGTTATGTCTCTGTGGTTTGCATCATGCACTGTCAGTACAGAAAAAAGAATCATTTAGCTGGAGATGGAAACCAGGAGGAATTTCTGGAGAGCGGTATACCATTACTTGGATGTGTTGATGATGAAAAACCAGTTTTGGTGGACAAAACCACTGATAAAGATCAGCGAAGCTCAATGATTTTTTGTAATCTCGATTCATCCTTTTGTTATTACTCGGGTAGGCTTCTGTATGTTTTGGAATTACCTCTGTACCTCCCTAGAAGATTGACTATACCTGTGGTTAGCGAGGAGAGATGGTCAAGGCCATTTGCAGTTATTTCTGTGGCATTGGCACCAATTCTATTAGCAGCACTATGCACCTCCCAGAGGGAAAAAGAATTTGGTTCTAAAAGCAGCCTGGTAACCTATATGACATCAGGATTGATCGGTATCGTTCTTGGCAATGTTGCATATGTGACAACAAAGAAGTCTAGCCCACCGAAGAAATCCTTGTTGCCTTGGCTTGCTGGTGGATTTTTTATGAGTGTAACCTGGTCATATATTATTGCTGAAGAACTGGTCTCTCTATTGATTTCACTAGGGTATATACTCGGGATTAACCCTTCAGTTCTTGGATTGACTGTCCTGGCCTGGGGCAATTCCCTTGGAGATTTGATAGCTAATGTTGCTATGGCTGTAAATGGTGGGGCAGATGGGGCTCAAATCGCAATATCAGGCTGCTATGCTGGTCCCATGTTCAATATGTTGCTGGGTTTGGGCATTTCACTAATCTTCTCATCCGGGTCCAAATATCCCTCTTCATTTGTCATCCCTGAAGACCCTTCTCTGTATGAGACTCTAGGGTTTCTGATAGGTGGCTTGCTCTGGACCCTTGTGATTTTGCCGAGGAAGAACATGAGGTTAGATAGATCTCTCGGGATTGGTCTCTTAGCTATATATCTGTGTTTTCTGTCTCTAAGGCTGGCCAGGTCTCTAGGTCTCTTGAAACTTCATTGAGCTTAGAAATATTCAACCCTGTAATTCAACTAGTTATAGGCATTACTGTACAGTATCATAAGAATCAAATAATCAAGCTGTTTAATTTCTACTGCTATTGTAGCAAATGCACTGTGAAGTGGACTAGTACTGCAGGTTCCTGAACCCTTATTGAATACTCTCTACTCATCAACCCCATGATCACAATTATCACTTTCATAAACCTCTTATTCAATGTAAATCTGTGATTATCTTTTGGGGTTGGATTCCCCTTTTCTCCCAACTTCCAAATATCACAACCATCCCTTGCCCTACTGCCATCAAAATCTTAGTGACCGCCATACTTGTGCAATTCAATTTCTAACAAGCCACATCTAATTAATGGGGTACTTGCTAAATTATGTTACCTTCTTCGTGGCCTAGAAGCTAGATCATCTTCTTTTATCTTCCCTGACTATGGCTATCAATCGCAAGCCACCCTCATATACAGCCAGCCGCAGGTATTCTCAAGAAATCACGGTACAGAATTACAGGCACAGAAATCATGCATCTGCCATTGGTTAGGATAAGTTTCAAGTCAGGAGAATGAAACCCGAATGCTTTTTATAATTACCATATCTGTGGTAACAAGGAAACAAAGTAAAGTGTGGTATAATACCATGGACAATAGAGGTTTATATGATCCTAATCATTAGGATTTGTTGAATTAGTTGAGTTATAAGTTATATCAGCGGGCTTTTCGAGAAAAAATCAGGTCAAACAGGCGAAAAAGATAAGACCTGGTGTGGATGACTATGTTAGAGCAGACTGAGGCCACACATGAATACACAGAGAATATCAATGTCGGATGCTCCGTCCTCTTGTTTAAGAATCATCAATTTAACTCTAGATTTTAGCTGTCATTTTTATTTATTCAAAAATAATAATAATTGTTTGATCATATTTTAAAAATTATTACCGATACCCCTTTCATTTTTACTTTTTAAGGCAATAATTTATAATTCTTAAAAAATCACATGGTCCCGTCCAATTTTGGATGTTTCTTGCAATTTGGTAGACAGCGCCTGCACCGTGTGCCGGGTTCTTGGGTACGTCCTTATAAGTGAGAGGACCGTAGCCTATACCGTGCACCTGGCCCAATTCCTACAAGTTGAAGCTAATAATGAATGTGGTCCAAGAAACATTGTCTCTGATTGAGGTTGAGGAAGGGTGGGTGAGGTTCAAGTTCTTTTTATACATATAAAAGTTTTTCTTGTAAGAACAATTTTTCTAAAGTATAAATCATGGTTTATTAGAAATAAAATAAAAATACACGTTTTTTTTTTTGTTCTTACAATGGAACCCGTCAAAAAAATAACCGCGCCTTATTATAGGGGGTGTTTGGGAAGCCACCCAAAAGCGTTTTTGGGTGCTTTTGGTCCATTTTTTTTTTTTGAATTTTAAAAATATACGGTTAGTGTTTTTAGATCATTTTGATGTGCTGATATCAAAAATGATTTTTAAAAAATAAAAAAATATCATTTTAATGTATTTCGGCACGAAACACACTTTCAAAAGCTACAGCAACAGCTCTCCCAAACACCCTCTATATCTCAATTCCAAACAAACCCAATTTCAAAAATATATTGAAAGAGCTGATGTTTATTTGAAAAATATATCTCAAATAAAATGTTGATTTCATCTCATAACCAGAAATCTATAATACTGCCTACCAAATGATTTGGTGTTTAGATTATAAGTCTGTTTTAAAATATTATTGATGTTATTTTTTAAAATATTTTTTATTTAAAAATAAATTAAAATAATATTTTTTTTAATATTTTTTATATTAGCACATTAAAATGATATAAAAACACAAATAATAGTAATAGTAATACTTTTAAATTAAATTTTTAAAAAACATTTTTAAAACGATTATATATCAAACAAAATAATTGAACCAAGTCAATACAAACCAAAATAAGTGGGTATCAGATTTGGGGTCTTGCTTATTAGTTGAACCAAAACAAAGTAATCATATGCTAGGTAGACAAAGAAATTGAAAAAAATATATTTGTTTATGTGCTTGGTTTTGGTGATATAGTGAATATATTAAAATGATAATTTTTATATAATTTTTATATTTTTAATATTAACAAATTAAAATTATTAAAAAATAAAAATTTAAAAATCATTTTAAACTACCAAAATAAACACTTATATAATGAATTTTCCTTTATCATTAGACTAGTACCTCTTATTAAAAAGGTGAACATTTTTTTTTTAAAAAAAAAACTGAATTTAGATAGGTGAAAGATTTTAGAAAATGGATAAATTGGGTAGTCACATTATTATTATTTTTTCTGATAAAATAAGGTAATATAAAAAGCTCAGAAATGTGTGGCAGTAATAATATTTTCACTCATCTATGAAATAGTTTATTCATACATATGTATTATTGAACTAATTTATGATTGTTTTCTAATCTCTAATAGAATGTTAGAATTATATATGTGTGTGTGTGAACAATTCACCTAATATTATATTATTATTTACCATACCTATTATGTAAAACAACATTCATCAATCATATGCATTTTATTAAAGAAACTAACAAATTGTAATCTTTAGTTTATTTTTATTTATCTAATATAAAAAATGAGATCAACCTAGGTTTATGATAATTATGAAAAATAAGTATTTTTTGTAAAGAATAATACTTTTTTTTTTTTAACAATGCTAATATTTTTCTGAAATAGAGGTTGAATTGGATGTATTTATTTATGTATTATTGATATTATATTAAAGGTATAATAGTTAATCAAAGATCTTTAAAAGTGCACACATATATTGTTATTCAATGATTAAGACAACTTAACACCTAAAATGGTGAATTAGGTTTATCACTAATTTTTATAAATAATACAAATTACTTAAAGTAAATACAATAATCATGAATATAATTAGAGTACTTAAAGTAAAAAAACAAAACAAGGAAAAAATTTGCAAACTTGTTTTTAACTTAGTTAAGAAAACCTACATCAATATATTTGTTCTAATTACTTTTGATTTTTTCTTAAATAGAGAATATAGAATAACAAAGTTATATTTTGTATAAAATAATATTAATAAGAAAAGTAGGGATTTACATTAGCAATTGGTTTTTTGTTTCAATATAAACTTAAATGTTCTTAGAATTAAATAATTTAAATACTTCCTTAGAGGGGTGTGTTTGTCTTTTTATATAGGATTTTTTTGTTAATTCTAGAAAAGGTCAGGGGTACTTTTAATTTTTAATATAAAATATTAAAAAAAAATATTGGTGCAATATAGAATAGATGTTGCTCATACTTTTTAGGTGATGACATCTAACCATTAATTATAGCTTTTTGTCGTATTGTTAAAAATATTGTTATTTTTTTTTTCTTGTGATGCCTTGTTATTAGTGACTATTCCCTCCTCCTCCTCCTCTTCTGTTTTTTAAAGCACATTTTGATTTTGATTTTATTTATTTTAACATTCTTTTTATTGACCCTCTAATATAATTATGACTTTTTTTTATACCCATAATCTTAGATGACTTTTAATTAATTTATTAACATAAATTATTTTCATTTTTTTTTGTTAAATTAATGCAAAGACATTTTGGTATACTAAGGATTTTTTTTATATATAAAACAAATATTTCAAAAAGCCTACATATAAAAGAAAAAAAATCATAAAAAATAATGCCCAACTTGTCACATAATGCAAGTTGAAAAAATAGTAAATTTTAGTTTGCATTTATCTATCAACTTCAACCAAGTATTTAGCTAGCATTTTAAAATAAATATATATTTGATTATTGAGATAAGAAGTCATCCTCGCCATTTAATTTATTTCTTATCATATTATTTTTCTACTTCCTACCAAATGGCTAAATAACAAGTAGTGCACGTCTTAATTATTTCAACTATGAGAGAATTTTTTTTTTTTAATGTTTTTTGAATTATTTTGATATATTATTATTATATAAAAAATAAATCTTTATTTTAAAAAAAAATTATTTTATTATATTTTCAAACGAAAAACAAACTCCCCTTATTATTACACTTTTCTTTTCTAATGCGTCATTAAATAAAATCTGAGAGAATTAGTTGCATACATCATGTTAAGAGCAACATCTTTGTTTATAATAGTAATCACACTCCATCTCGTCAAAATCAGCTATGACTTGGCCATATGACGCCAACACAAAATTTCGCACGAGTTTGTGAGCGTCTTATTCTACTGGGGCCAAACTCTGTTGTTCGGTAACGTAGGAATTAGTCGGAATTTGGAAGTTTCTTGATTTTATTTTAAAAAATATTGTTTTTTTAGAAATATATTAAAATAATATTTTTTTTATTTTTAAAAATTATTTTTGATATACACGTAAAAATGATTTAAAAATATTATTTTTTCAATTTAAAATAAAAAAAATTTAATATTAACTTTATTAAATACTTTTAAAACACTAGAAAAACATCCAATCATTCTTATCTTCTTTTGCCGATGTTACTGTTGAAACCTATGAATATGCAATGAGATTCATAAGATATAACAAGGGAAGACTGTCTGTCATATACATTTGCTCTCTGATAGAGATAATTAATCTGCTTTTTTTGTCATTTATACTCCAAAACCTTCAGTTTCTAGCCAGATCTCATTTACATGATAGAAAAAGAGAAAAAGGTTGGACTGTTCGCTGTGTTTTCGCCGAGACATACCACCAGCCACTGAGCTGGGCCCAGAGCTGAGTGTGATACGTATGGCTGCCTCCTTCTCTTATCAGTGGGGACTGCCTTGAAGAGAGCATGCATTCATTCGACTGCATAACTAGCAAGTCTTGAGTATCACTCAGTTCCTCATCGCACATGTTGGAATACGAGCAATAGTATGAACTCGATCATGATTTCTGGTTAGAGTCTAACTAAGAAGATGTATAGAATGGGAATTCCAAAGTACACATGAAGAATCAAATGAAATGGAAAATCATTTTCTAACAATTAATCTGCCAAATGCTCTCATTAATAAACATGACGAATCAAATGAAATGGAAAATCATTTTCTAACAATTAATCTGCCAAATGCTCTCATTAATAGCCATCGAGTACACAGGTTCATCATTTCGTCAAAATTACAACAAAAATGGTTCTCACACAAGTTGCTGGACTCATTATGAAATATTTCACATTCGTGCATTCAAGATGACAAATTAAGGTTTATAACCATTCTAATTGTCATGGAAGTTATAAGGAAATATACAAACTTTTACTCAGACGTGTTGCGAGTTAGCTCATCACCTCAGTGTTACAACAGCTGGTGATCGCTGTACAGGAAGGAAGCTGGTTACAACTAAGCATGTGTATCGTGGAATTAGTAAGATCCAAGTGTCTGATATAGCCTCAAAGACACAGACATCATGTATATTGCTAAGAGCCCTCCTCCCAGAACCCAGTTAAGCTTCATATTTCGCCTTGGTAAAACAACAAGTGCCCAAAGCAGGCCACCTACCAAAAAGCCTATTGTCTCCAGCAGGCAGGTATCGTTTGGGATCACAACAGATGATGGGTAAGCATGCCAGGCTGAGACGACCAGAGAAAACCCAAGGCCGATAAGGATGTTGAAAATGGGACCTGCATAACAGCCTGAGATAGCTATTTGTGCGCCTTCAGGGCCACCATTCATAGCCAATATCAAATTTGTTATCAAATCACCAATTGAGTTTCCCCATGAAAGAGCTGTTAATCCTAGTATAGAAGGACTAATTCCATATATAAACCCAAGTGAAACTATCAAGCCCACCAATTCCTGAGCTATTATATAACTCCATGTAACACTCATCAAGAATCCTCCTGCTAGCCAAGGAAGCAGGCACTTCTGTGGTGGACTTGACTTCTCAGTTGTTGCGTGTACAAGAACCCCAAATGTCATTCCGAACATCAACCCGATTCCATAAACTATCAGGCTTGTGTTGAGGGTGGCACTCTCATCCTGGGTATTCCAGAGAACTGATATAAGAACTGGTGCCATTGTCACTGAAGTAACTGCGGCTGGCTTGGACCATCTATTTTCACAAACAACAGGAATTGTCAATCTCCTTGGTAAGTAAAGAGGCATCTCAAGGATCCAGATGAGTATGCTACAAGGAGCTGATAATCGCACACAAAAGCAACATTTTTTCATTTCTACTTCAGTACCACACTCTAAACCACATTCCTTCACATGATTTTGCTCCCCTTTTTCCATGCTGCTTAAAATTGGTATATTCAAATCACTGCCATAACTTGGATCAGCGTTCCTTTCGCTTTCTTTTCCGCCACCATTCCAATGGACTTGCAGGGCGTAAACAATCATGAAGTAAACAATATACATCGACAGAAACCCCATTGCACCCCACAGATTGATCTTGCCATGAATCAATATTAAAAATAAGGTTACAAGAACTAAAAGGAAGAAGCAAACATCCCTAAAAAAGGCACAACTGTTGACTCTAAATCCCTCTTGCTTCGCCAAAATGCTTATGATTCCAACCACAACACAAGTAACAAAGGAAGCACCGCCTATTATTGTATTAAAACCAACGCCAGATGTCCCATCACCCATAAAAGACGCCAGGCTGGAAAAAACATCAGGGGCACCATTGCCAAGTGAAAGGAGGGTAACCCCAGCAATCGTAGGAGACAAATTCAACAGCTTAGACAAGTCTTCAAGTGAAGAACAGAAGTACTCAGAAGCAGTGTTTCCCAACAGATAAAACAATACTAAAAGCCAGAGGAAAGAAAGACAATAACCCAAAGGAGCAAATCTTCCAAGATTGCAATAGAAAAGGTAAAGATAGTCGATATAGCCTTGGGAGACGCATGGAATATTTGATTTAATGTAAAAGCACTTGGCTTCGTAGTCATCAAGATTATGCAACCCCTGGCAGTTTTGTTGATCATTTTCCTTGAAAGGCTGAGAACTCCTCAGCACGAGAAATTCAGCAGAGTTGAATTGCATAATCAAGAAAACACATGCCACCAAGAGAAAAGAGATATTTAAGAACAGGACATATTTCTTGTGCTCAGATATGGAGACCATGGTGCCTGTTAGAGAAAACTCGATCAAATTCCCTCTTGAGCACAAAAACACGTAATTAAAAAATCATGATGAACAAACAAGGCCTATAATCACCAGTCTTCTAGTTTCATCTAAGACAACACTATTTTAGCCAAATTTGAAGGTAACAGCCTTAAAGAAAGAAATGAAGAACTAAGGAAAGAACTTAATCAAAACCCTGCTCCTAGACAGCAAGATTGTACTAAATCAAGGGAAAGAACCGGGTATAGGACAATAAAGGCAGATAGATTTACACTAGAAAATATTCTTCCGAGTCAAAATTTTGGTAAAGAAATGAAAACCATTATACCAGATACAAAAAACAAAACTAACCTCTTTGATGACTTGTGTTTTGAAGGATGATATTTGTTTAGAAGAATGTTGGTTTGAGGAATGCAAACCGGAGGAATCTCCTGATTTAAGGTTGTGAAGGCAGAGCAAAGATTCTGGACAGCGTTGGTAGCAGAAGTAACAGATATTATACAACGTGGGAGAGAAGATGGCTTGTATGAGAGTATTATTGAGGTTTTCGTTATGTTTTTTTTTTAGAGATATATTAAAATATTTTTTTTATTTTTAAAAAATTATTTTCAGTCTTAAAACAAGTTAAAACACAACTAAAAAGAAATTTAAAATAAAAAACTAAAATAATTTTTAAAAAACACAGGAAAAAACAGCTACAGACACGGTAAAGAAAGCACTTGCACACTTGCTTGTCTTGCAGTAGCAACATGACACGGCAATAATAAAAATAAACGCGTGAGAGACTCGAAGAAATTTTATGTGTTAGGGACGTCCAATCACATGGGAGGGAGGTTGTCTCCCTGAACATGTGACCCTCACGTGCATTATTCTCCATGGTAGCAGGTTGTTCTTCTTATGTAATTTTGATTTAAATATATTGAAAATGTATTTTTTTAAAATATATATATATATTGAACAATCTAGCATCATAACCAGCGAGATTTTGTTTTGTAATATTTTATTTTATTTTATGTTCCTTTTCTATTTCTTCTATATAGAATTGGGAAATTAATTAATTAATTAATTAATAACCACCAGCCAAGCTCAACCGTCTCCCATTAATTAAATCGATGTACACATTGCCGACACACCATATCCCAACTAATTATTATATTAACTTCAATTGCATTATCTTCTAAGGAACTCTGGCGCCCGACATTTCTTGAAACACGTTGGAAGCCAAAAAAAAGGAATATTCTTTTAGATAAATTAAAAAAAAAACACTAAGATGAAGGATAAAATCGTGTCTCTAACTCTCTGTCATGGCTGGAGATATTTTTAAAGTAATTGTTTTTTAAATATATATTGAAATAATATTTTTTTATTTTAAAAATTAATTTAGATATCATCACAGTAAAATATCTAAAAATACTATAAAAAATAATTTAAAATAAAGTTTCAAAAATACTTATAAAACACAGAGAAATAAATTAGATAAATATTTTGCTCTCCAACAGTAAAATGAGTCTGATAGAAGTAAACAGCATATATGTAATTATTTGACAATTTCCAGCTTTAGCTTTTCCACTTCTTTAATTAATTATCTTTGTACGTTATCCAAACCAACGAGGGTTATAGCTTTGTGGAACTTGATAAGGATTATTTGTAATAGAATATTATTGGGCTAAAAATATATTAAAATAGTTTTTATTTATTTATTTTTTAACATTATCATATTAAAAAAATCTAAAAACATAAAATATCTCAAGACCTTTGATTTTTTTTTTAAATACTATTTCAAACTTGTTTTCTTGAAAAAATATTATTCTGTTTAACATTGTGTTTCAAAATTATTTTAAAAAAAATTGATTTTTTTTTATTTTTTATTTTGAATTAATTTTTTATATATTTTTATATTATTTTTACATGTTAATATTAAAAATAATTTTAAAAAATAAAAAATATATATCTTTAAATATATTTATAAACAAAAATTATTTAAAAAAATAATGTTGAACACACAACCAGTATTATCGTAGAGTCAATGCTTTCACAGTCATCATGTAATCTTGTGTGGGGATTACATTTATTTGAAATGGAATTTTATAATTTACAAGTCGTTTTCAATTATGAAGTCTTTTTTATTTTTGATTTCTCACTTGCAAGTCAGTGAATCAGCACCCCCAAAAGTCGTGAAACACATGAATAATAATTATTCAAAATAAATTTCTTATTTTATATATATATATAACATTCTTAAGGAATAATTTCGAAAGGTAGTTAATTTTTTATTTTATTTAAAAAAAAAGAGTTATTCAGCCAATAAAGTTTTATTTCGAAGTTCATTTTTTTTTCATGAATTATTTTTTTGATGGGTGATTTTAATTATTTTTTTAAAAATAATAATAATATTTTAATATTTTTTTAAGCGATATACATTTAAAAAAACATAATTGATACGATAATATCAAACATCCTAAAAATATCAGAATACTTTAAATTCTTTTTTGGGTTTTGAATTAAAATCCCCTTGCCCACCCTGGCTGGAAGTCATCGATTAGTAAGGTTGTCAACAGTCAAAGAAGAAAAGGCACTTGTCTTATCTTTCCCCATAAGTCAAGTATACCAAATTGTTGCTATAAAAATAAAATAAATAATAATAATAATAATAACAATAATAACTTGACTTTCAGGGGGACGGTGGTGATGGAGGAGACGACATTTTCCTTATCTTCATGTCAACTCTAGAGATAGTGAAAGAATCGAATTCCAATTCAATTACTATTTTGATGATCAGAGCTGAAGCTTATCAAACGGTTCATTATCTTCTACTACTTTGAAAATGGAAAGGAATTTCGGGGTAATTGGAGGGGGTGCGTTTAGATGCCAGCCACATTGCTTTAGAATATGTTTATTATTAATAAAAAAGAAAATTCCTTTCCCTTTTTATTGTATTTATTCTTTTCAAATAAAGTAAATCGAGACGTGTTAATTTATTTGGAACAAATAAAAGTTTCTCTGTGAATAAATGACAATATATCAAGATTACATTATTTTACATTAAAAAATGAAAAAATTATAATGTATAATAATCATTTTAATATTTTATATTCTTGATGATCAACCGGTAGAATATTTTTATTATTTTTTTATTTAATTTAAAAAAGATAAGCCATGCTGTTAATGAAAAAAGGGTCATTATATTAGATATATAACAAAAATCGAATTTATCACACTAGCTAAATTTTATAATATAAAGAAATAATCTCAAAAACATTTACATATAAAAAATGCTTGTATTTCTCATATTTCTTTTAATTTAAGAAACATTGAAAATTATCATTATCCATTTCTAAGTTATTCCCTATAAAATAAAATAAAAGGTTGACATTGTGAAAAAAAAAATTAAGTTGAAAATTTTGAACGGATTGAGGGACTGACCATACCTCTGTTGTGCTAAAAAATAAAAGAAAATATAGATTCAATGATAAAATAATTTATTATTAAATAAATTTGCAAAAAAATTAAGTTGAAAAGCATAATCAAAGTTTTTCAAAGCCATTTTGATTTAAAAGTGAGCCAATTTAAAATATAATTATGTTTAGAAATTAATTAATGGTCCAATTAAAGGATTTAATTAGGTGCAAGGACTTAATTATGCTTTAAAGTAATCAAATTAATTTTATTAAAGACTTTATTGATGAAAACTCAAGTTTAAGAGTCTAATTTGGGTTTAATTGAGAAGATTAGATTTTTTAGAGACCAAAATTTTTTGCCAATTCAATTGGAACTTGATAGTGAAAGAATCGAATTCTAATTCAATTACTATTTTGATTATCAGAGCTGAAGCTTATCAAACGGTTCATTATCTTCTACTACTTTGTTCATCAACTCATGAAAATGGAAAAGGAATTTCGGGGTAATCGGAGGAGGCACATTTAGATGCCAACCACATTGTTTTAGAATATGTATATTATTAATAATGAAAAATCAATTTGTACTTATTTGATGAAAATCAAGTTTAAGAGCCTAATTCGGGTTTAATTGAGAAGATTGGATTTTTCAAAGATCAAAATGAATTTTCATCAAGTCAATTGGATGAGATCGGGGATGAAATTGAAGAAAATTGGTCAAATAAGGATCAAATTGTATAAATCCAAGACCAAGAATCAAAGTAAAAGGCACATAAATTTATGGCTGCTATTGAAGTTTCGGTGGGGATACAATTGTATATATTTAAAGGTTTAATGTCAATTACAAATGCAATTAGAATAATTATAAATTGAGAAACCAATTTTTACTTTTGTCATCCTGTAGGATTTACAGGCAACCAATATAATGTTTTGTGTGCTGATATGTGCACGTTTGCCTCCTTCTTCATCATTGTAGCCACTATAAGCACATCGTTGCACACAATGGTTAACTAAAGAGTTATTGTCGTCCCTATAAATACCTATAGAAACGAGGGAAGAAGATAGGGGGAAGAAACAAAAAAAAACATAAAGAATGAAGGAACAAAGAATGATGAAGAAAGAAAATACAATAAAAAAGCAAAGAAAAAAAAATGAAGAGGACAAAAAAATGGAGATGAAAAAGGAGAGGAGAACGTGAAACACAAAACACGTACAGGGGGAGGCAACAGAGAATACATGCAACACAGATATTGAAATAAAAAATTGCAGCTTCTCCCTCTCTACTGTTGGAAACATAAACTCCTTATCTCTTCATCGTCGATGCCATCAGCCACAACCTCTAACTCAAGGTAGATAATATTTTCTTTTTCATCATCTTCTGTGGTAGATGATAACTTCTTCTTCTTCACCTTTGATGGTAACAACAATCTCTTCTCCCTAGTAGTAACCACCGACAACAACCTCTTCTCCATCGAAAACAATTGCATTTCTTCATCTGCAACAATTCTTTCTCCCTTTCCTCTAACAACAATAACTATACCTTTTTTTTTTTCCGATAACAACAATGATAACATCATCATCATTATCTTCTTTTTCTTCTTCGATGATAGTAGCAGCAACAACTACACTTCTATATGTCTGTTTGATAGTGTGATTGAAGTTATTCAACTTTTAATGGTAATAACCTCTTCTCTTCTTCACCTTTGATGGTAACACTAACCTATTCTCCCTAGTAGTAACCACCGACAACAACCTCTTCTCCATCGAAAACAACTACACTTCTCCATTGGTAACAATTTTTTCTTCCTTTCCGCTAACAACAATAACTATACCTTTTTGTTCTGGTAACAAAAATGATAGCATCATCATCATCATCTTCTTCTTCTCCGATGATAGCAGCAACAACAACTACACTTTTATATGTTTGTTTGATAGTGTGATTGAAGTTAGTTTTTCAAATGTTTTTTTATTTAAAATTGTATCAAAATAATAATTTTTTATTTTAAAAAAATATTTTTGACATTAGTACATCAAAATAATCTAAAAACATTATTATTTTTAATTTAAAATAAAATAAAAATTTTCAATTTTTAACAAAAATACTTTTGAAATGTAGTGTCAAACAAGACCTTCCTCTCCTCTAGCCACAGTAGCAGCAGTTGCACTTCCACAGTGACAACCGTTACAGTTTCCTATTGACTAAGAAACATGAGCTATTTCATATTGACACACACACACACACAAGTATATAAAGTGTGTGTGTTGTGTGTGTATATATTACTTCGCTTATATATAAAGTATTATTCACTTACCTAACTCAAATATAAAAAAAAATCTTTATGGTGTTTGGTAGGTGGAATATTATGAGTATATCTAAATACAGAAGAAAATATGCTCTAAAATAAACTTCAAAATAATATATATATATATATATATATATATATATATATATATATATATATATATATATATATATATATAATACACTTAACTTATGGCTTAACTCATAACTTGTATGTTTAGTGACTAAACTAATCCTTTTCTAAAAATCCAATAATCAAACAGTTGACTGAAATCTAATTGAAAAGAATAAAATCATAAAACTTAATAATAATTCACTAATAAACCTTACTTTTTCATCAAAACTAATATAAAAAACTTAAATTACAACTAGGAACTAATCAAGATTTTCTTAGAATCTTAGGAGTCGATTTATATTTTTTTTTCAAATTTAGAGGATTGACTTAAAAATATCATAAATTCATAACTATATTGGAATCTTATCCATAATTTATCCTTGATTCTATCCAGAACCTAAAATCATGCTCTAAGGACCAATTTGATCTTTTTTTAATATTTGAGGACTAAATTATTATTTTTACAAACAAGGAACTGGACTAGAATCTTGTCATTCTCAACCTTAAGCCCATGCTTTCCCACAAATCACCTACTTACCTACCTAAACAAATACCTCAAATCATAACTTAAAAACATAACCATCTGGTGGGGACACCAGACCTACACCGCATATTACTCGAGTATATGGACGAAGACATCGTAAGACGGCCCAGCCTGTCACGCTTTGGTTGGGAGACTAAGCCCATGTGGGCCCGTTATTTTATTTTATTTGGAATTATTGTGTTAAACATTTTATTTGATGGGCCGAGCCCAATAACTTTATGTTTTAGGGTTTTACTATTTATATGCTCTTCAATCATTTTGGAAGGGACTTTTGATGAATATTGATAAAAAATGCAGACTTTGCAAACCCCCAATCCCCTCTTCTCTCTACTTTAAGCTTCTTTCTCTCTAAGCTTTTGTTTCTTTCTTTAATTTCTTTCTCTAAAGCTTTGTTCTTATTTTATTGCTTATTTCATATTATTATTTTCATGTCCCGCATCAGATTTGGTATCAGAGCACGGCTTTTAATTGTTCTTACAATTAAACAATCCAGAACCCTAGATCTGGTTTGAAAAAAAAAAAAAACATCTACTGTTCAGATAAAAAAAAAAGGTATTGTTCTGGAAAAAAAAAACGATTACTGTTCAGATTACAAAAAAAAAAATTGTTGTTGTTCTTCGGCACTATTCATTGACAGCAACTCCAGCAGCGGCGTCTCAGCCACAGCAAGCCCTTGTCCACAGCGTCCTTGGCAACCCATCCGCCACAGGTTCTCACTTCAGCAGCAGCACCCGCCACAATGCCATCATCCACGGCGCCCTCACCTCAGCAGCGTCAACGGCACAGCCCACAAGTTCATCACAGACGGCGACGCTACAGCCCTTCCTTCACACTGCCAGACCCAAGGCATGAAGCCATTTGCCGTCGAAGTTGAAGGTAGACAGAAGACAGCCAGCCGACCGTCAAGGCAGAAGAAGAAAGCAGCGAGAAAACAACAGTTTTTATTTTAAAGCAAGTGATTCTGCCATGTCATCAGAGACACGTCAGCCCTAGGAGTAGTTAAGTCAGCGACACGTCAGCTCCAGCAGCATCGGCCACGTCAGCCCTAGAAGCAGTTGAGTCGCGCCACGTCATTAGCCACGTCAGCCTCACTGCCACATCATCAGGTCAGAATTTTAACCATTGAATATCATCGTTCTTGGTATATTTTAGACTTGTTGATCAAGATTTAGCATCAATATTATTCCTTGTGCTTCCCATAAATAAATTACGGAATTCACCCCACAAGTTTAATTACCTTAATTCTGAGCTTCTTTTTGACATTGAATACTTGATAATTTTTATTAATTGTGGAGCTTGGTTAAATTCGTGGTAAAACTAAAACATTGTGTGTGAATCCCTTGTGTGCATTTAGAGGACTTACAGTGCGTGCTTGCGAATTTTCCTTGTTTAATCTGTTATTACTTAGTCTCCAAGGAAAATAAAATAAATATACATATATATTAGCTTTAATTTTATTTTGTGTTTTTACTTGAAAGAATTATTAGTGATCTCAGTCTTAAGACTAGTTTTGCATGCATTTACGTAGCGGTCGTCTAGTACACAATCTGGAAGTCATAGCTACCATGGATCCGAACTCTAGTAATGTTCTTAGGGACATTCAAGAACAATTACATCTCATGCGAACGGAAGTGAGCAATATGTCCAATCAAATAAACAATCTTTCTAGGAGGATGGAGTCCATAGAAACTTTGCAAGTAAGACAGTCTAGTGAGAGTGAGCACTCTAATGACAATCCTAGGAATCCTCAAAGACCAGTTCCTCGTAGGAACCGCCACCATAACCAACACCAGGGTCACAATGACTTTGATGACCCTAACGATAGTGAGCATTCCAATGATTACCGTCAAAGACCATTTCATCCTAGGAACCGTCAGTACAATCGCAATCAAGGTCATCAAGATTACGATGACCCTGATGAGCGAGTCATGAGACACATTAAGATAGAAGCCCCAACTTTTGAGGGTCAACTTGACCCATGGATCTTTGATAGATGGGTCCGTGATATGGACCAATTCTTTGGTTGGTATAATCTATCCGAGAATAGGAGGGTTAGATTTGCAAAGATGAAACTTAGCGGGACCGCTCAGCTCTATTGGGAAAGTGTAGAAGAGTCTTTGATTAGGAGAGGTCAACCCCCAATTACTGATTGGGTTGAAATGAAGGCTAAGTTAGAAGAGAAATACTTGCCTCGTTCGTATAGGGGAAATCTTTTGGACCAGTGGAATAACTTGAGGCAAGGAGGCAAGTCTGCCAATGAATATGTGGCACAATTTGATGAGTATAGAATGAGGTGTGCAATTAGGGAGGATGAAGTGATGACCCTGAGTAGATTTCGAAAAGGCTTGAACGATGACCTTAGACGGGAGGTTGTGCTTAGAGGTGTTTTCACCCTTGATGAAGCCTATACCTTGGTACAAAATTATGACTTGGTCACAAAAAGTCAGTGGACGAGACGTCAGGACATTCGTAGCATCCCTTCTAGATCTCAACCTGGAAGTAATAACTCCATATTGGGGGCCCCACCTCGTAAACCCAATCCTTTGGTTTCCCAGATACCTATAGACGATAAGGGTAAGGGTATTTTTCAGGAAGCACCTAAGATAACCTCAAGAATTCAGTGCTTTAAGTGTCAAGGTTTTGGTCATGTTTCATCCAGTTGCCCTA
Organism: Salix dunnii; assembly: GCA_015731905.1. NCBI lineage: Eukaryota > Viridiplantae > Streptophyta > Magnoliopsida > Malpighiales > Salicaceae > Salix > Salix dunnii. The sequence continues at coordinate 4,930,334 of CM027671.1, forward strand.
ATAGGACTCTGTTTATCAAGGGGCAAGAAGATATGGGTGAAGAAGATAATTGTGATGATAAGGTATATGAACCTAATCCCGATGACTTTCAGGATCTAAATGATGAAGAGGATGAGTCCAACTTGCTAGGATGTGTTAGGTCTATATCCCTTCAAAGGGAGATAACCAGGTTAAACGTAGTTAGATGCGCTTTAACACAACCTAAGGGGACCGAGGATTGGAGAAGGACTGCTATTTTTTACACTTACATTAAATGTGGAGACAAAGGGTGTAAGATTATCATAGATAGCGGTAGTTGCATTAATGCAATGTCCTCGAGTAGTGTAACCCGTTTAGGCTTAAAGTCTGTCCCACACCCTAAACCCTATAATGTGTCCTGGGTTAACGATACATCAATAGCAGTCAAAGAAAGATGCGTTTTTCCCATTAAGATCTTGGACTATCATGATGAAATTTGGTGTGATGTCATTCCCATGGATGTAGGGCACATCATTTTGGGTAGACCTTGGCTGTATGATTTGGACGTTACAATCTTTGGGCGATCAAATTCTTGCTCATTTTATTTTCAAGGTAAAAAAATCCAACTCATTGGATTACCTCCAAGGTCTAGTGATAATAGTCAAAAGAAGAGTAAGTTGAAGGAAGGAGGGCTTAACATAATAAGTCCCAGGGAATTTGATAAGGAGATCTGTGAGGAGTCGGTTGTATTTGCTGTAGTGGCTAAGGAGATTGTAGAAGATTTTTTAGAAGAGCCACCTGAAGAGGTAAGGGAAGTATTGAAAGAATTTCTAGATGTTTTCCCTTCTGATCTACCCGATGCTTTACCCCCCATGCGTGATATTCAACACGCCATAGATTTTGTCCCTGGTGCCACGTTACCAAACTTGCCTCACTATAGGATGAACCCGAGTGAACATGCTGAATTGCAAAGGCAAGTATGTGAGTTGTTACAAAAGGGATTTATTAGGGAGAGTTTGAGTCCTTGTGCAGTTCCTGCATTGTTAACACTGAAAAAAGATGGATCATGGAGAATGTGTGTAGATAGTCGAGCTATCAATAGGATTACGGTCAAATATCGTTTTCCAATTCCTCGATTGGATGACATGCTAGATATGATGGCAGGAGCCCAAATTTTCTCTAAAATTGACTTGAAGAGTGGGTATCATCAGATTAGGATCCGTCCTGGGGATGAGTGGAAGACGACATTTAAGACGAAGGATGGTTTATATGAATGGCTAGTCATGCCTTTTGGTCTCTCTAATGCACCAAGCACTTTTATGAGAGTAATGACACAAGTGCTTAGGCCATTTATGGGAAAGTTTCTGGTGGTATACTTTGATGATATTCTTATTTATAGCAAAACCAAGGACGAGCATCTCAATCACCTTGTTCAAGTTTGTACTACCCTAAGAAAGGCAAGTTTGTTTGCAAATGTCAAAAAGTGTTCTTTCTTTACAGACCAAGTGGTTTTTTTTAGGGTTTATAGTGTCATGGAAAGGAGTTTCTGCTGACCCCCAGAAAGTGCAAGCGATATTAGATTGGCCTGAGCCTAAGACTATTCATGAGGTTCGTAGTTTTCATGGGCTTGCGACTTTCTATCGTCGTTTCATCAAGGGATTTAGCACCATCATGTCACCTATTACAGATTGTTTGAAACAAGGTGAGTTTCAGTGGAGTAAAGGAGCTAATAGGGCATTTGAGGAGGTTAAGAAGAAGATGACGGAGGCCCCGGTAATGCGGCTACCTGATTTTACTAAGGTGTTTGAAGTAGAATGTGATGCTTCGGGAGTAGGTATAGGTGGAGTACTTAGTCAGGAACGTCATCCTGTAGCCTACTTTAGTGAGAAACTTAATGAGGCCAAACAAAAGTACTCAACTTATGATAAAGAGTTTTATGCGGTGGTTCAAGCCTTGCGCTATTGGCGCCATTACTTGTTACCACAGGAGTTTGTTCTTTACTCCGACCATGAGGCCCTCCGCTATCTAAACTCCCAAAAGAAACTCAATCACAGGCATGGTCATTGGGTTGAATATTTGCAAGCATACTCATTTGTTTTGAAACATAAATCTGGAATAGAGAATAAAGCTGCAGATGCTTTGAGTCGGCGGGTAACGTTGTTATCTGTAATGAGTGTGGAAGTCACAGGATTTGAGAGACTCAAAGAGGAGTATGAATTTTGCTCAGAATTTGGAGATATATACTTGAAATTGAAGGATGAGAATCATCGTGCTATAAATGGATATCACCTCCAAGACGGATATTTATTTCGGGATAATAAGTTGTGTGTCCCGAACACATCCGTGCGTGACTTTTTGATATGGGAGACTCATGCTGGAGGTCTCTCAGGACATTTTGGAAGGAATAAGACCATCGAGGAGGTGGAGCGTCAATTTTTCTGGTCTAGTTTGAAAAGAGATGTAGCAAAATTGGTAAGTCAATGTCGAACTTGCCAACTGGCAAAGCATAGGAAACAAAACACTGGTCTTTACACCCCGTTGCCTGTTCCTACTTGCCCTTGGCACGATGTTAGTATGGATTTTGTTCTTGGACTTCCACGTACGACAAAGAAACATGATTCTATTTTCGTGGTTGTTGATCGCTTCTCTAAGATGGCACATTTTATTCCTTGTACTAAGACCACAGATGCTTCCAGAGTTGCAAAACTCTATTTTGATGAGATTGTCAAGTTGTATGGTCTTCCCCAAACCATAGTTTCCGATAGGGATGTTAAATTTACAAGTTATTTCTGGAAAACCCTTTGGCATATGGTTGGAACCAAATTGAAATTTTCCACTGCTTACCACCCCCAAACGGATGGTCAAACTGAGGTAGTTAACAGGAGTTTAGGCAACCTTTTAAGGTGTCTAGTGAGTGATCATAATAGGAATTGGGATCTGATTCTTCCCACGGCCCAGTTTGCCTATAATAGCTCCATCAATAGGTCAATAGGAATGAGTCCTTTTGAAGTTGTACATGGTTACAAGCCTAGGAAACCTCTAGACCTTCTTCCTATGTCCATTCATGCTAGAGTGTCCGAGTCAGCCGAGTCTTTTGCACGTAGAATTCAGGACTTGCATATTGAGATCGCTAAACAAATTCAAGTTAGTAATGCACAATATAAACTTCGGGCTGATTTACATAAGCGGCATAATGAGTTTAATGTGGGAGACTATGTTATGATACGGATTAGACCTGAGCGATTTCCTTCGGGAGCTAATCGAAAATTGCATGCACGTAGTGCCGGGCCCTTCAAAGTGCTACAACGGGTTGGTTCTAATGCTTATGTTCTAGATTTACCACATGATTTTAGCATTAGCTCTACATTTAATATTGAGGATCTAGTTGCATATCATAAACCACTTCCTATCCCAAGTGATCCATTTGAAATACCACTTAACTCTCCACCTGATGACACTATTGAAACCTCTATTCCTTCCACCTTAACTTCAGCACAAAAGGATAATATTGATGCTATTCTGGATGAACAAGTTGTTTGTAACAGGAACGGTGAGGTCAACGGTTTTTAGTTCGCTGGGTGGGTCGACCTGATTCAGATAACACTTGGATCACTAAAGATACTTTACAGCAGCTTGATCCAGACCTTTGGGAATACTATCAGAGTCAACCAGCGCTACACTCGACGGGGTCGAGTTTCTCCAACCCCAGGAGAGTTGGTGGGGACACCAGACCTACACCGCATATTACTCGAGTATATGGACGAAGACATCGTAAGACGGCCCAGCCTGTCACGCTTTGGTTGGGAGACTAAGCCCATGTGGGCCCGTTATTTTATTTTATTTGAAATTATTGATGTTAAACATTTTATTTGATGGGCCGAGCCCAATAACTTTATGTTTTAGGGTTTTACTATTTATATGCTCTTCAATCATTTTGGAAGGGACTTTTGATGAATATTGATAAAAAATGCAGACTTTGCAAACCCCCAATCCCCTCTTCTCTCTACTTTAAGCTTCTTTCTCTCTAAGCTTTTGTTTCTTTCTTCTCTAATTTCTTTCTCTAAAGCTTTGTTCTTATTTTATTGCTTATTTCATATTATTATTTTCGTGTCCCGCATCACCATCTTTTTCCAAATTTAATCGATTAAACTCTTACCCATACAATTAATTCTTTCATTATACTTCACACAGAGATTAGAATCTCTTTTCATTCTAAAATCTTAAAATCAAAGCTAAACTTAAGAATCATGCAAACAAACCCAAAGTCTTGCCTTAAAAGTTAAGAAAAGCATTTCTTCCCATATTTTCTTCTTCTCTAAGCATGGTTTTAATCCTAAAAAATTTGGACACTTTTTTTCAATCACTTATTTTTACTCTTTATGGACATTGTTTATTATTATTATTATTTTTTCCCTTCAAAATATTACAAAAAAGGTTTGTGCCCAATGATGTAGGTTTCTGACATAGTGTTTTTGAAAAAAAATATTTTTAGTTTTTACTTTAAATTTAATTTTTTTGATGTTATTAGATCATTTTCATGTGCTGATATTAAAAATATATTTTTTTAAAAAATTATTTTAATATATTTTTAAATAAAAAAATATTTTCAAAAACAGTTTCAACCACTCTCCTCTAAAAAAATCTTGAATTTTAAATGCTGCGGAAACAATGCTACTGTACATTGAATCTTTAAGCTACCCTTTTCTTGATAAAATTTAATTTAGTTAATTTTTTAATGGGTTTAACCATTATTTAAAAAACAAAAAAAATGGAAAGCTGATGGGCTGGGACACAATGATTATTGACATGGAGTGACAAATATATTGGGCTAAAGCTGTGTGTTGAGATTCAAACCCATTATAACTCTTAAAAGAAATATTCTATATATTATTTTTTTTGTATTTTAAGAGTATTTTTGGTAAAACATATTTTTTTTATCTTTAATTAAATATATTATAGTATTTTTAAATTCATTTTATATATTAATATCAGTATTAAGTTTTTAAAAATAAAAAATAAAAAACTGATGGGCTGGGTCAGGAATGATAATTGATATGGAGTGACAAATGTATTGGGCTAAAGTTTGTGCTGAAATTCAAACCTACAAACCCATTATAACTGAAAATAAAATAAAAACATTTTAAAAACCCACGACTGACTGCCCTCCTCTACATTGTAAACAACGAACGAACGAACGGGAGGCAGAGCATATAAAAGAAATCAATAAACAGAATCGATTTCCCCAGAGTTTGAGTCTTGGGTTTTTTTATAAGCATAATAGCTCTGTGTTTTGTATTGATTCAATTATTTAACATTTCTTTTTTTTTTTGAGTTCGATGGATTCTACTATTAGAATTGGCTCATCAATTGTTTTTCCCACTTCTTCTTCTTCTTCTTCACCAAAATTATCAATTCTACGGAGGAGAAATAAGATTGAATATGGTTTTCGAGTCGGTGGAAATGGGTGCATCTCTGCGGTAGCTCCTAATGGCCCTGTTTCTCCCTCTACTGCTTCTCATGGGGTTGGTTTCTTTTTGTGTTTTCGTTTTGGTATATTTTTCTTTCTCAATCTTGTTGGAGTTTACGAGATCATTTGTTACTAATTTAACTTTTTTATTTTATTTTCATCTGTGTATCAACAACGTTTGCTATGATTACTGTTGTTCACTTGCATTTTTCATCTCTAAAATGGGAGAAGGGTAACCAATGTCTAGGCCGTTGTTAGGATTTATAGAAAGTTGCAATGTAGAAGTGAATGAACGAGGGGGGAGTGCCAAAAAAACTGATGGGTTTTTATCGATTTTTACTCCCAAAATAACCACAAGATTTTAAAAGGATTTTGCCGGTACGTTGGGTATATATTTGAAAGAAGTTCACGGGTGCTAATTCTTGTATGATTATTGTTATGCCGTTGATTTTTCATTTTCATGTGTTTTCCAATTCTCAACTTCCTCAGAATTTGTTTTTGTTGTTGTTCCAGGAGCCATTTTCAGTGGGAGATTTGCATAGAAGAAGAAGCAATCTCGAATCTCCTTTTTGTTATGACAAACCTATACCAGAGGAGAGAATTGAGGAGCCCGTTGGTATTTCATTGGCTGAAAAAGTAATTGGAGATAATCCTCGGTGCACTGATTGCCAAGCCAAAGGCGCGGTTCTTTGCACCACCTGTGCTGGTTCAGGCTTATATGTTGACTCTATATTGGAAAGTCAGGGCATCATTGTCAAGGTCCGTTGCTTAGGTAAATTTGCTTTCCCTTCACATAGCATAATCTAACAGATGCATTATACTTGTACGTTCTGTTATTTGAACTCCACTTAGCACGCCTATATCCCCCAATTTGATTTGTTGTAATTTTAGGATCATCCAAATGTAACTTGAAGCTCCATACCAGATCATGTTTCCAATGAAATTACTTAATAATGGATTTGACATCTTTCACTACGACAAGTGACCAATTCTGGGACCATATTGAAATAGATGCCTTGAAAATACCTGCATATTTAAAGTGTAACCTCTACTGATATGAAACTAGAATTTGTTTCATTTTCTTTTCTATCTCTCTCCTCTTTGTTTGTTTTTTCCTCTCAGATTAGGACAATAGGTTAGTTTTCAGATATTGCTTTTGTGTTGCTGCTACTGCTACTTTCCTGGGTATGGCTTCCTCTTTTGGCACTTGACCCTTTAGTAATTTGGCCTGCTTTGACAATTCATTTCTTCTTTTTTTCCATTTCTTTCCAAGAAACTAATATTCTTAGAAATAGATATTCTTGGATCATTTCCCCCTTTCTTTTTATGAGAATTAAAGTAAATTTTCTATTTTTTATATTTCTTTTTGGTGAGAACTGGCTTAGGTTTTTTTTATAATGCACGGATTTCCATCTTCATTTTTTACCTTTTCTGAACTCGTTTATAAACTTGTTGATTCTAGCTTCATTTTAGTTGTAATCATATTTCTCAATTGATCAGCACTTTCTTGGAGCTTATCATCTGCATGTCCTGAGTTTTTTCTGGAAATTAATAATCTTGTATCTTGAGAAAATGCAATTTAACTTGTACTGGCTTGTGGAAACCCTTTGTGCCTATGCTCTACAGGACCTTTCCAGTGTTTTGTCAGCCTTTAATTAAAGCCAGTAATGATACACTATTAGGGCAAGTCCAATGGCAAAAGCTATTTTGGAGAGTCAAATATTTAAAATGACTCATTGAAAAGTATATATATGGTTTTTTTATTGATGTGTTCTCTAATGGTAAGAGCTATTTTAGAGAGCCATTTTTTTTTTTATCTTATTTTAAATAAAGTTAAATTATTTTGTATATAGTTTAATTATACAATTAATAGGAGTAAGTTATATAATTAAATAATTGATTTTGAAAAACTCTCAAATAATAAAATTATTATTTTTAATTATATTTAAATTAAAAAAATAAATTTAAATATAATTAAAAAAATCCATAATATTTGAAATTTGATATTTAAGCTACTTATTGTTTGTTTTTCAAGTAATTATATGTTTTTTTTATGGTTGTTGTATTTAAAATTAATTAATGTTACTTATTGTCTTTGAATGTTAGAAAAACTTAAAAAATCAAAATGAATACATTAAAATACATTAGTTCAAACATAATTAATTAAAATACATTCCATTATAAATAATTCAATCAAATTAATTATAAATTAATACCTTTATTTTTTTAGATAATAATAATAATAATAATAATAATAATTATTATTATTATTATTATTAATAATAATAATAATAATAATAATTATTATTATTAATATAAAACCCACCCCCCACCCCGTTCCCCTTCATAATTATAATAATAATTATTATTAATATAACCCCCCCCTTCCCCTTCATTTATCAATCTTAAAAACCCTAACTTTATCTTCATTTTCCCTCCCTCTATTTTGCGCCGCCAGCCACCCCCTTTCACCCACATCATTTTTTCTCAACAATCAATTTGTCCATCCGTCTGTCCATCAAAAAATACTCCTCGTCCTTCCTTCCATTACTCCACTATATCTTCCTTCAATTACTCAGTATTTTTTCTTCAAAATCACAATAAAAGAGGAAGAAGATGGTGAGTTTGTTTTTACTCAGTATTTTTTATGTAGTTTTTTGTGTTTTTTCTTGTTCGGATTGGCTGGAAAATATACTGTGTTTTTTCAATTGTTTCAATTGTGAATTCATTGTGTTGCCGTGTGTTTCAATTTAGACAATGCAACGGTAACATTACAACGGTCGGATTTCTTTTTGCCTCTGCAATTGAAATTTGTAGGAATGCCTCCCAAGGATAGAGAAGCCATTTTGGCTTTTCATTTAGCTCTCCCCGTTGGAGACATAAATTGAATAAAAACAGCCAAAAATTTTAAATTTTAGCTTTGCCTGCATTGATTCCTCTCCCCGTTGGAGACATAAATTGAATAAAAACAGCCAAAAATTTTAAATTTTAGCTTTGCCTGCATTGATTCCTCTCCCCGTTGGACTTGCCCTTATTCATATGAATGCAATGCAAATTTACCGAGTAGAACTTATTCTGATGTAATGCTACTGTAGAAGAAAACTTGTTTACCACATACCTTAGACAATGATTGTGAGTGAGAAGATCCCTTTCCCTAAAATAACACTATTAATTACCTATTTAGGCTACTTCTTCTCCCCAAGTAACTTAAATTATTACTTGTGAATGTGTATTCATATTTGTTTTTAACTTCAACTCACCAAGAATATATGTTTTTGTGGGTTTGTAATTGAATGAAGTCTTCTTCTTTTTTTTCATTCTTTTTTTTTTTTTTTTTTTTGTGATTGAAGGATAGCGAGCTGTACACTTGTGCTGTGTTAGTGTGGAAGAGAATCTATCATCTCTTTTCCATTTCACCCAAGTTGATCCTCATCATTTTTCCTACTTTAGTACTAAGCATGATCTCTGAATTCAAATTTTACTCCCACCATGTCTCCAGTAATCTATATGCAATTGTGCATGCATAATTTGGAACACAACTGCATATGGTTTTTCCTGTGTAAATATTCTGGCAATGCTTGTTTTGTGAAATCAATTTGGCATATGTTAAATACCATCCCTGGATTGGATCTAGGAAGTTGACAATGTCATTCCTTGAAAGCTATTGAGTGTGGCCTTACAACTGGATGACTTATTGTCATAGGTTTACTTTTTTTGTTTTCACCATATCAAGTGGATACTGATAGGTTTGCAGTGACTTCACCCTGAGGAGCTTTTTTAAGGAATAAATATTAATATTACTATATTTTAAAAACCAAATAGCAAATATATTTGGGTGATCTCATCTGATGATGATTCTGTCCATATAGTGATTAAGAGTGCTGAATATGAGTGTTAAACCTAAATGTTATTGGACATAAAAGTATCTCCATACATTTTGGCAAGTAGCAAATCTTGAGTAGCTCAGCCAGTAGTCGTGAATGGGTCTTGTGCTGTGATTGCTGCATACTACTTCACGGTGGTAGCGGATTGGTGGTTATCTTGATTTGCTACTTATACATGGCAATGAAATTGATCCTATGTTATATTTGTTTTTTGTAGGTTGTGGTGGAACCGGAAACATCATGTGCTCAGAATGTGGTGGCCGAGGTCATGTTGGACTCAAGTAACTTTCCCGTTTAGCTTTCTCATTGCATTTTGTTGTACCCTCTTGCTGCAACGCTTACAGTTAGGTTGTCATATTTGCTGTAGTTATGTAGCCTTGCAATGTTGTATTGAAGTTTTCGTGTACCGACCGTTTCATTTCTCAATGGTATTCTTCTTCTAGAATTTACCCTAATGGTCTTGATCTGTTTCTACTTATTAGGAAAACTATCGATAATGTTTCCACTTCCCTTTTATTCTGTCGGTTTGATGTTGTTTTCACTTAGAAAGTATCGAAAATAGAGTTCAAAAGAGTAACATGATTACACTTGAAAATGGAGTTCAAAGTTTGGTAATTTTGCACTGCATCAGTGCATTGGAATTTTGTCCTCTGTGACCTGAAGTATGCTCTATGGAGTGTGACATAGTATCATTTGATTCTGAGTTAAATTCAATATTTCTTAAGATGATCTTACGCGTAAGAGAACTTGGGCAGATAATCCTGAATATAAGATAAGAGTTTGGTTTACCAAACAGTACTGATGTGCACCAGATAATTATTCGTGGAGTTATTTGATATAATATTATCAATTTTTGTCATGATTAAGGAGAAATCTTTGGTCAATTAAAAGTGGTGGGATAAACTTGTCAAATTCTTTACACATGAGTTAGTCTAACTGATTGGAGTTAATGTAAGAAAAATAATTATTATTATTATATTTGTAAAACTTGATTAGGAGCTAATGTAGGATGCAGCCCGAGTTATAGGTTGTGTTGATGATCTTTTCGGGTCAATGTAAGTAAAAAAATAGTTGATTCAAGGCTAGGATTGGTTAGGTTAATTATTGATTCAAGTCAATATAAATATATAAATCATTATTATTTTAAAACTTGAATTGGAAATCAATATGAGGTAAGACATGAGTTGATAATTAGATTGACTACTAAATATAAAATAAAGCAAATTGTTTAATACAATTCAAAATACATCAATTATAAAACAAAACAATTATTTATCCGAATAGTCTTCTCCAATCAATACAACACACCAAACACTAACTTCTAACTTAAAACCAAGGTTGTCAATTTTATTTGGATTGATGTTTTGTTTTTTTTTAATTGGATAAAATGTTTTGGTTTTGGTGTGTTATTTTGGAGTTGTTTTGTTTATATATATTCAAAAAAATTTAGTTCAAATTCAAAAATAAATAGAATTGTGCAATTTAATCTAAAAAAATCACAATAAAATGATTTTTTTATAAATAAAATTATAAACATATATAATATTACGAGAATGTTATCATCAATTTTTCACAAGATCATTACATTCTCTAATTGCTTTGAAATTTTAACATAATATATATAAATATGTCAAGAGATTCATCGTAAAATTTCATCTCAATCTAATGGTTGGATTAAAAGATATAATTGATATTGTAAAGTTATTCATTATTTTTTTTAAAATATTATTTGGCTAAAACGACATAGGCAAAATAATACCTAAAATTTTAACTAAAATAAAAATAACACTATTTTATCTCATTTTTTTAACCATTACAAAATATTTTGGTAATTTTAGCCAAAATAAAATAAAACAAAACACACCCGACAACCCTGTTGCTTTTAACATCAGTTGATATTGTTGTTTTAGTGCCCGTTTGGTATTATTGTGGCGCCGGAGGTTTGAGAAAAGCAGTCGAAACATTTGTTTGGTTACTTGCATAACGCTGGTGTAAGGCATGGGTCCCACATTCAATTTGTTTTGAAACACCGGTGTAAGAAAAGCAACATTTGTTGCTTTTCTTACTGCGATTCAATGGGGGGCTGTGGGTATATATATTTTTTATATCAATAAACATATATTATATAAACATTATTTATATTTTAATTAATTTTTAGATTATTTTAATATTATCTATATATATAGATAATATTATATAGATAATATTAAAATAATCTAACAATTAATTAAAATATAAATATATTTATAATATTAAATTAATTTAAAAATTAATTAACATATGAATAATGTTTACATAATATATGTTTATTAATATACAAAATATAATTTTAATATTAAAATAATCTAAAAATTAATTAATATATGAATAATGTTTACATAATATATGTTTATTAATATACAAAATATATTTTTAATATTAAAATAATCTAATTTTTAACCTCAACTTCAGCCACAGTTTTAACCAAACACTTCACAATTTATTTTGAACTATAACAAAAATACTTTTTTTAAAACTATTTTTTTCAAACTTCAACCATAAAAACAAAAATAATATCAATCACATCCTTAATCTACGTGGTGTCTGGCTCAAATTTTCAATCTAAGAGCAAGTGAACTATAAAGCGCCAAAGCCAAAAACATGTCATTTTAGCGTTTTTGTTTTATTTCTTCCTCTCCAATGAAATAATCATTTTAATAGCCAAAATACATGACGTGTTATTTATAGCAACTTAAAATAAAAAAACTCTAGTACTATTCAACATAAATAAATTATTTTTCTCTCGCCCCCAATAACTCTTGGATAAGCCACAGGGAAGAGTTTCCAGCTCAATAGCTCTCCTGGTAATCCTAATGGGCACTCTGAATAGTTTTCTTTTAGGTTTGATTTTTTATGCAAAGCAACACAAATTAGCTTGTGAAATACTTTCATATTTAAAATAATAATTAAAAATTAATAATTATAATATTGATTATTTAATTATATAAAATATTTATATTAATTATATACAAAATAATTACACTATATTTAAAATAACATATAAAAATAGCTCTTCTAGATAATTCTTATAATTGAAATAATTCTTATAATTGAAATATATATAAATAAAAAATTTATATTTACACTGTTTAAAAAACTATTTTATCATTTTAACTATTTAAAATAATTTTTACTATTTAAACCTTTGAGTCGGCACTCAACAAGCGAGAGGGTGTTTGGGAGAGCTGTTGCTGTAGCTTTTGAAAGTGTGTTTCGTGCCGAAATATATTAAAATGATGTTTTTTTATTTTTTAAAAATTATTTTTGATATCAGCACATCAAAATGATCTAAAAACACTAACCGTATGTTTTTAAAATTCAAAAAAAAAAAAAAAAGAGGACCAAAAGCACCCAAAAATACTTTTGGGTGGCTTCCCAAACACCCCCGAAGTAGCTCCCTATGACTTTTGATCTCCGTATAAAAATCATTTATTATAACACGTCAAAATATAATTTTTTTATTTAAAATAAAAAATCAATTTTTTAAATACTTTTAAAATGTCTAACAGACACGAAGTGAGCTCCCCGTGATTGGTGATCTCCGTATCTCTGAAACTGTTGAAGGCGAAATAAAATAATGAAGGTAATTAATTGCTTAATAATAATGATTTTTATACTCAAATCAATCATCAACCTGGCCTATAACTGGAGCCACATCCTAGATTAACTTCTAATACATTTTTAAAACTATAATAGTAATAGTAATAATTAATTTTATTTTTACATTAATTCAAATCCACTATATTTTTACTTTATAAATATAATTTGATGTTGAAAAAAATATATTAGAAAATAATTTATTAAAAATTTATATTTTGTTTCTAATAATTTATAAAAAAATCTATATTTTTTAAAATTTCTTTTATACACACACATCTTGATTGTCCTTCCAAATCTTTCCTCTAGCATGCAAATCCTTTTATATTTCTAATAAAAAATAATAAATATATTTTAATTTAACAATAAACAGAGGTGACTTGTTGAAGGGGGTTCCTCTGCGCCATTCCTCGTGATACAGATGGCTTTGGTTAAAGAAAGTGTAGAAAAAGAAAAGGGAGCAGCAGCTGTTTCTTTAAATAAAGAGACTGTTTTGGAGGTTACAATTGATCGAAGTTATTTTTAAAAATATTTTTTATTTAAAAATATATTAAAATAATATTTTTTATGTTTTAAAACATTAAAAAAAATAAAAAAATAAAAAATAAAAAATAAAAAATTTTAAAATATAATGTCAAGAAACCCTACAACGTTCATTTCTCAGTGTTACGTACATGTTGATAATAACTGCTAACCAACCTAGCATAGTGACTACAGGTTTATTAATGAAGCTCATACTTTCTTGATTGATGGGAAAGATCTATGACAAATGCGGCACCGGTCAAGTTTCTGGCTAACAATTGCTTTGTGAGCGCTCAATTATAGCTATAGGCTACCCTCACCACGTAGAGCTCGGCCACTTTAAAATCAGTGGGATGGGCCTAGGGCTCAAGAGTAGACTGTGGCTACCGACTATGGAGTTGGACCATCCTCCAAATCAATGGGATGGGCTGTAAGCCATGAGCAGGCCCATGTAAGGTTTCATATGCCCCTAGTCTGTAACATGGTAGAAATACGGACACGGGACTTGGATGCAAACACGGGTTATAGAAATTTAGAATATAAATTTTGATAGATAGAGATTATTTTTTAAATAATTATATAATATATATTTTCGAAATAATTAAAAAATATCTCCTAAGAATAATTAAATATAATATATCGTGATCCATGTTAATTTCAAAATTATAAATTAATTTGAGAGATAATAAGAATCTAATTTGTTTATAATTATTAGGATGGTGGTGAAGAAATCATTGATAATTTCATTTATTATATTTAATGCGTTCGGGGCTTTTGTTTTTTGTTTGGCAAGATGCGCCAAACCCCGTCTCTTGAGCTCGGGTCTGATACCTTTCTATTGTTTTTAGATGTTATATATATATATATATATATATATATATATATATATATATATATATATAACACATTTACACTCACAAGTCAAATGTCCCGTGCCTCTTTAAGAGTGACAATATATTATTTTCAATGTAAAAAATTAAATATATAAATTTTTTTATTATAATATAAATTTAGATGAAACAATAAATTAGTGTAAAATTCTTATTAAGATAAAAAAGCAAAACATTTTTATAAAAAAATAAAAAAAAAATAATCACTAAAATTATCATTATTATGGTGCAAACAATAAAATCATTTGATCCGAAAAATAGATAAAAATAATAGAAAACACAAAAAAAGAATAAAAGGAAAAACATGAGCAATATTAATTTGAAAATGATCACCAACATAAATGAAAATATCAGGACTAAATCAAATAAAAATAAATCCCTAATAAAAAATAAAACAATAAAAAGTAAAAATAAAAAACTAAAAGTATAGATGCATAAATACGGGTAAAAAATAAACGTTGTCCAAAAATGACAGAAAAAACTAAAGAAATTAATAGCAAATAAAAAATTCAAACAACAAGGACCAAAATAAAAAATAAAATATATAATTAATTCCAATCGAACAACAAAATTGAAACAAATAAAAACATTGGGACCGAAACAAATAAATATATTTTAAAAAAAAATCAGTTTATTTAAAAAAATTAAAAGAATAAAGATTGAAATATGACTAATTTCAATTGGAGGACACAACGAAAACAAATTAAAACAAAATATATAACTAATTCAATTAAAGGATAGAAGTGAAATAAATAAAACATTAGGATCGAAATAAATAAAGACCATTTAAAAGAATTGTAATGTTTTTACAAAATTAAAAGAATAAGAACATAAATGAAAAATAGGATATATGACAAATTTCAATTAGAAGACCCAATCACAAGCAATTAAAACTTGTATACTGAAATAATTAAAAAAAAACTAAAAACAAATCAAAAATCAAAAGAATAAGGATTAAATCGAAACTCAACATATATAATTAGTTTCAATTGAAGGGAATAATTAAAACAAATCAAAACTATATTAAAAAACAATAATAAAAGAGAAATTAAAAGCCCAAGGACCAAAATAAACATTGCGAAAACATCAAGGATCAACCCATATTTTCGGGCAGCAAGGGAGAGAAAAGGGAGGAAAAACATAAAATCATCCACCGGAGCTTCACGGACTACCTTAACTTGACATGCGTCGTACTGGGATAAATAAGACATGGCAAGGCACCATGTGAAACAACAGAAGACGATTTCTGACCACCATATGAAGTGACACGCGCCACCCGAATGGCGCATGCGCCAGAAGCACTGCAGATGCGTCCATACGACGTGACTGCAGTATTTAAAAAAATAATAATGGATAATTATCTATACACCCTTGGATCTACCGATAACCACAAAAAAATCACCATGGAAAACACGGGAACACCCCTGGGTCCAGCACTTGTGTCTTGTCTTTTAGGGGGGCTAATATCGTCATTTTATTGTGCAACAAATTCAAAAACAGCATCCATGCCTCCTGGATATTGCCAAACTACCTCAGTCCGTTTTTGCTTATTCTGTCATGTTGGGGGGTTATTTGAATCTTTTTACTATGTAACAGATCCTGAAATACCATCTATGTCCTCTGAAAAATGTGAAAATACTTTCGATCCCAAGAGTTAAAAATTTTATGTCCCGAGAGCAAAATAATAATTTTATGGTCGCAATGAATAATAACCTAAGTTTGTGTGAACAGTAGCAAAAACTATAATAAAACGACTACTCATTTTATTATTTAGTTAATTTAAATTCTGCTATGGCTCTTAAATAATATTATAGGTTTTATTAAAAAATATTTTTTAATTATTTTGTATCTAATATAAAAAAAAAAGAAGAAATAAAGGATTTCTCTTGAATATTCAATAAAAAAAAATCTATTCTTTAAATTTCTTGAAGGATTGTTTACATTATTTTATTATATTTAATAGCTTTTTTTCTTTATTCACGGAAAAAGTATTGATATTTTTTTAAAACATGATGATATATTTTCATTTGAAATATAGTGCTTACAGTTAAAAAAAAATATGTTTTCTTTAAAACATTAAAGTGATTTATGAGTAGGAAAAAGAAATTTATATTGTAAAATATCATTATTTTAAAAATTATTTAATTAGATTAAAACAAAAATGAAAAAGCAAAGTTATTAAATCTAATTACATCCATGATCTAGAATAAAATTAAATAAATTAACCAGGTCAATTTAAAATATTAAATCAATTTTTCTTTTTAAAATTAAACCAATCATATTTTAATCGGTCTATTTTAAAACTTAGATAGTAGAGTTTATATTACACACACACACACACACACACACACACACACACACATATATATATATATATATATATATATATATGTATGTGTGTGTGTGATTAAGGTTATTTTTTATTTTTTTATTTAAAATATATTAAAATAATATATATTTTGTAAAATCATTTTTGATATTAGAATATAAAATAAGATTATTTTTATTTTGAAATACATTAAAATAATATTTTTTTTAGGTTTTAAAAATTATTGTAATAAATATATTATAAAAAAATATAAAATAATTCATTTAATATAAAAAATAAAAAAATATTTTTTAAAAGTTTTTAAAAGATTGTGTTAAACCACACCTGCAAGCTTTGTAAGGTTCAATAAAAGGTTGCTTGGGATGGCGCGTGGGCTACTTTCTACCCATGTGAATTTTCCATATACCTTAATTTCTATCCACAAGAGTCCCTCCACAATCCAATCCCACCCTCTTTAAAGGCCTAACTAATATGGTAATTTCAACTTTTTTCCACTGCTCGATCTAATCTCCATTTCGACAACTGCTATGATAACAATCGGAGGCCTTCCCTTTAAAGCAAGGATCTTCGTGATTATTCCCCTTCCCACAATACCCTCCTTCGCCATTAAACTACCTTGATCACTTCCCATTGCATCTTCTTCCAGTTCAGTTAGATGAAATGGGCATCAAAATGTTCATGATCTCATTCATGGTAACCTCAATACTCTTCTCCCTGTTATACATCCCAACAAAACTAACCACGCCCACTGCCAAATACAGCCCTGTGATCAACTTTAAAATGTTGAAAGACCTCAAGCCATACCCAGTAACATTTGCGTACTTGGTATCAGCATCTAGAGGTGATGCGAAGAAGCTTATGCGTGTGCTGAAGGCACTGTACCATCCAGGGAACTACTATCTGATTCACGTGGACGCTGATGCACCGGAAAAGGAGCATAGAGAAATTGCTGAATTCGTGTCGAGTGATCCAGTTTTTGGCTTGGTGGGAAATGTTTGGATTGTTGGGAAACCAAATTTGGTTACTTACAGAGGTCCTACTATGCTTGCTACTACACTCCATGCAATGGCGATATTGTTGAGGTCCTGCAAATGGGACTGGTTCATTAATCTCAGCGCCTCCGATTATCCCTTGGTCACCCAAGATGGTATGGTGAGTGGCCCTTTATTTTATTTTTCAAAAAAAAATATTTTTGCACTCTCCTGTCATTAAAGTTCTTGCTGTTTTTGCTTCATTTTTTTGTTTCCACTGTTGATGTTTAACAATGTAGCCATGTTTTCTGTTGTTGAACACATTGACAATGTAATTACTCGACCTATTTTTGCTGCTATCAGATCTGATTGATGCCTTTTCTACCTTGCCAAGAAATCTCAACTTTATACAGCATAGCAGTCGCCTGGGATGGAAACTGTACGAGCCCTTTTCTCTATTTTTTTTGTGAAATGAAAAGAGGAGTTTGAGTTGTTAAATATTAATTATCATCAGGAACAAGAGAGCCAGGCCAATTATGATAGACCCTGCCCTCCACAGCCTGAACAAATCAGAGATCTGGTGGGTTATCAAACAGAGGAGCCTCCCCACTGCCTTCAAACTCTACACAGGTATCTCTCCTTTTCTCTATATCTTTTTTTTTATTACGAAAAAAGGACCGTATTTATCACGCACCCCTTGACCTTTTCCATTATCTTATCTATGGGCTCCATTTTTATTTATTATTCATTTCTGTCCCCACCTGATTTTCAATAGCATGTGAACTCTGAAGTGAAGAAGAGACAGCCCGCACTTCCCTTAAAGAAAAAGAAAGTCGAATTACTTATTTATGGGTTTTACAGTTCCGGTCATTATTTTAGATGTATTTCAAAATATGCCCAGTCTTTCTTACAGTGGTAGTCCCTTGTATTCTTCTTATTTCCTTATGAAGCCATTGCCGACAATCAGTCCTTCCTTGCCTTTACATGAATTTTAATTACATTCTCGAAAACTATGCCCCGGATATAGTTGTGTTTTTAATAGTTTTTTTATTTTTTTTAAAATATTTTATAATAATATCTTTTTTCATTCGTAAAAATTTATTTAAAACATTTTTTTTTTTTGAAAGCGTGGTTTGGCCGCAAATTCGCCTTGTTTTTAAACACCTTTTATTTTATTTTAAATGAATTATTTAAGCATTTTAGATTATTTTAATATGCTGATATTTTTTTTTTTTTTTGTTGGAAAGCGTGGTTTGGCCGCAAATGCTTCTATTTCACACTGTGTTTTTAAATATTTTTTTTTTATTTTTTATTTTAAATTAATTATTGAGGTATTTTATATCATTTTGATGTGCTAATATCAAAATTGATTTTTTAAAAATAAAAAATTATTTTGATGTATTTCTAAACAAAAAACATTCTGAAAAACAATTTTAACTACACTTCCAAGAAGACCCGAAACAACAATATTATATTTCTTCTCTTTTTGAACAAATAAATAAAATATAAAAGGAATCCTATTTCTTAAAGAAATTTAATCAAGGAGGTCCATTTTTATAAGCTTTTATCATTTTGCAATCAATCTTCTACTTGTTGTTGACAATTTTTTTAATGATAGCTGAATAATACCTTGGACCTAATTAATGGTAGCGTCAACAAACTGCAAGTAGCAATCTTAGAAACAAAGTCACATCCAAGAAGATTAAGGTTAACTTCTGGCCGATTGAAGATTAAGGTTAATCTCAACAATTAAGGTCAGTCGTAAGCCAAGTAGTTATGCAATCATCAAATTAAACGATAAAATTAGATTTGAGGAAAGAGTTAAGTTCAGAAGCCTCTTTCCATCAAAGATTTGATGTGCTGTTTTGATGCATCTTTCATGAAGGTTGAATTTGAGTGCTGCCCAGAATGTTTCAAGCGTCCCTTTCTTTTCTTTTATCATACAATACATGGAATTGGGCCATGGTAGATGACTTCTTGTTGATGCTAGCTGGGTTTCATGTCCCCATCTGCATTATGAATTGATGCTAGGCATTCCATCACCAACCTAACCATATATGGCTCCACCATTTCACAAGCTGCGTAAAACCTCAGCATAGCCATTGAATCACTACCAAACAGTCAGATGTATCCAGGTTGGATTTCTAGTTGAGTCCTTGAAATGACATACAAAGGGGACCGAAGACAGAAAACTGTATGTCGTAGGCTGCACGATCTAGAAAATTCACATGACAAGGCCCGATTGATGTTATAATACACGTGCTCTCCTGTTCTTATGGAGACCTTTTAAGATTTTTAATAATAATGGCCCCCATGAAAGACAGAAATAAACTAAGTGTGTGTTCCAAGTGGCTTTGAACTGATTCGAAGGGCCAACATGCAGAGAGAACTGAATATAAAATGCTCTTGACGAAAGAGCATATCAAGCCATGTACCTGTATGTGTTCATGTCATGGATTTCCTTCACTACCATTGTTATTATAGGCATGCGATAACCCTCATGATCTCAGAATCATTCCATATTGCAGAAAATATAAATGTGGCAGTTGCCTTCGCAAAATGCAGGGCTGGCGATCTTGATTTCCCCCCCTTTCAGATTACCCCTTCAAGCCTTTTCATCTTCCAGAAAACACATTAAACATAATGTTCCTGTCAAACAACAATTTTCTTTGGCAGTTTTCAATCTTAAATGGATTCATCTATATATATGTACGGCAATCTTGATTTCTTTCAATTGCTTTGCATAACAGGTTCAGCTTGGACCATATTGTCGAGATCTTTTGCTGAGTATAGCATTGTGGGTTGGGACAACTTGCCAAGAACTCTTCTTCTCTACTACACCAACTTTGTGTCCTCCCCTGAAGGCTACTTCCAAACTGTAATATGCAACTCTGAAGACTATAAAAACACCACAGCTAACCATGACCTCCATTACATTACCTGGGATACACCTCCCAAGCAGCACCCTCGGTCCCTAGGAGTTAAAGATTACAGAAGAATGATCTTAAGCAGCCGGCCATTTGCAAGAAAGTTCAAGAAAAATGATCCAGTTCTCGATAGGATTGATCGTGAGCTTCTTAAGAGATACAAGGGACAGTTTGCTTACGGGGGCTGGTGTAGCAGGAGGGGCAAAAGGCACGAAACATGTTCAGGCTTGCGAAATGAGAATTATGGTGTTTTGAGGCCTGGACCAGGATCAAGAAGGTTGCAAAATTTACTTACCAAGGTCCTCTCAGAAAAGAACTTCAAGCGGCAATGCAGATGAAAGTTCTTTCGAAATGAAAGAAAATAAAAATACTTCTCATCATATTGGTATCATTTTTTTAAAGAAATTAGAATCTCTATAATTACTGGGCTGCTTGTTTGAAAAAGCTGATATAAGATGCTTATATTCAAATATTGATAAAATCTTGAAAAACTACTATGTAATTACCCCCATTGAGCCGGTTCATCTTTCATAGTTATACACCAATTTTTTTTTTTTTTTTGCAACCAGTACGACTACATGAACTACAAATAAAGATGTATGGAAAATTAACTATCTGATAGATGATTCAGTGGTAGAAGTTTAGGATTAAGAGATTTATTTTCTTTATAATTTCAAAAGTTTAGGATTAAGAGATTTATTTTCTTTATAATTTCAAATTCAAGTTATATGGCTGTTAAATATGATAATCAATAAATATATAGAATTAATTAAGGTATATTGAAGTTAACTTGGATATGAATGTTAATAAGAAAAACGATGTATGGAAAATCTCTTGGTTGAAACTTCCTGTAATATCTTGGAACTTGGAAAATCTCAGTTTTTTAAAATGAAATTATAATATTTGTTAATTTTAATTTTTTACTTTCTAATTATTATATAAGGAAAAAATGTGCACAAGTTTTTTCTAAAAAAAATTAGCATAAATATTCAATAGAAACAAAATAATTTTTTTTTTATTATCTTCCACTAATTAATTTTTTTTTTTTTTTATAAAATTGTATGAAAATAACCAAATATCATTTTCTTCCCTTATAATTACTTCACATTTAATATTTTTTCCATAAATAACCTTGTTGTTAATAAAAGATTATCTTTCCATTAAAATGAATAAAAAGAGATAAATAACACAAAGGAATTTCAGCGAGAAAAATACCCCCCCCCCCCTCAAAATCTAAGTCATGCAGAGAACATCAAGTTACAAGAAGTTTGATCAACAAAATCCACACCAATTATCCACTCGCTTGGCTGAGATCACTTCATGTGAAAATTGGATTTTGAAATTCAAAGTTTGATTAATTGGATGTTCAACTTGATTTCTTGATTCAAAGTTTTTAGATTTTTTTATTTTCATCATTTTTTTTCATATAAGTGAGTAAAAATAATTAATTTATGATTAATTTTATTTTTTAATTGAAAAATCCTTTTAAGATCATAACATGTTTTTACTTGAAAAACAATGTTTCTCACAAATAAAACATGTTTTCATCAAATTAAAAAAAATCATGGATAAAATTTTTTTCTTCTTCTTTTTGTTCAATTCATTATAGTTTTTGTGAATATTTTTTTTCATTGTCATTTCTTTTTATTTAAAAAGCTATGCTACTAATATTTTATTTTTTCAAATAAAAAGAATACATGATTCAAAAAGACAATTTTGATAAAAAAAAAATTATTTTTCTCTATAATTTTATTCATTATAATTCTTGTGAATGCTTGTTCCTCAAATTTGTTTCTAGCTATACTAGTTCTTATTTATAGTAAAACAACTACGGTGCAATGCATATGTTTTAGTGGTTACTAGTTTGATGACCCGCATTTTGTTGCAGGCAGAGTAAATAATTTTTATAACTGTTAAGATTAAAATATAATATTTTAACATGTAAAGTTTGGTATACTGAAAGGGATCAACATCTTCTATTATACTAACAGTAATATCGAAATCTTAACTTCTAAAATTATCATCACTATTACTTTCAAAACAATAAACATTATTCAACAAATCTTAGAGAGAAAAAAATATTAATAAAAAAGCACGTTGGAACAAAAACTACAATTATTATTATTATTCTTAATATTAATATTATGATTGCTTTAATAACGGGAAGAAAACGAAATTAAATCAAAGGCTAAAAAAAAGCTTAAAAACATTAACAAAAGAGCAAATAAAAAAATAACATAAATGAAAAAAAATAAAAATTATTAACTGGAAAAAAAATCATTTAACTTGAAAATTAAAAAAAAAATTATTACACTACGTTGCAGGCTGAGTAAGAAATTTTTATAATTGTTGGGATGAAAAAAATTAATAGGATATGCTGGTCTAAAATTAAAATATAATATGTATATATGCAAAATTCAATACAATAAAACAGATAACCACACTCTATTATAAAAATAGTAATATCGAAGTCTTAACATCTAAAACTATCATTGCAATTATTGTCAAAACAATAAAAAATATCAAATTATCATGAGAGAAAAAAAATAAAAAATATTAACAAAAGAGTAAGTAAAGAAAATAACTAAATTTTTTTCTTTTTGTTCTTCTTTTTCTTCTTCTTATTATTCTTGTTGTTAATGTTGTTATTGTTGTTGTTATTGTTGTTGTTGTTATTATTATGTTAATAATGAAAAAAAAACAAAAATAAATTAAAGATTAAAAAAATCCAAATAATTTTAACAAAAGATAAAAAAAAAATATGAGGAAATTTTTTTTACTTGACTTGAAAATAATAAAAAAACAATAAAAAAATAAAAGAAAGAGAAAATAAAAAAATATCAAATAAACAATAAAACAAAAGTAAAAATTACTCACTGGCAAAAGAATTTACATGACTTGAAAATTATAAAAAAAAAATGGATCGCACATCATTGCGGGTTGAGTAAGCAATTTTTATAATTATTGGGATTGAAGAAATTAATAGGATTTACTAGTGCAAAATTCAAATATAATATTTATATATGCAAAATTTAATGTAATAAAACAGATCATCATACCCTATTATAAAAACAGCAACATCGAAGTCTCAACATCTAAAATTATCATTGTTATTACTATTAAAACAATAAAAATTAGCAAATTGCCCGAGAGGAAAAAACTAAAAAAACATTAATAAAACAGTAAGTAAGGAAAATAACTGAAATTATTATTATTATTATTATTATTATTATTATTATTATTATTATTATTATTATTATTATATTAATAATTAAAAAAACTAAAAAAATCATAATAATTTTAACAAAAAATCAAACAAAAAAATAAAATAAAATTATGAGGTAACAACAAATTATTTGATTTGAAAATAATAATAATAAAAAAATAAAAGAAATAAAATAAAGAACAAATAAAATAAATAAAAAAAATGAAAGACTAAAAAAATCATAATAACTTTAACAAAAGATCAAACCAAAAAATTGAAATAAAAATTATGACGTAAAAAAAAATTATTTGATTTGAAAATAATAATAATAAAACAATAAAAGAAATAAAAGAAAGAACAAATAAAATAGATTATAAAACAAAAATATTAACTGGCAAAAAGATCATCTGACTTGAAAATTAAAAAAATAAACCGCACTACGTTATGGGCTAAGAAAACAATTTTGATAATTGTTGGATGTGAAGTAATTTATAGATTTTAATTAAATATAATATATGATAAAAGAAAAATCAAAATTATTAGCTGAAAAAAATCATTTAACTTGAAAATTAAGAAAATTGTCCACCCTACATTGCAGGCTGAGCAAATAATTTTTATAAGATTTGCTGGATCAAAATTAAAATATAATATTTATATATGCAAATTTTAATGTAATGAAATAGATTAATATACCCTATTATAACAATAGCAAAATCAGAGTCTTAACATCTAAAACTTATTATTGCTATTGCTATAAAAAAATAAAAATTATCAAATTATACCGAAAAAAAAAAACATAAAAAAAATAGTAAGCAAGAAAAACAATTAAATTATTATTATTATTATTATTATGAAAGAATAAATAAATATATGAAAGACTAAAATCGTAAGAACTTCAACAAAAGATCAAATAAAAAATAAAATAAAAATAAAAATTATCATTATTATTACTGTCCAAACAATAGAAATTATCAAATTATCATGAGAAAAAAAACTAAAAAACATTAACAAAGGAGTAAGCTAGAAAAATAATTAAATTATTATTATTATTATTTAATTTTTGTGTGTTAATAATGAAAGGAAAAAAATGAAAGACTAAAAAAATCCTAAAAACTTCAACAAAATATCAAACAAAAAAATAAAATAAAAATAAAAATTACCATTTTTATAACTGTTAAAAGAATAAAAATTATTAAATTATTCTAAGAGGAAAAAAACCTAAAAAACATTAACAAAAGAGTAAGTAGTAAGAAAAAAACTTGAAATTATTATTATTATTATTATTATTATTATTATTATTGTTATGTTAATAATTAAAAAAATAAAATAAATGAAAGAATAAAAAAATCATAGAAACTTTAACAAAAGATCAAATAAAAAAATAAAATAAAAATTATCAGGTAAAAAAAGTTATGGCGTCAAAATAAAAAATAAAAAAATGAATAAAAAGCGAACAAAAAGAGAAAAAAAATCACAAATATCAATTTCCAAATATCATAGATATAAAATAAAATATAAGAGCTAATTTTTTTGAAAAAATATCACGCCAACAAATAAGAAAATAAAAAAAAAATAAAAATCAAAGCTAAGCACACTCATATATACATGGACAAAAGTAAGAATTATTTTAGAAATAAAAGGATTAAAATAAAAAAATTAAAAGTATAAGGGGTTAAATGAACATTAAATATAAAAGAGATTAAAATCCAAAATTAAAAGTGTAAGGGCCAAAATGAAAATAAAATATATTATCAATTTTAATCAAAGGACAAAACTGAAGAAATTGAAACTACTATACCGAATAAATTCATATTTTTCAATCCAATCCGGAAATTAAAAGAAGGAGGACCGAATTGAAACATGGACATTGAATTGATTCCAATCGGAGGACCCAATCGAACCAAATTAAAACTTATAAACCAGAAATCAGGATCAGAAACGAAATTGAAAGTGAAGGGACTAAAGTGAAAAATGTGAAAATAAGGGGGACTCTCCTGCACTTTTACTTGGAGGAGAGAGAGAAACGTGGCCAGCGGCTTTAACCGGGTCCACGGACATTGAATAGTGAAATGCGCCGCCGCGGGAGGGAGACTAGGCCAAGGTGCGTCGAGAGGGACTCCGGAAGCACGTCTCCGACCACCTTATGACGCCGCATGCGCCACCTAAAGAGGGCGTGGGGCGGAAAACTGTGGGGCGTGTGCTCCGCACACCCTGACAGGCCTCGGAAGAAATAATAAAAAATGAGGTCAATTACCGTCCTGGCTCTGTTCATAAGTCACCGGTTTTGTCTTATTAGGGGCTAAAACCGTATTTACCCAATTTCAAAAAATAATAAAATAAACGGAAGACCGGCGGGCCAGACCGGATCGGTCTTGTCCGACGTGCGCAATGACGAAGGAGCCCCTCGGTCTGGCGGTGTTTTTTGTCATTTTCGGGGGGCTTTTTTTGTTAATTCACTATTCATAATCGGGAAAAAAAAACGAATTAACTTGCGCGATGTATGGATGAAAAATGGCGAGTCCACAGTGCGCATGGGTCTAGTGCTACAGTGAATCCCTGATGTCTTTTAGTATATTGTATAATATAAACAATAAAGGTGGCACTTTGCTCATTTTTTGTTGTCCATGTTATTTTTAGACCAACAAAGTTGAAGAAGTCAAATTAGATCAATTCCAGCTTAATTTAATTTTGAAACTAGGATAAGTGAAGAGTCAATTCATGATGTTTTTTATTTGTTGTCAAATTTGTCTTTTTTTCTTAATTTTATCCTCAAGTTTTTTTTCTCTCTCTTTTCTTTCAATTTTGTCTTTTGTTTTTCAGTTTCATCTTCATATACTTTTTTAACAATTATTTGGGTTATTTTTGGACATGCCATGTCAATTACATGACATCATACAGAATCTCGTATGATTGAACTTTAAAGTCAAGATAGGTAATGACTCGAGTTACAAGTTTTTTTTTCCTATTAATTTCACCCTTAAGTTTTTTCAACTAGTCACCATGTTAATTTTATACTAGCCAAGTAGACTAGATCAAGTAGAGGAAATTCTTACATGATTTAATTTAAAAATCAAAGCTAGATAAGAAATTAAGGTGGAAGATTTTCTGTTAAATTTGTCTTTTGTTTTCTCATTTTCTTCTTTTTATTTTTCTAATTGTTAGTCAAGTTGTCTTTGGACTGACCAAGTCAATTATATTATATTAGGAAATTTTAAAATTAACTTGATGAATCGACCTCAATAACAATGTCAAACAATTGTTAATGACCTAAACATTTTGATTATATTAAAAAAAAAAAATACATTGCACTAGTCTCTTTCAAACTACAATTGTAAATATTTATGCCATTATCAATTCCTTTCACCAACCCCATCTCATAAATGATAACAATCGGTTGTAACCTTTTCCACTTTTACATGCAAGAGCTATATTTCACAAACTTTAAAGCTTTATTTGTTGCTAAAAATTAATTAATAAATCAACCATCGGTTGTAAACCACATTACAAGCACATATTTTTCCGTGATTATAACTTCAGGAAAAATAAGTGAATCAAAAGACGTCTAAAGAATCTGGTCTGCAAATGATGGAAGACGTCTGAAAAAACTAATCGGAACAGATGGCATGTCATCACGAAACCTTGGGTGGCGTAGGTAATACAACCCAGACCCCAATGCAAACACCTTAAATGGAACCACGTAAAATACCAATGAAGCTACTAAGCAAAACACCACAAAAATCCCAGTAGCCCTCGGATCCCTCCAGTTCCACAGAGCTTCTAAACGCTCCCCATGGGCTGCAAAATCACCTAATAGTGTTTGGGCTCGACCACCCAGGGCCCTTAGCCTATCATATCGGATACGAACCACATCCTGTGATCGTGTGGATGGAAATCCATCAAACTCTTCATCTAGCTCATCAGGTCCCACCATGTCCACATAAGAGAGCCTTGAGTCCATATTGAGTATGCCCTTTTGCCGATACCGAAATCTAAAAGCTAAGATCATGAAGGCATACATGAATACAGTGGGAAGTACCAGATGTGGACATAACACGATAGCGACAAGCAGCACGTGCATGAGAACAGTAGTGGGTGGGTGTACCCAAGTGCGGATCCCTTCGGTCCAACGTGCCAAAGTAGCCACACGTGTGAGACACCCCACCACCCTGAACCAATTAGCCTTGCTCCTCCTCATGCTCCACATGTGAGTGTCACTGTCCAGCATGAACTGGACCACTTCTTGGCCCAATGGTGGCTCGGACCTGGTTAGCCGAGCAGTCACCAAACGCATTGCCGTATGTCGCAAAATGTCCTGCTGGGTCGGACCCAAAGGCTTCACGTAATGCATTCTAGGCAGCATTGGTGAAGTGTAAGCCTGAATTAGACTTAACCATGATGAACAAGAAAATCTAACAGCAATTTCGATCTCTCCCATTTTCTTGGCCCCACTAGGAAGTAACACCGTAAGAGCATATTGATTTAAGTACACCCGATTGGTATCGAGGGTTGATAAACGTATCCTTATTTTACCAACCCTGACATCTTTGTGTTGCTTTCCTGCAGCTTCATCATGTTTGTACCTTCCATTATCAAACACGCCAATGGTTAGCACAGTGCAGGGATCATACACATCCCACGTGTATTGCTCGTTCCACCGTGGATTGAATCGATCGAGGATTGTGCGGGTCCGAACCCACTTGGGTCCATACTTTGCCACCACGTAAGCATCAGTAGTCCCACGAGTACCATCCATAGTTTTCACAGGAAGCAAATTAGTGGCACCTCGGATCCCAACTTCAAGTAACCCAATCGGAGCCTTGGCTAGCTGTTTAGCGGCGGCTCGAACATCACTAGTCACATGGGCTGCCTCGTCTAGCACGTGATACCCACCTTCTAAACACACTCTCACGTGTATCCTTCCCGTGTACGGTTTGGTCTCACCACCTGCCAAATTAAACCATCTGGATTTAATCTCTGTCCGATCATCTGTCCTCCTCTCCATGCTTGCCACGTGTATTTTAGCATGCCCCACTGACTGCCCGTTGGTAACATCCTCCACCGTCACAGTCAAGAATGGCTCAAACGGCTCAGCTGCCACAAAAACCAGATCCTCATTCCAAGTCGGGTTAGCCGAGCTAGAAGATGTTGACCCAAAAGTAGTCCTGCCTGTTTTAAAGAGCTGGGCCCCAAGTTGAGCTTTAACATAAAGTTCAGGGTTCCGACCCTTAGCTTCGGATCCTGAGCCTAAATGCAAATCCTGGGTTTGGATAACCGTTAGTCTCAGATACCAAAGCTTTGGCGACAGATACACCTTGGCTCTGGTCTCCGGTAATAACCCACCTGAATCCGATTGCCAAGCCTCTTGAAACGCCTCATCAGCCTGAGTCCCGATCCAAACGGCGAGCATGACTTCATTTCCCGGAGAGGTCTCCGATTCCAAAGTGTACCATTGTGGAGCCAAGGGACTATCTGGGGGCACTCTCTTTGGCACCTCTTGCAAATCAAACGATACAGTACCCAGAGAACACTCTTGTGTTGCCTCTTCATTCTCTTTCTTCTCTTCTGTCCATACCGAAACTTCTAAAGAAGTTGAATTCAATCCTTCTTT
This sequence comes from Salix dunnii, assembly GCA_015731905.1. NCBI lineage: Eukaryota > Viridiplantae > Streptophyta > Magnoliopsida > Malpighiales > Salicaceae > Salix > Salix dunnii. Next base: position 4,959,731 of record CM027671.1, read on the forward strand.
GTCGAAAGCGAAGACTTTATCCCAGTCTTTGTCACTCTGGCTCTTGGTTTTGATACTGTGTGTACCAATCACAAGCTTGGCATAAACTGGGATTTTGGATTCATTCTTTGCTGCTTTGGCTTTCACTACTCGGACATAGAGAAATGGCATGCGATCCACCAGATCATAAGGGCTTCGACTTCGATCACTGGCTAAAGAGCGGAGTTCAAGATCATTGATTGTCACCTCGGATCTTTTCACAATCTCTGCCTTTTCCTTTTCTTCTTTCGATGGCTGCTTTTCACTCTCGGCCAACGGCGGATTCTCCACCTTAACTGGAGGAGCTGCCTCCTCTGCCTTTTTGGGATTCTCCTCTTGTGGTGGTGGACGACTTGGTTTCTCCTCTTCCTTTTTTACCTCTTTGTTGGACTCCGTCTTTGGCTCTTCTTTCTTCTCCTCTTCTTTTTTCTCTTCCTCTGGTTTCGCCTCTTGTGCTGGCTTATTCTCTTCCGTCTCTGGTGCCTTCGCCTCAGGTTTCTGCTCTGCTGGTGGAACCGGTGGATTCTCGTCTATGTAATAAACTTTCAGCCCCAGCTCGCCTTTAATCTGCGAAAACACGCTTCGTTTCTCCAACGGGTAATAAACGAGAGTCTCTCCTCCAGACTTAACGAAAGCACTACCAGCAATCTTTACTTTGCCCAGAAAAGTGCTTCTCTTACCTGTCTTCTTGTCGTTGTAAAGACTGATCTCTAAGATATCTGTAGCCATAGATTCATTATCGTGGACAAGAAACTCAAGCTTCTCATCCCACTCTGGATTCAGATCTCTGAACTTGGTCTTTGTTCTCCTTCTTTGGCCATCAAAATCTACAGTAGCAAATGCACTTGCCGTTCCTTGGCCATCTTTTGGCATCAAGTTTCTGGCGTTGCAAACTTCAACTATCAGTTTTCTTGTACAGGTTTCTGCCATTCTTTTGATCTCTGGTGTCAGAGAAAAAATCAACGAGCTGTAATAAAATGAGAGAAATTAAAGATCAAGAACAGAAGAACAAACAGAACGGTTTTAGAGAGAGAGAGAAGGAGGGAGAGTTTTCACTTTAGGGAGAGAACGGAAAGGGAGTGATGATGGGTATAAAATGGAAGGGAGGGGGCAGATCGGAGGGTTTAAAAAGTCACGAAGAGGAGCGTGGACACGTCAGGAACTACACGTAGGACAAGAGTGGACACGTTGAGAGGTCTTTGGGCAGCGAGATCTTGAGGAGGGAGTACCGTTGTGGAGGGAGGCAAGAGCAGCGTGGGTGTCACAGGGAGAGCTGAGCAGCGTGCCTGGCGCTGAAACTTTTTTTTTAATAATAAATAGAGTGAGAATTACTGCATTTAAACACCTTTGTTTCAACTAGCAAGCAATGCGTGAATGGCTTCATGGTCCTAACGGATTTCGCAAAATTGAAAGAAGCGTTCAAAGTCATATCTTCGTTGAGAATCAAAGCATCTAATTTACGTTAACACAGATCAAGATTCTCACAAAATTCAGTTTATTTTGGCATCTTGCATGCTAAGCCACTTTTATCAGATAAAGCTAAGCTCCCGAAAGTGGCCACTGGCATCTGTCTGAAAAAATGAGCGTTGCTTTTGTTTTTGTTCCTCTTTTACTTCAGGAAGTATAATCAGCCTTTTACAGCGGTTCCAAGCTTTAACATGCTATGACGTAACTACTCCAGTCCATGTTACTAGATTAATAGCGCACGTGCGTATTTGACAAATGTTTTCAGGTATAATAATCTTGTTTAATTCAAGTGTGCTGGATGATCTCTCTCTCTCTCTCTCTCTCTCCTCGATATATATATATATATATAGATATATAATAATCAAGCCTTGCTAGCTTGTTGGTTGCAGAAAAAACTGTATATGATTTGACAAAACCATCTCTCAAATACCGTAAAACCAAAATACTTCTAGAGCTCAGATTTACAATCTCAATCAAGGTGAAGAAAAAATAACACCCAAGTTAAACTCTCGTTATCAAATACAACTCATTGACATCGAAACCAACCTTTAATTGTGGTTGATTCATGCTTGAAGTACTTTTCGTTGATTCATCGAAACTAAAATACTTATAGTCTTCTTACAGTTATTTTTTAAAATATATTTTTTTCAAAAATAAATCAAAATAATATATATTAATAATTTTTAAAAATTATTTTTAACATCAGTACATGAAAATAATATAAAAATACCAAAAAAAATTAATTTAAAATAAAAAATAAAAATAATTTTCAAAAGTATTTTTAAAACGTAGTGTCAAACACCCAAATCGATATCAAATAACATTAGATGAAAGCAACAAAAGAAAAACAACAAACACAAGAACACAAAATCATGCTGCATAGAGATCACATAAAAATCCTAATAAACTTTTTATCACTAGATATTTTATGTTTGGTTAGTATGCCTTACTAAAAAGTACATAAATCGTTAAATAATCCTAAAATCTTACTTAAATCAACAAGAAAGCCTGAAAATAAAGAAAAAAAATAATAAATATAAAATCCTTAAACAAAAAGTAAAAAATAAAGTTAGAAAAATATAAAGGAGTTTTAATCCAAATAGTTTTCTTTTAATAAAAATATAGCAAATTTTCAATTGTAACTTCTAAGCGTTATCACAAGATGTTTTTAATATTAAAATGTTATAAAATTATAACCTTATAGTAAGCAGAGTCTCTAGAATCTCCTAGAGAAATCTCAACTTGATTGTTAATGTCGCGACGGCGATTTTTTCGAGCTTCGCGCCCCGCTATCCCCAGGGGATTTGGGCAAACAACGGCGCGCGGTGAAAATGGGGGGTTTGTTTTATAGTCGTAAAAATTACGACTATAATTATTAGGAGTCGCCACCTAGTGTTAAGGTCACTAGGAACCTAATGGTCTGCGAGAGTCTTGGGTAAGGGGACTTGTTGTGCAAGGGAAAGAATTTCACCCTACTAAGGTAAGTTGCATTGTTATTTGATTTTTTTCTAAGTTTATTTTTTAATAATAATTTTACAATGTAATTTTACATCGTAGTTAAAAATTCTTTTTATACAATGTAAATTTACATCAAACTAAAACAAAATATTTTAACGCTAATGGATAATAAATTCCAATTTTCATTTAAAATATGAGAAAGACGCAACATATATTTTTTTATGAAAAATATGCATGGAAAAACCTGCAAAACAAACACATTTTTTGTTTTGTTTTTTTAAATGTATTTTTTGTTTTTTTAAAAATTAAAATAATTAATCACCGGTGGTGCGTGGTGGCGGTAAGAGCTCTCACTGGAACACGATGCAACTTCTTCCTCTTTTCTCTTTTTTAACGTGATTCTCCTCCTCTAACATGGGGGTGTTGTCCATGGGATGGTGTGTTATGGTTGCAGGAATGGTGAGAGTGGTGGCAACATGGTGCAGCATGGCTGCAGCATGGGTGCAGCATGGTTGAGCATGCTGCCGACAACCCCTTGTCTTTTTCTTTTTTTTGAAAATTTTAAAATAAATAGATTGTGATTAATTCAACCCATTTTAAGTATAATTAAGTCCTTGCGCTTAATTAAATCATTCAATTGGGCTCTCAATTAATTTCAAAGAGTTTCGTCACCGAAAATCTCAATTTTCTTAATATAACCCAAATTAAGCCTCCAAATTTAATTTCTCAGCAATCAAACCCTCAATCAGATTAATTGGACCCATTTTAAGTATAATTAAGCTCTTGCGCTAAATTAAATCCTTCAATTAATTTTGAGGAGTTTCGTCACCGAAAATTCTGATTTTCTCAATTGGCTTCGAAACTTAATTTCTCACTAATTAACTTTTATGCAAATTTATCCAATGATAAATTATCTTCGCCTCGAATCTGCATTTTTATTCATATTTGGGCAAAAAAGAAGTACGATCGGGCTTCCGAAAATGTTTAAAATTTCCACATTAATTTTTCTGCCGAAACCAGCCCCTTTTAATTTATTTTTGTTATTTTTTGGTATATTTTGTGGAATCACCCAAAAATTGAGTGATGACAGTTCACATAAAAAAACTTTGCTTAAGAACATAAAATTTTTCATTAAGAAAAAATAAATTGCATTAATCTCCTCGAGTTCAAATTTTTCTTGTCTCAATCTTGTCAATGTCAAATCAACACCCTCTAACATTTTTCCTTTACTCTCTCCAAGTGTATAAACACTCTACACATCAACTTCAATTCTTTATCTAAAAATTTATATAAGAAACACTAAAGCAAAAATGTTCTCTCTTCTATTGACTTTTAAAGTAATGTATTCTAAACTTCAATTTTTCTCTACCAATATACGTTGTTTTCAAATAACTTATCATAACTTATTTCTGGGTTATTTCTAAATTCACCTAAAAAAATATAAGAAAATGGAAGGGGTTGGGGTGGTGGAAAACCAAGCTGATTTTTTTTGGATAAATTTAATAGCTTGATTGTACTCGAACTATGCTAAAAGTTAAAGAAAAACACAAATCTAAGGTCAAAATAAATTATTGTTGGATAAATATGAATTAAAAATATGACCAGAAGCATATTTAGATTTTTAATACAACAATTTGATTTAATTATCAATCAAATTAAAGTTTAATTATATTTAAGAATTAATTTGAGATTCAATTTAAGGATTTTTACATAAGTGCAAAAACTCAATTATATTTTAATTGGATCAAATTATTTTTATTAGAGACTTAATTGATGAAAAAGGAAGCTCGAAAGCCTAATTTGAGTTTAATTGAGAATATTGAAATAAAAAGATTAAATTTATATTTTATCAAGTCAATTGATTGAAATTAAGGGCAAAATTTCAAGAAAATCAAAGTTTTGGAGTTAATTAGCGGCTAAATTGAAAACATTCATTGAAAATGACCATTTTGAAAAAAAGACATTAAATTATAGGGGCCTAATTGGATGAGATCACATATAAAATTTGAAGAAATAAAAAGTTTAGGTGTCAATTGATAGTTAAATTGGATAAATCCTAAACCAATGACCATAATGAAAAAGACACACAAATTCAGAGCTATAATTGAAGTATCTCATGGGATAATTTCACAAAAATAAAAGTTTAAGATCAATAAAAAGTGTAATTAAAACAATTAAATATTTTAAAACCAAACTAGAGTTTTGTCAAGATTACCAAAGCACCGTTTTAGTGAAGAAGAAATAACAAAAGATGAATAAGACCAGAGAACTCATTGTCTGGTCAAGCAAAGTAACTAGACCATATGTCGTCTAGTTACTGTTAATTTTCTTCTCCAAATTTTACTTGATTGACAACTTTCTAATAAAATTTTGCAGGTGCATTTAATGTCTCTCTCATTTACTAAATTTAATAAAACTTATATCAAAATGATCCTATGATGTTTGAACATACCATGGTATGGTCAATTCAGGCTTATAATCACCACACATGTAGTGATGCCACTCCAAATGTGATAACTCATACAAACATTAGTTATCATATCTAACAACCCATGATATTAATTTTGAGTCAATTGTTGGGGTGTTTACTAGTTCAATCAGGGGCTAATAGTTAATGAAAATATTGACAGGATTGTCCTCTTCTACCACTTATAGATAAGGGTCAAATCATTAAAAAAAATTAAGTCAAAGTTTTTTTTGAAAAAATAGTGCCTCCCTCATAGTTTTTCCCAAACAACAACTTCATTTTTTTTTATTAAACTCTGGCCACCATTGTCTTCACTAATACCTTCCTAGTTACCAGAAGAACCTTTCCTTCATGGTTGAGCCACTCACAATCGATAACTTTATTCCTTTTCTTCTTCTTTTTCTTTCTTCCCCTTTGTCACTACAACTTTCTTCTTCCTTTTCTGGTTAATTCTAACCACTATTTCCCCCACCGACACCTCTTCAGCCACCAGTAAAGCATCCGCTTCATGCCTAAACTCTCCATAATCATTAACTCTCTTTTCTTTTTCCTCCATTTACCCTAGATGATGTAGTGGAGATGATGTAGTGGAGAGTGAATTAATTCACTCCCCACTATTCACGTGTATGTAAATAATATTACTCTCATGCACATGAATATTATTGTTCATATATACATCAATAATATTTTGCATCTAGGCTAGGCTCGTTCCATCTTAGCCCATTTGGTTGGCTCATGAGCTAAACTTATTCCAGCCTAACCCATTTAGCTGGCCCAAGTCCCAGTCTAGAATAAAAAAATATTATTGGGGCTCCACCGACCCTACATCTGACCCTCCTATGTTGGTCTATTTTTTGATGGGTGGGTCCAAACCATAGATGATGATGGTGGTGGTGGTGGTGGTGGTAGTAGTAGTAATAGTAGTAGTATTTATTGAAAATAAAAAAAATCAAATTAGTATTTCTAAAAATTGTGATTTTCTCCTATATTTTTCCATCAATCTTGCATAATATTGGGCATTGAACTTACATTGTAAGTTACAAACCCGATATTAAGAAATACTTGGTTTTTTGTAAAACTTCAAAAAAAATTCCAAAACATTCCAAGGATCATTTTAAAATATTTGTGATTTCATTGCATGTTTTTCTAGCAATATTTCGCAATATCAAGTTGTTTACTTACATTGTAAGATATGAATTCGATATAAAATACATGATTTTGCTCAAAATTTTCAAAAAAAAAACAAATACTTATTCCAAAAACAAATATTTTATTTTTTTGAATACAACCAAATCCTAGAAGTTTTTCAAGTATATATGTTTTTTTTAAAAGAAAATATTTCTCATGTTTTAAAATGCAAAAGTAGATATTACAACTACTTTATCCATTAGGGTTTGACCAAAATATCAAAATTATTTTACCTTTTATTTTATTCATTTTTTGTTAGAATTTAATTGTATACTTTAATATGTAAGAGGTGTAAAACTACATTGTAGAGTATATTCTTAAGAATGAAATATACAAAAAATACAACTAAAAATCAAGACTTTAAAATAATTACTTTTCTAACCCAGTAAGATAGATACTCCTTCATCAAGAGAGATTTATTTTGCACCTTAAAAAATACCAACAACTAAAAAACTACCATAAGAAAATAACCTAATAACAGTGTAACTTACCTTAGATAGGATGCACTGGGTGATGTGCTTTTTCTTTGCATAATAAGTCTTATTACCAAGACTTTCGCATACCATCCTAATAATTCTAGTACTAGGTGACAACTCGTAAAAACTATAATTATAATTTTATGACTATACAAAACTCTTTGTCCAAATATAACATCTCAGGGAGGCTAAAAACATTGCTGCGACATAACCTTTAAGTATATTTACCCTTATGATAACATTAACCTTGTAATCAAAATAATCAAAGTATTTTAAATCAGTAATTTTCTTTCTTAAACACCTTCCATGTTTATTTTGCACTTAACCTAAATTTTGCCAGTAAAGAAACATTTAATGGTATCATCACCTTGACTCTTATCATTATTTATGATATCATTTATCTCACCATAGTGAGATAACCAAATTCTCTACCATACTCATTTCAATTTTGATGATACATCATCTTCTCATACCTTTTAAATTAGTTCTCAACACTAGAAATGGATATGTGATCACTCTTTTCATGATCCTTTAATCTTCTCTTCTTCATCTCTTTTGATTTGACAAGACAATTCATAAACTTGCATCTTTTTATCTAATCTTCTCTTCTTCATCTCTTTTGATTTGACAAGACAATTCATAAACTTGCATCTTTTTATCTATTATCTCCAGCTAATGGGTTAATGTAATTCATCTCTGTATGTGCTCTAGCATCTACTCTTTGACATTTCTCTTTCAAAAAAGAACCTTCTCATCCCATTTTACTTGAATATCTTATGCTCTATGACTTCTTTCAACCATGGTTATTTAGTAGCACACAACAAATAAAATAATTTGGGATTGTAGTACTAAACAAGCAATAATATAAGATTATTGTACTTTGATACCAATTGATGCATATAGAAGCAACACAAAAAATAGAGCAATAAAAAAAATACAAAATTATGTTAAATAGGTATCACAAAGAAACTCTAATTCAAAGATTTATTATTAGATAACTTATGTTCAGATATATTGTCTCTTTAAGAAGTTTACAACTCCCTGTATAAACCTAAAAACTTACCTAAATGAATAAGGACACTAAAAAATAAATTACAAGTAATGAAATTCCTAGAACAAACTAGTAAAAAAATTAATAAAAAAAGTTTTAATTAAAATAGAAAAAAAACTCTAAACTAGGAAAATATAGAAAATCTCAAAAAATAACTTCCAATAATTCTTAGAAGTTGATTGGTGTAAAATTATAACCTTATAGTAAATAGGATCTCTAAAATCTCCTAAATTGTTTTTAGTTCACTCTAATAATTAGATAAAAAAAATTTATACTCTATAATATAAAATTGTATGTTAGAGAGAAATCTCCTCTATCAATCTTCCCGAGTTAGAAAGAATTTGTTATCAAGTTTAAATTGCTCTTGTGTTAATCTATTGAATATACAATCAAGACTTTATAATATTTTCTTTCATCTTTCCAAGTGCATTACAATTTCATTCATCAATTGTAGTCTTTACATCTTAAGATTTGTATGAAGAAAAAAACAATTAATAAATTCTTTCTCTTTCATTGGCTAGTAAATTAATGAATCCCAAACCTCAAGTTTTCTTCATCAATATTTATTGTATCCATAAAATCCTTGATCACATCTGTCATAACCTATTTCTGAGTTATTCCTCAAATTGTACCTAAAAAATATAAAACTAAAAAAATAAAATAAAAGGGAATGACGTCGATAGAAAAATCCAGTTGGAAAATTTAGACATTTTCGTGAGCCTAATTGTCCCTCTTTTGTTCCAAAAAAATGAAGAAAAATGCATATTAAAGTCTAAAATAATTTATTATTGCATAAATATGCTTAAAAATTTAGTCACCCTGAAGAATAGGCTAGTTTGATTATATTTTTTATAGGACCCTAAATTGGAAAGCCTGTGATTTAATCGAAATAAACTTTGAATCCTAATTGAAAACAAAATATTAATTAAGCCCAAATACGTCTTGTACTATAGCTAACAAAATTAAATAAAATATATAATATTAAATCCATGTTCTACCATGAGATGAGGAGAAGAAGAATATTATAGAGCTAATTCAAGGCTTATTTATAGCTTTTCATCCAGCCTCTTAATCATATAAACAAAAGGTATAGGTAGTCACCCATGTTGTTTTCAAGTTGTAGTAGGATTCTTTTATTTTCTTTTTTATCCTTACTTCATAGCTCCAAATAAGATTGTATTGGACCTCTCTTGTACATGGATAAGATGTACTTGAGTCTCCTCTTGATACTCCAATGGTCCTTACGATTTTAACTTGGTGGAAACCTTCAAAACCAATGCATTTAATGTCTTTGTCATAGACCAGATCATTTGACCATTTGAAACATGTAGGGGGTCCTTGTTAGTGTTTATAGGGTGCTCCACATCAAAAGGATCACCCATTACAATGATATCATTTTCTTGTTTCTTTCACAAACATCATCACCTTTTCATCCTTTGAGTATCCTATTTAAGCCTCAATTCTCAGGTAGTGAGCTTTCTAGCCATATCTTATTGCTCCCCTCTAAATGTGCTTTATAGTCCTCTTCTTTACTTCTAAATGGATTAATCAATTTTTGGTCTTGTAAGTTCATTTTTCTTTTCTTTTCAACACTTATTATTTAAAGTCTCTTACACGATTTTAGTCGTAAGCATTGTAAAGAGGAGGGCAACTACAGTAACCCATTGCTGGGTTATTCCTTAAATTCTATCTAAAATCAAATAAAAATAATAAAAATAAAATAAAAGAGGTTTGTGTTAGTAGAAAAAACCAGTTGGAAAATTCAGATATTTTTAAAAGCCTGACTGTACCTCTTTTGTGTCAAAAAAATGAAGAAAAATACAGATTGAAGGCTTAAATAATTTATTATTTGATAAATTTGCCTAAAAATTAAATTGAAAGGAATAATTATATTTTTATTGGCCCATTTGATTTAATCGTGGGCCAATTTAAAATATAATTATCTTTAGGAATTAATTTAAGGTTTAGTTGAAGGACTTAATTAAATGAAAGAGCTTAATTATACTTTAAATGGGTCACATTAATTTTATTAAAGGCTTAATCGATGAAAAATCAAGTTCTTGAGCTTAATCAAGGTTCAATTACGAAGATTGAAATTTTCAGAAACCTAATTGAATTTTTAGAAGCCAATTGTGCAAAGTCAGGCATGGTTGTCAAAATTGCGAGTTGACTTGCAAAATTATATGATTTTGTGAGTCAACTCATCAAACCTTATTAACTCTATTAGAAAAATCGGTTTGGGTCAAACTCGATCAAAATTATACAGGATCGTAAAATCAGACTGATCCGGTCTGATTTTACGATCCTGCTAAATGTTTCAAATGTTTCAAGATTTTATAATGAATCAGAATAAATATGTTTTCAAATCCTCTCCGTAAAATTCAAAGTGTAAGCCTGCCGCCGTAGGGAGCCCCCCCTCGCACTATGTGTGTGTGTGTGTGGGTGGGTGGGTATCATGTAATCACTCTTGAAAATTAGTAATATTAACTTTAAAATTTATACTTAAAATTTTTGATTTTTTTTTCATTAAATTAATTTTTTTTTATGTTTTTCAATCATTTTCATGTCCTGATGTAGAAATAATTTGTTAGAGTTGGAGCTAGTACTATTAATATCGTTGTTGGTACCAGTATTAGTACTGATAATTTTTTCAATAGTAATGCTTTTGATGAATGTATTAAAAATAACGAGAAAAATGACGGTCATGAGACTGATTTTAATTTATATAGCACAGTAGCAAAATATTTATTTTAAATTTGTTAGTTTTTACCTAATGAGATTCTATGGACATGATTGTTTTGTAATGTATTTTTAACTTATTTTGAATTATATATGAACCTTAACGAATGAAGTTTTATGGTCATAATTATGTTGTATTTGTATTCAGACATATTTTACTTATGATTTTATGATTTTTATATCGACACAATTTTAGCTGTGATTTTATGATTTTGTACGGAAAAATTCATGTATGATTTTACAATTAGATTTTATGATCATAGTTTTAGAAGTGCCTTCCGTGTCGTGTCAAAATCGTGATTTTGATAACCATGAAGTCAGGGGCCAAATTGAAGCAAATTAAAAATTTAATGGTCAATTAAGGATCAAATCGTATAAATCTAAAACCAAAGACCAAAATAAAAGGGCATGCAAAGCTAAGGTTGCTATTGAAATTCCAAGGAGATATAATTGTATAAAATTAAAATTTAAATCTAATTGGAGGTGCAATTATAACAATTACAAATTGAGAGACCAAATTGAATTTGCACCTTCTCCCAAAATCTCCTAAATCCTACAAACACGACTACAATATTCAGTCATCTAAACAGTACTGGAATGCTGTTGCAGGTGACCAGGAGGCAACCCATCGCTATACGCAATGGGCAATAAAAAAATTACTTGCTTTACTTATAAATAGCATGCACACACGAACGGATAGGGGGCAAATATAAAAATGCCAGGAAACTTGTAGAAAAAAAGAGGAAGAAGACAATAACACAATGCATAAAAACTATAGTGTAACCACCCAAAAACAGTCACTCTCGATGCCAGCAGGTTCACCGATAACTCCCTCTCTTTCCCACTTACAGCAACTTAGTCTGGTTTCTTCGTTGGTAGTTTTCAATAGTCTCTTCCCCAGCACCGACAAGTAATCAGCCACCACATCAGCCTTTCCTTAACACTTACAACACCTGCAACAGTCAAGCTCTTCTTCCCAAGCTTCGACATCAAGTAATAGGAGAGGCAACAAAAAATCAACCCCTTCTAGCACTCCTTCTAGCCACCACAAGCCAACATTTCTAATGCCACCACTATATAAAGAGCCATCATGGCCTCCTCTACATGGATGAACTAGTAGGTGAGCCTTTTCTCACCGTAAGTTGACCACTTTGTTACTATTCATGTAACAGTGTAGGAGTTAATTAATTCACGCTGCATTATTCATGTCATACGTGAACATTGCATTAACCTCTGTCTCTCTGTCTCTCTCTCTCTCTCTCTCTTCCTTTATGGTATTATTGGACTAGACCTATTGTTGGCCTAACCCAATTGGCCGAGCTCGGTCCAAGCCAAGTTCATCAATTGGATTGGCCCATTTAGTTGGGTCAGACCCAATCTGATTTATTTATTTAAAATAATATAAAAAATTACATTTAAAAAAAACAAAAAATATGTTGTTTTTGTGTATACGACCTAATTGCAAAGTTTTTCAAAGCATAATTTTCAATTTCTGAAACAAAAATTCAATATTGTAACCATTTTATGTTATTCTTTGGAATTTAGCTTAAATATAAAAAAAAAATTAACAATTATTTTGTTTTAGTTATAAAGGTGTTAAATTACATTGTAAAGTACACTTAGAGATAATAAAAAATTTTTAACCATGGTGTAAAATTACATTGTAAAATATACTTGTGGATAGCAAAAAGTTTTTTTTTAAAACAAATACGCTATAAAAAAATTTAAACTTTAGAATGATCTGGTTTTCAACATCTACCTTTGTAATAACATTAACTTTGTAACCAGAATAATCAAGGTAATTTAAATTAGTAACTTTCCTTACTTGAGTACCTTCCATGTATTTTTATTTTGTACTTAACTATATTTTATCAACAAGTACATCATCAATGATGTCATCATTAATATAAATATTATTATTTATGATTCATCATCAAAATAAGCATCATAAACTAGTGGAGAATATCAATTCACATCTATCTGACCACAAATAAAATCATTGAAATCTGTATGTACTCATCAGTAAATAAATGATACAACCTCTACTCATGTCGTTGAAATGAGTTCTCAATACTAAAAAATAATTTAATGTCACTCTTCTCACTATTCTTCAATATCCTCTTCTTCATTTTTTTTAATTGATGACTTAATTATCCATCTTGCCTCTCAATGTCTATTTTCTTTAGTTGATAGGTTAATTTCTTAATTTATCTTTACATATCTTATATCACCAACTCCTTGATGTTTCTTTTCTAAAAAAGAACCTCCTTTTACCTTCTTATTGGAATAGGTTCTTCTGCACAATCTTTTTTCAACCATTGTTGTTTAGTAGCACACAACAAATAAAGATACTTGGGATTGCAGTGCTATGTAAGAAATAACCTAGGATCGTTGGACTCTAACACCAACTTATACCGACAAAAGTAACACAAACAAAACAACAACGATAAGAATACAAAATTATGTCGAATAGGGATCATACACAAGCCATTTTTTATCATGATAAATAATCTAACACTACATTTGTGTTATAAAAATATTAGTTTAGCTCTAATTTCAATGGTTAATAGTTGGTAAAGGCATGTCCTGTGCTAAATGAAAATCCAAAAATAAAAATATCAACTTTTTTCTAACACTTGTTTTACATGCTTTGAAGAGAATGCTAAAATAATATTTTTCTTATAAAATATTATTTTATATATCTTGTGAAAAAGTCAAAATCTTACAAAATATTATTTTTATCCAAAGAATTAAATAAATAAAATGACGAGAGGGTAGTTAGAATTATAGAATAAAAGAACTAAATATTGTAATAAAGGGTGTTTAATTTACTTTCTTTGAAATTGGAGGTTAAATTTTGAAAATGAGTCTTAAAATAAGGAGATATTCTAATTTGATCATGAGTAGCATGTTTCCCTCCATTATTAAATGGGGATGATTATTTTTTCTCTTACATGAATTCATTAAAAGCATAGAGTATTGCCAAAGTAATAAAAGAGTTAAAAATAGGTGACCCAATAAAGGAAAAAATAACTATATATTGTGCTGATATTAAAAATATCCAATAAAAATTTATACAAATCTTTGGTCATGCATGGTCTTAAGTCTTGGTTGTGTAAATATTTTTAGATTTTTCTCAAAGGTGTTACAACCATATACTTGAAAAATAAAACTGTGACAATAATTAAGGAAGAATATTGTATAACGTTTTAGAAACTCACTAAAAATCTTTGTTTTGGTACAAATTCCATTGTGAAAAAACAAACATGTATATCAATCCATTAGTTCAAGTGAAATGAAATCTTTTCTATCTTATTTGAATCTCAACTTTATGAAAGACAATACTTTTAGTTTGAATATTTAAATCTTTCTTATTTATTTTATTTCCCATTATATTTTTTAACCCTTCATTATCTCATTATATTTTCTCATTATATTTTGAATATTTTATTCTTGACTATCATTTCACTTTTTGTTTTTTGTTTTTTTTATTAACTTGGTATGCAAAACAAAATAAACAAAAGTTTCAAATATTATGAAGTGATTATAAATTAACAATATCAATCTGAAGATATATTTTTTGAGGAGTTTAAAATATGGATTATGACAAGTATCCCTGTATTATTTTTTTTTTGTTTTAATTATGTTTTAACAAAACAATCTCTTAAAATGAATTTGTTAAAATAATATTTAAGAGATTATCCAATTATGACATTGTATTTTTTTAAAATAGAGTTTTCCTGTTATAATAATATCAATTACTTTGTGAATAATTATTTATTAATATAATAAAATGATTTTCTATTTAATATTGAGTGAGAATAATATATATATATATATATATATATATATATATATATATATATATATATATATATTAATGTTGATTTATTTATTTATTTTTTATATAATTTTTTTAAAAATTTATTATCTTCATATTTTTTTCATAAAAGTGATTAAAAATGATTAATTTTAGTTTTTTTAAATTGAAACTTGTTTGTAAGATCATGATATTTTTACTTGAAAAACAATGTTCCTAAAAAAAAGGCATTTTTCATCAAAATAAAAATAAAAATTCATGTATAAAAGAATTATATTTTTTCTTATTGATTTTTTTTCCTTTTAGTTTAAGTCATTATAAGTTTTATGAGTATTTGTTTTATTGTTGTTTCTTTTTATTCAATGAGCTACGCTATTGTCAAATAAAAAGAATTCATGAATCAAAAGGATAATTTTAATAAAAAAGGAATATTTTCTCTATAATTTTATTCATTATCATTCTTGGGATTGTTTATTCCCATAATTTTCTTTCCAACTATACTAGTTCTTAATTATAGTAAAACAATTGAGGTGCAATACACTTATTTATGGTGTAACTCCGCTTCTATTTTTATATTGATTTCTAGTTTTATTCTCTTTTTTACCCTCTCAATTCATCTTTTTCTTGAACAGTCATCCATGTTAGTTTTAGACAATTAAGTTGAATAGGACATGTTGAGTCAACTCTAATATGAATTAATTTTAAACCTAGGATAGATGAAGAGTCCATTTATGATATTTTTTGTTATGTAAATTGTCTTTTTTTTTAATTGTGTCCTGAAGTTTTCATTTTCCATCCCTTTCTTTTTTCTTTCAATTTTTTCTTTTGATTTTCAGTTTCATCTTCATATAATTTTTTAATGATTCTTTAGGTTATTTTTTAACATGTCAAGTAAACAAAATTACTTCAAATAAACTCTCGTATGATTTAATTTGAAAATCAAGATAGATAAGGAGTCAAGTAAGAAAATAATATTATTCATTTCATCCTCAAGGGTTTTTCAACTAGTCAACCATTTTGTTTGTAGATCACCCCTTCAACATTGTTTAATTTAAAAAACTAAACTAGACAAGAAATTGAGGTGGTTTTTTTTTGTCAAATTTATAGTTTGTTTTTCTTGTTTTCTTCCTTATATTTTTTTAATTGTTAATCAAGTTATCTTTGTATAGACCAAGTCAACTAAGTCATTTAAGAAGTTTTTAAAATTAACCTCATGAACAAAGTTTAATAACAATATCAAATAATTGTTCATGATCTAAACACTTTTATTAAATTTTTTAAAAAATAGTATAGTAAATATTTATGTCATTATCAATTCCTATCACCAACCCCATCTTATATATGATAACAATAACAGTAACCTTTTCCACTTTTACATGCAAATGCAACATTTCATAAACTTGAAAGCTTTATTTATTACTAAAAATTAATTAATAAATCAACCATGGGTTGTAAACCACATTACAAAACATATTTTTCCATGATTAGAACTTCAGGAAAAATAAGTGAATCAAAACACGTCTAAAGAATCTGGTCTGCAAATGATGGAAGACGTCTGAAAAAACTAATCGGAACAGATGGCATGTCATCACGAAACCTTGGGTGGCGTAGGTAATAGAACCCAGACCCCAATGCAAACACCTTAAATGGAACCACGTAAAATACCAATGAAGCTACTAAGCAAAACACCACAAAAATCCCAGTAGCCCTCGGATCCCTCCAGTTCCACAGAGCTTCTAAGCGCTCCCCATGGGCTGCAAAATCACCTAATAGTGTTTGGGCTCGACCACCCAGGGCCCTTAGCCTATCATATCGGATACGAACCACATCCTGTGATCGTGTGGATGGAAATCCATCAAACTCTTCATCTAGCTCATCAGGTCCCACCATGTCCACGTAAGAGAGTCTTGAGTCCATATTAAATATGATCTTTTGACGATACCGAAATCTAAAAGCTAAGATCATGAAGGCATACATGAATACAGTGGGAAGTACCAGATGTGGACATAACACGATAGCCACAAGCAGCACGTGCATGAGAACAGTAGTGGGTGGGTGTACCCAAGTGCGGATCCCTTCTGTCCAACGTGCTAAAGTAGCCACACGTGTGAGACACCCCACCACCCTGAACCAATTAGCCTTGCTCCTCCTCATGCTCCACATGTGAGTGTCACTGTCCAGCATGAACTGGACCACTTCTTGGCCCAATGGTGGCTCGGACCTGGTTAGCCGAGCAGTCACCAAACGCATTGCCGTATGTCGCAAAATGTCTTGCTGGGTCGGACCCAAAGGCTTCACATAATGCATTCTAGGCAGCATTGGTGAAGTGTAAGCCTGAATTAGACTTAACCATGATGAACAAGAAAATCTAACAGCAATTTCGATCTCTCCCATTTTCTTGGCCCCACTAGGAAGTAACACCGTAAGAGCATATTGATTCAAGTACACCCGATTGGTATCGAGGGTTGATAAACGAATCCTTATTTTACCAACCCTGACATCTTTGTGTTGCTTTCCTGCAGCTTCATCATGCTTGTACCTTCCATTATCAAACACGCCAATGGTTAGCACAGTGCAGGGATCATACACATCCCACGTGTATTGCTCGTTCCACCGTGGATTGAATCGATCGAGGATTGTGCGGGTCCGAACCCACTTGGGTCCATACTTTGCCACCACGTAAGCATCAGTAGTCCCACGAGTACCATCCATAGTTTTCACAGGAAGCAAATTAGTGGCACCTCGGATTCCAACTTCAAGTATCCCAATCGGAGCCTTGGCTAGCTGTTTAGCGGCGGCTCGAACATCACTAGTCACATGGGCCGCCTCGTCTAGCACGTGATACCCACCTTCTAAACACACTCTCACGTGTATCCTTCCCGTGTAGGGTTTGGTCTCACCACCTGCCAAATTAAACCATCTGGATTTAATCTCTGTCCGATCATCTGTCCTCCTCTCCATGCTTGCCACGTGTATTTTAGCATGCCCCACTGACTGCCCGTTGGTAACATCCTCCACCGTCACAGTCAAGAATGGCTCAAACGGCTCAGCTGCTACAAAAACCAAATCCTCATTCCAAGTCGGGTTAGCCGAGCTAGAAGATGTAGACCCAAAAGTAGTCCTGCCTGTTTTAAAGAGCTGGGCCCCAAGTTGAGCTTTAACATAAAGTTCAGGGTTCCGAACCTTAGCTTCGGATCCTGAGCCTAAATGCAAATCTTGGGTTTGGATAACCGTTAGTCTCAGATACCAAAGCTTTGGCGACAGATACACCTTGGCTCTGGTCTCCGGTAATAACCCACCTGAATCCGATTGCCAAGCCTCTTGAAACGCCTCATCAGCCTGAGTCCCGATCCAAACGGCGAGCATGACTTCATTTCCCGGAGAGGTCTCCGATTCCAAAGTGTACCATTGTGGAGCCAAAGGACTATCTGGGGGCACTCTCTTTGGCACCTCTTGCAAATCAAACGATACAGTACCCAGAGAACACTCTTGTGTTGCCTCTTCATTCTCTTTCTTCTCTTCTGTCCATACCGAAACTTCTAAAGAAGTTGAATTCAATCCTTCTTTGTCGAAAGCGAAGACTTTATCCCAGTCTTTGTCACTCTGGCTCTTGGTTTTGATACTGTGTGTGCCAATCACGAGCTTGGCATAAACTGGGATTTTGGATTCATTCTTTGCTGCTTTGGCTTTCACTACTCGGACATAGAGAAATGGCATGCGATCCACCAGATCATAAGCGCTTCGACTTCGATCACTGGCTAAAGAGCGGAGTTCAAGATCACTGATTGTCACCTCGGATCTTTTCACAATCTCTGCCTTTTCCTTTTCTTCTTTCGATGGCTGCTTTTCACTCTCGGCCAACGGCAGATTCTCCACCTTAACTGGAGGAGCTGCCTCCTCTGCCTTTTTGGGATTCTCCTCTTGTGGTGGTGGACGACTTGGCTTCTCCTCTTCCTTTTTTACCTCTTTGTCGGACTCCGTCTTTGGCTCTTCTTTCTTCTCCTCTTCTTTTTTCTCTTCCTCTGGTTTCGCCTCTTGTGCTGGCTTATTCTCTTCCGTCTCTGGTGCCTTCGCCTCAGGTTTCTGCTCTGCTGGTGGAGCCGGTGGATCCTCGTCGATGTAATAAACTTTCAGCCCCAGCTCGCCTTTAATCTGCGAAAACACGCTTCGTTTCTCCAACGGGTAATAAACAAGAGTCTCTCCTCCAGACTTAACGAAAGCACTACCAGCAATCTTTACTTTGCCCAGAAAAGTGCTTCTCTTACCTGTCTTCTTGTCGTTGTAAAGACTGATCTCTAAAATATCTGTAGCCATAGATTCAGTATCGTGGACAAGAAACTCAAGCTTCTCATCCCACTCTGGATTCAGATCTCTGAACTTGGTCTTTGTTCTCCTTCTTTGGCCATCAAAATCTACAGTAGCAAATGCACTTGCCGTTCCTTGGCCATCTTTCGGCATCAAGTTTTTGGCGTTGCAAACTTCAACTATCAGTTTTCTTGTACAGGTTTCTGCCATTCTTTTGATCTTTGTGTCAGAAAAAAAACAGGCAACGAGCTGTAATAAAATGATAGAATTTAATGATCAAGAGCAGAAGAGCAAACAGACTGGTTTTAGAGAGAGAGAGGAGGGAGAGTTTTCACTTTAGAGAGAGGACGGTAAAGGGAGTGATGATGGGTATGAGGGGGCCAGATCGTCGGGTTTAAAAAGTCATGAGGAGGAGCGTGGACACGTCAGGAACTACACGTAGGACAAGAGTGGACACGTTGAGAGGTCTTTGGGTAGCGAGGTCTTGGGAAGGGAGTACCGTTGTGGAGGGAGGCAAGAGCAGCGTGGGTGTCACTGGTAGAGCTGACCAGCGTGCCTGGTGCTGAAGCTTTTTTTTAAAATATATTTATGTTTGATCAGAGTTGAAATTATATGAACTACAAGAATGTCTGATTTTGTGTTCTTTTCAAGAATTCAAGTGGTTGCTAGTTTCCTCCTTTTCTTACGGTGAGTGATTCGTAAGTGGTGAATTTTGCAGATGTAAATAATGTATTTGGTGTGTTATTTTTGTTTTTATAGTTGAGATTTTTAAAAAATAATTTAATGAAAAATATTTTTAATTGCAGTTTATAATTGAAATTGAACTGTTTAGTTAAAATTATAGTTGATTTTATAGATTAATAATTATAACAATAAAATGTAATTAATAATTCATTAAAAAAACATATATTTATTTTATTCTCCCATCAAACTATTTGCAATTTCATCACGAACTAAATTAATACGTGAATACCTCTATGACCTCTTGCTATTTGATCGAGGAATAACATATGATAACGATATCATTATTAACAGCATCTCTGATCTAGTTGTGAAGATATAATCTCAAGGCCAAATCTAGTTGGAAGTTTCTGATTCATAATAAATTGAAAAACAACAGGATTGTAGAATGAAGTCACGCATCTTTCCTTTTTATCAAGACTGATCTTTATCTATATATTTTTTTTATTATTTTTTTAAAAAATATTAGACCAGACTTGACCCAACTAAATGGGCTGACACATCCAAGTTGGGCCAAAAGACTCAACTCTACTGGACCGAGAGAAGATCCAACCCAAGTCCAGCTTTAACATTTGATGAGTGAAACGGTGCGCTGCACTGTTCGCATCTTAAAATATGAACAGTGCAGCGCTACTGTTCACGTGAACAATAGTGTCCGACCGACAGTGATGAGAGGTTCAATGGCTGATGGAGATGGGTAGAGGAGGCCAAGGTAGTTCTTCCTATGATGATGGCTGGGAGGAGCGTCGAAAACGACAGCTATGAAGAGAGAGATAGTTGCTCCTCATTTGACATTATAATAATGAAAGAACCATTGTGAAAATACAATAAAATCCCTTAAGGTTAGTTTTAATTATCTTTTTACTTTCAAAGTTATTTTAGTTGTTTTATTGTGCAATTGATATGAGAAAAAAATTATTTATCTTAGGTCAATTTGATAATGACTAATAAGTTCTATAAAAATAATTTAATGTCCTTGGAAGCTAGTATTAAGATTTTTTTAGTTAAAGAATAAAATTTTCATTACACTATTCAAGTGATCAATATAAATAAATATGGAACTATAATATTTTCCAAATGCCAAGTAGTTTTTTTTAATATATGTCATACCCATACAATAAATACTTAACATAATAAATTAAGAATGATTTGCTTTAATAAATGCAAAAAGAAATTGTTAGTACTAGCTAAAAATAGATACACATAAAAAAGCGATTAAATGAAATTCAAAGAGAAAAATAATATAGGGTTACATAAAAATAGCAAGTAAATCATATGATATTTTATTAAAATCATTAAGATTTAGTTGTTTAGATAATCTTAATTAAAATTCAATACTCTATAAGTCATTAATCAAACCCTAATCACATTTATGTTAATTAATTTAAATTTAAATTAAAAAAAGTTAGCCTAGCCCATTAAAAAAAAGCCATATGGGCAAGTCTACAAGACCACATCCATGCGCCTAACTTTTTGTATTTTTATTCACCACATCATGTTTTTTAAATAAAAAAAGATAAATACAAACAATACCTAATCTTGTCATGGAAACAATTCAGTCTCCATGAGATATGGTGTGGAAAATAGATTGTGGGTATTGTTTTGATGATATTTTTGCACGCGACCATCCCTAGAGATAAGAGGTGTGAAAAAAAGGTTTGTTTGTAATCATAAAATTATAATTATAATTTTTTGGAGTCGTCACCTAGCACTTAGGTCAATGGAAAACCTAATGATTTGTGGAAATCATAGCAAGGGAACTTAAAGTGCAAGGGAAATATTCATTTCTTCTTGTGCACCCTACCCAGAGTAAGTTGCATTGTTATTTGATTATTTTCTAAGTCAGAATTCTATTTGTGGTTTTTTCTGAGGTTTGTAGTAAATCTCTCCTCATGAGGGAATTTGTACCTTATTGGGTTAAAAATCTATTTGTTCTAAAGTTTGAATTTTAGCAATGCATTGTTGTGTTTTAAATATTTAATATTGTATTTTACAATGTAGTTTTATACCCTAAACATTAAAGTCTCCAACTAAATAAAATGAGCAAAATGATTAGTGATTTTTTTTATATATTTTGGTTAAACTCTAATGGATAAATATAAACTAGTTATGATATCTCATTTTACATTTTAAAATATGATGTTTTTTACTTTTAAAATTTTTAATATATAAACATTTGGATTAGGCCTGACCTAACCACATTGGCCTGCTCAACCATGTTAGGTTTGGACTAGGATGAAATGGGCTTAAAGAAAAAAAAGGAAAAGAAAAGGAAAAAACAATTAATTCACTCTGCATTGTTCACACATTTCATGAACAGAGCTGCAGTTAAAGACAATGAAGGGACCGTTACTTGCCGTGAAGTAGTCATGTGTGAAGAAAAAGCACTATTGGTGGCAGTGATGGACGGAGTTGGCCAAAAAATCAAAGAAACCATGACAGCTACAACCACGGGTGAGGAAAAGAGGGGAGAAAAGGAAGAAAATGGTCAACCTTGGGTTGCTCTGTAGTGTAGTGGGAGAATTGTATGATGGTTAAAAAAGAAGTTGATGATGGAGGTGGTGGCAGTAGTGGCCATTAAAAACAAAGAAAATGTTGGTGAAATAAAAAAAAAATCAAGGGGCTAGTTGTTTTTAGCTTTGGCTTTTAATTTCTCTTCCCTCTGGTTATATTTTTCATTTATATTTATAACTAATGAAAGAGGATAATTTTGTCTTTGATGGGGTAAAATTTCAATCATTGTTTCAATATAGAAGCATCCTAATCATTGGCTTAACGAAGGTGTCTTGAATTGTCAAATATGACAGCTATAATAGATTGTCAGAGTTGTCAATGTTTAGGTTGAACCACCTCGCCTGTTGTGTCAATAAGCCAAAACTAACTATATCTTGATATAGCTAAGAATCAAGAGATCATTTTCATGCAAGTTTTGTCAAATTTGATAAAGGATAAAAATATTAACTGCACTTGTAAAGTTGGTATTAAAGCGGAATTTTAGGCAAAATTCTAGGAATGAAAATGAATAGTGCCCAATTGACACGTCGTCTAGACACCATGCTAGACTAGACGATGCGTTGTCTGATCCTTTTCTTCTATATCAAAGTTCAATTTAGTCTTTTATCTTATTGTTGCTATGATTTTATCCCTATTTAGCCCCAAACTTTTAGATTTTTGCAATCAAACTCTTTCCAAACTTCAACAGAACCCCTAAATTTACCCGCCTTCTGATTCTCATCCTTGGTCTAAAAATTCTTCAATTTTGCTCCTAATTAACCTAAAAACTTTGAATTTATTGCAATTCACCCCAAATTATAACCAATTGACTTGGTAATAATTAAATTTGATCTCCAGAAATTCTAATCTTCTCAATTAAGCTCGAATTAGGTTCTCAAACTTAATTTTTCACCAATTAAGTTCTAAATGAATTAATTTGATTGAGTTGAAATATAATTAAGTTCTTGAACTTAATTAAATATATCAATTGTACCTCAAATTAATTTATAAACATAACTAAACTTTAGTATGACCTATGATAAAATCAAATTAGTCTATTAAAAATCTAATTATATTTTTGTTTTATTTTTTATGCAAAATTTTTTGATAATCACTTATTTTGATATTGAATTTCCACTTTACTTCATTTTAGGCATAGTATTAGTGATATTGGGCTCTCAAATCTGTCAAGAACTTCTAACTTGATTTTTCTACTCTGTTAGTCCCTTTTTATTTTTTTTTTGTCATTATTACTACTATTATTATTTGAGTAAATTTTAGGATTAACCTAGAAATGAGTTATGATCGGTATCATCATAAAATTATGACTATAATTTTCAGGAGTGATCACCTAATATTTAGATTACTAAGAACTTTTTGATTTGTGAGAGTCTAGGTAAAGGGACTTGTTTTGAATTTAATTATATTTAATAATTATATTTCTTGAACTAAATTCATATTTAATCAAACAAAAACAAAAATATAAATGTTTAAGAAATTATTGGAAACACTTGTGAGAAAATCACAAATATTTTGAAATACTAACTATATATATGGGTTATATTAAGTCTAAACCTATTATTATATATATGGGTTAAGCCTAATCCATCTATATAGAGGCTCAACATGCTTCCTTCTCTTTATTTGGTTGTAATGGATTCAGTGCAACCATTTAAGCTAGGCTGAAATGAGTTCACCTATCATATGTTAATAGTATTATAATTCACATCCTATTATTCATATATGTTATGAATAGTAGTGGGCAGGGGAGAAAAGGAAAGCAAGAAAGTTACCAGTCCTAGAGGTTTTAACCATGAAAGAGAGGTTAAGTTGGTAGTTAAGGAAACGTTAATAAAGGAAATGGTGGTTAGAGTTAGCAATAAAAGGAGAAAAGGGCTTCAATTGTAGAGAAAAAAGAGTTAGTGTGGTGATTCCTATTGCTAGTGAAGAGATTGATTGATGGATGAGGTCATGATGGAAACTGTTCATGATGGCTTTAAGGTGGTAATCGTTTGTTAGGTAATAGAGAGATGGAAATGAGGTGGCGAGTTGCCAGCTAAAGGAAATTAAACAAAGAGAGTTTGATTTTTTCAAAACCTTGGTTTTGAATTTATTAATGCTCTAATAATGTAATTGACCGGTAAAAGAGGGCAATCTTGTTTTTATCAGGGTAAAATTTCAATATTTGATTTAACCTGAAACATTTCAACTATTGACTTAAAATTGGTTTGTCAAGGACTGTTAGATTTGGGGTTGCCCGAGTTATGACATTTGAGGTATCATCATCTTGGGTGTTATGTTAATCAATTTGCACTAAACTTACCATAGTATGGTTAAGTATTTAAGGATCATTTGCATGCAAGTTTCATTAAATTTAATGAAGCATAAATTTATTAAATGCACATACAAAATAGGTTGCTAAACTGTATTTTTAGATAAAATTATAAAAGATGAATAATAACCAAAATGGTGTTGTTTTGATAAAATCTGGTTTAGTCCTTTGATTTCTGATTTCTCTTCTGTTTTGGTGAATTATGGCATTATCCACAAACCACGACAATAACTCATTTATGGTTTCACCCTCCTCTTCGGAATCATTACTGTTAGGTTTCAGATTAAAACTCAATTTGATAACTTTGTTTCTCCAATAGAGTGCATATATCTACTAACAAACAAAATGATCTTTGAGCTACTAGTGTTATAAAGAAGCATACCTTCACGACTGCTACTTGAGGGATAGATTGAGGCTCTAATTATAGAAAAATATCTACGAGTTTGTACTCTCCTATTAATTCTTGAGATGTTGACAACTACTTCCCTATTTACTAAATGTTTCAAATTCATGCTTTGGGTACAAAACTCAAAACCAATATGCAAAATTGCCACCAAACCAAAGTAGAGATATCAAATCAATGAGATATAATTCAAATATCTAAAACTGCAAAAATCCATGTAACATGATAGTTACACCCTGATTCATATAATTATACCTTTGATTGATTTCATACCTTTTATTTTATGCAATGGTGTCCTTCTCCAACTTTAATATCATACATAAATTTGCGTGTCTTTTTCATTATAGTTTTTAGTCTTAGATTTATACAATTTAATCTTTAATTGATTGTTAGAGTTTCCATTTACTTCAATTTCACAACTAATTTTAAACCTTCACTACTAATTTAAAACCATTAAGTGTTTAGAATTCAATGTCTTTCATAAAATGGTCTTTGGCTATCAATTTTTTCAATTTAGCCCTTAATTGACCTTAAATTTTTATTTTTCCTTCTAATTATGGCCATGATTTTAATTAATTGACTTGGTAAAAATTAAATATGATCTTCTAAAATTCTAGTTTTCATAATTAGACCCAAATTAAGCTCTTAAACTTATTTTTTTACCAATTGAATCCCTACTAAAACTAATATGACCCATTTAAAATATAATTAACTCCTTGTCCCTAATTAAACTCTTTTAATTAGAACCAAATTAATTCTTAAACATGATTAAACTTTAATTTGGGTCGATTACATCAAATTATTCTATTAAAGATCTAATTATGTATTGGACTTAGTTTTTATTCAGATTTGTCCAATAATAATTTATTTTATCCTTGAGTTCGAGTAGTTATTTATTCTTGGTCACAACAAGGTACTACTAAGCTTTCAAATTTGTCCATAACTTTCTACTTGATTTTTCTATCATGCTAGCCCTATTTATTTTGGTTGAATATAGGGCATAACTCATAAATGAGTAATGATAACCCTGGTGGTTGAAAGATTCAACTATAATTTTCTAAACTAATTTTGTTTTTTAATCTATTTTCATTTAACACATATATAATAAATCTCCTTCAAATGTCAATAATTTAACTCAAAACACCTCTAAATTTATCTACAACAATAAAATCAAACAAAAAATAAAAATCATCTCTCAACCCTAATATACTTTTAACCAGGAAGATAATGAAAATACAAGTCAATAGAACTTCTCTTATCCAATGGAATTCATTAATGCAAAGAATGATCTTTTTTCATTTCTAAAATATGGTCGATCAATAATTTTCTGTCTCGTTTGCTATTTTATGACAACTTTCATTCTTTTTTCTCAAAAAAAATATAAATTGAGAATAATAAGGCTTTTAAACTAAAGTGAAACTTTCCAAAACCAAATGGGCCATAACAAAAGATAAGGGAATAAAAGGTCCAAAAGGAATGTTTTTTTGTGTGTATTTTAGATTGGTCATATTTTTTGTTCTGTTTTACACTTTGATCCTTTGTTTTTTAAATGAGGCTTTTACAACAAATTATATATATAAAAAAATAAGTTGTATAAAATGATGCAATTGCAATGAAAAAAATAGATAACTATAATGAAAAAAAAAATAGAGCATTATTTCCCCACGTTACTCTATATTTGTATATATAAGGCATGAAACTATGATGAAAACCCTCATCCCTTTTAAGTATTTTTGTTAATATTTAACACAAATAAATATTTATATTTATCTCTCTTTATCTATTTTAGATCTAACAAGTTAAGAAATTATCCAAGTAATTTTATATACTAGAGAATAATATGCAAGCATTATGAATGTCTTTTCTAGCATCTTCAATTTTTTTAATCAAGAATTGAAAATTTAACATTTGATAAAAAAAAATTAAAAATTATATGAACCAATAGATTATAAAAAAAGTCTTGTTAACACCAATTAAAAATTAAAGTGGAAAACTAAAGGATGTATGCCTATGAAGATATTTGATTTTATGATGCAAAATACTCTTAAAATATTTATTTCATTTAATTATAGGAAAGTAAATATACATTTAGTAAGAAATTAATAATTTAGATTTTGTCTAGAAAGTCTAATTGTTAGTATAAATCTCTTTTTATTATTCATGTACTTTTTAATAAAACAAGCACACCTTTTTTTAGCTATGTTGTTTATTACATAGAAATTGTAATCATTTAAAATAAATAAATGAAAAAAATGATTCATTATACTTTAGAAAATTATAGTTTATATCTTGGGTTAAGATATATTTTTACTCCTAGTGCACCTTATTTATGATAAGTTATATTATTGATTGATTGATTGTTAATCTAAGCATGTTTGTTTTACTTGACTCATCTAAGGTTCAAGGAAAATATCCCTTTATGAGGATTTCTTTACCTTATTTTGGGTTAAATCCTAATAGTTCCAAGGCTCAAATTTAACATTATATTTATTTATATATATATTTTTTTATCTTTAATACATGATGATATACTTTACAATATAATTTTGTTCCCTTAAATATTCAAGTCTACAACTAAATTATAACACTTCAAATAAGAAACTAACTAAACAAATTAATTGTTGTGCAATTCTTGGTATTTTGGCCAAGTCTTAATGGATAGTCATAAATCAATTAAAAAATCCATTTTGTATTTTTAAAACATAATAAAAAACATGATTTTATATCTTAGAAAATATGCATAAAACAAAATATACTTTTTGTATTTTTGAAATGAAGATTTTTTTTTTGGAATTTCAGAGAAAACTAGGGATTTCAATATCAAGTTTGAATCTTATAATATAAATCTATAGCCCAATATTAAATGTGATTCTTGAAAAAAAAACACTTTGTGTTTTATAAAGGAAAAAAATAATTTTTCTTTTAAATTGTTTTGGAAGTTTTAGAGAAAAATAAGGTATTTTTAATGCCAAATTTGTATCTTTAAGCGTAAGTATTCTATTCAATATTAGATAAAATTGCTAGAAAAACATGCGAGGGGCCTATAAATTTTTTTTTGGAATGGTCATTGAATTTGTTTTAGAATTTTGTGAATTGTTTTGAAAGGTTTGTTTGTCTAAACATAAAAATATAATCAAATTAAAGCTAAATAAAAGAAAAAGGCTTAGAGTGTGCTATATAAATACACTCTTAGTGTAAAATTAGAGACATTAATAATTTCTTATAAACATGTTTTTAAGAGTCAAACATGGACTTATTGCTTAAAGAGAAACAAGGTGAGCCAAAACACACCCTTATAGGTGGATTTAGGTTTGACTCAACCACAAATGGAGAAGAGGTACAACCCTATATGTAGGCTTAACCCTTAGGCCCAATATTGGACTAAAAAAACCCAACTAACTATATATATATATATATATATATATATAATGTGGGCTTCACGTAGCCTAACCTTACAAGTTGGGCTTGATTTAGCCCATAAATGTTGTTGGTGTTTTCCTGTTTGAGCCACTGTGCATTGTGAGTAAATGCACTATGGATTGTGGCAGTGTGCTGCCGGTTTTGTCCATGGTGTTGCCTGGTCTTTTGTTTGGGTGGCAGGGTTTTTTTCGGTTTTTCACAGGGCCAGCTAAATTAATCTAATTACTTTAAACCATCTCTTCGCCCCTGTGAAATTATGCCGCCACTTTCTGCACTC
Organism: Salix dunnii; assembly: GCA_015731905.1. Classification (NCBI taxonomy): domain Eukaryota; kingdom Viridiplantae; phylum Streptophyta; class Magnoliopsida; order Malpighiales; family Salicaceae; genus Salix; species Salix dunnii. The sequence goes on from CM027671.1 coordinate 4,988,386, forward strand.
CAACAGCTTCAATTCTTCTCTTGCAAATCTCTTACTTTGCATGGCATTCATTTTTCATCTCCTTTTAAAGATTATCTTGCAGCCTCTTATGCTTTGCATCTCGCGTGGGTGTTCAGGGAGATTTCTTTTTTCTATCCGAAAAAAAAAGCAAAAATGAGAAAACTCAAACTTGCTTCAAAAATTCTCAAACTTGCTTCAAAAATTCCCGGGTTTTCGTTCAAACTAGCTGTGGTCCCGAAAATGGAGTCCCGTGAAAAAATCCCGGCCAAGAGAATTTTTCCCAATAGATTCACAGTTAGGGACAAGAGGAAAGCATCTTCAACGATTTCACTTTAGGGCCTCCTTGTATAAGCAAATCAATCCATTCCTAACCCAAAACTCTACCTTGCACGGCGTGATGAATCAACGGCGAAAATTGCAGCAGTTGATTTTCAGCCATCTCGTGTGGGCTATGGGTTCTGTCAAACCGATGACATAACTGGTGAATTTAAGCCTGACGTTGCCCCTCACTCAATTCACGAAAATGGAGTCAAGGTCAAGCAGCAACCATAAAGCCAAATTTCAAGAATTTCCCCCCGCCAGAGATCTAATTTCGTTAGCCTGACGTTGCCCCTCGCTCAATTCACGAAAATGGAGTCAATGTCAAGCAACAACCACAAGCTAAATTTCAAGATTTTCCCCCCGTCGAAGATCTAATTTCGCTAATCGTGACCAGACTTTTGAGAAATTTGGGCAAACATCAAGCAACAGCAGTTTCTCCTAGATCACCAGTTTCCTGTTTCGGCAGAATTGAAGCTGTTGCTGGCATTGGGCATGCTTTCGATGTTGCTTCGCTTGGTTCTTGCCCCGAAGAAGACAACATTGTTCTGTGACTGGGCTCGAGCATGTTTTTGCGATTGATTTGCTTCAATTTTAAATGGTGAGTCAATCGATTTGCTTTGTTTATAAAGGACCTTGGGTAATTTGGATTTCTTCTTTCTCATTACTGAGTATTTTGCTTTTGGCAGGAGCGTTGCCACGGTTTAAATGCGGTTGATGTTCGGGTCCAGATAGGATGAGGAGAGGAGGCAATTAGCCACAACCATCCATTTCCATTTCCATTACAGGTACCGAGAGAGGTGTAGCCAATTTCATTTTTCTCAGGGTCACCATCTTAGCCAATCATATATCAGGAGATTCGCATATTTCATGTCTTCAGTGAGTGAGGGATTTTATTGGTAAGCTAATGTAATTAATTAGGCTTGCCCGAATGGTATGATTGGGTTATGGATGTTCTTTTTTATTTTTGGATGTTTTGGTTTGATTTGACTGATGTTTTTTCTCTTAATATTAATATAATGTAGTGTCCATTGTGCTGTCACTTCACATACTTTTAGTGGTTTTTTTTTTCAATGAGGCCATGCTGTGATTTGACTTTTTTTTGCTGTGGTTGGTGGGGTGGTTTGAACAAGTTTTTCTGGTCACGTATATTTATAATGTGTTTGGCTCATTATAAGTGTTCAGATTCAGATGTAGCATTGTTTTCTTATGGGGTGGTTTGTTTGCTGCCTTTTTCTTTCTTTTTTACCCCGATTCATTTCTGATCTTATCATCATTTTAGTTTGTTCTCATTTTTTGGGTTTTGGTTGTTCAGGGTCGTGGCTAGCTAATTCTAAGCTGTTGCTGCCAGTCTTTCAGTGGTTTCTGGGTGTTCCTCCTGCTGTTTTAAGGTCTGTTTTCTGTGTTTTTTTCTGGTTGCTTTCTGCTTTTTTGTCCTCATTGTGTTGCTTCTATTGTTTATAATGTTGTTGCTGCTGTTGAGGTTTTTGGGTAATTGTTTCTTTTTTTGTTTTTTAGTTGTTGTGCTATTTGTTTGGTTTCTTTCTCTTTCTGGCTGGGTTGTTTTGTTGTTTTTTCCATGTTTTTTGGATGTCTATCTTGGGTTCTTCTTGCCATTGCCTTTGTTGCTTTTTATGCTTCTTTCTTTTTATTTTTTTTGCCTTTTTCTTCCATTCCATTGCCTTTTGATATGATTTTTTTGTTTGAAGATGGTCTGCCCAAGATGACACTTGATAGCTGCTGTTTTTCTTGGATTTGTTGCAGTTTTTCCATGTTGTTTTTGCTGTTTTTTTTGGGGTTTCGGGTGAACACTTTCCTTTATGTTTTGCATGTTTTTTTTTTGTCTCTTCCTTGCACTTTCTCCTTTCGATGGCTGTCTGTTCGGCCTGGGTGTGATCATATGTTTTTGACACTTGATAGCTGCTGTTTTTGGTTGGGTTTGTGTCAGTGTTTCAAGGCTGTTTTTTCTGTTGTTTTTGGGGTTTGAAATACACACTTTGTGATATATTTTATATGCTTCCTTTTATCTTTGCCTTGAATTTCCTCCTGTAAGTTGTTGCTGCTATTGCTGCTGTTTTGGTTGGTTTGTGGCATTTTTTTATTGTTGTTTTTGCCGTTGTTTGGTGGTTTCGAACGGACACATTTTTTGGCATGCATGTTCTTATATATGATAGAAGACTATGGATATTAATGGATTGGGATGAGAAATGATGCATGTTAATTATACATGAGGCAATTGGTTAACAAATGCATGCAGAGGTATTTTGTTTCATAGGCTGATATATTTCCCCGGTTAGATTAGGCGCATTCTACAATACTTGAAATAATTTTTTCCCATTGCTCTTTATATTTTTATTCCAATATGTTTTTGCTTAGGGTTACGCTGTGATTTTTGTGGTTGCCACTTTTTGGGTGTTAAGGTTTTATTTGTTAATTCTAGGCTTCGTTTGGTGAGCCAACGATGGGAAGGTATGGGAAAGGGTTTTTTAAACCTTTTTTCCCCATCATTGAGATCGAAAGAGCCCTTTTCCTCTAGCCTTTATTTTGAGCTTCGTGTAGCAAGGTTAGATAGCTTGGGTTGCATAGGCATCATATCTACGCAAAAAAAAAAAAAATGTTACATAGTATAATTGTTAGGAGATGTTTGGTGTGTTTGTCATATCAGTTTTAGGTTGCTCACGGTGAAGCTGAGGCAATTAAGGTCCAGTTCCTTAATTGTTTTCACGCTATCCCCATTGTTTTATGCTTGCCTTTTTTTTTTAATTTTTAGCAGGTTCTTACACAGTATGATAATACTTCAATGTTGCAATTACTTATGAAAAAAAGCTTATTTCATTAATAGTATGTTATGTCGAGCAAATTCATTGTAATTTGCAGTAATTTTTGGTTTCATCTATCAAATTTAGTTCGCTTTATATTAAATGTTGACGCTGCAGGTTGTCATATGCATTCAAGCCAGTATTAAAATATTTTGCTTTCAAAATACATTGATGATATGTTTTCTAATATGGATACATGGTAATTAACAATAAATTATGCTTGCTGTGCCAATTTAGATCACCTTCATACGCCAACTAGGATTTCAAATGCAATCAAACTAGCATTAAATCATCTTGCTTTCGAGATACATCATCGATTATTGTCATTTTCTACTTGCTAGATCGCTTTTTAATTGCCTTGCATTCAATTTTCGAATTAGGTTTGCTTATCTTGATACGAAATTTTACCTTCAATATAATCAGTGCTTCTAGAACTAGAAAGCATAAATAAGTTTGTTATAATTCATCACTATAAGTGAAACCTGCATAATAGAAAGTTCAGCTATACAGGCTTTCCTTTGCCATTTCCTTTTTGTTGTTTTCGGTTTGTTTACTCTGCCATAAAATCATCATAACTTGGCTAGCAAATGGAGAGAGATAGAGCACATATCAAGGGCAATCACAGAGTGGAACGAGGAGCTTACTCTTTCAATCACAGATCTTTCTAACACTCCAATTTCGGTTGTAATTATGGCGTTTTTTTCCCTTTTTTTAAATGTTTTTAATGGCTGAAATGATTGTTGAAACATACGGTATTAGTTCTTTGATGTTTTTTTGGATGATTTCCTGCATATGTTTTGAATTATCTATGTTACTAGCTAGTTTTTTCAGGTATTCTTTTTTAAGAAATATGACACGTTTTTTGTCTTTTGTTTTGCATTTGTATTTAAAAGATAACATTGTTTTTTGTTGTTTTTCATGCAGTTCTATGGCTTCTATTTTGCATTTTCTCTTTTGATACCGTATTGTCATTTGTAGTTTGCACCATAGATCATCCACACCAATCCTTATTTTTTTTATATTTAATGCAATTTTCGATTGAATAACATCAATATTTTATCATGTTGTTTAATAGCTTGCAATATTTTTTTTTTAAACAGGAGGATTAGCAAGAGGATGAAATTTCTCATTTTGAGGAGGGGTTTTAGCTTTGTTCTTCACGTCGATAGCCCTCTATTTTGCAATGATCCACAAGTAATATAGTTTGCGCTCTTTTGTAATCTTTTATCATGCAGCACCTACATTCAAAAAATATCTAACCTGCGCTTGCGCAACAAAATCCACCTAAAAATGTAAGCATTATATTACCTGGTCTATAACTTTATGTTAATTATATAATATAAGTTTATTGTTATGGATTTTATTATGTCACATTGTATAAGCACAAATGCCCGCGGCAACGCGCGGGCAATATGACTAGTATATATATATATAATGTGGGCTTCACGTAGCCCAACCTTACAAGTTGGGCTTGATTTAGCCCACACAACTTAGTCACTAGCCCATCCTAATGACTAATTTCTTAAACAACTTGTAGAATATGAATTATTATTCACATTTTACATGTTTACACTCAAGGAAGTAATTAAAATAAGGATGATAGTAGAAAGATTACTTGTCCTAAAAAGATGCTTGTTGATTAGAATTGTTGTATGTGGTTGCTCACAGTGCTAATTTGAAGAGGTTTTGACATTGACTAAAAGATATTTATTATAAGAGGAGAAACACTATTGCAAGGAGGAAACTAGTCTGCCTTGGTTGGTGTTGTCATTGCTGGGATGGTCATAAAATGGTGTCTCATTTAATGAAACGATGATGTATTGACACCCTAAGATTTTTAAATTGAGATTTGAGTAAAATTCAATTTAATCTTTTATATATTTTTTTTCTTTTAATTGCATCCTTAATTGACTTTAATATTTTAATTTTATGCGATTTTACCATTGCCAAACTCAAATATCAACCTCTAAGTTCAACGCCTATTCATTTTGATTTCTGGTTTTGGATGTATATAAATCAATCCTCAAGAACTATTTAATTTTCATTTTGCTTCAATTTCAATACCGTGTTTTAACCAAAATGAGTCCTCAAAGTTTGATCCCTTTTCAAAAATTTGCTTGATTGTGAATCTATTTAATTTGACCATTAATTGATCTCAAACTTTGATATTCTTATAATTTTGTCCTTGATTTTCTTGTAGCTTATTTTTTTTTTGTAAATTTATCTAATAATCATTCAATTTGAAATTTAATTTGTATTGATTTTTCAATCTTAAATATAATAGGAGGTACGATTGAACATCAATTTCTGTCCAAAACTCCAACCTAAAACCATTCTTAACCTGTTTTTTACAAGTTCTTCTTCTTCTTCTTCTTCTTCTTATTATTATTATTATTATTATTGATTTCCAAAAGAAAAAGATAAATTCAAGGGTTAAACATAAATATAGGTTATTGTTATGATCCAAACAGCTAAAGAAAAAAGATGGATTGTTCAACTAATCCACAACCTCCAAATTTTAATTCGGGAAATTTGTTCAATGCTTTTTTTTTTTTATTAATACTCATGGCTTAAATACCAATTTGAAAACAACTACTTACCGGGTTATAAGGACACTTATAAGCAAAATCCTACATAATTAGTTGATATTCAGCTAATTCTCCTACCTTGACTTCTTTTCCAATTCTTATCACGTACTTATACCTTACATTTTCAAACATGTAATTTATTGATTGGACCTGACCCACTATTTATTTAAGTAACTGACATGTGAAGTGAATGCTTAAATAAACTGGACTACCCGTCTGACTAGACTTATAATCGTTGACTGTAACCAACTAACACATTAACATAGTTGCACTCAAACTAATTAACCAAACTAACACACTAACACGATTGCACCCAAATTAATCCCATTCACCCAAGCTGATAAGATAAAAATGATTGAAAGCTAATTTAATTAAGACAGACAAGTGACAATTATAATAGTGTTTATTACATATGCCAACCAATCTTATATGTCTGTTAGGTTTAGTTCACTATAGTAGTTTAGTGTAAGATTTGGTCTTGGGAAACCTAATTGCTTCAAGCTAACATCATTTACTTTAAATTTGTTTGATGAAACATGAATTGAGTTCCAAAATTTTTATCGATATTGCTTGGTTTCTATATCTAGGCAACCAAAATAAACCATTAAATTAATTCTAAAAAATAACAAATCTAGAATGATCAAATTTAAAGAAAACATCTTAACAAATAAAATATTTATCTGAGTAATCAAATTTTTAATGAGAGAAAAATAATGGGGGTTGACATTGATCAAAATAAAAAAATCACTCAAATCTGCTCTAAACCAATAAAATTGTATTTTAGCTTGCCAAATTAAGCATCTATAGAGTAGAAAAATATTTCCTCATAATGATATTTCTCTTGGTGTAGAATAATTTGAGGATATCTATTTTTTTTAACTAATTATAATGTTAATAAAAATAATATTACGGTAGCTTGATTATAATGTTACGTTAACATCAACGCCGTTCTCAAATGTGGCTCCGTTTCCCAAATAAAGAATGTTTTATTCAAATGAGGAAACTCCTCAAAAGTTCACAATTTCGCGTAAATCAAACCTAATTTTATTATCTCCTCCTTTTCAAATCACCCAACCCTAAAACCCTAATTACTGTCCAACCAAACCCTAATTCTAAATCTTGTTTTAAGCGAACAATTTCTGTTTTGATCTCAGTGAAAACAACGGAATATTAGCTGGGAAAGGTAAGAAAATCGAAAATCTCAGTTTCAAAAAACGTCCAGGTAATATGTGGGTGCGTGTTTGTTTTTTCTAAATTGAGCCCCCCCTGTTTTGCAGGTAGGTTTGTTTTGACAGAGAATACGCAATGAAGTTTTGCAGCTCTTGTGGAAAAAAGGTCCCCACAACTCGCGAACATCATAAAATTGAGTAATTAATTAAATTTTCAATGCATTGAGTTTTTATATTATTTAACGTGATGTAGACTTCCGATTTTTATTTGGAGCTTTTCTCTTTTATACTAAAATCTTATGCCAGTGGAAAAATAATAAAGCAAGTAAATTTATTTCATTTTATGCTGGTTTTGTGAAGGTCAGGCAATATCTGCGGGAAATCTTTGGCGTTTTCGGGTCTTAGAGCTGATTCCGTATTTATAAATAGGGAGGTATGGTCTCGATCTTTTCTTTTCGTCAATATTTTATGCTTCTTTTACCACATAAATTTTATTTGTAGATAGTGCCGAGAATAATATCGAAAATCCCAAGTGAAAACATTTCACGGGAAAGGTTGTATGAAAAAGGGTTTGTTATGTTGTGCTTCTTTCTTTGTTTGTTCTACAATACATCTGTTCCTATAAAAAGTTTCAAGCATGTGCCATTTGTTTTTAAATTTCTTGCTAGAATAGATAGATAGCCGTGTTTACTTGCCAAAAGTTGAAATTGGAATGACCATGTTTTCTAATTTTTCAAGTTTGTGAAGTTCAAATTTTACTTAGTAATTGAACTAAATTATTTGAATTTTGATTAGTGTAGTTAGCTAATTAGTAAATATATTTTCAAATAATTTGTTTGAAACAAAAGTTGTATGAAGAAAGCACCATCATTTTACTCTAAAGTGCTGTTGGTCGCTATTTACCACAAGAACTATTGTTTAAAGTGTAATTTATGCATTTTAGTTCAATTTCAACCTCTGCATCAGCAATCGTGATGGCTTTTTTGGCTTCAGCCTAATTACTTTTTGACAGTAGTTATTTTTCTTTCATACATGCAGCTAGAGATGACTTGACGAGCAAGCAAAATGGCTTAGGCATGGGTGAAAATCTTGCCATAGTTATTGAAGCCATGAACTATGTTTACTTGCAGTTAAGCTTGGTTGTGACATACATCTTTTGATCAGTTTATTGAGTTCTCTTTCTGTTATATGATGATAGCAGCTTACTGGAATTTCACCAAGGGATTTATGACAGATCAGGTACAGGCTGCTTGTCTTTACATTGCATGTCAGTAAGGAATACATCTCGTCTTTTAATACTTGTGCACCTTATATAGATAAATCCAGGAGATGTAGATATAGGTATATTATAAGTCTTTAAAAGTACTGAGTGTATCCAGGGATGTTTACTTCCTTACCAATGACCCAACGTTATTCAAGGAGACATGCTATACTCTGTTTCTATGCATTCAAGGATGTGTGAACTTCCATCTCATTAAAAGGTACCCTACTTTTCCTGTAAAACGCCACATGGTAGGAGCAATTTTTGTTAACTTTTTCACGAACATCACTGTTTTGTGTTCCAAACAGAAGCTGGACAACTAAAATAGGATAAGAGAGTACTTGTTGGTTCCTTTTTACTTTTATTTTGTTAATATTGCCTCCTTTTCTCTTCTTGTTCTGTATTCTATCTATACTTATTGCTTGTATTTGACAGGAAAGACAAGGCTAAACTCAACTAAAGCTCATTGTTGTCTAGATGCTGTTCTCACTTACAGAAAAAAATGAAAGAAAGTAGGAAAAATGGTGATTAATTGCTTGGATAGTGTTCATTGGTTGTCTCTCTAACATGGGGAACTTTCTTCAATATTATTAGCATACGAATGTTGATTGCATTATTTCATTAATGGTTAAGATTTTTTTTGGTTTTGAAGAGTTTAAGAAGAGTTCAAGATGCAGTTTGGTAAATCAAGTACAACTTTTAATTTGACCTTTAGATCTAGCTAAAATTTTGACAGATGATTTTGAAGTTTTTGTTTTCTGTTTGGTTAAAATTTCATGATTATTGAAAATCGAGAAGGCCTTTAAATAAGGCTTGGAAGTTACTATGCAAGATTGTCTTTGTTGTATTTGGATTATTTTTCATATTTAGATTAAGAATTTAAGTTAATTAGTATTTTTCTATTTAAAAATCTTAATGCTATATGAGTTCTATTAATAAGGTGAGTTTTAATTAGGAATCCTTTTAATAAAGGATTTTAGTTTTAATCAGGAATTCTTTCTCATAAGAGATTTTAAGACTAATATAAATAGATGAGTCTAGTTTATTTTGAGAAGAAGATTATTATTATTAAGACTTTTAATAAAACAATAAAGAGTTTTTTTTTTTAAATTTCTCTACAACTTGTAACCTTGGGGCTTGAGAATCTTAGTTTAACCACACTATATGCTACATTAATTGGTATTAGAGCAGGTTGACCTCTTTGATGGACAAAGACAATAGCAACCCACTGTGCAATGTAGGAGTGAGGGCTTCTAGGGTGTTGTGAGGGCTCAAGAGCAAACTCTAGATTGTTTAGAGCAAATAAGGATCGTGAAAAGGAGAGGAGCTTTCCTAGAGACTTACCTCAAGGTAGGCTAAACCCTATATTTATTCTTAAATTAATGAGATTCCATTCTATGATGGGAGGCTTTTGAAGAAAAAATTTATTTTGTGGTTGGTAGAGTTGAAAGCTTACTTTTATTTCAACAAAGTTCCTTGTCATAAAAAAGTATAACTGATCATGCACAATTTCTTGTGATGTTAGAGAATGATGGTTTGAATTTCTAGATTTTAGAACTTGTATTGGTATGTTTTTAATTTCATCATTGTAAGATTTGAGACAATCATTAATTTTGAAGTTTATACAAGATGATTACGAAGAAATTTTATATTTGGTAGATAAGTTAAACTGTTATTATTTATCTTTTGTTCAATATTTTAAAATAGCAAGAAAGAAAATTATGAAGGAGGTGTCATCACTTTAAAGTAGACTGTTTCAATATCACAATAGTGATAATAACAACACTGCAACAAATACTGCTCATTGATGTTTCATTTACTAATAGTGAAGAAGAAATCAAGAAAGCTCCTAAATTAGTATTTTATAGTGATACTAGATATACTGCAAACAATGACAGAAGGAATATGGTTGAAATTTTGGAAGACATAGATGATGAGATCAAACTTGAAGAAAAAGAATTTGTTAAGGAACTACAAGTGAACTTCATAGGAATGAAAAACATAACTTTAAATATGGAGTTTTCTTTAGCATACGCACATCATAAATTAAAATTTGAAGTTTACCGGTTAAGGACATGTTACATCATGAATATGGGTATATTCAAAATATTTATCCATTTGGAGTTGAAAAGTTCAATTCTTGATAGATAACTAGATGACAAGAATGTTATTGGCAAAACAATGTTTATTGTATTATTTCATTAATGATTAAGATTTTTAGGTTTTGAAAAGTGTAAGAAGAGTCCAAGATGTAGTTTGGTACAACAAGCATAATTGTTAATCTAATTGTTAGATTGAGCTAAAATTTTGACACAAAACTTTAAAGACCCTATTTCCCATTAGATTAAAATTTAATAATAATCAGAAATCAAGAAAGCCTTTAAATAAGGCTTGGAGTCACTGTGTAAATTGTCTTTGTTGTATTTGGATTATTTTTTCTATTTATATTAGGACTTTAAGTTAATTAGTGTTATAGCATTTAGAATTCCTAATGCTAGATGATTTCTATTAAACACTAATTAGTGTTAAACAATTAATCTAATTATTTTTTCTATTTATATTAGGACTTTAAGTTAATTATTGTTATAGTATTTAGAATTCCTAATGCTAGATGATTTCTATTAAACACTAATTAGTGTTAAACAATTAATCTAATCATTAGATCGAGTTAATTTTTTTTTTAATTCTTAAAGCCCTATTTCCTATTAGATTAAAATTTAATAACGATTGGAAATCAAGAAAGCCTTCAAATAAGGCCTAGAGTTACCGTGTGAGATTGTCTTTGGATTATTTTTTTATTTAGGTTAGGACTTTAAGTTAAACTATCTAATTCCACACATACCATGTTTGACATCTAATATGTCAGAGGTTTAGAGCAACATGCCCCTCACCCTACATGCTTGGTATCTAATAGATTATAGCATAGAACAACATGTTGAGGTTCTTGATTCCTTAACCTTGATACGTGATGAGGAGATGTAAACAATTTTAATCTTCTAGGTTATGTCTAAACTATATCTACTAAGACTTCAAATTGTGTTTATTCCACTCCATACCCTCACTCATATAGTTATGAACCTAGAAAACCTATAAATATTTTTTCAACATCTCTTCACTCTAAAATATTTGATTCAACCTTGTCTTTTGCATGTAGAGTTCATAATTTGCATGTTGAAATCATAAAACATATTCAAGCAAGTAATGAGCAAATACAAATTTCGAACTGATTCACATAAGTATCATGATGCACTTAATGCTAAAGATTATTTCATGATAAATATTAGACCTAAGCAGTGTTTTATGGAAACCAGTCATATATTGCAAGTGAGCGGGGCTAGACTATTCAAAATTTTGCAAATGATTGAATCAAGTAGTTATGTTATTAAATCACCACTTAACTTTGAAATTAGCTCTAATTTTGACATAAAAGACTTAGTTAAATATATACAACCTATCTCTAATGCTCCTTTTGAAACCTGTGCCATGTTATCATTGACATAAAATGAACATATTAATGCTACTTTGGATGCACAAATTGTTTTTACCAGAGATGATGAACTTAAGCGAATTCCAATATGTGGGCTAAATGACCATATTAAAATTATAATTGAATTATGAAAAAGACATCACAATAGGTTGATCTTTATCCTTCAGAGCTTTATTAGACTTGCCATGAACTATGCTTGATGGGGTTGAGTTCTTTCAACATTGAGAGAGCTGACAGGAACATCAAACTTGAGACATGGTTAACATGTATGTATAATCTATGATTACTGTAGGCAACTTAACTCTTGTGTTATTAGATTTTATGTTTATTTATAGGGTTTAATTTAGTTACTTTTGGATAATTTACTTAGTGGGCTATACACCTAATTGCTTGTTCTTGTTAGAGTTTTAAAAATTTATATTCTATTTTTCTAAATGATAGATATTTTTGATGAATGGAATAAAATTTACAAAGTTGCAAACTCTGACAATCTCTATTCTTCTCTTCTCTGGCCTTTTCTACTCTTTTTTTGGCTTCTTCCTTTTAGCCTTTTCTTTGCTTTTTTTAGCCTCTTCTTTTATTTTTCATTAGGCTTTAAATCTTCTTTTATCCCACATCAAGAGAATTTTAATATATCGAATTGGAAGTTGGATCTTTTGGAATAGAATGAGGGAGAATCGTCTAGGACAGTTATTGTTTGGCAAAGATTTATGAATACACCAGTAGAATATACTTCAATTTTCCTCTCCTTTGTTTTTTTCATATAACCAGGAATACATAATAGTGGCTTCGGCAGAGTAAAACTCATAAACATTAGGCATATAATCTGAATTAAAGCAGTGAATAAGAACATTATCGTCACTTGTTATGTCCTTGTACTTTTAAATGATTCATGCAGCTATTAACGAGAATCTAGTTGGATATTGCATCAACACGTGCAGTCTGTATTCTTTCTTGTTCACTCTCCTGAAAAGATAACAAAGAAGGAAAGTTGCATTTTTTTTTCTTCTAATCACTTGGGAAGGTTACTTATTTACAATCTGGTATATTGATATGTAAATAGACTCTGGAGCATTCTTCTGCAGGAACTTTAAAGATATATATGTACATCATATATATCTATATATTTTGTATTCTTTGGATGGATGACGTATTTGACATGGAGAACAAATTGCAGGTATAATGATCAAGTCACTAAAACCAAAAATGTTTAAGAAGCCAAGAGTTTACTTGGAGTAACTTGCATGAAAGAATTTCAGAATTAGTCTTGTAAACTGGCGTGTAAAGATTACTTGCTCCTTTATAGCAGTTACCAAGTCATTAGGATGTTTTTTATGCTATTAGCTTTTCTTTAGGAATGTTCCTAGTTAGGTAAGATCTTAATCATGAGACTGTGATCCCTAATTCCTTGTACTAATTTGCTTTCCTTCCAAGTTATGTACTGTTTATTTAAGAAAGAACTTATTCGAATAAATGGTAAATTAATATTCCTTTCAGTATGTTATTTTATCTATATATTCTTGTACTAACATTTGGTATCGAAGCTTTAAAATTGTGAGGGGAGTGAAACACGAGAGGCCTGTGAGTAAAGAGAGTGAAGCACGAGAGAGGAGTGAAATAAAGCTATATTGAAATTGTAGTTGCAATTACCAATGCCAATGGTCATTATGAGCATTAGAGTATATTGATGGAAAATCTTCAAAGGTCTATAGAATATTGGCATTTTATAGAGTTTGACATTTATGAAGGAGAAACATCAATAGATGCAGTACACAGAAGGATACATGATGTGTAAAAACTAAAGGTCGTGAAGGAAAAGAACTACTTGTTTCAAGTTATAGATTATTTTATATACGAGACTATACTTTAGAAAGATACTTCCAAGTAAATATGGAACTCCATGAAAAAGAAATATCAAGTGTTCAACCAAAGTGAAACAAGAAGATCTTTAAGCTTTCATAGAGAGTTTGAAAACTCTTCAGATGAAGCTAAAAGAGTCAATAAATGAGTATTTCTCCAAAACACTAGCTATAACTAGTAAAATGAGACTTCATAGAGATAAGATGGAAGATGTTACAATGGTATAAAGGTTTTGCTATTAATGATATTGAACTTTAACCATGTTATTTGTTTAATTGAAGAGTCTAATGACATTTACTCTATTTCAATTGATGAACTACATAGTTTGTTATTTATTCATGAAAAGAAAAATCTTTATCAATAAAATTCCAAGAAAAGAAAAACATGTATTACAAGTTACAACATGTCAAGGAAGAGGATGTGAAAGACGCAAATTCTAAGGAAAATGAAGGGGAAGGAAAGAAGTTTATGATTCAAAAGGAAAAGGGAGAGAAAACTTTATCAAGTTTAAGTAATGAAGATTTAAAAATCTAAAATCAAATACTATTAATGTGATCGAGACAAACACTGACTTGACATAAGAAAAGATTAAAATAGAAAAATAATAAAAATAAGGTTATACTATTGATGGAACATCAAGAAATAGACAAAAAACCTCAAACCTATGGTATTTGGACACATGTTACATCTACCATATGTGTGGATATAAACCTATATTCGAATAGTTGGATAAATCTTATAGAATGACTCTGAGATTTAGAGATGATTCTAAAGTGACCGTAATGAGAAAAAAAATTAAGATATTAATATCCAAGTTAATAATAATCATATACATCATTATTGGTGTTTTTTATGCTTCAGAATTGTATTCAATCATTATTAAAGATGAAGCCTTGTATGATAAGCTCCGATGACTTTTATGCTCCTATTGTTTTGTTTGTAAGAATACCTCCTGGTGTTCTTATCAACAATACAATCTTCATATATTGTATTTAAATAAGTGATATGAGGGACCATTGATATATATGATCTTGTTCATCCAATTTAAAATGGAAAGAAAAAAAATACTTCATTACCCTTACTAATACAATAAAAAGGGAAATAAAATACATGAACAATAAAAAACTTTGGAAGCATTCAAGTGGTTCAAAGCTTTAATGGAAAATAAAATACACATCAAAAGACTTTTGCAAAAAAAAAAGAAATTTAAAAGCAACTCATGACATCATATACATCATAATAAAATGATGTATCAAACAAAAAGAATTATATCATTTTAAATATAGTACAAAATATACTGGATAATGTAGAATATTATTTTTTTTGTTTGAAATAATCAGTTAAAGTGTGCATATATTGAATAGATTTCCCATATTTATAGTAAAAAAATATGAAGTATGAAGAGGCATGAAATTGTTATAACCTATTATAAATCACTTTAGGATTTTTGGATGGTTAGCTGCACACACACACACCATATAAAAAACAACATAAGCTAGATAAAAAAGCATAAAATGTATATTCCTAGATGCAAATGATTTTTATAAATTGTCTAATAAAGAAAAAAAATGCTCAATATGCTTAACTTTTTTTATAGTGATCCTATCACCTAATTTGAAAATGCATTAAAAAATATACATGATATAAGAGATTCAAGTTATGGAAAGGAATGGGACATGTAGATTAGAAAATAAAAGGTGAATGAAAAGAGTCAAGAGTTTATTATAAATAAGTATTTGCTCTAGTTGTTAAATAAGAAACCATTTGGTTTGTCCTCTCAATTGCATTTTTAAATAGATGTAAAATCAACCTTTTTACATAGAAGTTTACAAGAGTGTGTGTGTGTGTATAAAGAGTGAAAACAAAGTCTACAAATTGAAGAAAAAATTCTAAGGATTGAAATAAACATCTAGGGTTTGGTATAGTTGAATAGAGACATACTTTAAGAAGAAAGACTTTTATAAATATACTTATGAACATATATTATTCATAAAGATTAAAAAATTTGGAAAGATGCTAATGGTCTATTTATATGTAGATGATCATATTTTCACAAGAATTGATGAGATAATGACCATAGAGTTTAGAAGCTTAATGAAAGAGGTTGAGATGATAGACTTGGGATCAACACACTATTTTCTTGGCATGGAAATAAAAAAGTCACCTGGAAGAATTTTCATCACTTAGAATAAGTATTATGCAAAAGAAATTCATCTTGGTGAAACAAAAAGGATCTATTAATATCTAAAAAGGACAAGTGGTTTTGGGGGTATTAAGAACAACGAAAACTTGATATGAATGTATTGGAAATAAATGGATATACTGCTAATGATAGTAATATATATGATAGAGAAAAAGATTTAAGATTATATTTTTAAGGTTTCTAAGGAGCAGGTCTCGAGTTCAAATCAAGATATATATTTCTTGTAAGAGATTGAAACAAGTGAGATTTTACTTGTTTACCTATATCCACAAAATATGTTTTTATAATAAAAAAGGTTTTCCATTATGTATTGTGATAACAAGTCCATCTCAATCAAATTGAAGATATGATGACCAAGTTACTTAAACTAGCAGTGTTTAAGAAGCGAAGGAGTTTACATGTGTCTGAAAATTACCAGTTTAAGGAAGAGTGTTACAATACAAGATTGTTACCATCTTCTGTGAAACATCTTCAAGTTGGCCATGCTCTAGGAGAGAATAGGCTTTGCACTATTTTCTACAAAATCAACCACCTATTCTGTTCTCTAGGAATCATTCAGTAGATTATGAAGTTGTTTATGCTGGGATTGTGATCCCTAACTCCTTGTAATGTTATAATAAAATACCATAGGAGGACTAGTCGTTTAGATGCCAAAAAAACCAAAAATGAAAAAGCAAGCTGGTTTTTTTTATGCAAACGCTACAGTTTGCTCTTGGGAGACAAGTACCACGGGATGACAAAGCATCCACAATGCCAAGTTGCAGCGATCAACAGAGCACTGGGCTACGAAGCACATCTCACACCAGCATGGACCTTCTCTTATTTAATCGTCAGATATCTAGAATTTCAAAGTAAGAGTAATCAGAGTAAAGATCAGAAGACAATATCTGCAACCAAAAGTAATTATTAACATGCCAAGGATTCGGAGGCAGACAAGATAATAAACCAACAGAGGGAGATAAATTATTTTTAAAGTGTGATAGAAGCAGCCATTGTTTCACCTCCATGTATTTCCAGTATCCAAATGTCAATGGAAAAATATAATAGTCTCTGTTGACGTGATGCAAGCGTGATTTGAATTCTTTCCCTAATTGACAGCAATCATGGCAATGTGTGTGAGATTTAGCGATGACAATACCAAACAAAACATAAGGAAAATGAAGCTCTGTGTGTGTCAATGTATATTAGTTTGTTTACACGTGTTATTATTTACTAAATTATAAGTCTTTTCTAATTTCAGATATTTCTTTTATAATTATTAACTTTATTTTATTTTTTTAAATCAACATGTTTGATTTAAAAATAACTTAATATAAAATTTGATATTTATGACTAAATTAATCACTTTTTTAATTGAATTGAATTGGAATTAACTAGAAATTAGGAATATAAATTGAATCATATCACAAATCTCAAAAATTAGTAGTCGAGATAGATGATATATATAACTCATACAATAATAATCACTAAAAGGGTTTCACCCAGCATCATAAACGTTCTATTTTGATTTTATTTTTTTAGTTATATGTAACATGAAGTCATAGATCATTTTATCTCTAGGTTTTTATGTGTCTAAATTATTTTTCAGTATTAATTTAATTTTGTTAGGATTATAATTTAAAAATTAAAAAGTGTAGGGAGTGAAATAAAAAGAAAGAGAGAACAACAGTCTAAGAAGAGTAGGGACTAAAATATAATAATGGAAGAATATGAAAAAAAATAATTCTTTTATGGGGGAAAGAGATCCTAGACAATAATTCTTTTTCAGAAAATATTTTTCAGTGTAGTTTTTTTCTATTTTTCTGAGGATGGAGGAGACATAAAGAGAACATGCAAAGATTAAAGTAGAGACCTTTGTAAAATAAACCCTAGCATAAGAAAAAAAAAACCCAACCACTAAAGTCTTCATTATAGTGTTTTATTTGATAAATAAATTGAATATACATGTTTAAAATAGATAAAATTCAATTCATTTAATTTCTTATATTACCCACATCAACTTCATACTATTTCCTCAAATATCTCTTTTTAAAAAGGCTAGATGAGCATTTTGACAAATAAATAAATAAATTAAAATGGTTTTAATAGTAAATGTCTCCACTTTGAAATTATAAATTAGAGGGGTTGATATAGATTTATTTTTGTAGTATTTTTAGAGAATGATTCCAAACATGGGATTTTACTAAAATCTTTGAATTCAATTAAAAAAGTAACAAACATGTTGAGTATTAAATAATCCAGTCAATACAACAATCAATTATAGAGAAAATAAAGTATTACATCAAATGATGAAAGCAAAAGTTTCAATTAATTAAAGAATGTAATTTATTTCTTTGGTTATATTATTTATATACCATTGATTGATTATAATCAAACATCCTATAATTGTTTCTTAACATTCCATATATTAATGGTAAAAGCACTCGGATTATGCTCATATTTTGTACAAGTGACAGCTTCGTAGAAGCTCCCCCCACCCCCATCTTTGTTTGTGCTTACCATTATGTGTTCAACTCAAAGCAATTTGGCCACCCACCCACCGAGCGAGAGAATTAGGGCATACAAATTTGTGCCTACAAGTACAAATTATATGAGCAAAAAAGAAAAGGTACCTTTTCCCTACACTAAAAGAAAAGAAAAATAAAAAACCTTTTGTTTATAGCAACCATTATATGAGCACTTGAGCTCTAACAAAATTCTGCAATACCCCACAGTACTGTCAATCCAGTACAGCCTCGCCATTCAAAGAATCTAGCAGAGATAATGTGCTCTGAGGGAACAATGAGAACACATAGGAATAGCACAAACAGAACAGGCTTTTGAATATAGATCACTATATACCAAGGATAAGATTTCTCCAGGATTTGAATATGGTGGTGGCTATGATATTTGTGCAGGTGAACCAAGAATCACAACACGTGTGTGGCTTGAACAATTCAACGGGAGCAAAAGTTTTTGTGGTGAAACCATGATGCATGCATGTTGACAAACCTAATTTATCTGTGGTTAGCACCAAATCACTCGTGAATTTGTGGATCATCACCTACACATATAGTGCAGCAAATTTTCAATTTCACACACCCATAACGCGACAAGCATCTTGTGTTGACTAGTGCAGGCTCTTGCCCCCATTTTTGTCATTGTCTGCTTTCGTGAATGAGCAAACAAATGAAAAGTGGACTTGTATAGACATGGTGGGAAACAACGTCATTTTGTATATGACATTGTAACGTAATTTCCTTGCAAGGTTTACTGGGTTCTTTTTTTTTTTTCGTGTGTGTATTTAAGAATTATGGTGCCATACTAGCAAGCCATAAGCTTTTACATGTGCAGTGGTCGAATCCATACGGTGTTGAGCAACTTCTCAAACTGCTTCTTTCATCTTGTAATCACGGTCAGAATATTGCATGTCACGTATAAAATAATCCCGTTAGCATTTAAACATTGGTTTAGTCAGAAATAACTCTATTGATAGATACATAAATAAAAAAATATTGTCAGAAAATATATTATCGTGACTTATATTCTGTCGACCAATCTATTAATTGTATAATCATTGATGAATTTACAAATATAAATAGTGCGACAAGAAATAAAAATTATTAGCATTATTTTTATTGATAAATCCATATGTGATTATGCATATTACCGACAAAATAAACTGCTAGTAAACTCATTCGTGATTATATACATATTACTAATGAGATAAAACCATATAACAATGGAAAATCTTGTAATTTATCTCCTAACCCGTGAACTTTTTGATAGACTTGGTCAATTCGTATTTCCATGTTTAATTTTCAGTGGCGAGATCATATAATTGTTGTCTCAATGGGTGTGGTGTGGTGGCATAGGATTGGAGATCTGCACAACAGGTCTAGCAGGTTTCGAGTTTGAGTTAAAATGTGCATTTCTTATAAGAATCTGAGACAGCCGAAGTTTTATTCATTCATCTAAGCCCACAAAGTGCACTTTTTATAGAATGTGGTTTCCTCGAATAAAAAAAAGATCATATAATTGTTTCTAATTCTCTGGAAATTTTCGAGGGACTTGGTTTGTCAGTAATTCTATTGGTATTTTATATTCCTTTGGTAATTCTATCATACATGTACTTAGTATTAAAAATTAAATTAAATTAAATTATTTCGAAAAATATTTTTTCTCACATTAAATCAAGAGTGAATTAACAAGCAGGCTTGCTTTTGAAGAAGAATCACCATCTATCTAGTGCTCATATTTCATGATTCTGAAAGCAAGCCAAGTTGGTACGGTGGGCTTAATTTCTTTTCCATTACCATGGTCCTTTTATTAATTCTCTAGCCAACGTATACGTGGATGGGTACCATCACCTTCACACGTCATCATTTGCACCAAAAAAACTCTGTCGAAAGGCCTACAGCACCCGAGTAAAATAAGAAATTGGTTTCGCGAAACCACATGATGAGCCAAAACTATGGATTGAATATTATCGCCATGTTTCCTTCTCTTAATCTATCATCCAACTAGAGAATTAATAACTTCCATGTATGATCTGCTGCATATAATGGGCTTTTGTTTATAATAAGTTATTGATCTTACTAATCATGCATGTATACAATCTATGATTTTCTTATTCGGGAAGTGATGGGGTAGTAGAATTCGGTACTGGCGTAGATTATGCTATTTATAAAAGGACAGGTTGTCTTTTACACTATAAAGATGGAGAATAATATACATTATGCTAAAGTTTCCAGGCTGTTTTCAGACTTTTGATTTATTAAGAAGAAAAGGAGAGAGTGTGAGAGAGAGACGGGGGCTAAAAAGTATGAAATCTTGTGAAAAATGGAATTATCTTTCAAGTAATTGCTTAATCCTGAAAGTTGCAGCTAGCGGAAAGGAATTCACATGAGGAAGTAATTTCTATGAGACCTAGCAAATAAATTAAGCTGGCATTGAAATGCAGCCTATATCAATTACGTGCCAGCTAGGGTTGCATGCTCTCTCAGGGAGGAAAAAGAAAGCCATTAATTAACTGCAAAAAATTTCATGCGTATTTACAACGTAGATGAACACTTGAAGATGAACCAGAAAAATAAAATAGAAGACCATTCAGTCTAGATATGGTGCAAAGATGGAGTTTATTGTAATATTGGGAGGTGAAAATCGCATTAGGTTTTAGGTTTTCACCGTGGTATTAGAGAGAAATACTGAAAATAACATATATCTGATTGTGTCTCATATCAATCAATCCATGTTGAAAAAGTCGTCGGTATATAGACTTTGATAATAAGAGATTGACATTCCAAGAATATATAGCTATTGTTTTGACATATTGGGTAGCTGACTAAGGAAGAGGAAGAGGAGTATATGTGCATGTCAAAAATCTTGAACTTTGACTTGTGCCGCAATTCCATTAATCATCATTCCTTCTGTGACTTTGCTCCCTTCTGTTCATCACTATTACTACTGATTTCAGCTGAAAATTCTCATGAAATTAGTGGGACTCGTTTGGTAGAGTGACAAACTTGACAAGTGACCATTACACATGTTCCACTGTTGTCAGATTACGTTGGCATGTCGTGTACATGATCCTATAATCACATTTAAATGAGTTGTTTTTACATATTAAATTAAAAGGAATTTCTCAACTTAGAAAGTTGGAATAATTTCACAACTCATCTGAAAACACAACATGGAAAGTTTTGGTTTGTTTTTCTTGATTTGAGATGGACTGTGTAGTTTTTTTTTAAAAAAAGATTCAGGGTTTTACGTCAAATCACTAGCCGCCAAGGAGATGAATTCATATTCCTTGTATATAGAGAGAGCGTCTTCAGCTAGTCTATCATCTTCCATGTCATTTCCTTCTCTAAGAACATGAACAAAGGAAACTAATTTAAAGCTTTTGCAAATAGAATTGAACTCATTTTGAGATCTCTATGGTCTGCAAACCAAGGGATTGCACTTTTGAAGCATTCTCATAGGAAATGCCAAGTTCAATGGCTCTTTTGATGGCATGAACCTCCACCTCACCAGACGCTCTTGCCCCAGTAGGAGTTGTTTTCTTAGTGCAAAGAAGACAACCCATGTGATTAGAAACCTCCTCTCTATAGTGGAGTGTTTTTTATTGCTTAGGAAGAAAGCACCCACAATCACAATGGCGAAGGAGTATTCAAACCTCATTCAAAAAATCTAAAGAAAGCCACTTATCTAGAGTGTGTGTGTGTGTGTGTAATTGCTTGTACGTAGGGCCGGGTGTGTAAATGCTTATCACATTTTTTTTTTTTTTTTTCATATTAACAACTATTCTAGGTCGACTTAGTCATGTTGTACCCTTGAGTTATGGGACGGTAAGATGTTGGCTTTCTAATTGTTTAAATATAAGTAAGATTATTCAAAGTTTTTATATTGCTCTTTTACATTCGAGTATTTATGAACAAAATAGGAATGTTGTTAGGACCATTGCCGTGATAAATACCCCATGAAGAACTTGTCCACCCTTGTTTTTGGAATGTCACAGAATTCTTATCTATTATATATATATATATATATATATATAAAACCAGTTAATTTGAATGAAAACCCAGTTAATTATAGGTAACTTCAACTATCTTAATCCAACCTTGCTCTCTCATTTATATTAGACGGTTCATAACATATTTAAACAAAAAAATAAATAAAAAAATCAAATAAGGATGTCATATAACACACCCGACCTTGGGAGCACGTTTAATTTTCGTGAACAAGAAATTAATTTATCTCTTTTCTTTTCAAGTTATGTTAAATACAAGACACCCTCATCATAGGACAAAAAAACAACTTAATAGTAAATAATTAAACTTTATCTAGGCGGCAGTGGGTCCACAATGAGCATCATCGGCTAGTAATGTGTAGAGGATACAAATTAGTGGATGAAAGAAAATAAAGTTGCCAAAGCTAATCAATCAATCAATCAATCAATTTTCAGCAAGCTGATAAGATATATGTGACTTTCCCTGGTTAACTAGAATTGATGGTGAATCTCCCTCCCTCTCTCTCTTGCCATGTAAAACATCCAAGAAATGGGCCACTGCTCGCCGAGGAAGTAACCTAAGAGACAAGGGAGAATGTCATCTGTCTGTCCACCGCCCAAACTCGAATGAGTCCATCTTTGAATTGACAGGCATCAATGATGGTGCCTTTTGATTCCATGTTTTCAATTATGTCGTCAAATAAAAAAAAACAAATACTTTCATTAATTAATGCTAATAAGATGCACGAACATGTAATTAAAATTAGGGGTTGAATTTGTCTTCCTCACGTGAGCGAAGCTAGCTAGCTAGGATGTTCCTGGTAATACATTAAAAAACAACACAAAATTGTTTGGCAACCTGTCTGCTGCCTGGCAGCAAGCACCTCCCCGCTCGCTATTTCCTTTCTTTTTCTTCCCCATCTTTTTTTTTATCCTTACATGCAGACACATATCTCAAAATATTTTTCATTGAATGTACAACCTTAAACCTTTAAATTATAATTTTTAATTGCTCTAAACCAACTTTTATTTTAGTAGCTACAACTTTTTTTTACCTAATCATTCTTTCCACTAATGAATTACTCTAAGAAACTATACATAAACACCTGAAAACATAAAAGAAAGATATAAAATTTATGAGATTTTTTTTATCAATTATTATTGTGGATTATTATTAAAAATCGAACACTTTAATAACTCATAATTTATGATAATTCATCTTTAAAGAACTGGATCAAACTTTGAAACAAGATCTCATCTTCAAATAATCTTCTTTACAATCATAAACAACTAGATTGTATCACGGGGTTATTAAAAATCTACATGTTTTGGGAAACCTAATATGAACTAGACATGACTTATTTCTATTTTCTTTTTTTATTCTTAGTTTTTTTTTGTCTATGTAACAATAAGTTTTGCAACTAGTTTTATATATTTTGAACATTGTTTTTTACTTAAATCTACATTTTAAGTTCCAAAAGAATAATGAATTAATGTTTGTTTTTGTTTTTTTAATGAAAGCATTTTAATTCTATAAAAATAAAAAATAAAATATTTCTAACAAAAAGAAAATAGAAATACATGCGAAAGAGTGAGGGAGAGGAAAAAATTAAGTTGAAATATTCCTAAGAAAAAACAATTTTCATAGGAAAGGCAATTTTTCTTGGAAGTAATAGGAGAATAATGAGATCACTAAAACTGATAAATAATATAATTTTAATAAAAAATTAATGTTGAAATAAAGAAAGAAAAAAATGGGATATATGGCATTCAAATGCAAGGAAGCTGGAAAAAAAAAGAATGAAAGGGAAATGAGGTGATATGTTTTTCTAGAATTCTATAATTGCCTTTAGTCTAATTTTTTTATTCACTATTGACTTTTATATTACATATGTAGAGATAAAGACAGATACTGAGAAAGTACTTTACAATTAAAGGGAAGTATAATGTTATATTTTATATGAAGGGCAATATAGTTATTTCATAAATAACACCCTTGTGTAGAAAATTAGACAAACTTATGCAACCCCTTGTAAAGGGATAATATTTCTCCTTTAGAACATCCTTCTATAAGATAAAAATTGATTTTTGTATAGTCCAAAGATGTTTTAAACAATTTCACAAAAATATTCTCATGTTCACTCCATCATACCAAACACTTATTTAAGAAACTTGATAAAAACAAAATGCAAAATAGGCATGATACTCTAAATTTACAAGGGAATAACTCTTATTATGAAGAAAACTCCTTAACAAATCCTAGTACAGAAAGAATGGGTCATTGGATACATACCGGGGCTTTATTTTCTGCACACTTGGTACCATTTGAAAGAATATTGAGATGATTTTAACAAAACTTTGAAAGACAACTAAACTAGGTCGTAATTGGTTAGGGGTTTTATTTGATGTTGATTTAGGGTTAATTCCTACCTTGTTTGATGGTCGTCTAAGATATAGTTAATTTTTTTTTGTTAAGATCACTATCAATGTGTTAAAAATTGTGTCCTTGTTGACCAACTTTTTCTTTCCCTTATCCCATTTTCTATTATGTGAAAACAACTTATCTCATCTTCCTTTCTTGTCTATTGAATCTTGAATCTCATTTCTTAACCATTGAATTTTAATAAAATTTAGGTTAATTTGATATATGTTAATTAATTTGCATAAACCATGCATTTTGGCTTGTTATTAAACACATAGGTCACAATAATATAAACCTGCTTAAATTATATTTTTTTGCAAATACTTTTTTAACCTATATTATTTTTTCAAAACTTTTGACCAAAAAATATTATAATGGTTTCAAACAATAGCTTGTGTAGGCTTTCTTCAATAAGTAGTTATGACAAGCAACCCATGTGAAAGAGAAAACAACGAGTTGTTTTTAGAAAATAGCATAACATTAAGTATTGGCTCAACTGTTATAGACTTTATATTGTTATTATGCTCGAATATACAACTAAGTTAAAATATATTCTTAGAACTCTTTTGATCATCTTTATCAACAATTAGTTCATCACTAGAATAACCATCTTCCTATTCATCATCTTTATATGACTAAGGAGGGAGAGATGTATCAAAAGCTTGGTTAGAAGAGGATAAATATGAATTCAAGCATTCGTTATTTTTCAGTTGTCTCCATAACTAAATCTCTTATTTAATGAGAAACACTAGTCTTAAAAGGGTCTAGGATTGTAGTGTTAATAAGGACCCCTAATAGTTGATAGAGAACTTTGGCTGACATTTATGAGATGATACCTAACCACTTGACTTTGATATGTTATAATTGAGTTCAAACATCTCTTATTCCATTCAACCAATATAAAGCCAAATATATTTATCCAGGTGAAATGATTAGTTTCCCTATCTATATGAACCCCCTGGTTTGAGATACTAAAAAATCTTTGTAATTTTAAATCATTTTTTTTCTAAAACTTTCATCATAGCTTTTAAAGTTGCAAAAGAGATTATTGCTATACTTGCATCAAGAAACCTAGAGCCAACATGTAAATAACATAACATATTTTTCCAATAAGGCTCACTCCATGTTGGGAGCTATAGTTCCCACCAAACTATACTGAAATTATTCTGAATCCAAATACCTAGGTGTGAAGGGGATAGAGACTGTTTAATGTGTATATTAGATTTTAGGATTTTAGGGATCAAGATGTTGTTGTTATGCATCACACTTTTGTAAAATCTATTACCACACAACCTAAAGATTAAATTTGAGGGTTGATGAGGCTTATAAGAAAGGGCTCTTTTTGATGTTATGGTCATGGGTGATGTTTAACAGGTTTGACCCCTAATTTAAAGGACTCAAACCAAATTCTATTTAGACGTTCCATTAAAGATTCAAAAAGTAGAGAGAAGAAAATAGATAACAACAAATTGGTTTCAAAAGTAGTTTTTCTTCTTGAAATAAACAAACTTGAGATAAATCTCAACTTTGAAAACTTCTTTTTATGATCATAATACTTTACCCAAGAGGGAAATCTTTCAAATAAGTCTTTTATGGGAAAGATGGGCTAACGAGGGGAGTAAATAGCCCAAGGAGAAATAAGGTTGCGATTGTGATAATAACTGAATGTTCAAGGTTGAGGTGTTATTTTGAAAAGAAGTAGAGGCTAAAGAGGAGAATTATGAAAGCTTTTTAGATGGTGGGTTAGTGGTGGTAATTCTTTTTCTTCCTATATGACTACTACTACTATTATTTTTACTATGAATATTATTGTATTATTATTATTATATACTAAGAAAATTCTTTTATATTTGTTTTTAGAAATTTGTGTTTTTAAGCAATTATGTATATTTATATTTTCTACAGCATATCCTTTTCTTAATCTTTGGAGTGAGAATGACGACAGTTATTTTTAATTTTTCAAAGATTATAAAAAAGAACAATTAATTTTTGAAAACTCAACAAAACTTGCAAAACCCATAATATAGAAAATAAAATAAAATTGAAATACCTAGAAACATAGATAGTGAAAGAATTAAAATAATTTATAACTGTATGAAGAGAAAATGATTTTACAAGTAGGCTTAATATATAAAAGGAGGATAAGATAGTAGAAAATCTTGACACAAGCATACAAGAGAGCCACAAGTGTAACTTTGACAAATTAGTATGAATTATATTCTTTAATTTGATTGCTCAAAACGTGTTTTAGGCCATGAACGTTGTCTTAATTGCTAACCAATTAACATAACCTAAATCAGTAGCTCAAAAAGATTTGCAATGGGATTTGATCCTGTTCACATTGAAAAGGAACCACATTCAAAGCGGTCGACATCCTACGAGCATCTATTCAAGATATTGTTTTAACAGCTTGATTTCTTTTTTCTTTGTGGAAATCATCTTATAATTGGCACAATTCTAAGCCAGAGAATTATTAAACAAGGAGTCAAAATCCCGAAATTCATAATTTATAAATCAAGACCAAAACTTTAGCTACATCCATCATTTTGTAGTGTAGTGGTTAGTACACATAATTAATTTGCTCAAGTGAAAAAGAAAAAAAAAATCCAACCGCAATGACCGACAGAAATGCTGGAACTATGGGCCCAATGAGATTAATTTCATGGCAGTATAGTCTGAAAAATTGAAAACCAGTGCACGACACATGCTGAGCCGCGAATGATTTAGGCAGTTTTCACTTTGTTTTCTGGCTCATGAATTCATGTATAGTCATTTAAATTTCCAACAGTGTACCGCATACACTATACATCTTTCTGGGCACAAAATAACATGATGGGTGACATGAAAATGACACCAAGGAGATAAAGTTAGGCAAGTGGGAACTCATCAGAACACTAGAAAATAAAATAAAATGGTAAGTTGACTTTGTGGTGAGTAGTCTCTATTATTGTTTTACATGCTTGGAAATAAAAAAAGTTTTCAAGTCATAGGTGTGAGCGGTCTATATAAAGCACCACTCGCTATGCTTTCTCTTGCCATCACTGCAAGTTGCTTCTTTGCCTTAACATCTACTAGTATCGTCTTGTTTGATCAGCTCGATCCAATATGGTGCACAAGGGTTCTCTGGTTCTCCTTCTGGCTCTCTCTTCAGTGCTATTTTCAGTTGCAGTTCCAACAACTAGTGAGTTGCTAAGAGGGTTTTGCTTATTGATTTGATGGTGTTATCATTCATTTCAAATTATTGATCTTCATTGAATCTGCTTGCTTTCATAGGAAGCCTCAAATCAAATGAAGAAATCCCATCAGAAGTCCAAGATTTACTGCCTCAGGTCCTCCCTCTGTCTTTTTGGGATTTGTTAGTGCGAGCTTTTAACGATTAAACTGGTTGTTTTTTGAAGTAGCAGCAATAATTTTGCATGTAAATGAGTGTATTCTTTTCTGGGTTAAGTGATTTGCTTATGTCTTTTTGTTTAAAGTTTTTTCAAAGGTGGGGGGGAATTCTTTACTTAGCGTATATGATCCTCTCTCTCTCTCTCTCTCTCTCTGTGTCTCTGATCAGTGCTGTTTCCATGGAATCTAAACCTTAATTACACGGTATTCATGAGGGTGTTTCACCATTTCTTTGCAGGATGCGGTGATTTTAACCAATAGAGAGATGCTCATTGATGTGGGAAAAGGGTATATTGAAGGGAGGATGGACTTAGAAAGCACAGACTACCCGGGAACTGGAGCAAACAATCACCATGATCCGAAAACCCCAGGAAAAGCTTAGAGTCACAAATTTTAAGATTTTATGTGTGTGCATGAAGATCGAGAAGAGAAGGTGTGGGGGTTTGTTTGTTTTATGAAGGATATTGCTTGTCTGTAATAAACCCTTAATCCATTGCTATGGAGGGATGTTTGTTTGTGTATAATTTATCTTTTTTTTTTATTAACCTGAATAATCGGGTTAACTTTCTTATATCTCAACTAATTTTATAATTACTGAAATTAAATCTATCTTTAATTCGGAGTTGACGTGCGGTTTCATTTTCTACCTGTATAAAATATGATGAATTAGCTTTATTGCTCTTTCTAATTTATTTGTATTTGGTGCTATTTAATATTAATGTATGCATGATGGTGCAATTTGTGCTTATATATATATATATATATATATATATAACTATTGGATTTGAACTCCTCATCAAAGCAAATGCTCCAAAAAGCAACTTTGAGTTTCGGCAACGTAATTAATTTTGCCTGTCATCTTTCATTATCCGTATAATTGTACCCATCCACGTAAGACCAAAAAAGTTGGAAAGAATTTTTACATAAACATAAAAATACACGAAAAAAAGAAAAAAATATATAAAATTTAATTTTTAATCTAATTAATTTTAAAAAAAATATAATCAAAGAAAAATCAACCTTAGCTAGCACCTTGTATCGCAACCTAGATATGAGTTTATGATAATATCATAAAGATCAAATAAAAAAATAAACCAATATTCTTAATAGATTCAATATTGAATATTAAATGAAAAGGAGAAAAAAAAACTAAATATATGGGATCTCAATAATTTCACTTAAAAGCAAGTGAACTCGACCTCACATGTTAAACCTATGATGTGAGTTATGAGAGATGGATATCTTAATAAAATAAAAATAAAACAATTACAAAGTTTCATAATAGATCAAAAGATTAAGGTTGATATTAAAAAGAAAAAAAACTAAATCCATAAAACTTGAATAACTCCACAAAAAGCATATTAAAAATAAAAACATGAAATCTAATTCCTAAAAAAATAATATTAAAGATTATATTGGAAAAAAAACTTTATAGAAAAAATGGATTGATTGTTGGATGGTAAAATTAAAAAATAAAACAAATTGAGAAAATATAAAAATGAATTGAGATGACTCGTATCTACCTGTCACACCTACAATCCGAGTGAGAAGATTGAGATAAATCTATAAAAAAAATTAAAACAATTATAAGCCTAATTAAATTTACCACTTAAAAAGGGATAAAATATATTAATAAAGTTAACTCGTGTCAATATATCAATCTTGCATTACAAGCTGGATCATAGCTCAATTTTAGGTTTTTACCAAAATTACATTTTCCTTTTGAAATTAATAATAAAAATAATAAATAAATATTATCAACTTGGGAATAGAAAGAAGAAAAGTGTTTTAAATGTATAGAGAAATCAAGCTAAAGTTTTAAACAAAATTGAGAGCCTCATCATACTTCATTATACCCATTACTAGAGAGATAATGCGGATTCAATATTAAATTAAATGATTATTGGATGAATGTATATGAAAATTAAATCCAATGACTTAATTAGGGTTTTAGTAGGCCAATATCATTTAACAATGTTTAAAATATAGGTCAAATTAAAATATTTAATCAGAAGTAAAGACTTAACTATAATTTTAATAGGTCAAATAAATTTTAGTGGGGAGTTAATTGATAAAACATTAAGTTTTTAGGAGCCTAATTTAGGTTTAATTGAAAATGTATGAATTATAAAGGACCAAATATAATTTTTTACAACTAAATTTGTTGAAATCAATGACAAAACTGCAAGAAGATAAAAGTTTGAAGGTCAATCAAAGGCTAGATTAAAGAAATTCATAACTAAAGACATTTATGCAAAAAGTGTGGGAATTCAATGATCTAATTTAGTTAAAAATAAAAGTGTAATTGAAGAGATTCAAATTTTTAAGATCAAATAGGGACACATTCAAAATGATCTAAAACCAAGTATTAAGATGAGAAACACGATCAAATTAGGGGATACAATTGAAATTGGTTCTTAAAATAAAAATTCAATCTAGGACCTAACTGAAAAAAATAAAATTAAAAAAAAAACTATTTCAAACTTGAAACATGAAACAATGTTGCTTCATTTTAATAAAACAATTTTGGTTTGTTAATAATAAAAAAAATAGAAAAATCAAAGTTGTTTTAGGTAAAAATATAGATTATGTTCAACCTCCTTATAAGAAATAACTAGTGGGCATTGATTTTTCACCATTTTGGAGGACTTAACACCCTATCTCTCTTTCACACGATAAAAAAAATACCATTCATCACACTTTGTTACTTATACTCTTTTTTAGGGAAAAAGAACACAATAATTTTACAGCACTGAATACACTATACAAGGATCCAAAGACCCATGCCCAAATTTTTTTTAAAAGGGAAGATCAATGGTTGAAAAGGGAAGTGATAATCCTTTAAAATCACTATAAAAAAGGAGTTTTTTTCCAAGGGAAGGGGGATCTTTTCTCTGGTCCTAAAAAAAAAGCCTCCATTTTTCAAATAAATTAGAAGTAAGGACTTAATTATACTTTCAATGGGTCAAATAAATTTTATTAGAAATTTAATTGGTGAAACATCAAATTTAAAAGCTCAATTTAGGCTTAATAGAAAAGTTTGGAATTTATTGCAGCAAATATAATTTTTAAGCCCTCATCACCAATATTTAAACCCTTTCTTGTTTCTTTTGAGTGTATATTTGATTTATAACCTCCTAAATAGTGTATTTTTGAACCATATAACTTTTATTTTTAATGAGCCTTTATGCCCTTATCTTTGAGATATTGTGTTTTCTAGCCTATTTTTTTTCTTTATGAGTTACGCTTTCAAGTCCTCAATTTTAACTTTTTTGCAATTATTAACCGTTCGTTGATATGGTTAATTCATAATATTTCATCTAAAATCTCTTACAAGATTTCTTGTTGTACACATTGTAAATAGAGACAATTGTCATAACTTTTTTTTTTAAAGTAAAAAATAAAATAAAATATAAAATCACTAACAACAAAGACTGATAACTTGAAAAAAAAAACACAAGTTAAGAAAGGTTTAAAATGCATAGAGAGATCAAGGTAGATTTTTGGATAAAATTAGGATCACAATTGTACGTAGTTATATCCAAGATTGAGAAGACATTTTAGATTTAAAATCAAATTAAATGATTAATGGAAAAATGTACATAATTATTAATTCCAAAAACTTAATTGTATTTTTAATAGGAAAATTTAATTTAATCATGTGTCCAATTAAATGTTTAATTATGTTTAAGAATCGATCTATGTCAAACTAATAAAATTAATGATGTGTAAGGATTTTATTATATTTTTAATGGGTCAAATTAGTTTTATTAAGGATGTAATTGGTGAAAAAATAAGTATGAAAGCCTAATTTGAAATTAATTTTAAATATTTAAATGTTAAAGGACCAAATTTAATTTTACGAGTTAATTGTTTGAAATCAAAGACAAGATTTCAAGAAAATCAAAGTTTGAGGGTTAATGAAGGCGAAATTTAAGGAGTTCACAACCAATGACTTTTATACAAAAGCTTGTGAATTCAAAGATCCAATTCAGTTGAAAATAAAGGTAAAGTTAAGGAAAATAAAATTTTTGAAATCAATTAGGGAAAAATTCAAAATTATACAAGACCAAGGACTAAGATGAAAAATATAATCAAACTAAGGGATCTTTTTGAATTTTTGCATGGTTAAATTTGAATTGATTTTGAAAATCAAAATTCAATCAAGAACCTAATTCAATAAATTGAAATTTGAAATCTTAAATTAAAAAAGAAAACTTAAACCTTATTCAAACATGAAGCACCAAACAACAACTTATTTTGTCTAAATTGATATTGTTTTATTAATTATTATCTAATAAAATAGAAACAAAGTCATTTTAGGAGAAAGTATAGATTGTTTTTAACCTCATCATGAGAGAGAATGCATGAGTTAATTTTTCACCATTTTATAGGATTGAAACCTATCCTTTCTCATTTAAACAAGGCAAGAAAATCACCCATCATATTATCACTTATATTTTCACCTTGAAAAAATAACAACACTTATATATATATATATATAGTAAAAACATCATCTCTCTAAATATTATAAATCCCTCCAACAATACTCTTTGCCTCTACATATATAACACCTACATGATGTCATCGAATAATATTTATGATGTCTTATGCCACACCTCCTATACAATGTGTATATTAGCCTTTTATAGTCAAAATACTATTATATAGTACTCGTTCTCTATCAAGCCTCTAGTGCTAACCTGTATGGAACTTCCAAATTCTCCCTCTACTACAAATACTCTATTTTCCTTGAAACTACCTTGAAAACTACCCATTATTCCTCTTATGTGAAAGAATGGGTCTGCCGAATGAGCATTGGTTCACTTGTTGATCTTGATAAGTCCCAAATTATCCTCTTCATCCTTTAAGCAGTTTGTATCAACTCATGAATAGACTGAAATGGCAGGGCCATTAACACCATCTTTGACTTTTTATTGAAACTCATCTTGAAACCGCTATACCTAATAGCACTATAAAGGAGAGAGATATATAAATCTTAAATTTTTGTATCATAATCTAGGACAATCATATCTCATATTATAAGTCTAGAAACTCATGTTCCTTCTCTTTCATATATTATCATGGGTAGTATCTCTCCTCAAACTCCTCCTTGAAGTCTCCTAACATAAGTATCTTGCCAAATATTATCTCTCCTAATTTCCAATAGAGAATAGGTACTCTCAGCTAACAATGGGTTGCACAATTAATACAAGACTTCTCTGACACTGGCATATGAGTCATCACTCATTCTACCTTTCTTAACCAATACCCTTCCTACCTTGACATCTTTCCCTCCTAAGAAGGTCACACAACTTGTCTCTCTCATTCTCTTGGGAATAACCAAAAAATTGGATTATGAGAAAGATGCAACATGTATTTTTTTTAGCTATCGCAGTGTAAAATTACATTGCAAAGTACACTCATAGATAGTTAAAAAAAATATTTTTTTAAATGCAGTATAAAATTATTTTGGTTAGTCTTTCAACTTATAATGAGATAGAGATTCTTTCACGAAGAGAGATCTACGTTAATTTTTAGAATAGACAATGAAGAAATCAAACTTAGAAAAACAAACAAACAACAATGCAGTTTACCTTGGGTAGGGGGCACTGGGGTGATGCGTCTTTTCCTTGCACAACAAGTCTCCTTATCTTGACTCTCGTAGACCAATAATACTAGGTGGTGATTTCTAATAATTATAGTCGTAATTTTTGCTGCTATTGTCGTAACCCAATTTTTGGGTTACTCTCCAAAATAAAATAAAAATAACAAAAATAAAATAAAAGGGGTTTGGCGTCGGTAGAAAACTCAAGGTGGAAATTATAAATATTTTCTGAGCTGAATCGTATCTCTTATGTGCCAAAAAAAAATGAGAGGAAATACAAATTCAAAGTGAAAATTAAGTCAAAAATCATAACTATATTTTGAATAAGCCAATTTGATTTAATCATGGGCTAATTTAAAGTATTGTTATGTTTGGGAATCAATTTAGGATCCAATTGAAGAATTTAATTAAGTGCAAGGACTTAATTATGCTTTAAATTGATGAAATTAATTTTATTAAGGGCTTAAATGATGAAAAATTGAATTCTTGACTTTAATTCGGGCCTAATTGAAAAAATCAGAATTCTTGGAGACCCAATTGAATTTTTCCAAGCTAATTTGGCATAATTAGAGATCAAATTGAAGACAATTGAGAGTTTAATTGTCAATTGAGGGCCAAATTGCGTGAATCAGAAGTGAGGGACCAAAATGAAAAAGGCGTGCAAAGCCAAGGGTAATGTTGAAATTCGGACAAGGGAATAATTGCATAAAATTACAAATTTAAATTTAATTGAGGGTGCAATTAGAATAATCATAAATTGAGGGACCAAACCGGAATTATGCCCCCCAAAGCTGCCACTGCAACCCCCCTGCTGCTGCCATTTGCACCTTCACTGCCAACCAGCCACCACGCCGCCGACAGTTGCCACCACGCCGTCTGTCACAGCCACCACGCCGCCAACCAGTCAGCTGTCGTGTCAAGCCAAAGTCCCCTATACAAACCACCATGGACGATGCACCAGGGGAGGAGAGAAAAGGGAAGAAAAACGCAGAGGAGATCCGATAAAAACTGAGAAAAGAAAGGGAATTGCTGGAAATTTAAGGGAGATTTTAACAGATAAAAACAAGGGAAGATCACGAAATAACACCATCACCTTCCTCGGCGTCAGCTTTCTCTCCAGTTTCAACAACCACACTCTCTCTCTAACAGCCTTGTTGGACTCTCTCTCTCCACCATTGCAGGTCATTCGACCACCCCAAAACCCTCTTTATCATCACCATAAAACTCCCCCACATACTAGAAATCGTGACCTCCAGCCAGCTCCAACAGCGACGACAGCGTATGCGATGAATGACAGCCATCAATGCAGCAGTCCGGCGACTTTGGAAGCTCACTCCGGCCACCACAGGCCTCCATTTCCAACGCCACAACGATAGGAAAGACCACCTCGATCCCCTCTACATGGCTGCATCCTCAAGTAGTCCTCTCGTCGAAGTCGGCCATTTACTGTTCATGAACGTGAACAATGTGTAATTCTGCACTGTTCACGTTCTTCTTCCTTTTATCATTTTTTTTAAAAAAATATTGATACTCTTCGTAACAACTGTCATCACCCAATTTTTGGGTGATTCCCCAAAAATATACCAAAAACTAACAAAAATAAAATAAAAGGGATTGGTGTTCGGCAGGAAAATTAATGTGGAAATTTTGGACGTTTTTGAAAGCTCGATCGTACCTCCTTTTTACCTAAAAATGAGGGAAAGTGCAGATTCGAGGCGAAGATAATTTATTATTGGACAAATCTGCATAAAAGTTAGGTCGTAAGACATAATTATATTTTTATGGGTCAATTTGATTTAATCGTCGGCCGATGTAAAGTGTAATTATGCTTCAAAATTAATTGAGAGCCCAATTGAAGGATTTAATTTAGCGCAAGAGCTTAATTATACTTTAAATGGGTCAAGTTAATTTTATTAAGGGCCTAATTAGTAAGAAATTAAGTTTCGAAGCCGAATCTGGGTTCAATTGAGAAAATCAGGATTTTCGGTGACGAAACTCTTCCGAATTAATTGAGAGCCCAATTGAAGGATTTAATTTAGCGCAAGAGCTTAATTATACTTTAAATGGGTTGAGTTAATTTTATTAAGGGCCTAATTAGTAAGAAATTAAGTTTCAAAGCCGAATCTGGGTTCAATTGAGAAAATGAGGATTTTCGGTGACGAAACTCTTCCGAATTAATTGAGAGCCCAATTGAAGGATTTAATTAAGCGCAAGGGCTTAATTATACTTAAAATGGGTTGAATTAATTTTATTAAGGGCTTGAGTACTGAAAAATTAATTTTGGAAGCCTAATTTGGGTTAAAATTGAGACGATCGGAATTTTCAGCGACGAAACTTTTTAGGTGGAATTGGAAGCTAAAATTGAAGGTAAAAACATCATTCTTCCCGCCGAAAAACACTTTTTGTGATGAATCATTTTTTTAGTGTATTTTACAAAAAAAAACAAGAAGAAGAAAACAGACCTGAATTGACTGGACATGGCATGCCGGCAGCCATGCTTGTGGCATGCCGGCAGCCATGCCCTGCAAGCCACCTTACCCTGCAACTTACCCACTGAAAACACCATGTTGTGGACATCAATCCCATACCTACAAGTTGCAAGGTTAGCCTATAAATAGGGAGAAAATTGAAGAGAAAGGGGAAGAGAAAGAAAAAACGGGCAAAAGGCCAAGAGAAAAAACCAGTGAAAAACGGGAAGAAGTTATGAAAATTCACAGAGATTTTTAGCAAACAAAAACAAGAGAAACAAGGGAAAATCACACAATAAAAACACTATCATCTTCATCTCTCTCGGCATTGTTCTCTTTCTCTCCCTCTCGGACTGCAAATTCTCTCTCTCTCTAACAGCCCCGTGGAGCTCTCTCTCTCTCCGTCGTTGCTTGTCATTTAACCACCCAAAGCCACCCTTATCGACACCGTGAGTTTCCCCTCCACACCAGAAAACCATCCACACTCTCAGGCGAGGTCACGGCGACGGTTGCAGCAGCGGCATCATAAAATCCGACGACTTTGGAAGCTCACTCCGGCCACCATAAACCACCGTTGACGACGCCACCACGACAGGAATCATCACCTCGACCTCCTCTACTCAACAGGTACTAACAGGTACACTTTTCGTCACATTCAAAAACAAGGCACTGTTCATCGTCTCCCTCTCTTCGGCTGCATGCGAACAGTGGGACGCAATTTGCGTCCCAAGCCCACTATGGCTGACAACCCAGCCCAAGTAAAATAAAAAAAATAAAATAAAAATATAAAAAATATTTTTATGGTTATTGTTTTTATTATTATCATTATTATTATTATTAAAAAAACAAAAATGCATAAAGAAAAATGTGTTTGTTTTCGTGCATACGGCCGGATTCCAAAAATTTTCCATGTTTATTTTTCGTAAAAAAAAATATGTTGCATCTTTCTCATATTTTAAAACTAAAATGGGATATCGTAACCGGTTTAGGATTATCATTTGGAATTTGGCCAAGATATAAAAAAATAAAAAAAAATTTTGGTTTAGCCATTTCGGTGAAAAATTACATTGTAAAGTACACTCGGAGATACTAAAAAAGATTTTTTTTATTTGCGGTGTAAAAATTACACTATAATGTACACTCGCAACAAGTTTTTTTAATGCACTGTAAAATTCTTTTGGTTAGTCTTTCAAACCCCTATCGAGGTAGAGATTCTCTCACGGAGAGAGATCTACGTCGAACTTTAGAAAAGACAACAAAAAATTAAACTTAGGAAAAACAATCAAACAACAATGCAGCTTACCTGAGATAGGGTGCACTGGGGGTGATACGTCTTCCCCTTGCACAAAAGTCCCCTTACCCCAGACTCCCGCAGACCATTAGGTTCCTAGTGACCGTGATACTAGGTGGTGACTCCCTAATAATTATAGTCATAACTTTTATGGCTATAAAACAAACCCTCATTTTTTTACCGCGTGCCGTTATCTCCCCGAACTATGGGGGACAGCGGGGGGCGAAGCGCGAAATAAAAATCGTCGTCGCGACAGATGGCGACTCCACTGGGGACAATAGATGGACTGAGCTTTGTTGTTTGATTGTTATTCTTTAGTTCATATTTTACCATGCATTTTTATTGTTTTAGCATACATTTTTATTTAAGTCCATGCATAACATCAGGTGTGAATTAATTTCATCATGCATTTTAATTTTGCAAATAAATCCAATTTTAGGTTAGGCGGGGATTAGCGATCTGCCTCATGACTTTCAGTCAGGGTTCAGATTCGTGAAACATCCAACTATGAACTGAGTGTTTACTTGATAATGGCGATCACATAGTGCCCCAACCATTTCTTGTAAACCCCCATACCACCTTCATGTAAGACGGTCACTGGGCAGTTCATAGACCTTTTGTGACTAGATAGAAAACTTACCCTGCATGTGCTTAGGACCTAGGATACAATCTCTTTAATAATTCATTCCTTTTTAAAATAAATTGCAGAAATTATCAGGCCAAGACCATGACTTCCATGACCTTTTTGGAATACGGGGAAAGATCTGAGATGACGCAGATAACTGAGGGGGATTGTCCAAGAGCTAGAATCAATGAATTGCCACACATGACCAAAATTCACTGCTCCACGGAAAATATAAAGAGACTTATGCCCATCATGGGGTATGTAGAGGAGGCGTCGTTTGAAGTAAGATATGGAAGAATCGCTCACCTGATGAAAATTCCGGTTCAGATATCAGCAGTCAAAGCCCTTATGCACTTTTGGGATCCCAGCTACCGGTGCTTTACCTTTGGGGATATTGACATGACCCCTACCATAGAGGAGTATGCTCAAATCCTGAATTTCCCCCACGACCCCCACAAAGTTATTTCAGATAAAAAATTGAGAATACAGTCCAAGAGGTTGCTAAGTTACTATGCCTGGATCAAGTAGGCCAGTACATGACATCTTCTGGAGGTTTCAAGTGGAAGGCAATTGAGAGTAAATTGAAAGCAAGTAAAGATAAAGGGAAGCTTAGAGAAGAAGTCCATCGGTCAGTGGCTTTTGCAATCTTTGGTTTAATTTTGTTCCCTTCAGAAGCCGCTGGGATAATTAGCATGGAAGCGGCCAATGCTTTTGTTGAATATGAGCAGGGAAAGAATAACCCCACTCCAATAATATTTGGGCTTCCAACCCGTGAGGACTGGAAGCCCAACCCCAATAATAGTTGGGCTTCCAGCCCGTACATATCCTAACCAATTACTAAGAGAAATTCCATTCTGGAAGTCTCTACAAAAAATATATTTCTAAACATTGTCTTCTCCTTCTTAAAAAATAAATTCTCAATTTATATTGAGATAACTTTCAATTTAATGGTATCATTAACTCACTTTATTCTTCGGAATGTAATTACCGATAGTAATGAATTTAATTAGTATCATGAGTCTCCCAATACCATGTTAGACTGAACAATTCTATTTAAATATTGAAATCATTAGCTACTCATTTCCCAAAATAGCTAATCAAGTCTTATCCATGTCTGATGTAACAATTACCAAGAGAAATTCCATTCTGGAAGTCTCCACATAACAAATATTTCTAGACATTGTCTTCTCCTTTTTTAAAAAATAAATTCTCCATTTATATTGAGATAACTCTCAATTTAATGGTATCATTAACTCACCTTATTCTTCGGAATGTAATTATCGATAGTAATGGATTTAATTAGTATCATGAGTCTCCCAATACCAATTTAGACTCAACAATTCTATTTAAATATTGATATCATTAACTACTCATTTCCTATAATAGTTAATCAAGTCTTATCCACGTCTGGTGTAATAATTAATTTGTTGATGTCAAGAGCCCTTGAAATCATTAGCTTCGTTACTTGTAGTAGCTAATCAACCAGAAATGTTTATTGATACCAATGTAATCCATTTATATCATTAACTATTCTCGACTCTAAATAGTTAATCAACCTATCTTTTTCTCTTAACCGGGAGTAAACATATCGATATTAGAAATCTTTACTAACATCATTATTCACTCAATTATTCACAATTAAGTAATTAATTTAGCAAATGTTGGCACCAATTGAACCTCATTGATATCATCAACTATCCTAACTCGGATAGCTAATCAAAGTTGTTTGAAATATTGGTGCCAATGGAACCCTAACAATGCTATTAACTATCCAAATTCCTAGAATAACTAATGAATTCATGTCAATATTCCATTCCCACTAACTTTACATAAATGTTGTTATTTTTTCGATGATAATTATGATTTCAATTTCATCCCTTTTTTATTTGTTATTATTTTCCTTGTCCTTTTTGTCAAATCTTTTATATTTTTCAATTCTATCATTCAAATTAAGTTCATGATTTTTATTTTTAATAATAATATGATTAAAAACTCCAATAATATTAATAGCAGTAGTTGTTGTTGTGATGATAATATTAATGACAATAGTAATAACAATAATACTAATAACAGTGATGGTGATAATTATGATAATAATTGTTACAATAATAATAATATTAGTATCATGGTTGTTAATTCTATTTCAGTTGATGTTCTATTTCTTAATTGGAATGATATATATTTTAACTTAAAATATTAACTTAACAAGCATAATTTCAATTCAAATATAAAGATAAACTAACTTGAAAGTATGCAATTTAAATTTGAAACACAAGTAAAAAGGTGAGAGTTCAATTGATATGACCTCATCGTCTCAATGAGTTGAAAGATAATTGGAAAAAAAATATTGTTTGACTTAAAAGGAAATTCAAGATGGCATATTCTTTTGAAAAATAATGAGACAACATCATATTGGATTGATTTGGTTTAACTTTTCAAATCCATAATTTTAATCATGAGACCATAATGACCCCAAATAAAACAAACCAAAATGAATTATGAAACTCAATTTTAAATAAACTTATTGTTGAATGATGAAATTGAGAAAAAAATCAATTAAAAAAAAGACATAAAAAGCTTTCAAACAAAAACTATTAATTTGAACAAAATTTAAAAAAAAAAATATCTTTGGTAGTTTCATAAGGTTTTTCTAAAGTCTAATTGCCTTAGTTTTTTTAACACGAAATATAAAAATATTTCAAAAGACTCCTCGTAAAGTGTTAACATGATCCAATAATTGAACAATGAGATTTGATTGATATTATAAAACTAAACAATATTTTTTAAAATAAAACAATACTATTTTACCAGAATGGAACTAAGATGTTTTGGCTAAAATTAGAGAGAAATTTACGAAATGAGCTGAGATTCTAAGCGAGATAAAATATGTTCTAATTTATTCTATTTTTTAAAACTAGAAAAAAATATACAAGTCATTTTAGACATAATATAATGAATTGACAACCTTGATTATTATTACTAATAATGATGATGATGATAATAGAAATGATGATACTAGTAATAGTGATGATATTACTTATTAATAATAGTATTGATTGTGTTTTTGATGCTTATTTTTAAAATATTTATGATTATAATTTTTCTTCTTCAATTTTATCCTTTAATAGTTTTTTTTGAAATTGAATTTCATGATTTTTCTAGATTGATTGCTTCAAGTTTAATAACTCGGTTCACAAGTTTAAAAAGCTAATATATATTTAAAAAGTTTTATAATTTATTTTATATTTAATTGAGTTATTATAGTCACATAACCTGGATTACGAGTTTAACGGAATATCTTACGTTAACTTAGATCTAATTAATGTTCTTACAAATTTGTCAAAATTAGTTTTTTATATCTTGTTATTTATTTTCAGTTTCTAGATATTATTTCTTATTAAAAAAACTATTTCCAAAACACTCATATTTGTTTTTACAAAAGACATCAATAAAAGGATAAAATCATTGCATTTCAAAACAATCATCACGAATAAGCACGTCATATTTTAAAATATAATTTTAAACAGACACTAAATAAATAAATAAAAACATTGAATAGAGGTATATTTTGTATACTTCTAAGACTACAAGAGAAAACACATCAATTCAACAAATTCTAATGTTTTTCAATTATTTCGAATACATAAAAAAAAAAAAAAACACCCAAATTCTGTCACAGCTGAATGGTAGCATAGTTTTTTCTATATCCAAATGCACAATAATTTACTTCTAAATATTAAAAATATAGTTTTAAAATTCCATGCGAGAAAATATTAATCATTAAGTCAATCAATTAAATTATTTTTAAAATAATATTGTTTTTTTTATTAAATTTTTTTGTTGACTCGACTAAATTTAGATAAATTTCACCGTACAACAACAACTATGATTCCAAGTTGCATTTGGTTTGCTTCATTCACGTTCAAGAATCTAGGGCCATTGTTTTGTTTTTTTGTTTTTTTTTT
Source organism: Salix dunnii (assembly GCA_015731905.1). NCBI lineage: Eukaryota > Viridiplantae > Streptophyta > Magnoliopsida > Malpighiales > Salicaceae > Salix > Salix dunnii. The sequence goes on from CM027671.1 coordinate 5,030,347, forward strand.
TAATTATCATTTTTTTCTGATAAGCAGAACGAATCCAATAATCCCAAATGGGGATGGGGTAATCGGATCGGATAAATCATCCTCCCTTTCAGGGCCTACAAGATGACCCCTTAGAACACCTTCGACAGGCCATAGCCATGATTCATCGAAAGAAGCTATCGCTAGAAGCTACTTTCTCATTTCACGTCGCCATTTTAGTAATCAAGATATTCGGGGCCAAGGTTGATATATATGTATATATATATTATTACACTATAATTCTTTTTTGGCAGAGATTAACAAGTTTTTATGTTGCAATTTTTATTTATTTATTGACATATGTCAGCAGGCATATGCTGCTATGTCAGCAGGCATATGCTGCAATTTTTTTTTTTTTTTTTTAACGTGAGAAAACCTCACCTTTTATATAGAGCATATTTTATGAATTTAGATTATTTCAAGTTTTTATAAAAAATACATATCTTCACTCGATTTATTATACAAATTCTAAGCTTTCTATCATCGTATACCCTTCAAGAACTGAAGAGTTGTTCCACCACCACGTTGGCGTTTTCTAATGCATGGACACCCAGTGGCTTACATTGCTCCGAGTGTTTATGGAAGTACTCGTGTAAGTAGCCCTAGCAACTCGAATAGAAGGATAGTTTCTTTTATCGCTGATTTCATAATCAACTCATTGGGCAGGCGTTGACGATCCATTTCCAGAGCTATGGCAGTAGAATGACGATTGTCCTAGCACTTGATCCAGATGTAATTCCTGATCCTGATGAACTCTCTGATGATTTAGAGAAGTCTCTTGAGATCATTAAAGATGGTGTTTGTGAAAGGATAACTCGATCCTGCCCAGTGAAATAATTTATCAAAAGAAAGAGAGAAAAGATCGGCCTGATCAATTCGAGTTCAGAATCATCAAATCACAGTTCGGATAGCCCACATTCGGGGCTCCCGCACTGCTTGAAGGCCTAGCCCGTCCCAATATATATAATTCAGCTTAACAAGCAATTATTTTTATATCTTGGCCACGGCAAAGTGTTTTCTATGGTAAATAATTTGTCAAATTCCATGTCTCTTGAATAGTAATTTTTAGGGTTCTTGGGTATTATTTCCCCCTTAATTTCAACAGAAAATATTGAATTTTAATGGTTTATACCTCAATTCCTTTATCTCCTCATAAATCACTTCTGTTAAGAATCAATTCATAGTATAAACTTTTTTTATTTTTCAAATATTTCTGCGTTTTTATTTGCTTAATTATTTTATTTTCCTTGACGGGAGTAACCATGTTGATGTTAGATCCAATCCTTGTATTAAATGATTTTATCATCTATTAAGATATCTAGGATGGAATGGTTTCATTATAGAGCTTGTTTTTTGGATGTTAATTAACATAAAATTGGGTCAATTAATATAGTCGATTGAATTATCCATAATGTTAAGGTCCAACATCAGGCCTTGTTCATTGGATGGTGTTTTGTACATAATAACTTTACCTAGTGAACACTAGGTTATTTTTCCGTGCGCTATGCTATATTTTTTTCTATGTAAAAAATTAATTGATTTTTTATGTGTTATAATTAGTTATTTTAAATTTAATTAATGAAATTATAATAGATTAAATCTGTTAGAATTTGTTTTTCCACCTAAAATGAATAGTGTAATCGAAACGCAGGGAAAGTGGTTCGTATATTTTTTTTTAATTGCAAATAAATTGGATAAATTTTTCTTTCCATTTTGTTTGTAAGTTGTCTTTTTTCCCTAGTAATATTAGATCTGAAATATTATATATATATATATATTTTTATAAAAATAATCTAAAACCCAAGAATTAATTTTTTCTAAGAAATAAGCTTAAACAAAAGAGGAATAGATTATAATTAAAAGGCAATTTTTTTTATTATATTTATTCCTTATATTATTATATTAAAACTATTTAAGAACACCAATATTATTTTTTTGTTCATTAAAAAATCCTAGGTCATTTTTTTCTGTCTATATATATATATATATATATATATATATATATATATATATATATTCAGGTGCTAATATTAAATAAATATTAAAATATATAATTAGTCTCATATATTTATAAGAAAAAAACCTAAATAAATGGCAAAAAAATAAATAGGTAGACTTAAAAACAAAATTGACTTGAAAGATCAATAAAAAGAATCTTAAAAACAACAAAGAGATAAAATAATAAATATCAATTTTAAAATGATCATCAACAAAAATTGAAATGTAAATATTAAAAAAAAAACCTTAATAACAATGTAAATAATAAAAATTGGTGAGACCATAATTATTGTCAAAAAAAAAAATTTTTTATAAGATTTATTACTCATATTATTATATTAAAATTATTTTAGAGCAATAATATTTTTTTTCCTAAAAAATCTAGCTCTGTGTGTGTGTGTCTCTCTCTCTCTCTCTCTCTCTCTCTATATATATATATATATATATATATATATATATATATATATTAAGGTGTTAATATTAAATAAATATTAAAAAATATTATTAGTCTGGCATATTTAAATGAAAACAAAACTAACAAATAATCTTTATCATTATTTTGAATATTTTATCTATAATAATTAGAAAATTCAGGACCTAACAATATTAACAAAAAAGCAATAAAAAAACAAAATAAATGACAAAATAAAAATAAATATTATTAGATTTTAAGAAATTATTTGACTTGAAGGGAAAAAAGAGAGAAATTATAATAATTATTAATTTTCAAATCATGACCAACACATATTAAAATTTGAGCATTAAATAGAAAAACTTAATAACGTTGGAAATAAAGAAAAATTGGAAAGAAAAACTAAGAGCATACACATATAAACATGGACAAAAATAAGAACTATGTAAGAAATATGTATAAAAAATAAATGAACTAAAATAAAATTCAAGATTAAAAGTATTATAAAAAAAAACATATGCAATAAATTTAATCTGAAGAACAAAATTGAAATAAATCCAAACATTGATATCAATGAAATTAAATAATTTAAAACAAAACCGGAAATTAAAAAAATTAGAATTGAAATGAAATTGAAATTTATAATTAATTTGCATGGAAGGATAAAATTAAAAAAATCAAACTTTGATACCGAAAATATTAAAGATTTATAATAAATTTGCATGGAAGGATAAAATTGAAATAAATCAAAACTTGGATACCAAAAATATTAAGGATTCCAAAGCAATCTGAAAATTAAAAAAATGATGACCTAATTGAAACTACAATATATGCTCAATTCCGATATAATGACAAAATTGAAACAAATCAAAACCTATACAATAGCAATAAGGATCAGAAAAAACAAATTTGAACATTTAAGGACTGAAATGAAATTTGATAAAAAACAGTTGCACTGACATCATGTTGCGCAGGTAGGAGAGAGAAAATGGGTGAAAAATTCAAATGATCATTGACATGTCTCTAGCCACCTTACACACACACATGCCGTATTATGTGGAAGAAAACATGCCATAAATTCATTCTAGATGCCAATTGGGCATTTTTGGACTCTAGAATAAGCTGCACACGCCGTCCGAAACACTCGTGAGTGCAGAAATGGACGGTGTGTACGGCGACACGCCAATAGTAACACCACTTAAAAAAAAAAATGTTAATTACTGGATCGCCCCTCCCTCCCAGTTCTTTGGATGATGTTTTGTAGATAATAACTTTACCTAGTGAACATATACTAGTTTATGTAACATATAAAAACATATTTATCATTGAAAAAAAAAAACAATGCAACTTATTGTAAATATAATGAAAATACAGATTTTTATATTTTCTATCACATAACCATCTCATTACCCAAAACCTTTGAACACCAATTAAGGCTTTTATTACCATAACACTAGGTAAAAAGTCTTTTTTCTTATTTTTATCATTTTCCAAAGTCAGCTTGCCTTAGTATCCACATACAGTAGAATTGTTTGCATAGAATTAAAAATTAGGGGATGTAAATCAAAACAAATAAAAAATAGTAGGTCTTTCGTTTTTTATTTTTCAAAAAAATTGGCTTCAACTATAATCCCTTTTTGTTTTCTTGCCTATGACCAAATTTATTTTCTTGAATTTGATCATTTAATGTTATGATGGTTGGTGTATAATTTTATGAAAAACAAATATGATTTTTATTGTTTGTGAAAATTAGAAAAGAAGAAACGAAAAAATTAAAATAGGAAACACATAAAAAAATAACTTTTTTCCAACATTTTTTCCCTTAATTTTCCTAAGGATTTTTCTCAAATATCCTTTTCGATTCCTTAAATTCAAAAATTAAATAGTTTGGTCCAAAACATTATATATTTTAATTTTAGTTGTTGAGTTTAAGAGAGGATACAAGAGTCATCAAAAAATAGCTTTTTTTTTTTACTTAGTTTACTAATTTTTTATGTTAATTTGTTTTTTTGATTTGATATCAAGCATGGTATAAACTAATTATCTAGTCCATACTACATAAATTAGCTATAAACTATTTCAATTTTCACTTATGGTTTGATAGATCCTTACATATTATGAATAATAATAAACTAAAGGTTATTGGTAAGATATTATGGAGTAAGAATCATTACATTATGAATTGCTACAATGCAATAATAATTGTTTCCTTTTACATTGCTAGCCTTGAAAGTAAAAATTAAAGGGGGAAATTGTATTTACAAGTTGTTCATATGGTATTATAAAGTTGACAGGGATACATTGGTTTTTTCATATTTTGTTATTTACATAGTAGAATGATTTAATTATTTTTCTTTAACAAATCTAAATTGGTGACTAAGGGCATATATGTGTTTAAGTTTTATTAGTATAGTAAAAATGATGAAATTACTTTTAAATTCAAGAAATGTGTTTTTTAGAAAGTTGGCCTTAATATTTTTAATTTTTTACATTAAAAGAAAAATATAATAGTACCTAAAATATTGCTGAGAGATGTTTTACCCATAATTGAGGGGGGGGGGTTTAACATCAAATTCATCTCAATGGAAGAGTCCTCAAATAATAATTTGATAAGCTTGTCTTCTATTTATAACTCAGAATATTAAATCAACAAATATAATTTTAATTTAAATGTAAAGATAAACTAACTTGAAAGTATGCAATTTAAATTTCAAAAACATAAGTAAAAAAATGAGTTAAATTGATATACTTGATTGACTCAATGAGTTTAAAAACAACCTAGACAAGTGAAATAAAAATAATTTGACTTAAAGAAAATTCAGGATGAAATATTTTTTAAAACAATATTGAAACTATAACATATTGAATTGACCTGGGCTAACCCGAGTTTACTTTCTAAATCCATAACCTTAATCATGAGACCATAACAACTCCAAATAAAACAAAACTAAATAAATTATGAAACTTAATTCTGAAAAAACTTATTGTTGAATGTTGAAATTGAGAAAAATTCAATTTAAAAAAGGACAAAAAGAACTTGTGAAACAAAATCATAAATTTGAAAAAAAAATAACAATACATGTGATAGTTTTACAAGGCTTTTTAAACTTTGATTGCCCTAGATTTTTAACATGAGATATAACAATATTTCAAGATACTCATCATAAAATGTTAACATGATCTAACTGTCAAATCGAGAGATATGATTGACACCGTAAAACTAAACAATATTATAATCTATTTTTTTAAAATATAACATAACTAAAACAATATTATAACAATATTATATAACATAACATGAGATATAACAATATTTCAAGATACTCATCATAAAATGTTAACATGATCTAACTGTCAAATCGAGAGATATGATTGACACCGTAAAACTAAACAATATTATAATCTATTTTTTTTAAATATAACATAACCAAAACAAAATGACAAGAATGGTACTATAATGTTGTTGCTGGAATATAGGTGGAATTCATGTAATGACTTGAGATTTTGAGTGAGATAAAATCTGTTATAGTTTATTATGTTTTTAAAACTAAAATAAAATATATAGATTATCCCCCTAAAAAAACATAACAGAATTGTTAACCTCAATTATTATTACTAACAATGATAATGATAGTAATACCAATAATAATTCTAATTTTAATAATAATAAAATAATGCTAATAGTAATAATAATAGTAATAATTTTGCTTGTTAATAATAATAGCGATTGTGATTGCGATTCTTATTTTTAATTTTTTTGTATGATTATATATATATTTTTAATTTTATTTTTTAATATTATTTTTTTCCATATATATAAATTAAACCTTATGATTTTTCTAAATTAGGTGCTTCAAATTTAATGACTTGAGTCACGGGCTATAAAAACTAACATAATTTTTAAATGAGTCTTATAATTCATTTTATTTTGAATCGGGTTATTATATTCATATAATCTGTACAGAAATTTTTACATATTTGTCAAAAAATGATTTTTTATATCTTGTTTTTTTTTTTTTTAATTTTCAGCACCTAAATATTATTTCTTATTAGTCCGACCAAAAAAATGCTTTATAATTCTTGTACACGGCCAAGTAACGATTTCTGTATGCCTCTCTAGAGATGTCTAATCGCGAAGAAATGCTCCCTTTTTTATGCTGACAGTTTTGGGAAGATCTCACTTTTACCTAAATGGCAAGTATACATGAAACAGGGATAGAAGGACAACTGCACTGTTCAAATTGCCTGTTTATAATTTGTTTTTTAAAATATTTTTTATTATAAATACTTTAAAATATTTTCATCTTATTTTTTTTAAATTATTTTTAATATCATCATAAAAAATATCACTTTTCCATTCATATCCGATGCACTTCACTAAAATAATCTACTTTATTCTTGATATTTCGAGTTTAAATCTTAGTATTGATACCTAGAAAAATTAAAATGTAACAAATGCATTAAATCAATGCAAAAAAATGTTTTAAAAAATCATTTAGATTATATTTGATTCTACATTTTAAAAATATTTTTAATTTTTTTTAGTATTTTAAACTAATTTTAATATATTTCTAAATAAAAATTACTTTAAAAAAATCCCAACCACTCCCAAACAAAATAAAATTATTACGGATAAAATCGAAACTCATTCCAGATAAGTGTGTTTTGTATATTTTAAAAATACAGAATCAGAAATAAATTAAAAAAAACAATTTTTTCTTTTATTTTCTTGTACAATTAAATAAAAAATAATACTTATTACTGTCCAATCACAAAGTAAACTGGGAAAGACACTGAAGGCGGCGTAAAAGGCGAGAGAGCCTTAGGAGAGGAGGAGTCTTTTGTAACTTTCTGCTTTTTTTTCTGACGTGGGCCCACATAAAAAGACCTTTTTGCTTTTTGCTTTTGTCTTTCTTTCCCGCATAAGCTCCATCCACAGCCACTACATCGCTTGGTCAATAGGTCACCCCGCTAGCTGACTTGGATGCCAACTGTCACCGAATCCTATTTCCTTTTATTTCTACACTTTTCCTGTTTCTCAGACTTTTAATTTGTCTTTTCATTTTTTAGTATTATATAAAAATATTTTTCAGATTGAATTCAAAATCATTACATCTTCATTTAAATTAATTTTAATTTGAAAGCAAGATTAAAATCATAACATTATTGATGGGTCCAGATTCTAATTTATATACTCTAGCATTATCATTAACTCACACCACAAAATTACTTTATTATCACATAAGATGTTTATTTAATCTCATCTATTTAGATATTTATGGACAAATGCTTTGGTTGATTTATTTTCCCTTTTAATTTATTAAAAATGACTTAAAAAGAAAAAAAATATTATCCAATTTTAGAAGTATGAACATTAGTTTCAAGGAATCTATGGAGAAACTCAAAGGCACATAATCAATAGGACAACTTGTAATACTTTATGCTCTAAGTTTATGCATATAATAAATCCAACACCCTATCATTTTTAAGCTGACATAAATAATACAGGTGGCAAAATTAAGGAGATCATGACAGCCTTTTTCTCCTTTCTATAAACCAACTAAACTTGATAAACAATAAACAAATTGAATATCTTTAGAGAAAAAAAGAGACAAGAAAGCTTTTTTCTATAAAAATAAAACTTGTGATCCTGCACGTTCTTTATGCTCTCCAGCATCTGCTACCTTTCAGGGTGGAGACTTGTTGTGAGTATGCTGCTAACTTTGAGAGGGTTTTGTGGGATTTTAGTGAGGGAGAGAGAGAGAAGCTACTTGGCTTTATAAAGCTTGTTACTGTCTAAAAGGAAAAGGAAAAGGAAAAGAAAAGGAAAAGCCTATCTTTTCCCTCTCTTTTCTCAATCTTTTTTAACATTCTCTTTTACTTTTTGTTGCAGTACTAATTTCTATATGGGTTTTGGTGTCACCCTTCAAAGTCTGCAACTTTTATTTTGATACAAAAAAAAAACAGCAACAGCATGAAGGGAGAGTCTAAAGATCCAGCTTTCAAGCTCTTTGGTAGAAAGATTTCTATACCTGATACTCAGTTCCCGGCCGAACCACTAGCCAAGGTAATTACTTACAGGGATATGTGTACGTATATAATGAAATACCCATTTTGGTTTTTGGTTTTGAGGTGGGGTTGTAGTTAAGTTTGCTAGTTGAAAGTCTTGAGATGTTATCTGGGTTGTTGGTTTTGTATTGATTTTTGAGCTGATAAGATGTCTTAGGCTGTGTTTTGGTACAAGAAAGAATGAACTTAAGCTTAAATGAATCTTGGAATGAATGTTGTAGAGGCTGTTTTGTCTTTGTTTCCGGTTGGGTAATCGCTGGCATCAAAGTGGTCGTTTCTTGATGAGAAATAAATAGCGAAGGTATTTGCGGTATGAGTTGTTGCAAGGCTTGCAGTTAAAAAATGAAGGATGTTATGTGCTGTTTTTAGAGACATTTTTAATGGAAAAATAGTGCACCAAAAGGTGGTGTCTTTGCCATGCTCTGTTTCCTCTGTTGTTGAAACAGGAAACTTTCTTTCTTTGTTTTTCTCTTTCCATTTGCTTATTGTTGAGAAGGAATTTGCCTGTTTGAGGAATGATAGTAACTGTAACTTTGAATTTAGGAAAAAATTCGTCCCAGAATATATATATTTTTTTATGTGAGATATCCAAAATTGGCAATTTTTGTGCTTGTACGATTTTAGCTCGATGGTGAACATGCTATTTTCATTTCTCATTTTATCATGAACAGGTACATAGAAAGATGAAATTACCATTTTTAGGGAAATTTGTGAACTATTTCAGCTGTTCTTCTTTTATAAGGAGATAAAGCTTTGTGAAAATTGGTTGTGTGTTGTTCTTCCTTTTTATCTTGGGTTAAATTCAAAAATATCTTCATATTTGATTCTAGATTAACTGGAAAAATCAAAATTTCTAGACTAACATGGTAAAATACAAAATTTTGTGATCAGAACTTGCCCTGTGATTTTGGTTTTCCAATTGATGGGTAGTGGGGCTAAACACGAATAATTCACCACAGTTTTTCTTGTGTTGCATCAGAAAGTGATTCAGTCATGCCAATCAAACTCGCAAGTGCTTAATTATTTTTTCTTGGAAAGTTACCAGCAGGTTAATGATCAACTTCGTTTCCCATTTTTTTGTATTATTTCATAAGTTGCTTTTTTAATCATAAATCTTCTGGTGTATTACCACTACAAGGCAAGCGTGCTTTCTCTTAGAGAACAAATCTTGTAAGAAGATAAGAAAGTTGCAGGAAAATCAAAGGAATCCATTGATCTCATTTGGAAGTGAATTAAATTATTATTTGTTTTGTTCTCTTTATTGTTATTTAAGATCTTTTGACATAAAGCTACTCTAATTAAATGCGGTGAAGTTATATCAGTCCCTTAATTTCATTTCACCCCTGCTAATCTTTTTCCTTTTCCTCTTAATTTTTCAATTCTATAACCAGTCTAATTTTATTTTTTGTTTTACTGTCAGGGAAGCTGCAGTGAGATAACAAGAGTAGAAACCAAGGGTCCTAGTGAAGACAACTCAGAAGAACCTGAAATGTTTTCTGTTTCTGGACAAAGCAAGGAAGAAAGCCAAGCTGCATTGCAAGTGAACGAGGCACAAGTAATTGCTAAGCCTAAGGAAGGTCCACTGGAGACTAATGACACAGACCAAGAGAAAGTCCTTAAGAAGCCAGATAAAATTCTACCATGCCCAAGATGCAACAGTTTAGACACAAAATTCTGTTACTTCAATAACTATAATGTCAACCAACCAAGGCATTTCTGCAAGAATTGCCAAAGATACTGGACAGCTGGGGGATCAATGAGAAATGTCCCTATTGGTGCTGGACGGCGGAAGAATAAGCACTTAGCCACTCAATATCGTCAGATATTAGTATCTTCTGATGGGATGCCTATTAGCGGAATGGAAAACTCAGATTCAATCAGTCACCAACTTCAATCTTCTGTTGAATCTGCAAGCACCTTGAGTCCATCAACAGAAAATGGAATGGTTCTAAAATTTGGTCATGAAACACCTCTTTATGATTCCATGGAGAATGTTCTTAATCTTGGAGACCAAAAAAGATATGTTGAGATAAGCTCAGTCAATCGTCAAGATAATGTAGAGGAACCATCTTCATGTGGATCCTCCAAGACAGCTTCCACTGCTTGGGCAAATGAACTGCGTGAAAATATTATGCAGAAAGAGCGAGTTGATTTGCCAGCTACTTCTAATGAACCCAGTGCACCAAATTCTCTGCCTTGTTATCCTGTTCCTTCATGGGTTTTTCCTTGGAACCCGGCTTGGAATAATGTTTCTTCCATGGCCGCAGCTCAGTACTCCACTGGCCAGGCTCACGTGACAAATATTACCAATCAAGTTCAATTGTGCCCCACACCAATGTTGACTGTTCCAAGCATTTGTCCCCCAAACATTCCTTTACAATTTGTACCTTCTTATTGGGGCTGCATGCCCGCATGGGCTGCTGGAGCAAGAAATGTATCGTTGAGTGGATCGAATGTCTGCCTTTCTCCATCAACTGCAACTAGCACCAGTTGCTGCTCAGGAAATGGCTCACCAACCTTGGGCAAGCATTCTAGAGATTCAAAATTTATGGGTGAAGAGAAGGCAGGAAAATGTATACTGGTTCCAAAAACACTAAGAATTGATGACCCAAGTGAGGCTTCAAAGAGTCCTTTATGGGCTGCATTAGAGTTACAGAAGGATCCCACATCAAAGGGTACTATCTTCAAGAATTTTGAAACCAAAGCAGAATGCTATGGCCATGCATCTGATATTACTCATTTACTGGAAGCAAACCCAGCAGCTCTTTCTCGCTCTCATACATTCCAGGAGAGTGGCTAAGGGAAACCTGATCGAGATTTTCCATTATGAACCTCACTTTTGTACTTGATCTTCACCAGGCATACCGTGGGGAGTTGTTTTATGTGGAGTATACCACATTGATTTTTCCTTCACCGTGCACGAAATTCCTGCTCAACTAATTCTGATTGAACTCTCAAAGGCAAGTTCCTCAGAATCGAATGCTACATAATCAGCGGTGCTGGCAACACATCTTCAAGTCTTCATTGTAAATAACAGAGGTGGATTAATGCGTGGTGGTTACGGTCTGCGGCCTATTTTAGGTTCAATTAATACACACATACCTATTTTACCGCTTGGATTCTGCAGAAAAATAAGATGAAGCCCTGGCTTGTATGTATAAATCAAAGCCATCATCCATTGGAAGGCTAACCAAAGTTCTGAAGTCCAGTATCTTATCTCAAATGCTGTAATTTGTGTTCTCGTTTGCCATACCTCAACCATGTCAGCTGCAATAGTAAATCTCTTTTAGAGTTGTACTGTTTTGCACTTGTTTACTGAATCTTTTTGTGCCTGAGTTTGTAAAGTTGGAGTAATTCAAGTCATACCTAGGCTAGTAAATTTCTCATGAAGCTCTTTTAGCTTGCTAGGGGCCCCAACAAAGAAATTAGTATCTTAAACGAAGTTTGCTATTGGAGATCGAAATCAAAGATTATTCAATCCTTAAGAAATATAAATTTCTCTGCCGTGGAATCCTAGTAGGTATTTCGTTAAGTACTTCTCAAGAATATCCCAAGTTGACACTCTAGACTTGACTGATGCAGGTAATAACTTGTTTGGGAGTTTGGGATTGTTATTGAGATTATTTTTTAAAATGTTTTTTATTTAAAAATATATTAAAATGAATTGGTTTTAAAAAAAATTAATTTTAACATTAATAATTTAAAAACACCAAGACTTTTGAAACAGAGGAAAACACATTTGCTGGTTGAGATGTCACATTCAAGGGGGAGAAGCAGGAGGCAAACAAAGCATTTGCTGCTCTAGTAACGCCTGCTGGTACCATCGGAACTTTAATAATGTCTTGCTATATTTCTAGGTTCATAGAAATTAATCTGCACTTTGCAGTTCATAATTCCCACAACAGACAATTTTACTGGATATTATGTAGGATTCCACTCTCCTTGCTTCATTTGTTGCTGATCAAAATTCTCCACAGTTCGACGATAAGTCTCATCTGTCCTATTTTTCTTGCCACACAGCTTTGAGGGTGAAATGAAGCCATCCGCAATCAAAAAGATTTTCCTCCATTGTTGATTTACAAAGAAACTTGTCCAAAATATCTGCTGTAGTCAAGTCAATTTTGCCTATGGATTCAAGTAATCAAATGCATTTCCATATGCCACTCAGTATTTCCAACAGGTGAAAACCTTTTAAAACACGGTGAGTTTATTTTTGATTCTCTCTTTTTTAAGTTCGTTGTATGTTCCAATTACATGCTTTCTTTAATAATAATAAAGCTCATCTTTGAACCTTGCTTATATTCCCTTCTTTTTTTTTCCCCAAAAGAAAGCTCCATTTCCTTGTGTAAGGAATGATTCACCACTCTTGAGAAATATGTGCCATCCTTGGAAAGAATGGTTTCAGTGATTTCCTGGATAATGAAGTCGCATCTTATGATATGCTCGAGTTCCTTTGCTGATTGAAAACAGAACCAAATTAAATAAATAAATAAATAAGAGGAGGAAATTTCCAAGATTCCCTTTGAAAATACCAGCTAAAATCCTAAATTTGACAGATAAAAGGAGATCAGCAGCCTGCATACTGACCTAGCTTTGACTATGCAACTTAGCGCCCGGTTGTTTGTTGCTGCTTTGTATGAAAGCCTGACGGGGGACAGAACTTCCCCATTTTAGATCCTAAAGACACAGAAAAACACTCACAAAAGAGAAAAGAGAACTGACGATGGTGTCCAGGATGAGCATAAATGCCATGTAATCTACAAAAATTGTTGAGATATTTGATCTTCATCATCTGCACAATTGTCGTAATTGATCCTGCAGATAATATTTCCCTAATATAGAAGATACGAAGTGCAGTAGTTTAGGAACAAAGTTTGGTAAATGATTGATTTACGGGATATGTATTATGCCTATAAAAGGATGTCTATGTATCCTCTGTAAACGTAACAAAGTAATATATTTTCCACATACAATTTATTATGGTATCAGAGCAGATATTCTGAAACTCTGCATCTTCATCTCACACAACTGTCATGGCTGCAGACGAGGCCAACCAAGGGAGCAGTGAATCAAGATCTGTTCCATCCACTGACACCTATTCAAACCCAGACCATCCATACTTCATATCCCAATCAGACCACCCAGGAGCAGTTCTTGTGAAGACAGCTCTTTCCACCGACAACTATGGCAACTGGAGCCGGCAGATCAAAACAGCTCTCAGTGCAAAGAATAAAACTGGTTTTATTGATGGTTCTCTTGAACCACCATCAGAGTGTACCAAACCCACTGAATACAGACGCTGGAAAAGGTGCAATGATATGGTCCTATCATGGATCATCAATTCATTAGAACACGATATAGCAAACAGCATCGTCTACACCGACTCAGCACATGATCTCTGGGTCGATCTCAGAGAAAGATTTTCAATCATCAATGCGCCCATAATCTTTCAAATAGAGAGAGAGATTGCAACCCTAACACAAGATCAAATATCTCAACACGCCTCCTATTATACAAAACTTAAGAGTTATTGGGATGAATTGTTATCCTACAACCAGATCAATACGTGCCCTTCTGGAAGAGATTGTGGTGCTGCAAAATCAATTATGGATCATGCAGAACAACAACATCTAATGCAACTCTTGATGGGATTAGATGAATCATATGCAAGCACCCGGAGCAATATATTAATCATGGCACCACTGCCCACTACTCGGAGAGCCTACAGTCTCCTCCTCCAAGATGAAAAACAACGTCAAGTTGCTACTATTTCAACATGTAACAGTGAGAGCATGGCTATGCTTAGCATGTCCAACAACAACAGCAAGAGAAATAACACGATAAAAGATTCAAATCGATCACTTTACTCCAACAACAATGTCAACATATCACGCAGCAATCAGCAAGAACCCAGGCGTTGCACTTACTGTAATGGTGACACACACAATGTGGAGAAATGTTTTTTTCTCAAGGGTTTTCCTCCTGGCCACAAATGGCATGGTAAGGAGCCACCCATCCCTCCACCGAGATTTGATGGCAGTAACTGGCAACATCAAGGAAGGATAAAACATTTCAATCAAACTAGTACTCGGCAACAATTCTCCGCCAATTGCATGCAAGCATCAGAACCAATCCATCATCTTCAATCCATAGCACCTCATCTCTCTCTTGACCAGTGCAAACAAATAATGGAAACTGTCGGTAAGGAGGATATTCATCCAACACAAGAAAACTTTGCAGGTCTGAATTCTCCTTATTTTAGTTTTCATGTCAACACAAATCTACCTGATGTCTGGATCATCGATAGTGGTGCTACTGATCATATTACATGTTCCCCTAATCTCCTTACTGAAACCTCACACACTCCCCTTCCACCGGTTGGGTTGCCTACCGGAGACAAAGCACAAATCACTTCAGTAGGCAATATACAATTTGATGATATTTTTTGTCTCACTAATGTTTTGTGTTCCTTCATTTAACGTCAATCTTTTATCTGTATCACGTCTTACTGAATCCCTTTATTGCTTTGTTTGTTTTTTTCCCACTTTTTGTTACATACAGGACTTGCGCACGCGGAAGATGATTGGATTGGGTAAGAGGCATGGGAACTTGTATTACTTCGATCCGCAACATCTCACTCCACAACTTCGCTCTTCTTCCACCTACCATGTGACTGTTCAAAATAATACATGGCACCTTCGATTGGGTCATCCCTCCGACGCCAAACTTCGTTTATTATCTAATCAATTTTCTGACATTTCCCTTCCTAAACACATATGTGATTTTTGTCCTCTTGCTAAACAAACTAGATTGCCTTTTCCTTCAAGTTTAATAAAAAGCATTGCACCATTTGATTTAATTCATTGCGATATTTGGGGACCACACAAAGTTACTTCTCATTCTGGTGCTAAATATTTTTTAACCATAGTTGATGATTTCTCACGAACTATATGGGTTTATTTAATGAAATTTAAATCCGAGACACAAACTTTGCTTACATCTTTTTTGTCTTTTGTAAAAACACAATTTAACACCAACATCAAAGCCATTCGTGTTGACAATGGGGGGAGTTTGCATCTTTAAAATATTTTTTTGCTACCAATGGTGTTATCTACCAACACACTTGCACCTACACACCCCAACAAAATGGCATTGTCGAAAGAAAACATCGGCATCTCCTTGAAATGGCACGAGCACTTCGCTTGCATGCTAATCTTCCCTTTCAATTTTGGGGTGAGTGTGTACTCACCGTATCTTATCTTATAAATCACCTTCCTACACCTGTTTTAACTAATAAAACACCTTATGAAATTCTTTTTGGAAAACCACCCACTTACAACCACCTTCGCGTCTTCGGTTGCTTATGTTATGCAACTAACCTTTGACCCACCAATAAATTTGATAACCGAGCACGTAAATGTGTCTTTGTGGGCTACCCATTTGGACAAAAAGCCTATAGATTATATGATTTTGACAATCATAATTTTTTGGTTAGTCGGGATGTTGTTTTTCATGAAACAATCTTCCCTTTCCTCACACTCACACCCACACCCACACCTCAGTTCATTAACCCTACACCGCCACCCATTAACCCCACTCTCACCCCAACCAGAAACACCACCCCTATTCAACCATCCCTTACAACACGTCCCAGTCCATCACCACCCATGACTACCGAAACCTCCCCTAACCCTCCTTTCAATTGCACAGACAACACAATCACCCCACCAATTCCGCAACTAACACCACCACCACCAATTCCGCAACTAACACCACCACCATCCACACCACAACCACCACCACCTCCTCCACTTCGACGCTCCGCTCGTATCCCCCAACCCTCTGTGCTTCTTCGCGATTTCGAATGTAATAATATCATGCCTCCTGCCCATTCTGACTCATCTTCTGCACTCACACAGCGTAAGGTTTCTCGCTATCCACTCTCAAATTTTCTTTCTTATCATAATTTGTCATCTGCTTACTATTCCTTTGTTGCAGCCATCTCTAAACTCATTGAGCCCACCACCTATGCCCAAGCCTCTACCGATCCTCTTTGGTGTGAGGCAATGGCAAAGGAAATCCAGGCCCTTGAGCAAAATAAGACTTGGATTCTTACTTCTTTACCTGCAGGCAAGCGACCCATTGGTTGTAAATGGGTGTTCAAAATAAAATACAATGCTGATGGTACTGTCGAAAGGTATAAAGCCCGACTCGTTGCGAAAGGCTACACACAAAAAGAAGGCCTCGACTACACCGAAACTTTTTCCCCCACTGCCAAACTCGTCACCTTCCGTTGTCTACTTGCCATTGCCTCTGCTCGTGATTGGCCCCTTCATCAACTTGACGTGCAAAATGCATTCCTCCATGGCGATTTGGATGAGGAAGTTTACATGATTCCTCCTCCCGGTTTTGACCGACAAGGGGGGAACATGGTGTGTCGGCTACAAAAATCACTTTATGGTTTAAAGCAAGCAAGCCGTAATTGGTTTGCAAAACTCACTAATGCACTCCGGGAAGCCGGATTTGTCCAATCGATGGTTGATTATTCCTTATTTACAAGGTCTAACAACAATTCCTTTACTGTCATTTTGATTTACGTTGATGATATTGTGATTACAGGAAATAATCCTCGAGTTATTCAATCAATCAAGGAATTTCTCAATCACCGTTTTCGCATCAAGGATTTGGGACTCTTGAAATTTTTTTTGGGCATAGAAGTTGCACGATCTAGAAAAGGTATATTTATTTCACAACGCAAATATGCACCTGAATTGCTTGATGATGCAGGATTGCTAGGAGCATGCCCTTCACCCTTTCCCATGGAACAGACTCTAAGACTTAAGCCAAATGAAGGAAAATTACTCCATGATCCCACTAGGTACCGACGTTTGGTCGGACGTCTCATATACCTTACAGTAACTAGACCAGACATAGTTTTTGCTGTCCATATACTCAGCCACTACATACATGAACCCCATCAACCACATCTTGATGCTGCCCTACGAGTATTACGGTACATTAAGAATTCACCTGGACAAGGTATCTTCTTCCCAACACAAAACGATCTCAAACTTAAAGCTTTTTGTGACTCAGATTGGGCTACTTGCCCCACCACAAGATGTTCTGTGACAGGTTATTGCGTCTTCATTGGCAACTCCCTAATTTCATGGAAAACAAGGAAACAAAACACCATCTCACGATCATCAGCCGAAGCAGAGTACCGGGCCATGGATGATGCTTGCTGTGAGATTAAGTGGCTTGGATACATACTTAAGGACTTGCACATTCCAAATTCTGAACCAGCAGCACTTCACTGTGACAACCAATCAGCACTACATATTGCCAGGAATCCTGTCTTCCACGAAAGAACAAAGCACATTGAGCTTGACTGCCACCTGGTACGACAACACCTAGCTTCCGGAATAATTTCCACAGTATATACTCCCACAAAGATGCAGTTAGCAGACTTGTTTACGAAACCACTAGGCAAGGCACCATTCTCTTTTCTACTTGGCAAGTTAGGAGTGTATAATATTCACTTGCCAACTTGAGGAGGCGTGTTGAGATATTTGATCTTCATCATCTGCACAATTGTCGTAATTGATCCTGCAGATAATATTTCCCTAATATAAAAGATACGAAGTGCAATAGTTTAGGAACAAAGTTTGGTAAATGATTGATTTACGGGATATGTATTATGCCTATAAAAGGATGTCTATGTATCCTCTGTAAACGTAACAAAGTAATATATTTTCCACATACAATTTATTAAAAATGGTCATTACTGTTTTCATTGTTTTGCTTTGCTTCCTGTTTGAAAATCCAAAGACCTTGCCAATGAATGGATGATCATCGACATCAGTAGTTGACAGAATCACATTTGCTTAGAATTGCGAGAAACACTGACTTTATCGTTTGCCTTTAATGAAAATAACATCTCCAAAATAAAACTACACTCTAAAAGAAAAAATAAAATTTAATTTTGTTTTTAATACAAGAAACCCTGAAGTTAAAATCATTAAGCTTGCAGGGATTCAAACCTAAAATTCCAGGGAGAACAAATCTTTTACTGTCAAGCTCTTATCGCTAATCACGTAATATTTGATTATTTTAGAAATATTTTACAGTTTGGAGGGGAGTGTTTCTTCAATTTAGGATGAACTTCCCTCCCGTTTAGCTCTATTACAAACCACACACCAATGCACCGGAGTGTTTGCTTGAAGGACTACTACTATTCTTTCAATTGTTGCTAGGAGATTTTACTGCTACAAAAGTGAAGTTGTTGGATCTAGTTTTTCTTAAGACAATTGTTGCGTCTTTGTTCTCCTAGTCAACCTAAGCTTTGATAACAAATATTGGAAACTAAAACATGCAATTATTTAACCTTTATTAATTGATCACACTCTTTAATCTACTTAAGATTTTGAACACAATGGCCTTATATTTAAAGGGAAATTACAATCTCTAACTATGATAATCTTAAAAGGATTCTATCTAACTAGTCTAACACAAATTCCATTTGATCAAGGATTCCTACATGTACTAGGATTTTATCTAACAATGAATGCATCGATAGTGGATATCTTTTATTGTATAATTATTATATTTATGTTAAATCACTTAAATAAGAGGTGTAAAAATTAAAAGTTTATATATCCAGATGTTATTTCAATATATTTTCTACAAAAAAAGATTCATTAAATAAATATTTATTTTAAAAAAGATTGTTAGATTTACTTCTAGTTATAATAACGTGTATGAAGTTGTAGATGATAACAAGAGTCATTATCGGAGAATGATTATGAATGCAATGAGAATGAAACAAGATTATACAGATGAATGTTAAATCAATGATGAAAAACCAAATGCAAATACACCAAATTTCTTTTTAATCATTTGAAAGATTCCAATAAACCATTATGAGATCAATGCATAAATCATAGTAAATTATAAGTTATTGCATAAATGTTCACCATCAAGTTAAATTATAGGTTGAGTGAGGCTGATTATGATATAACTATTGAATGGGAAAAAAACATTTTATCTAAAAGGAATAGACTGAAAGAGAACTTTATGCTGCTAAATTCATGATGAAATCCTTTAGCATAGGATACCAAAAAATGACACATGTCCAAACTTTTTTTTGTTACACTACCTTAAAAATACAGGTTTGACTAAGTAAAATACCTGTGAGAATGCTCAATATAAACTCAAAACTAGTAGGGCAACACTTTTACCGTATATAAAAAATTAAGATATCCTTTTAATCACATCTAAACTACAAAAGGTTATCCATTTCTTCAAATACTTTTGAACATATAACATGATATTATTAACATGATGTGGTGGATGGATTTATGATATACCTTTTTTATGGTGAAACCTATAAGTAGTTTAATAAATGCATCCTCATTTTTTAATGAAACCATAAAATATATGCATTGAGTTATTTATAGACAAACTCAATTCATTCAGGTCATTTGTTGCACCATATTCTTATTAACTGGTGATACTCATGGTTTATAATTTGTCATCGGGGATGTGTATGAGGTTGAAATTCATATTTTTATCTATGATCATACCTAATCTTAATATCTTTTGTAGAAATATAGATGTTGTCTTTGACTATTGACTAATGAGTTAATTCAGTCATGGTCATCTAGGACTTGAGATTTTTTTTATATGAACACATCTTTGATGTGGAGTATCAATGATTTTGCTTTGTATGAAATGGTTTATGGTTGTATTATGCATAAAAAAACTAACATGTCCATACTGTATGAAAAATAACAAGATCTTCACTTTTACAAATTATGGTAAATGTTTTTTTTTTCTAAATTTGTTTTTACTAGAGATTCTTGCTAACTAATCGTAATTACAAACAAAAAATAGAAAAATATTTTTGTAGCTAGAGTAAAAAGGGATGTTGCACAACCGATATCATTGACGAAAAAATATATGATATGGTCTCATAGTATGAGGGCATTATATTTGGTTTTCATTCAAATAAATAGAAATTTCTTAGTTTTGGTGTGACCTATAATTGGGTAAAGCGAAGTATTTTTTGAAACTTTTGTTGTTGGAAGACAAATACCCTCCACCATAATTTAGATATTTTATATATAAAAAAAGAATATGTTAAGAATATTTTTAACACATTGATGAATGTAAAAGGGAAAAAAAAGATAAACTTAAAGTGATAATGAGTATACTTTTGTTTTTTGATCATAAGAATATAAAGTTGGTATATGATGGACCACAAGTCATAAAGTCCAGAACCAGCTTCATCTTAGATAAGAATGCACAATTAACGACTTAAAAGTTATGTTATCCTTATGTTTATGCTTTAAATATATATAAATTAGTGAATTCAGAGGATGTTAAACTGTATTGAATGAAATGTCATTACCACCATGTGTTTGTGAAAACACCTATTCCATTTACTTACTAGATTTATTGTCAAAAGGGATACATGATGCCCACTCATAAAGATTAATAATATTTTTAGAGATATATGCTTTACCAAGTTATATACCAAACACATGAAGAAGCTTTAAATAAATATCTTCTAGAAAATCTACAAACTTCCAATGATATTTACTCCATACTTCTTAAACTCAATGGAGCATTAGCTATACATTTATAATTTAAGAAAAAAATATAGATGAATGAATCCATTCAGGAGGCTAGGGATTGAACATTCATCCTAATTACACTTCTATTTCCCTTTTTAAATCCTTTTTAATCATTCATTTAATTTTAAGCAAATAGTTGTTCAATCTTAAGAAAAAAAGTTAAAAACAACATGCATGTTAAGGCTTTGATATAAAAGACTTATATTATTAAAGAGATCTCAACACTTATCTCATACTATATGGAGCCTCACTTGAAAACAAGAATCAACCGTGTTCTATGACCTGATGATAGTGAGGAAATGCCTTCAAGTGAAAATTAAATGGTGTAAACACTTAACAAAAATCAAATTCACACATATACATAATTAAATGGTATTTAACTAGCAATAAATTGAGAAATTTTATTCGGTAAATAAAATATTAACATGTTATTTTTAAATAAGTTTTTTCTTATACTCTCATAAGCTGGTATATTGAATATTTTTTCATAGAAAATATCATTAATTTTTACTATCTAAAAAATCATATTCAATTGAATCTCAAATTTCTCAATTATAAGATGAACAATTTGCCACGAGTTAAAAACACATGTAAGAACTACTTAATAATTCTTATATCTCATAATATTTCTTTTCAATACAATTTTCTCTTTAAATATTAATGGTTACAATCCTATGCCATATTTATTATTTGGGAGGAAATGCTGGTGGTAGTTTGAGTTTATTGTGTTTGGGTCTTAAAAGAAAAGTTAAGTGTTATAATCGATATCTCATCATAGATATGCCTTTCATATTGAAGAGTTTGATCAAAGTACAAAGACATGTAATAATAGAGTTTAGTGATCAACTTTTAATGATTTTTGCAGTTTATTATTAGGGAAAGTTAGAAGAGGTGATTGAAGTGAAATATCATAGTGAACTTAATAATGTCTTTCTATTCAAATACTTTTGGCATGACACTACTGATAAAGGAATCATAGTAAATCCCTACCATGGTTGTTTGGGATTGTGACAATGAATAAACTTCATAAGATAATGTTTTTAAAAATGTTTTGTTAGTTGATATATATCAAGTTACTCTATTTATCTACTTAAAAGAAAACTCAAATTTTCATATTACTAATAATATTTTATTAATGTTGAGGAGTTAAATGATATATTATGAATTAATAAACATACAGAAGTCAATGAGTATAATGATCAACGAGCATCAATTCAATGAGAAAGATAATGATGAGCATGACACTGATGAAATTGAAGAAGTAGAAAAATCTAATTAAATTGTAAAACCTTAATATGCAGTAAAACTGAATTTAATGTTACCTTTTTGATTGTTCTTTTAAAGTAAACTTTTGTTAATGCCAATGGAACATGTATTGTTATGATTTATTATTATGAACAAAGATGGTGTTATTATGTTGTGATTTTACTTTATTTATAGGTTCATAATATAAGAAATACAAAAATAATTTGAAAAAAAAATTCTTTTACACCTATTGAATTATCAATGGACTATTAAATACAAATGAAATCACTAATAGACTAAGTCCCTTAGACGTTATAAAGAGTTGAAAAAAACTCACATGCAATTGCCATTGATAATTACATACATAATCATTAAAGAACTAAGCCCATAAAAAAGTTCTAGAGAGTTTAAAAAAAAATACATGACATTGATATTGAAAATTACATACATAATCACTAAAGAACTAAGTCTATAAAAATGCTATAAAGAGTTAAGAAAAATGACATTGACATTAAAAACTCCATACAAAATTATTGATAAAATAAAATTTCTTAGAAAATATTTTGGGGTTTATTTTGGAAATTTTGGGGTTTTATTGAAAATTTTAAGTTTTAACTACCAACATAATTACTAACAATATTTGATAATGAATAAATATTCAATTATTCATTGGAAATATTGCCATTAAAAAGCTTAAACTCCAATTAAATGACTAGAATCCCTAATTTCAAAAGAAAACATCTTTTTTATTTTATTTTTATTTTTCTATCTATACATCTTTTTCCTTTCTTCTCTTTCTTTCTCCTCGTTCTCTTATCCTCTCTCTTCATCCTCAATGCCCAAGGTGAAAGCTAACTTATTAACTACTACTCACCTCATGTAGTTTTTATTAGTGAAACAAATATTTTTTGTTTTCTTCAAGTGTAGTATCTTAATATTTCTAAGTAAATTTATTTTATTTTACTCAATTTTGAGTTGGAACTCTAATATTAATTATAATTGGTTGTCTAGATAATGTTTGTATTAATTTATTAATCAAGTTTTGATTTTCTAGTTTGTTTGAATGGGAATTCCATTTAAATGAACAACGTGTAATTTTGAGCATATCTATAAAAGTATTTAGTTGTTTGTGAACAAAAAAATTTAATCATAACAAAATGGTTCAAGTGTTGGTTTCAAATTATACTTTTTGATAAGAGGAAAATATGACTAAATTTTCTACAATCACATATTTAACCCAACAAGACTGCTGTTAGATTACCATGACATGGTGGCTTGTGGCATTAGATTACGATTGACTGTTAAGTTTCTAGGCTTGATTCTTCTATCTCAGTTTAGGACACTAAGCCTTTCAATGGCCTTTACACTTATAAAAACTATACTCGTCGAAGGTAACTTTTGTGTAAGGTTTATTATGATTATTGGAGAATGATATGGAAGGTGTCGCTAACACCAAAAGATTACAGAGAATTTCATTTTCAAAAGAAGAATAAAGACATTTTTTCAACCAATAACTCACTGACAAATGAATCAATAGAGAAAAATAGAGAACGATACAAAATTGAACCTCTAAGTCCTTTAAAATCACTACGAAGTGCCATTAAAAACTGTATCAATTATTATTGCTCTCTATAATTAGTATAGACACCACATGACTTTAATTCTAATAATTCTATAAGAGCCAATTGATCCCAAAGACCTATCATAGCAGAATAAAACTCATGAATACTAGTATTGTTCTAGTGAATAACTCTTATATCGTTCTCCAATTGACACTTCTTTGTAAAATTTGATTGAGTAAATAATCTTTGCACATGATCCCAAGCTTCCTTTGTTGTCTCATACTTTGATTGTTATGTACCTATGAAATAATTAATAGAATTGTTAATCCAAGTAATAATTTTTGCATTTTTGCTTCCAATGCATCTATCAAAGTAGTATAACCCTTATCAGTATTCTTAGGTTTTATTGGATTTCCACTAACATATCCCTATATCTTTTTATCCTTAAAAATATTTCTCACACATAATTCTAGTATGAATAATTTTTTCCATCCAACCTCACATCACAAACTGATGTAAATTATCTCTTTCAACAACCATAATGAACAAATTGAAGAAAAAACAAAGTGCACACAAAGAAAAATAAAATACTAGACTGCAAAAACTGCAAGGAAGATAAAATACCATATTGCAGAAACTGAAGGGAAGATGAAATACCAAATTATAGAAACCGAATAAATTATATGATCACTCTAAAAAAAAGATCATACCTCTACCTCAAACCTCAACAGGGGTGTGTTGCCCCTTGCAAACCCTAAGCCAACTCGCGGTAGTATGTTGGATTCATGAAAGTTGTACTTGAGATTAAATCATATTTTGATACCACGTTAAACAACCAAAACACACTAAAAGAGAAGATAAAAAAAAAAAAAAGATGATAATAAATAAAAAAGGAGACTAGGGTTTCATTAATGAGTACTTCAATACTTAACCTAAATACTAAGAGACTAAATATAAGCTAAAAAAAGATAATTCTGTCCTTGATAAATGATAAAAGAAAACAATTCCATTATCTTAACAACTCAAAGGTTATGGCTACTCGAAGTTGAGATTTTATTCTTCACATATATGGCCTTCATCAAAAGTTGGTGTAAGGTCGCGAAAAGGAAGAAGATACATTAGTTCCGCAAACCTCCTTGAAAACTAATATAAAAAAGATGTGGGGAAATTACTTCAAATCCTGTGATTTTATTAAAACAAGAATTAATTTCCTTAGGCTTACAATGCGGAATATAATCTACTTCAGTTGACTTAAGGGCTGATTAGGTAAAATAAGGATCAACCTAAAAATTCTAAATATCGTAGACTTACGTGCATGTTGATAAATAAATAGATAAAAAAATGAAATTGTGAATGTTTAAAAATGGATCTTAAGAGTGTATTTTGACCCACAGGTTCCAAATTAATATCTAAACCAAAAAGTTATTGCTGTATGAATCTAAGCTGTTTGTTTATCAAAAGGAAGCTAAACACTCTGTACACATCGCACCAAAGCTATGCAACTCAAAGAAGAGCTCACTTTGCTTAAATGGGAAAATTAATCAATGTAGGAGTACTTTCATACTGTCAAATCTCTTGGAGATGAGATTGCACTCATTGATCATCCCATCTCTAATATTGATCTCATTCTCTACATTCTTCATGGTTTGGGACTTGAGATTGCAGCACCAATCCTGGCCCGAGAAAACAACTCATGTTTAAGGAGTTGCACGATCTACTCGTGGGACATAAGGCTTACCTCCGTAGTCTTCAAGTCACCACACAACAGCTGGTGGCAACAACGAATTACTCGAGTCGATTTGGTTGCCATCATTATGGTGTAATCTCTTCAAATGTATTTTAGTATTAACAACTTAAATTTTTAGGTGATATAGTTTTTTAATATAATATGAGAGTATTATTGATCTAATAGTCAAAAGTTTGAATATCATTACTATTATTTTATTTGATAAAAATCAAATACAAGATAATATGAGTTTGTGTGCAATTTTTAAACCCAAAAAACTTTCATTTGAGGAGTATGTTAAAGAATAACATAAATTATATTCTAAAATATTATCTAACAACTTAAACTGTTAAATAAAATAAGTATTTAACAGATTGCAATCGTTCTGGTGTAATCTTTTCAAATGCCTTCGGTGCTTCAACAGGAAGGAGTATAATCATGGAGGGAATCTAAAATCGTTATCCAATCAAGGGTCAACTGTGTGACCAATTGAGCCATTTCGCCAAATAATGTGGAAGAGTGCAACTTTCAGAGCCCACTGCCAATTGTGTCTTAACCTCTCATCAAAAGGATTCTTAATGGTTGATAGATTCTGCTTCTTCTCATAATATTATAGGTGATTTGGAAAACCTATCTGTCTACATGGAATATGATGGAACAAATGAGGTTGTCATTTGGTGATGGTTCAGGTTTGTGTGTCTCCCGTTCTTTGGCATTTCATTCTCCAAAGCATACCTTTCAGTTAAAGGGTATCATTTGTCTTTCTAGCATTTGCATGAAAATTAATTTCTGTGCACCACTTTACTACCTAAAATCATGTTTTTATTGAATTTCACTCCTCTTACTTTAAGGATCAGATCACGGGACAATTCTTCTCAAAAGTGCCTGTGAAAATGGTGTTTATCCACCTCCAAACTAACTAGTGGGCTCGTCCCCAAAAATAGTTAGAAATGTGCCTGAGAGGACGTCGAATGATGGGTGGCACAAAAAGCCTAGACATCCATCTCACAAAATCGTAATTCATCTTGTTGATGTTTATTCCCTTCCAATCAAAAAGAACATCAAGTGTCAAATTCTTCAACTTCTTTTTCTATCAATAAAGCACATGATCAACCTTTTTATCCTGCCAGTCTCGAAAGCCATGCACATCTTGACCTCATCTGCACTGAAGTTTGGGGTCCCTCACATGTTATTAGTCTTGATCTGTCACTCTACTACTTACTTTTGGTTGATCAAGCATGAGTAGACTATTCTCACAATTTAAACATCTTGTTGAAACCAGATTTCAGACAAAAATTAAAAGTGTTTACTCTGACAGTGGCGGTGAGTTTGTGGCTCTTAAAAGACGTTTTTTAATACATAAAATGCTTCACATACTCCAACAATTTTCGAAGGCCATCATCGTCACCTTGTAAACTCATCTCTTACAAAACAAAACTCCCTTTGAAATTCTGTTCAACCAATCATCAAATCATCTAAAATTAAGAAAAAATGGCTGTTTATGTTTTCCCTTAATCCGGCCTTCCATCAGTCATAAACTTCAGGCCAACGCAACCCCATGTGTTTGAACTACTCTCAAACATAGAGTGCATATCGGTGCATGGACTTGAACACCAAGATAATTTATCTCTTATGACATGTTATATTCCACGAAAACCAATCACCATTTAACACCTCCTCAACTGTTCATCACAGTAGCCTCTCTTTTAAAATCACAATCGCCCATCACGCTACTTCTCATACCGCAATCTGACACCTGTTTCCTCGTCACATTGTTCAAGAATCCACTCCACTCCTTCATTGAGCCCGTGAACACTTGTCCACCAAAAGATCCTCCACGCACACACTCCATGACCACCTGTTCCAGTGCAATATCTATAAATCCAAGCAATTGCACTCTATTACAAAACACCCCTTTCCCACTGCCATTAAAGTAAATAGTGTGCTCGTGACCCGAAATGGAGGAGAGCAATGTCTGATGAGCTAACAGCTCTAATGAGTCATCACACGCGAGAATTGGTTCCGCCTCCACCTCATCATTGTGATCCCGTGGGTTGTAAATGGCTGTCTGTCGAGATTCGAGAGAAAATCTGATCGTCCTGTTAATAAATTCAAGGCGATACGAAAAATAGATTGATTAGCAACCATCAAATCCATTACAGATAACAATGAAATCTGTTGCTGAAAAACATTAGCAATGAACTTTGCATCTATGCAAATTATGAATTACGAATAATTGATTTCAGATAAATGAACAATGGAAAATCTATACGTGCAAACCTGTCTATAATAGATTTAATCAAAGACCTGCGTTGGATTACAAGGAGACATTCTCCTGATTGTCCAACCGATAACCATATGCTCTGCTCTAACTCTATCTATAATGCAAGGGTGGTCCTTACTCCAACTCGATGCTCACAACGCATTTTTGCATGGCAAATTGAATGAAACTGTGTCTATGACTCAGCTCAGGGCTTCAAAGATTTGTTCAAACCTAATCAAGTTTGCATGTTACACAAATCCATTTATGATCCCAAACAAGCTCCGAAGGAATGATACTATGCTTTATGAAAACAAATTATGGCGTTTGGTTTTATAAATTCTAAAGCAGACAGCTCCTTGTATATCTATAAAATTGCATTTGTTCTGTGCTTCTGTATGTAGATGACTTGGTAATAAATGAAGTGACAATAACTTGGCACTTCATTCTCTCTAAAGGACACGAGGCACCTTCTTCTTTTTCCCCTTAGTGTGCAAGTCATCCCCATAACAGCTGACCTTTTCTTGTCTCAACACTAATATATTTCTTACATCCTTTCTAAAATAAATATGCTCGGTGCAAATTAGGTTTCAACTCGTGTGTCCACCATGACGGTTCGAAAACTCATAAATGGCACTTCATCCATCAACATCAACGAATTTGGGTGTGCCATGGGTAATTTTCAATACCTATCTCTTTATAAAAAATCATCTAATCTAAAAGTTTAAGAAAATTTCATTATATAATTTATATAATTTTCTAACACATCCTCTTATATAAAATCCTTTTGGACTTGAAACTTGCATAGACTCATACTACCTTGTATTTAATTTTTATCAAATAAAATGAGAGTGATGAGATTCAAATTAATGAATTATCTCATCTGAAAAGTTAAATTGTTAGGTGAGACCTCAAAATATGTCCCAAATTAGATTTATATTTTTCTATAATATCTCTTACATGCCTTATTTAACCAGTCAGAAACTCTTAATGCTTTCAGATTAGAAGCTCTCGACAAAGGACAAGGAGAAGAACCAATTCACAAGGGAAGGGATGCTCATCCCAAGTCAGAAGCTCTCAACAGAGGTAGAAGAGAAGACTCAGCTCTCAATGCTATCAAAAGAAGAGATGAAATCGAAATGAATGGATGGTGTGAAGTGGCTTCTTCAACACAACCTACACAAGAAAAGAGGGAAGGTCACCGTGTAGGCACAGGATGAAAGCAGGACACTTATGTGGGCGACCAGGATGAACTGCTTCTGACATCAAACGCTCCATCGACACCTGGTAGAGGAGATAAGGAAAGAAGGGAGGCTACACCGTTTTAAGGATAGTGACAGCTAGCGGTTAGAGTGCAATCTGCACAAGAATACATATACAACCAAAAGACAAGAAATACGTAGACAATAAAAAGACTAACACTCGGTAGAAGGCTATAAGAAGGAAGGAGTGGAACAGATATGAGGCAATGAGAGTGAAATTGCTTTAAAGAAAATCAATTGTTCCAAGGAGGCCTAGACTACCTCGAATCTGCCTAGAGACTTAGTAGTTCAACTTCTTAAGTTTGCTTTAGTTTTTCAGTTGTTTTTCCTTTCGATAAAATCTAGACCAAAAATATTGTTTTTTCCCCATCAATTATTAAAGAAAAAACTCGAGAGAATTTCTCTCACAAAAAAAAGGGGAAATAATTTATAAGATTATTAAAGATCATTACACGTTAACATATTATTTGTTGTTAACAAACTCTCTCAATTTATGCACAAACCTACTACTACACACTAGACAGCAACAAAGAGACTCTTGTGATATTTGAAGTAGATCTTTTACCATGGAACTCACATCTGTAAAAGCTTAAGCTCAGCCTTAAAACCGATGTTGATTAGGCCGACAACTATGATGATAGGAGCTTAACATCTTCCTTGGTCCAATTCCTTCTGGAGTTCAAATAAGCATATGGCTATTGCAAGATCATCAACAGAAGCACAATATAGGTCCTTTGCCAAAGCAACATTTGAAACAATTTGTTTTTTGTCACTATTTTAGGAACTTGGCCTCCCTGGCTATTCACCACCAAAATGATCGAACACAATTATTCATGGTTATCTACATCTTGTTAATCTAATGTAAAATTATTTAGAGATTCATCATCAGATGATTTTATTTTTTTTACTTTAAATAATTTTAAAAAAATTGAGTTGTCATGAACCAAAAGACATTCAATTGTTCGACCTCCAATAATAATTCATACAAACCATCAATGAGAAATCTCTTAAATTCTTATTTGGCAGTGATAGATTGCTATTTCTAGAGTACTAACTCTCTACTTTGTGATTTACGTACTTTTTTCTATCTAATAAACAACCATATAAATACAAAATATCAATTTGCCTCTTGAATAATATCTATATATGAATTTATATGTTTTTACAAAATTAAACTAAATAAAGTCCATATAAATGTAATTTCTATTTTAATTATACTTTACTCCTTAATTTCTAAAACATATTTTAATGAAGTCATACATAATTAAATCATCTCAGTTTGATTTCTGACTAATAGTTCTTATTATGTGTGACTCATTAGGTGTCTAATATATTGAACCAAAATAAATTATAATTATAATTAAATTAAGTAATTAATTTTTTTTTCAATTCAAAAATTGATTGATTTATATTTGAAGATCATATAAATCATCTAACAATGTATTATGATCCGTTAAATATTAGTCACTAGTGGTTTGACATAACCTTTCAGTGACCCGTTTCTCTATGTAATTAATATTATTTTATTAATAATATTTTGATTTAACATTAAAACATTGAGTATGCTTGCTATGCTGAATCATATTTCTTTCATATATAAAAGTCATTAATTGTTTGAATAAGATTTAAAATCTTTTTCAAATCTTATCGCACCTTGACCTATAATTTCTCAGTCAACATTATTTGAGAGCAAATGAAATGTTTTTTTTCTTTCTAATTCTCCTATGTTGATGAATCATCTTTTGATACTCATGTACTTTTATATAAATCATGTTATCCAATGTCTGCATCATTGTTAACTCAATTAAGATAATATGTAATATAATCAAAATATAATATTCTCTATATAAGTTAATATAGTGATCTCAAGTCTAAGGATCACTTACATAACTTATATGAGTTTTTCCATAGACATAGTTAATCTCACTATATGAAATTCTTATGCGGGACAATTCAATTTTCATATATTATGATAAACATCTACAAATATATTAATTCTAAGTATCTCATATACCTCTTAGCTTATGATAACAATTATTTTCTTTTAACTCAATTAAGATAATATGTAATATAATCAAAAGATAATATTCTCTATATAAGTTAATATAGTGATCTCAAGTCTAAGGATCACTTACATAACTTATATGAGTTTTTCCATAGACATAGTTAATCTCACTATATGAAATTCTTATGCGGGACAATTCAATTTTCATATATTATGATAAACATCTACAAATATATTAATTCTAAGTATCTCATATACCTCTTAGCTTATGATAACAATTATTTTCTTTTATATATACATACATATATATATATATATATATATATATATATATATATATATAATATTAGTCTTTACAACTATAATAAATATCCAGTATTTAAGAGAATATTAACTATGAATATTTTTGTACCAATACTTTAATACAATAAGAATCTCATAATTATAAAAAACTTTATAAGTTTCATTGCATTTTTTTTCATATGAACTTTATCTTTATTCCAAATTAATAAATAAAATATTAAACTCATTAATATAATAATATATAAACATTAAAGATAAATTAAGTTTTTAAGTTATAAATATATGTTTTCATACATATAATAATACCATTAGTTACCAGACATGTTAAATTAAAGTCACCTCAATTTTTAATCCAGCTCATCATTCTTTGACCTGCATTTTATTTGATAAGTACTTCAAAAAGGGATGCTGAAAGTTCATAATGATCATACTATACAGCCCGTGTCCAAGCATTGCACCGAACAATTATGATTCAAGATTGGCCTTACTATCGGCAGCCACATCCATATGGTGGAGGCGTATTAGAGATAATCCCACAAATCATGCAACAAAATCAAATCTCACAAGAACAGCCTAGATTCAAGGATGTAATTGTCGATTAATCACAAGAATCCAGCCTCACGACAATCACATCTTTCACAGCCACGATGCTAGCCAACTTGCCTAAAACAGATGTTGTATTTCTTTTATAGCACTCAATTCCTAACTTCAATAGCACTGTAATTAAACCTCTGTCAATATTCAAACCTCAATAGCACAATGAGTGTTCTTACAAAATTTTTTGACAGCTTTCAAACAAGACACTTGCATGTATATTGTTGATCCTATGCATTTGGAGACTAATTCTATGATCAATATGCTTAAATATCAATTATTTTCAGTCCTGTCATTAATATGTTCTTAGCATTTGGAGATTTCACATTGCAACTTGTAGGCGGCTTACTGCATCTCAATCCCAGTGGCAACAATTCAACAAAATACAATTATTGTTTTTGATGATTGGAATGGCAAACTCGTGGCTTCGGGATTCTGGCAAAAATACAGATGGTCAGAATATGATATTATTTTCCCACCGGCCTTGAGATTTGTCTGTTGTTATAGTTAAATTAAATGATTGGCTTCATCCATTTAATTAATATAAAAAAAATATTTTGTTTTCATATAAGTGGTCAATGCAATGAGTTTTATCTTGAAGGAAACAAGCAATATTCGGTGCATAACATGGGCATCTTTCGTTGTTTGCACGTATCTCACGGGAGGGTATTGCCATTTCAAAAATCAACAAGTTCTTTGAGATTATTATTAAAAAAAAACAAGTAGGAGCCATGTCTCTCTCAAGAAACTAGTCGTGCTGCACCTGTCTGTAACTCTTCATCTATAAATACCATGAAAAACGCGCCCATCAACTCCTCATCAGCTAAAACTTGAAAGTTCAAGAGTTTCTCTTGTACTCGACTAGAAAAAATGGGAATGAAAGTTTCATTTCTGCTCATTCTCTTTATTTTTCCGGCTGTATCAGCCGACCTCAGAGTTGGGTTTTACAAATCAACATGCCCTGACGCAGAATCCATCATTTTTCGGGCAGTGCAAAACCGGTTCAATACTGATAAATCCGTAACTGCAGCCTTGCTTCGCATGCATTTTCATGACTGCTTCGTTAGAGTATGATTATTCTTCTTGAAAACTACTGAAATCTCTAGAGCAATAGGTTAATTATTTAAATTTGTCTCTTCGAGGTATTAATGTTACAAATCTTAGTGCAATAAACATGTTAGTATGTGCTCAATACATGCATAAAGGTAAAATTGACCACCTTCTTATTGTAGGGATGTGATGCATCTATTCTTATAGATTCAACTAGTCAAAACCAAGCGGAGAAAGACTCGGGACCGAACCAGACTGTCCGTGAATACGAGCTTATTGATGAGATCAAGAAAGCCTTGGAGGCTAAATGCCCTTCAAAAGTCTCATGCGCGGACATCATAACAGCTGCAACTAGAGATGCTGTTGTTCTTGCTGGAGGACCAAACTACACTGTGCCTACAGGAAGACGAGACGGGTTAGTCTCTAGAGCGGATGATGTGAACTTGCCTGGACCACAAGTGGATGTATCTCAAGCTTTCCAGATTTTCAGAGCAAAAGGTCTAACCCTTGAAGAAATGGTGATCCTTTTAGGTGCTCATACTGTTGGTGTTGCACACTGTAGTTTCTTCAGTGAACGTCTTCAAAATGATCCTTCAATGGATGCTAAATTAGCTGCCAGACTGAGAAATGTTTGTGCTAATCCAAATACTGACCCTACTGTATTGTTGGACCAAGGCACAGGTTTTGTGGTCGATAATGAGTTCTATAAACAGCTCCTTTTGAAGAGAGGAATAATGCATATTGACCAGGAACTTGCCATAGATAGCTCTACTTCTGGTTTCGTTTCACGTTTTGCGAGAGATGGGAATGGATTTAAGAAGAGTTTTGGAAATGTAATGGTGAAGCTGGGGAGCATTGGGGTTCTCGTTGGAAATGATGGAGAAGTGAGGACAAATTGTAGAGTATTCAATCCAAAAAACAAACCTACCGTCCCAAGTCCCCCCCCAAAAGTCAAGGTTTCACCTCCCAGCAAAAAAACCAATACTAAAAAGCAAAAGAAACCTAAGAGTAGTGGGAAGAAGAAAAAGTAAAAGAATACAAGAGCACTGTATTTGAGCTTGATGTTGTGCTTGCAATTATAATATATTTTGCCAATTTTTATTTTTTCCCGAAGAAATAGCAACTGCTGTGTGTTTGACATTTTCTTTTTACTTTTGTGAGTTTTGTTTTCCCTTGATTATGAACAGAAGAACTTGTAACTTGCATGGATAACATTTGTTTCATTTATGCATAAACTATGAAAATAAATTAAACAATAAAATTTACCCTATGATATTTCTCTCGGTATGTCATCTATGCATAAACTAATGCATACCTTATGATTTTGATTTACGATGTTAAGGTGGGATATTTTGGATATGCCGTGAGTGAAGGGGTTGTAGATATTCAGAATTAGATGAAAGTTCACTATATTGTTTTTATCGTGATTTTTATCGTGATTTACACAGATACATTGTAACCTTTTATAGGTTTTAGATACAACAAAAATTCTTAACATAAAATCAAATTTACCAGATTTCTCTCAATTACAATTTTCCTTATCTCTTCCAGATTTTCTGCATTGCATGTGCGTGATTTCCTGATTTGATCATCATGCTAATCTCCTTTCAAATTTTCCTCATGTTCATTACTGCATGTGCATGATTTCCTGGATTTTTCCACATACTCTTCTACATGTCCCCACAATCTGAAGGTAAGGGAACGAACATTCAAATTGGCCAAAAATTTAGGAAAATGTCGCGTAGATATTGGTTTGGTCAATGGATCAGCTAGTTAATCTTTGGTAAATATGAATTGAACCGTGAGCTGCTTGCGTTGAACTTGATCACACACATAATGAAAATCAAGTTCAATGT
Source organism: Salix dunnii (assembly GCA_015731905.1). Taxonomy (NCBI): domain Eukaryota; kingdom Viridiplantae; phylum Streptophyta; class Magnoliopsida; order Malpighiales; family Salicaceae; genus Salix; species Salix dunnii. Next base: position 5,065,342 of record CM027671.1, read on the forward strand.
GCTTTGTACAGGCATGAAACATAAGATTAACAATTAGGTATGTGGCCCCAATATTGTCACACTAGAGTACTTGTGGTTTAGGGAATGTTACCCCAATTTATGAGAACAAGGACTGCAACCACTGTATTTTAGAGGCAGTGTTTACGAGGGATTTATATTAAGCTTCAGTGCTGCTACGGGCAACTGTAACTTGTTGCTTGCAATGCCAGGAGACAAGGTTTTGACCTAGAAAGACACAATAAGCATTGATGGATTGTTGATCATCGTGATCACCAACCCAATCAGAATCCGAAAATGCATGAATTGCAGTGGGTGGTGATCGACCAAGGAAGAGACCAGTGGAGATGGTATGTTTAAGATATCGAAGGAATCTTTTGACTACCTACTAGCGAGGCTCCAATGGATGATTTATGAATTTGCTAACTCTGTGGATAGAGAAGGCAAAATCAGGGCGAGTGAAAGCCAAATATTGAAGGCTACTAACAACTTGTCGATAGAGAGAAGGATCAAAAAATGTAGTTCCTTCAGTGGCAAAAAGGTAACAAGCAATGGACATAAGACTGGCATAGGGCTTTGATTCTGTCATATTAGTATGCTGGAGCATTTTAGCAACATATTTCCTTTAAGTAAGATACAAACCCTCATTTAAGCGTAGGACCTCCACCCCTAGAAAATAGCTAAGATCACCAAGCTCTTTGATAGCAAAATTTGAATGTAAGTGGTGAAGAACCTGTTGTACTACAGTGCCTGACTTACTGGTGATGATAATATCATCAACATATATAAGAATCAAAACCAGTGCTTCATGTTTTCGCCAAATAAACAAGGAAGGATCTGCTTTGCTAGCAATAAAGCCAATGATCCGTAGTGCATCTGTTAACCTAGAAAACCAAGCTCTTGGGGCTTGTTTCAAACCGTAGATGGATTTATGGAGTTTGCAGATATGATTTGAAAACTGAGGGTGGATATAGCCTTGAGGTTGAGTCATATATACTTCTTCGTCCAAAGCCCCGTGAAGAAAGGCATTTTGAATGTCGATTTGTTTGATATGCCGGTCAGAAGAAACAGCTAAGGAGAAGATAGTTCGAATTGTAGCATCCTTAACAACAGGGATGGAAGTTTCATTGAAATCAAGGCCTTCTTGTTGATGGAAGTCTTTGGCAACTAATCTGTCCTTAAATCGCTGTAAAAATCCATCAGCCTTATGCTTGAGTTTGTATATCCAGCGATAGCCCACCATATTGATGTTAGAAGGAGGTGGAACTAATGACCAAGTTTTATTTCGGAGAAGTGCATCTAACTCTTCATTCATGGCTTTCCACCATTGTGGGGATTTGATAGCATTACTATAACATGATGGTTCAATATCAAATGAGGAAAGAGAGGTTAGTAAAGCTTTAGAAAGAGGATACCATACAAAAGCATTTAATGGTGCTTTCGATTTAAAAATGTTGTTGAGTGATCTAGTAGTCATGGTGTGAGTCCTGTTGGTGCTTGACAATACTAGGAGGTTGTTGAATGTGGTTCTGAGATAGGAGAACAAACAGGCTGATTATGAGCAACATCGGCTGAAGAGGACACATTAGGAGGTTCTTCAACAAGGTGGTCAGAATGAGCATTTGCATGTGCGGGTTGCCGAACCTGGAGGTCATTAGGAGTACCTGCAAAGAGAGAGACTAAAGGGACAACATCATTAGTTATAGATGACAAGTTAGAAGTTAACATATCACTAATACTGGGAGGAGACGGGATGGAAGGAGTCAGAGGCAGTGTAATGTGGGTGGGGGAGATGAGATATGAAGAAAGTGAAGAAGATATATTTTCTTGGAAAAGAAACAAGGATTCATCAAAGATTACATGATGAGACACATAAAATCGGGCAGCTAATAAATCAAGGCATTTGTACCATGATGATTACTACTATAGCCAATAAAGATACATGATTTACTTTTAAAATCTAATTTATGTTTATTATATGGTCGAAGATTAGGCCAGCAGGCACACCCGAAGATACGTAAGAAGGTAAAATCTAGGATGACATGGTATAATTTTTCATAAGTTGAAAGATTTTTTAGGGTTGGTGTCGGTAATCAATTAATTAAGAAGGTTGTCTCGGAAAGGCATCTTCCCAATAAATTTGTGGTAATTTGGAATGAGCTAATAAGCTAAGGCCAACCTCAACAATATGTCTTCATTCAATGGAACCAATTGTTGGTGAGTATAAGGGCAGGCTATGTGATGAGCAATACTGGTGGCTTGAAAATAAGTATAAAGTCGACGATACTCACCACTCCAATCAGATTGAATAACTTTTATTTATGGTTAAATTGTTTTTCCATGTAAGAATGAAGTTTTAGAAAAATATCTTTAACCTTATATTTGAATTTCATTGAAAATAACCATAAGGATTTGGAAAAGTTGTCTAGAAAACTAACATAATATCGAGCACCGATAGTGGAAGCTACAGATGCTAGATCCCAAACATCGATAAAAATGAGATCTAATGGAGATGTTGAGACATAAGTCGAATTTTTAAATGGAAAAGCATGGCTCTTGGCTAATTGGCAATCAGGACACACAAAATATCTTTTTATTTTATCAACTGGCAACTTATTGGATGTTAAGATATGATGAACAATTGGAGATGCAGCATGACCAAGGCGACAGTGCCATTGATCAAATGAAAGATGAATACTGGAGAAGGCCTGAGGATGAGATTTTGGTGACTTGAAACGGTACAACCCACCATTGACGTGGCTGTGATGAAGGATGATCCCCGAGTATCCCTTCACAAGAAAATAGTGACCATGAAATTCAAAGTAGACATTATTGTCAGTGTAGAATTTTTTAATAGAAAGTAAGTTTTTATGAATTTGAGGGACTAAAAGAACATTATTCAAAACAAAGGATCGAGAAGGAGTGTGAAGAAATGATTTGCCAATTTTAGAGATATGCAAACCTTGACCGTTACCCACTTGTACTTGATCTGAACTAGTATAATTGTCACTCTATAGGTTTAAATTCACCATATCATTAGTAATATGATGGGTAGCTCCTATGTCGGCATGCTAGTTGTTTTCCCAGGCTTGTGTTGCAAGAAACGCTTGTTTATGCAGAGGGAAGGAGGGCTGCTAATAAGTGAGATCAAACCGATAGTAACATTTACGAGCAGAGTGACCATGTTTGCCATAGACTTGACACACAATAGCAGTTGTTAAATTATTTGTGTCATTTTTATTGTACGAGGATGCAGCCCAATAGGTATTAAATCGTCCTCGACCCCAAGAACCAAATATGTTCTGATTGTTCAACTATGATCTTTGTTGCTGAGTAATGTTTGCTTCAGGAAGTGTTGAAGGAGTAGAGAAATGATGGGGATTGAGGCGAGATTCTATAAAAATGAGAAAAGAGTGTACCTCTTCAAGACTGACTGGATAATTTCGGGTATAAATAGAGGAAACCAAGCTATTGTATTCATGTCTAAACCCAACAAGAACATATGAGATGATGTCATCGCATCTGAGAGGTTGTCCAACCATAGCCAGTTCATCAATTAATCTTTTTATGAATAAGAAATAATCATTAGCAGATTGGTTGTTCTTCTTCGCATTGGCCAGTTTGCTCAAACTTGGATAGTGCATGCCTTTGATTTAAAAGAGAAGTTTGTTTCAAGTGCTTGACAAACTTGATGAAAGGTGTTATAAGAAACTATTTAAGCTAACACACTCTCAATCATGGAAGACATGAGGGTGCTGAGAATGAGACTATCCTGTCGCAGCCATTAAGAATATGCAGAATTTGGAATTTAGTTGATTGCACCTGTATTAGGGTGCGTGGTATTAATCACTTTTGGCAGAGAAACCAGAGTACCATAAAGGTAGCCATATAAATCTTGTCCACAAAAATAATGTAGTAATTGAGTCTTCCAGACGGGATAGTTGTCATGAGTCAGTTTTAGAAAAACAATATTAGCGATTGGAGATATTGTGGGGATGGAAGAGGAGTGAAGGGTTACAGATGAAAAAGATGAAGAAGACATAATGAGACGTTAGTCTTTTTGTGGCTCTGATACGATGTAGATTTTTAGAATCAGATGAAAGTTCATTGTATTATTTTTATCATGATTTACACAGATACATTATAACCTTTTATAGGTTTTAGATACAACAGAGATTCTTAACATAAAATCAAATTCTCTAATCTCCTACCAGATTTCTCTCAATTACAACTTTCCTTATCTCTTCCAAATTTTCCTCATTGCATGTGCGTGACTTGCTGATTTGACCATCATGTTAATCCCCTTTCAGATTTTCCTCATGTTTATTACTGTATGTGTGTGATTTCCTGAATTGTTCCACAGACTCCTTTATAGGGGTTAATCCTAATCAGGATTTGTTGGTATAGAATTTTTTAAAAACTCAAAGTGTGACAATAGAGGATGCATGTAATTTTGAATGGGAATCAAAGAAAACCTTTTGTCATTTTAAACACAAATTGATTTGATTGACAAACATTAATCTCATTTGGCATAGCTTGTTTGAAATAGTACATAAATATTTATTATAAGTTCATGGCTTTTTATTTATTTATTTATGTAACATGTTTTGGATCATGATTGCTAACCTTTACATTTTTTTAACAAATTCTCCATCCAATTTATCTAGATGATGAAATGAAATGTCAAATATTACTTTTAAGTAAACATCAAATTATTTTCTGAAATCAACATGCAATTTTGTTTGTGTTGAAGAAATTTCACATAAGCATTTATCAAGGAAGTTTTTTTTGTAAATCCAAGAAAGTTTGTTATAATGTCATCATGATAAAGTTTGCTATAATGTTCATCAACCATATTACTATGAGATCACATAATGTACGATTGTAAGGATTTGTTTGTAGATTTTGAAAATATACAGGAAAAATAGGTAGTTATAATAATCAAAACAAAAACAAGGTGCACGGTAAAGAGATATTTGGCTTGAATTTTAATTTTGATTACTCTAGATGAAATTGACACATTCATGTATAATCATTTTTATAACATCAAGGTTTATTGACATAAGAGATCATCCTCATCCAAATTAGATAGAAAGAATACTTTGTCTGAAAAAACCTTCTTTTTTGCATATAGATCTTCATAATTAGATGCCTATTTTCTTCTATATTACCCCTATCGTAACCCAATTTTTGGGTTACTCCCCAAAATAAAATAAAAATAACCAAAATAAAATAAAAAAAGTTTGGCGTCGGTAGAAAAATCATGGTGAAAACTTTGAAAATTTTCTAAGGCAAATCGTATCTCTTTTATGCCAAAAATGAGAAAAAACATACAAATTTGAGGTAAAAATTAAGTCAAAAATCATAATTATATTTTTTATAAGCCAATTTGATTTAATCATGAGTTAATTCAAAATATTATTATGTTTGGGAATTAATTTAAGATCCAATTGAAGAATTTAATTAAGTGCAAGGACTTAATTATGCTTTAAATTGGTTAAAATAATTTTATTAACGGCTTAATTGGTAAAAAATCAAATTCTTGAATTTCATTCGGGCTCATTTGAGAAGATTTGAAATTTTTGGAGACCTAATTGAATTTTTTTCAAGCTAATTATGCAAAATTAAGAGTCAAATTGAAGTTTAATTGTCAATTAAGGGTCAAATTGCGTGAATCAGAAGTAAGGGACCAAAATGAAAAAGGCCCACAAAGTTAAAGCTATTGTTGAAATTCAGATAGGGGCACAATTGCACAAAATTACAAATTTAAATCCAATTGGGCGGTGCAATTAGAACAATTATAAATTAAAGGACCAAACTACAATTGAACCACAGCACCCCGCCTTTGCCTTTTCTCCCTTTACTGCACTGCCCATCGCCCAGCTACCAAGCCGCCAACAGCCCCCCAGTAGCAGCTACCATGCTCTCGTCACAGGTCCCACATCACCGACCAGCCAGCAACCGTGGCAGGCCGCATCACCTATAAAAGCCACCATGCACGACGGCCAGAGGAGGAGAAAAACGGAGAGAAAAATAAGGGGAAGGGCTAGAAATTTTTAGCAAATAACAACAAGAAAAATGAGAGAAGATCACACGAAATAAAACCATTATCTTTATCTTCCTCGGCGTCAGCTCTCCTCCTCTCTCTTCCCGGTTTCACAACCCCTTTCTCTCTCTCCTCTAGTAATGCCTCTCTCTCTAGAAAACAACAACTTGTAGTAGCCCCTACTCTCCTCCACCATTAAACGGCCACTCAACCAACGACAGCCATCATCCTTCTTCTCACCACAGGCCTCCGTTTCCAACGCCACAATAACAGGAAGGACCACCTCGATCCTCTCTACACGGCTGTATCATCAAGTAATCCTCTCGTCGAAGTTGATCATTTGTTGTTCATGAACGTGAACAATGTTAATTCTGCACTATTCACGCTCTTCTTCATTTTATCATTTTTTGTTATATTTGGGCTAGGCTAACCCGACCCAGCCTAGTATATAAGCCCACTCGAATTATGGGCCTATTAGCCCATCATGGCTAGACGGACCAGTCCAAACTAAAATGGGCTTCCAGCCCGTAAGGACTGGAAGCCCAGCTCATATTCATCTAGGCTTCCAACCCGTGATGATTGAAAGCCCAGCCCACTTAAGGCGGGCTGTCAGCCCATTATGGCTGACAACCCAGCTCATAAAAAATAAAAATAATAAAGTAATAATAAAATAAAAAAATAAAAAAAATTTATATATTTTTTTACTACTATTATTATTACAAAAAAAATCAAAATATGAAATGTGTTGTTTTCATGCATACAGCCGAATTCCGAGATTTTTCAAGTATATTTTTCATAAAATATACATATATATATATATATATATATATATATATATATATATTGCATCTTTCTCATGTTTTAAAACAAAATTGGATATCGTAACCGGTTTATGATTATCCATTGGACGTTGGCCAAAATATCAAAAATAATCAAAACCATTTTTGTTTTATCTATTAGGGTGTAATTTACGTTGTTAAATACATCCATGGATAAAAAAAATTAACTACGGTGTAAATTTAAACTGTAAATTACATCCGTAGACAAAAAAAAAGATTTTCTAACTACGGTGTAAAATTACATCGTAAAGTACACGTGTAGATAAAAAATTAAATATTTTTTTAATGCAGTGTAAAAAAGTAAACTTTGAAAAAAAACAATCAAACAACAATACAGCTTACCTTAAATAGGGTGCACTTGGGGTGATGCGTCTTTTCCTTGCATAGCAAGTCCCCTTATCCAGACTCTCGCAGACCAATAGGTTCTTAGTGACCTTAATACTAGGTGGCAACTCCTTATATTTATAGATGTAATTTTTACAGCTATAAAACAAACACCCCATTTTCACCGCGCGCCATTGTCTCCCCAAATCCCGGAGGATGGTGGGGCGCGAGGCGCGTAAAAAATCGTTGTCGCTACAAATGGCGACTCCACTGGGGATATTGCTGGACTAAACTTTGTTTGTTTGACTGTTTATTGCTTTGGTTGTTTTTACACGTATTTTACTGCTTTAATTTGCATTGTATTGCTTTCACATGTATATTTACAGCTTTAGCATGCATTTTAATTTCAGTTCATGTATTTTTTTGGGTTTGAATTAATGTCATCATGCATTTTAATTTTCAGAATAAACTCAATTCTAAGTTAGGTGGGGATTAGCGGTCTGCTTCATGACTTTCAGTCGGGATTCAGATTCGTGAAACGTCCAATTATGACCTATGTGTTTACTTGTTAATGATGGTCATACTGTGCCCCAATAATTTCTTGTAAATCCTCAAACCACCTTCACGTGAGGCAGTCACTGGGTTGTTCATAGACCCTTTGAGATCAGATAGAAAGCTTACCCCTCATGTAATGACCTAGAACTTGTCTTTGGGTACAAATCCTCTGATAATTTCTTTGTCATGTATGTACATACATTTACATCCTCATGCATCCATAATATCATGTCATTGGCAGGCAGAAATATGTCCCCAAAAAGCTTTTGTTCCTCATACTCAACTCTGTCAAAGCTAAATTACTGAAATCCAATGTAGCTTGCTTTGCCGGTTTACTTGAGCGAGCACTGAAATAATCCCTGCAAGAGTCTTTGAGAAAGAAATGCATTAGAGTTGAAAAATGAAGCCTACTTCCATAATTGCTCTCTGTTTGGTCATATCCACACATCAAGTTTAGGTTTAAACCTGTTTTGACTTGTCGGCAATTTTGTATCAGAGCCTTATCTATATATACCATGTTAAGAAACCATCTCATCTAAAAGCTTAAGCTTGTAATAATAGTTATTTTCACACTTCATGCCCCGCCATTCCACGGAGGGAGAGAAATGGAGTACGATGAAAGAGGAGTTTTATAGCCGTAACGTTACGACTATAAATCTTCGAAGTGACCACCTAATATTAAGATCACTAGCACACCTAATAATAGTTAGGGATTTTTTGTGTAAGGAAAAAACACATCACCCCTAGTGCACCCTACCTAAGGTAAGTTGCATTATTGTTTGATTGTTTTTTGTTAAGCCAGATATTTTATGTGTTGGTATTTTCTAAGGTTCGAAGTGGATTTCTTTCCGTGAGAAAGTCTACCACATTGAGAGTTGAAAACATGACCATTCAAAAGTTTAAAAATCTTTACACTGTATTTTTTCTTGAAAAAAGAAAAATAAACATTTTTTATTTGCAGATGTACTTTGCAATATAATTATACACTCTAATAGATAAAAAAAAATAACTATTAAACTATTTTAATATTTTGTTCATATTCAAACGGATAATAGCAAACCGGTTACGATATCTAATTTTTATTTTAAAACATGAGAAAGATATAACATATATTTTTTTTATGAAAAATATGCATGAAAAACTTTGGAACTCGGTTGTAAGCATGAAAACAAAATATTTTTTTGATTTAATTTTTTTTTAGAAATAGTTTTTTTAATGCAGATTTTGTATTTTCTATATTTTTTAATATTTTTATTTGTGGGCTGTTTGCCTAGCCCTAATGGGCCGAGAGACCCATCATTTGGGGCTGGGCTGGCAGCCCACCTTACTCCAGACCGAGCTTCCATCCTAGGTGGGCTGGGAGCCCACCTCACTCAGATGGTCCGGCCGAACACAAAGTCCAGCCTGACCACCTCGTTATTCACTATGTGAAGAGTGGGATGTAAGTTACATCATAGGGTTCGCATGTAGTGAATAGTGGGTGAAGGAGTGAATTAATTCACTCCCCAACTATTCACTAAAACGATGAATAGTAAAGTGGTTTTTAGAGGGTGATGAATGGTGTGCCAGACACTACTGCCAGGTAGAAGAAGTCAAGGTGGTTCTTCCTATGATAGTAGTGTCGAAAATGGTTGTATATGTTGGTCGGGGGAGGCGTTGATAGTTGGGTGGCTTGCAATGCAGCTGCTGTTGCTGCTTCTGTTTCAGCTTTCTTGCTGGAGACTGTGTTCGGGTTGCTGATGTGGAAGCGAAGCTGCTGGTTATGAAGAGGGTGGTGCTAGGTGGTCTTTCGGTTGTTGCTGGAGGTGAGAGAAGGCTGCCGGCATGACTGGTTTTAGAGAGAGAGAGAGAGAGACCAACCGAGGGAGAAAGAGAACTATAGCTGCAGAAAAGGTTGTTGATGACAACTCTACCAACGCCGAGGAAGATTAAGGATGGTGGTGTAGTTTTTCTACGATGTCTTCTTCTTCCTCACATGCTCTGTAAATCCCCCCCCTAAATATTTTTCTTCGTGTTTTTATCAGTTTTTCCCCTGTAACTATCCAATTTTCTCCCCCTACTCGTCTATGCATTCATTCTTTTTATAGGCAAGGGAAACAACCCTTCAATTGTATATAGCTATGGGTTGTTGCCTTTTGAACCTGCAATGACGTGTCCCCCACTATTCATGTGACTAAACAGTGCCGGCACGCCTACAGGTTTTGAATGATTTGGGAAGGTGAAAATCCGATTTGATTATTCAATTTATAAGTGTTCTAATTGCACCCACAATTGTCTTTAAACTTTTAATTTTGTGTAATTGTATCATCGTCAGAATTTCAACAACCTTAGCTTTACACACCTTTTTGTAGTTTGATCCTTGGTTTCTGATTTATCAAATTTTACCCTCAATTAATCATTAATCTATTAATTGCTTTCAATTTGACCACTGACTTTACACAATTGGTCTGGAAAAATTTAATTTGGTCTCTGAAAACTCCAAACTTCTCAATTGAACCCAAATTAAGCTCAAGAACTTGATTTTTCATCGATTAAGCCCTTAATAAAATTAATTTGACCAATTTAAAGTATAATTAAGTCCTTGCACTTAATTAAATCCTTCAATTGGATCATAAATTAATTCTCAAACATAATTACACTTTAAAATTTTTCGACGATTAAATCAAATCAGCCCACAAAAATATAATTATGCCTTTCAAATTAATTTTTATACAGATTTATCCAATAATAAATTATTTTAGCCTTGAATCTGTATTTTTTTATTTTTTTTGTACAAAAGAGATATAACTTGACTCTCAACAATGTCTATATTTTCACCTTAATTTTTTCCTACCAACACAACCCCTTTTATTTTGTTTTTTTTTGTTTTTACGTAGGTTTGGGGAAAAACCCAAAATTGAGTTATGACAGTTATAATAACAGCTATAATAATTGTGACAATTTAACAATCATTATAATAACAATAAGAATAATAATAAAAATAATTCATCATCGGATGCTACTTTTCTTAAAGGTCGACTTTTACTGTTTTTTATGTATGATATTTCAGATCTAATATCATATATAAACAAAAAAAATATAATATGTCACACGTAAATGAAACGAGTGGAAAAATTTGGGTAAATTATCTACAATGAAAAAACATACGAGCCACTTGCCCTCCACTTTGTCGTAACTAGAAATAAATTTTTTAACATGTAAAAAATATTAATGGTCTTATATTTGTTTTTTATGCTATATATATGGGCAAAATAATCAACCTACAAAATTTTGATTATTACTATGCAAAATTATTTACAACAACAACAATAATAATAATTGTATATAGTTATTTATATATTTATTTTATTATAGGAAATGCGTTTAAAATAATGATAACGATTATTTTTAAGGTTTTTTCTCTTAAAAATAACTACATCTTTTTATATTTGTTAAATATTAACACCTTAAAATATATATAAAAAATGAACTATTTTTTTAAATCAAATTAATTTAATCTTATTATTCTGAAATACTTAAAATATAATAATATGAAGAATAAAATTAACAAATATTGAATTTATTTTTATGACAATAATGATAGTAGCAAAGATACTATTGTCGGTAATGATTAGAATATTAATTATTTACAATAATTGTTATATAACAACTATAATAATTGTGATAATTTAACAATAATGATAATAATAATAAGAATAATAATCAAGATAATTCATTAATCGAAGTTGATTTTGTTAAAATTGATTTCAATAACTTTTTTATGTATGATATTTTAGATCTAATATCTCGTGAATAAAAAATATACAAAGCTACACATAGACAAAATAGATGAAAAAATTAAGTCAAATTATCTATAAATAAAAAATAAATGACCCATTTGCCCGGCATTTCACCGTAGACAAAACCAGATTTTTTAACATGTCAAAAAATATTAATGATTTTTTATTTTTTTAATATTACTATACATTTGAGTGAAATAATTAGTCTATAAGTTTTTTTTTATGTATTCATTTTATTATAAATAATACATTTAAAATAATCAAAAAATATTATTTTAAAGGTTTTTTCTCTTAAAAATATATATTCTGATATTTTTTTTTAATATTAACACATTAAAAAATAGAGCATATAACTAATAACAGAAGATTTACTATTCATGCATAAGAGAGAGTTTCACTGTTATCTCACACCATCAAGGCTGAATTTACTCTCTTTTTTAACCGAAACTGCATTTAATACAAATAAAAATTACAATAAAAATTATAAGTCAAGGCTAAGAGTACAGATATATAAATACATATAAATTATTTAAAATTATACCAAATTGTCAAAAAATAAAAGGATTGAAACTAAATTAAAAAAATAAAAGAATAATAACCAAAATACAATATATATGTTGAAACAAGGCCAAAAAAAAAAATTCTCGCTGCAGCGGAGTGCATGCCAAATGGCTTATATATTTGCCTTACAATATATAAAAATTATTTTTTTTCTTCAAGTAAATTGTTTTTTTTAAAGTCTATTAATTTTTTTTTTCATTTATTTTATTTTTTTTCTTGCTATTTTGTTACAATTTTTAGTTTTTTATTCTTCAAGGTAAAAAAAAAAATCCATTATTTATGCTGTAATAGTAATAATAATTTTATGTGTTTTTCTCAAATGATTTTTAAGGCTAATAATATTTATTTATTTATTTATTTTATTTTTTTTTTTCCTTACTCTTTAATTTTTTATTTCTTTTATTCTTCGAGGTATTTTTTTTCATTATTTATGCAATAATTATTATTATTATTTGATATTTTTTTCAAATTATTTTGTTAATGCTAGTAATATTCATTTTTCTCTGGTCATTTTTTTTTGTGTACTCTTTTTTTATAATTTTTTTATTTTTTGTTATTCGAGGGAAATTTTTTTTCATTATATATACAATAATAATAATGACAACGACTATAACAATATTGCCAATAATAATCAGAATATTATATAAAATAATGATTATAATAACAACTACAATAATTATGACAATTTAAGAATCATAATGATTAAAATGTAATAATAATTGAGATAATTTATTAGTCGATGTTTTATCTCTATAAAATGGACTTTCATTGCATTTTCATGTATGATATTTCAGATTTAATATCATGTAAATAAAAAAAAATATGAAGCTACACATAAATAAAACGAGTGAGAAAATTAGGCCAAATTATTTTCAATGAAAAAATATATGAGTCATTTGCCCTACATTTCGATGCATATAAACAAATTACCGATTAAATAATTCTTCAAATATTTCGAACAATAACAATATTCAATCACTTCAATACACAAAATAAATAACTCATTTAAAATGGATTTTACCAATGATTATTTAATTAATTAAATTTTTAGTTAATCCATAACAACACCTATAACAATCAATTAATTTATTATATTAAAAAGACTTAACACAGCACGCAGTCAAGGAAACGAGCACTTTCTTTATATGGGGCCAATAGGCTATTAAGAGTACCTCTATCTTGTTCGGCCCTTCGGCTTCCGAGGGCCTAGTTGAACAATTGCTTTAACGATCGGCTGAATTAATCTATTTATTGGGCCTAAAATACTGAGATATTTTGATAACTAGGCTGGCACACAAACTTCGACTCAATTAATGTCATGAACATTTTCTAGACAGTGGACAAACTCTCTCGAAAATAATATTTTTTTTAATTTTTTTTATATAAATATACAAAATAAAAAATATATATTACTTTATAAATAACAAAAATAATTTAAGAATGAGTTTGGTTCGATGATTTCCAATACTGCAAACAGTAGGTGAGTTCTGAAGTTACAGTTGCATCAAATCAATCAAAGTCACCGAGGAACAGGCTATGAGGTGACAGTCACCACCAACAGTGAAGATTCCTTTTACTGTAACATAAGTTGGCAGTTTTCCATTTGTAGCTAATGTCCAAAAAGCCTAGAAAACCTTGTGAAGGTGACAGAAATATGCCGTGGCCTCCAGCACTTTCATCGACTGCTGGCAACAGCATGTATATTATAATTAACGCTCTCTCTCTCTCTCTCTCTCTCTGTTCACTCTCTTTTTTTCTTGGCAAGAATTTGCAGATATTTTCAAGATCAGACACCGACCAACATTTAGTTTTGCTTTTAGGGCACAGGCATGGAGCATTTTTCTCTTTAATCTGCTCGACATTTAACCAAACTATAAAACTATGCGGTTCCTGTGCTTCATTTTCATACATGCTGGGACAGGAGGCAGAATATATGCGTGCAGCATTGACTTCAAAAAATCAAACACCGGCGGCAATGTGCACGCGAAGAAGTGGGGAAATTTACAACTAAGAGCCAAACAAATTAAGACAGGACTTATAATGAATGTTCTTCCTTAACCAACATCAACCACTGTCTTTGTGTTTTGTTTATTTATTTGTCATCATTATTGGTTAAGTTTTCTTTGAAGGTGATAGTGGAAATGTTGGTAAAAGTGAACTCATGTCTGAAGCATACCATAGCAAGTCAATGTGCCTACCATTATATTGATTCTCTTGCCAGAAAATTTAAACTAATTAATAGACGTTATCACCTTTTTCCTGTTCTAAAACAGAAATTACACCATGCTGGTAAAGCTTCCATGATTTGATTATCAAAATTATGTGGCTAGACATGAGAATTTATGTGGTCTGATATTCTCTGAAATCACAAAAAACAGCTACCATGTATGTTTTTTTTTTAAAAAATTAAAAAAAAAAACATTGCTGTAACTCTGCAAACTAAATTCTTGTTTTGTTGATTTATTGACACGAAACGGTAAAATATTAAATAAGAATTTAGAATGGAAGTGTGAAAAAGTATTGAGTAAAGACAAGGACTTGTTGTTCGACAATAAAGCGAAGATGATTATTGGAGATGACAATTCTTTGTTTTTCTTTCTCTCTAAAGACAACAAAAAAAAATCAATTTAATTGATTTGTCCATCTCTCTATCTATCTATCTATCTATCTATTTATCCATCAACTATTAAGGATAAAATGTTAAGATGATTAATGTTGATTATAAGACATACTCATTTGATTCCAAGGTAATATGATTATATATGAGATGTTTGTAAATGATAGTGGTTTCAACCTTAGAGGTGGTCAAAAATATTATTTTTTTTATCGTCTGAAGGTGTCTTCCTATTCAGCCAAATCAGTAAAAGAGCTAGTATACTATTTGAAAAACAATATTATTTTGATTAATTCTTAAAAAAATAATGTTTTTTTATATGAGATTTGTCAAATTTCAATTTCACCTTTACTCCCCTAATTCGTTAAATTATGCCTCTTTTTACTCTTTCAATTTTAATCACTTACAAATTCATTACAATTGAAATCAAATTTCATTTCTAGTTTTAAGTGTCTTTTTACTTCAATTCTTGGTATCTGATTTGACCAATTAGATCACTAATTGGTCAATAATCTTTTAATTTTATTCAATTGGATTCATTGATTTCAATCCTTAAAGTCATGTGTTTTTTGACAGATTGGTCCTTGGTTTTATTATATTTAATTAAGTCCTTAAGCACTTATTAGACTTTTAATTTTATGCAATTAAGTCCTTAATTTCACCAATTTAGCTTTGATTTTGGTCCTTTCAATCATTAACCAAATTCTCCAAAACTTATCTTTTTTTATAATTAGACTTTCAATTGGTATTCCTTAAAAATCAAATTACACAACTTTTTTATAACAATAATTCATTTAATATTAAATTAATAAATCTAATATTTGATTTGTGAATCTAAAGTAAAAATAAAATTCATGGGATAAAAATGTTTTACAAGAAATATTATAAAATTATTATAATTATGAGATTAAGATTGCATCAAAACATTATTCCTAAAATATTTATGACTGATAGTCTTTTAAATACATTTTTTTTATATATAAAAAGGAAGTAGTTGCCTTAATAAGTTGAGGTATAAAGGACATATAGATCTAATATGTTGATGCTTGTCATTAAACATGTACAATGAACTAACTCGCACGAGAACTCGCATGGAGAGATCACCCATGTTTATAAAAAAACTTAAGTGATGATTGTTCAAATAATTCTTAGACTTGAGATGTTATGTTTTGACCCTCTAACATATTATTGTAGTATTGTAATCTAGATTATAAAGAAGTAGACATTGGGTATAACATGAACTATATACAGATACTTGAGTGATTAAAAAGGGATTCATCACCTTGGGTGTAAGGGATTTGAAAAAAAATTCAAATCTTATTCAAACGATCAATGATTATTATATGATTTAACATGAAAAATATACTTCATGATTTAATGATTTAACATGACAAACATACTTTCATGATTTAACATTAAAACTTGGATTATATTTCTCATCTTAAATCAAAACATTATTGATTAAAGAAAATTAATCACACTGAAAAATCTATCATTAAAAGGTTAAATTAAAATACTAATAACTTTTTAAAAAAATATATAAGGGATCATAACACATTGCTAAATGATATATTTGATCTTCAAATATAAATTTATCAATTGTTGATTGATATACCATTAAATTGTTTAATTTATTTAATTCTATTTAACTATAATTATAATCTACATTTGGGATAAAATATTACAAACTTATTGAGTCACACACATTAATAACCATTAGTCAAAAATTAAATTGGGATGGTTCATATGACTTGATTAAGATAGGGATGATTTATATATAACTTGATCAAAATATATTTTAGAAATTAAGGATTAGAATGTAATTAATACAATAGCTATTAAACAACAACAGAACAAACTCTTTGATATTTTGAGTAGACCTAGAAAAATCAAGGACTTTATTGAGTTAATTTCTAAAATTATATTAAATTAATATATAGATATTATTTAATAGGCAAATTGATATTTTGCCAATTTATACAGTTTTTTCAAATTTTCATATTAATAGTAAGTTATGATTTTTATTTTTGTGTGACAGTCGATTAGACAGAAAAACTAAATAAGTCACATAATAGATAGCTAGCACTCTAGGTATAACAATCTCTACTAGATTTCTCATTTGTAGTTCATGTACATTACTATTAAAGGTTGGACAATTATATGATTTGTTATTTGCAACAACCTGACTTTTAAAGATTTATTGAAAACTACAAAAATAGGATTTTCAGGTAACAAAACCCTTAACAGATATAAATTTATCAAGTAGGATCTTAGAAACTCCAAAATATTTATTTTTATTTTTCAACTACGTATGTGATATTCAAGAAACTCTCTCTCTCTCTCTCTCTCTATATATATATATATATATATATATATATATATATATATATATATATTAGGCCTAAAATGAGTTTGAAATTGACTATTATGGAAATTTAAAAGAGGTTTTGAGCTGTAATCACTGACAAAAAAGTCATAGTAGATCCCCATATTGGTTTGGTCAAAATTAGTTCAAAGGATAAAATCCACAATATGGATAATGTTTTTATTTTCGTTAAGCAATGCCAACATGTTTATTACATTCACACCATTTCCTTTAGAAAAGACCATTCAAGAGTTGATTGACTATCTATAATGAAAACCAAACCTAGAGATCGTGTAAAGGTTATTTAGGAGAACAACGATTAATTCATAGAGAGAGATAATGTCTATAAACTTGGCGAGTTAGTTGATCCATACTGAGTTACTCCATCTAACAATCTATAAAAAAATTCAAATTTTCATAACGTCATGAATATCTTTATTTATGTTAATGTTGAGCAGTTGAATGATGTTTTGAATTCAAGTGGACATACAGAATTCAACGATAATGATAATGACGAAATCAACATCGAAAATTATGATGAGAATGAGTTTGATTCAATAGACAAGGATAAATACCATTCTAATTAATTATTTTCAATGTAATAGCAATGATGTAAAATTATTATTTTATGAAAAAGAATATATTGATGTTGTTGTGTGTGTGTGTGTGTGTGTGTGTGTGTGTGTGTGCAACTATGCTAGGTATTGTAGGATGGATAGATGGAGAATACAAGTAAATTCATACCAAACCAATCAATATTAATATTACACGTGAATTTACCGACGGACTATTCCATCAGTATTTCCACTGCGCAAGAGATTTGTTCTTCTTCCCATCACAAATGTTCAGCTTCCCATCACAAATGTTCAGCTCAAACATTATACACAGGTTATCCAATGGACTATTCCATCATTTTTTTTCCAGTGAGAAACATAATTGTTTCATTCCCAATGCAAATGTTTAGCTGAAAAATTACACACAGAGTAACTAACGCACTACTCTGTTGATATTTTCTAGTATGCACCAGAACTGTTTCGCTCCCAACATAACATTCAGCAGAAACATTACACATAAATGTATCAATGGGATATTTCACCAGTATTGTTTACCTACGGAATTGCCAACGAAATCAAATGTCACCAGTAATATTTGGAAGGTTTTTTGAATGTTTTCTAGATATGCAATATTTAAATCACTGATGGATTAACTTGACAATATTAATATTTTATTATCCATTGATGATTCCATCAGTAAGTAAAGTTTATAAGACCAACATGCACAACCATTTCACCATTGTCCTCTCTAATTCTCTCTCTAACACACACACGTACACATATATTCTCTAAATTTTAGCAATAATCATATTTACATCTTCATTCCTCTTCTCATCTTCTTTTCTCTTCTTATTTCATTAAAAAAATATTTTTCTTCTTCTAATTTTTTATTTTTTTATTTTTAGCTTTCATTACTGTCATAACCCAATTTTGGGTTATTCCCCAAAACTTCCCAAAAATAAAAAAATAAAAAAAAATGAAAGAGGTTGGTGTCGGCAGAACAATCAAAGTGAAAATTTTAGACTTTTTCGAGGGCTCAATCGTAGCTCTTTTATCCAGAAATGAAGAAAAATATAGATCCAATGCTAAAATGATTTCTTATTCGATAAATATGTTTCAAACTTAAGTCGAAAGCATAATTATATTTTTATAGGCCAATTTGATTTAATTATCGGCTAATTTAAAGTGTAATTATGTTTAGAGATTAAATCATAGCCCAATTAAAGGATTTAATTAAGCGTTCTACTTTAAATGGGTCAAATTAATTTTATTAAGGGCTTAATTAGCGAGAAATCAAGTTTGGAAACCTAATTTGGGTTAAATTGAAAATATCAGAATTTTCGGTGACGAAATATTTTGGGTGAAATCGGAAGCCAAAATTGAAGATAAAAACATCGTTCTTCTCATCGAAAAACTCTTTTTGTAATAACTTATTTTTTTTCATTGTATCTTATAATAAAAAGAAAAAAAGTAAACTGACTGGACAATGGCACTGCCGGCAGCCATACCTGTGGCATGCCGGCAGCCATATCCTGCTCCTGAAAACACAATGCTTTGGACATCAATCCCATACCTGCAAGTTGCAAGATGAGCCTATAAATAAGGGAGAATTGTAGGAGAAGGGGAGGAAAAAAAAAGAAGGAATAGGGGAAAAGGCTGAACAAACCGGGGAAGACAATAGAATAGTAAAATTACAGTGCAACCACCCCAAACCTCCACCTTCATTGTTCCTGGTTGCCGACGAGGCTACTCCAGTAGCTCATCTCTCTTCCTCATCACAGCTTCTCCCTCTTCTCTGCTCTCTCTCCTCCAGTCAATGTTTCTCTTTCTAGAAAACAACAATGTAAAACAGCTTCTCTCCTCTCCCCAACAGCAACCAAACACCTATTTAACACCACCATTCTCTCCACTGAAAGTTCCTCCACCATGTAAGCCACTCGGACGTGGCCTCCAGCAAAACAATAACAGCAACGGTAGTTGCAATGGCGTGAAGCAGCCAACTCCTAACATCTCCTCCAGCCACCACAAGCCTCCATTTCCAATGCCACCACCATATGAAGAACCATCTCAGCCTCCTCTACACGGCGACAGTGACAGGTACGTAGAATGTCAAACTCGACCAAATGCCACCTACTATTCATCATCTTCACGTGAAATGAATTAATTCACTCCCCGTCGTCCACTATTCAAGTAAAGAACAATAGGTTGGCTCGGTCGAGCCTTGCTCCCAGCCCAGCTACCAAGTACAGGCCCAACATCCTAGCTTCCATCCCATAAAGCTTGACAATCTAGCCCAATGAAATATGGGCCTTTTGGCCCATAGGGCTGGATAGCCAGCCCACTACAGGATGGCTCTTGGCCCATCAGGGCTGGACAGTCCAGCCCATAATTTTTTTTTATTTTCATTTTTTTATAATTATTTTTTTATCTATTAGGGTGTAAAATTACATTGTAAAGTATACCCGTGGATAAAAAAAGAGTTTTTATGTAGTGTGGAAATTTCCAAACGATAGAAAGGTTAGGTTTTCAACTTCCAATGAGGTAGAGACTTTCTCACAAAGAAACATCTACGTCGAACTTTAGAAAAAACCAATAAAAATAACTTAGGAAAAGCAATTAAACAACAAAGCAACTTAATTTAGGTAGGGTTACTGGGGATGATATGTCTTCCCTTTGCACAACATGTCCTCTTAGCCAAACTCTCGTTGACCAGCAGATTTTCTAGTGACCGTAATAGTAGGCGGCGACTCCTGATAATTATAGTTGTAATTTCTATGACTATAACACACCCCTCATTTCACCATGCGCCATTATCTCCCTCAATCCGGGTATAGCAGGGCATGAAACATGAAAAATCATTGTCGTGATAATTACTATAAATTTAAGGTAAGATTCCTCTTTTTTCTTCTTTTTTGTTGAGTGGTTTTTGTCTTTGTTTTGTTCTTAATGGTATTGAGGTTATTACATTAATTTTACATAAATTTTTTTTGTTATTAATAGGTTTGGTGTAATATTATTGCATAATTTTTAATTACATTTTCTTGTGTTAATTCTATATTAACTAATGATTTTTATGTTATTAATGGATTTTTTGTGCTAATTTGCATTATTTTTTTTAGTACTATTTGATTTGTTTTGATAATTATATGAATTGCTAAGATATTTATTTTTTGTAATTTAAGAATTATTTTTTGTTCTTAATGGTATTGATGTTATTGCATTAATTTTATATAATTTGTTCTATTATTAATGGGTTTGGTGTGAGATTATTGAATTATTTTTAAATACATTTTCTTGTGTTAATTCATTAATAACTAATGATTTTATTATGTTATTAATAGATTTTTTGTGTTAATTCACATTATTTTTTTTAATTTACTTTTCTATTATTGATGGATCATTTAATTATGATTTTTATGTTATTGTTTGTTGTGGTATTATTTGAACTTGTTTACTAACAATATAAATTGCTAAGTTTTTAAAATAGTTTTTGTAATTTTAGAATAGTTTTTTCCAAGATTAGGATTAATTTAAAAATATTATAACAAAGAGATAAAAAAATTCGATGAAATTGAATTATGTAAAATTGTATGAAGAAAATGAATAAAATCAATTGGTTTGTGGTATATATATTATGTATTTGTAGGTTTATAAATTTTGGGTGGTCTCTTACAAGGGGAGGTGTTGCAGAATGTTTTTTAAATGTTAGAACTATTTAAGTTTTAATATATTTTAATTTGTGTAGATGACTAAGAGAAAATCCATTGCTTGTAGTCCGGATAGGATCGTTGCTAGCTCTAATAGTAATGATTCCAAGGACCATGAATTTTTGGTGTCGATGATGAACATGCACTTGAGGCACATGCATCGACTCATGACTTAGGGTCATCGAATGTGATGCCACAAAGTTGAGGGGTTGTTCATTCACAATGAGATTCAATTACCTGCAAGTATTGGGCCTAATAGAAGGATGACCTTTCAATATAGGTTTTTTTTCACAATTAATTTTTTCAATAAATTTTAAAAATAAAATTTAATTTAGCAAATAAAATTTCAGGTTTATGAATATTACGGCCATGAGAACAATAGCAATGACTTATAAATCTTTGATGGATATTCCATTATTTCACTAATGCAAGATCTCCGAAAGTTCAAAATGGAGAGTGTTAGTTGATGCATGGTTTACAAGGTTTAAGGTTAATACGAACTTAATTTTTTTTATTTTGTTAATCTATTTAATTTATCAATAAATTTTCCTTTTAAAAATTTTTAGTGTAACATAAAATTTTATGGGAAGTTTATTAATGATGATGTTACAAGAAGGGTATAGGAGAATAATGCTGCTAATAGATCATTTCAACTACGTTCATAATTCTCATTTCTTTTCAAATATCATAATTATATTTTTCATTTACTAATAAATAATTTATTTGTATTGTATAATATGCGTGCTTTTGGTACGAGGTGTAAAAAAAGCTATAAAATACACGTGAGTAAGAGATATTCTAGACTAGGAGAACATGGGAGTTTGGAAGGAATTCATGCCACCATACATCTGAGACAATATGGGCAGAATATATTGAGCATGTGACATTTGAGTGTTTCACAAGATGCTAAACTTTTGGTGCACAAAACTGAAACCAGTGTTATGTATTTCCATTAACACACACATTAGCACACACACCAATGACTTTGTATCATTTTTTACGCATGCAAAATCGATAGTTGACATTTTTTAACTACATTTTTTTTTTACAATTTTTTTTCTTAAAATTTGTAATTGATTTTTTTTCTTGTAGGCTACGACTCTTAGATGCAATCCATTACCAATGGAGATTTTTGTTAAGACGCATGAGTGCAACAATAATTTCATGGATAATCACAAAAATAATTGTTGTGCAACAACAATTCATTTTTTTTTTTCATGATAGAAAAAATATAATATCCAATTGAAGGAGAGATATGAGGATGATCCTTCGACCCCTCTAAATTTTTATCTGGATGTGTGGTTGAAGGTAGGATCATCTGGTGGACCCAACAGAAGTATACAAATTGTTTAACATCAGCTAACAATTTGTGAATGAACCATAGTCTTTCAAAAGTTGGGACGTCTTTCAAATTGATTTCATTCATGTAAATTATGGAGTTCGAAGTGGCTTTAACTGAGAAAATACGCAATGAGACAACCAAACTTCATGATGAGATAACCACACTACGAAGAATGGTTATGCAAATGCAATCATATTAGAATGATTTGTGTGCTCCTCTTTCTTCATCACGCGATCCCGACCACCTCCTCCTTCTTCTCCTGTAGCACCACCTCTGTTTTATAATTATTTTATTTTAATTTTGGATGTTCAAAATTTAATAATTTGTAACAAATATCTTAATTTTAATTTAATTAATTTCAAATGTATTTTTATTTTAAATTTATTTTCCAATTTGCTTTTTTGAAAAAAAAGACAAATTATTAGTGAGGGAATTAGCGACAGAATGGAAATTAGCGACGAGAGTTTTACCAACGGAACGTTTTCATCCGTGTTGTTGTCGGGAAAAGATTTACCTATGGAAATTACATGAAATTACCGACGATGTTTTTTGTCGATAAAATTGTTATTTTTCTGGTAGTGATAATTTATTTTATATCTCATATATGCTTATTAGTTACCATTAGTTATGAAAATATGTAGTTATGATTAAATCATAACAGTTCTTGTATAAGATAGTTTAATGATCTCAAGTCCAGGGATCACTATGACAACTGTCATGTGAATCTATTCACAATCATAAGTGATATTTTCAATGAAATTCTCATGCAAGTTATTTCAATATACATGTCATGTCACAAGAATCTACATATTCATTCCAAGTATCTTTTATATATGAGCTTATGAGAGTAGGCAATTTTCTTTTATAGAGGAAATAATATAATATGTGTCACTCTCAACAACTATAATTAATATTCAATCTTAATAAAACATTAACCAGAAACAATTAAAAAGAATACTTTGATGTAATCAAAATTTTATAATTATAATAACTTTATAATTTCTTTTGCAAAATATTTTTATCGCATGAAATTTATCTTAACTCTAGATTCATTAATTAAATATTAGATCTATTAATCAAATATAAATAAATATGAATATTTACTTAAAATAAAATTAATACTACATGAAACTAACTGGTTGACTAAAATGAATATTTACTAACAAGAACACCACATCATGTTAGAAATTTTGTCCATAGTTTTTATGCAAGGTAGCTTTGGACTAGCAAATGATATGATGACTCCCTTTTAAATGTATAAAATGAATATGAAGATTTTTCCAAGGAGAAAAGGTGTCGGCTGTATAAAATAGCCTTAGTAAATCATCTATTTTTTCTATATATATATATATAATTAGGATTTCAGGGGCAGTAAGGAGATGGCAGGAAAAAAACAAAAGAAAAAAAATGTTTTATTTACTTGGAAATTAAAAAGAATAAAGCAAAACATAAGAGAATGTTGTAAACAAAACAATTCTATGTGTGGGTACATTCCTAAAATTCCCTCTGGTCCTCTAAAAAGCCTGTAAACGTAAATTAGCTTCAAAAGTCTTCAACCATGTAGCAAGACGATTGAGAACTAATTCAAAGGCTGAATCCCAATCTGGCAATTGAGACCAGGTTATTCCTATCTAGCCAGATACCCTAGAGTATGTCATAGCCTAACGAAGTAATTGCATGACTTGGAGATTTTCATTTCAAAATACCACTCCATCGGGTTAACATCTGGGCAGTATTTTCTGACACACACCATTGAATACCTAACCAATTCAAAAACTTGCTCCATAAAATCAAAATATGTATGCAATGTAGAAGAAGATGACCGACCACATCTGTTTCAAGAACACAAAAAGGATAAAATGCATTCCCATGGTCAATTAAATTTCTATATGTGAGAAAATCTCCTGTACATAGTCTGCTGTCTGTGAAAAATATCTAATTTTGGTGCGGCAAAACCCTTGAAAGATGGAGGGAAAAAACGCAATGGGATAATATATCCGGTCATAATTGTACTTCATAATTTCAGTGAAGAACTACTAATCGGCTCATTCATCCAACTCTCATATAGATTTATGAGGCAAAATAATGTTAGGATTGAGAGAGTTTGCATATAATTGAAAGAGAAAGAAGAATGAGTTTAGAGATGGGAAGAGGGAGAAGAGAGAAAAGAGTGGGAGAATGAAATTTCAAATTTTACTGTATTGATATTCTGTTTTGCATATATTTGTTGTGTGTGCATCTTTCTATTTGTACACATATCCCATACCATCTTTTATTTTCTAGACTACAAATACAATATTCTAGAATACATCTTCTATACTATAACATCCCCTCTCAATCTCATGCTATGACGAACCAAGCATGAAATTGCAACAATGCATATGAAATATATGAGTACTGAATTCTTTTGACAGAAATCACTATGTAAAAAAAAGATGAGTTTGAATTTAATTGAGTAAATTTTGAGAAATTGAGAGATTGAGAAGAAGAAGAATTCTTAAATGGCAAATAAGATAGAAGATAAAGGAAGAAATTTCATTGGTCTATTTTTTTTATTTGAATTTCATTTGTCTATGTAAGAATTTGAAAAGAGAGGGACGAGAGGGAAGAAACAGGAGGGAAGAGAAGGGATAGAATTTGTTTGAATTTCATTTGTTGATGAATTTCTTAATCGGTGTAAAAATTTATTTTCTATTTCTCAATGATTTTTTTTTTGTCAAAACGGTAGTAAGGAACACATAAAATGGCAACAAGAGCACACATAAAACAGCACTACAATACAAACGACACCATACAAAACACAAAACCTAATACAAAACCTAGAGTTTCTACTTATTCCTCTCTTAGCAGCCGTCTCAGCCTCTTCTCCACCATATTTTCACTTCATCTTGCCTCCATCACTCTCACATAACTCCCACGAGGTCTTTCTTTCCACTTGAAACCTCAAAACCATTTGAGCTCTCTTCTTTTGTCAACAATGTCGTCCATGAAGTTCTGGGGTGCTAAGGTCAAGGCTGGTGAGCCTCTTAAAGTGGAACCAAAAGACTTCTGCATGATACATCTTTCTCAGGCAGCCGTTGGTGAGTCAAAGAAAGGACGTGATACAATTCCCCTTTTTGTTAAACTCAATGAAAAGAAGCTTATGTTGGGGACCCTTTCTCTAGAAAAACATCCCTCAGTTGTCTTTTGATTTAGTTTTTTTTCTCTAAGACAGGGTTTGAGCTATCTCTCAACTGGAAAAATGGTAGTGTTTTCTTATGTGGCTACTAAGTTATTCCTAATGATGATGCTTCTAACTTCTCAAGTGATGAAGAAGATTTTGAATTTGTGAAAGCTATTATAGCTATGGATAAAGTTGCCAAGCCTGAAAAAACAAAGGTTACTCTTGTAGAGCCAAGCAAAGAAGAGGAAGTTTGATGAATAAGAACCGTCGATTCTGAAATCAGCCAGCTGAATCACAGAGCTCTCCTTCTCCTTCTCCTTCTCCATTTATGTATTGATTCTGAGAAGTTTCTTAGATGAAGGAGATTTTGAGCAGCGATGAAACCTCTACCGTGAGATCTAGCAGGATGTCAGTAGAGCAGAGCAAGCCAAATGAGGCTAGGAAAACAAAGTGTCGATTGTCAAGCTTGAAGAAGTTGTTGTCTCTTCTGGTGAAGAAGATGAAGAGGTGTGCCGTCAATTTGGATCTGGAACATATCCTTTTCTTTTCTTTTTGAAATTTGGAGGAGGAATAGATGTTGAAGAAGAGAAGCCCTAGTTGTGCATATTGCAATTAGAGCGTGTTTGCTAAAACTGAAAAGAGCTCAGACTAGTCTCTTGGATGAACAAGAAAGCAACTAGATGATAAGGAGCAACAACGACACAGATGATCATCTTCATCTTTAGCTTGAAAATTCAAAGAGTCTCAATTGAAGAAGCCGCTAAGGATCATAAAGAAAAACTTGAATGATGTGTTTTCTTTAGCTGTAGAATTTTTTTTTTTTAATAATGCATAGACGAATCAGATTGCGGAAGCTTGGATCAATTAATGCGCAAGCATAATAGCTTTGATACCCATGTTAGGATTGAGAGAGTTTGCAGATAATTGAAAGAGAAAGGAGAATGAGTTTAGAAATAGGAAGAGGGAGAAGAGAGAAAAGAGAGAGAATGAAATTTGAAATTTTACAGTATTGATATTCTGTTTTGCATATATTTGTTTTGTGTACATCTTTCTATTTATACACATATCACATACCATCTTTCATACTCTAAACTATAAATATAATATTATAAAATACATCTTCTATACTCTTAACAAATAACAACACAAAGAATCGATTTTATAAAGCTAACCACATGAAACTTTGTATTTTAATTACAAGAAGCTAGTACCATCCTTAATATCGGGTACAAAACATATAGCAGAATTCAGGCATAGCCTAGAGGAACGAGGAAACATCGTCTGAAACAGCAGAAGTAGCCGGTTCCTGCAGTTTTCGTACAATTTAAACGCAGTAATAGAATATGATGAAGTGGTGGATGTTGTGGACATATAGATATACGTAAGAAAGTGTTCGATGTATAAGCCAACCTTTATGGCCCCTTTCCTTCCTCTCGTTTAATATAAAAAAGATGAGATCAGGAGAGGAGAGGACTCAGTGAGCCATGTTTCCTTAGACGTCATTGGTAATAAATTATTGCTCGGTTCTGGGCCGTGAATTTGGACTCTTTCTCTCATCTCTGCATTAAACAATTCTCTAGACTCAACTTTCCATGCATGCCTGCACATGCACTTGCCGAAGCTCTAAAGATTTGGTTCACACATCTTCCTCACCGTTAATATTAACAATCAAGTTTTTTTTCGCTTTTTTTAATTTTCACCCTCTCTTTGTTTTTTAATATTCTTTTATTTGAATTTATTTTTATAATTTATCTTGATTTGATTTCTATCAAATTATTATGATTTTAAACAAGCATTTTAATATTTAATTTATACTTGGTTTATGCTCAATTCTCAAAGAATTTATTTTTATAATCATATGAGTAAATACAAAAAAGATTTTTTAAGAAAAAATAAAATCCTCAACCTAGTGGAGTTCTATGTCACGAGGTTGTGGATTTGATTGGTTAAGTTAGAAGTCTGAGTTAATCATATATATCGTCATATAAATTAAAACAAAATCATCTTAACTTTTTTTTCAAGTTATAGTGTATTTTTTTTATTGATTATTCAAGTTGTCTTATGATTAAATACAAAATAGAAATTTTAAGAAAAAATAAAATCCTCAACCTAGTGGAGTTCTATGTCACCAGGTTGTGGATTTGATTGGTTAAGTTAGAAGTCTGAGTTAATCAAATATATCGCCATATAAATTAAAACAAAATCATCTTAACTTTTTTTTCCAAGTTATGGTTTTTTTTTTTTACTAATTATTCAAGTTGTCTTTAACCTTTCAAGTCGATTGAATTGCTTTTGATCTTTCTAATCGACGTAGTCTAGGTAACTTCAACATGATTTAATATTGAATTCAGGTTAAATAAGAAGTCAAGTAGGGAGAATTAAAAGTTAAACCAATGAGTTGGGTGTGATAACAACATCGAATAGTATGAACTTCTTAAACTAGCTATATAATAAATTATGGATGTGATCATTCAATCTTTGAATTAACTAACTATAAAACTATTGATTCTTAAAAGATTTAAATTAAATACATATTTAGACAAACAAGTTTACTATTAACCATTGGAATGGAATTTAGAATTATAAATAGTACATCCATGAAGGAAATATATACAAGTTAATCGAGCAACATGCAAGAGTGGAGCTTTATCTAGGATTTGAAATCTTACCTATTTTAAATCATTGCATGATGGTGGCAAAATTGTCAAACAATAAGGTCTACCAAATATTGATTATTGATCAAACTCTGAAACATTTTACTTGAGCTCTTCACTAATTCATATGCTGTAATGTGATGTCTTGAACCAGCCATATAATTAATCAAATATCCTGCACCTCTCTGTGTAATCAATTAATCAGTTCATAATTAGCTTCTTAATTCCTGTTACTAACATCGCAGAGGAGTAATCTTTGACTACTGTCTGTGTGTGTGTGTATTTGAATAAACTAAGCAGGCCAGGTGGGAGGTTGACTTGGAAGAGAACAAGATTAACATAAAATTTTATAAATTAGGTGAGGTTGTAAATTCAATCACCCAAGTACTGCCAAACAAAGGATGATTATGTAAATTCTCAAAGTAATATTCCTTCCATCCCTATATATACTTTCACCTCCCCAAGCATTCTACCTCGTGTTTATGTACTTTGTTTTACTCCTATAATATTGTTTTTCTAAGGGGAAAAAAAAGTTTTTGGTATCATCAAAAAAAAAAAAATTCTTCATTTCGGAGCAATGGAAGATAATCAAGGCCGAGACCCTAACAGTCCAAGCAACCATGCCACTGAAAGAAGCGAGCCGGTGAGGTCACGGTGGACTCCAAAGCCAGAGCAAATATTGATACTTGAGTCCATCTTTAACAGTGGAATGGTAAACCCACCGAAGGATGAAACTGTGAGAATAAGGAAACTTCTTGAGAAATTTGGTTCCGTTGGTGATGCGAATGTCTTCTACTGGTTTCAAAACCGACGATCAAGATCTCGCCGCCGGCAACGCCAGATGCAGGCTAGTCTGGTTGCGGGAGAGCAAACAATTAATCAGCAGGCACAAGCTGGTGGTGGTGCAATTCAATATAAAGGTGGTGCTACTTGTAATGGGTTTGCAAATTCTCCTTCTTTTGTTCAATCCCCGTCTTCTTATCTTGCTGGTTCCTCTTCTTCTTATGGAGTTGGTGATGAAGATCATGGTGGAGAGAGTCTGTATTCTTTCTCTAATCAAATGACCTTTCAAGAGCTGGAGCAAATCTCTGGTGTAACTTCAATTTTATGCCCATCGGAGACTTCTAATTTGCATTACCAAACTGCTGGTAAGTGCAAGGCTGCGTCACTTTCTCTTTTCTTTTTAATTTCTTACTCTCCCAAAATGGAAGCCACCATTTTTGTCCCAAATGTTATCTCAATGATCAGAACCCTCATCCTCCTTGAACCTGAACTAACCCCATATCTCCGAAGTAGCTCTAGCCAATTCCTTTATTTTCTTTTCTATCTTTGAGAAGATGGGTGTGATTTTTCTTCCAGAAACCGGTACACATATTATACCCTCAAGAAGGTGCTTAGAAGTGGAAATTACTTTTGCTACGACCTATTTAGATTTCAATTATGGTTTTTAATTTTTATTCTTGATCAAGAGCACAAGAGTGCTACAGAATAAACTAGATAGCAACTTTTAATGATGTGACTGTAGCTGTATGTTTTACTCTGTGAAAGTTTCGTTGTACTTGTCCGTGAAAAACAATGGTCCCCCCTTCCTGATTCACTTACAGTACCTAGAAAAATTCCACATGAAATCCTTAAGTTTTGAGACCCTCAAAATTATCCAGTGTCCTTTGCAGTTTTTTTATTATGAAGCACTAAGATCGATTACAAAATTTTGAAATTTCACCAACTCAGAATTGAGATTAAGGAAATCATAGCAGAAATTCAACTTTCTTTCTAAACCCTTCTTGTGTTTGGAGTACCGTACATAATGTTATTTCATTTCCCTCTTCCTCTTTCTCAATTCTCAACTTGCTTGATTTGTTTTTTTCCATTTTTAAACTTGAAAAAAGGGGCAGACAGAAAATCAACTATCATCATGTGCTCAGTTAATTACTATAATGAGGCTTGAGCAAGTGAAAACTGGTGCTGCATGAGCTAAGTTTTCTTCTGAAAATACTATCTCTATGCTGTTGTTCAGGATTCATCACAGTTTTCATCAATGGGCTTCCCACAGAAGTTCCAAGGGGGGCACTTGACATGAAAGCAATGTTTGGTCAAGATGTAGTGCTGGTCCATTCTTCTGGAGTGCCAGTACCCACTAATGAATCTGGGTTTCTAATGCAAAGCTTGCATCACGGTGAAAGCTATTTCCTGGTAATCATCTCTGGAGCATAGTTATCCACTTGTGTGTTTCTTAGGCTTCCACTGTCAATTTGAACTTCTGATCATCTTTTTATTTTCTAAATTTTTCGTTCTTATCTTCTGGTTTTCTCTTCTCCTTCGTCTCTAGCTACCTCAGTTGCAGTGCTTTCTTTTGGTGGAAGATTGCTCTGAAGCAATTTTTAGTATACTCATTTAATTATTACCACGTTCTCATGTTCAAATTTGGTTAATTCCTCAATTACCATTTCTTGCTTAATTTAGGCAGGAGGGAATTTTTGGAATTCCATGAAAAATACTCTCTTTTCTTGGTGGGACAATTTTATTTTTTGTTTAATCAGTTAAAGATTACATAAGACTGAGTAGTACTGTTTACACAGTTAGCAATTCCAATGAAGTATTAGTTTAAGGTTGCCATTAGGGTTTCTAAGCAAAGTTTAGCAGTTCATTAATGTATTTAAAATTAAGTTATGAGAGTACCTACGCGCTCTCTCTCTCTCTCTCTCTCTCTCTCTCTCTCTCCTATATATTCCTTTTCTTCTTGGATTCTTCATGAAACATACCTCAAAGAACTCATTAAAATACTGGACTTCTTGCTACAGGTTTCAAGATCAACTTAAATCGGTATTAAAGCTGCGTCAAGACTTGGGAGCTTCCTCTACATGTTGGTTTGCTAAGCGGATGTATTAGGGACATTATTTTACTACGATGGACGATTGGGAGGAGAAAAAAAACCCGAGAGAGAGAGAGAACTCTTAACATTTGATCATCATGTCTTTCTTTGCCTTCTTTTTTCATTTATTTTTTATTTGAGTTTTTTTTTTTCTCTTGTTTCACAGGAAGCTTCCAAAACTCAATATAATTACAGAAAACGTGTAGCAGAAAGACATTTTGTCAGCTTTTGTTAGGTCATTAGAAATTAGAAAAAGATGGGCATACCTTTTATGTTTGAACAAATTGCTTATACACCTAACTTATCTATTCCTTTTTGGAAGACAAAAAAAGGGTAAGGTAAGGAAAGGAAAACTTGCATATAACTTTGCGAAACCAGTCACAGAGCCCCTGATGATGTTCAAGACTTTAAGTTAAACCTCATGATTGCTATCCAAAATCCCCTCCCTTCAATAATTATTTGAACTCGCCGAGGACTGAAATCTCTTCTCCAAAAGCCTTTTTATGGTTATGTAGTTAATAAGCTGTCGCCACCGAACAACTCGAAGCAGATGAGAACAACTGCTGACAAGCTTTATTATAGGAAGTACAAGTAAATATATTTACAGCATAATTTCTATAATTAATAAGCTTAAATGGTAAAATACCTAAAAATAGGTTAAGTTCCATTAGGTCTTCCATTAAACTAGAAAAACAAGAACACAAAAGATATGGAATGGAAAGCGTTATCTAGTCCAGAATCTTATTGACGATCATGGGAAACCTGCATCTTCTCTTGATGGGCCTTGGATACGTGTAGATCTGCTAATAGCTGTGCCTTTCATATACTATTTACCTTTTGCATATAGATAACAGCAATGGGTTTCCTCTACATATTGAGAGCAAATCTCTTACCAAATCGTCGTGTTTTAAACCTAGACTTAGGAGTGAGCATAGCTGACACAGAAGCCTCTGAAGTGAAGTCTTCATCAACAATGCTTGTATCGAGAACTTAAAATTGGAGTAGCCGTTATCAATTCCGTTATTTAAAATTGTATGGGAAAATACTTAGTCTTGTTTGAAATGTAAGCTATCTCGGAAATATCTTTACCATTAAAAAAGAAGAAGAGAGAGAGTTGATAATCCAATATTGAGTGCAAAAAAAAGTAAAAACTGCTAGTATAAAAGACAGACGAGACCATTTCTATGTGGTCAAGGACTGCTTGAATTTGTTGATGCACCCAACCACGACCTTCTAGCTCCTCAAAATTTCATCAAGAACAATTTCATAACACTTCCCAATCCTGGAAACCAAACCTGGATTTAACAATATATCAGCTACTGACTAGCACCCCCGGTTATTTCATCTTACCATGGAGTTCTCTTTCTCGCCAAGTCCACCTGACTTTGGAGAAAGCATTTGCTTCTCCATCAAACATTACAATCATGATCCCTTCAAATGGTTTGAATTCTCGTTAGAAATTCGGGACCCGAATTCTTAGTTAGGCACTGTGGGGGTAGTGCTAGAAAACTGCACAGAACTTGATTGAACTTTTGGATTAAGTAAGGACAAACCTCTTTCTGCGAGATTTGGGATTGCAATCATAAGTATAATTAAGATGCTCGCAGAAAGACGTGGCTCCCAACGTCTTCTCGAGGCACTCTAACAAATTGCATTAAAACATTCTAACGCAGAAAGTTTAATGATACAAAGCAGATGTAATCATGTACCGGTGTTCAATCGCTCAGATCTTTCTTTCTTTGGTTATATTTATTGTTACTGGCAAAATGAAACCAGTGACCCTCCTGGCAATTTAATAAGCAGTCTAGCTCTAAGATATTTGAGAACCTAGATAAAACCATGGCTTTATCTGAGTGTAAAGAAAGATAATAAATAATCACCAAGGGGAATCTTAGAAGACAATAGACAGTAAAAGTTTGCATAAAAAATATGTGTGTGAAGGGGGAAGGTTCAGTGCATGCAGCTAGCTGAATTTTGGCAAATCAAAGGAGTAAATTAAGCACTTGAATGAAAAAAGTTCCGGTTGTTTAGATAAATGTCGGGAATACAAGAACAGTACTCGAATGGCTATCGCCTAATTATTGCGTTCACTATGCTAGATTTAGGGCAACATTCCAACTTCTAATGATATTGCACACGAAATCAGCTGAGTTGTGTATTAACATAGCATAACAAGCGGATATCAGGTAAGTTAATAGAAGAGCTTGAGATGGTTTTCTATTTTCATTTTCAATTTGTTAAAAAGAATAGTGCCTGAAACAATTTGGTCTCTTCCATTTTAAAAGTTGCTTAGGTTGATAGCATATTTACGTCTAAGTAAGTACCAATTGTTCTAATTTCAGATTTATTTATTTTTTGATAATCGGGATGTCTGGCTAACTTGCGTGCATCATAATTAATCCCTAGACCCAGTGAACATTCTGCAATCCCAATGAGAATGTAAGGCAACGTGGGGATAACAAACATATAAGCCATGACTCGAACCTGGATAGCTAGCATGAACAAACACTGCAATGACCACGAAGCCAAAACCCTACTTGCTTTCTAATTTCAGATTTTGATACAAGTGCAATAGGAGTTCCCAAAAATTTCACGATTGTCAAATTAACAGGCACTATATATATACATATTTTTTGAATGTGAAGATTGTTGTAATGGGATTTCATGAATTAGGAAGCTTGAGTATGAGAAACACTTCATCTTTATCACCTCATACTAGTTTATTGCCCTGGGCTACATAAAGGGTCGGTTCAAATAAAAAAGAAGTTAAACACACCACAAGAAAATTAAAATAATAATAAAAAGAAACAAAATCAGCAATGGAAAATATTATGTCATGGTTTGCCAATGTAAAATACAATAGAAATTTTTAAATCAATAATTTTTTGATGAAAATGCGATGGAAAAAAGAATCCTTTCAGCATTTCTAATGTGTTAAATCACCAAAAGAAGTGCTTATAGAAATTCAATCAATGATTTTAAGGGGGAATTAAACTCTTTCATACACATATATACTCACCAAATCAATTTTCTTCCTCTGTCATTTTTCATAGAATCCCCCCCCCCCCCCAAATCTTTCTCTCCCTAAATCCTCCGGTCACCGTAAACAAATTCAGTCACTATAGTCAACACCACTTCGAAGGCCTAAGCTTCTCTCCCTTTGTTTCTTTTCTTATAAAGCTTCACTTTCTCTTGTAATCAAAACCATTCACTTATGTTTTAACCCAATTTATACTTTAAGAAGTTAATCTATTGAAATTTTTTTGTAGTTTTTATAATTTTTTTGTATGTTTAAGTGTTTTCCTTGTTGTATAATTCATATTTTACTATATTACTGTAGAATTTGTATTTTGAAGTTTGTTTGGGATTTGGGTAAAATGGATTTAATTATTCACTTGGTAAAATTCAGTATGATTTTATAAATTGGGTGTATTAGAGTTTTAAAAATAATGTCTAAATAATTAATAGGTAATAAATTATTTCTGTCAATTTTGTGGTTACATTGAGAATTTAGAGAAAACTGAATTTGTGTGGAATTGATAATAATTAAAGGTTTTAATTTAAGTTGTGAAGTCCAATTGATAAAATGGTAGATAATTGGTTAGGTTCCTATTAATTTTAGTAAATTCAAGGTGTTGTTGAGAATTTATAGAGATTAATATGTAATTAAAAATAATTAAAGTATTAATTGATGTTATTTATTCTTGAATAGAACAAATGTTTAATACTTATTGTTTCTTGAATTGAAAAAATATTAGATTGGTACCCTTTTTGTTCTTGATAGCCTTTTATTTTTTAAAGTTATGCTTCTATGAAGAATGATTATTGAGTTGTTCCTTGTTGTGGAAATGATTGGTTTATGTTGGGCAACGGTAAACTGGAGGAAATATTGTTGATGAATCTAACAAGTCATGTCAAAATTGAATGATAACAATGAGGACTATGAGGGAAATGGAGAGGTAGTGATAAAACCCCAACTTGACTTGGCATGTATTATTTTTAAGTTATTTTTTAGATGTTTTGTGTTTATAATCATGTTTAGTTGTTATTTATAGGAGGAAGTGTGTTGATGACTAGAAGTTAAGGATGCAAGGATGGAGAATTGAGAAATTTTTTGTACAATTAATTAGATTATAGCTTTTTATTGAATCTAGGTTGCAACAAAAGCAAAGGAATAGTTTCAGGAGCTACCCTAAAGCTCACATGGTGGTATGTACTTATAAAATCTTTTCATGTTTAATGAAGCAATAGTCTATGTTTTTGAAATAAAATAATTATGTTATTATGCTATATTGGGTTGTTCATTGCCTATAATTTATTAACTACACATGGAAATTCAATTGATTATGAGAAACTATTGTATAATGGGTTTGATATGGCTTGCAAGTTTAGTATGGTGCAAGTTTATTTGACCATGGAAAAGATTTTGTTCCCTTGGCATCTTGTTTATTTGATTTAAGTTTGAGCTTTACCAATTACATGTAGTTGTCAATGTCTAAAGATAATTGTATGTAATTTATGTTCATTGTCTCAATTTTTAAAGATGTTTTATTTTTGCTGTAATTGTGTTCGTAGGTTTACTTTGAACAATTTCTAACTAATGGATCATGAAGGAAAAAACAAGAAAATAAACAAATTGAATTTTGTTTATGGAATCGCTAGAGATTTTTAATTTCTTAAAATTTATATTGCGACTACAAATCCGTTAGATAATTGCAATGCATTTAAAAAAATAAATGCTAAAATCTAACTTTTAGGCTCAAATATTCCATTGCTATTATAGATTACTTATGAGAATACAAACTAAAGAAAAATTATGATGACATGTTTTTCAATGAAAATATTGAGTTGGCAATTTCTAATATCAATGGAATTTTTCCTAAATATAGATGAAATACTCCTTTAGCATTTTTCAAATTTCCAGTTTGGAAATAAATGTTGATATATCAGATCAACCCAGTTGTCTTGACTTAACGTCCCAAGCTTATGACTTAATCATTCATTAATAATTCACTCTACTAGATTTAACAATTCTTAATTTTTAAAACTATTTTGTACTTTATAATATAACAATAAAAAAAGACATTTATAAAATTAAGAACCAAATAACTGGCAGGATGTTTGTTTGAGGTTTTGGTAACCTACTATAAGATAATCCCAAATAAATTATGAGGACCGATTCAGAACCAACTAAATATCGAAGAATGAAATTAAAAAGAAATAAATGAAAAATAAAATATAAAATTTTAAAAGCAATAGGAAAAGAGGAGAAAAAAATGATGTTCGATGAAGAATTAGGGTTTTACTTTATATCTTTTATTATGGTAAATAAATGGAGTGGTGGAATTACTAATTCAAAAATTAATTTCCTCGAAAAGGAATGAAGTTAATTTCTTATACATAAGATCAAAATTCATGTGTAGGTATATGTATCTCTTAGCATAGAATGAAATGGGAGTCAAGCAGGGGTGTGCAAAAAAGTAATCAAATTTTCTTGAAGAAACCAAGAAAACAATCTCTATCTTTGATCTCTTCCCTTTCTTCTCACTGTTCTTCCAATTTCGCAAGCACCTGTCTTTGATCTCTCCCTCTCTATTTTCCCCTCTTCACTTTCAATATCATATCTTCTTGTTATACTGATTTTCAGTGTCATTGGCCTCAATATCGTTGCAGTATTCTCAAATAGTTTTAAGGAATTGACGACCCTAGTGGTCAATCTTGAAAACATGATTTATTTATCTTTATCATGAACCAAATCGAACTGGAAAAGATTCACCTCCAGCATCAAGGCTCGAACCGTATTCGGTGCGCGCGTATGGTTGTGTTTTTTCTTTTGTTGTTGTTGAAAAGTTTTGAGCATAGACCAGACACACGAGCGGCATATTTAAGTGAAAGCAAGCACAAGTACTGTCCTTTAAAGCCCCTTGTCGCCCATTACAGCTAGCTCAAGATCACCGGCTTTAATTTGTTGTTCTTTCTAACCTGAAATCAAAAAGGAGAACGTGTCCCGTCCTGATGTTATAATGACGAAGAAATCTTTCCCAGCCCATAAAAAAAATACTGTAAATCATGTGGATTCATTGCATTCTTTTCTCTCTAGCGATTTGAGTGAAGCTTGAAGCTTGGATTTTCTTCCTCTTTTTAATGAACTTGAATATGCATAGTTCTTGATGGCCAATACATGGATTCCCGTTGGAAAGCTTTCAAAATAAAAAATGAAATAAAATAAGACAACAGCTTACCTTCAACACCGCCCTAGATAGCCAATCCAAAGAAGACGGATGTTTGTTTGGAGATGTCTTTACTGAATTCTGAGAACATTAGGCACATTTTCTGAGACATGCCATGTGAATCCAAGCTTTTCCATACAAGGATAATTATAAGATTATTAATTATATATGTAATACAATGTGCATGCTTTAAGATTTTATGTTATAGATTGTTGTGTTGACCAGGAAATAAATCAGTCAACCCAATTCAGGAATCCAAAGTGTGTAT
Source organism: Salix dunnii (assembly GCA_015731905.1). Taxonomy (NCBI): domain Eukaryota; kingdom Viridiplantae; phylum Streptophyta; class Magnoliopsida; order Malpighiales; family Salicaceae; genus Salix; species Salix dunnii. Next base: position 5,103,212 of record CM027671.1, read on the forward strand.
AAAATAGTGGATCAAGCTCATGATTTGAAGGATGCAAACTGTTCATCTTTTTCCACGTAAATCCAGCAGGGTTTTTCTTGGTCTGTGTGAACCTTACGTGGAATCAACTCCTCTTGGAGCTACCATTTTTTTTCTTTTTATTTGCTTGTAAGTATTTTCTTATTTAATATTTGATCACCATCAGAGAGCCGGTCTAACTTAAAATATTTGCTCTTTCATTTTATTCCTTCCCTTTCATTGAATATATATTGGCAAAATTTAAATGAAATATATATTAATATTTGATCATCCTCTGATGATTTACTTGGACACGAGATTGCATTTGCTCCACTTGTGACATGTTCATGACAGATTTCCAGCTTCGTGTTGAGCTAAATTATTTTTTTAATCTTTTTCTTAGAAAATATATGAACTTACAGCTCAGTAAATGATAATAAATAAATAAATAAATACACGTAATAGTGAATTTAATAAGCTGTGGGTCTACTTCTTTACTTCGGTTCTGGGAGAGTCCATTGTTTCAGAGCTTGTCGGGGGGGAGCAAGAAGGGAAAGTCAACAAATCAGAGGCCCAAAATAATGTTAAGCCCAATCTATGACAAGCATAGAGCTTCAAAGACCTGACAGGCTCCATATCACACAGTTCACCCTGCATTTTCTTTGACCTAAAAGGCATTGGATAAATTATTATGGATTGTTGCTGAATTTAATATTGATAATGTCAATAATTTGCCTTGGTGATCTATCATATTACAAAAACATATATGAGATTCACTTATATGAATAGTATATTACAAAATTCAAAAACTCAATGAGAGCATAGTTATTTTCAACCTAAATTTTAGCAATGATGCAGTCCTTAAACTTTGCACAAATATATAAAAGTGATATTATGTCCAATGCCCTTGAGATTTAATTCATCGTATAAAAAATAGATATAATTAGTGGTTTGGGATTATCCCATTAAGTGGTCTATGGACTTCAAAGTAATATTTTGAGGAATATAAGCTTTATTAAACATGTATAGAGTTCTACAATATGGCTTTAAGCTCAAGATCAATACTATAGAGATGTTGAGGCTGAGGTAATCTTTAACTGATCCACTATACTATATTCACTATATTTTATGATCTTGAAAAATACACAATTTCCTCATCCTCCATTAAATTTTTTATCTTGAATGTTGCGGATGAACTACTTAATATTAGTTCTTTCTAACTCTTTTAGAGTATGAAATCATCTACTTCAAGTTAAACCACCTACTACTTTTTATTTGGGTTATTGAAGTTCATATTATTATGGGTGACTCTCTAATATGATAATGATAACAATAATTATGAGACAATGCTCGATAATTATTAAAGATGAAGGTTAAAAGCTTTTCCATACTCAACCTAGGTGATCCATTCTCAATTATCATATTAATTTCTTAAGTTTTTTTTTTTTTTCATCAAATCTAAGGATTCTTGGATTTTAAAAGGTTTTAACTTTTAATAAAATTCTTCATCGTCATAAATGCCATACTCTTACTCTTGGCGACACTTAGAAAAATGTTTTAATGGGATATTAGTTGTTTTTCTTTTGGATTACTAACATTATGTTTTGCTTTCAATATATAAAATAGGTTTATCTTGAATATATTTTAGGTTATTTGTTTCTGGTGTATCATCTTATTTTTATTTGTTGGCTTTAGACAAGCTCGGTGCATTTGGTTCACAATTTTTTTGTGACTAGTGATGCATAAGTCAACACCTCAGTGATAAAGGAGGCACATGGTTAACAATAGTTGTCTTCATTGGCATTTATAAAAGGTTATCGATTTATTCAAATATTTAAGAATTCACTTTCCTATTTTTTATTAGTTTTTTATTATTTTTATTTTTACTATTTTTTTTCTATATATTGGCTTATGAATAAATATTGTATATGTGATGGTTGGTCAAAAAGTTTAGATGTTCTTCGTATAGATACGATGAAAAATAAAAGTTGTTGTGTTTTAAATAGGTTGATGTAAATGTCTTAGGTGGTTGTGGATAATGATTATGGCTATTAGTGAGAAAATATGGTGGTCAGGGGTAGTTTAAGGAAAGGAAAACAAAGGAAATGGGTTGTATTATGAAGTTATTTTGGGTGAGAGAAATGAAAAATGAAGACTAATGGTTTTCATTAAAGATAATGGTGGTCATGATGGTTGTTGATGGGCCAGAGTTTGGATTATAGGAGAGAGAAATAATAAGATGAATAGGAATTGTTTTTTCTTTTAGTTTTTGTTTTTTTTTTTTTGTATATTTTGTCATTTTTTATTTATATTCATTTATATTTCCTCCTACATTATTCACCCTTCTTTTATACATCTTATATTCCTTTCCTAATTCCATATTCCGTATTATCACATCCCTTCTAAAACATTTCTTGTATTATATTATTATCTTATTTTATTATCTTATTTTATATTGTTTTTTTGTACTTTCAACCTTACTCCTTTGTCACTTAGAGAAGGGGTTTAAAGTGTTTACATTAGTTCTTCACCCTCCTTTAATTATCATTAAGCCTATTGAGCATTTCTTATGATTTTATTATCTAGTTTTATTTTATTTTTTAATTTAAGAAAAATTAATGGTATGAAAACAAAAGGCAAAAGGATCAAAATTTACAAAATTGCTAGAAGTTAGTTGAATTACATCAAAAATGACTTTTTCATAATTTTTATACTTTTTAATTTTTGAAAATATTATTGAAATAGAGGGTCAAAATAAAATTATGACAAAAACAATTAAAAGCTTTTTTTATAAATAAAAAACAATATAGAATCACCATAAAAATCATTTACATAACTTTCAAAAAATTAAATTTAATAAACATGATTTTGAAAATAAAAAATTCAAACCAATCACTACATGAATCAAACAAATCTTATAAACCACACAAAACCACATTTCATCCAATCAATCCTATCATAGAGTATTAAATATCAACCCAATTTCACCTAAAACGTTTATTGATGACAGTATAAACCCATTGTATCATGAAAAGACATGATCAAACAATTCAAATATACACAAAATCATATAAAAATCCATAAGATATAAGAAAAGATTGTTAGAACATGCATACCTTATGTTAACATTATTAAGGGCAACTACTTATTTTTTTAATGACACCTCTTGCTCGTGTATGGTAAAATTATATAGCTCATGATCTCGTCAATACAGCAATAAAGACTATGAGATCATAATTTACTAGTAAAGAAGATCAAGTCTATCAAGCCTAGATTTTTCTTCTTAATGTCTATTTAGTTTTCATTATTGTGGGATTTTTTGATGTGAAAAGGATGTATTGTTATGTTGTTTTTATTAAGCATAAAAAAGGGATTGTTAGGATACATTGAAATAAACAATGAATCACCAAATTTTTATTGTATTTATATTGAATTTTTTTAACTTTCAATTCAACTCATGTATAGCCTAATTAAATGAAATTAAGCTTGAGAGAATAGATATAATACTAAATTAAAATTTATAAGACTATAAAGTAAAACACAAAAAGTATATACCTCATTACAAATTCACGATAAAATTTATTTTGGTCTTAAAATGTATTTTGTTTACTTTTCAGTTTTTATGTTACATTGAGGAGAGAAAAACTCATTGGAGAATGGTGATGAGAGAGAAAGTCAATGGGTTATTTATTTTCCAACGATAAAAGCTCGTTGTTTTTTATATCAATGGATTTCATTCGACAAGGGGCTCTTGATGATGGATTTTTTTAACCTTCATCTTGCCTAGAAAAATATATCATTTTACAGGGGGGAGATATTCTTATTTGATTTTGTATATTTAGACATTTTGGATTGTGTGAGTAGTTTCTTATATTCTAATGATGCTTTACTATGTATTTTTTTTAGTCAAAATGGATTAAATATAAATTTTTCTAGAAAAAGAACCATAAAATTGATTTTTCAACCACATAAATAGTGAGCAAGTTTTAGGCAAAGATAAACAATATGTTGTCTATCATAACAGATACCATGTTTTATACCTTTAGTTTTATTAAAATAGATAAAAGGTCATTTTCCATTTCAAAACAAACAAAGCTCAAGTGGGACGTGGGTTGTTATGTCCCTATATATGAACTTGTTTCCAAGGGTTTAAGCATATTAAACCATTAATGTTAGGCCCGTATGCCTTACTTTTTTTCCTTTAATTTCTTCCCTTTCAATTTCAACCTTTAATTTCTTAAACTATTTAATCATATAAGTATGTACAAAATAGTCTAAAATATAAAATTATTAAACTCAATGGAGTCCATGATCCAAATCATGAGTTTGATGGGTAAAGTATTGAAGCCCGAGTCAATCAAATATGTTGTCATCTTAATATTTTTTTTCACAAAAGCATCATTTTCTTTTGAACTAGTTTTCATAATATGTTTTTACTTGATTTACTTGGGACTAATTTGTTTCATTTTTTGATAGAGTTATAACAATAATAAGACCCGAGAAGTTTGCCATAGACTTGATTATTAATCATCCAAGTTGTTTTTAGACCTATATGCTTTGGTTGTTTTTTCTTCATTTGTTTTTTTTTTGTTGTTGTCTTATTTATTTTTAATTTTTATATTATAAAATTCTTTTTGTTTTACTCATAGTGTAGCACGATGCAATAACCGGTTACCCACTAAATACCTTATTTATAAATTCAATAATAAAAAGTTATTAATCACAATAAGTAACGCATTTTGTATCACTTAAGATCTCAAGATTAAAAGGAGAGGATGAATTGTCTAAACGGAAAAGAGATGTAATGTTTTAACCTCATCAACCTTAGTCTAGTGATAAAGGTCTTAGGCTTCAAAGGTATGTTATCTTTAAGATTCAAGGTTCGAATCTGATTAACAATATTTTCTTAGGTCATGTCTTCTACTGTAAAAATTAGTTATTTAACTTGTTCTTGTGTGGGAAACTATTATCGATACAAGCATAGAAGTCTAAATATTTAGGTGAGGTGAACACAAACTAGCCTAAACATCCCAATTATAAAAAAGAAAGAAGGGCTGTAGTGTTTTGGTATTATGATGTATGATGTTTTTTTTCAAAATGATTTTTAGTTGAAAATGCTTTAAAATAATTATTTTTTTATTTTTGACATGGTGCATCAAAATCATTCAAAACCACCCTAAGAAATAATTTTAAAAACATTTTAAAATACAAAAACATTCTCACATGATCCATTAAGAGTGTCCTAGTTTTTCATCTTAAAAATTAGAACATTGTCAACTTAATTGATCATTAAATCTTATCCCTTTTTTTTCTTTTTATTTTTTTTAATTGCATCTTTAATAACATTTTTAATCATCACCGGCATTTAGATCAAAAAGTTTCCACATCAAGGGTTAAAGTAGAATAAGAAATCACAAGAAAAGACAATCAATATCTTATATCAATGGGAAGTTGAACTATTATTAGTGTGCGTCTATAAGAGCCTAACCCAAATATTAAAGAATTGTCATTAGTCTATGAGAGCCCAGTCCAAATATGAAATAAGGTGATTTTCCTAAGATCAAGGAAGCTCAATGAGCTTTATGATAAAGATATAAATATATCTGGAGCTTGATTTGACAAAGCTTAGGTCATTGAAGCGTGACTTAATTTTATTAAATATGTATAAATATATTATTTAATTTATCACAAGCTAATTAGTATTGATTTATATAAAAAAAAGAGAGAGAGATCAAGAGTTTAAATTCAAGTTATTATATGTTTCTTAACATTTTATATTTATTGAAACATTGTATATAATATTAAAATCGATTTGTATGACATGTATGGTGTGTGTTTTGAAGCAAAGCATTTTTATTTAATTTTTATTATTTAAATACACATTCTTTAAAGAAAAAACATTAATATTTAGGAATATTACTTAAACTCATGTTCAAATATTGAGAGAGATGGAATAAGATTTAAGAAATGGGATAGACAACCCTATTGGATTGCCTAAGACCTGTTTCGGCCTTCAAATAAAAAATAAATATCTAAATGTTTTAGTAGATGATCAAAAAATATATATATCAATAAACGAAACAAGTTCTTTTGGAAGGCACAACCCATACAAGAATAGCCACAACAGTCCTACATGGGGGCCTTAATCTTCTTTAATAAACGAGGATAGGACTTCAGGCCCACTAGATCCAAAGCCCACAGTTGTTTTATTTTTTCTCTGAAAAAATCCACACTAGCTTGGATTGTCAGCCTGACAAAACCCTTTCAATTTCATACCAGATCCATGCTGGAAAAGCCTTTTTAATGCTAGCTTAAACTCTCTTGATTCTGGTTATTGTAAAATCTATAATCTTATTCTGGTGTATATCATTTTTATCAATCTCCATTTTCTTACACTCCATAGAAATCGATTTGACCCCATTGATGCTCGCTTATATTACCTCTCCAATTTTTTCGTAAAGAAAACGAGACAAATCATGTTCCATTGTTGAATTATTATAAATGTTGCTGGATAATTTCTGCTGGAAAAAATTCATGATTGCATGTCAGATGCAGCTTCGGAATCATGCACTCGTCAATTGATAGAACCATGAAGACTCGTCCAAGATTTGTAGACCCCACTTGATGTAGCATTTTGGCTAAGCCATGAACCGCTAATTAAAGCACAAGGTGGGATTGTACTCGCATCAATCTCTGTAAAGCATGAGTGAGTATTTGGCAAGATAGCGTCGTGTAACGAATCAGACCTGCGTGAAAAACAAGGTCAACAAAAGCATACCAAACAACAATGACACGCACTGCTTTGAAAAGTCATGAAAGATGGGCAGGTTCATTCATTACGAGTCAGTGGCCAGAAGAGAAATCTCTCTCTCTCCCTCTCATCATGCACATACAAGATTTTGCCACAGATCAGAGGGAACAACACTCGCTGCAGCTGGATAACTCCAAAACTACATGTTTTTTGAGGATTATTGTTTTGCAACTCTTGGCTACTATTTCATCCCTGTTCTTTTTACTACCTCCTCGCTGTTCTCTTTTTCTAATTGAGGATCTTTAAACAATGTCGATGACACCTGATGAGACCCACTTTTCATCTCTTTGTAACCAGCTCTTCTTTTTCTTTCTATAGTTTTACCGAAAACCCAACTTATCAGAAGCAGCTCCTACTCCGAGAAAGTCTATGAAGGGCAGGTTGATTTTCTCTTTCCTATTTTCGTTGTCACCAGAGAGAGAGGGATTGGCCCTGTTGGTGCCAACTGACTCAGTTGCAGAAGCTTCTGAGTTTGAATCAGACTGAATAGATTGATCCACACCCCTAACCACCAACCCATTGTCACTGCCACAGAACTTGTCAAAATCCACATTTCTCATTTTCACTTCCTTATCCACAGAAGAACCTGCAAACCCAAAAAACCATAGCAAGATATAATTAATATAAACAAGATCAAATTATATAGCTAATAATAACCCATTCAAGAGAAAGTAATTGAAAAAAATCTGATAGTCTTTTACAGATGAGCTGGGGAAAATAAGCGCATACCCCTTCGGTCACCTTGAGGACTGAACCAGGTGAAAAGTCTAGGAGGCACTTTGGTTGAAGACGGAGTGAGGGAGAGATCAGTGCATGTCGAGCCAGATTCGTCAATGGTACTAGAGATAGTTGTTGATTCACTGCAAGCATTGTTTTGCAAAGTGACATCTACTGATCCTTTAGGGAAGATTTGGGAGGACGAAGGGGGCTTTCTCCTCCTGTAAATGCTGGAATTTTCTCTATGTTTTCTAGCCATGATCACATGCCAATGGTTCTTAACAGCATTATCTGTCCTTCCAGGAAATAGCCTTGCAATCATAGCCCATTTGTTGCCATAAAGTCTATGAGCAGTTAAGAGTCTCTCCTCTTCGTCTTCAGTAAATGCTCTCCTGTTAATTCTTGGATCAAGCTGGTTAAACCACCTTAATCTACAACTCTTACCTGATAATCAAAACATAGAGCAAAGAAAAAAAATCCACTATTAGATTTGGTATTTCAAAATGAAAAAATCGAAGTGTTTCCAAAACCATTTTTCCCATTTTACTAATTTGATCAAACTTAGCAAATATAGACAATCAAGAGGGAGGGGGGAAAGATACACCATTTTTATAACCTCAATGGTGGTGATCAATACACAAGCTAAACATCTTTGAGGACATTTTTTGCTCAAAACAAAACTTGTAGGGGTTTACCTGATCTTCCTTCAAGATTCTCTGCTATCAAGTTCCAATTTTGAGGACCATATTGGGCGACAAGCTCTTTGAGCTTAGCATCTTCAGCTGGTCTCCAATGGCCTCTAGCACAAAGCTTCGTATGCCCATTTCTACCATGAACAGAGGTTTGAGGCTCCTCTTGCTCACGTGAATTCAAAGTCAAGCTCGTTTTTTGAACACCAAAATTCACATCACCAGGTCTCTGAGCTCCCCAGCTCTCTAACTGCTGAATGCTCCATGGTTTCCTGTCCTGGTCCATTGAATAGCTCAAAATCTGAAACCCCATTTGAGGATTACTAGTTTTTATCTCTCTTGGTTGACCCATAACACCAAATGCATGAGAGAGAGAAAGTTGAGAAGCAGGAAGAGGAGGTGGAGGCAAAAAGTTCATGTCTTGATACCCATTGAAAACATGTTTGTCACTCATTAGGTGCTGTCGACTCATTCTGACCAAAACTAAACCAGATAAACCCAGATAGGAAAATCAAAGTTAACAGAACTTCAAAAACCCCAAATGGATTCCTTTCTACAATGTCTAAAAAAAAGAGGAATAATAGAGGTTAGATTTTGAAGTAGCAGGGAGAAAAGGAGCTTTCTTTCTTTCCCTTTTTTGTTACTGTTGCATGATTTTGGCAACAGAGATTCAAAAGTGAATAGCATTTCCACGTTCGCTACTCTCCCTCTTGCCCATTTCAAAGGGTTTGCTTGTTTGCAAGAGAGAAGCTATCAAGTTTTTAATATTTTGATGAAAGGAAGAATCAGAGGAAACAGAGGAGGCTGATTTATAAGAAAAGGGAACAGGAAATGAAATGGGGTTTCACTGCTGATTGAGAAAGATAAAGGTGGCAATAACCATTACCAAAAAGAAGAGAAGAACCCACACGATTCTCACTCTTTCTTCCTCACTCTCCAATATATAAATGTGTTTGTTTATTTTATCTATGCATACAGGTAGAGTAGAGAGACATGAGGTGAGGAAGGTCCTTATTTTGAGACTGATCTCTCTCAATAGTGAATATACAGCACCAACAATATGATGTTTATAGGGGGGTGGGGGAATAGTTCTCTCACCTCTGTATTGGTGGAGTGCGGTGTGTTGCGTTGCATGCAATTCGAGAACCACTCGTGTGGGTGGGTGGGTGTGTCCCTAAAAAACATATGCTTTTTGGTGTTGGTATTGGTGTTTGCCTTTGTTTTCTCTCTTTTCTTGGTCTTTCTTGGGGTTTGGGGAAAACCAGAATCTGTTTGTCTTTTACTGAAAGGCTTTTGCTTTTTTCAAAGGAAAACGGAAATTAAAAGGACCAAAGTCCTCCACCTCCACCTCCACCACCACACCACCTGTCTTTAATGCTTCCTTGCTGCTCTTTTTCTACTTGCTGCCCCCTTTATCATTTGTGTAGCTCCTGCACTTTTCTCAATTACTTTATTTTTTTCAAATTTCGTGGCTGCTACTTGTTATGTTATTTGATTCTTCTCCATTTTAGATTCTTTTATCCATTTGTTTTCCAACTTGCAATGAGCTCTTTAGTTTTAATGGTGCGTCTAACATTCGAATCCTCAAGGTGGTCAAAAACATTTTTTTTTTTAATACAAAATGTAAGAATAAATGGCCTCCACACACATATATAGCTCCAGTACATTTTTACTGATAAGGCACTTGTTCTTGGAGAAAGTACTTTACAAGTCATTGCACCATCAATCTCATTATAAGATCAATGAAATAGAAAGATGATGGAGATATTAGTAGAAAATATAACCAATTTGGATTAAAAAAAAATGTAAAATGGCATAGCTTAATGGTTTGATGAGAATATACTCTATTTAATCATCTGGCAATAAAATTGAACTTGTAATTCCTTTTTTGCAGCCATATCATGAAAATCAAATTAAACACATTTTTATGCTTGAATGAAAACCATATTAGTTATGAGATAATTTGCTCCTATGATAAAACGAGAAAATGATAGATAGCCAAGTTCATAGAGCAATAAGGAGAGTCCTCGATAATAATTTTACATTTAACCTCCTTTAGAGATCGAATAACCATTTTTTGCTTACTAGACTTCTAAAAGATAAGGTTACGACTAAATCAGATAACATAAACACTTCTTTCAATTATTTATAGTAATATCCCAATTAGTGTTAATGTTGCTATGTAATAGGATATTTGAAGATGCAATAAAACATAGGCTAAAATGAGATATGTTATAAACCTAATGTAAGATACATTTAACAAGAAGTTAATGGTCATTAAACGTAGCATGCATAAACTATTAAACCTTACTCATAGCAAATATGTGTGTGTGTGTGCGCATATAAAAGTAAGACATTGAAGAGCTCTAATAACAAGGAGGGTTAAATTATCTAATACCACTATTAAAGGTTGTAAAAAGACAACAACTAATAGTTATCAATATGAAAATTAATTGAGGATATACTAGCCTTGTGCTCAAAGTTATAGGCATAATGAGACTGGGAGAAGAATAGCCCATGAGAAGTATATTGTGCCATGAAGATCATTTTCATTTTATCACATGTGGATGCGCGATGTCAAGAGGTCCCCAGTAGAGTCTCCATTGACCCCCTAACACTGTGTGTTTATATGTGACACAAAAAAAATAAATCAAATAGCCCTAGTTTTGATTAGAGGATTATGTAAAAACGAGTAATATAATGATTTATAAAAAAAAAAATCAATAATTAAGACATGGATATCATCAATATAAACTAAATTATAGATCTTGGTATTTGAGGATATGTATTAAAGAAAAGAAAAGGATTAGTTTGACACTTATTATAATTAACATCTAATGACATACCTGATTGAATCATACACATGATGTTTATGTAAGTCTATAAAGAGAATTTTAAAGTTTGCTCATATGAGAAGGAAAATTAGGATCAATGAAACAAAAAGGATGTTGCATATTAACATTAGTTTAAATAAAATATAAAGCAAGGCATTATAAAAATTGATCTAACAAATAAAACAACCTTGAAAATAACAATAGCCAAAATTTCCTACATTACATCTTGTTTGATAACTAGATTGAAGCTCTCATTAGAGTTAATAACCTTATATTAATGATAAATTTTACCTATTAATTGATCTTTATAGCATTCAGCAGACTCGTTGTTTTTTCATTTAATCTTGTATATCTATTTGTAACTTATATATATAAGTTATTTTATATGATTTCCAAGCTAATTTTCAACTAGCTTTTATAATTCAATAAAAAAAACATCATATGTCTTGGATCTAATTTATAAGGAAAAATATTGGATATGTTAAGAAAAATTATAAAATAAGTTAATGTACTATTTATATTCATACATTGAAACAATTTATGAGAGACTCTCAATATAAACAAAAACTAAGTTAAAGAGAGATGAACTAACATACTCCAATGAATCTAAATGAGATCAACTAGAATTGTATAAGGATAAAAACACAATTAAAATAATAATTAGTGGTGGAAGAAAACAAGAAAGTTTAATAGAGATAATTTAATGTAAGATCTAAGAGAATGGATGGATTAGTCGTTAATGTTAACTTTAGTTCTTGTAATGTTTTAGGACTAAAGATAAATGATCAGTATTAACATTAGTACAAATCATCTTTAACTATATCATAAAGATATATAACTCTAAAAACTCATTATTTGACAAAAAAATTAAGTAACCATGAAATTAAAATAAAAATCATTATATAAAAAAAGTACAGAACATGTAAAATGAAAGATAGTTTTTCGAAACAATGAGGTATTTGAATTAAAGCACAACCAGGGTGTAGTGTATTAAGTTTCTTACAAACAATTGATTCAATTTATTTAAAGGTAGCATAGGTTTCTATATAAATGATTTTAGTAATGTCTGGCATAACACAATATGTTGCCTCGATATTAAGATTCCTTTTAAATATAGTGATTAAAAAAATGATATATTTAAGTTATATTGGTTGAATGTAAGTGACCTAAAATTAAAGAGGTCATAAAATTTCCTTTAGAGACAAAACCAACACTTGAAAAAAATATAAGGAACTTGATAGTATATTATAATTATAATTATAATTATTACAATTTTAGCAATGTGTTTAAGTGTTTTTTAGTGGTTGATTCCAACTTAATTCTTTTTATAAGATAAAATTTATTTTATTTGGTGACCTCTTTGATTTCTATCATTCTTTTTATTGAAAAACCTTATTCACTAAAAAATAAAAAAGTTAAAATTTTTGCTTTTATTAGAGAAAATGGATTGATTAGCAATGATGACCGAAAAGGTAATCATAAAATCAAACAAGAATTGTAGATATAATGAAAAGCATGTAAAGATAATCCTTATGTAAGAATTTATTGCTCAAGAATAAATTCTACAATTTTAAAAATATTATAGGAATAGATTAAGTTATTAGGTAGCCATTAAGTTCTTAAACTCTAGCTGTAGACATTTGAATACATAGAAGTTACAATTTATAAAAGTGGTTGGTTTACCAATTGAAGTTGATTCCTCATCTTAGTAGGTTTCCAAGAATCTTAAATGGAAGCCTATGATTAATGCTTGTTTCGGAAAGATAAAAGTTATTATATACATAAACAAGTTTTTTTTTATTTACTTAACTTGATCAATGTTTCTAATTTTAATAATCTAATTATATAATAAAACTAACATTCAAGGAAAACTTTTACTAAGAGGTGGTTGACAATGTTGTTGCGAAAAGGATGCGGGAGATCATAGGCTTTATTAGGTAAAATTTAATTTAAAAAGTGATATTGTTTTAGATTAACAAACTTTATTATTCATAATCTCTACATAAATATGGTTTATTTCTACTTATCAAGTTGTGTGAATTTTAGTATGATGTGCAAAAAAATCAAAGAAATATGCAAAATAAAAGGTCTTTCAAACTAGAAAAACATGCCCATATAGAGGGAGTTTATACATCTACACATCTTCATTGTGGTCTACTATGATTATATCTAGAACATCATGTTTGAGCATTTCATGCGACGGTTTTATTTTGATATGGATAATTATAACAAGAAGATTCATGGTTCAATTACCACACATACCGACAAATCCATTTCACTTATTTTGTATGCAAAGAGGACGGTAAGATTCTATTTTATTATATTTATTTTATAAATAAAAAAATTATTGTATTATATGAAAATATTTAATTACCAATAGTTTTCTTTTGCAAGCTATAATTTTTTGATACAATGCTAGACCGATAGAGTTATTTATTAAAAATGACATGTGAATGAACACTGTCGAAAAAGGATGCAATACTTCGTGGATAGTAAAGCTAATAAATTTATGGTAAGTTGAATTTCAAAACAAAATATAAAGTAATTATTTTTTAAAATTTGTTGGTTTGTTTTGTTTTCAAGAATCTTATTAACAATGAAATGATCAATAAAATATAGATCACCAATAATATGTTTTTTGATGACTAATGACGATCATCGTAATCTCATCGATATATTTTTTTCCTTGTAGAATCGGTGTTTATATACTTATAAAATATTACATTGATGTTTTACAATATTCTAATAGTGCCATGTATACTCTACAAATATAGAAGTGCATAAATAAAAAAGAAAGAAAATTATTAGTAATAAGAAAATAAAATTGATGGGTGTATAAAAAGGTAAAAATTTGAACCCTAGACTTGAAATTTAAAACCAAGTGCGTGACTGGTTTTGAAAAATGAAATATTGTAACACAATGTATGGAATTAAATGTATTATTTTAACTTTGTTTTGAGTGTGGAGTCGGTCCAACCTCCTTTTCTGATTGATTTTTATATTACTTTGATCTTTTTATACTTTATTGTTTGATCATGTTCAGCCATCTAAGCCTACAAAAGATGAACAATTATTCTATTCTTCCTCTTGAATCTTTTTGACTGTTGAAACGAGGGTCCCACTTTATTGCCTTTCAATTTTCTCTTGCAAATTATTCAATTTTTCCAACCATTTGGCCCACAAGATGTCTTTCAAATGGAGAAAAGCCATCAATTTAACACATGGTGAATGCCCAATTATCATCCATCTGAAGGACCCACCCACCAAGTTCTGAATCCTACAACGTTGATGAATCCAAGAGTGCATTTATCATTTTATAAATACTTATAAAAATAATTCCAATTAATTGTCTTTAATTTTAGTGACCATGAGAAAACTAAATTAATCACACGAAATCGCCGCTAGGTGAATTGAATGATAGAACAATTTGCTTGAGGTGTAAAATATTCTATTCTTACAAAAAAAAAAAAAAAAATCATTCCGGCCCTGTTTTATATTGTGTTTAAAAAATATTTTTAAAAAATTAAAAAAAAATATTTTTTTATTTTAAATTAAAAAATAATATTTTTAGATTTTTTTTCACATGTTGATGTCAAAAATAATATTATTTTGATGTAATTTTGAATGAACAATATTTTAAAAAATAATTTTAATACTACTTTCAAACAGGCATGAAAATAACATGGAACAAGAAGTTATAAAAAGATTTTAAAATATAGAAATCTTCTCTTTTACTTCCTCAAACCTCTTTTTTTCTTAACAATAAAATTTTATGTTAGGCTTTTTAAAAATCATATCTTTATATATAAAATTTCTTGGCGTAATTATCTCTATATTGCGATTAAGGTTTGGAGATTATAGTTTTGTTTGATATTGTATTTCAAAAGTATTTTTGAAAATATTTGTTTTTTTATTTTGTATTTTAAATTATATTTTTATTAGTGTTTTTAGATTATTTTTATATGTTAATGTCAAAAAAAATTTAAAAAAAAATATCATTTTAATATATTTACGAACAAAAAATATTTTTAAAAATAATTTCTACTATACTTACAAACAATCACTCAATAATGCTATTTAAAAATGATTGACATCAATTGACAGTATTTGAAAGTAAATATATTTGACCATTAGGGTCTAACAATGTTGGCCTATTTTCCGATTGATTGGTAGCATGAGATTCGTCCAAGTAGGTGACTTGAAAAAACAAATATTGCCTTGGAAAATCCTGGTTAAAGAAGTTTAGAGCTTTATTTGTCGTCAATGAAAGTTGGTAGAAAGACCATGATTCACCAATCTTGTAAGGGATTTTTTCAAACAAATATATATATATATATATATATTGCAGTAATAATATTGCTTTATTTGTATAAATTTGATATTATTGTCTTTTTTAAGGGAGAGAGCGAAACATAGTGATTAAATATCTATAATATTTGAAACCATGAGGATTAATTCATTGGTTTTGTTAAACTATAAGATTAAGGTATAATTTATCCATAAATTTTTAAATTATAGTTTCTCACCAATGAAATTATTGATTTGCACTTCGTCATAACGAGAAACTTTTTTTTGTCTTGTTTTAACATATTTAATTATCATTATTATTTTAAATATCTTATCTATAATAAAATGAATATATAAAAAAAATTAAATAACTAAAAGTTTTATAGGTTGATTATTTTGTTCAGATATATACCATTATAAAAAATATATAGGACTATTAATATTTGTGTACATGTTAAAAAATTTGGTTATGGCTGCGGCAAAGAATAAGATAAGTGACTCGTATATTTTTTCATTGTAGATAATTTGAGTTAATTTTTTCACCTGTTTTGAGCTAAAAAATAATAATTATCTAACTACACCCCTACAACTAAATCTTGGATTCTATCTTTTCTAAGAGCATATTCGTATTTATATATTTAAAAAATATATAAAATTTCAGTAACATCCTACCAACAACTCTTGGTTTTTTATCTTATTGGAGGGTATTAAGATTATTTTATTATGTACAGAAATATCAAAAAATCAAAAATACACACGTGTAGGCAGTTGTTTATTGTCTGCACTAAAGGATAAAATAATATTTTTACCATGTAAAAATACTAGAAAAAAATGAAAACACCCTCAAATATTATGATAATCCCAACTGATCCTTTAGAAAAGTCTAAAATATCCCTGTATCCAAAGCTAATATTTAGACATATTAAAAGGTAAAATAGTAATTAAATTATTACAATCCCCTGCATTTCCATGTTCATAAAAGTAAATTTAGATGGTGGCTTTAAAATTTAAACCCAAAACATTAAATAAAGGAAAAACCTCCATAACTATACAGCTTACCCCTTGATGTTGTTTTAGGATATAATATTTGTTATTATTTAATTTTGTTCAATAAAACTGTTTTAAAAAAAAATAAAATTAAAGAGTTAATTGATCCATCAGCCATCTTAGATTAAAAAAAAATGTTAAATCTAAAAGAAAAGGCCAATTTCATTCTTTAAAAAGGTGGAATAAAAGAATAGGGTAATAAGAGGTAACTTAGGTTCGTGAGTTTTGATACAAGAGGCAATGATGAGCATTGCTTGTTTGACTGGCGAAGAGATGAGGTCTTCTGGGAGACAGCGAAAGCATTTGTTTCCACAATAATTCATGCCAGCCCCTTTGCCTCTGCTCTGCTGCTGCTGCTGCTGATTACCATTTAAAATTAATTGATATTATATGTATTATATTTTATTATTTTAATATTTAATCAGTAAAATTATATTTGATAAAATCTGTTAGAAATACATATTTTTTTCCCATCAAAAAGTAATTAAATATTGTTACTGTCAAATTTTTTTTGATAAAATCTATTTAAAACTTTTTTTTTCTATATAGAAAACTTATTGTAAAATGTATTATTTATATTATTATATTAAAAATATTTTAGAATAATAATACATAGGTCATTTATATGAAGGTGTTGATATATAATAAATATCAAAATATATAATTAGTCTTACATATTGATAAGGAAAAAAATATTAGAAATAATCATTATCATTATTTTGAATGTTTTATCTATAATAATAAGAAATTTTAAGACCTAACAATACTAACAAAAAAGAAATTAAAAAACTAAAAAAATGACAAAATAAAAATATTATTAAATTTTAAAAAATTATTTGAACGGAAGAATAAAAAGAAAATTATTTTTGAAATGAACACAAACAGAAAATAAAATGTAAATATTACAAAAAATAACCTTAATAATAGTGGAAATAATAAAATTGGTGAGACCATAATTATTGTTAGAGAAAAAAAATCCATATTTTTTTTACTTTCATATTATTATATTAAAGGTATTTCAGAACAATGATATTAATTTTATTTTTTCAAAAAAACTTATGTTATTTATATATATTAAAGCTCTAATATTAAATAAATACAAAAATATATAATTAGTCTGATATATGTAAAAGAAAATAAAGCTTATAAATAATAATTATTATTATTTTGAATGTTTTATTGTAATAATTATAAAATTCAATACCTAACAATATTAACAAAAAACTAAATATTATTATATTTAAAGAAATTGCTTAACTTGAAGAATAAAAAAAAAAGAGAAATAATAAGAAACATTACTTCGTTAAAATTTGGACATTAAATAGAAAAACCTAATAACATTGGAAATAAAAAAAAAAATGGAAAGAAAAACTAGGAGCATATATATATAAGGAACTATGTAAGAAATATGTATAAAAAATAAACGAACTAAAATAAAATTCAAGATTAAAAGTATAAGGGATAAAATAAAATAAAAACATATGTAATAAATTGAATATAAAGGAAAAGAACTGAAATAAATCCAAACATTGGAATTAAATAATTTAAAATAAAAACGGAAATCAAAAGAATTAGGACCGAAATGAAACTGAAATCCATCATTAATTTGCATAGAAGGATAAAATTGAAAGAAATCAAATTTTGATACCAAAAATATTAAGGATTTATCATAAATGTGCATGGAATGATTTATCACGTACATGCGCGGATCACCTAAGCAAATGGCGAGTCCACAGTGACAATGTGCCATGGTGAACAGTAGAATACGGAGTTGTTTTGGCTCAAAAAAAAATTCACGTACACACGCGAATCACCAAAGCAAATGGCAAGTCCATAGTGACAATGAGTCATGGTGAGCAGTAGAATACCGAGTTGTTTTAGCCCAAAACAAAAGAAACTCATATACGCGCGTGAATCACTAGAGCAAATGGCGAGTCCACAGTGACAATAAGTCATGGTGAACAATAGAATATCATTGTTCATCGGAAAAAAAAAAGAAGACACACGTACGCACGTGAATCACCAAAGCAAATGGCAAGTCTATAGTGACAATGAGTCATGGTGAATAGTAGAATACCACTGTTCATCGAGGAAAAAAAAAGCTCACGTATACGCGCGAATTACCAAAGAAAATGGCAAGTCTATAGTGACAATGAGTCATGGTGAACAGTAGAATACCGAGTTGTTTTAGCTCAAAAAGAAGAAAAAAACTCATGTACGCGCTCAAATCACCGGAGCAAATGGCGAGTCCACAGTGACAATGAGTCATGGTGAACAATAGAATACCGAGTTGTTTTAGCTCTTTTACTAATGTTCTATAACCAATCGGTTGGTTATATATAATATTAATTTTATTAATATGAAATATTTTTGTTGGTTATAAAGACTTTCTTTATCTTTAATATTTTTTATATTTGAAAATAAAATTTAGAACAAAGTTAAAGTTAATGAAAAAAATATTGCAATTGAAATCATAAAGTTGTTATAATTATATAATTTATAAACTATATAAAGGCATTTTTGTAATTAAGAGAGTATTTATCACCCTATATGAATTTAAAAAAAAATATTTTATTTGTTCTCAAATAGATGGAATGAAATTTTATTCTTATTGCATTACAACATTGTTCCTAAATATTAATGGTCAATATTTTATTAAATTTAAACATTAATTAGATTTGTTGAGATGAATACATATTATATTTTTTCTTTTATGATAAAAAGTAGTTGCTCTTATAAACTGAAATCTAAAGAACACCTAAAACTAATATACAAATATTCATCAGATGACATGTACATTAAATTGACATACAAGAAGATTTCATATAGAGAGATCATATATTTGAGATCACTACATGCTAGTTTGGAAGTGTAATAAATATTGTTTTGTAAGGTACTTTTTTATTCGAAAATGAATTGCAATAATATTTTTTTGTCTTTAATTTGAAAATGCATTAAAATAAAAAAATTTAAATTATTTTTTTATTTGAAAATACATTAAAATAAAAAAATTTAAAAAAAATCAAAAGCGATTCAAAGCACACTTCTAAATTCTTCTTTAAATTATCTTGTATAATGAATGTTATATTTTGATTTTAACCATATGTTGACCTAATCAAAGGTAGTAAATGAGCAGATATTGAGTATAACATAAACCATATGAAGGTATTTATGTAATCAAGAGAGTATTCATCACCTTATATAAATTAGAAAAAATATTTTATTTGTTATCAAATAGTATTAATTATAAAAACCTTGGCAAGATGGAATGATATTTGAAAAGATTTTAAAAATTATCGAAAGCATCAATGACTATAGTGTGAGAACCAAAATGATTTAGCAAAACAAACATAGTTTATGCTATAATATCTAAATAATAATATTCTTGATGAAGAAATAATAATTATACTAAAAATATTAATCACTAAAAAACCAATGACATTGACTTAATCAAAGGTAGCAAATAGTCATATATTGAGTGTAACATAAACTATATGAAGGCATTTTCGTAATCAAGAGAGTATTTATCACCCTACATGAATTTAAAAAAATATATTTTATTTGTTCTCAGATAGTATTAACTGGGAAACTCTCGACATAGATGGAATGAAATTAAAAAAGATTTTTAACTATTGTTGAAAGAATCAATGACTATAGTACAAGAATTAAAATAATTTAATAAAACAAACATACTTCATGATATAATATCAAATCATAATATTCTTGATGGAGAGATAATAACTATAATAAAAAAGCTAATCACTAAAAAATTAAGTCAAATTACTTATGATTTTTCTAATTTATAGAGGATTATAATAGGTTGTTAAATATTTTACTTGACCTTCAAATATAAATCAATCAATTATCGAATTAATAGTAAATTAAATTATTTAATTTACTTAATCTTATTTTATATAGAATCATAATTTATATTTGGGCTAGCTTATTTGAGAACTTAAAAGGTCATACACATAAAAACCATTGGTTTGAAATTAAATTGGGATGATTAATCAAGTATATATATATAATGTTATGCCTCTTCTTTCCTAGTAAAATTAGAGTAAAATGTAGAAACTATAAAACACAAAAGATATAAGCTTGAACTTAAAGGTATAATTTCTGCTACAAGAGTTTAGAAGATTTTTATTCGTGATTTGTATGGATTATTGTTAAAGATTAAAGGGTTTAAAAAATAAATATTTTTTATTTTAAATTATTTTGATGCATTAATATTAACAATAGTTTTTAAATATTAAAATATTATTCCAATATTTTTTAAATAAAAAATATTTTAAAAATTAATTAGAAGAGCCGTTCCAAAAGGGAGAGACTGGTTTGTGGTAATCGTTACAGTACAATAAGCATAAACACACGCGTGAAAGCTTTCAGGTTTTCTGTTTCAACAACTCCCTCTCCCTCCCTCTCGTCTTTAATGACATCGCAACGTAAAGACAGATCCTTTTTTCTTTCTCTCTCTCTTATTATTATTATTATTATTATATTCGAGTTAAGTGACAACTGGACACTCGCCTGTTTCTTTTTATTTATTTATTTGTTAAAGCTTTCTGTAGAATCTGACCGTCTCGTGCATGGTTATTGTTTGTTTCTGAACACTGTTTTGGGTTCTTGTCGTTTTTGTTTGTGATGACGATAGTGCTGGACAGGGACGTTATACACGTGCGGGTGGATCATGTCCCAATACGTGTACGGCGATGAGGGGGGTGTTGCTGCTAACGATTTTCGGAAAAAGGTCGGAGACTCAGATGTGAGAACGAACTGCAACCAAATACCTGATCATATTTTGCCGAGGATCTGCCCTTTATTTTAATAACACACAAAAAAGGTACTTACGTTAGTTACAAGTACTGAAATGACAAGAATAACCCTTCTCGCTCTCTCTCTCCTTGTATTGATCTACAAGGGTCCAATTCAAATAGGTATTAAGTAGGACTTTGATATTGTATTTTAAAAAGTTTAATTTTATTTATTTTAATTTTTTTATATATTAATATAAAAAATAATTTTATAAAATAAAATAATTATTATTTTAATACATGACAGACACCGAAAGTTTGCTCCTTAACGTGATGTAGAATATCACCACATTACATTAAAAGCAAAACTAAATTGAGGAGGTGTATAATTTTTTTGCGTGGCGTGTATGCGGTCGGAGAAAGAAAGATCGAGCAAAAATAAAAAGAAAAAGAAATTCACATGATATTTTTTTGGTAGCTGTGAGCACCCCCACGCGCTGCTTGAATGTGATGGCGCGTGCACCATACATGTCAGCAACTCAAATTTTTTTATCTATTAAAAAAATTAAAGCAACCCCGCTTAAAGTATAAATTAGAAAAATATATATATGAAAGCAGAAAATATCCTTATAAACACCTGATAATAATAGGAAAACACGTGAAAAAAATAGAAAAAAAAAACAATTAATTTTTTTCATTCATTTCGCTGTTTTTTTTTTTTTTTTAAATATAACAAGGTGAAAGAAATAAGTAGATGATATCTGAATTCATCTTTCAACTAAAAACACTTGAAAGATTTCAAATATAAAAACTTTTACAAAATATCCAAGAAAAAGAAATTCATAATCCAAATAATAAAGATTACATTGGAAAGTATAATATTTAGTAAATTAGAATTGAATGATGAAATTAAAAACAAATAAAACTTATACAAAAAGATTAAAAGTAATATTTTTGAATAAAATGAATAATTCAAGTTGAAATGCTAGCAACCAAGAGGGTCAAGCAGTAATATTATGGAAAGGGGAAAGAGAAGAATCAAAGAAAAAGGTCATCTACACCAAACTAAACTACAAACAATGACATGCCCTACACCAACATAAATAAGATATGGAGGCACTTCTAAGGACACAATAGAAGTGTATTTTAGATGTGGAGAGGTAACATTAGCCACTTAAAGGGTGTGAGAATCTCTCATGAGCCCTAGGCTGCTCTACATGCATGCCCACTTTTTTTCCTTTTAGGCATGTACATGATTGTCTTTAAGGTGACTTTGTAATGTAAAATTAAACTACTAACCTCATGCTTTTTTTTTTATTATTATTATATAGGTATTTTTATAATTTCATTATTTGTTTTGATTGTTTGTTATTTTTTACATTTTTTGAAAATACCAAAGGGTCCATTAGCTTAAATTATAATAGATAAAAAAAATTAGTGTAAAAATACAAGAATATCCCTTGAAGTCAAGTGTATTTAAGTTGTTTCACTACATATATATCAACTCTATTTACTAAAAAATATGAAATAAAACGCAAGAGATGAAAATCATGTTTTTTGTTGTTGTGCTTTTTGCTTTTAGTGGGGAGTCTTACCATCAAAAGCAGAAGCCAAAGCTTATACAAACACACTCTAAATAATGCATGTTGTCATTAATCGTGCCAAGGATAATTAGCATCTAGTTGTAGCTTGAAACAAATGCAAACAATCCATCTCCACCTTGGTTTATGGACTATTTAGAATTAAATATTATATATAAAATTAAATATAATTAATAACATAGTACCATGTAAAATAAAATTTAATTAATAATATATTACCATTCTTATTTTCAGAATAAAATATTAAATCACATAATTGATTCAATTATATAAATAAAACACATTGTCACTCTTCTATTACTTTTCTTTAAATTTTGACTGTTATCGTTATTTATTTTTTATTTTTTAACCTCTTCATGTGTAATGATTGCCGACCTTATTTTTTTATATGACTTTTATGTCCAGTGCTCATTAGGACATGGATTGCAGTAATTTTGTAACTATCCATTACATTAAAATTCACAAAACCATACATAGAAATGCAATAAGTCATGATGTTTGACTGTATGGAACATGCCGAATAAATTGCAGTCATTTTCTTTAGATGAATATCTAATAAGTTTCACTAATATATATAATATATGCTATTTGAAATAACTAATTGAGGTAATAAAACATATAGCTACAATTGTACTCCTAATGAAACCTTTTTTTTTTTTATGTGAGAAAATCTCACCAATTAAAAACAGATTTTATGAGTTTGGGCACGTGAGTAAAACTTTTGTTGTTTCAAGTTTTTATAAGGGATACACGTCATGACTTGAATTTTAGATTTAGAGGGTGCTTGAGAGTGTTATGCAACTGGAGATTGCAAAAAAGTTATGAGTAAAGAGTGTTTCGTTAAAAGTAAGAAATCAAATTTTAATCATAGAGCCCACCTTTTTTTCATTGTAGAAACCAAGTTGCATGGAAAGCAGCAAATTATTGCTTTCCGTGCATTGTAATTGGCTGGGGTGGGGAGGGACTATATATATATATATAATATACATATTTTTAATATTAAAATAATCTAAAAATTAATTACAATAAATAAATTTATTAGAAGAATATCACAATATAATTTTTGTCTCGCAATCCTAAATTTATTTTAGATGATACTTTACTGTATGTTATTTAGGGATCGTAGAGGCTTTCATATATGAATTTAGTTCGTGATATTGACATATCAAAATGATTGAAAAAAACCAAAAAAATATAATTTAAAAACAAGTAGATAATTTACTTGAATTACTAATTATATTTTAGTATTATAATAACTATATATATATATATTTATATTCACTTTAAAGTAATTTTACTAGTTGACAACAATATAAAAAACATGTTAACCAAACACACGAAACTGTTTTTTTTATCAACTTCAAACTCAATCACAGTTTTAACCAAATACTTCAAAACTTATTTTGAATCGCAGCTAAAGTAATTTTTCATGAAACTGTTTTTTTAAAACCTCAACCACAAAAGCAAAAATAATACCAAATACACCTTTACTATACATATCACAAGCTCTATATCATCATGTCATACCTTGAAAACAAAAGAAATCATAACTTGCGTTCAAATTTGTTTTTATGGTATTAGTTGTTTTTTTCAAAGTTTCATTTTATTTTAAAATTTTATATTTTTTAAATTTTTTATATTAACATCTTAAAATAATTTAAAAGCATTAAAAGTATATGAGTTTAAAGTCAAAATAATAATAAAAATCAATTTAAAAAAGGGACTTTTAAAATATAAATACAAACTGATATATCAAAACATGAATTTGTACCCAACCACAACGGAGAATTTTCGAAAAGATGTCGACGATTAGCTGGCTCGGTCGTCAGCTTGTTGGAAACTGGAAACAAGAAGGAACCAAAAAAGCAGC
The DNA here is from genome assembly GCA_015731905.1 of Salix dunnii. NCBI lineage: Eukaryota > Viridiplantae > Streptophyta > Magnoliopsida > Malpighiales > Salicaceae > Salix > Salix dunnii. The sequence goes on from CM027671.1 coordinate 5,127,819, forward strand.
CTTTGTTGAAAAAAAGAGCAAAAACATTTGAATTCAACTGTACAGTTTACAACATTAATTGACTATTCCCTTTTCAAAAGAAATGTTGTCTGCTAAGACATTTTCCACACACACACAAAGCTACAGTATCATAAATTGTTTTTTCCAAAAACTTCAGGTATATTTTAAGTGCGATTCATAATTTTTTGAGACCCAATATATTTAATTTTGGGGTGCATATATATATATATATATATATATATATATATACATTTTTTTTTATTTTTTTTATGATTATTTTTTTTGGACGTTATAAAACGTTATTTATGAGTGCGACGAGTAAACTCTTGTATATCCCAAACATATTATGTGGGTGCATGTAAACGTTTTTTCCAGATTTTTACAAGTTTATTATGCAGATTGCAAGTTTTCAAACATAATTTCACATTTGGAGACAATTTTATAACTACATGCATGCATGATACTCTTAAACACATTCAAATATCATAGCATCGTTAATTAAGAAGAGTAGAATATTCTAAGAAATTAAAAACTCGAAGGTAACTGAAAAGGAGAGAAGACAATAATTAGTTATTGATTTATTATTTGATTTAATAAATAACACAACTGCTATTGCAAGTATACCAGGTGGTTTGTGTTCATAAAAGGGTATTTTCTGGTTTAATTTATTATATATCTTCAAAGCAAATTAGTTAGGCATTAATAAATTAAAGTCGGATGGCGTGCGAGTTACTTCTATTCATTTTTATTAAATTAGGGTTCGGCGTTCATCAATCCAAAATGAAGGACGCCATTGACGTGAAGCAAAATGATTAAAGTATCCCAATGCCCACGTTTACTCCTCGAGTGAAATTATATAGGATGAGAAAAGGTATACTTGCAGCTAGCTAGCTAGTGTGACTTTCTGTTATTCAAGAATTTATTCATAGGTTTTGGCAATCAAGACTCTTTAAGGAGGAGGAATTAACAATACAAATCGCTTGTCATTTAACAGCCTTTAATCTGTTTCCTCTCTCTCTCTCTCTACACACAGAGAGAGGGAGAAGGAGAGGGAGAAAAGGGGATCATTATAAGAAAGCAACTAGCAGTCTTCCATGGATATTCATTTGGATTCTTCTTGCATACTATAATCAACCAAGCAATGACAGTAGCTATGTTCTTACAAGTCACGATCTTAGCTAAGTTGTTCTCTTGTCTAACCTTGACTCTTCAAATTTTCGGCTGATGGGAGTGGGCCATTATTTTGTTGCATCTGTAAATGAACAATTGCCTGCACTTTCGATACTTGAGTGACTTGAATTAAACCACGAATTGTCCTAAAGTTTTTTTCTGTCACTTTGTACAGTTGAGTTAACCAACCCACTAGCAAGCCAGGCCACTACTTAAGTATGCTTCATTGACTGGACAAATCTTGAGTAAGCTTCTGCGTCTCTATCACGGAGGTGGGTTGTTGCTCTCCCTCTCTCTCCCTCTCTCGATCACTCTCTTAATCAATCAATCAATCAATCAACCAGTCATTCAAGCATTCATCCATACAGTAATGCATGCAAGCAAAAACAATGTAATGCATTCAAGTTTTTTATATTTTATTTTAGTTACTGCTTGGATTTCAATTTAAAATTATTTTTGAAAAGATTTTTTATTTAAAAATATATTAAAATAATATTTTTTTATTTTTTAAAATTTATTTTTAATAACAGTATATCTAAATCATTTTAAATATATTTTTTAATTTAAAATAAAACATAAACATAATTTTTAAAATTTTTTTAAAAAACATTATCCGACCACAATCTCAAACATTCCTTTAGAGTCATGCATTTATTTCTAAATTAAAAAATTTAATTTTTTTATATATATTTTTTATATTATTTTGATTTGTGGATATTAAAAATAATTTTTTTTATAAAAATATTATTATAATATATTTTCAAATAAAAAGTAATTATTCTCGCAATTTTAAACATTTTAAACGAAAAAAACTATTTGCCGACTAAATTAGCCGGAATTTCACTTTCAACCACTGTTTTAGACGTGGAAAATAATTGCCAAAATAGAGAAAATAATTTAGGAGTGAAAAGCAAAGTTTGAACGGATCAAGGAGGGTGTATCTCAATGGGTTGCATGGATCCTTTGAAAATTAAGCTGGTTTATGTTCATATGTTTTTAATATAAAAAAATCAATATTTTTTAATCCTTGATCTGCAAACTATTGATTACGTTGATGTATTGCAACCTTTTAAGCTTGTTTTAGGGTTTTTAAGGGATTTTTAGCATTGTTTTCCTGTTATTTTTGTTATTTTTAATATTTTTTTATTGTTTTGATATGCTAATATTATAAAAAAAATCAAAAATATATATTATTTTAATATGCTCTCAAATAAAACACACAGCTTCAGCAGTCTAATTCATTCACATCAAATTCGATCCTTTTCAAAAACAAAAGAAAAGAAGAAAAGCGCAACGGCACATAACATCATAATAAACTGGTAAGAGAAGGTTCATGAACGTGTCAAAATCAAAGGAATTCGAGACTGTCAGGGACGGGAAAAAAAACTATAATGTAGACAAAGCTTTTTAAATTTGAGCCCCACATTTCTGAAATTAGGTTCTCTTACTTTGATGTACAAACATAATCATGGGGTCCATTAATCAATTGATACCATTTATTTACCTCAATTTTTAACATATGATTGATGTCTATACATGTCAATCAATTTTATTTTATTTATTTATTTATTTATTTTCCTAGCTATGGGGACATCGAATCCTAATTTTGATACCATATTTCAAGTAACTACCATGATAGAGACTACACAGTGATGTAACACAGTTAAATACACACACCAGCAGCAGCATCTAGGTGCTTTCTTATTGTTCATCTATATGGAATATTATTGAGATTGGGACACTATTTATTTCATTTTTTTCTTTAAAAATAATCACCAACTGCTTAATCATGGAAATCCACGCTTTAACTACCTCGTGCCAAGAGTTCTTGTTTGGTTTCTGGGAAATGTACATTTCCTGATCAGTATCCTATCCAGCATGCATTCATGGATTTTAATGTCTGAGTCGCAGGTTCATTAAACAACAAGAGTCAAGAGTGGTCTTAGCTTTGGATTCTTGGAGACGTTGTTGGGGATTTGATCAGACGAACAAGGAGTCAAGAAACCTAATTAGGTTGATTATTTAGTAGACAATTTAATATATATAATGTAATTTAATTTTCTGATAATCTTGACGATTAGTGGTCTTGAAGTCTTCAAAACTGAACCACTTGATTCTTTTTACAGATTAAGGAATGAAGGAATAATATTGTTTAGGTTGGATTAGGTCTAACCTAGGTTTACCATGTGACTCAGCCCGGCTAATGAGGAAGGGTGATCGGCTTGGAAGCTTCAGCAGAAAGCAACGGGATTCCTTGTGGACTTGTAAGATCGATAAGCTCTACACAGATAGTATTGCTAATTTTATTTAGGGCAAACGTCACTATTTTTTATATCCACTTTACCCTTAAATTATTATAATTTCTCAATTAAATATTTATATCATAATTTTTTAATACAGAGCATTAATTAAGTTGCCCACAAATTAAAATGACATTTTTCTTCGAAAAATACAACTTGGGTAGAAATATAGATTGAAAGTCTTGCAAACATATTAATTATGAGACTCTAAAATTAAGTTCAAGTTTACAATTTATATAAAAATTAAATTTGATGCAGAAATTAAAAATGGGGAATATTTTTGAAAAATACCCTCTTTAATATCCTAAATTCATCACTTTTATCCAGTTATCCTCGTAATATTACACAAATTTGCCGAAAATAATACTTCATTTTTTTTTTGTGATGCAATAAATGAATTTAATTAATAGTATATACATAATTTAAAACCTCAAGCATATATTTTTTTAAATATCTGAAAAGAAAAAGAAAAAGAAAAAAAAAGAAAAAGAAAGATGGAGTGAGGATTGAAAACACAGAATTTACCTGTACTCGACACTTGAAATTGATTTCATCAAGTCCTAGAATCTTTTGGTTTGATTGAGTCCCTATAAGTTATGCAATTGCTCAAGAAGGTCCCTCTCATAACTCTTTAGTAGCAAATGCATGCTTTATAGCTGGACTAACTACTGTGAGGCATTCTCGTATGGCTTCAAACATGTTTCGAATAACAAATAAATTGCGATATTTTAAAAAATTATCTCAAACATATTGTCAAATAACCAGTAAAGAACTTAACCGACACCACATGATAGCGTTTTATCTCCATTTCTAGAAGCAAAAAACGAAACTTGTTCATGGCTGTCATGAGTGCTGAATTGCCCTAGCAAGATTTAACAGCTTAAAAGAGAGAGAGAGAGAAAAAGGAGAGGACCGGAAAGTATGGGCGGCCACCACTCCACCACAGCACAGAGGCATTTGTAAGTGTTAGTGGCACACCTTTTTTTTTTCTTTCTAGGTTGGTTGGGTTTGTCCCGGTTATGTCCAAAAGGGAACATCAAACGCAGCCTTCGTTGAAAATAAGGGCCTTATTGAGTTATGGTGTCAACCTTTTACTACTCTGTTTGACTAAACGACCTTTAATTCTTTTCGCAAGGCAAATCCCGGGAAAATGAAGCTACAATCTCCTCGCAAAACCAGCAAAAATCTCTCTCACCAGATAGGAAGTTTGTGTCGACGGTGCTGTGTGATTATTATTTTTGGCAAAGAGCTGGTGAGCGTGACTCTTCCATCGCTCGCTCTATTATTTTAACCAGTCTCTCCAGTCAAACAGAGTGAGACACTTCACTTCGCAGACCCCATCAGGTTTCCATGTAATCATTTTAATCACCACTTAGACTCCTGCCCCTCTCTCTCTCTATCTCTCTCCCTCTCTCTCTCTGTTTGTTTTTTAATATTAATTTTAACCAGTTGAACATAATTTACTAAATCGAAAAGATAATATTCAAGGAGGAGGGTGGGAGATGACAGGGATGGATTGACGATGATGTTAATAAGAATAAAAAGAAAAGTTGATGATAATGAGCCAAGAAACTTGAATGTATTTGTATTTAAATCTAATCTCTAATATATTCTTCAAGTCTAATTATTTATATAATCTCCAATTTATCCTTCTAAGTAGTTACTTTCATGCAAATGGAATAAAATATTATAATGGGAGAAATTGATATCCAAAATAATCTATTACAAAAAAGAAAAGAATTTTAAGATCATATGACAATTTTTTTTTTATTAAAATAAATTAAACGGGGTTTAGGTCTATTTCAAGATATTTTCATTCATTTGCATAAATATGTCCATAAGAAGGATAGATCGTAGAGTGACCTAAAAAATATAGATTCTAAGCGATTAATCTTGTAGATAGAGGATAAAAAAATAGACCTAAAATACAAGGACATGATGAACTGCCTCCTCCAATTAACCGAGATTAATTCTTGCTTTTGGGCAAATTATACTCAACTGATTGAAATAAATAAAAAAAGACCGTGTTATGAGAAATTTAAATAGAATATAAATTATGATTAACGAATAAGAACAAATTACTTCTGAATATGATAAACTCAGTTTATAATCGCATCTGTGAATTTGGAGATAATTCAAAGACATACCAAACATCTAGTTGTTATTCATTTTGGGCCCTACATGAAAAATAATATCTAAGAAAAGAAGAAAGAGAAAATAATAAAAAATCATGTTGAAAAAATTATATATAAATTTGCAAGAAAAATTAAATTCAAAGACAAAAATTCAAAACCGAATGTTTTGAGACTCAATTAGAATTTTTAAAGGTTTATTTTAATTTATTGAGGGTTTAATTGCAACAAAATCTATTTTTTGAAGTTAATTTAGGTTTTAATTAGAAGAAATTAAAGTTTATGGTCAAATTATAATTTTAAAGAGTTATCTTTGTCGAATCAGTGACTTAAATGAATAAATATTAAACTTTGAAGTGTAATGAAGGACTTCTTTGAAAAAATCCAAAATCAATAACCAAACTAAAAAAATATATGAATGTAAAGGATGACATTGACAAACCAATGATCAAAATGAAAAAAAAAATTATTAGTCAATTAAGAGTCAAAATGCAAATGCATAAATTAAGAACCAAGGATCGAAATGAAAAAGATGATCAACTTAGGGTCTAGCAATCGAGTTTGCCAAGGGTGAAATTACAAGAAATTAAAAGTTTAAATTAAAGATGCAATAAAAAAAATTAGATGAACAAGGGGGTCAATTAAAATTTGTCAAAATTTAAATTAAAAACTTCAATCTCACTTAGGTTACATGTTGTTCATACTTAATGAAGAGAAGCTACATGATATATTATTTGGTTGTCTTGTCTTAATGTTTTAGCAATCTTAACTTATTGAGTTGACAACTTTAAAAGCATAAATATTGAGCTACATACCTCTAAATTAAGCAAAATATGATCCAAATAAAAGGTGTGTTCTTTTCTGACAATTTATGGTGGTATCAATTAACAATAATATCGGAATTGCTTCTATGAAGCCTTGAAACTAGGCAACTCAATTAGTCTTAGTGAAATCATGAGGTAAAAACCAATGTGTTCATTGTTTGTTCACACTATAAGACTCCTAAAAAGGTGTCTATTAAAAGATTACAACACATCCATCAAGATCAAAAGGTCATAATGAATTCAAAACCTCTTAAAACATTAGAAAATCCTTATAAATACCCCCCTTCAATAATGGCCTAGGGAAAGAAACAACTAGAGAAGGTAGATGGAAAAAGTGATAGTTATTCAAGGTGTGTTTCTCTTATCCAAAGTTAGATCCTTATGATCTTTTTTAGTTTTTTTTATTTGTTGTTTTTGTTACATATTTATGTTTATAAGCATGGCAAAATGGTTTGGAACGTGTAACAAATAATATTGCATTCACCTTTTTTCTATTGTGTTTTTTATTTAATGTTGTTATTTTAAAGTATTTTTTTTAGTTTTTTGATATATAAGGTTTTTATTTGAAGTTTTTTCTTAATATATATAATATTTTTTTTTCTATTTAATTTCTTATTTTGAAGTTTTTTTTTTGTTTGATATATATAGTTTTGGTTTGAATTTTCTTCTTACTATATATTATTTCAATTTGTGTTTTGCCCCCACTTATGCATGTTAATGCAAAGAAACACCCTGGCTTTGTTATGTTTCTTCATGCACAAAATGATTCAAAAAATTAATTTTGAATTATATCGCATAAAGATATAAGCTATGTTAAGTTATTTTGTTTTGGATTTGGTATCTCAAACCTGATTTTGATGCGATGATATTTTTTTTGTGTTTTACATTCAAATATATTTGTGTATATTAGGGTAACTTCTTAGGATAAAAAAGATAGCATGTTTTAAAAGTCAAAAGTGCTCATTTATGAGCTTGAAAATGGCTAATTATTTTGGATTTTTTTCTATTGGGTTTTATGCAATATTCTTAGGAGGAATATTGCTTAGATCCTTTAACATGTTTAAAACATATTTTAATCATTGAGTTTAGGTTCTAAACAAAAACCTATTTTGACAAAAAAAAATCATGAATTTTAAGTGAAAATTGAAATAATTGGATGCTAGATTACTATTCATTGCATGATTTCTAACATATATGTGTTTTTTTTTATCAAATCTGGTCAGATATGAAACCCATGTTGCTTTCCCGGTGTCGTTCGTTTTTGTGTGTTTAATCCATTTTATTAAAAAATATTTTTATTTTTTATTTTTTGGGTGTTTAATATATATATATATATATATATATATATATATATATATATATATATATATATTAAACACCCAAAAAATAAAAAATAAAAATATTTTTTTTGTGATGGTCTTGTTTTTGAGTTTTTTCAGGGTAAAATAAAAATCTTTTATTTGATTTATGGTTGAACAACAGTTGTTAGGTCAACCCAGCCAAGTTAACCCCATTATATCAACTTAGTTGGGCCAGGTGATAAAATCTAGGTCACAAGATCTATTTATTGCAAACACTCTTCCGACTTATTTCTCTATAGTGTTATTTAGAATATGGGTTTTTTTTGCCAAAAAGAGCAGAAGAAACTAGAAGTGTTAATACCTTTTATTTATTTATATAAGTAGTTTCTTGCTCAAAATCTCTAAAAAAAATCATAACACTATACGAAGACTCATGTATATATTTCATCTTTTTACTGATAAAAACATAAATTTCTTGTATTTTCACACCATTCCTGACCTCTTTGATCGTCGCGATAGCGTGCAACGCTAGTCATTGAGACATGGGACGAAACACCATCAATGCTATGCTCCAAGATTTCTCTACATAGAAGACGTACGGTCGTTTCATTTCTTCTATTCTTACAGTTTTCATTGTGTATCTGTGCTGTGATCAGGATGAAACAAATCCAGTTCATCACTGTGAGCTGCACGGCAGAGAAGTGATCAACACGGTGTCGTCTCTTGAACCTAATCCACACGTGTTCTTGACCGATGCCCTCTCTTTAGATGATCACCACACAAGTGACTGAGGATTGTTAAATTCCATGACGTACTGGCTTGTCAGTTAGTAACAAAGGGAATGAATATCCATCATATATGAACTGAAGCGATGGCCATTTTAATGGTTTCAAGACAAAAATTTCCACGGGCAGTTCAAACGTAAATTGTCAAGGGGTTCCATTCATGGTACCAAGGCATTTTTACCGACTCTTTTACATGCATCTCAATTAATTTTATATATCTTAAAAATAATATCTATATAGATTGACATTCATATTAACAATAACAAGGGTCAAAAAATTATATATAAAAAAAAACACTTTAATTCCAAGTTTCTATCATTGAAATACGCAGTAGATTCTTTATTAATTTAGCCTTTAGCTTTTAACGAGCAGCTATTATTCAAGAACATCATCATTGGAGCCGTTTCTGTTAACTACCGATTGAGCCCAACATGTCAAACGTAAAAGCATATATACAGAGCAAAAAGAATGTCAAGAGACGAAATTCAACCTTACATTGTAATCGGACAAGACACCAAAGGCACAAGATTGAAGCTTCCATGATTGCCAACTGATCTTCATTTTATCGTTCATTCTCTACCATTTCATTATTTATTCAGCACCTTTTCCTTCTTTCCTTCTTTTCAATTTGCCTCTCAAAAATTATGCTTTCATGCTTTATTTCACATACGAAATGTCATAAGCTACTCCAACATCGAATCAATGCTCAATATTACAGAATAAAGTTTTATATTATTGTAATAAAAAACACTTAACATGACAAGAATCAATATTAACATAAAAAACAAACCCTTGTTTCAAGTTACAGTGTTATGAAGCTATGGAAAAATTAGATTTGTTCCCTCAATTGTCTTGCATATATAGTCCTTATTATTTTAAGATTTTATATTCTGTTTCTAAAACTTATTTTAATCACATTAGAGTAACTTTAATGGCGAAAACCATTTTGGAGAGCCAAATATTTAAAATGGCTCCTTGAATAGTATATATATGCCTTTTTTTATTGATGTACGCTTCAATGATAAAAGTCATTTTGGAGAGCTATTTTTTATATTATTTTAAATATAGTGAAATTATTTTGTATGTAGTTTAATTATGTCATTGATTATATAATTAATAGGAATAAGTTATATAATTAAATGAATGTTTTTAAAAAACTCTCCAAGAATATAATTATTATTTTTATATATAAATTTTTACTCTCTTGTTAAGGTATTTGTAAATAAAAATAAATATTTTTGATATAATTATATTATTTTCTAATATATATATATATATATAAAAGGTGGTCCCAAGGTGGGGCCACTTTTTTAACTCTATGTCCTGAGCTGTTACAAATAGCAGCTTGGGAAGGGGATGCCATTTTTACATGTGCAAATGACATCCCCATTGCAGCATCAAAATGAAGAAAAAATAGGTAAAGAATTATTATTTTATTTTTGCATGCGGGATAGCATCCCCGATGCAGATGTTCTTATCGTCTCTAAGGGTCTAGAGAAGAAAGAAAAAGTTGCTTCAAAATGAAGAGAAAGCATTTTGTAAGACATATCATGTCATAAAAAAAACTTAATCTTTGTATGAATGAATGTGTATTGAAGAGGAGGGTTCAATGAATATGGGTGTTATGCTTTGAATATGCATGAAAAGATAGATCTAAATTCATATTTTGTTTTTAAATTAGATTTAATGTTTTATTATTGTAGTGATTAAACTATTATATGAAGTTAGAAATGAGTTAATAGAGGTTCATATGAAATTTTTTTTATATGTTTTCTATGGAAAACAAATGCAAAAGTTTTGTTTTTTATACTTATTTATTTTGTTTTTTAATTGAATGTTGAACTATTGTTCTATCTTACATTTTTAAATTATTTAGTTTAATTATTTTTTAAATGGTAGAAAATGTTTTGGATCATTTTTATAATTTATAGTGCTTTTAAGAGATTATTGTAATTTATATATTTTTTTTCTCATTAGATTTAAAATAAAAAAGCTATATTTACATTATGCATTTATAAAAATGAAATCATATATATGTACTTAGCGACCATAGTAAGTATCCAAGATAAATAATTAAAAAGGTGTAAAATAAAAAGAGAAATTAGATAAAGTATTTTTTTTATCTTTTGGTTTTTACTAGAAAAAATAACTTCCCACTTCCATATGTTGTGTCAATTTTGATTGTATAAAAAATAAAAATGATATTTTTTTATTTTTAATTTATTTCATATATATAATTAATTATATACATATAAATAGTACAACCTCAAAATAATATACTGAAATTGAAACATTCTATTTTAATAAAAAAAATAAAATATCAACTGAAAAGAAATTGGTAGCTATGATTTTAACTGATAATTTTTTCCCTGTAAACACGCGGATAAAAATCATCCATTGATAAAATACTCATTCGTGATTTATTTTTTATTGATAATTTGATCTGCATTGGTCTCATCGACTATAAATATATTAACGGGAAGACCATATATAATTTCATCGATATATTTTATTGGTGAATCCATTATAATATATCACCAGTGATTTCATCGTGATGTAGTGATATGTTCTTGGGTATTATGTTATATACCTAATGTAAATATCTACATAAGTTTCAAAAATATATTGCGTACGTAGTTTTGTATGATACGCAAAACAGGCGTGAAGAACCAGTGATCAGCTACAGAACAGTTTGAGGTTCTTGTTCCTACTTTCGTCGAAGTGCTTGTTTGGCCAAGCCGCCAAACCTGTTGGGTTAAATTTTGATTTTTTTTTTTATATTTTAAATGAATTTTTTTTTAATATTTTTACTCCCCGATATCCAAGCTTTCTTCGTCACCTACACACAGTTCAGAATTATCAACTTTTTTTTTTTTAAAGTGCTTTGCTTTTGGAGGTGTACCTTTTCAAGCTCGTGAATATACGTCCTTGCCGTTTCTTACTTTCTTGGAGTTTGGTTTGTTAGGTTTCCGCCCTGACGTTAGTATTGAAATATATGTTTTACACGTGCGGCTGGTCCCTCAGCTAATCCGGTACCAGAACCCTCGGTAATACAAAGCTTGTTGGCTAGTGGCAACTTTTAATTCTAGAAATTCAGTTTATTATTATTGAAAAAACATATTTCTTTTTTTTTATTTTGATTTTTATATTAAATTTCAAAATATTTTCATAAGTGAAATATCATTTAATTCTAAAAATTAAAGCTGTTAGATAAAATTAGAGAATAATATTTATATTATTTTCTAATACACACCTTTAAGTGAAAACCCTTTAGATTTGAAACCTGCACACATACCCACTCTACCATGTGTTTGATTTTTATCAAATAAAATAAGAATGATGAGATTCGAACTCGTGACCACTATGTTAATAAGATTTTCATACCATATTAAAAAAATATTTTGTCTAAAAACTTAAACTATTAAATGAGATTACAGAATATAATTTATATTATTCTCTCGTAATATCTCGACTATGTTAACTCTTAATTTATGATGAAATAATAAGTTTATACACAAAAATCTAACCATCTATATGTTATTCAAAAAAGAAAAGGGCACCGAGGAGGTACAATCTTTGTTGGATTCCACCCCATATTTTTGTCTACCTTTTGCTTCACCTTACTTTTTAGTTATTATTTTTTGTTTTATTTGCCTTGCATGCCCACACACCTTGCCTTTAATTTGGTTCGTGCACGAAACATTGTCATCTGTTTGACCATGGAGGGACCAGGAGAACTCAAAGTGTAGTTTTATTTTATTTTTAAATCTTTCAGATAAATTATATTGAATTGCTAGGGCTAATCTATCCCATTTATGCTCTCATGAAGTCCCACCTTCTCATAGTTCTATCAAAATAAATTATTCTCCTAAAAAAGGAGTAAATTTAAACATAATAAAAATGGTTTTCATATATAAAATTTGGTTTAAACAATTTATGGTTATTTTTTAAAATTTTTTATTTCTCAAGAATCCCAAATAAACTATATCATAAAAATTATATGATCCTAAACTAAACTCTTTTTTTTTTTGGTTTTAACAAAGCAAAACCAATAAACATGGTTTGATGCAATCTGCCTGTCTGGGAGTGTGATTGATGTTATTTTTAAAAGTGTATTTCATTCAAAAATATATCAAAATAATATTTATTTTTATTTTTTAAAAATTATTTTTAATTTTAGCATATAAAAATGATCTAAAAATATTAAAAATATTAATTTAATGTAAAAAATAAATTTTTTTCAAAAATATTTTTAAAATTCATTGAAAAAAAAAAATTTATACTGAGGTTGAACGCAAAGCAGTAGAGGTTTTTCTATTAAAAGATGAAGGTTTTAATCAATCTCTCTCACGTATGAACCAACAACAATTTTTTTTAATGCTTGATTTGAGTTATAATAAAAGAGTTTGCAGTCAACCATATTGAAAAGGTCGTTTGAATTTAATTGAAAAAATTGGACAATATATTTGATAATACTTAAAAAAACATTTTAATTTGATAAGACCTCAAAACCTTTGTCAAATTAATTAAATAAAATTCATATAATCTCTCATCATGCACCGATTTTGCTTTGGAGTTTATATACCATCATATTTTCAAAAGATAATTATAAGAAATCAATTTAAAATTTCAATTAGTTGAAGGAGGATAGAGAATCAATCGTTAAGACTTCTGAATTCAACATGGGTGTTATATGCCATCATGTCAGCTCTCATCAAATCCTTTTCTTGGGCTTAACATACAAATTTAATGTTAATTTCACCAATATTCCCTTCATTATCTTTGATCCTCAACCATTTTGATACCAAGAATAAACTTCTTTAAGAACATCACTCATTTATATATATATATATATATATATATATATAATCTCAATGTTAAAGGTAATTCTTACCATATTTACGTCCGAATTGTGTTGTTTGTTTGCTTATATATATAAAGTTTGTATTGATTAATCTATCATAAGCCTTCATTGAGAAACAAAACTAATTTAGTAATAAAATTGGTAAGAATATATATACAATTGAGATCTAATTTAGTTTGGATAGAAAATTGTTAATACCTCAATACTTAAGTATATTTGATGTTTTTACTACTATTAATGAGTTTTGAAAACTCTTTCCAAGTCGGCCTTCAATTGGACATAAAGAGATATTTGGGAGTGTGGTTGCGGTAGCTTTTTAAAGTGTTTTCGTGCTGAAATATATTAAAATAATATATTTTTATTTTTTAAAAATTATTTTTAAAATCAATACATCAAAATGATCTAAAAATACTAAAATATATTCTTTTTTAAAAAAGAAGAATTTATGCAAAACTAAGCCAAAAAGTCTATAACATTTATTAGCCATCGAGCTTAAACTGACAATCTTATCAGCGAGCCCTCTTTTATAGAATCGATGTTTGAAAAGGAGGAATTTTCTAAGTGCATGCCAGTTAAGCCAGCCCTCAAGAAATCACGGGCACAAGAATTCAAGTTTAGGTCAGCAATCGATCTTGATGAGGGAATGTACCTTTCCCATAAACCAAACGGAAGGACTTACGGAACAGCAGCAGCAACGGTTACTACATTGAAAAAATAAAAATACTTCATCATTTGGACCCTGGTTTTATCTCTCAAGAAAAATCTAAGGCCTTCATATTTGACTAACTCGATCGATTGACTACAGCTGCATTTATGATTTGGGCCAGCCTAAGAATATAGAGAAGAACCCGACAATACTTAGGTTAGCAAGTTTAAAGAGGGGGAAGGACATTATGGTGACAGCTCTTTTATGATTGTGGAATACTAAGGATATAAGATTGTTCCAGTTCACGTTTCACGCGACAAAGTGACTGCATAATCTTGCAAGCGAGAGACAAAATGACATGGAGAAGGTTTGCTGATTATCCAGTCATAAAGTTGGATCGATATTCATGATTTTAACAGACCCAACTCGGAGATATCTGGGTTTGTGGCCTGCCACCACCTCAAGACAGTGGTGTTTGTGAGTGTTATAGAGACGCCTTTTTAGGTTAGGAATCTCCTGCAGAGAGGATCAAAGGAACATCAAGTGCTGACATTTTTATTTGAGGGAATAAACAAGAAGATGAACTGATTACTTCTGCATGCCAAACACCATAAACTATCAAGTGATTCCATTCATTAATTGATTCTTTTCTAACGAAAAACAGTTTAATTTTAATTTAACTGAATTTAATGCTCAATTATCGTGGAGGAATACAAAGTTTTGAATGTGAAGTAACTCTTCATGTTAAAAAATAAATAAAATGTTTTTAAGTCTTCGATTTGTGTACTTTTTCTGAGTTTTAGTCCCTTGTTCTAGTTTAGTTTGCATGTTCCTTACCACGACTTCATATATAAGTTCTTTAATAATAGTAGTAGTAATATGACGAGCAATTCAGTCTCCGCAATCAGCTGCATGTATATACTATCGAATAATCTTGCCCACGTACAACGAGACAATGAGAGTAGTTGTTGCTTTCTGTACAGCATAAAAAATGACCGCGTGCTGTCTCAAGTTTCCTAGCATGAAAATTGAAAATTCAGAGATTAATTATCAAATCTGTGAACCTGGACTTATTTCTTTGAACTTAATCTGCCCACATCTTCATTGCATTACCCTTTCAAACATTGATTCCCTCTCCTGTCAATTGTACAGGGTCTACCCGAGTCGTTGTCCTTCAATTTCTCCAGGCATTGCACCCTCAATTTGTTTTGTCAATTAGTAACTGAGGGAATGGATCTTGACAAAGTGCAGCTATAATACAGGCTCCATGATCAATGGCTAAGACAACCTGCAATGTAGGTCGCACAGTTTCTCAGAAAGTTGTTGAACTTTCCAAGTGATTTTATATCATTCCTGTATGCGTTTAGCCAGCAGCTAGGCGTTCATAGTTGACTCCTAAGCCCTTACAAATCAAGGCATATTATCACTGTAAATCATGATTGAAGCTACTTTAATTAAACAGACAACTGAATCTTGCATAAGAAACAAAATCCAGAAAGTGAAAAAAAGGAAAAATGGCCATCCTCAACGTGGCAGTTCATTGGTTTGGACCAGGGGAAACTGAGTGAAATTGTTACCTTTCTATTCGATGTAAAAGGAAAATTGCAAAATCTTAACGATGTGATTTTGAATCCTTTGTTGACTGTTGTCCGAAAGTTAGGTGATTGTTGGAATAAAGAACATCATTAATATATAAAAAAAATGTCCAAGAAAAGACTTAGAGTTGATAATATTTAAAACCATAAAAATGTAATAATATTTATATTGGAAAAATTGCAATCCAAACACAAAACTAATATGCCTACTAAGAATATATCCAAAGTCATATAAGATGTTAAAATACAATCCTAGCATGCATATTAATCATACAATAAATCTATGTTTAGGTTAAAACAAAGAAAGATACTTATTTGTTAAAGCATTTTAAAAGTAATAAAGTTATTATTGTGAAAAGTGAATCATTTGTCTTTGAGACTTTATTAATCCTTCTTTGGTGCAGCAAGGATGTTTACAACAAGCCTCCCAAGATTACAATAACACTACCTTGTTTAAATACATTTCTAAACAAGATTTACCAACTAAAATTAATGAAATTACACATCTCTAAAAAACTGAACATAATTCCTAGATTGACAGAGATGACAAAGCACAAGACTAAGGAGAAAAACATTGAAAACAAAAGTGAGAAATAGTGTGTGAAGAAATAATAATAATAATTATTACCTTATTAATGGATCTGGGAATCAAAACTGACAAAAAAACTAATTTTAACAATTATTAGAATTAATTCTCATTATTACTAGCTTTGATTACCCTTTATAAAACCAAGATTAAACATAACTTTTCTAGCTTTCAATTTGATGTTTTTGAGCTAAAAAATAATTTTGTTTTATGAAAACTCTATAAAATATAATTGATGAGACTGATGTTGGACTTGACAAATGAATGAGATAGAAAAAAAAACTCTTCATGGGATGAAGAATTATGTTATAATAAACCAAATCCAAGATAAAAATAGGTTAGAAAAAAGCATATCAGGCCCATGCCTGAGCCAAGCTTATCGTGTTCGTATTGGTTAAACTTATACAATTTGTTTTTGTTCATTTAATACACTTAACATTTTCATTAAATAAACCACAAAACATTCTTATATTTAGGGATAGAGGGTTTTGGGTTTCACAACAAACATGCCATCCTTGAGTGTTTTTGATCAATTTCCAATTCATTCATAATTTATTTTAATTATGTCAATGTTATCTGTTAAAGAGCTTATATTGGAGAATAATTTCCAATAAAATTTAATCCTAATAAAAAACAAGACCCACTTTGAAGTTGTCCTAAAACATGACCATTAACCATGTTTTATGAACCCCTCTATATAGAAGACTAAAAAATCCATCTAGAGATAATGATAAAGTATTTTAATCATGTCAATGTTACATGTTAAAGAACTTATATAGAGGAAACATTTCCAATAAAATTTCATCACTAAAAACAAAATGGGATCCACTTTGAGTTTGTCCTAAAATATGACTATTAGCCATGTTTTATTATGAAAAATCCAAACCCCCTCCTCCTCATGAGAAAAAACTATCCAATCAATATAGAAGCTCAAATATTTGTAGAGAGATAATGAAATGATTTGGTAGATCATTGTATGAGGATAGGATAATGAAATGCTATCAAATTTTTCTATTGAGTAGTGAACACGATACGATGTCTTGAGTTATTAAAATTTGGTTTAATTTATTTCGTATCTCATAGTTATGTTCATTTTAAACTTAAACACGTCTTCAATTCATAAGTGCTATAGTGAATTCAACCTTTATCAAAATTCTTAGAGAAAGAACCACATTTCTCAATCATGTAGGTGATATATAATTACGATTATTATGTTATACTCCATGTGATTTACTGAGATACAAAAATCATTAAGAGCACAACTTATTCTTTTTTACATTTCAACTAACATTTTTTTTTATAAGAAATTAGTTAACAGATTCATAATATTCTCTTTTGAATTTATCTTATTAATGGAAACAATTTTGTTTGAGAGTAAGTGTTTAATTGTATTGTGTCTATGATATATAATACCATACTTACCATTAACATGTTATTTTATATCCTTTCAATTATAGACTAATTGTTGTAATGAACATAAATTATTGGAATTATTATTGACACCATAGAATATCCTCTAAGAAATTTCAAAGTCAGTTGACTTCATCTTCGACTTTAATAAAAGAAATAGACTTTGATTCTATTATGGGTCTTAGGATACATATTTTCTTAGAGGATATCCAATACATTGTTACTCCACTAACTGTTAAGAAATATCTACTAGCGAATTTCAAATTCTTAGTATGAGGCATTTAATAGTCATGATTATACTTTTATATTACTATCAGGTAATCACTATAATGTAGCCCATGGTATATGATGTACCTTAAATATTTGAGTACCCTTTATGGTTTTCTAAATACCTATACTCAAATTAATGATAAATTTACTCAAGATGCTAATCGATTACACTATATAATGTTTTGTACAATTCATGGAACCCATATATCAAGCTTTCAATTATTCAAGATAATTTCAATTGGTTTATTCCCTAACCTTTTTTTATGTGAACACTTATATCCACTAGTGTTTTACCATGTTATTACAATATTTGTAAGATTTATTGATAATTTTTTCAATATAATAAGATTGAGACAATATTAATCGATATAATATCCTATAATTTTTTATTCCTATTATGACATTTGCAACACCAAAGTTAGTTTCAAAATTATTAGTTAAGATGTTTTTAGTAGACTTGATCATAAAATTATTGTTAGCCAAAATAAACATATCATTTTTATGATGTGCACGATGTTAGACAATGGGTCTACCTCTTAGATGTTTGAGGAGGTTTTTGGTATAATCATAAGTTATGATTATAAAGTTTATGACTCACCACCTAATATTATGGTCACTCGAAAACCTATTGGTTCGTGAAAATTTAGGTAAAAATACTAGTTGTGTAAAGACAATACACAATATTCTTAGTATACCCTATCTAATATAAACTATATTATTATTTGATTGTCTATCTAAGTCGAGTTCCTAGTTTTTAGTCTCATTTAAGATTCAAGGTTGATCTCATTAGTAAGTGTCTACCATAGTAGGTCGAAACTTAATTGTTCTAAAGCCTAAATTTTAGCATCGTATTTTTTTTTTGTATCTTTAATACCTGAGGGTTTACTCTATAATGTAGTTTTATATCCCCTCTAACATTATAGTCTACATCAAAATCTTAATACTTTAAAGATTAACTGAACAAAATATTTGGTGAAGGGTTTTTGATATTTTGACCAAACAATAATGGATAATCATAAATAGTTATGATATCCATTTTAAATTTTGAAACATGATAAAGATTAAAGTTTATCTTCTTATAAAAATATACTTGGATAACTTTTAGGATTTAGATGTATACATAACAAAATAAAACGTTTATAAAGGAAGTTTTTTTTAATAACTTTAAGAGAAAATAAAGTATTTTTAATACCGAGTTCATATTTTATAATGTATGCCTTCAACTTATTATTAGACAAACTTTATGGAAAATCACATAAAGGATCCACAAATATTTTTAATTTTTTTTGCTGTATTATAATATTGTTTTAATATTATTATTTATGAAATATATATTGAGTTGAGCCTGATCAAGTCTATTGGACCAATTAATGGCTTAACAAATCTTTTTTTAATAAATAGGCTGGTCCTAACCTGATATCTAGGCTAACACTACCAAATTGGGTTTGATTGACTGATGACCTAACAATCCTCTCTACCTCTCTCTTTTTATGTTGGGCTGGACTTAACCTAGCCATCTAGGCTAGCTTGAAATAGGTTTAGCCCAGGTCTACATGGTCACTAGCTTGTTCTAGTGGTAGTGTTAATTATTTTGGTTGGCCATTTTATGTAGAATACAATGTCCACAAGGGAGAGAAAAAAAAGAAAAGAAGAAGTAGAAAATCAAAGGGCTCACTATCATAGAGTTGAGATGGCTTGGCTAGTGGTGTAGAGTGTTGTTTGCAAGTTTTTCATGATATATAATATTGCACGCTAATTATCACCGAACTATGCTATGATTGTTGATATATTATAATTATTACCTAATTTTTGGACAACATTATTAAAGCTTTATTATTTGAATATTTTTAGTTTTCATCTATGCTATGATTGTTGATCTATTCTAATTATCACCTAATTTTTGGACAACATTATTAACGATTTATTATTTGAATATTTTTTGTTTATTCTGTATGCAATATTGTTTATACGATCATACATATATTTATTATTTACATTAAGTTATAACGACACCATGCATGTTAAAAATATATATATATTAAAGTGTTTGTTTAATCTTGCATAATTGGAATATTTTTGTTTGTTAAGTTTTTTACAAGGTTTTTGTTATTTTGTATTTACACATGAAGAGTAAAAATTTAGTTATAAATATTCAGCTATTATTTTTCTTATATATAGATTTTATCATGTCTTTAACTTAAAAATCAACTGTCCTAACTATAATTTCTTCAACATGTACTAATTTAGTAGCGATGATTCCACCATCACCTTTTATGATTTGTAACAAGCCACAATTCTAAAAATCATTTAAGCCTTGAACTTAATGAAGTTCCATATTATCGTGGTTTTTAACTTTTTTTAAGGTTAATTAAATCTCATTCAAAATCCTAATAAAATTTCCTTATAATAAAATATTCCTAAATTATTGACATTTATATAAATATCCACACCACAATCTCATTTTATCCAATTACATCAGACTTTATCTATTATAATAGAAATCAATAGTAGACATTCCAATCCATACATCAAATTCATGATAACTCTACAATAAATGACATTAGCAATTATATATATAATAATTTATTTTCATGTGTAATTAATTTTAATATATAAGAGTAAATATAATGTCGAATTAAAACATAATATTAGAAAGCAAAAGTCAAGTTACTTGCATTATTAATAATAATCTCGTTTACATCACCAAAAGATCAGCATCCTATTTTATATCAAAATAAATCAAGCGTGTCTATTATCACATTATCTTTACTTAAACTAAAAATATATATATGAAATCGACTGCTTTGCTCAAGTTCGAGAAGTATTTGAAATCAAATACATATCATATAAGAATACATTGACATGAATAACTTAACATCAAACTTGTACATCAATTTGTTTCATCATTATAGGTTCAACACTTCTACACAAAGATATAATATTTTTTTCCTTTACACCAATTAGCTTGTTCTTTCTAATTTATCAATTGGCAATATATGTCGGGTAATTTATAATATTATAATTTATGTAAGATTCAAATTAAGTTCATAACCTTTCCTTGAACACTTTAGCCATATACTAGTGAAAACCTCATCTTCTTTATGCTATACCGAGTCATTAAATTTTCTTTCTTTGACACAAGTCCTTTATTTGATTTTTACTTCTATTATCATGATATTATCATCAATGGATCATACATACATACCAATTCAGCACATGTGCTATGTATTTTACTATCATGAAAATTAAAAAATGTATTTTCATACTTTAAGTTACTCCTCGTTCTTGTGACCATTTTAAAGCATTTTACCTAAATGTCCTCATGAAGGTTCATTAGATATTATATATAAAATTATCTATATTTATCATGTCAAGATGGAAGTAAATCGATACTCTAGGTATGCACCACATGGTTTTACAAGGAACAAGTATTATCATATGTATAATCATATAGTTTAAATCAATACCCCTAAATAGTTGACTATACGTAATGATTATTGAATGTCTATTATTATATCTATATGTGTTACTTTTATCATTTCTTGGATCATTGTCTTGATTTCCAACACAATACCTTAAAAGCTAACTCAATAACTCCTTTAAATATTATACATTTATTACCCAATAAACCTAAAATAGTCTCTAAATCTTTCATTGAACTATTAGACAACTCTTTTGATGTATCCTCAATGTCATTTCAAAGATAAATTTTAAATTTTACACATCACATCTAGCTTCCCTACCATAAAAAACCATTATTTTAATACATATAGATCATTAAACATTATTGATTCAATCTTATTTAGGTTTCCAAAACCCTTTCCAAACTCATTCCATGTGTTTGATGCCACTAGCTTCACTCAAATTAGTTGGTCAATCAAACATCATAAAAATTAATTTTATTGATGTTACTAGCTCTTTTCATATAACTAGTTAATCAGTCTTATGGATATCACTAGCTCCACTTTAGGCAATCAGTGAATTAAATATCCCAATTATTATTCTCATTGATACCACTAATTCTTTTTGGATAGTTGGTCAATGAATATCCTGATTATCATTTTCATTGATATCACTAGATCCATTTAGGGTAGCCAGTCAATCAAATATCCTAGTCATCACTTTCACTTATGCCACTAGCTTTAGTCATGATAGCTAGTCAATCAAATATCTTTGTTATTAGTTTCACTGATGCCACTAGCTTTTTTTTAGACAACTAGTCTATCAAATATCCTGGTCATCAGTCATACTAATACCATCGTCTTTACTTAGGGTACCTAATCAATCTCATTGATATGATTAACTCATTTCACCGTATCTAGTAAAATCAATATTTCTATGGCATTTACATTTTGATGGTTACATATCTATTATGTAAATATATAAAGTTCACTCAGTTATTCAAAACCAATACTTTATATATAAATGTTTGAACTTATTTCTATATAATAATAATTAGATTTCACTCCTAATAACCATTAATAACCCAATAGTCAATCATATTGACATAACTATCTCTATTCAAGGTAGCTAGTGAACCAATCTTTTTTTTAATATTAACATTCATATACATTCATGCATATTTAAACAATTCATAGTTCTAAAAGTTTAGTAAATTATATAAGCAAAAAAAGGTGCAATGTACCTTTATTAAGTCTATGTAGATGTTGCTACTTCATGTTGTGGTCTTATTACCATAACCTTTCTTGCACTACCAGAAATAGAATTACCATCAATGATCCCGCTAACACCACTATTTTAATTAACTTCTCGTTCATCTACTATCTTTAAACCATTATCAAGGAAACTCTTTAAAATTACATACAGATACAAATTTTTTTCATGTGTATACTTATTTTTTTTTCATTTAAAATGTTAGAACCCTTAATGAACAACAATTTTAAGCAAACACTAGAAATTAATTGGTCTTAGACGGTTTAGTACACCAAACCCTAAACAATGTTAAGTGTTTTAATCATAATTAAAGTTGTAGAACTCAAATTTAAGCATGCTTTGTCTTTATAAAAAGCTAAGGCATAAAGCTACAACTTTTATAAAGAAAAAAAAAACACCTATTGCTTTCCATATAGACATCTAAAGCACTCATTATAGCAACATAAAAATTATGTACAATACTACATCAGTCTCAACCTTTCCCAGTGTTTATCTCATGTTTTGAGTTATATACTTTGAATTAATTAGCAAATAATCATTTGGCATTTAACACACACACACACACACACACACACACACAACATATATATAACTTTCATATAAAAACCAACTCTATGTTCTATCATTTTAAAGCTTAAAATCAATAATCTTTATATCACTTGAAATCTCTCTATAGTTATGTTAGTTAAGACCTTTCCTCATATTTGAGCTCATATATGAGGTTATTTAATTCAATTTTAATGAAGACCAATTTTATTTAAAATCTAACATTTATATCTATAACTTCTATAATTAAATTAACTCCAAATTAAATTATTTTCTAGCTTCAAATTCTATTAGAAATTGGAGAGTCAAAACATTAATGGTGAAACTATATTATACATCACCTATGAAGTTTTCATAAAAAAATCATGCACAAGTTCAAAACAATATTCTAAGGAAAAGTACATTCATGCTTTAAGTCAACTTATACTTGTTTTTAATAGGCATATTTGGCCAAACCACCCTAATACTTTTCTATTTTTCATGAAATTTTCAAGTAATCCATTCTTAAAAAGCTTATTTTTAACATTTAAGTATTTATTCCAAAGTCATTTGAATTAAAAATTTAAAATAAAGTTTCCTTCTCTTTTACTATTATGTTTCAGACAAATATATGATTATAACCTTCTTGAATTCCTCCCCCCCCCCCCCATTTTGTTTCCATAGATTACATTAATAACATAATACATGACCATATAACATGATTTCAATATAATTTCAACTAACCATAAAAAGAAATTTTTATCTTTCCTTTACTAAAAGTTTTTGTTCAGTCATGACATCTAATGCTCATAAAACTTCTTTAGTTTCTAACTCATTTTCAAGCATGAATAACATCATTAAAAGTGAACTATCCATAGTTCAACTTTCTAAACCCTAGTTCAAATCACATAACATAGTAACTTTTAGTTTTCTTTTAACTACACATGAAAATAAGAGAAAAAACAAACATAAGAATCACTTATCCATGGTTCGCTTGACAAAATTTGGTGATTTTCTCAAATTATTTCCTCCATTTCTTATGCCTATCTCTTGATTTCAAGTTGTCTTTCTCTCTATTTATGTTTTCTTTTCCAACTTTTCAATCTTTCATTTTTTCTCTTAAATTTCTTCGTTCATTTCAGGATTTATGTTCTAAATCACTTAAAATCCTTCCATTTCATGATTTCTCTATATAATTTTCACCCTCTCAAGCTTTTATTTCTTTTTACCATGACGGGTCAAACTTTAAATGAGTAAGGTCACGACATAACTCAATTTATTTATAAGTTTGCCACTCATTTATACCTCTTTATATTTTTCATACAGACTACCTAGTTTCTTCTTAAATTATGAGTATTTTTCAAAATTTGATAGACTTGAAATTTGAAAACAGGGTAGAATTATATGATATCCCTTGCAAAACCTTAGCTCGATCCAATGGTTGGATTCAAAGTTCTGCATATTATCATAAATTTTAATCAATTTGTGATTTTGCATAAAAACAAAATCTGATTTTTCTTGTCCAATCCTTACATAAACTATATAGATTTTTCTTCTAAGTCCTCATGATTTTTTAATACATTTATTTTATATTTTCCATCATTATTTATTTACTGGGTTTTTTACTATTTTCACAGTAACACTATAGATTTTTTATGGACGCTTACACCATCACTTTTCCCTTTAATAATATCAATTCTTATGTTTTATTTGTTAATATTATACTAATTACCTAGAATCATTTTCTCATCATTATTACTTTTATTCATTAAAACACATTATTGTTTTTTCAATGTTACAAATTTTGAATCCAAAATTAACATTTCTCTTTTCAGTTTCATTAATATCTCCAAATTTATTCATGAAGGCCATGCCTTTCATTATATGTCTTATATTTTATTATTTTATTTTCATCTTACTTCCATCATTCACCATAAATTTACTACCTTAAGTCCTACTTTTACGTAGGGATTTATATACATGGTGTATGGTGAGAAACTTGAACTTTTAATTGGAGGTGATAATAAAATGTATTATTGTATCTGACCACTTGAACTTGGTAATATTCTTGACCAAAAAAAAACCCATCAAAGTTGTCAGATGATGAATTTGATCCCATTTCCATGACAATGAATGCTTGGAATAGTCATGATTCTATGTGTAAGAATTACATCTTGAATTCAGCAAAGTAGAAGAAGAACAACTTAAATAGTAAAGGAATCATTTTTTTAGGAAGCTTCCATGTATATATGTACAAATATTTTTCCCATGAAAATAAAAAATGACAAATAACATGCACTCGAATTCATGTAAAGGCTGTATATCCCAATATGAAACCAGTGAAGTCCAAAGTGGAGGTTGTTCCATCTACCAACTTGTTGTGTTATGAAACAACGATATCATATAGATGGCATGGGGCCTTAGGTTCCTTTTAAGACATTGTTTTGGTTATTAGTGTTTATACAATCATGAGATTCCCAATTTCATATTAGGGTAGAGGAGGGGAGGGGTGCCCTACATGTTTTAATCTCTTCTCTTCACACAACTTTTTCCATGCCCGTTACATCAATTAATTCTCTCTCTCTTTCCACTCATCAGTTTGCATGCTTTACTACACTAGATTTCTCATGTGTTTGTACTAAAAACATACTATATGATGTGTATAGTTCAATCAAGAGTGAAGATGCACTTTAAAAACCTTTAGATGGAAAGTTTAAGGTTGAAGGTACTAGTATAAAAAGGTTTATAAAAAATAAATTTTTGGAATTCAAGATGATTAGCTTGAAGACAATAATAATCCAAGTCCAAAAGTCTTGACCTATCTTGCATGATACCATACTAAAGGTATTTCACTAAGTGAATCCTTTTAAGTGTCTATAATAATTAAAAAATCACCACCATATTAGAAAAGACTTTAATAACTATTTTAAGAATAAACATAAAAGGATAAGAGTTGAAGACCCCACTCTAAGGTTAAGAATAAAAATGAAACTAAGTCATCTCAAATAAGAGCCAACTTTTTTTGTATTCCTAAAGAAAACATTGTTAAATTAGTGGCAAAGTCCAATAATAGAAAAAAAAAATAATTGTTTAAAAGAGGGAGGAAACTACTAAACAATTTAATGGTAGATGTTTTTTCTACATCAAGACTAGATATTTTATTAAGGATTGCAAAAATAGGGTCATCAAAGGAACATAAATAAAATGACTTCTTAAGCTAATATCACTAAGATCAGTCATCTAACAAATAAAGTTTTGGAAATTAATTCTTTTGCCTTTTTTCAAGCCAACTTGATCAATAATCATAAGCAATGTTGGGTTGACATCAGTGCAATAAGACACGTATGCAATAAGAAAAAAATGTTTTCCACTTACAAAGAAATGAATTTAAAAAAATCTATACATAGGTAATATATCCAAGACGTTAAGTGTTGGGAATGCTATATTAAAAATGACTCCAAGAAAGCTTTTCACCCTTATAATGTAATCCATATTACTAACAATAGAAATAACTTAATGTCTAGCTCATTGTTGATAAAAAAAAAAGTAGTTTTAAGATGGTCTTTAAGAATGATAAATTTATACTTTCTAAGAGTAAAACGTTTATAGGTAAAGGGTATATTAATGATCTCTTTAAAGTAAACACAATGACCATTATAACCAAGGAGAATAATAATAAGAATAATGCATTTTTGTGTTCTTGACTGTAATGATATGTGTTATGAAAGGGGAGGACATATGAATAACAATTATATAAAAATATTAATTAAACTTGAATTATTAACAAATATAATTTTTGAAAAAAAAATGAGTGTGAGGTTTGTGTAGAATCAAAATTCATAATTTTTTTCTTTCAAAGAATTAAAAAAAAAAGTAAATCTCTAGGTTTCATTCATTTAAACATTGATGATTTAAAAATCATGCATACTAAAAGTTGAAAGAAGTATTATACTACTTTTATAGATGATTGTAAAAAAAGTTCTTATAACTATTTTTACAAGTGAAGATAAGGATTTTAGAATATTTAAAAATTAAAATAATAAACTTAAAAAGAAACATAACAAAAAAATGATAAGAAGATGTGATAAAGATGGAGAACACAAAATACCATTTAGTGAAATTTATCCCCAAAAAGATATTATCCATCAAATCACTGCCCTTAATTCACCATAACAAAATGACATTGTAGAGCATAATAACCAAAAACTTAAGAAATTAATAAATGTTATGTTGATAAGTTCAAGAGCACATCAAAACTAATATGGAAGACATTGCTCATTACAAATTATATACTTAATAAAGTAGACCATAAAAAGTGAGAAAATAAACCTTATGAATTGTGGAAAGATAAAAGACATTGCAAATACCTCAAAGTGTGAATGTATCATGCAAACATAGTAATAACTATTTTAAAAGGCTCAACATACGATCTAAAACCAAGAATTATGTTTTTGTTAGTTATGTTTATAATAATAATGCATATTAATTTCTTATATATAATTATAGTATTAATAAATTTTATCTTAATACTATAATATAATGAGTGAATATGATATTCTCTTAAGATATGTTTCAATTTAAGAAAGCATAAGAAAATCATTTATGAAAAAGAATGATTCAGGATAATGAAAATGCATCTTCAATATAAAGATGATGAAGTTAAGCCCAAGAGTACAATGAAAAAAATAACCAAAACATTTAGTTTTGAATCTCTAATATAAATTGAATCTCGAACCTAATATAAGGCAATATCTTATGCCAACACTTCTTATTTGAAGAAGGTAGTAAATAGTAAAATATAATC
Source organism: Salix dunnii (assembly GCA_015731905.1). NCBI lineage: Eukaryota > Viridiplantae > Streptophyta > Magnoliopsida > Malpighiales > Salicaceae > Salix > Salix dunnii. The sequence goes on from CM027671.1 coordinate 5,155,705, forward strand.
CATTATGAGTAATAATGCATAAGAACTATAAGTTCTTCTACGATTAATCCATAAGTAAAAATTTAAAAGAAAATTAAAGATGATGACACATTTGACATATATAAATAAGACTTGTTAAAGGACATAAGCAATAAAACGTTTGAACTATTTTTGACACATTCATTTGAATCAATAATAACTTCCATACCAATATTAGTAGTCATTAAATCTATTTAAAAGCTTGAAATACATCAAATTAAACTCAGAATAATTTTTTAAATAATGACCTTGAACAAGATGTTTACATAGAATAACCTTTTCTTTAAGGTTATCAATAAACAAGAAAACAAAGTCAATGAGTTTGTTAAATTCTTACTTGCTTTGAAACAAACACCTATAAATGACATAATTTTTTTTATAAGGTTATGTTGTCGAATGAGATCAAAATCAACGAAGTTTATAAATGAATTTTATGGAAAGCACAAATTAAATTTATATTATTTGTCTTCATCTAAATGATGCCATGGCTTATTTCTATATTATTCCCATAAATTTACCCCTTTTCTTTTCAAAATAAAAATCATAAGAATAAATAAAAATAAGCACTAGACTGAAATTTTAGAAAAAACAAGTTATGAGGATCTTGGATGTGTGAAAAAATCAAGTAAGAAATTTAGATGAATTGAAAGCCTGATTGTACCTTATTATGCCCAAGATAGAAAAGATTAGGCAAATTCAAGGTTAAAATAAATAACTAGTGGACATATCTTCATAAAAATTAAATCTAAGGGTATAATATGATTACTAATAAAAATTGATTTAATGATAGGAAAAACTAAAATTTGATTATATTTAAGAGATAATTTAGGTCAAATTAAAGAATTTAATTAGGTGTGATGATGTAAAGATTATACTTTTTGTAGGTTAAATTAATTTTATTAGGGACTTAGTGAAAAATTAAGTTTAGGAACCTATTTCGTGTTTAATTGAGACAATAAAGATTTTAGGGGAGAAATTTAATTTTCACAAGAACAATTGACTTAAATGAAGGGAAAAATAAAAAGAAAATAAAAATTTTATGGTAAATTAAGAGTCAAATTAAAAAAAACTCATGGATAGGGCCCATTTTACAATAGACATCAAACTCCAGGGCTCAATTAATTGAGATTAGGAGTGAAATTGAAAAGAATTAAAAATTTAATGGTCAATTTATATAAATTCAAGACCAGGGACTAAAATGAAAAGGATGTTGAAATTTAAGGGTGATGTTGAAGTTCAACAGAGAAAAATTGCAAAAATAAAAAATAAAAGTTTGAAGTTATTCAGAAATGCAAGTAAAAGAAATTAGAAGATACAGGTCAAAATTAAATCTCGGTAAAATCCATAAATTAAAGCTATAAAACCAAAATGATATTTTTTTGAAATAAATTATAACAAACATTAAAAGAGATAAGGGTTTGCACTGTAGCGATAGACTCATTTTCACTGTGGACTGGATATCTACTCTATTGCTTCACGTGCGTGCGGGAGCTTTTTTTTTTGCCCCATTAATGAACAGTGTAGTAACAAATCTACCCCCCGAAAATGACAAAAAATGCCTCCTAGAATGAGGGACTCCGTGGTTATTGCGCATTTCGGTTCGCCCCAGTCCGATCCGGTCCGTCGCACTTCTGATTTTTCTTATTATTCTCCAGAATTGGCTAAATATGGATATATCCCCTAATAAGACAAAATTGATGACTTGAAAACAGGGGCAGACCGGTAATTGACAATATTTTTTATTATTTCTTTCGATATACTGTCAGGGCATGCGGAGCACGCAATCGACGGTTTTCCGCCTCACGCCCTGTTTAGGTGGCGCGTGAGGGCTCGTATGGTGATTGGAGATGGGCTACCATCGTCTCCTTAGATGAGCCTTTGTGTGGTCTTCCTACCGATGTGGCAGGTTTTAGCAAAAGATGGCCATGGACGCGGCAATGGCCGGTGAAACCCGCTGGACCGTTTCTCTCTCTCCTGAACGTAAAAGTGTAAAAGACGCCCCTGATTTTGCGTCTTTTTCACTTTTGTCTCTCAACTTTCAATTTTGTGTTTGGTCTTGATTTCTATTATATAAGTTTTGATTTAGTTCGATTGGTTCCTCCGACTGAAATTAATTAAATGTTAATGTTTCACTTCGACCTCTTTCTTTTAATTTCCGGATTAAGTTTAAATAACTCAATAAATTTGGTACAAAAGTTTTGAATTTTTCAATTTGATCCTTTGATTGAAATTAATAATATATTTGATTTTCATTTCGGCCCTTATACTTTTAATTTTTTCTTTTAATCCCTGTACATTTGATTTTCATGTCGGCACTTATACTTATAATTTTTTATTTTTATCCCTTTATTTTTTTATATTCTTTGAATAATCCTTATTTTTATCCATGTATATATAAGTGTGCTCTTAGCTTTGATTTTTAATTTTTGTTGTATTTTAATTTGTTGAGGTGATATTTTTTTGAACAAAAAATAGCTCTTAAATTTTATTTTGTATCTATGATCATTTGAGAATTGATATTTCTATTTTTTTTTCTCCCTTTGTTCTTTCTTTTAGTTTTTTATTGGTTTTTCCATTATTATTTTCAAGTTAGATGAATTTTTTTTACCTGATAGTTTTTATTTTATTTTTTTGTTTGATTTTTTTTGTTAAAGTTAGTCTTTCATTTAGTTTTGTTTTTTTCATTATTAACATAATAATAATAATAATAATAATAATAATAATAATAATAATTTCAGTTATTTTTCTTGCTTACTCTTTTGTGAATGTTTTTCAGCTTTTTTCTCTCAGTATAATTTGATAATTTTCATTATTTTGACTATATTAACAACGATAATTTTAGATGTTAAGACTTCGATGTTACTGTTTTTATAATAGTGCTTGGTGATCTGTTTTATTATATTAAATTTTGCATATATAGACATTATATTTGAATTTTGCACCAGCAAATCCTATTAATTTCTTCAATCCCAATAATTATAAAAATTGTTTGCTCAGTCCGCAACGTAGTGCAGTATATTTTTTTAATTTTCAAGTCAAATAACTTTTTTTCCAGTTAATAATCTTTATTTTATGTTTTTATTTGATCTTTTGTTAAAGTTATTATGATTTTTTTAGTCTTTCTTTTTTTTATTATTAACACAATAATAATAAGAATAAGAATAATAATTTCAGTTATTTTTCTTACTCACTCTTTCGTTAATGTTTTTCAGTTTTTTTCCTCTTAGGATAATTTGATTATTTTTATTGTTTTGACAGTAACTGCAATGATAGTTTTAGATGTTAAGACTTCGATTTTGCTGTTTTTATAATAGGATGTGGTGATCTGCTTTATTATATTAAATATTGTATATTATTTTTTTATTTTTTATTTTGTTAGTGTTTTTAGGCTTTTTTTCAACCTTTGATTTAGTTTGTTTTCTTCCCATTATTAAAGCAATAATAATATTAATATTAAGAATAATAATAATAATTTTAGTTTTTATTCTTACGTGCTTTTTTATTAATACTTTTTTCTCTGAAGTTTGTTGAATAATGTTTATTGTTTTGACAGTAATAGTGATGATAATTTTATAAGTTAAGACTTCAATATTATTGTTGTTATGATAGAGTATGTTGATCTCTTTCATTATATTAAACTTTACATGTTGAAATATTATATTATATTATATTATCAACAGTTGTAAAAATTATTTGTTCCGCTCGTACTTTGCTCGTAACATAGTGCAGGCATTTAACTAGTAGAAGCACTAAATGACATATTGTTTGATTTATTGTTCATCTTTTTTTTTTTTGTACTTGAAATGGTACTTAGGTGGTTTTTTTTACAAAACAATTAAAAATTTTTCTTTTTATTAAATTTGACAAACCATACACTATCATGATGATCAAACATTTTACTACACCCTATTATAGTTCTTTTTTGTTGTTTCACCTTACAATCATCATGCCGCATCCCCAAAGAGATCAACTCATGCAACGTGTAGCTATTAAAACTCAACATTTCATAACGGCAACTTTGAGTCATTGGTTGTCATATTTCTCAATTAATTGTCACGATGATGATTTTTTTTTGCATTTCGCACCCCGCTATCACCGGATTGGGAAGACAACAACGGGCAGTGTTTTATAGCAGTAAAAATTACGACTATAATTATCAGGAGTCACCACGTAGTATTATGGTCACTAGGAAACCTATTGGTATGCAAGAGTCTAGGTAAAAGGACTTGTTGTGCAAGGGAAAGACGCATCACCCCAAGTGCACCCTATCTAAGGTAAGTTGTATTGTTGTTTAATTATTTTTCCTTAGTCATTTTTTTTCCTTGGTCTTTTCTAAGGCTTGATATAGATCTCTCTTCGTGAGAGAGTCTCTACCTCATTGAAAATTGAAAACCTAACCTTTCTACAATTTGCAACTTTTCACACTGCATAAAAAACTTTTTTTTATCGACAGATATACTTTACAATATAATTTTATACCCTAGTAGATAAAAGAAAATAATTATTAATTTTTTTTATATTTTGGCTGAATTTCAATGAATAACCATTAACTGGTTATGATATCGAATTTTTGTTTCAAAATATGAGAAAGATACAACATATTTTTTTATGAGAAATATTAATGGGAAAAACCTTGAAATCTGGTTGTATGCATGAAAACAACATATATATTTTTTTTGAAAATTTTGTATTTTATATTTTTTTTGCTATTTTAAAAAAAAAATGTTATGGGCTGGTTGTCCAACCCTGATGGGCCGAAAGGCCTATCATTTAGGGCTAGATTGTCCAGTCCTAATGGGCTAACAAGCCCATCATTTGGTAGGCTGGTTGTTCCGCCCTAATGGGCTGAGAGGCCCATCATTCAAGAGGGCTGGAAGCCAGATTCATAGGCCTATCAGCCCACCCATTTAGTGGCTGGACTTGGAACAAGACCTGGCCCAGCCAACCAACTGTTCTTTACGTGAACAGTGAGCGACGGGGGAGTGAATTAATTCACTCCCCCCAGCGTGATGAACAGTAGATAATGTTTTGGTGGAGTTTGATGTCTGGAGTATCTATCACTACCGTCGTGTAGAAAAGGCCAAGATAATGTTTTAGTGGTGGCATCAGAAACAGAGGCTTGTGGGGGCCGGTGGAGGCGTCCGAAGCTGGTTGTTTCACGCCACTGCAACTCCTTCTGCTGCCGCCACCTTGCTAGAGGACATGGCTAGGTCATTCTTGTGGAGGAGGAGCTGACAGTGGTGGTGTTAGGTGGGTGGATTTTTGTTGTCAGAGGGGAGAAGGGTTGTTTCACGTGCTGGTTTTTAGAGAGAGAGAGTTGCCATCTGGGAGAGAGAGAAGTTACAACGGGACTGTGAGAAAGATGGTGCTGTGGGAGTGGCCTCGCCGGTGACTAGGAGGAATGAAAGTGGAGGTTTTAGGTGTTTGCATTGTAATTTCACTATGCCATTGTCTTCCCCGATTTGCTTGTTATTTTTCTCACCCTTTCCCCGTCAATTTATGTGCCTTCTCTTATGTTTTCCCCCATTTTTATAGGCTCGATGTGCAACGTGTAAGTATGGGATTGATGTCCAGAATATGGTGGTATCAGTGGTATGTTGCAGGGCATGGTTGCCGGCATGTCACAAGTATGGTTGTTGACAACGCCTCTATCCAGTTCATCAATTTTTTTAATATAAAATAGAAGACAAAATGGTTTGTTACAAAAAAAGAGTTTTTTAACGGGAAAAATGATGTTTTTATCTTAAATTTTGGCTTCCGATTTCACCCAAAAAGGTTTTGTCTCTGAAAATTATGATCTTCTCAATTTAACCCCGATCAGGCTTCCAAACTTAATTTCTTACCAATTAAGCCCTTAATAAAATTAATTTAACTCATTTAAAGTATAATTAAGCACTTGCGCTTCATTAAATCCTTCAATTGGGCTCTCAATTATTCTCTAAATATAATTGCAGTTTAAATTGGCCACGATTAAATCAAATAGGCCTATAAAAATATAATTATATCTTTTGACTTAAGTTTTAAATAGATTTATCAAATAATAAATTATCTTATCATTGAATCTGTAGTTTCCTTCATTTCTAGCAAAAGAGCTACAATCAAGTTCTCGAAAGCATCCAAAATTTCACCTTGCCTTTTCTACCGATACTAGCCTCTTTTATTTTATTTTGGATAGATTTTGAAGAATAACCCAAAATTAGGTTATGAGATATATCATAGGCTAAGCATCAAAAAATATGAATGAATTTTGGATATTAAGCATCAAAAAATTTACGGGCAAAGTTAGTAAAAAAACCACTCGCCCTCTGATTTTCAACAATTTTGGCAGAAATTACATAAGTAATTGAATTACAATCATAGCATGCACAATAGTCATATAATATATCTATGTTTAGATTAAAACAAATAAGTGTACTAGTTTGTTAAAGAACTTTAAGATTAGTGAAGTTTTTTGTTGTTATCATTGATGAATCATTTGCCCTTGGTGTAACTAGAATGTTTGCAATAAGTCTTCCAATATTCTAACACCACCATCTTATTTAGTTGGATTTATAAACAAAGTCTATGAACCCAAGTTAACGAAATAAAGTATATTTCCATTAAATTCAACATAAGTTCTAGATTGAGAGTGAAAAAAATGCTTAAAATAAAGAAAAAAAATCTGAAAATAAAGAAAAACTCTAAATATAAGGAGAGCAAGAGTTTGTAAGAACTAAAACTATATTTAAATCGAAATATTTTGGCTTATATAATGGTTTTGAGCTAAAGGTTTAGAAAGGTTGGATCAGACAAAAAAATGGGCTAGGAAGAAATAATTTTTTATAAGTTAAAATTATATTTTATAATAAACTCAAATCTAAAATCAAAATATGTTAGTAGAAAATAAATCAAAACTCAAACTTGAGGTTTGAGCATGTGCTTGTGGGTTAAACAAATATCACATAGCTTGGATTTATTTATGATCTTTTAATTTCCCACTAAATAAACCACAATACATTTTAATATTTGTTTTCCTTGTGAAATAAGTGGTTTTGAGTTTCACAACAAATATGTTTTTCAAGGGTTTTTTTATATTAATTAATTATTTATTTATAATTTATTTTAGTCATATAGAAGAATAATTTCCAATATATTTTTACTCTAAAAATAAGTTTAAATTCATTTTAAAATGTCACCTCAAGTATACCTATTAACTATGTCGTATTAAAACATGTTCCAACATAGACAAGTAACACAAACAGGTGCGATAGAGTTTAGTTTTATAGTGTGCAACTTCTTCCCTCCCCACGACATTTATTAGTAATGGCCATGTGATTGATGAATTCGTAATTATATTTCATAAATTTTAGCAGAAAGTCACATTAGAAAATTAAGCCATGTCTATTTTATTGATTATACAAAGGACGTTAATCTAATCATTCCTAGCTATTTGTTTATTTATTTATGATATAAATCATTCATTTATTAATTACCAAAAAGAAAGTAAAATTTTCTGGCCATTTAATTTTAAGTTCAAATTTTCTAACCAATTGGGCTTTCATTAATGGCCTAAATAAAGTAATTATTGGGCCTAACATCCTTAGAATACTATTTTCCTCCTCCTCTTCAAAGATGGACAGAAAATTTGATGTGGAATGCCATTATTCATAATAAAGAGGGTCTCCTCAAGCCCCATGCAGATCTGATTTTGAGACAAATATATGACCCGAAACACGAAATATAAGGTTCATTTTATCATGTTTCAGATACAATTTACATCGATGATAATTCAATTTGAAATCGATATTCACAAACATTGAATTTTAATAAACACTAAAATGTCTATATGAGTAGGTTTAAGTTACTAATACTACTAGGAATTTAATATGTAACTTTAGATTTAGAAATGTGAAAAATATAAATACATGTGTTGGGATTATTATCTAAAAGTTAAAAAAGCTTACTGTTTTGAACAGTATTTTGCATTGTTCATCTAGATTCAGTGTACTGTGGATCGAAACATTTAAATTATATAATCATATTATTATTATTTGTATACTAGAATTGAACAAAAAAAAATCGCTTGGCCGAGTGGTTAGAGCATGGCCAAGCGAAGCATGGCGCGGGAGTCCGAATCTCTCTAGCAACAGATTTTGAGGAGAGTTAAATTATATAATTATATTATGATTATTTGTATCCTTGAATTAAGCAAAGAAGTCGCTTAGCCAAGTAGTTCCAGCAGCGTCTAAGCAAGGCGAGGCACGGGAGTTCAAATCTCAACAATGAAAATGATTTTTGATTAATGAACACTAATTTCACTGTTCATTACTATTTGAAAATATTATTTTTTCAGGTTTCCAGCTTTTTTTTCTTTTTTCATAATCGGTGTGTCTGATTTAGCTTACGCGCATCACAATAAATCTCTGAACTTACTTTTTTTTTTTTACAATTTTCATTGTTCATTACTATTTGAAAATGTGCTTTCCTCTTTCTTTTATTGAGCTTTTTTCTTTTTATAATCATAGTATCCAGGCCAGTTTATGCGCACCACGATTTTTTTCCCACATATATATTTTTTTATAATCAGTGTAGCTTACACGTACCACAAATAATCCTTAGACCCACTTTTTTTACTTTTTTTTTTGTTTTTTTTCCCACTTATAATTTTTTTTTATAACTGGGGTGTCCAATCTAGCTTACATGCATCATGATTATTATTTTATAGATAGCCAAAGGAGATTGCAATTTTAATCAATAATTAATAGTAATTTGACATGTGGTTGTCGTTGTTCATTATTATTTGAAAATGTGAATTGAGCTGTGGTTTTGGTGGGAGATGGCAGGAGTGTTTGAGAATGCGTTTGAAAATCACTTTTGAACAAATTTGATTTTTTTTTATTTTTATTTTAAATTAAATAAATTTGGTGTTTCTAGATGATTTTGATGTGCTGATATCAAAAATAATTTTTAAAAAATTAAAAAAAATCATTTTGATATATTTCTAAACGAAAAGTACTTTCAAAAGAAACATCAATCACACTCTTAAATAGGCATGATATGTGATGGAAGTGGAAGGTAAAAAGCGAGTAGAACTGCCAATAAAAGTTTGTCCTTAAAATGACATTTATTATATATGTGTGTTCTCATTTTGATCCTTATACTTTTAATCTTGAATTTTATTTTAATTCCTTTATTTTTTATATATATATATTTCTTAAATGGTTTTTATTTTGTCTATATTTGTATGTACATGCTCTTAGTTTTTTCTCTCTCATTATTTTCACTGTTATGAAGGTTTTTTTATTTGATGTTTAAATTTTAATTTGTATTGGTTATCATTTGAAAATTGATGTTTATTGCTTTTATTTATTTATTCTTTAAGTCAAATAATTTTTTAAAATCTAATAATATTTTTTGCTTTAGTCATTTATTTTGTTTTTTAATTTCCTTTTTGTTAATATTTTTAGGTGTTAAAATTTCTAATTACTATAGATAAGATATTCAAAATAATGATAATGATTATTTGTGAGTTTTTTTTTTCTCTTATAAATATGTTAGACTAATTATCATTATTTTGAATTTATGTTGTCTTTAAGTTCAATTATAAAATAAACTAATTTTAATACAGTGAATTCAATAATTCGGACGTCGCTATTTTTTTTTTTTAATGATGATGATAATTTTATGTTGATTATTTCATTGAAATATACTAAATAAATAAATTTATATCGATTTAAAATTCATATACTTTATAGAAAACTTGCATTTAACAGGAATTATGCATAGATTTATTATTTTGTCTTAATTTATATTATACTAAAAAATCTCACATAATTAATTTGTTTTTTTTTAAATATGAAATCACTTGCAATGGGGTGCAGAGTATGGGATAATATATATATTTTGAATGTAGAATTATTTCAAACAATTCAATGGCAACAGGAAGAAAATTGACTTCTTTGATTTCTTCTTCACTGTTTTGTTTGACAGCTACTTGTTAGATGATATCTATTGTGTAACACGTGGTATATCTATGACAACTTCTAGATTTATTATAAATGAGTTTTTTATTTTTTTTTATTTTGGGTCTTATTCTTTTAATCTTGGATTTTATTTTAATTCCTTTTATATATATATAGTTTCTATTTTTGTCCATATTTATATATACATGCTCTTAGTTTTTATTTTCAATTTTTATTTATTTCCAATGTTATTAAGATTTTTTTATTGACTACTCAAATTTTAATATGTATTGGTTGTCATTTCAAATTTAATGATTATTATGATCTCTCTTTCTTTTTTCCTTCAAGTCAAATAAGTTTTTAAAATCTAATAATATTTATTTTTATTTTATCATTTAATTTGTTTTTAAATTGCTCTTTTGTTAGTATTGTTAGGTCTTGAATTTTCTAATTATTATAAATAAGACATTCAAAATAATAATTATTTGTTAGTTTTGTTTTTTTTTAAGTATGTCAAACTAATTATATATTTGTATATTTATGTAATATTAACGCCTTAAAATACACACACACACACACACATATGACCTAGATTTTTTTCAAAAAAAATATATCTTTAGTCAATATCATTAATTGAGGTTTTCCTATCTACCAATTAAATTATTACTAAATTAGTTAAAAAAAAATACAATCAAATTGTTTAGTGTAAAAAACAAATCACTCATCTATGTTATTTGCTAATTAAAGAATTTATGAAACAAATAAAACGTACATAACAATCAATCAGTATATTACATGAAGCATATGACTCATTTCAACATAATTTTTTGGATTTTCAACTGTACAATCTATCGATACATTAATTATCCAAATAGTTTGAACAATAACAACATTCAATCACTTTTGGGAGGAAAAAAACTCTTTCTAACATATTCCATTATTTATAATTTTACTAATTAAATATAAATATAATCAGTTACAAAATATATAAAATCATTTAATTTTCTACATAGAAAAAAGCCTGGATAAAACATTCAAAATAATGATAATGATTATTTTTAGATTTTTTTCTCATAAATATGTGAGACTAATTATATGTTTTCATATTTATTTAATATTATCGTCTGAAAATATAAAGAGAGAGAGACAAAAAATAACCAAGGATTTTTTGAAGAAAAAAAATTAATATCAGTCTTCTAAAATACATTTAATATAATAATATGATGAATAAATCTTATAAAATAAAAAATTTATTTTGGCTTTTAATTCTAATTTTGTGCTCATTTGTTTAGGTTTATTTCTTAAAGAAAATACAGTATTTTTATTTATAATATTTCAAATCTAATATTACTTGGGGGAAAACAACTAAAAAAAATAGATAGATAAATCATCTAGGTTATCTACAATTAAAAAATATACGAACCATTTCTCGTTTTAATGACACTGTTCCTTTTAGACGGAAAAAAAAAAAGTCATTTCTATTACAATTTTACTAATTGAATATTAAAATAACTAATTACAACACGCAAAAATTTAAATTTGTTTCTTAAGAAAATCATAATATTTTTATTTATAATATTTCAGATCTAATATTACTGGGGAAAAAAGACAACTCATAAAAAAATAGGTGGACAAATTTATCTAAGTTATCTACAATTAAAAAATATACGAACCACTTCCTATTTCGATCACACTGTTCCTTTTAGATGGAAAAAAACTCATTTTTAACATATTTTATCTATTACAATTTTACTAATTGAATATTAAAATAACTAATTACAATACGTAGAAACTCAATTAGTTTTCTACATAGAAAAAAGCCTAGCACAACGTGTGAGCAAGTCAATTTGTTTATTCTAAAGTACTACAAATATTCTTTTATAATGTGTAACAAACAACATAAAAAAACTTAAGAGTAAATCTCTTTCAAATCATGTTTTAATCCATTATAATTTTCATTAAATTTTATATTAATGTCTTGATCATTTAATACATATTGGGTTTGTAGTAATTTAAGATTTCTTTATTCTCATAATTACTTAAGTTTTAAAATTAGTAAAGTAGTTTTGTTCAATTAAATAACTGGATTTTTCTTATTTATAAGGTACTTCTTAATGATTTCGTGTTTTAAAATTTCATAAGAGTTGAACATATAAAACATTATCTTAAGTTGCATAAATTCCTTTAACTTATTACCAAAATGTTAAAAATATCAATTACCTAAAAAATCCAAAAAACAAATATTATAATGCTTTTTAATGTTAAATAAGAGTACGAGAGTGGATGAGTTGCACAATTTTATAAATAAACAACATAAGAATATGAATGCAAATGGCTTATTTTAAATTATTAGTATCAACCATTACTTCCATATAATGTTGTTGGAGGCAAAAAAACTTCCACAAGAAGCTAAAGAATTTTTCATTATATCTATTATTGATTTGAGGTTGAAAAATCTTTACAAAAGAGGGGATGATATGATCCAAGTAAGGTCAAACTTCAATTTTAGAAATTTTTTATTGTTCAACTTTATGTCATTAAGCATAACTTTCAATTAGAAAAGCTTACAAGAGTTTCTAGACATGTTCTATATTTGACTAAAATTTCAGGGTTAATAGGAATTCAAAAAGGGATTATTTCAGAGGTTCAATGTTATTAAAAAAATCTCATCAAATTTGTCTATATATATTTTCATCTATGTTTTGGACTATATCTAAACATACAAAAGGAATTATGCTTAGATATTAATTTGGTTGAAATGTAGAGACATTTGTAACTTCTTAGTGATATATTGTGGGTGTATCAATTCATTTGGATGAGAGAAATTAAAATGTTTGAAGTCGGGACTAAAATTTACTAAAAACATGAGAAAATTGGAGAAACATATTTTCATTATGTATTATAGATTCCAATCAATATAAGATTTCTTAATGCTCTTGAAAACATGTTTGGAAGTTGGTTTACCTATTAGGCAAGGACTCTATGTAAAATAAGAAGTCATTTATTGCAGTAACTTTTATCCATGGTTTGTAGGATTTCAATTTCATTATGGAATGTATGTGGTGACAAAGAGATTTGAAATTCATTTGTTCTTTTCCTTATTCTTCATGATTTCATAGCATATTGAAAACACTGTATGAAGGTAATTTAAAAGAGAAAATTCCAACAATTAAAAAAAATGTTTCCTAGCTAATTTTGAGCATAAAGTTTCTTTTTGTTGTATGATGTTTTTATTTATTTATTACACTGTAAAATGTTATTAGCTTTGGAATTTATTTTAAATTGGGTTTGTTTTGACCTATCATGTAACATTTCCAAATCTAGAACAACAACATCACACAAATATTTCAAGTTTTCAGGATTTTTTTTAACTACACCGAAAATCCTACTAAAATTCCAGTAGAGTTTTCCTTATATAAGAAGTTTTCAAGTTATCAACTAACACACATCACACTTCAATATGTATTTTATCTCTGTCTTATTATCTCAAAATCCACTCCAATTATCTTGAATCTCAACAACTCATTATCACTAACTCAATATAATATATTCAATATCAGCATGCAAAATTAAATAAGATAAGTGTCATCACAGACATTTCAAATTATATCATCACATAGAATACCTCGATAAAATCTCATCATATAATACGATTCAAGTAAAATGCTTGAATCTAACGACAACAAACATAGATTAATGGTTACTTAAGATTTAAAGTTTACTTTAAGTAATGCATTCGAGTCTTCTAAATATAAAATTACATATTTGAGGTTTTAGGCAATAAGTTTTTCGAACTAAAAAATATTTTCATAGCTAATAACAAAAGATTTAACCATTTAAGTTAAATCGTTGGTTGAGCCGGATATACCCGAAATTGATAATAATGTACATAAATAAATATACCAAGTTAGATAAAAGAGTGTTTGAAAAACATAAATAAACAACTTCACTGGTCTTCCCTTTACACAAGTGATTCTAATATATTCCTCTTATCATATACATGATCAAACTTTTTTTTCAACAATGTTGATATTAGTATAATTGATTGATATCACTAATTTTTTTTTTAAATAGTTAATCAAGTCTTCTTCGCATCTGGTTTTTCATTAAATTGTATATCAATGCATCTCATGTCAAATAGTTAATCAATTTATTTCTTTTCCTTAACCAAAGCAAACATGTCGATGTTAAAATTCCTTACTAACATCATTACTCACATAAATTATTTGGAGTTACTAATCTATTTAATAGATATTGGCACTAGTAGAACCCATTGATACCATTAACCATCCAAAACCCGAATAGTTAATCAAGTTTTTTACTAGAATATTTGTAACAATGGAACTTATTGATGCCATTAGCTATATAAACTACCATAAACAATCTTGCATATGTAACTACCCAATTTAATTTCTAACATTCTTAAAAAATTTAAAAATAATTATAAGGAATAAAGTTTAGGACCCACATGCTACAAAAAACATGATCGGTATTGCTATCCAAGTCTTGTGGCTCCCCCATATTAATAGATATATCACACCATTACTCACAAGCATCCATTTTCTTCTCTCTAAAAAATCTACATCATTTCTCTTTAACCATATCATTCAACATTATATTTATTTATTTAAATTTTTGTCTCATTTCCCATTAACTCTTCTTTCTTAGGCTCTTTAATAAAAATACAACCTTTATCAAATTTCACGAGATTTCCTTGTTCGAACATTGTCTGATTTTTCACCCATAACAAATGCTATATATATCTATTTAGAATGAGGTTTAATTCCTTAAAAATCTAAGACATAGAGATACAAGAATGTTGATTGGGGAAGGACTCAAGCTTTCCCTTAAGGTCTTTAAAACTAGTCACTTTAAAATGAGTGAAACTATCTTATAGGGTCTTTCTTTACTCTCTCTTGGTTTTTCACTCATATCTAAATCTTTAAAATTTCACCACATGCAAGGTCAATTTTCTTGAATAAATAACATTTAGAACTACACATTTTATGAAGAAACTAAATCCAAATTTACCATGTTCATGCTCAAATTTCTCTTGGAATGTCAAGAGATGAAACTGTTCAATTTCGTCAAAAATGTCATAAACACTCTCATACATCAATTAATCTATACTTATCAACACTCAATTTTCTTTTCATGCTATATACTCTATATTGCTTCCAAAACAAATTCAAAATTAGTCTTCTTAATTTTATTGATTTGTAATTTAATATCCTTTTCCAAACTTTCCAATCCTTGATTGTTTTCCATGTATTTTTATCATTTTAATTTCATAAAAACACATATCATCAAGCCACAAATTTAAACACTCCCTCAACATTCTTTGAATGGACGACGACACAACACATACAAGGGGAGATACTATTTAAAAAAAATGTTATTTCAGTCTATCCCAATCCTATTTAATACCATAATCATCAATTTGATTCAATTTCTTTTTTCCATAAAAACTTATTATGAATCTTAATCTCTAATTTGATGAAAAATAATGAAAACTTAACAATGATCACAAACCTTGCAAAAATTGGGTGCTTAAATACCTTGACCAAGAGAAATTAACCTTCTAAATGCTAACAAATAAAAAAATATCTTCTTCTTTTTCCTCTTTACTTGATGTTTATCTTCTCCTTTCTTACTCTATCTTCCAAATTGTTTCTAAAAAAACACTCTAGATCTAAAGGATTTCTTTGTTTAAATCCTTTAATACAACTTTTTTTCTTTCTTTCTCTTGTTTTTATCTCAAATGTTTCATGAAATGAAGCTCTCTTTCTCTTCTTTTTTTTCTTTCTCTTATGGTTGGCCAAAACAAATATTTATATGGTTAACAATTCATTAAACTCCCTTTATATCCCTTGAATAGTATTTTTTATGATTATCAGATATTATTTGCCCTATCCAAGAATATTTCCAATGCCAATCTTTAACATGTAATATTAAATTTCATATTTTAGACCTTGATACTTTCCTTTCCTCACAATTTGCTTCCATTAAAGATTTATTCACATTTTGAATTTTCTCTTTATTTTTCAGGCATTTTTTGTACTTCTATTTATTTATTCATTTACTTAATTTATTCTTTGGAATTTCAAAGGTTCATATCTCTTCCTTTACAATAATTATCAAATCCTAAATTTTTGTATTTACTTGCCTAAATCTCCATATATATGTTCTTCTAGATTTTATGAGAATCTTGAATTGTATTAGTTTTATGAGTTCTTACCTAAAATATTTACAAGTGATAGCTTTCAAGTAAATTTTTGTAATGCTTACTTTTTCTTGTACAAAGGTGTTCGCGTACAGATGTGCTTATATACTCGCTTTTCATTCATTAATATCCAATATCATAAACCTTATCTCTTTTATTTAATTCAAATTATTTCCTCAATCTTTCATGCAAAATGTATAAATGGGGGTATATACATTAGATATTATTTTAGGGTTTGTTGTAGTATCATCCTTGTGTCAATTGATTACTAAATAGGGTTATTGGTGTTATTGGTTTTCAATCCAAAAATGGTTCATTAGGTTATTTAGAGGGGACCATGCTTGTTTTATGGATGCAAGTTTTAGCACTTGTCATTATTTGAATAAATATGATTTTGTTTTCGTTGCTTTGCAAACAACCTTGGGATAAACCGGTAAAATGAATAAAAAGAATTTTAGTATAAAAAACGACGCGTCTCTCTTAAAAACGAACTTGGAAAATATATGGAGAGCAGTGATGAATTGAAGACACGTCGTTTGCTTCGGTTTGATATTTCCAAGTAGGAAATATGTGTCCTTAATTTCTAGCCAGTAGGATAGGCCTGGACCAAAAATCCCCACCATCACCGGAAGGGTTTTAGCACCACAAACCCTAAACCTCACCACCACTCACTCCCATGCATTTCTACCCATAAACAACCTCCCACCCCCAAAAAAAAATTAAAAAATGAGCAGCAACGCCACCAGGTTCCTCATGCTCCTCACCACAACAACCACCATTCCTTACCCGCTCCGTTACCCATCGATCCTCCGCCTCGCCCGCCACCACATCCCCTTTTCTCTCTCTTCACTTTCCCGCCACCACCACAACCTCTTCACTCTCTCCCTTCCCAGCCCTGTAAAATTCATTTCCTCCCCTTCCCAGCACCACCAACAACTCCATACCTCTGCTCATTTCTCCGATTCCCCTTCCACCTCCACTTCTTTTTCTTCTACCTCCTGGTTCTCCGACCCCTGGCCGGAATGGTCTAGTTTTGTCAACAACCTCTCTGCGGCCGGTTATTTTAATATCAAGCACGGTTCTGACACTCCAATTGATGAGCTCACCTCAATTGATGATTTACCAGAGGGGTTTTTGCGTTCTTGCACTGCTTCCTTAGCTTTCGCGCGTGATAAACCTCAGGCTTTAGGGTCGGTTTTCAGTTAATATATGTGTAGTGCTAATCTGGATTGAGTTTTTTTTTTTTTTTTTTGAGTTAGAGCTTTCGTTTTATGTGATTGTTTTTGTTGATGGGTATTGTAGGATGCTTTCGAGAAGAGATATTGAGGTCGTGGTTCAAAGTGGGTTTCCATTTTTGTTCAAGAATAGTGATGATTCAGTGAGGAGGATGGGATTGTTTTTGCATGGAAGTGATAGCAATGTGAGTGTTTGTGAAAATTGTTTATGCAAGAATTTATGTTTCTATTTTTTGGTTGGTTATTGGAATTTCCATTCGGTAGGTTCTTGTATTTTTCTTTCTATTCATTGTATTTTCACTTAAATGGATGTTGAAAGTAGAAGCTGATAAGAATGGAAGTTTATGATATGTATGAAATTTGAGATTGGTGAATAGATGATTTATTTATATGCATTTTTGAATTGAAATTCGAGCAAAAAAAAACAAAGAAGGATTTGTGCAGTTTGTTGAAAGCTTAGGAATAAAACTTGTGTCAATGTACTTGTGACGGTAAAACTTGTGTTTGGTGATGAAAACAATACGATTTTTTTTTTTTTATACTGAAAGCTAAATATGTGGGTTCACCACTCGACTCAAGGCTATATTTGTTAACCATTTGGCTCTTAGTAATTTTAGGAAAACTATATTAAACCATAAGGAGAGCTCAAGGAAAGAGGGAAAAGAGTGATCCTAAAAGAGGGATGTAGGGAGGGCTTTTGAAAATTGATAATTGGAGTGGACAGAGTCCATTTGTATTTTAAATCCATTAAATGCTGACTGCAATGAAAGGGTATAATATCAGGTAAGTGGATTTCAAAATCGTATGAAATATTTCCTTTGTCCTGCAGGAATGAGGATGGTTGATATAGGGAGTAGTTGTTAGTAAAGCAACCTTAAATTTGCGTTTACTTGCTTCAAAACCTTTCTTTTACCTGCTATCAGAAGTTCCTATTTCAATTTCTGATACATCTGAGTTTACTGGAAACTGTTGATTTAAGTACTTAATAACTATGAAGCAGAAGCTGTGACAGTTTCTATTAGTGGATAACAGTGATGCCATCAAGTTTTCTACTTAGGAAACCATCTGTTTTCAAGATTTTTATATAGGTCTGCATATAGGATAAGGTCTTCCAATCTTGTGTACATTCCCCTGCATTGTGACATTTCAACAGGTTGATATTTTCCTTGAATGTACGTTGTTGAGGTCACAAATCATGCGCTAGTAGTTTCTGTTAACATTATGTTGGGATAGAAATCATTTTGTATTGCTCCACAAATTGCATGTATGAATTTTAGACAGATTCAGAAGGAAGGCCCTAGTACAGTAATTACCTAACTTCAGAGTTCTTTAATTCAGTGCTGTAAACATTTGTACTTCAGGTATGTATGAGGTGCTAGGTGAAATTTGATGTTGATGGTGAGGCCTCAAAGGCTAATGCCCTCCATGTTCACAATGGTTAAACATTGATTGGAATAAGATTTACTTTGAGTCTCAGTGACATTTTAATGTGATACTAAAAAGTGACAGTTCCTTTTTAAATTAGATGTTATCTAATGCCAAGCGATTATTCTGTGTCTTTAATGCACCCTTCGAATATTCAGTTTGTTAGAGTACCATTTCCTGAACTAAATTGGAACTGCATTTTACTATATGATCTATTCTCGATGTTGAGTATTATTCAGACTGAAAAGGAAGAAGAGTCCTTGGTGGTGATTTATGCAGATGATGGAACTTTCTCCTGTATTATATCTGAGGGGACAACAAAAATTAATGATTTACCGCCAAGTCTTGGCGCAGCTAAAGTGGATTATGAAGAGCTTTCAATCTATATATATATAAAAACTCTGCTGGTGGAAAGCCTGGGTCCAAAATTCTTGTTTTCTGGAATTGGCTATGCACGTAGATGGGAGAGGTCAAACAAGGCTTGAGAATTTTATGTAATATTCTTACAAAATTTGCACCTAGTTTTCTCTTGCAATAAACAACCCTTGAAAAGAACTAGATCCCAACCCCCCTCCACCTTTCTCTCCCCCCTGCTCAAGTTATGCATATACATTCTCCAGAGAATAGTGTCCTTGTCTCTTTTGAGAACCAGCTTACAGATTTGGTCTCTTCTATCTCCAATTATAAATGTCAAAATAACTGTCTATCTCAACTTCTGTCCCCGCCTTTGAACTTGCAATTTGCACATTTGAATGTTATTTTCTTTCTTTCTTCAATTATTTCTCTTAACTATACTAGCGTTGTTCAGGATTAATGCTTGTTGTTGTTGTTGTGTTGTTGTATCAAAGCATGTAACTCAATTATATCCTACCTTCACTGAAAGATGGCTTTATAAAAGTCTGGCTAATGGCCATGCTCTGCAGTTTTTAACATTTTATGCACCAATTCAAGTAGTAACTTTCTAACGGTTTCTAGGTGCCAATATATAATCCATGCTCTGTTATCGTTATCATTAAATGTTAGGTGCCAATATTTAATTCGTACACCGTGCTCTCATTATTTTTAAATGCTAGGTGCCAAATACTGATAAAGCACAGACATTGGACCTGATGAAGTTTCTATTGAGTTATGCCAGCAGTTTTGTTTCTTCTGTGAAGACCAATCTTCATAATGTAGAACATATGGAGTCTTCTGTTCGAAGTCTCTTTGGTGAGTTGGCTCAGCTGAGCTACAATGCTGTGGAGGGAAACCTATATGGGTCATTTGGTAATCAGCTCTCTGATAGATATGGACAAACACCAAGGCCTCGTGGGCAAAACATTGAAATGAAAAGAGGCGACTGGATATGCCCAGGGTAGAGTCCTATTTAATCTTCTTATGTTATCTGCATCTTGTTTTCTTAACATAATTTGTTTGTCTTGGGAGGCTAACTTCATGAATGAAGAAAGCAATGTAAACTCAGACATGTTTTTCATTGTTGTGATCGTGTGATATATACTTTTTTACTGCCATCTTTATGGAGCAGGTGTAGTTTCATGAATTTTGCAAGAAATGTCAAATGCCTTGAATGTGATGAAAAACGGCCCAAGAGACAGCTTACTGGTGGAGAGTGGGAGTGTCCTCAGTGAGCATTTCTTCTGTACTAGCATTTCTGCAAGCTTGGAGCTTGGTTTGTCCTTGTTTGAGTTATGATTTGAGTAATTCCTATAACTTTCTCTTTTGCAGATGTGATTTCTATAATTATGCAAGGAACATGGTATGCTTAAGGTGTGATTGCAAGCGACCAGGAGATGTTTCACCCGAAAGCACCAGCTCTAGATCAGACATAGGATATGGCAGTGGGAGCAATGTGAATAAAAATGATCTGGTTAGCAGGCTGGCTGCCAATGAAAAGAAGGCACAGCAGTGGTCTGGCAATGTTTCTCGGATGGACAGTTCTTTGGATAGGAATGGTGCCATAGCAGATGAAGATTTTCCTGAAATAATGCCATTGAGGAAAGGGGTGAACAGATTTGTTGTCAGCACAAGGAAGACTCCACTGGAAAGGAGGTTGGCAAATTCTCAATACCAAGAAAACATGGGAACTGATGACACTCGGGAAAGGAATGATATTCAAAGCATGGGTACAACCAATCCCCTCAACCAAACTATCACTCGGAGCCCTGCTTCACAACTGTTTAGTGCCCCAAGAGGAAGCAATTCCGAATATGTTCCGTTTGTGCCATTACCTGCTGACATGTTTGCCAAGAAACCTGAGAATTCAAAGATGGAGAGGGAGAAGATGGAGATTGTCAACAATGAATCTCTTACTTCAAGCAACGGTGAGCAGAAAGGTGTTATTTCCGAGCACAGTGAGTATGGTAAATCAAGAGATAGTTGTCAACCCCCTGAGATGCCTGTGGACCAGACTCTGAGTGATGATAATGACAAAGACCTAGATGAAAAATCAGAGAGATGGTTTAAGAGGGTAGCAGAGTTGCATAATGTCACTGATCTGACTAGTGCAATTTCAGATGATGACTTCCCTGAGATCATGCCGTTGCGTAAAGGAGAGAATAAATTTGTTGTTAGCAAGAAGAAAGATCGGTCTCTGACCTCTCCAATGAACAAGAGACATATAGCCATGGAGCAAGCTAACACCACAAGTTCCGTACCCTTTGTCCCCTTCCCTCCCAACTACTTCGCTAAAAAGGATAATCAGCTACCAGATGAGACAGATTCCCATGATAAAGGTGTTAGCGAAACTTCAAGTTCTGCAACTTTGGAGAAGCATCCAGAGAAGTTGGATGATGCCAGACCGGGGGTAAACCATGCAGCTCAGGAGGGCAAGACAGGGGGCTGGTCTGGGGAGAACAAGAGTGATTTAAAGAAAGGTGCCACTTATGGGGAATCGGCAAGTGGGAATTTTACCCAAAATTTTATTGATCCCCTGCCAGCTGGCAGGGATAGTAGGAACACTGGAGATTCTAGGAGTGCGAGTGTCACTGAGGCATCAAATCTAATGGGGAACTCAGTGCAAAACTTCAATAATTCCATAGCAAATAGCAATGACAGCGAGAGTTGTGGATCTTTCCGGAAAGAGAACATCAGTGAGAAGAAACCTTTCATGGGAACCGCATCTCAAGCATCTAAGAACCAGAGTGTTGAGGACAGCTGGACGGGAAAGAGCTTGGAAGGGTCGGCAGTGAAGGAACTAGATCCCTTGGACATGTCTGAAGAGGCCAAGGCAGAAAGGTGGTTCCGACGTGTTGCGCAGATCAAGGACATCTCAGAGCTCAGTCAGATCCCAGATGAGGATTTCCCATCAATAATGCCAATGCGGAAAGGAGTGAATAGATTTGTTGTGAGCAAACGAAAAACACCGTTGGAGAGAAGGTTGACATCTACTCAGTATAGAAGAAATCTTCCAATTGTCAGCTCTGATCCTGTGAAGGAAAATGACAGTAGCTGATAGAATGAGTCTTTGGGATGAGCCAGACAAACCTGCAATTTATCTCGAACTACGGACTAGGTTGCAGTCTTGGAATTGCAGGGTAATGCAGTATCCAATTGCTCCCACTCTCGTGACAAGTGTAGACATCGTCTAATTCTTGTGTTTTGGGCTATGGTTCATATATGTCCGTTGAGAATTCTGATGCGATATATAAGTTGGTCCCACTCATGTGACAATTTCTCATTTTCATAGTGATTAAATAATTTTTAATGCAATAATTATGTCACAAGGACGCATTAAATTTCTCATATTACATTGGAAAAATTACTCAATTTTGTGCCTCCACTCTTACGAATATTGACCCTTTAGTTTTGATAATGCTAGAAATATCCACCATTTTCTTAATTTACGAGAACTAACACAATATTTTTTTTTATAATATCTTTTCCCGTCTCTTTTGTTCTAATAAAAAGATATTAATATTAGGTTTTCTTATTACCCAAAGTCAAAAATCATTGGATTCCACACTTCTGTTATTACATCCTAGCCACTTCACCGCAATCAGAACATTAGTCATATTTAATTCATTATAAAAATATTAATTATATGAGATTTTTATATTATAATATAAATTTAGATAAAATAATATATATATATATATAATTCCTATTGGGTGCAAGTTTCCTATAAAAACAAGAAGATTCGAATATTTAAATTATTGGATTCGTTGTATTAGAATTAGTTTATTTTATAATTCAATTTAAATTAAACACAACAAATTGAATATAAATTATGAAAACACTTACAATAATCAAATACCAAAAATAAATAGTTAATTTTCTATCTACAAAAAAAAAATATCATTGAAAATTCACGTCTGCATTATCATCATTATCATGACTATAATAGTTAAAATTATTATCAATATTAGTGTCAAAATAATTAAAATCATTAAATTGTCCCCAAAGAATACAAAAGATAAACATTTTTATATATATAAAAATAATCACTAAATTTATTATTATCATTGCGTAAACAATGAAACCATAAAATCATTTGATTTGAAAAAAAAAATAACTAAAAAACACACTAAAAAAAAAAGAATGAAGCGAACAATATTAATTTTAAAATGATCACTAATATAAATTAAAATTTCAGGGTTGAACCAAATAAAAATAAAACCCCAATAAAAATTAAAATAACAAATATTAAAAACAAAAATTAAATGTATAGATGCATAAATATAGATAACACATAAATATTGTCCAAGAAATACCGAAAAAAACCAGAGGAATTAATATCAAATAAAAAATTCAAAGAATAAGGATAAAAATAAAAAATAAAAAATATAATTAATTCCAATCAAATGATAAAACTAAAACAAATAAAAATCTTGGGACCTAAACAAATAAAGGTATTTTTAAAAAAAATTACAATGTAATTTTGTTAAACAAATTAAGAGAATACCCAAAAGTAGCATATGTAACCAATTTCAATTGGATGACACAAATAAAACAAATTAAAACAAAATATATAATTAATTTCAATCGAATGATAAAATTAAAACAAATAAAAACCTTAGAACCTAAATAAATAAAGGTATTTAAAAAAAAAATTTAATTGGAGGATCCAATTAAAACAAATTAAAACATACATACCAAAATAATTAAAGGAACTAAAAGCATACCAAAAATCAAAAGAATAAGGACTAAAATGAAAACCAATATCTATAATCATTTTCAATTGAAGAGCACAATTACAACAAATCAAAATTTTCATCGAAGATATCAGTAATAAAAGCAAAAGCAAAAGTCCAGGGACGAAAATAGAACATTCACAAACCAAAAAGACTGAAGAGTATTTCCTAGTGATTTGTTGATCACCGTACGCCGACACGCACCGTATTGGGAGATAGAGGACATGTCGGTGCACCAAATTACACAATGTAAGGTCTGTTTCCACCGTTGAACAACGTCGAACGCGCCGCCTTAATGGCACGTGCTTATAAAACACTGTGGGCATCTTTGTACAACACGCTAGCAATTTTACCAAAAAAAAAACCTATACACCCCTATACCTAGCAATTTTACCAATATATATATATATATATATATATATATATATATATACCTTCATGCATCATATTTTTATCTAATTGTAGACACACACACACACACACACACACACACACACACACACACACACACTCTAGAAAAGCATATAGTGTCGGAACATATGAAGAAAAAGATGGAAATAAGAATTGAAAATAGGGAAATATTATTGTTTATATCATAATTTATAAGAAATACATAAGATATGAGTGGTGTAAGCCTTAGTTCCTAGTAAAATAATAATAATAGAAAAAAATGATGTTAATGATATCTTAAGAAGATACAAGTTGTGATGATAAAATTTTTAGATTTTATGTCGAATGAATTGCCTAAAATATTGCCTCTCTTATAAGATATTCAACACTAAATTATCTTAATTTTAGGTTATAGTATTTTAAATAGATCAACTTATACACTTATCCTTAGAAAGTCAAAGAGTTGCAAATATAGGTTATAAAGTTATTAAAGAAAGGATACATTTAGGGGAGAATGAGTTTATATGCAATCCCAACCTTTATGGTCCCAAAAAAAGATGGTTATGATGTATGTGTGTGGATATTGAATTCATTAACCACATTATAATAAAGTACAAGTTTCTAATACTATAGTTAGATGACATGTTAGATTGGTTGTCAAGTTCTAGATTGTTTTTAAAGATTGATCTCAACAATGTTTATCATTAAATAAGAATCGAGTAAGGAGATAACTGGAAGACAACCTCAAAAACTCAACAAGGATTATATAAATGGATGATTAAGTTATTTGATCTTTCCAATACTCCTAACACTTTTATGACGCTTATGTATCAACTATTTAGGTCATTTATAGGTAGATTTGATAACATTTATTGATAATATTATGATTTACAACCTTACTCTAGAGTCTCACTTAAAGCATTTACGTGTTTTTTTATGCCTAAAAGATAGAGCATTTATATGTGAATCA
Organism: Salix dunnii; assembly: GCA_015731905.1. Classification (NCBI taxonomy): domain Eukaryota; kingdom Viridiplantae; phylum Streptophyta; class Magnoliopsida; order Malpighiales; family Salicaceae; genus Salix; species Salix dunnii. The sequence continues at coordinate 5,181,036 of CM027671.1, forward strand.
CATGAAATATAAGTTATTCACTAATATTATTAATTTTCTAGGCTTTATTGTATATGCTAATGGAATTTAGGATGATCCATCTAATTTTTTTTGCCATTGTGAAGTGGAGGACTCCAAATAGTATTCATGTATTCAATAGCTCTCATGAACTTGCATCTTTCTATACTCTTTTGCTTTTTTCCATGAGTGAGTCCAACTTTTTTCTTAAAAGCACTACTATATCTTTTTGTGTTTGGCCTTATTTTTCCTGTTAGAACTAAATTCAACAGCAAATGCTGTCAAGGTTTTAGTAGCTTCTTAATGCTTGCTTTTTAGCTCTAATTGACATGAAATATCCTTAAGTGACTAAACATTTTCATTGTGTATCATGTTAACTAGCATGTATTCTCAATATAAACTAGGTTTTATGGTGCCAAAGATCATAATTATCACCATCAAGCTTTTCACCCTTATCATGATTAATGATGATTCGTGTAGAAGCCATTGACAACTATAATTTTAAAGATGGTATACATTTTAAAGATGATCAAGAAAAGGCATAACATACATATATAAATACAAATATAATTTGACAAGATTAATTTTAAACAAATAATGACAACGCAACACATGCCATGTAAAAGAAAATTTGAAGAGGTTCTAATCACATTATATGATAATTATTTTTTAATAAATTATACAAAAACACATTAAAAAACATGTTTAAGTAGTCCAAATACTTAATATAAACAACCACGCATCCCTTCTTGATAAATATACCATATATATTAATCATGCAATTTATCTAAATATCTAACAGCAATAAAATATCAAATACATTACAAATACATTTGAATAACGCTAACCCTTTGTAGTTAACTATATAAAATACTTTAAAATAGTAAAACAATACATACATAGTCTAGACATATAATCATAAAAGATTACACATCATCAAGTGATTTATTCAAAATTTGTAAAATATTTTTAAAATAATTATATTAATCAAAATAAAATAAAATAATTATTTTATAAATAAAGATTTTCTCAAACAATAACCAAATATTCAACATAATACCATAAAAACTATGAACACTCGTTTAATTTCAAATAAAGAACATTTTTCTATATCATCAATAATAACATAAGAAGACTATGATTTAAGGTTCCATAGTAAGAATCCATAATTTTCAAATCTATATAAAATCAATACAAATTATAAATAATTTTTAATATTTAAAATAGTCTACTACAAAAAAAATCAAATGAAAAATCAACACCTTGGGACCACCCCCCACATACACGCGCCACTATATGCGAAAGGGTTATGTTATAGTAAAGCCACGGCTAACTAATCCAGCCTATCGCCATTCTATTGATACTTGATAGTTTCATTGCACATCTGGCTTTCTTCTATTTAATGATTGGCTTGCAAAACAGGCGTACAGTGTTTTCGTCCACACTAGATCTTGCGCCACAGGTGCGTGAATCCACAATCATGATAAAGGAGCGTACGAGACACGCACTGCCCTTTTAATGTTATATTTCTGCGTGGCTAACTGATTGACTTGGTGAGATGAGTTTGGTGGTGGAGTCTATCAACATAGTCTACGAATTATGCATATTAATATTGTGATTGGTTCTAAGTAAAATAGAATTATTCTCAGACTAATGGATAACCCTAATTTCTTCCTAAATAAACTTAAATATTTTAAAAATCATATTTATTTATTTTTGTATAAAACTATGAGAAAGCTAATGAGATTCGCTTTCTAACCATATAAAATTTATATGATAAAAAATATTACTCAAATAATCATATGGGCAAGAAATTCTAGGACTAATATAAAAATAATTTTTAATGAATTATTCCTGTAAAAGACATAAAAAATTATAAATATTTTAAAATACTTATATGAATGTGAAAGCAATAAAAAAAGTTTTTATTTCAATGTAGAATAACATATTTAATAATGGAGGCATGCAATTAATTAAATATATTTTTCAAGCTATTTTTAAAAAATAAACTCGATCATCTCGAGAAATATTTTTGACATATATATTTATTAAATATAAAAACTAATTTTTTAATTTATTTTAAACTAAGAGAATACACTTCTCTTCTCAAATAAATATAGTGATATTTTATGAAGTTATTGTCTCTTTCTTGTACAACAAAATCCCTTCATATAATTTGTTAATTTTAAAAAAATTAACTTGATATGATAAAAAAAAAAAAAAAAGAGTGAAAAGACATCAATAAAATAAAGTTATAGTAAAATTACATTTTTATCCTTTATAAAAACAGAGGCTCGGGGAAGAGAAGTCTCTTTGTCGTTTAATTGAGAGTGGAAAAAGGAAACCACGTGCTGACACAAGAAAATCTGTTGGCTCCCAAGGTAAATGGTTTGCAAATGGGGGGATATAATATACCACTAGCTTACGATGTTTTCTAATAAAAAGAGAAAATTGTCCACAATTTCTGTTTTTTATTATATTTTTTATCCCATCAAAAATCACATATAGATAGCTAATCATTTCAATGATTGGGATAGTTTTTTTTTTAATATATAATTAGTATGTCCAGACCAGCTTGTGCATGCTATAATTAATCTCTGAACCCACTGAATATCCTGTAAGTCCAATAAAAATATAAGATACTACGAGATCGACAGGCCTGTAAAACAAAACTTGAACCCAGATAATTAACAAGAACAAATTCTACACTGACCATGGGGCTAACACCCTTCTTGCAACTACGAGCACATAGGTCTTTTATATACCAACTAATTGTATTTCACCCAGATAAGTTTTACTTATTGTAATATATTTTTTCCTGGCTCTACTATACGATGATGATGTGTCAATTTTTTTCTAATATAAAAGAATATTTATTCATTGATATCCCCAATAAATCTAAAATAACTTAATTAATTCAGTATCCGAAATAATCCCATGAGAAAGAAAGGAATGATAAAATAAAAAAATATAAAGTTGAACTTAATTTTCAAAACCAACAACTTTGTTCATGACACTAATATTGTATAAAAGACAAAAAAAAAGTGTAATTCTTAACCATGAAGTTTTTAAAAAGAAAACAAATAGTAATTAAAATAACAAGAAAAGAAAAAAAAATAATGAGCCTTAATAAAAAAATAGGATTAAAAATATAACAACTAAAATTGGATAAAAACATCAAATGATTTTCATACCTTGTTCCAATTACTTTTGAGAGCCAGGCAGGACTAAGCTTTGAGTCCTAAGGATCACGAGTCAAACTGTCAAGTTGAGTATTTAGAAAATCAAATGATATATTTTGATTTTGATTTTTTATTTCATTATTATTTGGTTTTTATTTTTGTATGGGATCCTTTTGTGAATTAATGGACTTATAAATTTTCAATTTGGCCCTTTTTGCTCAATATTTGATGATATTTTAGGTTTTGTCCCTCAATGTTTTCGTTTTAAATATTAATTCTTGGCACCTTTTTTAATTTTCTTTTTAATTTTATCTTTAAATCCATAATTTTGATTTTTTTTTTCAATTTCATTACCTGGGTTTGGTAATATTTTTTTGATTTTATTTTTTGATGTTTATTTTATCGATTTTATCTTTCTTTTTCTATTTTTTCTATCACATGGAGCTGTTTTTTTCTTTTAAAAAATATATTAATCAAGGTTGTCAATACTGTTTCGGTTGTTGTTCCAATTTTTTTATTGCTACGGTTTCGGAGCATTTCGACATGCCGTTTCGGAGTTATACTGAAAAAATTAAAATATTAATTTAACAAGCATAATTAAAATTCAAAATAAATTAACTTTAAATTATACAATACAAACACAAAGTCAAACAAATATAATCTCAAAATTAGAAATACAATCACTAATTAATCAAAATAAAGAGGATTTTAAGGCTGAAATGATACCGAGGTGTTCTGGCCGTAATTTGGCTGGAATTTTCAAAATAGACCAGAATTAAAACTGATACAAAAACAACATCATTTCATCTCAATTTTTTCAATAACACCAAATATTCCGGCCGGAACAAATGGTAGTGAAAACCCTGAAATTAACAACACTTAATTATCGTTTTTGAACGCTTTAAAAAGATCAAGCCAGCCCACAAGCTATCAAGTTGAGTCGCACAACCATAGCATATCTTTTACCACGTTGAATCCTACAAGTTTAGCGTATTTTTTGCTCTGTTCAAAAGAAAAAGTAGTTTCAATATGTAAATTGATTGGAAAATATTTTTTACGTAAATAATAATAAGAAGAATTAATCTTAAGCAAAAAAAAAAAAAAAAAATCAAAAGGCAGAAGTAATGATAAAAATGTGACAAGCCACCACACCTGCCAAGATGTGGGTTGGTGAGCCAGTTCCCAATAGAGGTCTCGAGTTAGCCACCATACCTTCCCAGACGTCAAATAGTCTTTTACCTACCACGTTTTCAGATTCTGGCTCTCAGCTCCACTATTTTATGGTCACTTGTTGTAGCTACTAACAACAATAACAGCAGCAGGTGAAGATCTCCTATACCAGCCCATTTAGTCCCGATAAACAAGACAAGAGAGGCTAAATAAAACACCCATCTTGGATTCATCTTCTTATTTTTTTCACCTGTCTGAAAACTCCCTTATAAAGTTGAATTCTTTTAGTGTAAGGTAATCAGTATCACTGACCCAATGGATTTAGAATTCTTGCACACACTTGATGTTCAGATCCTTGGGGCTGTAGCTGTGGCTATTGTGGCCGTTGTTGTTGGTGCTGTCTTTCTCTTCTCCTCCAAAAAGCCCAAAGGTCTGAGCTTTTCTTATCTTTTCTTCCTTGTTCTGTGTATTTTTATCCTATATTTTTGTGCATGTTGGTTGGATTTCTGTTAGGAAGATTGGAATCTTTTACTAAGTTTGTTATTGTTCTATGAAATTTGGGTTCTGGGATTTCCAAATCTTCAGTATTTATATTGAGCAAAATGGTTCTCGATGTAGAATGCAGTTCAAGCCACGCAAATGGTATACATAGTAATAAATGGATGTCATTTTAAGTTTGCTAGCTGTACGAGGCTTCGATGCTATTGTTTTTAGCAATTGTTGGTCAAATTGCGTACTTCTATTTCTATATCTCCTAACAACTAATTTTAAGGTAATATAAGCTTTGCTGTTTTGTTCTACGGTTTCTCTTTGAATGACTTATGGTTGTGTAAAAGAACCTTATACTTCATCATGGATTATGGAGAGCTAATGTTGCTTTACCACATCCAGAACTTTGCGAGATCCCCATGAATGAGGTTTTAATGAGCAAATTGAGATCCTCTCAAGCGTATAGATTCTAGTTCATTTTTTACTAAAGCATGAGCAACTAGTGGGCTGGCTTTTAGCCTTTATGTACTTTTGTTTGCTTGAACTCACAATCCCATAGATTCTACATTTCAGCTAGCTTTATGTGAAGTTTATTGAACCTTTATTCTTTCTATCGATCTATTTGTTGTGTTTCATGAAAACTAACTAATTTTCTGTTTTCTTGTAGTCTGTCTTGATCCAGAAAATTTCAAGCAGTTTAAACTTGTCAAGCGTGTTCAGTTGAGCCACAATGTGGCAAAGTTCACATTTGCACTTCCTACACCTACTTCTGTTTTGGGCCTTCCTATTGGACAGCATATAAGTTGCAAGTTCAGTTCTTTCCTTTTCTTTTTGTGATTTTTTAATGTTTGTCTGTGCCAAACGTTTCTTAATCCAGTGTTTGTAAGTATTAACCAATCAAATGCCTTCAAATATATTAATTATATGATGGAAAGTTGCCTTAGTTGTTACCTGTCCCTGTCAGTGTTCAGTTCTTTTATCAGCTTCTCTCCTGAACAGGGGTAAGGATAGTCAAGGTGAAGAGGTTATCAAACCATACACCCCAACCACATTGGATTCTGATGTTGGGCATTTTGAACTAGTCATTAAGGTATATACAGAAAATTTTCCTTCGTCGGGCTTGATTCTAGTGGATTACTTATATATTGATGCTTGTGTTTGTTTCCTTGTAATTGATATATTTCTTTTTATTATTTTGTAACTAGATGTATCCACAAGGACGGATGTCCCATCATTTCAGAGAGATGCAAGTCGGTGATTATCTTGCTGTCAAGGGACCCAAGGTAAATGTTCTTTTCCAAATGAACACAATTTCCCTCATGTTCTGGAAACAAGGAGGGTGCTGTGTTTGCTTCTAAGGGATTCTTTCTTTCTTTTATTACACTAATTTATGATTTTCACTATTACCACCTGATAGTAAATACATGCATTGTGATTGCATTATTATTTCCATTATGTGTTAAACGAGATGCATAGCATGCATGATATCCTATCATATCCACCAGATGTGATGCAATGTATTTTTCTCGTAATTAGTTGAATGATTATAACTGTGGATGTAAGTTTATCATGTGTTGTTTTGTATATCACTGCTAGGCTATGATTTAACTATCTTGTGAATGTGTTGGTTTTAAGTTTTAATTATCCAGTATCTCTAATATAAAAAAATAATGATTGGACTTGGACTGCTGTTGTTTAAAATACCATTGTAACAGGGCCGATTTAGGTATCAACCTGGGCAGGTTAGAGTATTTGGGATGATTGCTGGAGGCTCTGGCATTACTCCTATGTTCCAAGTATGCTATCAATATCATATTTTTATTCCAGTTTTGGTTTTGTTCTATCTTAGCATGTAATGCCTCTGGCTGTTTCCTCTTGAAAGGTTTTGGTGATCATGTTCATTGTACCTTGATGTGTCCACTTCAGGTTGCTAGAGCCATACTAGAGAACCCAAATGACAAGACTAAGGTGCACCTCATTTATGCTAATGTTTCATATGAGGACATTCTTTTGAAGGTAAGTTGCAGCTCTATTTCTTCTGATGCTCTGTTGTAGCTCACATTCAGTTAAACTATCAAGTCAATGTGCCCTATGCTGGGTGAAATGTTGCCCTAAGAGAGTGAATATCACGCAGTGACATCTATTTGGTGCGATAAGAAACCATAAGGTGAAATTACCTAGGAAGTTAGGTCTCTGTTGACAAAATTTATTGTTATCAATCCCCAAAATGGAAACTAGCCGAATATCATTTAGGTGCGGAGCACTTTCTAGCAGCATGCAAACTGACCATACAAACACTCGACATTTGTTAGAATTAGGAGAATTTACAATAACAGAAAAGCATCCAGATGCTCCTCAAATGGAACTTCTAAAGTCTTAATGATGTTAGCTGACTTTCTTAACTTTTTTCACAGGATTTCATACCTGCTCATTTGGTCATCTATACCACTCCAGGGGAAGAAAATAGAAAAAAAAAATCATTTATTGTCTTATTAGACAAATAAATTCAGGAGACTAGGCATTTTGGGAACTAATGATGGCTACTTTAGTTAATACTAAATGAAACTTGGGGAAATGCCAAACCATCATTCATGTACCACCTGCCACTGCTTCAATGTAGTGTAATTGAGTGGAACTAAAACTTTTTTGGAAACTGAAGTGCTCAGCTAATAATGTTGGTCTTTTGAGAAAGAAAAACCCTTTCAAAAAATAATTATAGAAAGATTAACAATAAAAAAAGAGGATCTAGATCAAATGTCATAATCTAAGCTAAGATATGGATCGTAGACTGAAATTAAAACTTTTAGGTTTCCTCTAGTAGAAATTTTTTCAAAGCTTCTTGTGGATTTTTTGTTCTTTTTTGGCTCAAGAGGATCTGTTAGCCTGCATCCTTCTTTTGAATATTATTGTTAATACAATAACGTGCCTCCCTCCCTTTCTGTAATGTTATACAGTGACAATATGCTGTATTTGTTATTTTGTTTTGCAATTCCAAATAATTTGAATTGTTATTTGCAGGAGGAATTGGACACCCTTGCTGAGAGGTACTCCAGTCACTTTAACGTCTACTATGTTTTGAATCAGGTTAGCTCTCTTTCTTATGCCAAATAATTTTATTGTTACTTCAAGTTAATTGTTGTAATGACCCCATTTTTATATATATATTCTACCAAAAATTCAGCAGAGTTTCATCTATATTTTCAATATTAAGTTATTGATTCAATAATTTCACTACCTGCAAACAACAATTATATAATACTTGTCCCATCATCCGAGACTCCCATAACTTGACCATCACATCAACTTCCCATTTTCTTCAATATTCACTCAGTAGTATAGCATCCTATAACCATGCCAGATCATAGGACCAATACTTCAAATTTATCATAATTGTGGACATGTTTATATGTATATATAAAGAAGTACAACAAAAGTGTAGACATATTTAAAGAAGACAATTTCCTTAAATACATTATCCATCATTAAGTTAGATAAGTGAACACAATTTAGATACAAAGTAATGTTACAACAAAATATTCATTTTCCCAATTATATCAATTGATTAGGCATTAGATACATAGTACTAAATCTACTTCTTGGCTTAGTGTTGCAAAGTATCTGAAATTTGTTTTATATTAGACACAACCAGCTATGCACACAATTTAAATTTAATGCTCTATCCTGTGTATGTACATGTGTGTGTGTATTCACAATCCGTGTTTATCAAACAATTTATCTCTTACTATACTCATAATAACTTTGTAAATGGATAGCGTAATATCCAATTCTGTGAACGTACTAAGATCATCTCTAGTCTAAACTAGGCTTTTAATCTATTACCAATCATCTAGAATTTTTTTAACTGCCAATTAATCAGGGCATTAATTCTATTACCCAAGAAATTAGTTTTTCTAATTGCACATTTGTCAGGTCACTAATCCCATTGCCCAGAGAATTAGCTTCTTCAATTGCCCATTAACCCTGGCATTGATCCCATTCATCATAGAATTAATTCCTCAAATTGCCTATTAGCCAGGACCCTAATCCTATTATCTAGGAAATTACTCTCTCAAATTGCCTATTAATCTAAGCACTAATCTCATTAGCTAGGAAGTTAGTTCCTTGAGTAGTCTATTCATTAGGGCACTAATCCCATTCATCAGGGAATTAGTCTCCAATTTTCTTCCTGTTTTTCAATTTAGACTAAGATACAATTAAAAAAGATTGAAACTAATAGTTAGATAATTAACTAGTACCTTTTAAAGTGTTGAACACCTCACCTGATGTCTGCTCTCGCTTGAGCTGGTCCCATGTTGTTGATCGAGTCCCACAACCTCTCTTGTGTCAATAGAATTAATACATCATTCGTCTTTCCATAACAATCAGTTTCATTCTCCATATAATTTTTAAATTCTCGCCTTACTCACATAGAAAATTATACATTTTAGTAGTGTAAATGTCCATTTTTTTTTTATTCATTTTCACTTTTAATCTGCACAACTTTATAGAATTTACTTCTATTTAATTTAACCAAATCCTTTTTTTTTTACGTGTGGTTGACTCGATTTCTTATCCATAAAGGGTAATTTTTTTCCTGTTTTTTCACAGCAAAACTATTCTCAAGTCTCAGATATTTCAACCGAATTTGTTTAAACTTAAAAAAAATTAAAATCCTCTCTTTTAGCAAGCATCAATTGAAACTTTGAAAAGAAAGAAAATGAAGATTTTTTCTCTTTTCTTTTGAAATTTCCTACCCCTTTTCCATCTATTTCTATTTTATACAACTATAATCCCATGCAATTCTAATCAGTTGCATTAAAATCCTCAAATCTCTCATTTTCCTTCATTTTGCCTAAATCCGTATGTAGTGAGGGAGAGATTTTTATCCCTTCCATTCTTGGAATTAAGCCAGCCATAGTCAATACAAACATTAATCAAACACAATGGCATCTATTCATCAATCAAACCACACAATTTCATTTTCATGTAACCCTAACATTTCCAATTCATTAACAAACAACAATTTCATTGCAACTCAAGTAATGGATGTAAGAAAACCAAGGCTCTCTTCACGTCCCCTCACCTCACCTTCCCTTTCCGGAACCCCAACTCTTAAATTTTCTTCAAAATGGCCCACCAAACCACCCAATTTCCCCTTTTGATTACTTGTCCATCCTTGCTCCATTTTTTTTTTTTTTATGAATTTAACAAGAATTAATAAGAAAAAAAAGTAACAATTTCTCCCCTTTGTGTAGAAAACCGCCAGCCAAAGAGAAAAAAGAAAGATGATAATTTATAGTCAATTTTCTATTAATTACATGTTGACCCCATTTATCTTATATTTCCTATTTTGCCCCGCTACTTTTCCTTTTTTATCCAATTTCTCCCCTCTTTTTTATCCAATTTCTCCCCCCCACCCTTTTTTTTTTAATCAAATTTTCTGTTATTTAATATAATCTGATTTATTTTCAGATTAAATAAATTATTTTATTTTCACTCAAGAAAATTTTAACTGGTTTTCGCGGTTGTCACTCAAGTAACTATTCAATTGTTACTAATTTCTCCTTTTCATTTGCTTAATACATTTCACTTTACTGTCTTCCTTTTTCATAATTGAGACTCTTATTCTCTAGATCTTGGTGTAAAGAAGTCCTTAAAGATTGCAATTTGCTTATTAGTTTCTTTTATGATTTTTTTCCCTGCTCAGCTACCTTTCCAAATACTATTGATAGCGGAGAGAGTCCTTGCTAAGGCTGTCTGTATATTGAAAATTATAATCAACTCGCCACCCCGCCCAACCTAAATGAAATCTGCCTGCAATTTGTGTAGGCACAGATTTTGCTGGTCACAATTTAATATAAAAATGGTCTTGAAAACCTTAGTGGAATATATTAAGAGTGCTGTGAGGTGAGTCATTTGAGAAATCGGTTCCTTGTCCAGTTTAGCTGCTTTGAGCAAATTCCTGTGATACAGCCATGAGAAACTGATCAAATCTATTGAATTTATTTATTTATTTTTTGTGGGCGAAAGTGGATGAATTACATATTCCATCCGATGGCATGATCATGTCTGCACAAGCTTGTGCATGCATTATGGCTACTGTTCTGCTGGTTGGTCCTTCATGGTGCCACTTATCTGAAGCACGTTTATCATGCGTGATGGGTTAGAGATGTCTGTTTTATATAGTATAGTGAATGATGACTGTTTGATTAAATAAACTGTTGGTGGATGATATTCTCTTCAGCCTCCTGAAGCCTGGGATGGTGGTGTTGGCTTTGTATCAAAGGAAATGATCCAAACCTACTGCCCTGCACCAGCATCTGATATCAAGGTACGTTTCTGATTTTCTTACATTTATCATGAGACATCAGGGAGATATAAAATATAATTGAAAGAAAATTTACTACAATTGCTACGAATTTCCCATCATGCAATCCACAGATTCTAAGGTGTGGACCACCACCTATGAACAAGGCCATGGCTGCTCACCTCGAAGCTCTTGGATATGCACCTGAGATGCTGTTCCAATTCTAATCCTCAATCCTCTATTGGAATCGGTATTCATCACTCTCCTGGGTTCAATAAAAGGACAATTGATATTTTGGTTTCCCATGTCTTTTATACACTGCTAAGTATTGGAGCTGGGGAAATGCAAACCTTACTTTTGCATTTGACATGAGAGATTTTCCTCGACTTGCTTTAATACGCATTGTTGCTCACTCTCCAATTGATCCTAGATTATGTTGAACAAATTTAACTTAGGCGGCATTTGGTTAATGTTTCGGAACAGATTGTTTTACTTCTGCTTGGAGAGATGATGAAGATATATGAAGAGTCGATTCAGATTATTGGATTGCTATGTTTCTAGTACAAATAGTGAGAGATATCCATTGTGTCTGCATAAATGAGACCATAAACATATCTTAAAGTTAACTGGGAAACGGAATAAAGGCAAGTTTATAAAAGGTAATGAACGAGTAAATAGCCTAAATAAAAAAAGCTGTACGAGACATGAACGACACAATGAAAGCTCTAATGGAACATCCAATTGAACGGGCCTGGCATCCTGACCTACAGAAACCTTAAGCAGACCATGAAAGGGTAAATTTAATTTTATATTATAATAACTGAAAATGTTAAAAGAGCATACGTAATTTGAAGTTACGATAGCAGCTAGCAGCAATCAATCCCGTGAGATGAAGGTGTTGTTGGAATTTGAACACGCATGCCCTTACCAAGCCACAGAGTCCTGCCACCTCCAGGATTGAATGACAAGTACAGCACAGAGAAAGACTAGTTTCAAAGTTCAAAACAAGATTAAGATGATGTTGGGATTTGAACACATGCCCCTGCCAAACCACAGAATCTTACCACCTCCAGGATAAAGGAGATGAATGACAAGTACAGCACAGAGAAAGACTCGTTTCAAAGTTCAAAACAAGATTAAGATGATGTTGGGATTTGAACACATACCCTTGCCAAACCACAGAATCTTACCACCTCCAGGATAAAGGAGATGAATGACAAGTACAGCACAGAGCAAGACTCGTTTCAAAGGTAAAAACAAGATCAAGGTGTGGAGATTTGTTCACATGAGCTTCTACCAAACACCGGAATCTTTTTTTTTTTTGTGGGTGATAACGTACCAAGTTACAGAATCTTACAAGCTCTATTTTAGCAATTAAAAATAACACGTCTGAATTACAATGTACTTGAGGGAGTTTTAAGACGGAAGTGCCTTCCTTGCCCGTTCATGGAAAAGAAATAATAATGTTTCGTTGACTTGCATAGATTATGCTAGCCAGCCACGTTGTTGTGGCAGTCTACACCTGCTAGTAGATTATGCTAGCCACATCTACAGCTGCTGCTAATTAGCAATAAGATTCGTGGGATGGCAGCTGATTTAACTCACCTGTGTTTGCTTTTCTTGATTTAAAATTATGGTTATCTTAGCACAGGATACCTTGTCATTCTCCTTCTTGTATTTTTTTTTTTTGTTGATCAACGGGTTACCTTACTGCAAGGACAGACTTGTTCCCTAGTTTAGATTTTCTTATCAATAGTTGACAGGAAATTGATGCAAATGATGATCTCCGGCACAGTACCCTCTCAATAGCAAACTAGGCAGCTGTAATGACAACGATGCATATGATGGTTATGGTGCAATATCCTTTCTGGTCTGATCTTCCTACTTCTGCTGCAACTAGTAAGAGATGTAAGGGCAAGGATGGCTACTTCAGTGATGCTGCAGAAACTCTTAGATCACTTCTTTGCGTGTTTCCTGCATTTTTAAAGGGTCATTACTGAAGCAGATCACAACCCTTTTAGTGTTTTTTTGCCAATCTATAAAAATATCGAATTTTCTAACTGGTTGTAGAATTCATTTATGCTGTTTAAGCCTTTCCAAACTCTATAATTGTGCAGAATGGTATTGAAATGATTTCATTTGTGCTCAAATCTTTAGTTTCCAACACAGTCTGTAAATGATATGGCTAGTTAAGATCTCAAAATATATTGAAACATAAACAATTAATGGATTTTCCAAAAAGTCTGATAGAATTATCTGTGTTATTTACCAACATCAAGAAGGTTTTGAAGGTTCTTTCACCAGAAACTGACAAGGGATCAAGAAATTGAACTCACCTTACCAACAAGTAATTAATGAAATTGTTGAAATTGCTTCCATGTGTAAAAATAAAATAAAAAATAAAAAATTGGGAAGTGATTGTCTTGAAAGAGATTAGATAATTAACTTATGGTTAAGATACATGGTGCCTTTTTTTATTTATTTATATTTTAATTATTATTGTTGTTCATCCAAATTCAAATCTCAGGGCATTTGAATCTTAATATTGGAAAAGAAATGATGGAAAGGAACTATGATTGGCCAACATCTTTTGAATTTATTTAGTATTATGATAATAATTATTTTTATTTAAAAATATATCTAAACAATATATATTTTTTTTACTTTTTAAATGTTTTGAAAACATAAAAAAATTAATTTAAAGTAAAATAAAAACAAAAAAAAATAGTTTTTTTTTTCAAAATAATTTTGAAAACACTAAAATAAATAGGGTGGCTCTTATACAATCACTTCAATCTATGGATTAAAACCTTAATGACATGTTAACTAATATTTATTTTGAAAAAAAAAAGGTTTAATTTAGATTTTTAGTCAAAATCTTGAAAAGAAGCTCCCACCCAAACCCAGCCAAGTCATGCTACCAACCACGTCGACTATTTATAGGCAACCAGTTTGGAAATACAAGAGGATCGAAAGGATCAACATGAGGAGAAAAAAGTACAACAAAAAATCAGACTAATTTTTAAATCAACCGATTTTTTTGACCTTATTTTAATATTTTATAAATAATTTCTTCGAAATGATGGTAGATATCTTAGTCTTTTGGAGATTTTTTTATTTAGTAATACGAGAATATAGACCAATTTGTATATATTTATATTATTTTTAAAATTTTTAAAATTAATGACCATATAAATCTCCATTAAATATTATAATATAATATTATTCTGACAAAATAATATCACACATAAATGATAATTTATTGTTGAAAAAATAATTAATAATATTAAAAACACAAAATAATCAACAACAATAAATTAGATTAGGATGAAAACCCTTAGAATTTACAAGCCTAGATTATAAAAATGAATTTCATTTACCAAAAATAAATGAATGGTGGGATGAACACATTGCTGAACTTAGAAATCACAACTAAACAATTATTTAAAAATAAAATAAAAATATTAATAAACAAGGAAAATATAGTCAACATGCAATCACATAATCTTGAGCACATGGTTTGAATCCAAGAGAGTTTTGTGATGAATTTCCCATTAAAATTCGTGATCATGATTTTATAGAGAAAATGCTTGCAATAATTCCCAAGTCTTCCTCCAGTTTTAGACTTCCATTTTAATTATTCTTTTTCTTCATGTTGCTTCTTTGCTATCGAAGACAAATCCCAAATGATTTCTCTATAGATTAAATAAATCCATTTATGTGCATAGATTGTATCAAGTTTTAAGTTTTTTTTTTTCTTAAGACTTTTATTATATATAATATCTCAAAATAATAATTTATGGCTACATAATTACTACCCATTCTGGATATTGTTTATTACTGTGTTTTAAAAATATTTTAAAAAAATTAAATTTTTATTTTTTATTTTTTTCTTATGAATTTTATTATATATAATATTTCAAAATAATAATTTATGGCTACATGATTACTATCTATTCTTGGTTCTGTTTATTATTGTGCTTTTAAAATACTTGGTTCTGTTTATTATTTTGTTTTTAAAATATTTTAAAAAAATATTTTTATTTTAAATTAATTTTTTTAATGATTTTAGATTATTTTCATATGTCAATATCAAAAATATTTTTTTAAAAAATAAAAAATATTATTTTGATTTATTTCTGAATAAGAAGTATTTTTATGAAAAAAAATTAAAAACATTTCTAGAAAGAAAAATAATAATTTGTAATTTTATTTGAAGTAATAAAAGATTTTAATATTTGATATGAAAATTAAACACTAATTTAAAGAGGAAGCTCAAGCTATCCGTTTCTTTAAAGAATCTTGTGCTAAAATCAGAAGGGTTTGTTATAAAGTGGGATATAAATTATTATTATTATTATTATTATTATTATTATTATTATTATTATTATATGAGAATATATTTTATTTTTTGAAAAAAATTTTTAAGGTTAATATATTAAATTAATCCAAAACATATATATATATATATATATATATATAAAAATACTAATTTAAAATATATTTTTTCAAAAACCTGGTCCATTGGATTTCCAAAAACCAAAGAAGGTAGCCGGTTTTTTTTTTTTTTAATAATAATAATAACTATCATATTTTCCTTAATTATTAACACTAAAATGTAAAACATATTAGCTCAAAACAGAAAGCCATAAATAGCCCAGAACAAGTTCCTCTTCAAAATAACACGCGCAGAGGGAAAAGCGAGAGAGAGAGAGAGAGAGAGAGAGAGAGAGAGAGAGAGAGAGGTGCAACGCCCGCTTCTGCAGAGAAAACCCTATTCCCACGCCAAGTTCAGTGTCCTTCCTTCTGTGTTTTGTTTTGGCACTCAAAAAAAATAAAGAAAAAGAAAAACAAAGAAAGCTGGCAGAGAGGGAGAGACAGAGAAGAGCAACGACCAATTTTTGTGTGTGCTCGTTTATTTTCTACGGTACGATTCTATACACCGTATACAACGAACAAAGAAACACCCCTTTTGGTTGTTGGTTTTTGGTCCTTTTTCTTTTGGTGGGTTTGTGCTCTGAATCACATTGAGCTGAACTTTTCACTTTCTAGCCAATGTAGGTTGAGGAAATCAATTTATTGGGTATGAAGTGTTTTTGAAGAATATTGGAGGGTTCGTAGAGGGAGGGAGATCTTTTAGCCGATGTCATTGACATCAATTTCTTATAGAGAATCATATTGGCAGTAAGGAGATGTTTGATACAAGATATTATAGCTGATTCTGTTCATTTTTTGTTGGATTATTATCTGTATTGCAATGGCTGAGAAGCCCTCCTCATCGTCCCTTGGGATGATTTCTAGGAAATCTATATTTTGCTTATTTTCTTTCGTGTCTGCCTTGCTTACATTGTCATGGTTTTTTGTGTTGCGTTCCACGGTCAGTGCCGGATTTATTGACCTTAGTTTGTTACCTCATCCTAAACTTAATTCTGTGATTAATAATGGCAATTCTGCATCCTGGAATCGGAATGATGTTGAACCCTCGATTGGAAATCGAGTACGAGCAATTCTTGTAGACAACGAAGGAGAAGAAGAAAAACCTCAAGACAAAGTTGGTTTAGGAGATGTGAAATGTAACAGTTTTGTTAATAAAAGCAATCAAGTTCTTAAGGTTTTCATGTATGATTTGCCTTCTGAATTTCATTTTGGACTTTTGGATTGGAAACCTCAGGGGGCTAGTGTTTGGCCTGATCTTAGAGCTAAAGTGCCTGCCTATCCTGGTGGCCTGAACTTGCAACATAGTATCGAATACTGGCTTACAATGGATCTTCTTGCTTCAGAGATTCCTGGCATTCCTCGAGCTGGTAGTGCAGTAAGAGTTCAAAATTCTAGTGAAGCTGATGTTATGTTTGTGCCATTCTTTTCTTCCTTAAGCTATAACCGATATTCCAAGGTGAATCCACACCAAAAGAAGAGCAAGAACAAGTCATTGCAAGAAAAGTTGGTCAAGTTTGTGACTTCGCAAAAGGAATGGAAGAGGTCTGGGGGGCGAGACCATATCATTTTGGCTCACCATCCAAATAGCATGTTAAATGCAAGGATGAAGCTATGGACGGCAATGTTCATACTTGCAGACTTTGGGAGGTATTCTCCAAAAATAGCAAATGTTGGCAAAGATGTGATTGCACCATACAAACATGTAATCAAAAGCTATGACAACGACTCCTCTAACTTTGACAGCCGCCCAACTTTGCTGTATTTTCAAGGAGCCATATACAGGAAAGATGTATGTTCTCTTCCTCTTAGCTATTTCTGCTGTTAGTTGCTTCTTTAAAATTTCTACTGCAATAAAAACTTATTTGCCACGAAAGTTTCTTTTCCACATGTTCCATATCTTGAAAATTAGCTATAACTACAATTTTATGCATGAAGAACATAAACTAGCATGCAATTCCCAGTTCCCACCTCGTTATTTCTTTTTCTGGGAAACAGAGATTGTTTTGATTAGGATAATTTCATGGATTAAGTGTCAAAGTACATGCCAATAAAATAATAATTTATTCTATTTCGAGGCATCGATTTCAACTTATCAACTTACCGAGTTTTTAATATGTATATCTTATCACCTAGCTGTTGGGGTAAAATCTTTGGCAAACTTGGATTTTTAGCTCCGAAACTACTATGGACTTGATATCTATATAGTTTACTTCTCGCAGGTGTAATGAACTAGCCATATGCTCATGAATGGAGTTCATTTGTGGTAATTATTCTGGCCTGCTGTTGATGATTGGTAGTGGTTATAAACTCAAAAAACACCAAAGCATCTCATGAAACTTTGCCATTATAATCCTCGCTTGATCTTCACAATGTCGCATGACATATTTGACTTGCTGAATGTTTTCCACCAGGGAAACACACTTAATGTTCATTAAATCTGAAAAACCAACTATTTAAGATGATCCAGTATTTTTCTTTTCATTCAACTATTATTATATGCGTCACTGTAGGTTGGCTTTGCATTACTTATACCTTGATTCTTCAATTTTGGATTTCACACGCTCAGGGCGGCTTTGCTCGGCAAGAATTATTTTATCTTCTAAAAGATGAAAAAGACGTGCATTTTCAGTTCGGTAGTGTACAGAAGGATGGAATGAACAAAGCTTCTCGGGGGATGCACTCCTCCAAATTCTGCCTTAACATAGCGGGTGACACACCCTCATCAAACCGCCTCTTTGATGCCATCGCCAGCCATTGCGTTCCGGTCATCATCAGTGATGATATCGAGCTCCCTTTTGAGGATGTCCTTGACTACTCTGAATTCTGCATATTTGTCCGCACATCAGATGCTGTCAGAGAAAAGTTCCTCATAAATCTCGTCAGGAGTATTAAGAAGGATGATTGGACTAGAATGTGGCAGAAATTAAAAGAGGTAGAAAACTTCTTTGAGTTCCAATATCCATCAAAGGAAGGCGATGCAGTTCAAATGATATGGCAGGCTGTAGCGAGAAAAGCTCCTGCAATTAGGTTGAAGGTAAATAAGTTTAGGCGATTTTCTCGTTTTGGGACCCCTAAAGATGGAGTGTTAAGAAAGATACCATCACCTAGTAATTTTTGGTGAAACATGCTGTGTTGCTTTATAGTGAACTTTGAGCCGATCATATATGTCCACATGAGGTTCAGTTTATATATAAAGTTGAGAAATTCAATTTATTCTCACAGCAGATTTTGGAATCTCTTTTGTAAAAATAAAGATTTAGGAAGTTAGATGAAAGAGTATTTGGTTTTCATGTGTGCTCCATCATCGCTTATGTTTTCTCTCACTATTACCATCTTTGCTGTCTGTATATAATGCCCAGATTACCGTCTTTGACTCTATATAATGCACAGACTCTTTTCTCTGGTTGTTGATAAATTCTTCCCATCATTGAAGAAGAATACAGGGAGTCAATACTGGCAATAGCATCAGCACCATAGCCAGGAAGTCCTGCTTATTGGTATTGTTGTTACACAGTTTCTGCGCCTCTCATAATAGACAGAAGAAGAACACAAAATACAGAAAATAAAATGTTGAGAAACTAAAACAAATATATCAGTGAGAAGAATATACAGAATACCTAGGAAATTGCCCAGGGCTGGTAGAAAAAGATTAAAATATATAAGATTGAATAATCTGAGTGTATTTTCATCTGATGAAGGTTCTAATTGTAAGAAAAAAATCAATTCAGAAGAAAGATTAAAAATTGAATGTTTGAGGACTCAATTAGAACTTTTCAAGGTTTCTTTGAATTTTTCAAGGGTTTAACAAGTAAATATTGATTTTTGAAGTCAATTTAGAGTTTAATTGAAAGAAATTAAAACATGGATTTGAATTGTAATTTTAGGAGTTAATTTGGTCAAATCAATTATTTAATTGCATGAATATTGAAGTTTGATAGGCAATTAAAGGTTTAATTGAAGACATCTAAAACCAATTACCACATTGAAAAAGGCTCGTGAATGTAAAGGCTGAATCTGACTTTAAAAAATGATTTTTGAAGTCAATTTAGATTTTAATTGAAAGAAATTAAAGTTTGGATTTGAATTGCAATTTTAAGAGTTAATTTGGTCAAATCAATGGTTTATTGCATGAATATTGAAGTTTGATAGGCAATTAAAGGCTTAATTGAGGACATCCAAAACCAATGACCACATTGAAAAAGACACGTGAATGTATAGGTTGAATCTAACTTTAACAATTGATTTTTGAAGTCAATTTAGACTTTAATTGAAAGAAATTAAGTTTGGATTTGAATTGCAATTTTAAGAGTTAATCTGGTCAAATCAATGGTTTAATTACATGAATATTGAAGTTTGATAGGCAATTAAAGGCTTAATTGAAGACATCCAAAATCAATGACCACATTGAAAAAAACGTGTGAACGTAAAGGTTGAAATTGACTAAACTAGGAGTCAAATTGAAAAAATTGGAAGTTTTTGTTCAATTGAATGTCAAAATGTATATATCTAGAACCAATTATCAAAATAAAAAGAACGGACAATTTATGAGTTGGCAATAGAGTTTGGCAAAGAGAAATTAAAAGTTTTGAGGCATTTAAGGGTGTAGTTAGAAGAGATTAAAAACTCATGGACTCAATTGAATTTTCCTAAATCTTGAACTAAAACCCTAATATTACCTAGACGATGCATTGTTCATACTTGAAGAAGAGAGGCCAAAGCACATGTCATTTGGTCTATATTTTTGGCAGTTTTGGTTGAACAAGTTGATAATTGTAAATGCATGAATATGAAGTTATACACCTCCAAATTGAGCAATATAATATTCAAATGAAATGTATGCATCTCTTATATTAGATTATAGTAATTTCAAGAGACAATAATATTATAATTACTTTGACGAAGCCTTGAAATTAGGCAACTCGATCAACTTTGAAAATGAAATCATTGAGTTAAAACTAAGGTGTTCTTAGTTTGTTCACACTTAAAGGCATGAGGGTCCTAAAGGATTTAAAACACATTCATCACGATCAAGAGGCTAGGATTTGGATTTAAAATTTTCCAGAGCCCAAGAAAATCCTTATAAATATCCTCCCTAAAACATGTAAAAATAGAGGAGAAACCAACTACAAAAATAAGAAGAAAATATAGAAGTTGTTCTAGGTAGGCCTTGTGGTCTGCTATAATTATTTTGTTTTGCTTTATTATTTATTTTTCTCTATATTCAATTTTACTAGCATAAAAAGGATTTTAAAATGCTTAACAATCAATGTTGCATTCACCTTTTTGATGTTGTGATTTTCATTAAGTGATGTTATTGTAAAGTTTCTTTTATGTTTTTTTTTATACATATAGCTATTGTTTTAAGTTTGTTTTTTATATATACGATACTACTTTAGTTTGTGTTTTGACCTAATTTATGCATGTTAACATAAAAATGTTTATCATTTACATATTGACATTGTTGATGCATAAAATAGATTAAAAAATCAATATTGAATCCATGTTGTATGAACACAAAGCTGTGTTAAGCTGTTGTTGTTGTGGATTTGTTATTACAAGCTTAATTTTAGTGTTTTAATGTTTTTTTGTTAGTGTTTCAATTTAAATGAGTTTATATGTGTTATGTGACATATTGGGATAAGAAATGCATGTTTTAAAAGCTAAAAATGCCAATTTTGGAAACTTAACAATTACTGGGCTTTCTAGGTTTTGGCTAAGTTTTTGTTCTTCATGTTCTTAAAAAAACATTGTCTTAGCTCTATGTTCTTAAAAAAAAACACAGTTCTGGTCCATTTAGTTGCCTAAATTTCTTTCTTAGACCTTACTAGTCAATAATCTATAGTTTATTTATATCAATGACATGCTTTAATGAAAGTTTTGGTCCATCTAGTTGCCTAAATTTCTTTCTTAGACCTTACTAGTCAATAATCTATAGTTTATTTATATCAATGACATGCTTTAATGAATTATAATCTTAGGTTTTCATTTCAAGCTATGGCTTGTTCTTCATGTTCTTTGTGTTTATGTAGAAAAATAACTTTCTAATAAGCTAACATAAAATGTTATATCTGGTATTGTATAATTAGCAAGATACAATAATGCATCAATTGCTTAAAGATATGGAATTTGAGGATTACTAATTTCCTTATTATCTTCTTAAGGATGAAAAAGGTTATTATTTATATAAAAGGATCAATTTAACAAACTTGTTTTATCCATATAAAAACACTTTAACATCTTTTTTGTGCGAATGGAATTATGGATACATATTTTATTTTATAAATGCTTGATTTGTAGGGCGATATAAAAATTTATCTTTTATAGGGCCTTTAATTAAATTTGTTGAACCTGAAGTTGAATTCACTTTTGGTTTCATCATTTTTAGATTTCAAAAATATTGTTTATGTTTGAGAATGATATGTGTTATTGCACTATCTGTTATGCATATATAACTAATATTGGATTTATGGTGCAAATCCATATTTTCTTCATGAAAAAAAAATAAATATACAATAAGCTTATAATAAAACATAATTTTAATTAAATAAACCAACAAAATACATCAAAATATACTGACATAAAAAAACACACTTAAAAAATTTAAAAAATAGGAACTAATTATTATCACTACCATGTCAAGGAGTGTCATATCCAAAAGATCAAAATAGCTGTCATCATTATCTTGATACGAGTCAAAAAAAATTATTTTTTATGTTTTTCTTGTTTCCTTTCAATAAGAACTAATACAAATCAACAAGAAGTTTAGTTGTACAACAAACATGAGACCAATGACCTCTCATTCCATACCGATAACATATATTTTCTATCTTTTTGGTATCCTCGTTATGTATTTTCTTCTCCTTTTCTTATTTCTCCTCTTTCTATTAAAGTTTATTAGAATTTGATAAATTACGACCATTATAGTTACGATAATTAAATTATCTTCGTTCACGGTCTTTACCATGACCACAACCATAATTAATATTATATCTCATAGCATTCACTTTAGGGAATGTAGCTAAACCAGTCGGTCATGATTCATTATTTTTCATTAAAAGTTTATTATTTTGTTTAGGCTCAAGTAAACATGAAATGAGTTCAGAATATTTCTTAAAGGCTCATTCTTTATATTACTACTGTGGGAGCACATTTGAGGCATGAAAAGTAGAAAATATTTTTTCTAACATATCTGTATCATTGACATTGTCTCCATATAATTTCAATTTATAATTGATATTAAGTATTGCAGAATTGTATTGACTTATTGATTTAAAATTTTACAATCATAAATTTATTCAATCATAATAAGCTTTTGAGAGAATAATTATCTTTTGATGGTCACATCATTCTTTCAAAATTTGCCAAAGAATAAAGGGATCTTTGATTGTGAGATACTCTATTTTACACTCTTCATAGAGATGACGATGTAAGAAAATCATGGTTTTTGCTTAATTTTAACTAGATGTTTCATTGCCATATATAATGATGTTTCTAATACCCATTGTCGCAACAACGATTTTTTTTCGTGCTTCGCACCCCACCATCACCGAGCATTGGAGGGACAATGATGCTTAGTGAAAATAGAGGTGAGTTGTTTTATAGCCGTAAAAATTACGACTATAAATATAAGGAGTCGCCATCTAGTATTAAGGTCACTAGGAACCTATTGGTCTGTGAGAGTCTTGGGTAAAGAGACTTGTTGTGTAAGGGGAAGACACATCACCCCCAGTGCACCCTATCTAAGGTAAGATGCATTGTTGTTTGAATGTTTTTTTTAAGTTTATTCTTTTTTATACTGCATTTGAAAAAAAACATTTTTTTGTCTACAGGTGTACTTTACGATATAATTTTACACTGCAGTTAGAAAATCTTTTTGTTATCTACGGATATACTTTACAATGTAAATTTACATCGTAGTTAAAACACATTTTTTTTTAATCCATTGATGTATTTTACAATGTAAATTTACTTCCTAGTTAAAACCCTATTTTTTTTATCTGTGGATGTATATTATAGTGTAAATTTACATCCTAATAGATAGAATAAAAATTAATTTTTGATATTTTGGCCAGATTCCAATGGGTAATCATAAACTGGTTACGATATCCAGTTTTCGTTTTAAAATATGAGAAAGATGCACCATGTGTAAATTTACATCCTAATAGATAGAACAAAAATTAATTTTTGATATTTTGGCCAGATTCCAATGGGTAATCATAAACTGGTTACGATATCCAATTTTCATTTTAAAATATGAGAAAGATGCACCATGTTTTTTTACGAAAAATATGCTTGAAAAATCTTGAAATTCGGCCATATGCATGAAAACAACACAATTTTATGTTTTTTTTTTTAATTTTTGTAATAATAATAATAGTTAAATAAATATATTTTTTATGTCAATTTTTATTTTTCACTTTTATTTTATCTTTTATTTTTTGGGCTGGTCTGTCAGTCTGTCTTGCTTGGGCTGAGCTTCCAGACCTCACGGGCTGGAAGCCCAAAAGGGTTTGGGCTAGGCTTCCAATCCTCACTGGCTGGAAACCCAACCTCTTAAATGTTTGGGCGGGTTCAAAAACCCAGCCCATCATCTTCAGCGATCGGCCCTAATAGAAAGTCCAGCCCGATCTCCACTGTTCATGCATGTGAACGATGGGACGCAAATTACATCCCACTGTTCACATGCAATGAATAGTGGGAAATAAAAGAGACGATGAATAGTGAGGGGAGATTTTTTGAGTATGACAAACAGCGTACCTGTTAGCATCGTTGGGTAAAGGAGGTCGAGATGGTTGTCCTGGTCGTGGTGGCGTCATCAACGATGGCCTATGGTGGCCGGAGGAGGCTTCTAAAGTTGTCAGGGCTTACGTTGTAGTTGCTGCAACCGTGACCGTTGATTCGCCTGGGAGTGTGGTTCAGTTAATAGTGTGTGGGAGAGGTTCACAGTTGTGATAAAGGTGGTATTGAGTGGTCAAGCCACCGTCACTGGTGGAGAGAAAGAGAGCTCAGCTAGACTGGTTTTAGAGAGAGAGAACATCTGTAAACCGAGAGAGAGGGAGAGAACAGGTTGCCGAGGGAGATAAGGGTGATGGTCTGATTTTTGAGTGATATTTCCTTGTTTTTTATTGCTTGTTTTTCTTTTCCAGAGCTTCTGCAAATTTTTGTTTTCTCTCCTTCTCCTCCCTCTGTTTTTTCTTTCACATAATTCTCTCTTTTCTTTCCCTAGTGTTTTCCATAAATTTTCCTCTGTTTCTCCTCAGTTACATAAAACTTTGCTCGTTTTTTTTGTGCTCTTGGTTTGATGGTCAGAGTTCACACGTCAGACCGTGCTGGGTTGATGGAGGCCACTTCCACACAGGTGGATTCAGGATTTCTGTTTGACTCTTTGACTTCCAGTGAGTGATTTTCATTGCTGCTCATGAAATGGTGGTCCTGTTGGACATCAACAGTTGGAGCCATTATTTTGCACCAAATATACAACTGGTTATTACAATAAAAAATAATATCACACCTGGTTCGAAGATAATTTGCTTATCCTTTTTCAGCTTCTGCATGTGAACAAGAAAACGGGAGAGTTGGGTTATGTTTGATATGATTATTTTTTTGTTAGTTTAAGTTATTTTTTCATTTTTGATTTGAAGAAAAATCATAAAAAAGTTTGGTTAAAATCAATTCTTGAATATATATATATATATATATATATATTGTTTTTATATATATATATTGTTTTTACATAAATGAGTCAAAATTTAGTTTTAATCTATAGATTATAACTTATAATGCATTCTTTCCTTAAAATAGTTATTTAAAATCAATTTTAGCATGCTTCTAATAGGAAATCATATTGATTTATTTGTTATAAATCACTTATGAATATCACTTACAAATCAGAAGTCATGCTACACATTTTATATGTATCATGAAATAGCAAGCTAGAGAGAGAGAGAGAGAGATATTAGACTAGCTGACAATAATTAATCAGGATTAAATTCCACCTGCCTTTTTCTATATTTGCGATTTCTCCCGAGTTGAAGGCCGTGTAGAGGATTTTCCCTTTATTTGGAAATTGTTTTAATACGTACAGGGTGATGTTCTAAGGTCTCGTCATAGCTTGTGGGCGTGATCTCATGCTTATGTGAAAAATGGCTTCGATCTTTCTTTATGGGGTGGCCCATGTTCTTGGCCTAATTTGAAGGCCATTAACAGAGATCACATGGTGATTTGATCTGGGTGGGGGAGAGAGAGGGAGATAATCGCGTTCCTCGGACGGGACAGAAGTTAATTGCATTGAAGGTAGTGGGATCAGATAGCAGTTGGACCATACCTAGGCTCGTCTATTTGCATCCTATTGGCTCTCAGTTTTATAGCATTGACTTCATTGCTAATCTTACCCAACACTCAATCCGTACATAGTATTTATCGTAAAAATTAGTAAACGTTTTGAGATACAACATGTTTTTTTTTTTTTGTCTTTTGCGTCTAAAAAGCAATTTTATTTTGATACATAACAGAGCAGTTTATATTTCTCGACATGTATCTATTTTGAAACATTAACCAATTCAAGTTTATAATAGGAGTTCAACGTGATGAAAAAGAAATTATAATTTATATAGTAAATATTAAGTTCAAATTAGAATATATAATTGTTATTTATAAAATATATTTTTCGATGATGGGTTTATATAACAAATTATGAGGCGTCCTCATTTACTTACGGTGTTCAATAAATGTAAACCGGGTCTTGGCTATGATTAAACTTGGAGGGTTTGTGTGGTCCATAGAAGAGATGATTTTTCTTAAGCAATGGAGCAGGGATATTCATGGGGATCATAAGAATAGGTGACGGCTATTATCTCACATGCAGCTTGCCATATATGTTGGGTGGAGAAAACAGTGATGTTATTAAAGGATGTGATGGGTTCCATTAAACCTCGGGTCCTCGTTAATTTAAAACCATCGATCGTCATGCTGTACGTAGCAGAAGAGATTAAAGGGTTCGTGGATTGCTTCCCTTAGAAAGAGATCTTGATCTGAGCAACACCTGAATTTGTGTTGATTAGGAAGGAAAAGGAAGAAGACGAAGAAGAAACTTGTAATTTTTATAGTTACATTTGTGTACGCCACACACATATCATTTAATTTATGTGATGCTCCTATAATCTATATCTCCTCTTCTTCATCACAAGATTATTATTTAACGTGGATGTGAGCTTGAAGTTATGAAATGGAATTAAACTTCAAATAGACTTTACAGTATATAAAATTTTCAGGTATTTACGCTAGCTTTCAGTTTATAATTTGAACTTTTTCATTATCATAACCAAGTACGTACACCGCCAATAAGACTTTCAATAACAGGGTTTATTGCTCGTGGTCTCAAGAATATGTATGGCGACTAACAGACTCAAATCTAAGACTTGAAAGAGAACAAACTAAACCAAGCAGACCCCATATAGCATCTGCTGCGCGAAGCAGCCCTCAAGGCTAAGTTGTATGTGTAAGTTAATTCGTTTACAGATACTGGCATGAATTTTTGATTGTTTCCTAAGAAAAAAGCAAGAAGAAAAGTTTACTGGCGATTTAACCGAAAGTTTAGTTACAGATCGAGTTAATTCCAATGTGTGAATATTTCTTCTTGATGGTCATATGAGAAATGAAGTGTTTATAAGACTCACTGCATGTGAATATATATATATAAGAGAAATACAAGAATCACTCTTCAAAATAAGGGAGGACTGAATATTGTTAGGGCAAGAAATCTTCATGAGCGATACAGTCGGAGGAATGCATGTAAATGTTTATGAAAGGCCAATAAATATTGATGAAATTAGTTATAAGCATTTAAATGGAAAAATAGATGCTGCTCCTCAGTCCGTACATAACCTATATTATTACACACCTAAATAACATCTAATCAAACGTCGAATAATATTAATTTAATAATTTGCTGTCCTACTTTCACCAAGTTGGCGAAGCAAACCCTGCATGTCACAGCTGTAGCAGCAGACATTTACGTACATGTAATAAGGTTGCTCCACATATTCCAAATTAACTCAAATTAATTTATATCAGTATTTATCAATATTTTAAAAATCACATCCATATGCTTATTACTATAGTCAGTGGCGAAGTCAGCTCTCCTGATTTCCCCCCTTCCTTTTTAAAGTATAGTATTGAACAGATATATAGAGGTAAGTTCTATGGTAGCGTATAGTAATCACTACCCTCTTGAAAAGATAAATCCTAGCTTTATATATTGTATAATAAGCCTGTAAATAAAATCATAATCTCTTATTAATATTAAAAAGAAAACATTAATCATATGCTATAAAATCCAATCCATAGATTTCAAAATCTCTGGCTTAGCTCCTATGCTTCACAAGTCTATGATAAACACATATTCTTTTGTGATATAATTGTTGCTATCTACACTAATTATCAGCTCTTTTCTTAGTATACACAAGAAGTTAATCGGTCGTCGTCATGAGATTTTAGGCATGTGAACCACAATTAGACCAGTGAAATCATTCTCATCACTTGTTCCAAACCAATCTAATAAGACCTCGGCTGGAACATATTTCTGTCCCTGAAGCTACAACCCTGTGAGGTTCTTCTACTGATACAATTTTATATAAATTCTGGGGGTGGTAGTCGCGTAGAAGGGAGGTGGGGGACCAAATTGTATCACGCA
The DNA here is from genome assembly GCA_015731905.1 of Salix dunnii. Taxonomy (NCBI): domain Eukaryota; kingdom Viridiplantae; phylum Streptophyta; class Magnoliopsida; order Malpighiales; family Salicaceae; genus Salix; species Salix dunnii. Next base: position 5,209,309 of record CM027671.1, read on the forward strand.
TAGAAGAGATCAGAACCTAGGGTGTATCTTGTGAAAGATTGGACTGATCAAAGATGAGCATTTCTTCTTCTCATCAGTCATCACCGAAAGGTCATTTAAGATCACATGTTTCTCTCTCTCTCGCTCTCATTTATTCATGCTATAAGTTTTCCTAGCTAAAAAGCCAATGAAGCAACCATTTTACCTCATTTGGAGGCAAGACTTTCGTGACACCCTCTCATTTTTTTACTTGTATGGATTTTCTTCCTCTTACTTTCACTTTGCAATAAGTATATAGTACCATTTGTTGCATAAACCCTATAATATCTAAACAAATTCATTAATTGTGGAGGTCGAGTGCTAGCTAGCAAATTATATATAATGTTAAAGATATTAATACCTCTAAAATATATTCTGCCGAAATGGACCCAGCAGCAAAAATAGGTTACTACAGATCAGGTGCATGGTAGCTTCGACGCTTGAACCTTATTTATCTATAAAATGTTATTGCTTCTGGCTAGATATTTTTAGCTAGGGTTCAGTTCAAAGACAATCATTTTGTTGGTGATCATATGAAATATGAGTGTCGTTTTTTTTACTTCAATAACACTAGTCCCCACTTGTGTTTCTCCTTTTCTTAGGTGTGTACACAGTGACCAGTATGTCTAGATAAGTATTAAGCACATACGACTAGTTAATTAATATCTGATGAAGACCCATGAAAGGATCTCTAATAAATGGGTAGACTACTCATCTTTTTCAAAAAAAATTTCTTTGCTGTTGTGGGTTGGGCGCATCTAATGCAACCCTCAAACCACAAATTACAGAGTGTGAAATGATGAACTTAATTAGCATGAGCAGTGTAAATTGACATCTTGCAATGATGAACTTAATTAGCATGACCTTTCGTTTTGTTTTCCAATCATACAAGCTGCTGACCACACACAAATTACAGAGTGTGAAATATATATATGCTTTGGTTATTTCATGACATTTAATTCATTAAATATATAACAAGGTTAATTACAATTTGCAAAGAGATCCTAACTTCTCAGAATCCCAGCTGCTGATAAGAGATTAAACCCTGAAAGATCACACGGTTTTTTTTTTTTTTCTTTGATTTCTCCTCCACTGGTTTAGCTGAAACTAGAAATAAAACAAAAGAAAAAAGGGGGAAAAAAGGATCAAGAGAGGAGGAGAAGGAGTAATAACATGATCAGAATATTGGAGACAGTTCCATAATTTCTTCCACTTGAACAGTACCATTTTCATCCATGAGCCATTTCTCAAGAAATGACAGTGGGGGAGTACTGCTCTCATCAGATTTCTGCTTCCTCTCAGTCACTGTAATATTGTCCTTCTCACCGCTTGTAGATTTCTTGAAACCCTTTGTGGTGGTAGCAGTAGTAGTAACAGTAGCAGAATCACAAGAGGATTTGTCCCATGCAACATTATTCAAGTTCTCGAGTGATAAAATGGACTCAAACTCTTCATGAGAGATTAGATCACCGCTTTCTTCCTCAGGTCTTGGCCTATAAGATTGAAGAGAATTTGTAGCCACTGAATTGCCAAAGCTATTATCATTGTTTTTCAGGCTGTTGTTGCTTTTCTCCCAATTTTCTTTGAGAAGATCAGTACCGTTTGGTTTTGGAGATGATCTCATCCACCCTTCAAGAAGGCGTGAAATGTTTTCGGTGCTTGATGCATATGTGGAGACCTGACTCGGCCTATTAAGGACTGAGGAATTGGTGGTGAAATCATCTAAGCTATTTCTCTCGTTGAAACTTTTCGACATAAACTGACTACTTGCTGAGCCTTGTGCCACAGGGTCCAAAGTTGATTGGAATTTCTTTAGCTTCTTCTTCAGGTGGGTGTTCCAGTAGTTCTTTATATCATTATCTGTTCTCTGTGGAAGATATGACGCTATGGCTGCCCATCTGTCGTCCAAATAAATCAGGAACAACAAAAAGGATTCAAATTAAGTCATGACATGTAATTCTGTCATGAAAAAGAAGGGAGGGTAAGGAAATCTCCTACTAACGATATAATTCGATTTACCAGATGAAAAACACATAAATTTAAACAGAAAATTGAGGTTATTGAGGATTACTTGTTACCCAATAAAGCTTGCAGGTGAATTATCATCCCTTCTTCATGGGGTGTAAAGTTGCCTCGCTTAATTCCTGGTCTGAGGTAATTAGTCCATCTAAGCCTGCAACTTTTGCTGCACCTCAACAACCCTTTGCAAGCAACAAGATATATATCGATCCATTAGTGTATACCATAATTCAATGTTTAGCTACGTACTGATCATCCAAAAATGAAAACCCCATGTCTTGATAGACATTGGAAATGCAAGTCCATGTTGCTGTACTTACCAGTGTTGGTAGGAACTGATCTCCAATTTCCTGGACCATGTTCTTGAATATAAGAAACTAGGATGATGTCCTCCTCAGGGGTCCATGGACCCTTCTTGATTCCAACTTTGTCACAGCAAGGAGGTCTTCCCATGGCTTCGGACCTTCACCCACAATTTCCTCTTCTTTTTCTTCTCTAACTAATCACTGCTCTCAAATAGTGCTATCGATTAGCATGTGAGAGTGTATATATACATGGTGACTTCTAGTGGGGTTTCTTTTTACACCAAATTTCATCTACCATGCTGACTCACCCTGGCTTTTTATTAAATTTCACTACGTACGTACACAATCTAGAAAGAGAAGCTGAGGTCCGAAGGGAAGTGAATTTTGTCTCTCCCCATGGCCTTTCCTATCACGTGCCGCTGCAGGTCTTATCACCCAAAGGTGGAAACTTCGCAGCCTGCAGTCTTCATTTCTCTTTCTGCAGCTCTCACTTTGGGGTGATATCTTCAGGTAAACGGATGTAAAGTACAATACTTGTTTTGTATTCAATTATTATGGCTCAGTCACTTCCATACGTCGCTAGGCAAATCAGGTGTGTGAAAAGGGTACTGTGAGTTTTTCTATTCTATTTTTGGGTGATATTTTAATTTTTTAATTAAAATAAAATATTTTAATGTTTTATTTCAAGATTGTATATGTATATGTATAATTAAATATATTAATTTTAAAAAATTAGTTCAAATAAAAAATAAAATTATTTTGAATTGTGTAATTTAAATTTCAAATATAAATAAAAAAATAAGAATTGAACTGATATAATTTGACCGACTCAAAGATAACATAATAAATTGATACAGATATAGTTTAATTATAAAAAAATCAAGTTGACATTTTAAAAAAATTAAAATAATGATATATTGAATCAACTCGGGTCAACCTAAGCTAACCTTTCAAATGTGTGACCTCCGTTATAAAACCATAATAATTTTAAATAAAACAAATCAAAACAAATTATAAAGTTCAATTCATAATAAACTATTTGTTGAATAATGAAATTGAGACACATTTAATATAAAAAAAGAAACAATAAAATAATTTTTCTCAACAAAATTATGAGCATTATAATATCACGAGAATGTCATTATCAATCTCACAAGGTCATTATATTCTCTGATTGCTCTGAAATTTTAACATAATATGTATAAATATGTCAAGAGACTCCTTGTGAAATTTCATCTCGATATAACGATTGGATTAAGAAATATGAATTAATATTGTAAAATTATTTATTATTAAAAAAATATTATTTGACCGAAATGGAATGAGCAGAATAAAACCAAAATATTCCGACTAGAATTTAGACAGAATTTCTAGAATGGACTGAAATTTTAAGTGAGGTAAAAATTATGTCATTTTATCTTGTTTATTAACTGATACGAAATATTTTGTCTATTTCAACCAAAATAGAATGAGATTAATAACAATGGTAAGAAGTTATCATACATTACAGACTATACAAGATTAAGGAGGGAAAAAAACTTAAATACACATGTATTGGTTTATTCATAAATTTTTAGTCACGATGGGTGGATTTTATAAATGCAACATCAATAAATAAAAATTATACTTTATTCAATCTAACTTATGAACAATAGAACCATTCTTTATCTAATTTAATATTACTATTGGAAAGTTTATTTTTTTACTTAATGCAATTCTTTGCACTAATAGTTATGATTTTTAATTTGGTCATGGGACTGTTAAAATCTCACTAGAAGTTTCTAAAGGCTTATTCTATATTGAATTCAAATTCCAATTCAATTGAACATAAAAAAGATCTTGTGATAAGACTCAAAAACTATTCTTCAAGAGTTTTATTAGTTTCTTATTTGATTAAAGAATTTTCTTTCTTTTTTGAGGTTTTTATCATTTATTTTTCAATATTTTTAGGACATTTTACATAGTATAGATAAGGTTATTTGGCATGTATTTATACTTTTTTAGAGGAATTGATTTCGACAATTATTATTATGTGTGCGAGGTTTTACTCATACATTTTAATTCTTCATTAAAGTACTGTAACTTAGTGAAGAGTTAATCAAGCTTTGTGTTGTCTTTTATACTTTTTATTTGCATTTTCTTATAGTTGTTGGATAGGCCTTGATTATTTATAGTGTTGGTGTGTTGAGTTCAATTTCAAACCTGATCCTAGTTTTCTTGGAAAGAATCTATTTGATTATAAATTTCTGGATCTTTATATCCATGGAGTTTTTATCAAGTCACTACCTAGTTTATAGTAACTAGAAATCATAATTAGTTTTCAGATATTCTTAAATAAAGAACCGGTAATCTTCGAAGGAAGACTTATCACTCTAACATATTCTACCTAAGATGAGTTGTTTTATGTTCTAAGTTTATGATGGTGTTACCTATTGGGCTTTTCTAACTATTTTTTGAACTAACATACTCTTGGAAATAAAGACTAAGGATAGAAATTTGGGATTGAGTCTAGCTACAAACTGGGATCCTCACTTTCAAAACATGGAGGTTGAACTTGAAAAGATAGTGAATAATGGACTGAGCTTTTGAACTAATTTTATTGATGGTAACCCAAATTAAGCGTGCATACCATCATTTACTCTCAATAAGCCTTATGGGGTCAAATTGATTTGATCCAAATTGACTCACAATATGGTACAAAGGAATATATCCCAAAACTAAAAAAATAAATCTAAACATGCATTCTTACCAAAATAAAATATAATGAATAAATAAGAATAAATAATAACCATATATAAAATAAAAGGACATGCTACATATTTTTATCCAATTTGTTTTTGTTTTTTAAAAGTTATCACATCATAAGTGAATTTATTGGTAGGTTAAAAAAGTGATGTCTTACGAGAGAAAATGAGTCAAAAAGGAATTGATAAGACCCCATCAACTCATAAATTCAAAATTACATTTCAAAAAGTCATATTTTTTTAAAAAAAAATATGATAAGAAAAATAAACAAACACAAAGGAACATATAATAATAAAAAAATTATATACAAAAATATTCCTACCATAGGATTTGTATTTATAATGCAAGAGTCCTTAGTCATATGAAATTCAAAATCCCATACAAAAATAAACTCATAGTTTCTTTAGATTTAAGTTTGGTTAAAATCTAAAATTAAATTTGAAAATGAATTTAAAAAATGTATCTTGATGATTTATATCAATTGAATATCAAAAGAAACAAATATTTACTATAGTTTTTAATCTTCCATAACTTATCAAAGCACACCCTCAATTAATATTAGCCCATAAATTTTTAATTTCTAATATTAACCCTTTGAAAAGTTAAATCAAAAGCAAATGGGTCAAACTTAGGTTATTACAATTATCTTTTATTTACAATACTTATGCAAAGACATTGAAGTCTTTTATCTAAATATATATAAAAAATAATTGACTTGAAATCCATATAAATGACATGATCAACTTAGGATTTATTAGATAAAAATGAAATGATCAACTTGAGATAAATAAAGAGATCATGTGACATGATCAATTTCAAATATATATGATAAAAATGATAGGACCAATTTGATATTTTGTGAAGTAAAAAAGAAAAACTTAAGGTTTATATAAATGAAAATGAATGGAATAAATTGGATCGTGTGAAAATATAGGGTTAACCTCATGATCCATGTAAATGAAGGGATTAAGTGACATGGTTAGTTTCATATCCGTCAGATAAAAGATAAAATGATCAATTTGGGATCCATATAAATAAAGGGCTCAAGTGACATGATCAAATTATATATGTTAGATAAAAATACAAGGATCAACATGGGATCAATATAAATAAAGATATCAACTTCAAATACACATAAAAAATAAAGTGATCAAATTAGGATTATAATAAACAAAATGATGAACATAAGATTCATATAAATAAAGGATAAAAATACTATATTTATTATAGATTTTAATTTTTACTTATCCCATCTATATTTCATCCATAAACATTTAGATTTGCAAGGCTTGAAACTTCTTGATTATAAAGTTGGATTTTCTAATTATAGGGCTTGAAACCTAATGGTGAGGTTGATTTTACTTTTTCTTCTTTTATCTTTGTTACGATGGTGATTTTATCACACTTCACACCTCGTCATCCCTGAATTTGGAGGAGACAACGGTGTGCGGTGAAAATGAGATGTGTTTTATAATCATAAAAATTACAGCTATAATTATAAGGAGTCGCCACCTAATATTATGGTCACTAAGAAACCAACTGGTTAGCGAGATTCTAGGAAAGGAGACTTGTTGTGCAAGGAGAAAATACATCACCCTCGATACACCCTACCTATGGTAATTTGCATTGTTGTATGATTGTTTTTCTAAGTTAAAAAAAATATATATTGCATTTTTAAAAACCATTTTTTTCCTGTGGGTGTACTTTACATTGTAATTTTATACCGCAATTAAAAACTTTTTTCTTATTTACGGATGTATTTTAAAATGTAGTTTTACACCGTAGTTAAAAACCTTTTTTTATCTACAGATGTATTATACAATATAATTTTACAACATAGTAAAAAATTTATCTGTTGGTGTACTTTACAATGTAGTTTTACACCCCGATAGTTGAAACACAATAATTATTAATTTTGTTTGATATTTTGGCCAAATTTCAACGGATAATCATAAACTGATTATGATATCCAATTTTCATTTTAAAATATGAGAAAGATGCAACATATTTTTTTACAAAAAATATAATGGGAATAACCTTAGAATTTGATCATATGCACGAAAATAACATATTTTTTTTGTTTTTTTAAATGCAATTTTTTTTAAATAAAAAAATAAAATAAAAAATGAAATAAAATAAAATTCAGGTCGGGCCTGGCCAAGCTAAATGGGTCAGCCCAGCCTAGTTAGCCCAAATGCCCACCTCCGCTGGGCTGGGACGGGCCGAGAGCAACCCATCCCACCAAACAATTCACGTGAACCAGTGAATTAATTCACTCAGTTCACTTCACGTGAACAGTAATAGGTGATCGGCCGACCACAACGGGAGGCTCACCCTCTATTGTCACCAGGTAGAGAATGTCAAGGTGGTTGCCCCTGTGGTGGTGGCGTCGAAAATAGTGGCCGGAGGAGGCATTGGAAGTTGTCGGGTTTATGCTGTTGTGGTAGTCGTTCGTCACTACTTCTTCGTCGGAGCTGGGGAGGGGGGCTGGACCTATTGGTGGAGCTATTAGCGTGGAGGAGGTGCTGCTTCAGGTTATGACTGCTAGTTTTAGAGAGAGAGAGAGTTGCCGCTACCAGGAGGTGGCAAGGAGAGAGAGCTTGGTGCTATGGCGAAGGAAAAGAGAGAGAGGCTGCTGTTGGGGGAGAGACAAGGAGGAGCTGTCACTGTCTACCATGGGATGCCCTTGATGGTTGGTGTTGTCATCGTTGGAGTTGGGGAAGACAATGGGTGGTTGTAAATCTTTGCTCTCCCTATCCGTGTGTCTATGTATTTTTCAATATTATTTTGTTTCCTTTGTCTGCCTCCTCTATTTTTTTCTCTGTCTTTTTTCTTCTTCTATTCATGTTATTTTCCCCATTCTTCCTCTATCTTCGTCCCCCATGTGATTTCCTTCATTTTTTGCCTGCGTCCTATCCCCTCTGTGACGTAAAATTTCCCCTTTTTTCTTCCTCATCGTGCAAGACTGTTATTTATAGGAGAAGGAAGGAGACAACTTACGTGCAATGGTGCCTCAACCTTTTGTGGCTATCAGTGGCATGGTGGGGGCTGTCAACAACAGCGTGTCTACAACTGTGGCTGGCCAGTGTTGGTGATGGTGTAGTTGGCTATCGGCAGGCATTGTAGATAAAGGCATTCCGCAAGAGTGATTTTTGAGAGAAGGTGAAAGTGGATTTTGGTAATTTAATTTGAATTTATTCTAATTGCACCCCTAATTGAATTTAAACTTGTAAGTTTATGCGACTATATCCCTATCAGAATTTCAACAGCAACCTTGGCTTTACACGTCTTTTTTATTTTGGTTATTCGCTTCTGATTTATGCAATTTGACCCTCAATTGACCATTAAAATCTCAATTGTCTTCAATTTGACCCCTAACTTTGCATAATTGGCTTGGAAAAAATTCAATTGGGTCTTCAAAAATCCAATTGAGCCCGTATTAAACTAAAGAATTTGATTTTTTTTATCAATTAAGCCCTTAATAAAATTAATTTGACCAATTTAAAGCATAATTAAGTCTTTGCACTTAATTAAATCCTTCCATTAGACCCTAAATTAATTCCCAACATAATTACACTTGAAATTGGTTGACGATTAAATCAAATCAACCCATAAAAATATAATTATCCAACACGACTTAATTTTTACACAGATTTATCCAATGATAAATTATTTTTGCATTAAATTTGTACTTTCCTTTATTTTTGGGGACAAATATGATACGATCGAACTCTCGAAAACAATCAAAATTTCCATATTGAATATTCCACCAACGCCGACCCTTTTTATTTTTGAGTAGATTTTAGGGAGTAACCAAAAATTGGGTTATGACAATCATAGAGCTTTCTTCTTTTTTTTCCAGATTGTAAGGCTTGAATTTTTTTAATACAATGTTGAATTTCAAGGAATTTTGCAGGATCTTTACTAAACTTGAATTCATTATAGCCTTGTTGGACTTTATCGAGGATTTTACTTATAAATTTTTCTGCATAACATTACACAATGTTAAGCATAATAAGTTGATATGAGTGCTTAGTTACCTAATAAGAAATATAGATTCCTTTTTTATTCTCTTTTTTATGATGAAAAGATATTACTTTTGTTTAGGCTTTTTTGGTCACTTGACTTACCAACTTATTTGAGTTCATCAGTGTAGATCATTTGTTTAAGTTCTTATATATAGTGCTACTTAGATCCTATACAATAGATATCGATATGTAATTATATAAAAATGAAGTTTTGTTCTCTTAATTATTCTTTGGAAAGTGATGAACTGTCTTTTAGTCATGGTATTACATTTGTGTTGGATTGTGCCTTCTAAGTACAATATTTTTTCCCAACTTCTAAAGGAGTTCAGTAAATCATATTTTTTTTCATGAATTTGTTTAGTTGATTAGGTTGTCTTCAACTCCCTAGTAATAATTAAAAGTATACACATACATCAATACTATTATCAAGTATTTTATTTTATCTTTATAGCTTGTGATCATCATCAAACTATTGTTATTGCAATGGGTTTCTCAAGTATGTGTTCATCTTTTAAATGGTCAAGAAATGGCATGTTAACATCATTGTTATTATCGATATTTCTTTTATCACTCATATGTTATGATGGGTCTTTATACTATTATCATTATAGAAGATTTTTTTTTAAATTAAATTACCTTAATTGACATGACTAAATGCATTATCACTTTATCGATGATTATCCTAGTTAATATGATCTTATACCTTTTAGAATACTCACATACTGTAACAACATTTTGTTTTTTTTCAAACTAGTGAGTTGTCAACAGGTTTATCTATGTTCATTTACACAACACATACATAAAATCATTCTTATTCAAAACTTTTTGAATTTAGTTAATGAGTTTAAATTGTTTTTCTTGTCTAGGGATTAAACCGTATAATTTCAGGGATCGTATGTATTCAAGTTTAATTATTTAAATAAAACTATAGTGACATGAATTTGAAATTATTTTAATAAAGATTAAATCATATGATTTCATATCATAAATAATATGGTGTATAAATAGGCCATTCTTTTCCTTTCCTTCTTTAGATGTTGGCACCATATCATATAAACTAATTATTATTTTTTATCAGAAAAGACTTTTCAAGATATATAATGTAGGTTATGATTTATGGTTACAAAAGAAATGTTACATAAAGCTCAATTAATGTTTAAAAGTTTAAGGACATATGATCATTTATCTGGTATGAAGATCTCTTGTCAATTTGACTTTGTCATTTTGATTATTGATCTTATTTTAATCTTGGTTCTTTTATTCATATCATGTGTGTTATCAATGGTATTGTTTCTCAAGTCTAAACATTGGACTATTATAAGGGATACTTTAAGAAACTTTATGTCTTTCTCTTTTGCATCATCATTTTTTTCATCTAATCTTTTGAATTTTTCACTCAATTATTTTTTGGATTTATTTTGTCAAACTTGTCTATTTTATGTAGACAATATCATTGATTATTTGAAAATTTCTAAAACTTGCCTCAATGTGATAGGTAATCCAAATCTAGGTTATCATCCAAGAAAACTTTAAGGCCTATAAAGGATAAAAAGGGATATGTTGTTATTTATAAAAGAGAGATCAAAGATGTATTTTATTCATGTCACACTCAAATTTCCCTACAAGAACAAATTCTAGCCTAATATAACTAATATGAAAAACCTTAAAGCCGATAATAGAAAAAGGTTATGATCACTCATTATTTTACTCTTGTTTTTTTTTTAAATTCAAAAATTCCTAAAAATTGCATTTTTGATATAATTAAGTCAATTTTGTTTCTTATTTATTTTATTTTTTTTATCCCTTACGCTCATCTTATGCATGTTGATGAATTTCTAAAATAAAAATATCATACAAAAATATCAAGGCACCATAAAGGTTTTATGAATGCTCATTATATCTTTAGTGATGGGTTTATACATCTTCGATATGATTTCTTAAATCATTCATGTTGCTTTTAACATTTCCTAGTATCTTAATCAAAAGATTATGATCCTTTATGAAAAACTTATGAGTTCCTTTTAGATTTTGGTTGGAGTCTTAGGACCTTTAAATTGCATATTATAAACTCTAAAGTTTTATTTTTATTTTTTCCAATTCCTTTCCAGTCTACTTGGCTTGCTTTTTAGTCTTCGTGGGTGTTTAACACTGTGTTTCAAAAACACTTTTGAAATAAAATTATTTTTTATTCTAAATTAAAAGATTTTAATGTTTTTAGATTATTTTCATGTGGTGATGTCAAAAATAATTTAAAAAAAGATATCATTTTAATGTATTTCTAAACAAAAAATATTTTTAAAAGCAACCTTAACTACTCTCAAATAGTCACTCCATATTAGCTTTAAGCCTGTGATTCTCAAGTCTAAGTTGCTTTATTACAATTTCCTCATTTCATATATGATTTTTAGCTAACTTTTCTTTTCTTGTTCTTTTTACATAACTTTTTTAGCTCAAAATGCTTTTTTATTTTACATTTTCATCTATTTTTATGGGTTTGGAATGACTAAATCAATGATTATTAAGGATGAGTAGTTATTTGTTATGTTTTGGCACTATTAAATTTATAACTCAGAAGTTATAGGGACCTATCAGCCACTAGTTGTTCCACCAAAATATAAGACTTTCAATTCTATATTATATGCGATATCATCGTCAATAATTTTGCATCCTTGTAATTTCTCTAAAATTAAGCCAAACTATTGATCCTTGTGATACATTCCATATACCTAAATTGTCTTTTCATGATAAAAATATACATGACTAATATACTAGATGAACCATATCAAAGATATTCGTGGAAGTTGACCATATAATATAAGATAAGACTTAGTCACATATAAGTTATTTTTTATCTAAATTTACAAATAGACAACTCATGAAATAACTCTATCAATTTACCCTTAGTATAGGAATGCCATTTTTTTTCTCCACAAACTTGTTTAATGACCCTTCAAGTTATTTAGAAGTTTTTATTCATTAGTTATCATATGGTTGTTATCCATATGTATATCAAGTGAACAAAACATCTTATTGAACCTCTATCTATTCTTTTGCATGGATTGAGGGGTAAAATAGTTTTTGTTATCACCATGACTATTGGATTAACTTATATTTTTATAAGCAAGTTTATCTCCTCTAAGATGATCGAATTGGCTATAGAAGGAAATCATATAAACTTGAAGATACTTAAAGCTAATTTCTTGATTTTATCTAAATTTTTAGTTAGATATTTCATTTTCTAATTAAGCATATGAAATAACCATATGAAATTATCAATAGTTGACATTATATCAATTTATCCTAAGAAAAAAATCTATGACAAAAATCCAAAAAAACTTTGAGAGCTTTTGTAGCTACTTTTTTGCAAATGTTTATTCAATCTTTTAGTGAATGTATAGCAATCATGATTACTTAAATGTGTTAAACATTGAATATTGGACCTAAAAGAATTTTGGATATTAAACTAAGATTGTGAATTTATTTTCTTGATTGTGCCCCAAATTATGTATATGGGACATCATTCTTAATAAACCTTTTGAGATGTTATTAACTCAGTCTAAAAAAATTTCACAATATGATACAAATGAATATATCCTAAAACTACAACAAATACTAAAAAGCATTCTTGCCAAAATAAGATAAAATAAAATAATTAATCAATAATAAATAATAACTATAAATAAAATAAATCACGTTGCACATACTTTTATCTTTTTTTTAAAAAAAATATTATCACCTCATTAGTGACTCCATTGGTCTGATAATAAATTAGAATTTGGTAGAAAAATGAATAAAAAAAGATATTTTCAAAGCACCCATCAAATCATAGATGAGATTTCCTTTTAGAAAAATCATTTTTTCATTAAAAAATTTAACAAAAAAAATAAACAACACAAAGAAAAAAATAATCATTCATAGGGGATAAATTATTGATACAAGAGGGAAAAAACATGATTAATAGTATAAATAATCATAATAATGAAAGTAGGATCATTCAAAAATCATTTTAGGACAAGAAGTTACAATTGATAAGACATATAGTAGTAATTTTTTTTTAAAAAATATGTATGTATTTACATTTAGTACATCTATTTTAGTGAAAGTACTAGAACAAGAATATTGATAAATAAGATGAAAAAAAAATAATTAAAAGCTTGATATCTCATTGCACGATCCACATGAAATATTTAATAACATAATCATAATAAATAAGGCAAAATAGATATATGAGATTCATAAATATCATAAAGTATTGAGACTTTTTATAGTGATTGGAGAATATCCTCAAATATCAAAATAAATTAAATCAAATAATGCATTTGAAAAAATATATCATTAAATGAAAAAAATATGATGTTTATCTAAGCAGCACAAACAACATTTAAGAATTTTATACTAACTAATAGAACCTATAACAAACCACAAGAAATCAATAGACTAAATTTTAAAAAATAAATATAGCTTTATCTTGATACCAAATATATGTAATGATTGAGGAGGTAAATTTTTTTAATCAATGAATTTTATACTTGTGTCTATTCATAGTATTACTTGATTGAGTAAAAAATATATATTTTAATAAATAAACTTAGCAAACACGACTAGATAAATATTATATTTAATCTAAATTTATCTTTTGATTTTTTTGTAATTATTTTTAGTTATAATTTATTTATTTATTGATACTTAGTTCATGACTTATTTAATAGCATGCATGTATAATTTATTTTTTATTTTAATTTGAGTTTTTTAATTGAAAAAAAATAATCCTACTGATGAAGAGGAGCAGGTGGAGTGTGTAGCTGTAACTGCCGTGATGGCAAAGTTGGCAATCATTTTTGACAAAGTTTTATTCATTAATTGACAGGGCTTTACCCTAAGAACCGCTTGCATGTCTTCACAGGATGCTGCTGCTAAAAGTACAACCTGCGTCGGTAGCTGTGGAAAGATTATAACACTTCTACTCCCTCTTGTCTTAACCTAAGCTGTCAGGCACTGTGCATACTTTGGAAGCCTGCACTTTTTTTTTTCTTTTTATTTGTTTCAACCCCCACGACATGTCATCTTTTTTATTATTTTTATAAATGTTAATCTTGGGATTAGATTATGTATATTTTAATTAATTTTTTTATAAATATTAATTAATTTTACAAGGTATAAATCAACAAATATATAAATTCTTTATTGTATTACAACAGGTTCTGAAATCAATAAATTATCAGAGATCAAATCCATTAAACTACAAATAAATTAGAGAGATCAACTTTCCTATGATTTATTAAAATCACATGACACTGAAGTAAAAGGTTTATTCTATTCTAATTTCATATTCGAGTTTTATAATTATTAAAATAATAATTATTAAAAATTTATATAATTATTAATTTTAGAATTCATAAAATTAATTACATCAATTGAATAATTTTTTATAAATATTAATTAATTTTACAAGGTATAAATCAACAAACATGTAAATTTTTTATTGTATTAAATCAATAAATTTACTAGATATCAAACCCATTAAACTACAACCAGATTAGAGAGATCAATTTTTCTATGATTTATTAAAATCACATCACACTGAATTAAAAGGTTTATTTTGTTTTCATATTCGAGTTTTATAATTATTAAAATAATAATTATTAAAAATTTATATAATTATTAATTTTAAAATTCAGTAAAGTAATTACATCAGTCGAATAAATAAGCACAAGCCAATAAAAAAAAGATCACATCATGCTTTTATGACAATTTAAGAGATCGATTTTATTGCTAGCTCCGAGACCACGTAGAGACAACACGTACGCCGCGATGCACCACTAAGAACCCTCCACGGCTCAGCAAAATATAATTGTCAAAATGCGGGGGCCACAGAACGGAAAGGGGTCGATCGATTTTGTGGTGAAGGCACATATGAGACATGATTGATGAGATAGCATCCCGTCCTAAGGCGACAGACACAGTCAACCGTTGACTTCACATTGCTTATGCATACACACACTCTCACAAAAAAAGAAGGGGGGGGAGTAATTTGGAGGTTACCAGCTCAACAACTAGTTCGGTCTAAACAAGCCTCCTTCGTGACTTCAATGCACGCTATCTTGTCGCCCCAGTGGCACCACTTTAGTCTATAGCTAGTTTCCTATAGCGAACTCAGATTTCGGAAAGGATTGAATTTTATATTTGTTGAGAAAAACATTCTAGCCTGGATGATTTCCTATAATATATATATATATATGTGTGTGTGTGTGTGTGTGTGTGTTATATTACTTTTTAATGCACAATATTAAGTGAAAGTTATGTTAATTACACTAAAGAATAAGATTTGAAAATAGCTTGTATATATTACTCTCCGAAAACATTTTATAATTACATATCTTCATATAATATATACTCCTACATTTCTTCATATATATCAGTATAATGATTGTGTTATAATTGTGATCATATCATAACACTGAATGGATTGATTAGGTTATTAAGAATGTATCATTTCTTTCTTATTTTTTTAGCTCAAGCTTTTAGGGCTAGAAATTCTATGAATGCATTAAAGATATGTGAAGGGTATTTTTTAAAATTACTAGGAAAAAAAAGAAACTTATAAACTAGTTTGAAAATATCACTTACAGTCAAATAACCCACCACCGATATAATTTGGCACGGACCAATGACCCAAAATTGAGTGGTACCACCAAATTCGCCTGCGGGTAATTATGTCAGTGTTTATGCATTCAAGTTCACGCGGAGTGGAGATAGCATTAATAACTGGACTTTTACTTCACAATTAAAGATCTAATAAAACCACCACCCTCCATTTGCATATATATATTATGTTAATGCATTTTTTTTTACTTGTTAGTGGGTCTGAAGTAAATGAATCATACTTCAAAGTTGAATGAGCCGAAAGTTGCAACGAGACGTAATCCCCACAATATCTTGGATAACAAGATGGCAACAGCATCGTCTAAGAGGAATGAAAACCAGACACCAGAACACAAACATCGTTTACTAAGTTGAATTTAGATATTAGTGACAAAGTAGCTCATCTAGCTTTCTTGGCAACTGCAGCTAGCAATTAATTCTACTGCAGCTAAATTCTCCGTCAGACAGCTGCATGCCCATCAGGCAGAGGACAGCAAGCCTAACCCCCACGAGACCTGAGCTACAGCCCCGGAAGAATTGAAGTACACATAATACAAACCGAACGAAGATTTTGTTTTGACTACTTGTTTTATGATTGGTGCTCTGCATCCGGAAAAGTTATGGTTCCCATCTCCTCCTGACTCCACCCAATCCATCAATAGAGTGGATTGCAAAAGTATGGTTATTGATTGTGAACCTCACCCTAATTTAACATCTGCTTGAACTCCCGATCAGTAACGTACTTGTTGCATGCTGACAAGAAACAATGTCACAGCACTGGCTTGCGAAGTTTTTGAAATCCACATCCTCTGAAGAAGTTCTTGGCAACCGGGGGCCTGTATATATAATCACCACATTGTTCCTTTCACGGAGTAGTACCAATAAACGACCCGAGCTTGTAACCAAAACTAAAATCCAACCTCGCCCAGATAATAACACTATGTAATGTTAACTTAAAATCTGAAACGCTAATCGGTTTCTACAATAATTTCCCATTCTCGTGGACTAGGAATCATGCCCATTTCCCCCACTCAACCTCTTCTGTAGCAAAGCTTTTAAGTGCCCAGTAGAGAATCCAGTTCTGTAAAAAAAAAATATTTGACAATTAAAAGGCACTTAGAGATTGTTTTGCAAACAAGTCCTGCCATAAAGAAATGTCAAAATATGGAAGAGGCAAATTCATATTAGTAAGTAGTAAATAAAAATACACGATATATCTACAGACTACTATTGCAAATTATCTCAACCGCTCGATGTCATCCATTTTTTTTTTTTTTTTGAGAATGTCAGTATCATCATAATGAAGGCATTTTCATGATACACAATCCAACCAATACTGTTTCATTACAAATTTTAGTGGTGTTTGAGGTAAAGCACTGACGATGAAAGGATGAATTTTGTTGTTCTACTATATGTCAATCATAAACTTTATAAATAATCTATGCAGTAGCGGTAGGCTGCCATAAAAGGGTTGATTTCATAACTCATAACAGTAGTCTATCTCTAGGTTCAGCAACAAAGACAGTATGATTTCAAGTACTTTCAAGTTTCTTGTAAAGATAAAATGTTAGTGCTTAAGAGAAGCAAAGAACCAGAGGGGCAGGGTGGAGAGCAGTAGAAGGCCATGATAAGGCTAGCCAAAGGGGTCTAAAAGTGAGTGTGCCTGCTTGTCAGTAACTCAAGCTTGACTTCTAAGAAAGTTCAACTAATTCTCGTTTGTTTAACAAGAACTCAGTTCATGGTCATAGATCGGATAAAAAAAACTCTTAAACCTAGCTCAATCAACATAATTTACATTCCAGTCACATAAGACTGATATTTCGTTGATTTGGGCAGACATTTAAATTGAAAACTCATTTTGCTAAATAAATATATAAATAGCAGGTTGGAGCAGAGACTAATATTATGAACGTGTGACAAAGCACTTGTTCTGCTTTTCAGGAACAAGAAGAAAGAAAGAAAACTGAATTATAATACGATACAAATATCACTGGGCGTACTATCAAAGCTATGAGCCTAAAAGCAATACGTGTTAGAAATGGATAGTTGTGGTCAGTTACGATTTCCTTGCAGAATTTTTAATTCTTGGTGTCATTGCAGCAATCCCTGCAATATCCTTTGTTTTTCACCATTATAACACTAGCAATTTTTATTTCTTATTTTTTTGCTCAAAGAAAAGAAGAAGAGTCAGGAGCGCACATCAATAACAACAGTCATTCTAAATCTGTTATGTGGCAATTAAATGAAGGAAGTTGAAAACCAAAAGAATCCAATATGCATCTAAAGTAACCAAATGGGATACAGTGGAAAAAGGATTGATCGCTGGTCAAGAGCATACACAAAGAAACTAGAAATAAAAATAATAGCGAATTCCCAACTCTCCCCATCAAAAAGATATAAAATGGTCTAACATGGTAACTGAAATGTCCAATGAAAGAGAGTCAGAATGAAGGAAAGGGCAAATATCAAGTCCAGAGAGTCAAACCAATCTATAAGTGATACCAATAACAACTAACAAGACAACAAAGGAGGGAAGAAAAATGCTTTCAACTAGTTATTAAAATCACAAACAGCATTTTGTTCGAAGTCAAAATGACAAAGGCTCTTACAGATATGAGATGTTTTCAACTTCCTCCTCTTTTTATAACCTTCCTTGTCCCCATGACTTATCACCTTCTGATCTCGTAATGGATGATATTTCAAGGACGCCAACTGTTCCATTGCCATCTCAAGTTTCCACTTCCCGTCGATCTGCATGAAAATGATCAGAGGAATAAGGAAAGAAAGCTTTCAATTTCCACTTAACTGATACACTGACTACTACATAAAGAGAGATCAAAGCTTACATAAGCCTTATCAAAGCCTGATATTCGTTGCCTGCAAAGCTTAAGTTCCATCTCAAGTGAATGAACTCGAGATTCAACAGGAACAGCACTCTGCTCCACTATTTGCTTTTGCCTACCCCTAATAACTTCCGGCTGCCACACATTCAGAGCCACATAAGCTTGCCTGTTTATAAGAAAAAAAAGTTGAAGATTAATTAGTGCATGTGTTCATGTGATGTATGGTGTTTACATAACAATGTTAATGTATAAATGCTTGATCTATGGCATTTACCACTTACCACTACCCTTTAAAACACATCAATGGGTGCAAAAGTTTCAAAAGGCATATCCAAATCATTGAAATTGGGAAAGTAATAAACTGAAATCAAATGCTAAGGGATTGAAATGAGTTTGAAATTCAAGCAAATTACAGGCCTCTGTTATTTGAAACAAATTGCTCTGCTATTCCATTTTTTTCTTTTCTTTTTTTCCAGTCATACTCTAAAATCATTTGCATGATGACATTTAATTGTTCGAATACAAAACGAAATGTAATACAAAAAAAATGAGGAAAAACAATGATTTACCTGGCCTTGTGTAAATTGGACAATTCAGCAGCCGTGGCTCTCATTTTCTCCGTCTCTTGACGCAATCCACTCTCAATTTCTCTTATTTTCCTTTCGAACTCCAAAACTTCACTCTCCTTTCTAAGCACCGCCCTTCTATGCGCCGCAACCTTCCTCGCTTTTTCCCTATCAAACCTAATCCCCCCAAAAGTAATTAATTAATTTGGAACAGTATTAAAATCAAATTCATAATAAAAACAAATAAGACTTCGATTTTGTAATAAGGATACTTGATTTTATAAGTTGATTTAGCTGATGCGGATGTTGAATTGTTGGGGTTTAGTTGATTTGCGGAAGGGAAATCGGAGGAGAGGAGGAGGAGCCAAAGAGAGTCCTCGGAAGATAAACGGTGGAGGCGTCTGCAGGAGATGGAGATACAACACAGATCTTTGTAGCTCAATTTGGAATTTTGGATTCCCATTTCCAGAATTTGTCTCCATAGTTCGTCTGGTACACCTCCCATTTTTTTTTTTAATTTGTAACGGTTTGATACTCCAAGCTTATAGATTGGGTAAACTATATTATTACCCCCTCAATCTTTTCTAATGTTTCATTTTTGTCACTATATTTTATAGTTTCTAATATTGCCCTTATTTTTCCAAGACGCTCCACTATTAAAAGCTAATAAAATTTTACTTTTTCATTTTTTTTACTCACAGTTTGTTTTTTCCCCTCGTTTTAAATGTTTTACATGTGCTAATATATAATTCCAGGTATGTTATCAAATACACTAAAAGAGATCGGTCGAACAACTATAGATGCAGACTCATTTGCACTGTAGAGTGGACATTTGTATTTTATACTTCGCACGTGTACATGTGTCTTTTTTTTTTGCCCTTTGATGAACAGTACATTAAAGAAAAAGCCCCCCGAAAAAGACAAAAAACACCGCTAAACCGAGGGGTTTCGTGGTCATTACGCCCTTCGAACCGGCCCGCCAGCTTGCGGCTTATTTTATTATTTTTCAAAATTGGTTAAATAAGGTTTTAGCCCCTAATAAAATAAAATTGATGACTTGGGCATAGGGGCAGACCGATAATTGACCTCATTTTTTTTTATTTTTTCGGTAACTGTCAGAGTGTGCGGAGCACGCGCTACACGGTTTTCCGCCCCACGCACTGTTCAAGTGGCGCTTGCGGCGTCCTACGGTGGACAGAGACAGGCCTCCAGAGTCTATATAGATGCGCCTCCGCGTGGTCTTTCTACCGAAACGACGCATTTCACTAGACGATGTCGTGGACGTGGCGACGACTGGTTAAAGCTGCTGACCACGTTTCTCTCTCTCCTGCACATAAAAGTGCACGAGAGTCCCCCGGTTTTTGTTCTTTTTCACTTCGGTCCCTGGACTTTCAATTTAGTTTTTGGTCATGATTTTTGTTATAAAAGTTTTCATTTAGTTTGATTGGGTCCTCCAATTAAAATTGATTGAATGTCAATGTTTCACTTGGGTCCTCCTTCTTTTAATTTTCAGATTGGGTTTAAATAATATAATAAATACAGTACAGAAGTTTTGATTTCTTCAATTTGATCCTTTTATTAAAATTGATAATATATTTTATTTTTATTTCGGCTCTTATACTTTTAATTTTTTATTTTAATCCTTTTATTTCTTTTTATTTCTAGAATAATCCCTACTTTTGTCCATATATATATATGTGTGTGTGTGTGTGGGCGCGCGCGCGCGCTCTTAGTTTTGATTTTTAATTTTTGTTATTTTCTCATTTATTAAGGTGATATTTTTTTTCAAAAAAAATAGCTCTTAAATTTTATTTTGTATCTATGATCATTTAAAAATTGATATTTGTGTTTTGTTTTTCTCCATTTGTTCTTTCTTTTAGTTTTTTATTCGTTTTTTTATTTTTATTTTTACGTCAGATGACTTTTTTTTACTTGATAATTTTTTTTTTTTGATCTTTTGTTAAAGTTTTTAAGAACTTTTTAGTCTTTCATTTATTTTATTTTTTCCATTATTAACATAATAATAATTTAATTTTTTTTTCTTCCTTACTCTTTTGTTAATGTTTTTTAGGTTTTTTTTCTCTGAGGATAATTTGATAATTTTTATTATTTTGACACTAATAACAATGATAATTTCTATTTTTTTTATCTTTTGTTGGAGTTTTTAGGATTTTTTTAGTCTTTCTTCTTTTTTTTCATTATTAACACAAAAATAAAAAAAATATAATAATAATAATAATAATAATAATAATAATTTAATCATTTTTCTTACTTACTCTTTTGTTAATGTTTTTTAGGTTTTTTTTCTCAGGATAATTTGATAATTTTTATAGTTTTGACAGTAATAACAATGATAATTTTTATTTTTATTTTATTTTTTTTGTTTGATCTTTTGTTGAAGTTTTTACGATTTCTTTAGTCTTTCATTTATTTATTTATTCTTTCATAATAATAATAATAATAATAATAATAATAATAATAATATTTTAATTTTTTTTCTTACTTACTATTTTGTTTATGTTTTTTATTTTTTTTTCTCGGTATAACTTGATAATTTTTATTGTTTTGATTGTAATAACAATAATAATTTTAGATGTTAAGACTTTGATGTTGCTATTGTTATAATAGAGTATGTTAATATATTTTATTATATAAAAGTTTACATATATAAACATTACATTTTAAGTTTGATCCAGCAAATTTTATAAAAAGTGTTTGTTCAGCCCGTAATATAGGGTGGACAATTTCTTTAATTTCCAAGTTAAATGATTTTTTTTAGCTAATAATTTTTATTTTATTTTTATCATTTTTTTTTTTTGCTCTTTTATTCAAGTTTTTATGTTTTTTTAAGTCTTTGATTTAATTTTGTTTTTTTAATTATTAGTGCAATCATAATAATAATAATAATAATAATAATAATAATTTTAGTTTTTGTTCTTATTTGCTTTTCAGTTTTTTTTTCTCGGGGTGATTTAAATTTTTTTACTATTTTTGCCATGATAGTAATAATTATTTTAAATATTAAGACCTCGATGTTACTGTTGTTATAATAGGGTATGCTCATTTGTCTCATTATATCAAACTTTACATGTATAAATATTTTATTTTAATTTCAACAGTTATAAAAATAATTTATTCGACCCGCACCATTATGCAAACTGACAACATCATAAAGGTTGATATTAATGTTGGGGAAAAAAAACTATGTTTTCCCGTTTTTTTTTTTTTTTGAAAAACTTTGGAGGCAATTAACTATTTTCATCTCTTTGATGTTAAAGCTTCGATATTATTATTGCGGTAGTGTGTATTGATGTGTTCTATCATATCAAACTTGACATGTGTTGATATTATATTTTATTTTTAAATTAGTAAAATCTATAAATTACTGCAAATCCAACAATTATCAAAATTGTTTGCTTAGCTTGCAATGTAGTGCGGTCTATTTTTTATAATTTTCAAGTCAAATTATTTTTTTCCAAGTTAATATTTTATATTTTTTCTTTATCATTTATTTTATTTGTTCTTTATTTTATTTGTTTTATTATTATAATTTTCAAATCAAATCAATTTTTTTTACGTCATAATTTTTATTTGATTTTTTTGTTTGATTTTTTGTTACACTTATTATGATTTTTTTAGTCTTTCATTTTTTTTCATTTTTTTATTTGTTCTTTCTTTTATTTCTTTTATTGTTTTATTATTATTATTATTTTCAAATCAAATGAATTTTTTTACCTCATAATTTTTATTTTTATTTTGTTTGATCTTATGTTAAAATTATTATGATTTTTTAAGTTTTTCATTTTTTTTTGTTTTTCATTATTAACGCAATAATCATAATAATAATAATAATAATAATAATAATAATAATAATAATAATAATAATAATAATAATTTCAGTTATTTTCCTTACTTACTATTTTATTAATGTTTTTCAGTTTTTTCCTCTCGGGACAATTTGATAATCTTTATTGTTTTGATAGTAATAACAATGATAATTTTAGATGTTGAGAATTCGATATTGTTGTTTTTATAATAGTGTGTGGTGATTTGTTTTATTATATGAAATTTTGCATATATAAATATCATATTTGAATTTTGCACCAGCAAATCCTATTAATTTCTTCAATCCCGATAATTATAAATATTGCTTGCTCACCCCGCAATGTAGTGCGATCTTCTTTTTTTTAATTTTCAAGTCACAATTTTTTTGCAGTTAGTAATTTTTTTTTGTTTTATCATTTATTTGATTTTTTTTTGCTCTTTCTTTTATTTTTTTATTGTCTTTTTTTATTTTCAAGTCAAGTAAAAAAAAATTTACCTCATAATTTTTATTTAATTTTTTGTTTAATCTTTTGTTAAAATTATTTGGATTTTCTTAATCTTTCATTTATTTTTGGTTTTTTTTCATTATTAACACAACAACAACAACAACAAGAAAAAGAAAAAGAAAAATTTTAGTTATTTTTCTTACTTGCTCTTTTGTTAATGTTTTTCAGTTTTTTTCTCTCGGGATAATTTGATATTTTTTATTATTTTAACAGTAATTGCAATGATAGTTTTAGATGTTAATACTTTGATGTTACTATTTTTATAATAGAGTGTGATGATCTGTTTTATTATATTAAATTTTACATATATAAATATTATATTTTAATTTTTGACCAGCATATCCTATTAATTTCTTTCATCCTAATAATTATAAAAACTTCTTACTCAACCTGCAATGTAGTGCGATAATTTTTTTTATTGTTTTGACAGTAATTGCAATGATAGTTTTAGAAGTTAAGACTTCGATGTTACTATTTTTATAATAGGGAGTAATGATCTGTTTTATTATATTAAATTTTGCATATATAAATATTATATTTTAATTTTGGACCAGCATATCCTATTAATTTCTTTCATCCTAACAATTATAAAAACTTCTTACTCAACCCACAATATAGTGCGATAAATTTTTTTAATTTTTTTATTGTTTTGACAGTAATTGCAATAATAGTTTTAGAAGTTAAGACTTCGATATTACTATTCTTATAATAGGGAGTGATGATCTATTTTATTATATTAAATTTTGCATATATAAATATTATATTTTAATTTTGGACCAGCATATCCTATTAATTTCTTTCATCCCAACAATTATAAAAACTTCTTACTCAACCCGCAACGTAGTGCGATAAATTTTTTTAATTTTTTTTATTGTTTTGACAGTAATTTCAATGATAGTTTTAGATGTTAAGACTTCGATGTTACTATTTTTGTAATAGAGTGTGATGATCTGTTTTATTATATTAAATTTTGCATATATAAATATTATATTTTAATTTTGGACCAGCATATCCTATTAATTTCTTTCATCCCAACAATTATCAAAACTTCTTACTCAACCCGCAACGTAGTGCGATAAATTTTTTTAATTTTCAAGTCAAATGATTTTTTTCTGGTCAATAATTTTTTTTATTTTTTTATTTGCTTTCATGTTAATGTTTTTAAGCTTTTTTTTAGCCTTTGATTTAATTTCATGTTCTTCCCGTTATTAAAGCAATAATAATATTAATATTAAGAATAATAATAATAATTTTAGTTTTTATTCCTGCGTGCTTTTTTATTAATATTTTTTTGTTTTTCTCTCAGATTTGTTGAATAATGTTTATTGTTTTGGCAGTAATAGTGATGATAATTTTAGAAGTTAATAATTCAATATTATTGTTCATATGATAGAGGATGTTGATTCCTTTCAGTATATCAAACTTTACATGTTAAAATATTATATTTTAATCTCAATAATTGTAAAAATTATTTGTTCCGCCCGTACTACGTCCGCAACGTAATGCGGGCAATATAGCCAGTTTTCTAACTATATATAATTTCATTCAATAAATTTATAATGAATTAGTGATTTAAATAAATAAAAAAATATATATAATATAAATCAGGAGATCAATGACATGAAAGAAAAATCAAAAATAAAATTTTCAATATGAGCAATTATTAAATGATGGTGAGTACACAAGAATCCCATAACAACTCAATTGTTCTCATCATAATAAGTCATAATAAATTTCTTTTAGGTTGCAAGTTAATGAGTTTAAATTAATAATTAACTAATATAAATATAATAATTAAAATAAACTATTAAACAATGTTTAATGTGTCAGAAAAAAAATTAAATTAGAAATAATTTTTTTAACATTAATTAAATAAATAAAATATAATAATAAAAACAAAGTCTTCATTCTAAAATTTTTCCATGTAGTCTAAATTTAATTTTCACAAATTATTGTAAATTACAATCATGAATTTAAACTCATAATTCTCTTTCGTATAAATAAATCACTGAGTTTATCATATATATTTAGATATATTGAGATATCTAGTTTTTCTCTCATCTAGAATCGCAACAAAATTTAATTTATAACTCCAAATATATTAAAAACAATATATGAATGTCTAGATTGATAGATTTGAGAATATTAATCTAGTAATTTTGACTCTCTATAATATCATGTTTCTAAACTTTATTTAATCTAATAATTTAATAAAATATATTTTCATCTATATAATATTTTCCTATAAAATTTCAGCTAGATCCAATATATAGCTTGAAAAATATATTTAGTCTCACATAATCATCAACAAATATTATTAGACTAAATTCAAAACTAATTTGGATGTTCATTTCATAAATTTAGTAAATATCACTAGATTTCAAGTTTAGTCCAATTTAACATGTAAATACATGTTAGACTCATAAAATTAATAACTTTTAAGAGTTAACTCGTAATTTTAACAACCTTAAATACACTATAGAATTATAATTTCTACGAATATTTGTATGATATTATGACTACATAAAATCCATCATCTCAGACATTCGTTCGTTCCAAAAGACATTCTCTCAAACAGGGAGAGGTGTCGTGTTTGATATGCCCAAAAAATGGAAATTTTCAGCTGCACTGCAGAGGATGGCTTGTTTTTTCATTTACTGGCAAATGGGTTGCATAATACTCCAAGGGAATAGTGTCCCTGGGCTGGCTGTTGCCATCTACAAACAAAAGAATATAACACATGAACCTTAAATGAGTTTTGTTGATCACCAAGAACTTTAAAAAATAGTCCTATGCCTCTGATATTGAGATTACCAATTTCAGTAGTAGTAAAGGTTCTTAAACATGGAACAGTGATGGAAATTCTCTTTTCATCAACTTCTAACTGCTGTATGCTAAAAGCGGGATACCACCTCACAATAAAAGAGCAAAAAAACAAGAAAATTACAAGTCATTAAATGGGTGAATAGCTCATAGCTTTTTTGGTATTCAAATCATGCTAAGTAAAATTAACACGCCAGCAGTAACTAAAACACTAGAGTTTTCTCATTCAAAATCCTCAACTCGTAATCTAACATTTCAGAACAAATATGTTGATTCTAATTCTATGTTATGAGCTTATCCAGCTTAAGGTTTAAAAAGAGGATGTTAAGAAGATAGCAATAGCTTTAAAGACAGAGAACATGGTTGTAAAGGTCCACATAAGCAAGCACAAACATATATCTGTGCGGGGGTCTGTTCAGAATAACATGTGACATTGTAATTAAAATTAATTAATTTTCCACATAGCATTTGAAATGCAAGCTAAAAGATGTCAACACACTTCAGAGGTTCAGCATCAGAAAATAACTTCTGAATTTGATAAAGCTAACAACCTTAAATCTGAGTCAGATGACATTCATTGAATTTATCAGTTACTTGACTTTGCTGCATTATCTAATCATGGACTAGAATCACGAGGCCCCTGCATGAACAAAAGGAGTAGAAATTTCGGGGGTTAATACTTACAGTTATGCATCCAAAATTCATGTCTATTTGAAAAAATATTTCTTTGAACAGTAAAAATCTTCTTCTAATAAAACAAAGGATCAGAACATCATCAGATTTGTTGCTGTCCCAACAATATAAGGTTCCATCAATAACCGAGTCAAGAAGTAAAAAATGACACCCAAAGCTATTGAAATTGGGAGAGCTGGCAGGGCCTTGCGCCACACTGACAACAAAATAAGGGTACAGCCAAGTCCAGAAATAATGGCAAGGTAACATGCATATACTGTCATCAGATCATACATTGCAGCCCTGCCCACGAGAACACTGTAAAACACAAAATCTCCAAGACCAAGTTTAATACCTCTACTAGAAACCTCAGAATTCTCCAAGCCATCCCTCATTTGTTCCCTCCCATTCCTTGTTTCTTGTGCATCAACAAGCGGAGACCTTTCCTCATCAACAACTATCTCCGTGTCGTGACCAACCACAGTTGAATACTCTGATGAGCTGCAACTAGATGAGCGCCTCTCATCCATAAAACCCACTGACAGGGACCTCGCCTGTTCATCTCTCCTTTGTACACCTTCCATGTTTCCAAAATTGGTATCCTGAATAACAGTATAGCCTGAATTTGCATGAATTTGACTCTCATTTCGATCTACATTATTACTTGACATAGTCTGCATCTCCACTGACCGAGAGTCTGAGACACCACCAACCAGAAGGTCCAAACTCCGACCCTGCACAATCCCATTTTGTGCAACTGATGGACGAGCCTCATAAACCAATGCTGGAAGTTCCTCATCTCGACTCTGAGCCAACTCCACCAAAATCTTAAGTGGCCCACCAGGTGCCAGAACTGCAACCAAATCATATAATGCCAAAGCTACCAGCAAAGCCCAAGTAGTCCACTCTGGTAAGTTGGTAAACCAAGCTGCCACAAATATCCCAAGTGCCACCATATATCCTTGCCTCACAAAAATTGGTACCCCACTTGAAAACAATGACATTACGCCCACAATTGTAAAATTAAACATCAAAATAAAACAGGTAATTGAATCAACAGGTATTGAAAAATGCTGAATCATTGATAGAAAAATTGAGCCGCCCATTGTACCTGAGAAGCAGCAAGAACACAAAGCTAAGAAGACCACCTCAAATGGAATGTCATTAACAACCACAAGCCCCAATAATAACCCACACAAATCATAACTGAGTCTAAAGGCATTGAAATATGTTAAATGGTTGCGAAAGAGGATCTATCCATCCATCAAGTCACAAAAACCAACAGCATAACACGATCACAAACACAAAATCAAGCCACATGTATGACATGACTGTACTAACATGCAATCATGAACTTGAAAAAGCAACGAGAAAATACATAAACCATTGAATCAAAACTAAAACAAACTACCTCAATCATGCATAACAAATATCAAACTACAAAATGACATCTACAAACAGTTCAAAAAGCACTCCATCAAACTAAAAGAACACATTTAGGAGCTAAATCATCGACAGAATTTTCATCCCAGTTACCCAACTAAAAAACCCAAAATGAACCCACGTTACTTAAATCAACTATCAGCAAAAATACACACAAATGAAGACTCGATACAAAAAACTCACAAAATAATAAAAAAAAAAGTAGCATAATTAACTTTACATCACCATAAAAATAAATAAATAAATAAACACCAACAGTCGAAGTATGGAATGTACCTAACACGAAAAAAGTCGAGAACCGCATGTAATTCTTCAAGAATCCAGTAAAATTGTAGTAATACAAGAGAACAAGAAAAAAAGTAACCACGGCAATCAGAATAACAAACACGAGCGAGTTTAAAAGAGCGCCTTCGAATTTCTGGGAGGTTGAGTCGGAGGGGCTCTCGAGGTAGACGAGGTTAGCAGCGGTGCGGATCGACGGAGCAGAGGCCGTAGAGATAGGGTTCGAAGAGGAGAGAGAGTAGACGATGAGAACAACAAGGAGCATGCAGATTGAGACTGGGGACATCACGCCAATAATTTCGACACCGATTGAATCTAAAATGCTCTCCATTTCTTTGGTTCTGGAATTTTTCTGAGCAGGTTACGGGTGTGGCTTTTTTGTGGGATTACATTCGTCGAAGACTTTTTTAAAAACAATGGGTAAAATGTTTCCTTGTGTTTGGCCCCTTGTTGGCTGATACTGTTTTTACGAGAAATTATTACACCAATATGATTTATCAATTAAAGATTATGAACCAAACAATAATATTATTTTATTATATTATTAAATATATCCATAATAAAAGTACCAACAATTATTTGTTAGGCTTGTGTTATTTCTAGGATAAAATTGAATTTTACCGGTTGGTGAAAACCAGCACAATTTATTTATAATATACTTTAAAATAATAAAATAAAGTTAATATATCAAGTATAAAATTAAAAGATGCATGGAAAAATACTTTTTCACACTCATTATTACTGTGAATTACAAAAATAATTTACAATGTATTTTTATTATTTTAATCTTTTCTAATGATTATTTTTTCAATTTAATCCTTATATAATGTGTTTAAAAGGATTTAGAGATGATAATTTATTTTGATTTATTATTTATATGATTATTGCATTATTAAAAAAAAATTATAACATAAGGTTCATGTTAGAAAAATATCCCAACATAGTGATATAGTCTATTTAAAAAAATTAAATAAAAAATAATTTTTAAAATTAGGTTATTAAATTTAGTGGAACCAATGATTAAATTTGCGAATTTAATGAGATAACCCTGGTTTTCTGAGTTTATTGATTTAGCAAGATAACTCTTTTGTTTGTTCTAATTAACTGTAGGTTATTAAATTTAGTGGGGTCAATGACTAAATTTATGAATATAATGAGATAACCATATTTTTTGAGTTTATTGGTTTAGCAGGATAATTCTTTTGTTTCTTATAATTAACTGATTATGTAATTGTCTATTTTTTTTTATTATATAGTTAAAAAAAAATTGTTTTGCAATAAAACACGTTATTAAACTTTAAAAAGTTCATAGATTTGTTGACAAATTTAGTAAGTTTAACTTTTTCATTATTTATTAATATTTTTTTTAACTCTATCTTTCGATATTAAATTGATTGAGAATTGAATTTTATAATTTATTTCATTTTATTTTTTATAAGGTTATCTTTGTCTTAAAAAAAAGTCAAAGAATTAGTTTGACACTCAATTTTACGATCATCTATTTTTATAATCATATAGTTAAATAAATAACTATTTAAAAAAAAACAAATTATTAATCATAATAGAGTTCATTACCAAATTTGTGGGTTTGACATGTAGATTCAATAATCCAATTTACAAGTTTCACAGGTTCACCTATCAAACCTTATTTATTTTTTAAAGTTTTTGGTGCTTTAGTTTTACTAATTGTTTTCTTATCTTACTATTCTTTAATATTGGATTGGTTGAAAAATAAAATTTCATGGATTATTTTTTTTTCTATTTTTTATAGGGTTATCATGATCTCAAATATATATATATATATTTTAAAGTTAATGCTCAATTTTACAAGTATATATTTTTATCATCAAATTACATAAAAATAATTTACAAAAAAAAAAAGCTATTAAATCTATGACACAAACCGCAGAGTGATTAAGGTTAATCCATCATGGCATTGTTTCAATAATACAAAACAAATTGTCATCTAAATTTTTTTAAAAAAAATTATGTCATGTTTTTATCAATTATACAAATTATCTTTGAATTTCATTAAATTGAATGATTAACTTTAAGCCAACTCTCATGTAATTTAATTTGAAGCTTAAGTTAGACAATGAGTCAAGTTAGCAAGTCTTATAATCATTTACTAGTATAGCTTTAAACTATGTAATTATTTATCAACATGGACTAATAGATGTAATAAATGTCCTATGCTACACTATAATTTGAGCTAAATAAAAAATATGTTCAAGAAATGCTATTGTATTTTTTTTTTTAAATTATGAATTAGGTAATAAACCCAATTAGAATCAATAAAATGATTTTATTTAATTATATGATAAAAAAATAATAATAAATGGAATTTTTTAAAAGAAAATACAATCACAATTGCATGCATAAAAAGAACACTCTTCAAAAAAGATATTAAAAAGCTCAATTTCAATACAATTCAAGGGTAAATGGTAAAATTAAAAAAATTCTGATCTAGTATAAGTTAACCCGTTAAACTCACAATCCAAATTATAAGGCTGAAATAACCTCATAGAAAATAAATTGAAATAATAACAATTCACAATTCCCAAGAATCCTAATTCCTAATATAAAAGGATGAAATCAAGAGAAAAATCAATTAACATAAACAATCCTAAAAACATAAACCACTTGCAAAGCTTAGTAAGTTCATGAATTCTAGTGAATTAGATCATTAGAATGCGATAACCTAATAAAAAGCAAAATATAAAGAATAGTAAAGTTAAATCATCAAACAAATCAAATATAAAAGGATAAACTAAAAAAAAATATTAAAAAAAAAACTAGAAAAAATTGAGCTAACCTATTAGGCCCGCGAACTAAGTCATGTGACTAGGATAATCACATAAAAATAAAAATAAAAATAAATTGTAAAACCAATTTTTTAACAAATATGATGTTGAATAATAAAATAAAAAAAAAATAAAGTCCAATTATCAAACAAATCAAATGTAAAAAGATGAAATTAAAAAATCTTAAAAAAAAAACAACTAAAAAAATTTAAATTAACTTAAGCTAACTTGTCAGACCTGCGAACTAAATCATGTGACTAGGATAAATTTCATAAAAATAAAAAAGAAGAAAATCATAAAACCTAGTTTTTAACAAATCTAATGTTGAATGACCAAAGTAAAAAATAAAATCAGAGAAAAAAAAGAAGGTAAAAAAAAAACCCAATGTCAACCAAAATTAACCTTACAACCCTATAACCCAAGTAATGCAAAAATGATTTTCCGATCATAAATTAATTAAACCTAATTTTTAATTATTAAAATATTAAAAAATAAAATTAAAATTCATTTTTTTCTCAAAAGAACTCAAAGTAAAAAATAGCAATAAATAATAAAAATAAAATTACAAGTCACCTTTTCTCTTTTTGCTGGGCCAACATGAATGCAAGGAGTGGAGATAAAAAAAAAAAGGGAGGAGAAAAAACATTACGAGCGAAGAAATGACAAGCCCTTTCTTACGAGCAAGGATTCTAGCAAACATCACAGTGGGTGACAAATGATTTAGAGAGAGAGATGTTTACTGATTACCATTCCCAGGCTAGAGATATGTTCATGAAGATAGGCTGGCATAACTTTACAGATGACCATCTTAGTGAAGAACACCTCTGTGAAGCCATGATCCTCTCCTGGGCAACGCATGCCTCGCATGAATGGGTTAATAGAAGACTGCGAAATGCTAAACCAGCCATAATCACCTTTATAATTGTGGAAAACAATTCCAGCATCTGAACTGCCTTCAGTTTTGCATGATGCCATACTTCATTTACATTGATCTTCACGATCTAAACATGCAAAAAATTTCAATTTATTTCTTCAAGAAATTACAATAATTTTTATTTATATATATAACCTATTTCTTATTATTCTAAAGTATTTTTAATATAAGAATATGACCAATAAATTTTATAGTCAGTTTTCAATATATAAAAAAGATCAATTCTAACAGTTTTTATAAAAAAAAAATTTAGCAGCAACAACAGTCAATCGCTTTATAGTGGGAAAAAAAAAGTTTCTAATAAATTTTATCAACTATATTTTTACTCATTAAGTATTAAATTAATAAAATACAATACACATAAAATGAATCAAATATTTTTAAAAATAAAAAAGCCTAGCGCATCGCGCGGGCTAATCCACTCATATATATATATAAAATGCGTCCTGGTTTTACTGAGCGAATCCACAGTAAATATTGCATATTAATACAAACTAACCTGAAAAATGAAAGATATGTTGCGATAGCTAAGTTGGTCTAAGGTGCAAGTTTTTGTCGGGCATGGGTTCAAACCCCACTGTCAACATGTTTCTGTTTTGCTAAATCCACATTACATTACCTACTAATAAATATTTTCGGGAAGAAAGAAATTGATATTGCGATGGCTGAGTTGGACAAGGTGCAGGTTTTGATCGGAAAAGCGTGGGTTCAAATCCCACTCTTGATATATTTTTATTTTGTTTAGAAATGTGTTTGATTTTTTTTTAAAATATTCTTTATTTAAAAATATATTATTTTTTTAAAAAAATATTTTTTATTTAGAAATATATTAAAATGATAATTCTTTTTAATATCAGCACATGAAAATGATCTAAAAACATTATAAAAAAAGTTTGGACAGTGTTTGTTTTCTATCCGTATATATTTATTTATGTTTTTAGATTATTTTTATCGGTTCATTTTTTTCAGGATTTTATTATTATTCGGTTCTATTTTGAAATTTTAATTTAAGTTCGTGATAATTTTAAAATTAATATTGCTCATTTTTCTTCTTTTTTTGTGTTTTTTTGTTATTTTATCTATTTTTCGGATCAGATAATTTTAAGATTTTATTGTTTGTGCAATAATAATGATTGTTTTTTTTGTTAAAATATTTTGATTTTATTTTTATTTTTTGGGGGCAATTTAACGATTTTAATTGTTTGAACAATAATATTGATAATAATTTAAATTATTATAGTGATGAAAATGACGGTAATGTAAGGATGAATTTTCAATTTATGTTTTTATCTCTTTGTGGATAGAAAATTAACTAATTATTTTTGTTATTTGATTATTACATGTCTTTTCACAATTTATATTTTGTTTTTTAATGTGATTTAATTGAATTATAAAATGAATTAATCTTAATACAATGAATTTAATCATTCACATGACTAAATCTTCTTGCTTTTTTAATGATGATGATAATTTTATGTTGGTTATTTCGTTGAAATTTATTACACAAAGAAATTTATATTTTATAAAAAAAATTGCACTTTAGAAAAATTCTGTATAAATTTATTAATTTGACTAAATTTATAGTATAACAAAAAATATATAATTAATATTTTTTATATTGAAAAAAATATGATATTGCCCGTAACGAGACGCGGGGGCATAGGCTTAGTATATATACAAAGAAAGATGCATTAATTAATAAAAGAAAATCTATACTAACAATTATATTCTTTTTTATATTAATTTATAATTAAAAAAATAAAAAAGATTGAATATCTATTTTTATTAATATATAATTAAATGGATTAAAAAGAAAGTTTAAGAGTGTTTTACGTCATGAGATCAATCTTTGATATTATCATTTACATCTGTCTTTGAGCTTTCCACTTTAATTCTCACTTCAAGATTTCGAGATTGAGAGAGAGAGAGAGAGAGAGAGCAGTTCGTCTTTTTAAACTGTGCATTGAGGGTCCTAACTCAAGTTTTGAGAATCAGCAAAACATCATGGTGATAGTGGAAAGGCAGGCATAGAAGCATGTCGAAAAAGAGAAAAGGAGAAACTGCAAAATCTCGAACAAAGAAGAAGGCCTTGAGATCAAGCGAAGCACAACCAACATGCAAACAGCTTACATCTACAAAAAAAAAAAAAGGCTGCAACCAACCTTAATTATAATTCATCAAATCAAAAGGGGATTTTCGTCAATAGAAACCATAAAACTTGATATCTTGCTGTTATTTTACAGTACTTCAGGGAGTATTGCACATGCAGAGAGAAGATGGTCACTGCAAAATGGTGTTTCCTTTTTGACCAATATCAATTACTATTAAAAAGAAACGAATGGCAGTAGAAGTATCATCTTTTAACAACCACAACCCACCAAAACTGCGATCCTAAAGATAAAACTAAAAGCACAACAACGCAGCTTATGCTTGCAAAACTGAGTCTAGGCTATCTTGTCTTTTAAGCAGACTCCTCTGTGCTGCCATCTTCATTCGTCCCACTTGTAACCTCAGCTTCTTCCTGTGATTCCTCTACTTGTTCAGGTTTCACAGGCCCTGGACCAGCAGATACTTTCACCATTGATGGACGCAAGAGCCTGTCACCAAGCTTAAACCCCTTGCGATATTCTTCAAGTACAATACCTTCTTCAAATTCAGCTGAGTCCTCACGCATAATAGCTTCATGCAACTATCACAACAGAGGAAAATTTTGATTTGTCAGAAAATTGCCCAAAATCTTCTATCTTAAATAAAACAAAAAAAACAAAACAAAACAAGCCAACTAACATCCTTGGAATTCACAGAAACAAGCTTACTATACCATCAAAGCATGAGAATTTACACAAAAATCTGGTAAAGGTTTGGTTCTTGCCTACCTCTTTTATATGCAAATTCATGCTACAAGTACAATATGAAGGTCATTTATATATACATTGCTACACATTCAAACTCACCGAGTTGGCTCGAAATAAGCAAAGACTTGGTTTGAGTTAAAAGCGTATCCAAGCCTTCATAAAACCAGAACAAACTTGATCAAATTTTCGAAAAAGTTCATCACTACTTGACTGAATTTCGAGCCAACTCGGTACCTCGCCTGCATTAAGCCAACGATCCACATGACTGATCATTATGCCAATCAATAAAAGGGTAATAATTTTACATAAGGGTTCCCATTTCAACAAGACCAGTTAATTATCCAGGCATGCATATAGTTCATTGCATACTACAATGACAGTCTTTCTTAAATCTACACGCATCATTTTTACCATTCTTTCCCAAACCTTAGTAATTATATGTTGTCATGTATACTGAAGTTGAGTTCAGTTAGGCTAAGCAACTCACCATTGGATCAAAGGGCTTCCCAGTAGTCTCCACAGGTACAACACCAAGCGAACCTAAAATTTCCATGAATTGCTTGTATATGTTCTGGTAGCTGTTGTTGATCTTCTCTTCTCCTTCTGTTGCTGTCTTAATCTGGGTCTTAGCTCTCTCAAAATTATCCAAAACAGACAACAGATTCTCCACAACTTCCCCTTGGGCATTTGTTACTAGTGAGAGGCGTTCTCTGTCTGTCCGCTTCCGAAAATTATCGAAGTCTGCACTAATCCGAAGAACCCGTTCCTTTTCCGTCGATAATTCTTCAGTCAAACTGGCCACTTTCCTTTCAATGTCAATTTTCTCATCTTCAATGGATTTCAAAAATGCTTCTATTTCAGCAATTACTGATTCATCATTACTTGCCAAAGCTTCTTTGTAAGACCGGAGGGAAGCCATGACAACTGAGGATGTGTCCTCAGCATCAGCAACCTCATCACTGCTTGCAGCATCTTCCTCCTCGCCAGCAGCATCTTCCACCTCCACAGCTCCATCAGATGAGTCCTGCTAAATAAATTTATCAACTAATGCATGTAAGCAAGAAACCATCTCTTTAAACAGCACAAAAACAGAATTTATCACAAATCAATAATTTGTACTGTCAAGTCAGATCTAGAAAATCAAAATACCAATAAATCCAAATATAAGTTATTGAAAATAGATAAAACATAGTTAACCAGTGCATCAATAAAGTTGAGCTTACACAACATCACAGGTCAAGCAACAATCAATAATATTAATTTTGTATGGTACATTTAAGTTCTCTGTGATCACATGTTTCCAGACAAAACATGTTGGCAGAGCCAACATCCTTGCAAGCCAGCTAGAGAATCACAATTATGTTGAAGGCATATAAATGAATTAGAATTCTTTCCCTGCCAAGCAAAAAAGAAGGAATAAAGGACTGCCAAATAACAGAGAAGGAAAAAAGCCCAGGCCATTCCTTCCTCATCCCAATAACACTTTGTATCAAGTCTTCTAACAGCAAGAATAATAGTGAAAATGATCCCAAATCAACTTTGAAAAAGGCAAAGGTCATCGTAAAGGAAGAAAACCACTGGCAACAAACTGACAGTCAAATTGCTTTAATTTGTGACGTCATGTGCCTTGTATTCCTGAAAATATCCTTCAGGGTTTTTAAAGCTCTCAAAACAAAGTCTATCAAACATCTCCTTCTAGTGTGGTGCATATAGAAGTTCTCAAGATACAATCCATCAAATGTCTCCTTAGATAAGGGATGTGTAAGCCTAGTAAATGAGTCAAGTGTAAAATAAAAACATGTTTGCTATGTTTGGGAAGCAGTAAAACTGAAATTTAGGCTCACTTAGTGTAGCCAAAAACCAAAGAGTTCCATGGGGCTCCTAATGCATGGGAAAGGAAAACTAACTCTGAATTAAGTTTCACTTTTTACAGGTAATTCTGAAACTACAACACCTCGATAAGCAATCAGTCTCCTATGAGTGGAAATTGATATTGATTTGAGAGAACAAGTAGCTAGTTTGCATACATTGAAGGTTAATTTAAATGATACTATAATTTTCACTGATAAACCAAAGTTAAATTGAAGCTTAGCACTTTTTAACACTTTTAATCCTTGTTTGGCATTTCAGTCTAACCACGATTTTAAGAAATTTTGATTTTTTTTTATTTCAAATTTATTTCTTTATGTTCTTATGGATTTTAATATATAAAAAATATATTATTTTAATACATCTTCAAGAGAAAAAAAACATTTTGAAAAGCAACTTTTACCACCCTCTCAAAAAAAAACCCAAAGATCACATTTGTGCTTCGCTATAAGAAATTTTCAAGGCATTGTATGAAGTGGTTGGTTGCAACCATAGACCTTGAGAAATCACAGCAAATCTAAAAGTTGAGAAATCATCAGCAAATGGAATCTTTCTTTCTTGTTCAGTAAAAGAATCGAATATAGACATCAGAAATATATGTGTGTGTATCCTAATCTCCCAAAACAAATTCCATTAGAACCCTATCCACCCTTCTTCACTCTCCAACAAAGGAATGCAAATAATTCAACACAAACTTGATATTCAATATTTATTTTGCAATGCCAAACACCTCAAAATCCCAGCTACCAGTGTGCTTCCTTCAGTCAACTTTTCTGTTCATCAAAATACAGCTTTCATGATAACCCCTAAAACACTTGATATCCCTCTTCGAGGTCTTCAAAAATGAAAAATACCCAGTAAGTATAATCCCAACTTTCTCACAAACTATGTCCACTTCTTTTTATCATTCAAATCTGAATTGCCTCCAAAACAATATAAGCAAAGCAGCGAAATAATAAAACCAAACCAGTAATTAAATAATAACAATACCTCAATTTCTGGTTCTTGAATTGTCTGCTCGGTTTCGGTGGTTTCGGTTTCTCCTTGTGAAGAAAAAGGAGCGAGCTTCACGAACCGGAGGTAATGTTTGGTGGGGAACTGGAGTGAAGGTTTGGTAAGGGAGAAATTGGGAATACTTCTGTTGTTGTTGTGGCTAAAAGAAAGGCAAAAGGGATTTGCAGGTTTTAAGGAAATGCTGCTGATGTTGATAATCCGTGGCGCACTGAACGGCGGCGTTTTGATTACAGTGGCCATTTTCGTTTTGGAGCAGAAAGAGGGGGGAGATAAAGTGGTTAACTGGTAAGAGGGAGAGGAGTACTGTCTAGAAGAGAAGATAGAGTTAAGGGTTTATTTAATTAAGGAGGAGGGTCTTTGAATTTTATGTGAGCCGTTGGATGGACTCTTGGTATTTTAATCGGATGGCGTCCCTTTTGTTTTCAATCATTTTTCTTTTCGTTGAGAATAAAATTCTAGGCTTCCCCATATGAGTCCTGATACTTTTTCGTTTTTTTCATTTAGGCCCATGCAAGAGCTCTTCTTTAAACCAAGTAATTTCATCAGTTTATAGTTCTGGAGATCAGAACTCCTGATGGATTGATTGATAATCTCCATTGCTTTAGGATAATCTCCTTTGTAAAATAATTTAAAATATTACAGTTGTTTTTATATTTTTATAAAAAAATTGTAATATTTTTTAAATTATTTTAATATATTTTTAAATAAAAACATTTCAAAAAACTTAATTAGTTCTTATTGTGCTTTATCTAATTGACTTTCAAACTTAATCTTTGCATTAATTAAATGCTTAAATAACTCAAATATGTCTTTCAAAAGTTTAATTAAATCCTTAACCTTAATAATTCTTTCAATTTTGGTCAAATTTAGATTTAAATCTCAATCTTCTTTCTCTTTTCATCCCATCTGGTCAAATTCTTTGGTCATTCTTGGAGTCTTTTGCATCTCTAAGGTTCATCTATAATGTTATAGAAAATATTTTTGAATTTTGAATTGTTATTTTCTTTTATTTTTGAATATGTATTTTGATAAAGCAATTTCAGGGGGTTCAAACTTTTCAAATCCAAATTATTTTGAGTTTATATCCATAACAAATAGCCAATCCCTTTTACTTTTTTTAAAACAATTAGGATCATCCATTATTAATTATAGTTTAGATGTTTTATTTAAAAATAAATGAGATATTGTGTAGGCCGCAATAAATTTTATTATTTAATTAGTAAATTCAATTAATTTAACTAGTATTTAGATTCGAATTGCTTTGCATTGTCTAAATGAAAAATTATTTAATTTCACTAGTATTAAAATAAAGGAATAAAAGGAGGGGAGGTTATTTTGAGATATAAACAACCTAATTAAAATAAATTAAAAGTTTTAGTTTGGTGAAAGTCATATTATTTTAATTTGAAAATGGAAGGTGTCATTTTAGATACCCTTTCCATTTTAATGGTTAAGGAATAAAGTATCATCAACGATCATCAAAAGATATTGGATTAATGGAACAAACAATATCATTCAAACCTCTTTCATAGGTTCATATCATTTGTGTTTTAAATTTTCATCATATACGTGAAGGAACAATTATGAATTATTCCATAGCTTTGAAATTTGAAATTCAAAAGTTGATCTCTTGGTGTCCTGAAAATATTCTTGAATTTTAAAATTATTATTATTATTTAATGTATTTTAAAAAAAAATTAGAAGTTCAAAATTCTTAAATTCTTAAAAATATTACAATAAAAATCTTATATCTTACTAACTTTAATGGATGTTATTTGTCTTCGGATAACAGACGCCAATTAGCATCTCGGGCAACTTCTGACAATGTGAAAATGCAATGAGTTATGCTACCTTCACAAGGTCAATCTAGTTGTTTTATTTATTGGTAATTGTTTTATTCTTTAACTTTAAATTAAAAGAAAAAAAGTATTCTGAAGTCAAATGCTCTTAGATGGGCAACATGAAGTTAAATAGAGAGAGAAATCTTATCTTGAGCAACTTCTGGCAGTGTGAAAATGCAATGAAAGATAATGAGGCATTGTTCCAATGCACAATGCAATGAGTGTGGGTGAACAATGTTCCTAATTGTAGCATGGTGGATTTGTGGTTGTACAAAGACAAAACCCATTAATTAAATGCAAGGCTGCATTAATTGGACGCAGATGTTGAGTTGTTTCTTAGGGAGTTCTAGACACGTGAGAATAACAGTGCATGATGATGATGAGGGCGTGTAACTGGCTTTAAGTCTTGTTAATTCTAATTAGATGGCAGATAGCATAAACAATGAGATTGACTAGTAGATTTCTCATTCAGGCGGTAGCCACCATCAACATTTTGGGTAAAGCAAATGAGGTCGCAACCATGTTCTCCTTTAGCTTTCCTAATAAAATCCTCTTTACAATGTAATGGACATGGTTGAAACATTGTTAATGCTAACGGGAAGAGAATAAGGGAGGGAGAGAGTGATGTAGTGTGGTTGATGGACCTCTACAAATGCTGGTTTTCATTAACGAAAATTGCTTTGCCCTCTTTGTAGTTATTTTCCCTTGTATTTTTGACGAAATAAAAATGCACTAAGTGCATTGAGTGTGGGTGAACAGTGTTCCTAATAGTAGCAGGGTGGATTTGCGGCCACACAAAGACAAGATGCATTAATTAAATGCTAGACTATATTAATTAGATGGTTATGTTGAGTTGTTTTTTGGGGAGTGTGGGCACGTGACAGTAGCAGTGCATGATGATGATGAGGGTGTTTAGCAGGCTTTCAGTCTTGTTAATACTAATTAGATGACATGAATAATGAGAGTGATTTACTGATTTCTCATTCGAGCAGCAGCCAACATCAACATTTTGGACAGAGCAAATGAGGTCATAGTTATGTTCTCCTTTATGTTTCCTGATAAAATCCTCTTTACAATGCAATGGGCATGGTTGAAACACTATTAATGCTAACAGGGAGAGAAAGAGGGAAGGAGATAGTGATGTAGCGTGGTTGATGAACCTCTGCAAATGCTGGTCTTCGTTAATGGAAATTGTTTTGCCCTTTCTATAGTTGTTTTCACTTGCATTTTTGACAAAATGAAAAAAGAAAAGGAAATGCAGTGTCAACAATTTTTTTTCTCGGGCAATTGAATAAAGAGAGAAATCTATCTCGAGCAATTTTCTAGTAGTGTTAAAATACAATGAAAGATGTGCAAAAATGCAATGAAAGATAATGGTTGCACTGTTCCAGTCCACAATATACTGGGTATGGGTGAACAGTGTTCCTAATGAAATTAATTAATTCTTGAAATTTGTTTTACGACAACGATTTATTTTTTAGTAAACTAAAGATATTTGTTAATTCATTACAAATATGTGAAAGTGGTTTGATGCATATTTTCTATCCATACTGCATTTGTTTATTGATGGGTTACATTAGCTAAATTCAAAATGTTGGTGGCCTATAACCTAAGATAAAAATAAATAGCGCATAAGTTAAAAGAAAGTTAAAGGAACCCTACATATATATATATATATGAAATTTTGTATTTGAGAATTTATTGAGTAATGGTAGAAGAAATTAAAATGTCATAAAAACACTTAAGTAAGAGAAACGAAGACAGTAATGCCATATATAATCATTTTTTACACATACCAGGAAAGTAAACAGAGCAAAATTGAACCTAACCAAAAATCAAACCAGCAAAAAGGCAACAACAACTGACACTTCAGCAACAAAAAAGAAAAGTGCAATTGTAAATAGCGTAAGAAGTAATTTTGATGGTGGTGTAATCATTGTAGGAAGTGATTTTGATGGTAGCATAAAAAACAAAGATAATTATGTTACATATCATAATTTTTTGTACATGTCAGGAAAGCAAGCGAAGCGAAATTGAACCTAGCAAGAAATCAAACTGGCAAGAAGGCAACAACAGCTAACAATAAAACAAAATTGCAATTAAAATCATTGTAATTTTTTTTATGGTAGTGTAAGAAGTTAAAAAAAAACCACACATTGCAAAGAAAAAAAAATGAATTATCATGTTTAAGAAATTAGCAACAGACAAAAAAGTAAATTAAGCAAACCTCAATTCCAACAAAGTAGCAACCCAACCTAACCATCCAAGAAATAAGCAACACCAAGCAGAAATTGATGATTAACAAATGATCTATCATAAGAACATGAAGCAAGACCAAGATAGAGACATAAGAATAAACATAGCAATAAACGCAACAGCAACAACAAAATAATTAACACAATCTTGCTAAAATAATATAAAAGTAGAATAAAAGCAAAATGGTTGAATTTTCAAGCGTTATGTATACATATAACAATCATTCTA
The DNA here is from genome assembly GCA_015731905.1 of Salix dunnii. Taxonomy (NCBI): domain Eukaryota; kingdom Viridiplantae; phylum Streptophyta; class Magnoliopsida; order Malpighiales; family Salicaceae; genus Salix; species Salix dunnii. Next base: position 5,251,827 of record CM027671.1, read on the forward strand.
AAGAAGCTCGCAACAACAACAACAAAACAATTAATGCAGTAGCAATATCAAAACAATTAATGCAAACTGACCAAAATTATATCGTACTAAAATAAAAGCAAAATGGTTGGAATTTAAATCCTTGTGTGTGTGTGTGTGTGTGTGTGTAACAATCAATTTAGAAAAGCTCATAATGGCAGCACCAATAACAAAACAATTAACACAGCAGTAATAAAATAATTAACGCCATCTTGTCAGAATAATATCGAAGCAAAATAAGAGCAAAATGGTTGGAACTTAAAGAGTTATTTATATATAGAGCAATTAATTGAAAGAAGCTCGCAATGGTAGCAGTAATAACAAATCAATTAGCGCGGCAGCAATAACAAAACAATTAACACAATCTTGGAAGAATAATACCATGTTAAAAAAGAAGCAGAATGGTTGGAATTTAAAGTGTCATGTATGTATATAATAATTATCTAAGAGAAACTCGCAATGGCAGCAACAACAATAAAAAAATTAAAGTAAAAGCAACAACAAAACAATTAACGCAACAACAAAAACAAAATAATTAACGCAATATTGACAGAATAATGTAATTTGAAACTAAAAGCAAAATGATTGGAATGTCAAGCATCACACACACACACACACACACACACACACATATATATATATAACATTCAACAATTAACACAACAACAACGATACAATTAATGCAATGTTGCTAAAATAATAATGTGACAAAATTAAAGCAAAATTGTTGAAATTTCAAGTGTCATGTATATATAGAAATCAATTTAGAGAAGCTCAGGATGGCAATGACACCAATAAAACAACTAAGATGCCATTTGGCTCCGCGGGTCACGCTGCGTTTGTGTTGAACCGCATAGCCAAATGCAGCTATTACCAAACGGGACCCCAGTTTTTTAATGTGGGTCTCACCAAAAAAATAGCCACTATGCCGCAGCTGCAAAAGCACCTGAGCGCTACTTTTATAGTTGCGGCGCCTTGAAAAAAAGGAAAAAGGCATCAGATGAGAGTGTTGGAGTGGGTGTGCTCGTTGAATCGAGAGTGTTAGTTGGGGTTGTCTTTGTATGTGTGTGGGTGTGCTTGTGGGGGCTAGGAACGAAGGGAGAGGTGGGTTTACTTGCTAGGGTTATCTCTATGTGTGGGTGTGGGGGGGTTGGGAGTGCTGAGGGGAGGGGGGCTGGGAACAGGCTGTCTAAGGGAGAGTTGAGGGGAGGGGGGTGGGGCATCTTTGTGTGTGTGTTGGGGGGGCTAGAAATGGGATGAGATGAGGGGAAGGACATAATATACATATATTGAAAATGATGTAATTATATCAAAAATATTTTTTTTTATTTTTATTAAAAAATACCTCAAGTAAAAAATTATATATAAAATTAATAATTATATTATTGGAGGGTTTTTTAAAAGCAATTATTTAATTATATAACTTACTCCTATTAATTGTATAATCAATTGCATAATTAAATTATATATAATATAATTACACTATATTTAAAATAATATATAAAATAAAGATATTTTACCAGATGTTATTCTTCAATCACATAGTCAGGAATCGCAGACGCGTTCATATATGAATTTAGTTCATGATGAAATTGCAAGTAGTTTGATGAGATAATAAAAATAACTGTTTGATTTACTTGAATTATTAATTACATTTTATTTTTATGATTTTTAATCTCTCTCTCTCTCTCTCTCTCTCTATATATATATATATATATATATATATATATATATATATTGCGTGTGTGTGTATTCTTTAAAGTACTTTGAAAAGTATGGCAACCAAACACACAAAATTATTTTTCATTAAACTCAAATTCAACCACAATTTTAACCAAACATTAAAATTCCAGTTATGAACTGTAGCTAAAATGTTTTTAATGAAACTGTTTTTTTTTCAACCTCAACCACAACAACAACCACATAGCCAAACACACTCTAACACATCAGCAACATCGAAATAATTAACGCAATTTTTCCAAAGCAATACCACAACAAAATAAAAGCCAAATCTTTGTAATTTGAAGTGTCATGTATATATATAACAATCAATTTGTAAGGCTCGCAACGACAACATTAACAGTAAACACAATTAACGCGGCAACAACCACAAAATAATTAACATAATCTTGCTAGAATAATATAACATTAAAATAAAATCAAAATCTTTGGAATTTCAAGCCTCATGTATATATACAACAATCATTTTAGAAAATCTCGCAAAGACAACAACAACAATAAAAACTTAAAGCAACAACAACAAAACAATTAACACAATGTTGCCAAAATAATATAACAACAAGAAAAAATAAATATTTGGAATCTAAAGTGTTGTGTGTATATATAACAATCATTTAAAAAAGCTTGCAACGACATCGGAACAATAAAACAATTAATGTAGCAACAACAACAACAACAATTAATACAATCTTGGCAGAATAATATTACAGTGAAATAAAAGTGAAATTGTTGGAATTTAAAGCGTCATGTATATGTATATTAATAAATTAAGAAAAAATCGCAATGGCAATAACAATAACAAAATAATTAACACAATCTTGATAGAATAATGATACATTCAATTAAAAGCAACATGCTTGGAATTTCATGCGCTATGTATATAAATAACAATCAATTTAAAAAAGCTTACAATGGTAGCAGCAAAATAAAACAATGAATGCAATAGCAATAACAACTGGAAATGACAATACCATAGGGGGCAATGACAACACCATTAGTAAAACAATTAACAAACCAAAATAACAATTATTTAAGGAAATATAGTAACAACAACAACAACAACAACAAAACTATAACTACATCAACAATAATAATTGAAACCAAAACCAACGAACAAAAAAGGAAGAAAAAGCCTTGGAGTTACAAAACATCAAGAACATTTACGACCTGCATGTACAAAATATGCAAATATGACATTTCTGATTTTTGTGGCATAAGCTTTAAAGTTTTGGAAGATTATGTTAATCGCACGATAGAATCGATTAATTAAGTTAATAGTCCAGGATTTCCCTGCAACCTTTTATCCCAACAATATCATAGCAGAACATAAAAGAAATGGTTGGATTTTAGCGTCATGCATATATAAACAACAACCAATTTAGGGAACTCAAAAAACACAACAATAGTAACAAAACCACAATCGGCAAAATGATAGTGAACCAAAGGATATAATAAGGAGGCAAATAGTGAATCATATAATTGAAAATACAAAGGTGAAACAAAAAAGAGCAAAAAAGAAAACCTAAAATCAAATGCACGAAGTGAATTGCAAAGAAATACAATGGTGAGGACAAAAAGACGAGTAATTGGAGAGTTCCCTTGATACTGAACTGCCCTCACCTTTTGACAGAGATGAACGTGAAGCATCTGGATGACCATTTGTTTTTTTAATAAAGCCATTGCACCTTCGATTTCATGACAACCTCATCCTTCCCAGGCTTTTGACTCAACAAAGGCTCGTAAATTGCCGCAAGAGATATTCTCAATTGTAGCAAGGTGGATTTGCGGTCACGCGAAGACAAAACTCATTAATTAAATGTAAGACTGCATCAATTGAACACAGATGTTGAGTTGTTTTTTGGGGAGTTCTAGGCACGTGATAGTAGATGTGTGTGACGATAATGAGGGCATTTAACAGGCTTTAAGTCTTGTTAATACTAATTAGATGGCAGATGGCATGAACAGTGGGAGTGATTTACTGATTTCTCATTCGAACAATAGACACCTTCAATATTTTAGGCAGAGCAAATGAGGTCGCAACCATGCTCTCCTTTAGCGTTCTTGATAAAATCCCCTTTACAATACAATGGGCATGACTGAAACACTATTAATGCTAATGGGGAGAGAAGAAGGGAAAGATGCAGTGTGGTTGATGGATCTTTACAAATATTAATCTTTGTTAATAGGAATTGTTTTGCCCTTTTAGTAGTTGTTTTCCCTTGCATTTTCAAAGAGATGAAAAGGAAAGGGAAACACATTGTCACTTAAAATGGTGAAACACACAACTACAATGGATGTTGTTTGTCTTCGGATAGTAGATGCGAATTAGCATCTCGGGCAGCTTCTATCAATGTGAAAATGTAATGAGTTATGCTACCTTAACAGGATTATTCTAGTTGTTTTATTTATCGGTAATTGTTTTTTTCATTAACTTTAAATTAAAAAGAAAAAAAAGTATTCTGAAGCCAAATGCTCTTAGATGAGCAACATGCAGTTGAATAGAGAGAGAAATCTTATCTCGGGCAACTTCTAGCAGTGTGAAAATGCAATGAAAGATAATGAGGCATTGTTCTAGTGCATAATGCAATGAATGTGGGTGAACAGTGTTCCCAATGTAGCATGGTGGATTTGCGGCCACACGAAGACATAACCCTTTAATTAAATGCAAGATTGCATTAATTAGACACAGATGTTGGGTTGTTTCTTGGGGAGTTCTGGGAGCGTGACAATATCAGTGCATGACAATGATGAGGACATTTAGTTGGCTTTAAGTCCTGTTAATTCTAATTAGATGACAGATAACATGAATAGTGGGAGTGACTTACTGATTTCTTATTTGTGCAGTAGCCACCATCAACATTTTGGGTAAAGCAAATGAGGTCGCATCCGTGTTCTCCTTTAGCTTTCCTCATAAAATCTCCTCTACAATGCAATGGGCATAGTTGAAACACTGTTAATGCTAACAGGGAGAGAAGAAGGCAGTGAGAGAGTGATATGGCATGGTTTATGGACCTTTGCAAATGCTGGTCTTCATTAATGGAAATTGCTTTGCCCTCTCTATAGTTGTTTTCCCTTGTATTTTCGACGAGATAAAAATGCATTAGGCCCATTGAGTGTGGGTGAACAGTGTTCCTAATAGTAGCAGGGTGGATTTGTGGCCACACAAAGGCAAAACACATTAATTGAATGCAAGGCTACATTAAATGGATGCATATGTTGAGTTGTTTTTTGGGGAGTGTGGGCACATGACAATAGCAGTGCGTGATGATGATGAAGGTGCTTACAGGCTTTCAGTCTTGTTAATACTATTTAGATAATTTGAACAGGAGGAGTGACTTACTGATTTCTCATTTGGGCAGCAACCACCATCAACATTTTATAAAGAGCAAATGAGGTCGTGACCATGTTCTCTTATTATCTTTCTTGATAAGATCCCCTCTATAGTGCAATGGACACAATTGAAACACTGTTAATGCTAATGGGGAGAGAAGAAGGGAGGGAGTGATGCAGTGTGGTTGATGAACCTCTACAAATGTTGGTTTTCATTAATAGAAATTGATTTGCTCTCTTTGTAGTTGTTTTCCCTTTCATTTTCGATGAAATGAAAAAAAAAGAGAAAGGCATTATCACTCCAAATAGTGAAACACACAACTACAATAGATGTTGATTTGTCTTCGGGTAGCAGACGCCCGTCAGCATTTTGGGCAACTTTTGGTAGTGTGGTAGTGTGAAAGTGCAATGAATTATGCTACCTTTAGAAGATCAATATAGTTGTTTCATTTATCGGTAATTGTTTTTTCTTTAACTTTAAATTTAAAAGAAAAAAATGTAATATGAAGCCAAATGCTCTTGGATGGGCAACAGGCAGTTGAATAGAGAGAGAAATCTATCTTGGACAGCTTCTAGCATTGTGAAAATGCAATGAAGATAATGAGGTAATGACTGCCTTATTCTAATCCACAGTGCACTGAGTATGAGTGAACAATGCAACCATAATCTTCTTTAGCTTTCAGGATAATTTTTTAATTTGTATTTTTTTATATTTTTTAATATGTATTTTGATAAAGCAATTTAGGAGGGTTTAAAAATTTTCAAATCCAAATTATTTTGAGTTTATATCCATAGTAAATAGTTAATCCCTTTTTAGTTTGTTTTAATACATTTAGGATCTTCCATTATTAATTATAGTTTATATGTTTTATTTAAGAATAAATGAGAAATTGTGTAGGCTGCAATAAATTTAATTAATTTAACAAGTATTTGGGCTCAAATTGCTCTGCATTGTATAAAAAATGAAAAAAAAATTATTTAATTTCACTAGTATTAAAATAAAGGAATAAAAGGGAAAAAAAGTTATTTTAAGATATAAGCAACCTAACTAAAATAAATTATAAGCTTTAGTTTGGTGAAAGTAACATTATTTTAATTTGAAAATGGAAGGTGTCATTCTAATTACCTTTTCCATTTTAATGGTTAAAGAAAAAAGTATCATCAACGATCATAAAAAGATATTGGAATTATATAACATACAATACCATTCAAACCTTCTTTATGGTTTCATACCATTTGTGTTCAAAATTGTTTGCGTGTGCATGAAGGAACAATCATGAATTATTTCTATAGCTTTGAAATTTGCAATTCAAAAGTTGATCTTTTCATGTCTTGAAAATATTTTTAAATTTTAAAATTATTATTATTATTTAATGTATTTTTTAAAAAAAATTAGAGGTTCAAAATTCTTAAAAACATTCCAAGATAAATCTTATATCTTACTAACTTTCATCCCAGACACCATGTAATTGCAAACTATAAAATTAAAATAAATTTCTTAAACAGTCATTTCTTGTCATTTTAAGGAAAATTCTTTGATAAACAATCTCAAATTAGATTAAATAAAGTTGATCTTTGAAGCCATCATGAAATATATAATCAAGAAATGAGATATGGATATGGTAATTTTAACAAAAATAAGCCCTTACATGATCATGCATAAACTTTTCAATGCTAAATAAATCTTTCTCTCTCAATTTAATAAAAACATGAATAACCTTATAGTTGTTGAATGACCTTCCATCATCATCCAATTCGTTTCCATAAAATAATAAAAATCATGACATGTCCAAAAAAATGTACAACAAACAATATATATAAAAAAAATAAAATAAAGTTTCACCCATAAATATTTTGATAATTTTCCAAATATCTTTTAATAAATTAGACTACAAAATGCAAAGTTAAATTCAATGATGAACTTTATTAACTTATATTATATCAAATACTAGGGCTTGTTAATAATCGTCCATATGCTAATTAAGTTTTTTTTTATTATTATTATTTAAAATATTTTTTTATGTATTTTTATTTATCTTGATGTATTAATTAAAAATAATTATTCTAATATAATTTTAAATAAAAAATACTTAAAAAAACATATTCTACACTACTACCCATAGTGCCGTATCTTTTAATTTGACGTGTTTACTCATTTTACCCGTTTTTCTGCCCTAGGCTATCAGCAGCAGCAGCAGCAGCAGAACTATGCCGACCGTTAGCGTGGGGAGAGATCGTTTGTTCTCAGCCCTAGGAAAATCTTACTGTAAGCAATGGCTTCATTTCCCTCCCTTATCTATCTTTGAATCGTTCGTTGATTGTATTGTACTGTATTGTAGCTCAAGAAGAGTTTGAGGATCTGTGCTTCAAGTTCGGCATCGAGCTCGACGATGTGGTGAGCCCTCCCTCCCTTCCTTTTATAATTTTGTTTTGATTCATGATATTTCGACTCCAAAATCAATCAATTTGACCCGATGATGATACCAGACAACTGAGAAAGCAATTATTAGAAAAGAGAGGCACTTGGATGAAGAAGATGGAGGAGTAGGTGATGATGATGAAGAAATCATCTACAAAATTGAAGTTCCTGCCAACAGGTAGGTTGGGTTTATCTATTTTTATATTTGTATTATATAAACAAGAAAAGACTGTGATGATACCCGTCTGTCTAATTTGTTTTCCCTCAGATATGATTTGCTTTGCCTTGAGGGGATTGCCCAAGCCCTCCGCGTTTTTAACGAGGAGCAGCAGACACCAACATATAGACTTGCCGGCATTCCCAAGGACTCAATGCTTAAGATGCATGTCAAACCACTGGTGTGTTTTATTTTATTCTATTTTTTCTAATAGCCACAGACGTGCTTGGAGTAATTTTACCATCTCATGGCCTGCTGCAGACATCCTCGATTCGTCCCTTTGTTGTTTGTGCTGTTCTGAGAAATATTACATTTGATGAAGCTAGTTACAATAGTTTCATTGATCTTCAAGATAAGCTTCATCAAAACATTTGTAGGTAATATTAATATTCTTGTCTAAATGTTCATTTATTATATTTCTCCCTCTCCCTCTCATAATACTTACATCCATTGCTTTCATATGTTTTAGGCGAAGAACCCTAGTTGCAATCGGGACTCATGACCTGGATACACTACAAGGCCCTTTCACTTATGAGGTGGGCTCAATATCTTTGAAACCATCACTTTTCACAAGCATCTTGTATTGTCAATATTGTGATGTAATACTGCAAGTCTGGAAGAAGAGGACCATGCAACTCACTTGGCCTGTGCTATAATTATAGTTTGTGCAGTAGATGCTTCTTGTAGGATGGGATTGTTTCAACACTTTTGCAATGATGTTTTTAATGTGTCCAGTTACATATGGATCAGTGGCCTTTGGATATTGTCTACTGCAACTTTTTGTGTATTTTATTTTTTCCATTCTCCCTCGGTCCTTAGGTTTTCTGGATTTTATTTGCTTCTTGAAAATCAGGATTCGTTCACAAGACTTGAAGGAATACATTCTAAAGCATTATTATGTTTTATCTGCTCATTTTTCAGGCTTTAAGTCCCCAAAGCATAAATTTTGTGCCACTGAAACAGGTAACTTGTGCTATAATCTTTATTTTGTGATTCATATGTGTTAATATATTCCTATCTGCACTGCAATGATGAGTTTTGGCCTTGTCACGAGAAAATCAGTTTATACTAGGGTTACTTGAACTATAAGCCTGTCCCTGCCCCTTTGCTTAGTTTTATAGGTCTTTTTCTGAATATACTTGGCACTATTTAGTAGGATTGTGTTAGATATGTCTTGTTTCTTATTTACTCTTGTTAAACATCTTAGTGTGCTCACACAGCAAATACCTGGAGAGAATGTGCATACTTCTGGAATTAGAAATCTATCCAGACAGTCTTTTGAACCCTATTTCACATTTCATGGGAGCTTCCGTGTTTTTATTTTGGTGGCTAATTTTATTGTTGTCTTATTATCATCTGCTTTGTTCTTTCCATTCTCAATGCCATAAACATTTATAACTGACAAATGGTGATTTCTTTGTCTTTGATTCTCTTAAATTAGGAGAAAAGCTTCAGAGCTGATGAACTGATGGAGTTTTACAAGGTGATCTGGAAACTATGGCGCCTTCTTTTTGTTGTCCATCAGTGATTTTTTCAAGTTTTGACATTGCCTTTATATTGCTAGTTTTTTTACTCTTTGAACAACTGTGGTGTTGATGGTTCTGAGCCTATCCTTTGTGAATGATTTTCTTGTAATATGCAGTTCGTGAATTAATTATATGCTAGGTACAAAAACTGCAATTATGCCTTTTGTCTTGTTATGAATTCTAACAATATTTACTTGGCAGTCTGATATGAAGCTGAAGAAGTTCTTACACATAATTGAGAATTCTCCAGTGTTTCCTGTCATATATGATTCTAAAAGGTGTGAGCAGGTTTCTCAATAAAATCTTGTGATTGTGCAGTTTCTTGCCTGTCAACCTATTGATTTGTTATTCAGTTTTAGTTCCTTTTATCTAGTGACATCTTTTCTATAATTTGATTTAGTGTCCAGTTGCTTCATATTCCCTTCGTAAGAGAGATTCCATCACCTATGGAGGATGTGAATGCACAAGAGTTAGATTTCCCCTGCGCATCACCTAATTCTGGAATTAGGGTGCATCTATAGTTTTCTTTTTCCAATTACTTGCTTTGGTTTCATCCTTGTGCATTATTTGCATCTCTATTTTAGTTTGTGCCCCATTTTTAGTAAATGATATCTTGTCAAGAGGGGGCACAAATTTGAGTCAGATACTGATGAGGCAGAAACCTTGCGTTGTATTTGTATATATGCGGAGATCAGTGGAATTGATTTTTTGAAAAATGAGCAACCCAGCCTGGTCCAATTTTCTCAGGGGGGCAGGGCAAGGCAGATACCAGCAATTACAGTGACAATAATCCTTGTTTTGCATGTGGTTGTTTCTATGAAATATTGTAGGTTACCTGTTGATACATTTCATTTGATCATTATGGATGCCATGCTCTTTTATAGCCCACGACCTCTCTCTTTTGTGCTTTAAGAATTTCAAGTTACTGCCTGTATATATATATATAAGCATCTCATGGTTCTTTCTGCAGAACTGTTTTATCTCTACCACCAATTATTAATGGTGCACATTCAGCTATCACTCTGAAGACTAAGAATGTTTTCATTGAATGCACAGCTACTGATCTGACAAAGGCCAATATTGTTTTGAACACAGTGGTAAGAAACTGTGAAACTCAGGTTTCTTTTTCATGGTAGTTTTTAGATTTATGTACACATCCTCCTTGTTTCCCTAGGTAACAACCTTCTCAGCATATTGTCAAAGAAAATTTGAGGTGGAGCCTGTTGAAGTGATATATTCTGATGGGAGGTCGCTCGTTTACCCTGATTTATCCATCTATAACATGGAAGTTCCTCTTTCATATATTACAGGCACAATTGGAGTCTCTTTGGAGGCAGAAAAGGTATTTTTAATTCCTGCTGTTCTTACACTTTGTCACTAATTTTGTGCACTCATGTGCTTTCATTTAAATTTAAATGAAGTGCTGGTCCATTTTTATGTCAGCAATTTCATTGATTAAATGATGTATCATAAGTAACCAATTCTGCTTTTGATCATATTAGGTTTGAGTTTGAAAAAATAGTTGATGGTGTCAAGTTTACTCAATCTAAGTGGATTGTTCAAGTGCACAAAGTATTGAAATGGACAACACATTAAGAAAGATTAAGACTTTGATTTTACTTCAATTTGCAAATTTGGCCAATGATACCTGGAAGGTTACTTGCTTTTGACTTTCCTGGAAAAACGATTTACTGATCTGAACATGATTTTTTGTATTTACAGTGTTTGACTTCAATGAGCAAGACTATAGTTTAACTTTGGATAGTTTTCAAGGAGATGCAAGGTGGTTCCTGCATGTAAGTTTATAATGGATGGTAGCATGTTTAGCTCTAGGTGATACTCTATGATGCGGAACCACGTGCCACTGAATTCTAGACCACTTATTTCAGGAAACAATTAGGATTTTTTTTATATCTTTTGAGATTCAGTTAGTCCTATTCCTAGTGTTTTTTTTTTATCGGTTTTGGTTTTCCTATTTTCTAGTTGCTTTGATGCTAATAAATAGCACACTGGTTAGACATTCAAGATGAAGGGACAAAGATCGATTGATCAAATAAATTGAGCGTTCAGAGAATTAGTTTTCTTGGGTTGTGTTAATTTGCCCTGCAGTTGGTTTTCCATAACTTTGTTAAAAAGTTATATTAGGAGGAGAATATAGTTGGGGCAGCAATCAGTCTTGGATTATGTCTAGTTTGTTGGAGACTCAGTGGACTTCTAGGGAAGTCGTCTAAAGATGTTTTAGCCATTTATAACAGAGCTCAACAAATGCTGCTGTTTGGGATGTAATTTTATCTGTATCGGCATCACAGAAAAGGAAAACAGATGTTGAGGTGGTGAAAATAATTGAATTTCTGTTTAGTTTTAAAAAAATTAGACAAGTTATCTGAAAGCAGTTGATATTTAAGAATCGTTAAGCAGTGTTCAATCACAGGCATATATTTTCATGTTGATTCATTCTTTATGTATTACCCTTCAATATGTCATTGTCAATTTATTCATTAACCATCCACTGTTGTCATTTTACATGGTAATTTTGGTAAAAATATCAAGGAATCCCGATGATCATATCGAAATTGCTTCTGTCTTGAAAAAACCATCTCTTATATGTGTGTGTGTGTGTGTGTGTGTGTTGTACAGTACATGATTTCTGTCACTGGAAGTTCTACACCTGATGGGTATATTAGCCCTCTGGCATGCTTTCTTATAGGATTTTCTGTTAGCAATCTGTTTATCAATTATGGCATTGCTGAGACTATTCCCTTGTGTCTGTCCATGCAAGAAAGTCTGAGATAGTAATAGCACTTGTTTTGTGTTTTCCTTCTCTATCATTTAGGTTACTAGTTTATTAAATCGGATGCAATTGCGTGCTGAGCATTCCGTACTTGATGACAACAAATGCAATATCAATGTATTGATACCTCCAACAAGAAGTGACATTCTTCATCCTTGTGATGTTATGGAGGTATACAGCAATGGTTACTATTATTTACTGTGTCTATAACGTAGCCAGTTTGCATACTTTTGCTTTTGTGAATGACAAGGCATTCACTTTCTTTTCAAGGACGTTGCAATTGCTTATGGATACAATGGCATTCCAAAGAGAAGGCTCCCATCAATGAAGCCACTGCCTTTGAATCAACTTGAGGATCTTATTAGAGAAGAGGTACTAAAGGGAGATCTCTCTCTCTTTCTTTATGTTCTTGCTTTGCTAGCATTTTCTTATTGTGGTTTTTATTATTCTACTTTGATTTCTATGGGCTATTTTATTATTTATTTATTTTGTCTGTAATTTCTAGATTGCAATGAATGGGTTTACAGAGGTCTTAACATGGATTTTATGCTCTAATCGAGAGAATTTTGCCTTGTTAAATCGAGAAGATGACCAATCAAGTGCGGTGATTATTGGAAATCCCCGTTCCTCAGATTTTGAGGTTTGTGTTAAATTGTTTTTGGTGGTGTTCCAAGTCTTCTATGTTTTCATGTCTATTTTGTATCTGGTCGTTACAATCTCTTTGAACTGACTTTCCTTCACCTTTTAACTTTTTTTACCTCATATGCACCTCTGCTGTTAAGATTTTTAAACCAACAATCAAATTATTATGAAGATAAACTGTGTATGGGAGTTTGGACTAGGGTCTGCATGGTAAAACCTCTGTATGTTTGTATTCTCATATTATTGTGGAGTGTGGTTGACATCCTCTGGAAATTTCATCCTTCAATTGGCAGAATTTATAACTCTAAAATGTACTTGTTTGTTTGTTTCAAATATTGTAAGACTTGGATATACTTAAATGATATATTCTTATGAAGATGTTATACATGGCTGGTACCTCACATGATCAGTTGGAATCAGAAAAAAGCTGCTTTTGCAGCATTTGTGTTTAGGTGATAATTCATTATGAATCACAAAGGGTTCTGGGATTGGGGTTGAGAGGGTTCCAAACAAGCATGCCTAAATGGGAAGAAAACAATTTTCTGAATTGCTACGTTGGTTGTGGTCTAAATAATCTTTGCAGCATTTGCATGCTACCTCTTTTGGCATATCTATCAATACATAATATCTTCACCTCTTGTTCACATTTCAATTTCCTGTACATTTCTGCAGGCTGTCCGAACAAGCCTCATGCCTGGTGCTTTGAAAATTATTGGACATAACAAAGACCATCCTAAGCCAATCAAGGTACTTATTTCTAGTTCTTGATAGTCCTTGTTATTAGAGAATTGTATATTTCTTACAATATTTTGATGACTCAAATGCATAGATAATTCTACTCATCTCTGGAGTATGCTCAAATATCTATCAAATACGTTCTTGAAACTCCATGGCAATATTTTTACCCTCATTGGTAGGAGTAAGTTCCTTCACCTAACAGAACAACTATCTAGGGTGCAATTTTTTTATGCATGTCCAAGGATGGTTGGTTAATGCATCGAGTTAGAAGTTCATATTGGTATTCTTATGTACAAATGTGCACATCTCCCATTATGCTGTTGGTAGCTGCTATATCAGTGAGAATCAGTAATCAGTTTTAATAATATTTTTTTCAGGATATATGTGCGTGTGGATAACTTCTCATGTTTCAAATTGTTCAATAGATTTTTGAAGTAGGTGATGTAGCACTTTTGGACGAGAGTAAAGATGTTGGTGCAACAAATCGTCGCCATCTTGCAGCTCTGTATTGTGGCACTAACTCAGGATTTGAGGTATAGTTTGTTATGTTGTTGAGCTTCATTTCCAATCTCGAATGGAGTGGCTTTATGACAAGTTTTTGAACGATTATTATTTGATACTTCATCAACTCATTGATTTTATTTCTTTGGTATTGTTTTTTTGATATCTTGTTACCCATTAAAGATCTCTTAAGTTGATTTTCTTATTTTTAAGGCAGGGCTTTTTGCCAAGCAATATTCAAATTCATATGCTTTTGTGCCACGATTATCTAGCCTGAGGATTAAGTGTGATTTCAGTGTATAGGTACAGGGCCAAAATTTAATAATTGCCGGGAGACAAGTTCTCTAGCTAAAATTAGGAAGCATAAAATATTTTCTGCTTATCAAATTTTAAATTTCTTGTTTATTTATTTTTATGATTCTAAATGGTAGTTGTGTTTTTTTTTTTATTATTATTATTATTTTGGAGTCAAACTCTATTGGTGACATCAGGAATATTTCAAGCCCATAAATATGCTTTTAAAATTCTAATTTCAGCTGCACAATTTAATGAATAAAGTTGCATCCTATTTCTCTAACCCCATTGATGTCAATGTCTAAATTCATAAATCTAAAATCTTACAACCACACACTCCATGAAATTCATCCGTCGACTTTTTATCTATTGTTCTGCATCCAGCAATTTGCTCTAAATTTTGTTAGTCACAATTTATAAAGTCTAACAAGTTAAATGGATGACATTTTAAACTGTGCTTGCAGCTTATTCATTCCTTGATGGACAGAATCATGGAAGTGCTGGGAACCCCTTTTGTGCCAATCGGTGACAATACGGGTTACTACATACAGCGGTCAGATGTAAGTATTTCCTATGCTACCTTTTGTTTTCAAGGTCATTCTGGCATTATTGGTTATGATAACCGTCTTTTGGTATTTACTGAAGGCACCTGAATTTCTTCCCGGTAGACAAGCTAGCATCATTTACAAGGGGAAGCATATTGGTGATTTTGGTATTGTGCACCCCCAGGTATCTAGTGATCTCTTGCTTGGAAGTTCTGTTTATTAGCACCATGATATTTCATAACAATAGTCAGCAACAAAATATAGTACTCTTGATATGTCAGTGTGTTAAAATCTGAGATTTTCAGTCATCGTTATTGATTGTGCCTTACTTTATCCTTGAAATTGACTATTCTATCTTCGAGTTTTTTATTAATTGCTTTCTTGGACGGTACAAATTGTTATATACAGTTGCATAGTGCTCCAGTGATTTTTTAGTGAAAACAGTGACTTTAATGTTTTGTTGTTCATACATTTGTGGAGAATATTTTATATAAATTGGTACTCTTTTTGGTTCTGGCATCGGCTGTTTGTTAGGATTGGGTGGTGGCGAAAGGTTTTGTTTTAACACCGTGATCTTGTTTTGGAATTTAAGCTTTATTTTATGTCAAACTTAACACAATAAATGAAAAATGTGTTGCACAAGTTATTTTACAGTACAGATGGCCAGTGGCTATGCGGAATAAATTTATCATAAAGTGTTCCTTTCGCAAGTTCCATTCAATATCCTGCCAGTTCTCCTTTTGTATAGTTTAAACATCTTTCTGATTAGCAATAAATTACTCAGGTCCTGAACAACTTTGTCATTACGGATCCCTGTTCCTTCTTGGAAATTGACATTGAGCATTTTCTGTGACTTTACGGTGACAACAAATGTAAGTAACGGTCCTTGTTTCAAGTATTCGTTTCCTGAAAGCTAAAAATTCTTTTGAGCAATGCTACACTCACGGGTGCCTGACATCTATGAGCTGGGCCTAGCATTTGTCCTCCAGGATCCGCAAATGCAGGCACACCAATTAGCCCGCTGCCCCCTTATTTTTCGTTATTTGTAAGTGATCCATTATTTATCCTTTTGAGCGTGCAGGTCAGCTGGTGTGGTCGGTGGCTTGAATCTTGTTTTGCCTGAGATGGTGATCTTGGAGCATTAAAGCTAGAGAGAAATTACTGGCCTACACCTGCCTCCACCTGCGTGTACTTTGTTATTTTAGAGAGTTCGTTTTCTTAATATAATGAAATTGTACTGATTATTTAGGCAATTAAAACTCAGATTTTGATGTGAAATACCTACTGATGTTTTACTTAGCTCGGTCATTTCGTTTCATGTTCTATTTTTCTCAATATGTGACTAGCATTGGTTAGAGAAATATAAAGTCAATATTGGAGCTTAAGCAAAACATTTAAGCCCTTGGGTTTATAATATATCATCATTCAGTCTAATCAATAAGATTAAGGGGATGTTTGGGAGTATGATTGCGGTTATTTTTTAAAGTGTTTTTCGTTTAGAAATGTATTAAAATGATTTATTTATTTATTTTTTAAAAATTATTTTTGATATTAGTACATCAAAATGATCTAAAAACATAAAAAAAAAATTCATTTAAAAAAAATTAATTTGGGCCAGATGATGATGGTGCAGCCACAATATCAAACAGCTAAGCATGAGTAGGAATGAACTTCTATAGGTTTTAAGTCTAGTTGTTTTAGAGAAGTTATATAAATTCATTCTTGTAGCTCAAGTTTTTGAATTAAAATAGTTACTTGATAGTATTTACGTATGTATTTATGTTTTTGAGTTGAAATGGTTGTTTGATAGTATTTATACATTCAATATTTTTTCAACCTAATCATTTCTTTTAGATAAGGGAATGTTTCAAGTTTTGTTTGATGTTGTGGTAGTTTTGTTTTTTATTTATTTTATATCTAAAAAGTATTAAATTAATTATATTTAGGTGTTTTTTTTCATATTTTTTATATGCTGATGTAAAAAGTAATAAAAATAAAATTTTTATTTTCAATTAATTTTTTTTAAAATTTACTATGCATCATAATTATAACTACACACTGAATAAGATATTTTGTCAATTTTCATTTTTATTGTTTTTAGAAAAGGTAGGGTGGAAACATAGAGGAGATTACTAGATATTTTTTAATTTTCTGTTTTGAGAATTTAGTTGAGATTATTTTTAAAAGTATTTTTTGTTTAAAAATATATTAAAATGATTTTTTTTATTTTTTAAAAATATTTTTTAATATCAATATATAAAAATAATTTAAAAACATAAAAAATAAATTAATTTAAAATAAAAAATAAATAAAATTATTTATTTAAAAAAATATTTTTAAAATTCCATGTCAAAAATACCTAAATAGTGTCACATAACTTAGAAGGGTTGTTGGAGTTAGACGTGGATGTAGGAAAAAAAGTCAAGTGTTAGATCTCACTATAAGAAATTGCGGCTAGTTAAGATTTTAAGGGTATATTTGGAATTGCGGTTGTTTTTATGGTTGAGGTTTAAAAAATTAATTTTATAAAAAATACTTTTAGTTACAGTTTATGATTGTAATTGAAGTGTTTGGTTAAAATTGTGGTTGAGCTTGGGGTTAATGAAAAATAATTTCGTGTATTTGGTTATCATGCTTTTCATATTGCTATCAACTTGTGAAATTATTTTAAAAAATAAACGTGCGTGCGTGCGCACACACACATATATATTAAATATTGTAGATTAATAAACAATAAAATGTAATCACTAATTCAAGTAAATTAGACATTTATTTTTATTTTTCTATCAAACTACTTGCAATTTCATCACGAACTAAATTGATACGTGAATGCCGTTGTGATCCCTTGCTATTTAATTGAGGGGTAACATCTAGTAACAATATCATTAGTAACAACATCTGCGATCCAGTTGTACATAAATAATTCCAAGGCCAATCCAATTTGACGCAACGGAAAACACAAAAGAATACGATCAATATCAATATTCCATACAATATTCTGGGATTTATAGAAACGAGAGAAACTCTCAAGAAAGTTTGCAATTTTATTCAATAATTCAGTGCCTCAGCCAAAAGGCTTACAAACCTAGCCCTAATCCTTATTGGATAAGAAATGAGATTAATTATTAAAATTACTAAAAATAAAAAAATTTAGATAATTGTGAAAATTAAAACTACTATCCTCATGTAAGAAACTATGCATGGGAATGACAACGATATTTATAGGTCAGGTTTTTATTGTTTAAGATATTTTTGAAGAAATTATATTCTAAGAATATTTTCTAATATTCTAGCGATATTGAAAATAAAAATTACTATTCATATATAATTTTAAAAAATAACATTATGTAGAGTTTTAACAAATTTGATTTTAAAATATAATAAGAAATTTACTTGAAGACTAAACATGATTTTAATAAAAATTATAAAAATAATTATAAAAATGCCAAAGATATTTGTAATCAAATTTAATTTTTAAATACAATAAGGAATAATTTAGCAATTTCCTTTATGATTTGAATTATAAATATTTTTTATTGAAAAATTAAATGCAACTAATCATAATGATTAGATGGCACCAAAATCTCACCTCTCTCTTTAATATCTATAACCTTTTTAAATTACAAAATACATTAAAAGAAATTGGATCTCGCTAACAATCCATGGCATCACAGAAAATATTTCTAACCTTTTCTTTTTCAATTACTAATTTTGAAAAAAAAAATGGTAAAGGAAATAGATTACAACAATAAAGGACCAAAATGATAAAGGAGGAGAAATCACATGGTCAATCTTAAATTTGTGCGCAAATATACTTTTGAGTTAACATGTTTTCAATTTTAGCTTCGGTCTTGAATTTTATTTTATTTTATTTTCTAGTCTTGGTATGTGAGAGAGAAGAGAGAAAGTCACAAGGTCGTAACAAAAAAAATCAATGACTAATTGAAAAAATAAGAGGCATAACATTTTATTTATAGAAAAACTTGAAAGTCATATAAATGATAAAATATTATTTTTTTCCCTTAATAATATCACATATATTGTTTTAAAATAAATTTAAAAATAACAAATTCCCTACTTCATTTTCTAAGTTTAGAATTTAATTTCGTGTATAAATGACACCATAGTCTTTTAATTATTAAAACTTATTTAGAATCACGTAACACTTGATTAATCATACTATTTTAATTTTTAGACCAATGGATCTTATTTGTGTAACCTATTATGTTCTCTTATAAGTTAGTACAAATATAGATCACAATCCTAAATAAAATATAATTAAACAAATTTAACAAATTAATTTGTTATTAATTAAACAATTGATTAATTTATATTTGAAGATTAAGTATTATTGTTATAGAATAAGGCAAAAGAGGGGTGACTTAAATATAACACTAATAATTACAATTATTGTAATTAATTCAAATAAATATAATTAAATAATAATACAATTAAATCACACAATGTAAAGAATGAAAGGATAAAATTCGCCAACTTATTTAGCGTGGTTTGACATGCTTACGCCCACACTTCAAGTGTCAAACTATATTTGAGCATTATATTGTTTACTAGTTCAAGTTCAAAAAGTATAATAATCTCTTTATGAATCCATGCTAAAATGTTTACACCACTCATAGATATTCCATCTCCACGATTTTTCCATTTTATGAATCCAAACCAAGAATTTTCTTCTTAAAGATATACCATCTTCAATATTTTTTTCTTGATAAAATCTCTCACTAATATCAACTGTTTTATCCTAATTTTTAAAGGTTTTTAACTATGGTTTTTCTCATAAAGAAACTCTCTCAAATAGTAAATAATACAATTTAAACTTTATCATCTTTATCACTCACTTAATAACACTTTAATTGTTTAAAGATGTTTAAGAGTAGTGAAAATGGAAATAAATACTCTAGTGCTTAAATATGAAGGTTTAATTTAACACAAACTTATTGTATGATAGGATTAATTATTTCTTATCGGTTTATTTCTTCAAACACCTTTTATAATATGTATATTTGGAATCCTTTTTTTTTTTTTTTGCTAGAATATTAGTTATTTATAAGTTTTCAAAAGAAAGTTGTCATTAGAATCTTATTGATGGCTAAAGTGATCTATCGATTCCTACAACTTTTCAAGTGTTCATCTCTAATGAACTAGCAGTCGACTGGTTCTCATGGTATCATTAAGTATGATAAGATTAATTATTTCTTGTTTTCTTTTTTAAAATATCTATTTTTGCAATTCTATTTTATTTTTGCATGAACGTGAGCTATTTATAAGTTTTTAAAAGAAACTAATTGTTGGAATGTTACTGTTGGGTAAAACAATTAATCAAACTCTATAAATTCTCGGGTGTTCTTTCTTGATAAATTGATGATCGACCAATTCACTTGATATCACTAAACAGTTGACCAATTCAACTTAAAATCTAGAAATTGACAGTTTGAACCTATTGAATCTTGAACCAATATCTATATGCATGCAAAGTGAAGTGTGAGAATTAATTTTAATTATGCTGTAAAGATAATAGATAAAGTATTTACATAAACACTAAAATTGAACATTTAATCCTAAGTCTATTTGCTCTTCAAATAAGCTTCTTTAAATCTTATTCTTAACACAGAAAATATTAGTCTAATTTCCATTTAACTATTTTCATCATAATATGTAAGAATATCAATACATGGCCCAAAGATTAATAATTATAATATCTACCAACTTGTCATGATTCTTCAAATATTAGAAAAATCATAAGTGGTTTGACTTAAGTTTTTAGTGAGTAGTTTTTTAGTGATATTATTATCCTTTTATCAACATTGTTTCAATTTAGACATTATAACATAGAGTATGTCTACTCTATCAAATTATATTTGTTCTTAAGACTGTATTCATTAATATTTGAAACTCTTTTTAAATTTTATTCCATCTTGAGCAAGAATTTACAATTAATACTATTTAAGAACATTTGAGATATTTTTCCTAATTTACTTAGGGTAATGAGTCATTTTTTTATTACTTAAATACATTTATATAATTCATGTTATACCTAATATTTGTCCATTCTTCATCATTAATTAGGACAAAGTATAGTAGAATCAAAACATAACATTCAGATTAATATTTCAATTTTTTTGAAATTCTATTCTACCTTGAACAAGAATTTACAATTAATATTATTTGACAACATTTGAGATATTTTTCCTAATTCACCTATGGCAATGAATTATCTCTTAATTACTTAAATATCTTATATAATTCATGTTATAGCTATATATTTGTCCATTCTTCATCATTGATTAGGACAAAGGATAGTAGAATCAAAACATATTATTCAATGTATAAGATAACTTTGTAATATCAAGTCCAAAAATCACTTACACAACTATCACATGATCCTTTCCATAGATATAAGTAATCTTTTCAAATAAAATTCTTGCACATGTTAGTTTAGTACATATCATCAAATATATATCAATATATTGATCTATGTATCTTTCAAACCTCAAATTATAAGAACAATTATTTCCTTTCATGATGGGAAAAATATAATATATATAACTCTTAATAACTCTAATTAATATTTAGTCTTGATGTAACATTGGCCATTAACATCTAAGGAACATTACCTTAACATAATAGAAATATCATAATTATAACAACTTTATAATTTACTTTGCAAAACATTTTTGCCCTAAGAAGTTTATCTTTACTTTAGATTTATTAATAAAATATGTTGTGAATATTAAGGATATATTAAATATTAAAAATAAATTAATTATTTATTAATAAATTAAATATATTTACATGAACATAGTCAATGTCACGTGTAACCAGTCATTTGGTTATAGGGCATATACACCAATTATCTCCTAGTTGCAATAAAGTCAATTACACATGTATCAAATATTATATTGCTCTACTTGACGATAATGTTTTTGCTGAGATAATGGTTTAGTAAAAGGATCTATAAGATTCTTTTTAGAGAATATTTGTTTTATCTTTACATATTTCTTTTATAGAATTCTCTAATTAAATCAAATTATCTAAGTATATTTTCAAATCATTGACGAGGCTTTAGTTCTCTTGTTTGTACAATAGCTCTATTATTATCATAATATATAAGAATACTGGATCAACACTACTAGCAACTATACGTAGTTTAGTGATGAACTTCTTGATCTAAATAACTTTTTTTGTCCTATCAAACTTTGAGTTATACTAAAATGTAGTTGAATATTCTATTTTGACTCTTATTTGAAACTCTTTCAACTTATCGCCATTATTTAGAGTAAAACATAGCCATTATGATTTTTTTTAAGTTTCAATATCTTATTGAAGAATAACATTTAAATATCCATGAGCTACTAGTTAATTTCCTTCATAGACTAGAAAAACATTATTGTTTCTTCTTAAATACTTAAGAATATTTTAACTATTGTTTAGTAAATTTCACCTGCATTATATTAATATCTACATGTTTGCTCTAAGTATAATATAATATGGTTCTGTACATAACATCACATATATTATAAATCTTACATCCAAAGTATATGAGTCTATTATCATTCTGTCTTTATGAAATAGTATTTCAAATAACATGTCTTTGAAGAGACATATTTTATATAATTTTTTTTTTCAAATTCTTCCATGCTAAATTGTTTCAACATCTTGTCTATATAAGTGAATTGAGACAATTCAATTAATCTTTTAGATCTATCTCTATAAATCATTATTCATAATGTAAGTTGCTTCTCTCAAATTCTTTATAGAAAGATTTTTTGACAACCAGATCTATACTAATTAAAGTAAAGAAATATTTTTTTTTATTAATAATATATTATTCATATATAATATTTTAAAAACAACTTTGCTATTATAAACATAGGGCTCATTTGTATTTCTGATAAAATATGATGTTAGAAAACTAAATAAAAAAAATTACAGGACATTAAAAAAACCAAGCCAGTTGCAATAACTTTTCAGAGTATTATTTGTGAAATTAAGATCTTATTAGATATTAAAAACTAAGCACAAAAATAATTGAAGAACATAAAGAATACAAATAGTTGTGCTAATCTCCTTGACTTGTCAGTGTATAAAATCACTGTTCATAGTGTGATTGAAGTTGTTTTTTATTTATTTTGGTTAAAAAATATATTAAAATATTATTTTATTTTTATTTTTTTAAATTATTTTTAATATCAGAAAACAATCTAAAAATAATAAAATATTAATTTAAAATAAAAATAAAAATATTTTTTTAACATTTATTAAAAGTACTGAAATGTAACGAGAAACCTGTCCGAACCAGGCTTATTGAAATCGTTTCGTTTCGGCCAAAATAGCCGAAACGTTTCGTACCGGGTGAAAAAACGAGACAAAACGATGTCATTTTTATCTTGTTTTAAATATCGGTCAGTACCAAAAATACCGGTCAAATACCGGTCGAAACACCCCGGAATTACTCCGGGTGTGCCCATTTACACTTCCATACCATTATATATATATATATATATATATATATATATATATATATATATATATATATATATATATATATATATATATATATATATATATATATATGTTTATAATATATATTGAAAATACAAAAATTAAAATTATAAAAAATTAAAAAATATATATTATAAAAAATAAAATTGTGTCAATTTTTATTTTATAAAAAATAAAAAATATATTTAATTTTTTCACTTATAAGTTTTTTTCACATATATAATTAATTAATTATATATAAACAGTATAACCCCGAAACGACACATCGAAATGCTCTGAAATCGAAATATTTTGTACCAATAGAAAAAACAAAACAACAATCGAAACGGTATTAACAACCTTGGTCCGAACAATGAAACCATTTGGATTTCTTCTAAATTCTTAATAATACCAAAATCCAAACGACACACTGATCTTCGTTTTGTTCACTTTACAAATAAAGAAAAAAGAAAAAGAATCCATGTTTTGTCAGCTCGCGTGACCTCAAACGCGCGCAAAGTTGCTAGTTACAGGCAATAGATATAGCCCTCATCCAGACGAGGTGTCATTTGTACGATATAATTTCCCGCCTAGTCTCTCCCATTTCCCGCTCTCAAAACCCTAACCCACCCGCTGCCAGAAGAAATGGGGCAGAAACAACAACCCACCGCCGATCCAATCTCTGAGCCTAAGAAACGCCGTCGTGTTGGCTTCTCTAATATTGGTCAGTCAATTTCCCAGTAACTTTGCTCACTGGTTACCAACTCTTACAAGTGGTTTATTTCTTAGTTTACTGGTGTTTTTGTTGATGTTTGATGCAGATGATGGAATCGAGGCCAACCAGTGCATCCTAATTTACCTGGGTACGTTATAATCAAATTTTTTGGGTGTTCTTTTTTCTTCTTGTTTTTTTTTTTTTTTTTTTTTTGGGGGGCTTTTAATCTACTTATAACCTGTTTGGCTGGTGCCACTGACTCGTGTTATATTAATTTTAGGAAAAGAATACAACTATTAAGAGTTTATTTCCCCTGTCCTTTCTCTTTATGAAAACTTCGGTAATAAGCTTTGTTCTTGCTGGAGCATTGTTAAGTCACTATTAGAAATAGTATCAAGCAGAGAATTGGACAGGATTTTGCTTGTTTGATAACTAAAACATTCATGTCTTTGAAATGGCTTTTTTCCCCTGATGCTCTTGATGATTGATTTACTGTGTAGTTGCATTTATAGCACCTAAAATTTTTGATTTAATAATGTTATTTTCTTGATTTTTGTTGCACTTGATGATCGGTATCTTAGTTTCCAGCAAGGAAGAAGTGGGTGCTTCACACAGTTTTCGTATTAGTCCAGTTGACTTGAATAGCTTTTTCGATGAGGATGGAAAAATCTACGGTTACAATGGGTTAAAGGTGATTCACATTTTCTCTGGATTGCTGCTTACCGGGGTTTTGCATGTTATTTGTGTTAACTATTTACTGCCTGCACACTCACAAGTTTAAATACATGATTATTTCTCTATGCTACCATTTTTTGGTCTCCAATTTTGTTCAATATCTTTGTATGCAGATAACCATCTGGGTTAGCAGCATATCATTCCATGCATTTGCTGATATTAAGTTTCAGAGCACATCTGATGTGAGTACTGACTTTCTTGTTAGTCTATATATTGTGCAACTTGTGTTATCAATCAGCTTAGTTTCCGAGGTTGTTCTAGCTTTATATTCTTAAATGGAATTTTACTGAGTTCTGTGATTGTATGTTGTTAGGGGGGGAAAGGTATCACGGATCTCAAATCATCTCTTCAGGTATACAATGCTGCAATGCTACTGCTTTTCTTCATTTCTTTTGTCATTGGGACCTGATGATTTGTTTGTTGTTACCCGCAGAGGATTTTCGCTGATACACTTGTTGACAACAAAGATGACTTCCTTCAGACATTTTCAACAGAGAGCCATTTTGTTAGGTGCTTTGTTATGGTTATATTGTGCACACCTAACTCTCAAGCTCTTATTTAGTCCTTGCACTGCTGTTTGATTTATGATTTATATATTTTAAATGTTTGCAGATCCGTCATCTCAGATGGAGAGATATTGCAACACAAAACCTCCAATGGACATGTTGATTCTAATAGTCATTTAGGGACAGCTGCTTCAGATGTTGAGGTATTTAATCTCATATTCAGCTATTAAATTTTTGTTTATAGTTCAAGTGGCTTGTCTGGAATCTCTTATGTTGAGTGGGGGAATGCAGAAAAACCCTAAAACTTCAGTCTTGGGTGTTTTATTGGGGAAATAGTTATTGAATAGAATTTGAATTGGATAATATCTGCAAATGATTGCAATTTGATTTTAAAGAATTAAGAAATGAAAAGTGGCTGGAACATTACAATGCTTGCTTGGTTTTAGATCCGATTTGAAGGAGGTTGTGTTCACAATTCAGAAAGAAAGGGAAGGATGTAGATTAGGGAAATATTAAACAAAGGAGCGAACCTTGGGCATTATGTCTCATTAATGCATCCTTGCTAACCATATGCTCTAAATGCAGTACGGGTTGGCACTCAAGGCATAGTCCCCGTATACAATCATAATTCCTGAAATTGTTGCATTTCCCATATTGTTCCTGTCTCTGGCATCTATATTTCAAGCACAGTGCTTTTATGACTTGCAGACAAGAGATATATAAAAGCTTTCTTATCAGTCCAAAAAGAAAAGGTCCTTTGTTTTCACTTCCTTTGTCTCAGTTCTATTATTTGGTGGGGAAAGAGGGTGTTATGGGGCTGGATGCTGACACTGGAATAAAAATTTTCTAGTTCTTCTATTTCCTTCTTTTTGCCTAGTGTATTTTGTAGAGGTTTGCTTGAAAGAGATGGGATTGGTTACTGTTCTTTCCTATTCTGTCAGGTTGTTCGCATGGTTATAGGAAATACAGCTGCTGGACACCTATACAGTCGCCTGGTTCCTCTTGTTCTTCTTCTCATCGATGGTAATTATTTAGATGAATTTGCTATTTTTATTGTTTCCTTCATTGCTGTCCAGGCTTTTGAATCTGAAAAGGTGTATTTTCCGATTCAGGTAGCAATCCCATTGATGTTGATGATCCAGGATGGGAATTGTATGTCCTAATTCAGAAGAAAAGTGATGAACAGGGGGATGGTCAACATAAACTGTTGGGTTTTACTGCCGTGTATCGCTTTTATCATTACCCCGACAGCACACGCTTGCGGCTCAGTCAGGTTTGTTTTCTTTTATTTGAATACTTCAGTGGGGGGAGCAGGCAAATACATTTCATGTGAATTTCTGCAGAGACCTGATGAGATCTTCTATTGATGGCAGATATTGGTGTTGCCTCCATACCAACACAAGGGTTATGGTGGTCACCTTGTTGAAGTACTCAGCAATGTTGCCATATTGGAAGATGTTTATGACTTGACAGTTGAAGAACCATTAGATTACTTCCAACACGTGCGCACCTCTGTTGACATAAAACGTCTCCTTCTCTTTGCCCCAATCCAAGATGCAGTAAATTCAACTGTTTCATATCTGAAACAAGGAAAACTGTCAAAGAAAACCCATGTGCCTTGTTTTAACCCACCTGCAAGTGCAGTTGAAGATGTTAGGAAAACCTTGAAAATCAATAGGATACAGTTTCTTCAGTGTTGGGAAGTTCTAATTTATCTAGGTCTTGATCCTGTTGACAAGTACATGGAGGATTTTGTGGCAATCATTTCAAGTCGTGTGAAGGCTGATGTCTTAGGGAAGGATTCTGGGAGCAGTGGGAAACAAGTGGTTGAAGTTCCAAGTGATTATAATCCGGAGATGTCATTTGTAATGTTCAGGTCACAGGACAGTGAAGCTGCTCGTGGTTGGATCGATGAAAACCAAACAAATCAAGAAGAACAACTCCAGCAATTGGTAGATGAAAGGGTCAAAGAGATAAAATTAATTGCGCAGAAAGTGCATCATGTTTAAACTGTTAAGAGGCATTATATTGTATTGCGCCCCCCTCCCACCTGTGACGCTGATGCATCTGCCAGAGATTAGAGCTTTAGGGTATTAGAGGCTCTCAAGCTGTAAGTTGAAGCTCGACTTTAAACGATTAGCTGTAGTTTTTTGGCTTATAATTTATTTAATGTTCTCTAATGGAATACGAGTTTTCCATCCATATAATTATGCGTACTTTATTGCATGCATCTTGTACAGGGCCTGAAAGTTAAAGCGTCTTTTCGACGCAGTGGTGCTGGGTATTTTTAAAAAATATATTAAAAATACTTTTTTTAGATTATTTTTTATTTTTCATATTAATCCATACAAGTAGTTATTTTTCCTTAAAAAAAAACCATGTACTTTTAAAAAGCATCAAACGCAAGGTCTATCACATTCACCTTTTAGTGTCTGTTTGGCATTGCGGCCAAACCTGTGCTTGGCCGCGGTTGGTTTTTTTTATAAATGAATATGTTTTGGTGTTTTTAAATCATTTTAATATGCTGATGTTAAAAATGATTTTTTAAAAATAAAAATAAAAACATTATTTTGATGTATTTCAGCACGAAAAGCAATCGAACCACACTTCCAAACACCCCTTTAATGCTTGTCTAGTGTGATATTTAAAAGTATTTTTGAAAAAACAATTATTTTTTATTTTTGTTTTAAATTAAAAATATTTTTTATATTTATATATTATTTTGATACGTTGATATTAAAATATAAAAAAAAATATTATCTTAAAATATTTCTTCACAAAAAAATATTTTAAAAAATTATTATAACTACACTTAGCTATCTTAATGGAAATGTGGCTCATGTCACATTGATTGTCTATGTATTTTTTGTTTGTAAAATGTTGTCTAGGAAAGTTGATTTAATTAATTTCAATTAGATGTTAAAAATAGATAATAATAGTAAATAGATAAAAAAAAAAAACCCATAATAACCTGGAAAAAAAAAGGTATTTCAATTAACCTAGTTAACTAGAGTTAAAGCAATCTTAGTTAATTGTAAAATATTAAAAAAAAAAAACCATAGTAACTTGAAAAAAAAATTCAATTAACCTAGTTAACTGGAGTTAAAGCAATCTTAGTTAATGGTTAAAACGCAAATGTTAGGTTGTGATAATTCAATAAAAAAATTATAATTTTTTTTAAGAAAATAATTTTAAATAATGAAATTGAAAATAAAATTTTAATTTATGTTAACTTTCAAACCTGTTACATGAGTTATTAAATTAGGAGCACTATATATAGAAAAATCATGAAATTTAATCTCAACAAATTAAATATTGAAAGATGAAATAAAAAAAATTACTCTGAATCTAAAATAAAAAATGGTAATAAAAAGAATTAGGTTGAAAATAAAAATAAAAATAAATTAGATGGAAATTAATTTTTTTTTATTAAAAGGTAAAATTGAAAAGAAATGTAACTTGTTTATGAATTTATTTTTATGAAACGTAAACTATGGTAATTAAAACAATAGTTTAATAATAAAGATAGTGTTTTAAAATACTTTAAGTTATATAAATATCATTATTTTCATCCAAGAAAAAGTAATTGAAAAAAATATGTATTAAAACTACAACATAGTCTGTATAGTATAACAAAATCTAATAGTTTTGAGAATTATATATTTAATTTATATGTTTATAGATCTACTTATCGCTTAAGTCTTTTATCAATTTTTTGGTATTTTTATTTATTTATATTTGAGAAATAGAAAATATAAATAAATAATTTGAAGATATTAAATATTTTGGATAATTAAATACAACTGAGTTGAGAATATTCAAAGTTGATCAATTGACTATTTAATTATCTTATATTCTATAATAATTGATTAATTTTTCCCGATAAAATTTAGGGAATAAGTTAATATTAACCCCAATATTTGTAGATAAGAAATTAATAATTTTTATTTTTATTTTTTTTTAAGCTACAAAAAACTATAAATAAAGAGTTTAAAAAAGGGAGATGGATCTGGTTGGTGTAAAAAAATGAGAAAAATAGAGATTATAATCTCATTTGAAGTAATAAATATAAATTCAAACCAATCTATATTTGTTTTTTAGATATATTGTCTAATTCTACTCAAACTTGAATCGAGATGAACTATATCAATATTAAAATATACATAGATTATATTGTACTAAATAAATATAAATGCTTTTTTTTTTTTTTTTGGTAATCTTAGAGAAGGTTAGTTACTTGTTAGATTAGCACATCGCTCGATCACGAATGAATCCATACAACCATGGATGTCGCACTAGACATGTGCTGTGGTTAGTTTGATATAATTAGATTTGAAATATCCAACATCAGAGTGAATTAGTTTTAGATCTTCATTGTGTTTTTCAATTATTTGAAATAAAGTTTAATGGATTTTGACTCTACCTAGATTTTACATTTTTTTTTTAAATTATAGTTGGTTAATAAACCAAAATTAATTCATCTTTGTATATATTATAATTCACATATCATAATTATCATGTCACATATTACAAGAGGTCAATTAAATAAGAAGAAACGACATTATTATTATTTATTATTATTATTATCTAAGGTAGTTATTTCTAAATATCTTTTGATTTTTACCTCTACACCTCATGTCTATTATGTTTATGTCTTAGTATCCCTTAGAGGGTATAAACATTTAAAATTAGGTGATATATGCGGTGGTACTAGTATAAATATTTTACAGGATGTTAATACTCTCTTAAAATTGATAGATATTTTTTGGTTGCATGTTTTATACTTTTTTTTATATATATAAAGAGAGAATAGATAAAAAGTTATTTTCCCTCTTGGTCAAGCAATGCCTCTAAATATGTTAATCTTGCTCTAGGGTCAAATTTTACAAATCTAAAAGGAAAGCATTTCATATGAAGATGTTTTGACTATACTCGAAATTTTAAAACAAGTATATAAAAATGGACTATAGGTAGGAAGTTTTAGAATTTTATGTTTTTTTTTTAAACTAAGTAATATGATCTCTTTACTTTCTTTAAATATAATTTGTTTATATGGATTATAGTATTAGGTTGACCAATAACAAAAATTTAAGGGAATTTACTCCCTTAATTATTGGTGTTGACCAATTATTTTTGCCGCCATCGCTATGTCAAAAAACTACTTTTGGCTATAAAGATTTTTATGCAGCTAATAGCAATTATCTATGCTAGCAATATAGGAATTTCCTTAGAAAGCTTAATTTGTAAATACATCCTTGCAATCTTTATAATATAGGTTTCTTTATTATTAAATTTTGGTTCACTAAATACAAGAGTTATTAGTTTATGAATTTATAAAAGTATATTACAATTCATGGTTGACAACGTGGTTCAAAATGAAATTCAGTACAATTCAAATGAAGTTTGCTCATATTTATTAAATGAGATCTTTAAGCTAATTAATAATGCAATGTAGTTTATGGATATGACATAGGTCTTCTAAACCTTTGTTATATGTTTAAATTCTATTGAACATAATATTTTTGCAGAAAATAAACCAATTGGACAAAAGACTGTAAAGGAACGACTTAAACACAAACAAGGAAAAAAGAAAGTTAAGGAGATACCTATAACAAATCTCTAACAACAATTTCAAGGATACTTTAGTTGAAATTGAGGATAAAAAACACAAGACAAAAAAATAATATTAGAGCAACAAACTATAATAATTAAACAAAGTTAAGAGAAATAAGAAATGGATAGGATTGAGAAAGAAGATGAAATCATGAAGATTAGTACTTCTACATTGGATCCAACTTTTACAGTGTATTTTCAAAATAAAAAATTGGAAATTATGACAAATAGGGTTTTTTTTATTTATAATTAATTTGATTGAATTATTTGTAATAAAATGTTTTTAATTAATTATGTTTCAACTTATTGGTTACTTTAAATATGTTGTCTCGTGTTATAAAATTGAATCATTTCAATTTGTATTTTTTAAATTCTTTTAACACTCAACGACAATAAGTAGCTTTAATTAACTTCAAACACAACAACCATAAAAAACAATACAATTACTTGAAAAACATACAATAAATAGCTTAAATCTAATGATCATTTACTTATTACCGTATTGTTTCTATAAATGTTCAATCAAATTGGCTTGGAGTTGGGAGTTCGTTGCTCTATCCTTGATTCAATAATGAGTTTGAAGAAAATCATGTAGTTCTGGTGTTTCATTATGTAACACTGATATAGAAGAATTAGTTTCACGTTTATGATCAAATCCAAGATTCGTTGCTCCTTCATCCTCAATAATCATATTATGCATTATTATGCAAGTTTTCATAATATTTACAAGAGTTTTTTAATTCAAATATTGCACAGGTCCACGTACTATTGTGAAACGAGATTGTAACACCCCAAATGCCCTCTCCACATCTTTTCTTGCAGACTCTTGTTTACTTGTGAAATATTTTGTCTTTTCTCCTAATGGCCTTGAGATTGTCTTAATAAAGGTTGACCAATTTAGATAAATCTCATTTACTAAATAACATCCTATTGTATATTCATATTAATTGATTGTGTAATTGACAAGAGGGGCATCACCTTCAGCAAGTGCAATAAGGACAGGTGATCATAACATTAATATCATTTAGAGATCTAGGCATTCCAAAAAAAACATGTCATATCCAAAAATCTTACGAAGCCATCGCCTCTAAAATTATAGTAGGTTCTAGACAATATCCAGTACACATCCAATGTCATGTAATTGGATATTTCTCCCATTTCAAGTGCATCAAATCAATGCTCCCTAACATCATTGGAAATCCACGATGCTTCCCATTGATAATAACCGACCAATATCGGACTCGTTTGGTGCTCTTAGATACCAATCCCCAAAAACTTCAACAATTAATTTGATGAAATTTCTAATACTTTTTACTGCAATTGTTTCCCTAATCTAAATATATTCATCAGTAAGATCTATAGGAATACTATATGCAAGTAGTGGTAGTTATCTTTTGAAGATAAAATAAGCCAAGAATACCAACTGCATTTTTTTTTTTTGAAATATAGATTGTGAGCTTTCACCGCATTTGCGATATGAAGAAAAAGACAACAACTCATCCTAAATCTCCTTCGAAACTAACTTTTCATGAATTTAGGATTGTCTGTAATATAATCATTATACAACCTCATTTCACCTTCCTTTCTAATACAATTAACGATATTGTGTCCAAAATCAAAGCCACAAGACTCTATTATTTGTCCTTGATTTACCGATTCTTCTTCAGCAACCACTACAGTAACAATTTGGAAGGCGAACATGGGAGTGTCATCATCAAAATCGAAAGCGTCATAAAAATTAATAAACTTTAATGAAATACAATAAAGATTGGAAAGAAGAAAACGATGAAGAAAACTATGGTGAGGAAAAATATTCAGGTTTATGCGAATATTTATAGATGAATTTATTTTCCCTAAAATTTGAAATTTTAAAATTCAAAATGTTGGTGGTTTTTTTTTCAATATTTGAAATCCAAAAAAAAAAAGTTGGCATTTATTTTTTCAATATTTTAAAATTTTAAATTTCAAAAGTTGACGGTTTTTTTTACAAAATTTGAAATTTTGGCAAATTTTTTTAATATTTTAAAATTTAAAATGATGCTTGTTTTTTATTTAATTTTTTTATTTAAATATAATTAAAAATTTAATAATTACAATGTTGGTGAGTTTTTAAAAGCAATTATTTAATTATATAACTTACTCATATTAAATTGTATAATTATTTGCATAATTATATTATATATAAAATAATTGCACTATATTAAATGATATACAAAAAATAATTCTTCTAAATGACTTTTATAATTGGAATACACATAAACAAAAAAAATGATATTTACACTATTAAAAAATCTATTTTATTAATTTAGCTTTTCAAAATGAATTTTAACATTAAAATTACTTTTTATGGAAATAAAAAGGGTGATGAGTGGATTTTCCAGAGAGAGAAAAGTATGGATATAATTTTTTTAGAGAGATGACAAATACGTATGCCTGTGTTCTTATATTTGAGAAGAGATTTAAATTTGAAGACATAATTTGTTTTTTTAACTTTTAAAATGTAACAATTATATTATTTTAATTAGAAAATAATAATATATAGTAAATATAATTAAAAAGAATATACTAATTTATAAAACCTTTTTCAAATGAAATTATTTGGGGGGGGGGGGGTTTCAAGTTACTGTAATAATTCTAAAAA
The DNA here is from genome assembly GCA_015731905.1 of Salix dunnii. Classification (NCBI taxonomy): domain Eukaryota; kingdom Viridiplantae; phylum Streptophyta; class Magnoliopsida; order Malpighiales; family Salicaceae; genus Salix; species Salix dunnii. The sequence continues at coordinate 5,285,297 of CM027671.1, forward strand.
AATCACAAAAAGGATTCAAGCCAGGTGGGCAGCCAGCTGGCAACATCTTTGATCAAAAAAGATGTTCTTATAATCATGCGCTCCTGCTATTACCTCCACTTTTCAAAACCCAATAATTAACGTTCAGTCCATGCCAAATGATCGTATGTATTTAAGGCACTATATTACAGTAACATTATATGAAATTTTAATTTACAACTATTCAAATACCCTGTTTTTTTAATTATTTTTTTTCAAAAATTATTTTTATTTTGTATTTTAAATTTTAATTTACAGCTATTCAAATACTTTGTTTTTAGATTATTTTTATATGTTAATATTAAAAATAATAAAATATATTTTTAATAAAAATCCCACAGATTTGTCAATAAATAAATTAATTAAAATTTATGGATGGATTATCCGTAGGGGGATATTTCAAGTCACCTTGTCTTCTATTTAATTTAATTAATGACAAAAAAAAAAAACCAATATTATATTATAAAATGTTGTGGAGCTGAGATGATTTGATCTCCTTTTATTTTGCGAGAGAGGAAAAGAACGAATCGTGTTCCTCTTCTACCTTTTTATAACTAAACGAACCCTAGATTCCCTCTCTCAATATTCACAGGTTGATTGATTTTATTGGGCTTTTTAAAAACAGAGGCTTGGATTCATCGAAAGCAAGGAAGAGTTCCGAATTTTCTTTGTTTAGGGTTTGTTTTGCTTGGAATCTGTAGAGAAATGGGGAGTAGAAAAGAAGAAGAGAGAAACGAGAAGATAATTAGAGGTCTCATGAAGCTTCCTCCTAACCGTCGCTGTATCAACTGCAATAGCTTGGTAATTCTTTTTTTTTTTTTTAGTTTTTAATAAGATTAATATGTTTTTGTTTTGATATTTTTTATATATTTGAAAAATGCAGGGTCCACAATATGTCTGTACTAATTTCTGGACTTTCATTTGCACTACTTGCAGTGGGATTCAGTGAGTATTTTCTTCTGCTTTCTTGCTGTTGCTATACTATTTTTATGATTAATTTTTAAACAAATTGAGTAAAGTTTTTTATTGTTTGAATTTGAACCAGTGCCTTGTAGTCAGTGTGAAATTGCCTTTCATTTTTCGGCTGAAACCGGCATTTATACATGAATTGTTTTACTCATTTTCGTTTTTCTATATATATGACAGTCGAGAGTTTACTCATCGTGTGAAGTCAGTATCCATGTCGAAGTTCACATCCCAAGAAGTTGAAGTTCTTCAAAATGGTGGCAATCAGGTATAGGTGGTGGTGGATTTTTGTTGGCATTGGGAACAGTTGGGTTTTTATTGTGATGTTGACCAGACATTAAAATGTTTCAGCGGGCAAGGGAAATATATTTGAAGGATTGGAACCACCAAAGGCAGAGATTGCCTGATAATAGGTGCAGCATCTTTTCTGTTTTCCTACTACTATGCTTGTAGTTGATAAAAACAGAAGTTCTTTGATTGTGTTTTCTGCCTGCAGTAAAGTGGATAAAGTGCGAGAATTTATAAAGGATGTGTACGTGGATAAAAAATATGCTGGAGGGAATACCTCTGATAAGCCTCCAAGAGATTTGCAGGTAATATCGCAGTAAACAACTGATATGTCTTTATGGTAACATTTTACTGAAATTTATACTTCAGGTTTTGTGTTAAATAAATTCCTGTTTTTCAAAATGTAGAATGAAAAGGTGCAGTGGACTATTTTTTTATCTTTTGGAAAGAAAATATGGAGATTTCCAGAATTATCTATCTTTTTGGAACATCAAAATTATGTTTTTTTTGTCTCTCTTATGGGAAGGGCAGATTAAAAATATTTTTTTGATGGATGTATGTTGTAACTCATATAAAAAAGTTTAATAAATGAAGTCTGACTATCTATGCGGTGTTGTTATAATTCTTTGCAAAATCTCATTTCTTCAACCTTGAATAAGAGCCTAACATGTGTGATTCATAAATGATGTTGACAGAGGATTAGAAGCCATGAAGATGAGACAAGACGCGCATGCTCTTATCATTCTTATTCTCAAAGTCCTCCTTATGACTTTCAATATGAAGATCGTCTTTATGGAAAGCAAACCAACACACTTACTCGCAAACCTGGTTCAGATAGAAGTCTTAATGTTGGAAAGATGGCTAGTTTTATTTGCAGTCCTACCCGCCTAAATGAAAGGATTTTTGAAGACAGGTTTGCAAATGAGGGTTCTGTTTCTCGTGTTTCAGACTATTCTGTGTCTAGTGGTGGAGATCCAGTCAGATCTGGTGCAGAATCACCAAATTTTCGTAAGGATATTGCTTTTAGTCCACCTATGCAGCCTTCAAGGGATGGTTTAAAGCATCAAAAAGCAAATTCATTTTCAGAGGCAAGCTTTAAAAGAGATGCAGATGGGATTCCATGTCCACAGGTCATATTTCACCTAGTTTTTATGCTTATAGTGTGGATTGTTTGGGCAACATGTGATTGGTAATTTTTCATATAAAAGTATGCCAATGGTAATTATACTGGAGCATTGCTGTGATTTTCATACACAATTTAGATCCTTGCCTTTAATTTGTTTTACTGTGCAATTAAGACAGAGATCACACTAACCCTAAATCTTTACCTGTGTCCTAAAACAAAATAGTAATTTAGCCTACTTTTGCTCTTATTTTACTTTTGATACTCTGGCCCTATATTTGTGTCAAGGCCAGACACCTACTGGTAGGCTGGTGCAGTTAGCATAGATGTCATTGGCTTTGATGAGTAACTTATTAAGAAATAGTCTTTGAATGGCTTGCATTAGTGATTAGTTACTGGGATGCCACATTAACCCATTGGCTTTTCATCATGAACCTTGGAATTAGCTCATTACATGAATAGTTGTGTGAGTGATATTATAGTATATATGGTTCAAGTTACAGTCTCGACAACACTTGCCTTATAGGTAGCTGTGTATGATAGTTGCATTGTAGCTGTATATTACAAAAATTGAATTAGCTCTTTTATTACATATGTACACCATAATGTGCATGCCCGCCCACATGTATTCCCTTCAATATTATTTAGGGAAAGCTTAAGCCAATCCTAACAGAATGGCCTAAAAATGGCTTCATTTGGATATGGAGAACTAATGATTGTAATGTTAATTGGACGTTTAGAGCCATCAATTATTTTCTTATGGCTTTACCTGTGGCATGAAAGTTTTAAGTTAATTAGCAAATATAGCATGACAAGCCAGCTTGATTTTTTCAAACACAGTTCTGAATATTATGTCCTTTTTTCATATAGACATTTAGGCAAATGAAAGATCTATAATTTTTTGTCAGTTTTAAGCTGTAGCTAGCATCTTGTTATAGCAATAACAATAGTTTTATGGTAACCTTTATGTTAGGATTCTTACAAGGTGATTCTGAAATGGAAAATGACTGGTAAGCCAAAAATATCACATGAAGTCCATATACTATATATCAGGAGTTTAACATACCAGCTAGGCTAATCATTGCTCTAAAAATGTTTAAGATGCCATGTCTCTTTTTTAAGCTTTAAAATATTAGTTATGATTGTTGGATATAGGTGGAGATTTTAGATACATATCTGTCAGATGTGAGTGCCCTCGTGCTCCTATATGTTTGTATATTTGAAGGATTGTACTTTAACAAAATAGGTATGAAGATTTACAGAAGAATTGTAGTTACAAAGAATATCAGCATGTTCATGTTTTTTCTTCAATTCTGTTTGTCCTTGCAAAGAAAATCACATATGGTCAAATAAAAATTCCAAGAAGTCATTAATTGCCGGTGTATTATACACTGGCAACTTGGCAGGGTTTTCATGCCATGTACAGAAGTATAGGCCCTGGGGATGATTATTGTTGTTTGGGTATACCCAATATTCACTGATTGCTTTCACTTGTATATTTTAGGATCCTAAATGGTTTGAAACTGATAGATGGTATCCTTTTATTGTTCTTTTAGAAAAATAGGCATTGCCGATATGGATTGGACCAATAGATTAGTATTCATTAGCTAGATCACTCTTTTAATGGTATGTGTTAAGGGAAAAAAAAATATCTGGTCTATATGTGGCATCAATTCTCACCTACCTTGTTACTGTTTGTGGATTATTTTAGCCTCACTTTTTTATCAAATGATACTGAATTATCCCTCTATTCAGAGAACTACATCATTAGGAAGCACGGGATCATTTGATAACACTTCTGTGTCCATCAAGTCATACAATTCGGGAAGTTTGCTGGATGTTGTCGCAGAAGCTGGGCAAGCTGCTGGAAACCCCCAGGAAAAAAAGCCTGCTTTTCCACTGTCATCCGTTTCTTGTCATGCTAGCTTGGACCTTTTCAAGGAACAAGTGGCTCCAGAAGCAGCCTCTCCTATGGCCCCGCCAATCGATTTGTTTCAGTTACCAGCAACATCGCCAGCTCCGCCTGTAGATTTGTTTCAAGTGCCTCCAACTTCATCTATTAATTTATATCAGCCTTCCCAAACCTCTCTTCCTTCAACTCTAGACCTCTTTGGTAGTAGCTATCAGCAGCAGTCAGTTTCTACAATGGATGAAAAATCACCACATTCCTCACTGCCTAAAAATGAAGGATGGGCAACTTTTGATGTTCCTCAGCCCATAGCATCCACCCCGGGACCTGTTGATCTTACATCTTCAGTAGGACCTTCCAGCGTAGGTTCTTCAACAAATTTTGACCAAGTTCCATCATTCCATACAAGCATGCAATGGCCACCTTTTCAAAACTTTGTTGATCATAGTTCATCATCAGTTCCTGATCCCTGGCTTGGTAATTTGCACAGTGTACAAGCCAATGACAATTCAAGCTCTCAGGTATGCTATATATGACCACAATAAATCTGTGTTTCATGCATCTCTTTTGCAGCCCTATATTGAAAAACTGGTGTTTTTATATGCTGATGGCTAAATTATGCTTTACAGAACTGGAATGCCTTTGAGTTTGATGGTTCAGTGGCAGACATTCCCCTGGAGGGCATTAAGCAAAGTAATGAACCACAAGCATTACACAATCCCTCACCCACTGCTGATCAGTATTTTGGCTTTGGAGCTTCAGAGGTTGTTTCTACCTCACATTGATTAAAGATAATATGGTTATTTGATGTTAGACTAAAAAATTGTGTTTTGCAGGACTTGAACAAAGATGGGATTCAAAGAACTGCTTATAACAGAGTACATCCTGGTCCTAGTGAACCATCAGATATTGTTGCGGGGCCATTGTATACTCCTTCAGGACATCCTTTGGTGGTTTGTAACCTTCACTTTCACTGGTTTTATGTCTAATGCAATTTGATCTTAGCCTTGATAATTATTTATCTATCAATTTCAACAGGAAGAAACAGAGTCTCATGTGGATCACAGATCAGTTAACCCATTTGATCTACCATACGAATCTGATATGGAGCAAAGCAATATGGTATGAAATAGTTGAAACAGTATGCTGATTGGTGCCTGATACTCTATTAAGTACTTTGATTGGATGTTTGAAATAATGTCTACGCTATCATCCAGAAAAGATTCAGGTGGTGGAGAGGGTTGTCTTAGATTTCTTTTTTATGCACTTGATACAGGGTTTTAATTCTCTCTGTTTCTCTAGGCTAACTATTAAGCAAGTGCTTATGATTATTCCAAATAAATTTGAATTTATCACTATTTTCTTATTTGTAACCATCATGTCAAATTTAATTGGAGTATGGATTAATGTTCAACAACTCTTAATAATTTAGGGTTTCATCAGTATATTTAGCAGTAACCAGCTCTCTATGACAGAGAATGTAATTCAATGGGGAGTACTACTGTGATTCAGTCCCTTGAAAAATTGATGTTGTATCTGTTGGTTTGTCATGTAGAAGTGAAAGTGGAAAATGTAAGCATATTGAAAATTTATCATTTCCAGTCTAGGTGAACAAATTAAAATTAAAGTGATAGTTGCAGATCCACCACATGCATTGATCAAGAGCAGCCTATTATGTTCAAGCCTTAGTTTGTTACATGTATACTGTTTGTGCACTTGTTGTGTATTGCAAACCAAATATGAGAATCATCAAATCCAAAAGTAGGAGTGTGTGTGTGTGTGTGTTTTGGTGGGGAGTTGAGGGTTTGTGTGTAAGTTGTTGATGACTGCTGGACGAACATCTTTATTCTTTTGCAGATGCAATTGTATGGGACCTGTTTGATATGCTAATGCAACACAAATTTGAGTTTGTCTGCATTGGCTTATCTTTTCATTATTTATAGGGTTAAGAGGGCTGCTTGCGAAGCTTTTTGCCCATATGCCGTGCAAGATATTATAAGATGAACAACCTTGTGAAATGGCATCAGTTTCATGTTAAGCACGAGATTGTGCTGCTATTTCATTTTAAGTAATGTTGGTAGGAAATATGTATAAACTCTAATCCATTAGAAGGTATTCTTCATGCTACCATTAAATAGCATTTTGAAGTATTAACTTTGGTTGCAGTTTTTAACAATTAGCTATGAATAGGTTTTTGAGAATAAATGTCACTAATAAAGATGGGGTGTTAGTGGTTTGTTATGGCTGTTAATAATAATTCTGGTAATAATATTTGGCAATCATGTTTCCTAGTGATGGATCGTCTGGTGGTAGGTTCATTCCTAAACATATCCTAGATGACAATAATAATCCAAGTGGGTTAGTATTTTGTCTACTTTTTGGATATGCAACATCCATGCTTTGTGTTGCAGTGTAATTTGCACTCTAGCTCTGGGGTCCAAATATTTTTTGGATGGACATAAGACTTTTGTGAGGCTTCATCATGCTTCTAACAAGGCGATTCTTGTCAAAATTAGGATATATGCCTACCTAAATGCAAAAAAAAAAGAAAAAAAAACAGATTTGTAATCATGAAGCATGCATCCTTCTCCTTCTCCTTCTCCTTTTATGTTATGTAACTGTATTTAGTTTCCTTTTGTTTTAGATATGCTTATCTAAAATAAAATGAAGGCAAATAAATTGCTGTATTAGCTTCTGAGGAGAACCTGAAAAGTCTTATGAATGCTTTGTTCTGCTGAATTTTACCCTCACTTCCCCCCTTGTATTAAAAGTTAATCTCAGTGTATCATATTTCAGTTCATGGACATGAGCTCTTTGGAAGCTGCGCTGCCTAATTCAAACTCGCCATCCAGCTTCCTTGGTGTGACTCAACCATGGTTTCCTCAAGATCTAGCGATGGCATATATCCCTGCTGCACCACAAGGTAAGCTGTCCACTGATTCCGACAAGAGAAACACTTATTTGTTTCAGCTTTTGTTTTTTTGAGGACTATTACGGCCAGACACCACACTGAAGCAGTTCATCGTGATGCTTAGATACTAATCTGGCCAGGCATTCAAAACAATGTGCAGCTTTGCATTACTCAACTATGAAAGCATTCCATACATCTCTGGCAATGTAACTTGCTTTTATTTCATCCAATCTTTCTTTTTGTTTCTGTAGGTGGATTAGCATACGTGGCAGGACAAGCACCCAGCCCTCAATTAGGGTAAGCTTCTGTTGTTGGTGCTGGTTGTGAGTTTTCCGTCATTGTTGCTGCTCTTTTGTTATAGTAAATTTATTGTGGTAGCCTCGCTTGCCTTCTCAACAGGAATGTTCAAACACAAGGGCCTGTTGCTTCTGTTGGAGGGAATCCATTTGCATAGTATTCAGTAATCAAAAGTAGATTTCTTAATCGGGTTAAGTTTGCTGTTGGAAGTTTTCCGCTGACCTCTTGTAGCCACATGGTAAGTCAGGATGATCGAGTGATGTCATTATTAAATAATATTATTTTTAGTCATTTTGAATTCTTTGTTAAAATAAATCCTTGATGTGAATAACTTTCTACCAATATGCAAGGCCATTTCATTCTTAGTTTAAAACTTAATATTCCAGGCCTAGTGTTTGTATCATCCCTAATTATATCAGCAGAACTAGTTCTTGGCACTGCTGATAAAATGTGCAAGTGTGTGCGGTCTTTTCTATTTGAGAAGGGGGGGGCTTTTTCACGGACAAACTTTGATGTTTAATCATACGGTACATGGTTTCCTATTTTATTTTATTCTCTAGATAAAACTGGCGCGTGGTTGTTTTTAGATGCCTGTTTTTCTTATTTAGTGCTCACCAGATTGAGAGCAATCCAGAAGCCACCAGGGAAAATGGTGTTCTGACTCAAAATCCATTTCTTCCTTCTAGTATTTGTTGGCTTGTGTCAAAAACAATTTTATTTGATGGAAGTGTTATACTGAGAAAGGTGTCATGTTAGATCAGTTTTATTTAATGAGAGGTGTTTTATTTACCCTTATCTTGTTGAGACAAGTAAAATGAGGCAGAATTCTAGCTTCTCTCTTTTTAAAACAATTTTGGGGTGTTTTGAGATAGATTGTTATGACTGATTTCAATTGAAGTGCACTGGGAAAAGAAGAAGAAGCTTGATGTGATATTAAAATTTATTTTTCAATCATGTCCTGGCTCTTAAAATAGGTTACAGGGGATTCCACAAGTGCTAGCCAAAACCGATTGATGTGCACCTATCGTGTAAAAATAAAAGAACAGATTTCTCACGAATACTCAATACAAAATTTTTAAAAATATGTGATCTTACATTATTTGTGCATGTTTATCCTTTTTCTTTCTTTAAATCACAATCAAAATGGTGCCACATTATAACATTATTAAATTTGGTAAGGAGCATGGCTATGGCCCAAGTCACGGGTTAACTGAGTTTGAAACCAGATTAATCAAATACTTTGTTATTTTATTATCTGTTTTAATTAAAAAAAAATTAGCATGGTTTAGGCCACCAAGATCATGAGGCTGGGTCAATTCTCCTTGGATTTGTTTTGAAATCCAATCTAATCCAAAGATGAATTCCACAAGTCACGCAAGTATGAGAATTTAATAATATTTAAAAAAAAATCCCCACAAGCATTTTTGGGTTTATAATGTTATTCTCAATTTGCATGATGTGATATAAAATACTTGAGATCTAGCAGGTTTTAAGTTTGGATCAGGATATCTATCTTTTATAAAAATATGAGATTACTCATCTAAGGTCTATAAAAAATATTTTACTGAGTTTCTTGAATAAAAAAAAAGGTATATGGTGTTTCGAAATGTTGTTGAATTATTATTTTTCATAGTATTTTTTACTTAAAACTATATTAAAAAAATATTCTTTTTAATACATACCTATCCACACATGAGACTGTCTCCTCCCCGAAGCCACTGACTTCGCTCGAGCGAGCTGGAAAAGAATGAGTATATTATTATATTAATTATTACCCTGCCGAACCATCCCTGGTCATATGGATCCGTTTGTTTTCATAAATACACTGGTACAGAAAAGAAAATATTTGTTTGGAAAGTGGTTTTCATATAAAATAAATTAAAATATAGTATTTAGCGTTTGACTATATCATTGAAAATAAGCTGAAAAATAACGTATCCATACTTTTATTCAGATTTATTAAAACAATAAGAGTCAAATCTTATAAATGAAAAGGTTGGAGGATTAAATTAAAAAAAATTATAAATTATTTTAATTAAAATAATAAAAACCAAATTTAAAAGAAAAAGGGAATTGAAAGACGATCAAATTATTAAATAAATAAATTTACAAATAATGTTAAATAAAATAAATATAATTTAAAAGAATAGATATCAAATCTAATAGATTATAAAATTTCAGATTTAAAACAAAATATACATAAATCAAAAAATCAATAATCAATTCGATATAATTCGCAAATAACAAGATATTTATTAGTTTTTATAACTTATTGACGAAGATGGATGCGGTTGTCACCGGAATATCATGTCGGCAGATCCGGTCCTCTACAACACAAGCGTGCATCTCATGGTGATCAGGCATTATAGCCAGGTTGTGTCCTTTGAATATTCCTTCTATGAAAGGAAAATGAGATTCATCCATGGCATCAAAATAAGAAATTGCAGGATTACACTGTAATCCAAGCAAAAGCTGAAACGAAATAGGGTATCAAATAACAGTACGAGGAGGGGGAGAGAAACTCAAGTCTTTGACAAAGACTCCCCCACCCCCCAGTGTCCATCTTTGATGAACATGTCCAGCATTGAGATGAATATTCATTCTTGTACAAAGTTGTCTTGCCCCAAATCCCAAAATAATTCTTTATCTATCCCGAACCCTAAACACAACGAATAAAGAGAGCCACTCTTTATTAAACTCTAAAGAATTTTAGTTTGATCCTCATTAAATAAAAATTATTTATTTGACCCTAAAAAGGAGATATCTTGACATATTTAAGTGGTTTTCTCTATATTGTTAGAGGGAGAATATTTGTCCCCCACTCCGTGATAGTGAGACCTTTGCCATTTCTTTGCTTTCATATAACAAATTTAGCTGGTGAAGACCAATATATATATAGTATGCTACTTCAAAAAAACACCCACCAAAGAAGCTGCATCTGCCCTTTTAGGTCAGATCTGCTCACGCTCCAGCAAGCTTAACGGATTTTGGAGCCGGCTATATATTAATTAACTAAAATATATAACACGTCATGGTTTTACGGTGTATTTCTTTACTATTCATATAAACTCATATTACCATTTATTATGACAATAAAATTATCATTTTATTTTAGGATCGAAAATTTTTTGCCTCCAGAATTGGAGATATTTTTGAATTTTTTATGGGACATGGATGGTATTTCTAGATTTGTTGCACAGTGAAACGACACCCCCCAAAACGACAAAAACCGCTGCCTGGGGGCATTTCTAAATTTTCAACTCTAGATTTTTCATAGATATCATTGGGTCTAAGAGTATATAGGTAATTGATCAATATTTTATTATTTCTTTTCCAGAAAACTGCAGGCGCTTCGTCTGAACGCGCCAGCAGTATTCTGACCGCACGTCCCTTTAAGGTGGCGCATGCGGTGGCCTTAGTTGGTGGAAACTGTGCTTTCGTAGTCTTATATGGTTCGCCACAATGTCCTTTACCTCCACACCCAATGCGTGTCATCCAAATCTTACCGTATGATCACCGATGGACAGTTTTTCTTCTCCCCTCTCTTTTCTCTCTCCTACTATCGGTGAAGTACGAACCAGTCCCTCATATTTGTATTCATTTCATTTTGGTCACTGACCTTTTGATTTCATTTTTATTACTGATTTTTCAATGAAATTTTCGATTATTTTCAATTACGCACTTTAATTGAAATTGCTTATATACGGTAAGTTTCATTTCAGTCCTTCATCTTTTAATTTTTGGTTCCTTTAATAATTTTGATATGCAAATTTGAATTTGTTGTAAGTTTGTCCTTAAATTGAAATTAATCATATATGTTATTTTTTATTTCGGTTCTTATTCTTTAAATTAGTTCAATAATTGCACTGAATTGATTTTTTAAAATCCCTTTATTATTTTTTGGTCCTAAAGTTTTGATTTGCTACATTTTTATCTTTCAATTAGAATTATATATATATATATATATATATATATATATATATATATATATATATATATATATATGTTACACTTATTTTTGTAATTTTTTTTGTATTAATTCATTTAGTTTTTTATTCTTATTGGACAATATTTATTTTTTATTCATATTTATGCATTTATGCTTTTAGATTTTATTTTTATTTTTTATCAGGATTTTATTTTTATTATGTCCCATTCTGAAATTTTATTTTATGTTAGTTATACTGTATTTTATTTTTAAAAATTCCTTTATTGTTTTTCAGTCTCAAGGTTTTGATTTGTTACAATTTTGTCATTCAGTTGGAATTAATTATATATATTATTTTTCATTTTGACACTTATTCTTTTAGTTTTTTTATTTAGTATTTCTTTTTTTTATCTTTCTTGAAAAAATATTTATTTTTTGTCTGTATTTATTTTTTTATACTTTTGGTTTTTGTTTTATATTTTTCATTTGATTTTTTTATTAGGGTTTTATTTTTATTCGGTTCAATTTTAAAATTTTAATTTATATTGGTGATCATTTTAAAATTAATATTGCTCTATTTTTTTTCTTTTTTTTTGTTATTTTTATCTGATTTTTAGATCAAATGATTTTATTATTTTATTATTTGCACAATAATAATGATAATTTTAGTTATTGTTTTTTTGACAAATTATTTTTTTTTTTAATTATTAGGGTTAATTTAATAATTTTCACTATTTAGACAATAATGTGGATAATAATTTTAATTGTTATAGTAATGATAATGACTAGATTTCCAATTTATGTTCTCTTTTTTAGGGATAAAAAATTAATTATTTATTTTTGTTATTTGATTAATGTAGGTTCATTCACAATTTATATTTTATTTGTTCTGTTTAATTTAAATTAAATTATAAAATAAATTAATCTTAATATAATTTATTCAATAATTCAGATACCTTAATTTTTTTTTAATGATAATTTTATATTGATTATTTCATTAAAATCCATTAAATAGATAAATTTATATCAATTTAAAATTCATATATTTGATAGAAAATTTACACTTCACAAGATTTCTACACAAATTTATTATTTTACCTAAATTTATATTATAATAAAAAAAAATTACATATAACATTTTTTTTATATTAAAAAAAATATAATTTCAACCTCAACAAGACCCGGCTGTCAGGGCATGTGTGTGTGTGTAAATGGAGAGAGAGAGAAACACGCGCACACATCAGAGTTCACCAAAGGACAAAATATCGTTCCAAAGATGAAAAAGAATACCCTCATAGGTAAATCTCGTGCTTCTATAGACATATTTTGAAATGATAAACTAAAATGAAAGAAAAGGATAAATTGTGTATACATTATTCGAGCTGTACAATTCTCTTTCCCATATGATGCACATTTCGGGCTGAAATTTTTCGATACCCTTCATCTCCGTGTCAGGCTCTCATACCAACCACTAAAACCATCTTCTTCCCCAGCCTCCCCACATCGATCAGGAGAACCAAAAAAACTGCGGGGAAAGAAAGAATGGCAAAAATAGAGGGGGGATGTGCTAGCAGTTAAAACGCCAAAATTTTCTTTTTCCTAACTCAACCACAAATATACACTTTGTACATGGGATGAGAAGCCAGGGTTCAGCCATTAAGCTTGGCCAAGAACTGGGACAGATTGTACTCTTCAGTGTACTGTGATTGATCCCATAGCTCCTCCAGCCCACCAAGGATGGCTTTTAACCCCTTCCCAGTCCCCATTAATTTTGGGTCCTCGTTTAAGCTGCCATCTGTGCGCTTTGATGCAGTAGCTCCCTGGAAATAAAACCACAACGAAATGTCACCAAGAGGAAATTGGAGAATGAAGGTGAGTCCAAACCTTAAGATAATAAAAACATCAGAGCCTCAGCAAATAAAAAGAGAATGCAATGCATTTTCATAAAACATGACTTTTCTTAGCATACCTTTGCTCTTGTTTCAGCTGACGCAAACAAATCAAGAAGTTGATCTGTGTTCATCGTTTTGAGACTCGCATTCTCTGCATTAATAACAGCGTTGGCAACCGACACTTTGAACTTTTGGAGGCTCATAACTTTCTCTTCCACAGTGCCACGCATGATCAGGCGATGGACATTCACAACTTTCTTTTGTCCCAATCTGTGTGCCCTGTCCATTGCCTGCAATTACATCATATCACATAATTAACTAGATAAGCCATTTAAAAACATGAATTCAAATCAAATAGAGGCAGGGAGCTGCACCTCTTTGACAGAAATTCAAGCATATCCAAAATACAAAGTTATACAGGAAATCATGGGGATCCATATACTAGCAAAAGACCACATTTGATTTGATTACATCATCGAAATTGCTTGTTGCATGTTTTATATTATGATATGGGTATAAATCACCTGCAATACCCCAAATGCTGAAACTTCATCAGTGCTTCCAAAGCATGGAGATGGGTTTTGACTTGGAAAAAGCATCAAATTGATACTTTTTTGTGCTTTATGATAGTTTTGATGTGTTATGTGAAAAATGAAAAAAAAACCTGGAAAAAAAAATTATTTTGATGCATTTTCAAGTGAAAGCTATTTTAAAAAGAATCCTGCACCACAATCCCAAATACACACTAAGGTTGACATTTCATTGGCATATCAATTGTTCTGATAACTCAAATTAACATTAAATTTAGAGGTGTATGTAACATCTGACAGGGCCACTGAAATTTTCCAAGGGGTTGAAGGTTGCCTGGCTTCCAACTAGTAGAATAACCCTTGGGCGGTGAATTGGTAAGTTCCTAACAAGTTACATGACAGGCAACACATGGTGCTAAGATTACAAATACCATTTTGGACAAATGATGACGGGAAAACATCTTTGAAAGGGAGAGTTTTCTTACCTGAAGATCTCGCATTGGATTCCAATCATGCTCCATAAAGACAAGGGTGTCAGCAGATGTAAGATTCAAACCAAGCCCACCAACTGCCAAGAGAGCCATAAGTTAAATAAACTTCAGTAGCTTAAACAACTGGATGGAGGAGCAAGGTTATCAAAATCACAATCGAAGCCATAAATTCACATGATTTCATGATGCAATATAAGTTGGCCACTTCAAATTGCTGGGTGAAATCAAGAGCTCATGATTTGAGCAATCCCAGTTTTCAGCCTTTTGGGCTTTGTTTTAACTGTTTTTCATGTGTTTATCACCTCCCAAAATTAAAGAATAGTCTGTTTTTCATGTGTTTATCACCTCCCAAAATTAAAGAATAGTCTAACATTCACTCAGCAAGAACTTGAGTGCAGTTCTAAATGCATTCCAAACTTCCCAAAAGCCATAGAAGAACATAAAGAGAGATGAATAGATGACAGAATGGAGAAAAGAACAGAAAGATTGAGCTCGCAATAGTATCCCTCAAGATCATGCTCCTTGTCCCTCTTAATGAAAAATTAGCCCTCTGCTTGAGATGTTTGTCAGTCAAAACTATGATAGAAAAGTACAATTTTTTTGGGACTGGGATAATTGGAAAGTGTTCTTATCTGTAGTTTGATAAATGGGCGAGGAGATGAGAATGAGCAGTAGATGACGGGATTCATTCCCTTTTTTTATTTATACAGTAAAAGTTAAGAGATGCCCATGAACTGAGGCTTCTTTACTTCAATTGACACGAGCTCAATATAAAGTATTGGGCTATCATGACTCCATTATGGTTTGTTTTCCTTTTTTACTAAATATACTTTTAATTTGCTATTACAATAATAGAGTTTTCTACGGTTTTCAAATATATGCTATCTTTTATCACAATAGTTTGAAAATTGACTAAAAAATCCTATTTTTTATTTTGTTCAAGATATACATGTATTTTTTACATTTATAAGTTTCACAAAGTTGATTCATAGTGTTTAGAGTGTGTGTGTGTGTGTTAATTGAACAGTCATCATGTAAAAAATTACAATTTGATTTGACAATCTGACATTTTGGACCCTTCATCGATCTTATGATTTTAATAACCTTTGGAGAAAGAGCAACTTACCATGCGTAGTAAGCAACAAGGCATCAATAGTAGGATCTGAATTAAAAGCTTTAACAATATCAAATCTTTTTTCAGGCTCAACAGATCCATCCAGCCGCAAGTATGTGACACTGCTCAAAAACAAAGTGAAAATATCAGAAAAGTGAAATTTTATCGCTGCACAATAAAGAAAAGCAAAAGATTGCAGTAAGATATGTTTTCCCTATGAAGAACTCTAATAAATGATGACCCGAGCATCTTTTTCTCAGCAGCGAGACCATAGGTGGAATGGAAAGTCAAATAACTACAAAAACAATATCCACTATCCATTTCCCTGTGATATATGTGGTCTGTCATTGACATACTTGAATTCTAAAAATCATCCTGTTAAAATAATTTTGGGTATAACCAAGTACGGTAACAAAACACTGGAAGGCAGGATTGGATGGGTAAGTATGGTAACAAAACACTGGAAGGAAGGATTGGATGGGTTATCGGGTTAATGTCATTGTACCGATAATGAAAGATTTCTTCAGTACACATAAATCATAAGTTTGTTGCTCATGCATGTGATGCCTCACTTCAATGCTTTAATCCTTAATGAAGCAATTCATAAAGAGTTTTGATTTAGAGAAATCACATCCCATTGGCAATTCATTGATAAATATATATTTTATTCTTGTTGTGACAATTCCTTTTCTCAATTCAGGGGGATAATTCATACTATGTTGCCTTTAATACTCTCACTAAGCAATAACCTCCAACAGGAACTGTTCTGCATGCAAGCAATGAAATGGATAAACAAAGGACTGGATGAGTAAAATGAGACCATGTGAAGATAAAAACAGAAGTAACTAAGAACACAGCGAGATATAAATAGCAAATTTTAAAGTATAAAAGGTTAATGAGAAGAAACTCCAAGACTGAACCCATACAATAGAATTAAACATAGAAATAAGGCGTTCATATAAATTGGAAGCACAAAAGATTAGTTTAAAAATGGGAAATGGGGAACTTACTTCTTCATATAAGACTGAAACAAGTCCCTTTCAATAATGTCAAGAAGGGCCTGCATGAAATTTGATTATTAAGCAATGGAGGATCATAGAAGGGAATGCAAGATGAACATTATAAAGAAGTAAATTTAGTTGAAGAAAATATATTACTTTGTGCTGCGCAAATATCAAAACCCTGTGCTGCCCAACACTCACAGCATTATCAGAACTTGAAGCATCCACACCTATTCCACACTCTTCCAGAATCTCCTGGAGAGCAACTAATTTTGGAGAATGGTGAAGCTTATGAAGTTCCAAAAGTATGTCACAACTTGGAGGCAAGAGTTCATGTAACTGGCATACAAGTGATTCAGGCATTTTTTCACCAGCAACAAGCAATGGATGACTACAAAGTTTTAACAAGTATTGAAGTGCCTGAAAGGTTAAAACAGTGGCACAACTTAGTTTATTCAAAACTATTACATCACACAACGCAAGTGGAACAACACACTGCCAACAAAAACACACATCACCTGAAAAACATGTGTAGAAGCTTTCGGTGAAGCGCTATTTCCTTCTGGATGTGCTGAATCATCCAGCTTTACCATGCTTGAAATCTCCTGTCTAACATGGGAACCGGAGAACTGTTCATAAAGTTTTAACTGGACAGGGCTCAGGTCACAATACCTGTCTTGAATAATTTTCTCTGGCAAGTCAGATAATACTTCATCTTTTGTTCTTCGTAAGAGAAAAGGCATGACCTATTGTATAAACAACATGAAAAGACAACCTATAAGATCTGCCACGCTCCAACAAGGTACATTCCCCTCCTCCCTCCAAATAAGGGAAAGGGGAAAGGGGAATCATGAGAACAAAGGGAAAAACAACATCACCTGCTTGTGCAATGCTTCCATAGCAAGTACCCCAGCTTCAGCATCCTTGGCAGAGCATTTAGGATCTCTAGCAGCCAGCAAAGGTTTCCCATAAGTGGCTTGAAACTGCCAAAATTTCATCAAATCAAAAATCATAAACAAGAATGGATCGCACAATATAAGAGAATGGAACTGAAGCACTTGGTAACATCAGAGTTTTATAGAACCAAGCCAAAGAATTAAGTGGTTTGATTAGTCTACCAAGAAGAGGAACTACAAACAATGGTATAAAGATAGCATCCTTTTAACCAATTCTAGCTACCTTATATGCAATTAGCATGATATTTATTTTATGAACATATGAAAAATAGAACTCAATATGAGGATTTTGGTAAAACAAAAAAAAAAAGAATGTCTAAAAGATAATAATGCTTGTAATGAAAATAACAAAACAAACATTAACAATAACCACAGTATTTGAAAGACAGTCAAGAGAAAAAAATCTTGGAACAAATGTTAAAAGAGTGCTAATAGATACTGTGATTATATATGTGTGTGTTTATGTATATAGGAGATCCCAAACTCCTAATCATGTGAGATAATATCCGATAAAAATAATTGAAAAGCTCAAACAATTCAGAAATTAGGCTGCTGTTATATGTCATTAGCTGTACATAAAGTGCTAAATTACAACAGCCAGTTATTGTTTTCATAACATAATTGTAATTTCCAGCAAGTTGGGCCAAGGAAAAATTAATAATACACAAGTTCCGCACAAAAATCAAGTGCTAAAGCATGGCTGAAGGTTCTCAATGAGGTAAGAATGCCACACGCACACAAAAAAACATATTTTAGGGAAAGGAAGGAAAGATAGGTAACTGCATGACATTATCATGAAAAGAAGGTGCAAGCAAATACTGTAATTTATGGTTAGCTAGAACCATCAAATAAAAAGAACCACACATCATAATCAAATCCATTGATGTCACTTAAAAACAAATAGCTAACATTCTTCAATGCTTTCATCTTCAGGTTTTCTCTTCTAATATTCACATACAACAAGTCCACAAAACAGCATAAGTTGAACTCAACATTCAGAAACAGCTAGTAAAACAAACAGCTTTCTAGGAACCAAGACATAGGACACTTACTTGTCTGTCAGTTCCAAGGAACCCTGGCATTAAAAAGTCAAAGAGGGACCATAAATCCATGATGTTGTTCTGTGAGAGAAAGCAAGTCATTTGTCAGAAAAAGGAAAAATGTTATGATCAGTGTGTTTTTGCACTAGTATCTGACCTGAATTGGTGTTCCACTGAGTATTAGGCGATGCTGGGCTTTCAACTGCTTCACGGCAGCCGTAATTTTGGATTTTGCATTTTTTATTATATGTCCTTCATCTAAAATACAGTAATTCCACAGGGGCTGTCCAAGGTAATCAATATCTTTGCGAACCACATCATATGATGTTATGATGACATTGTGCTTATGAAATTGTTCTCGAAGACAAATGCGCTCTTGAGCAGAACCACTATATTGTAGAGTACTAATTAAAGAAGCATCAATGTACTTCTCTATCTCAAAGGCCCAGTGCCCCACAAGTGTCGATGGGCAAACAATTAAAGATGGTTGAACATCCTCGCAGTTATTCAAAGCACGAAACTCTGCCACATCAGATGCCACAATTGCTGATGCTTGCAGGGTCTTACCAAGTCCCATATCATCACATAGAATTCCATGCAGCTTGAATCGTTTTAAGAAGGCCAGCCAATTTATACCTTCTTGTTGATACCTGGAAGCACCAAGCATATTATTATGATAACTTGGGCGCGGGCATTAAAAGAGCACAAGTAGAATTAAAAGACAGGATGGAAGACAGAAACCCATGGCAGATGAAAGGCACATCCTTTGAGAAAATTCAAAGCAAGAGTCATGAAAGGCATGCAAATCAAGAGGACATACTGGTCAAAACACAAATGACCCTGTTTTGACTTTTATGTCGTTGATAGGTTAGTTGGTAATTTTATTGATCAGAGTTATTTAAGATGCTACGTCTATTTTAATAGTGAAAGATATATAAGTTACTGGATTCAGTGTCGTTGATTTATTGTTCACATAAAGGCAAAATTAGGTATTTTTCCTTTTTAGCTTCTATAGCATGGAATTTATACCAACAGGGAGAGACCTAAAAACAAAAACATGAAGATCATGAGTTACAACATATGAATAAGGGAGGCCTAAAAACAAACAAAGAGTGCAATTAATTCAGCTGCTAAATTTTAAAAGATATGAACAAAGCATATACCTCCTCAATGTCACTTTTAATTCAGTGCAGAGCTTGTAATCATCAATATGGGAATTGTCAAGTAGCTGCTCCAAAAATTGTGCATCCTCTGCATTTCTTGCTAACCCTTCATTCAGTCCACTAGGAGGGGCTAGACCTCGGGCTAAAGGAAGGAGAGGAACAAGAGCAGCAAAACTTCGTGTCACACTCTGTCTGACAGAATGATCACAATCACTCATGCAACGTAGAAGAGGAACAACCAGTAGCCTAGCATATGGGACCAGCTCCACACCCAGTCCCTGAACAAGTGAACTAATAAGCATGCCAGCACCTTGTCTGGCATGGACAGAAGATACATCCCCTAGCATAGGAATGGCATTCTCAATTACAGCTGCCATGACATTTGTTGTCATAGATTTGGCCATTGAGGTGATACACCTTGAGGCAGCTAATCTAACAGCAACATGAGAATGGCGCACACATTTGAAAATGCAAGGGAGAAGTGTGAGCAATTTAGGTTTCAATGCCTCATCCAGTAATGGAGAAATAGATCGCACCACCTGCAATTCATAAATTAGAGAAAATAATAACTAACAAAAACTCCCATCAAAATGAATAGGAAAATAAATCTAGCTTTTTTATCAATCAACTTCTCAAGTGTCCTATCAAGTAATGGAGCAACTTCACTGTTGTAAAATCTAGCTTCTTTTTTCCTCTTGACTCAAGCACTCAAAAGCTTCCTAAAGCACACTCGCTCATCATTTGTAACATTAATGTCTTCATCTATCTATGTAAAGAAAATGTCTAGATAACAAATCAGGATGGTAACCACCTGGATATTATTTATAAGGATTTGAGGGTCCTTAATGGATGCGATAGTTTTTTCAAATTGTTGTTCATCTGAAGGACTTCCAGGCTTCAGAACTTCGACGAGGCAATCCCATAGTTTTGGTAGCTTATCAAATAAATGAGCCCCAAACTTCTCACATAAATGTTTCAATGCATGTTCAGAACCTCGTCTGCTAATAAGGCCCTCAACTCTTGACCGGTCTTCACCACCAGCTAGCATATGAACCTTTGACTTTTGTTTCCCTGTACTAACCCCAAAGGAGAGGAGATCTTGATCATCAACAATCTCTGTGGACCCAATGATTCCAGCCTGGGGTGTCTCACAAGGATCCATGCACGTCAAACTACAAATATTCTTAATCAACTTATCATTTGGGCCAGGCTTACGTGCAATACAGCGTGAAATTAGCTCTGCAAGTGCTTCAGCAGCCTTTTGTTGCAATATCTCCTCCTGAAAATGGCATGCAATATATATTAGAATCCAGAAACAACTGTGCTTAGAGATCAACTCTGATTCCGGATTTTGACAGCAATAATAGGGAGAAAAAGGACCTGCTCTCTTTTGATTGAGGCCATCAGGGGCAAAATGATTGGATTCAGCCGTGCAGGAAGCTCTGACATCCAGACAACTGCAGCAGCAACTAATGCGGAGACAGTAACATGCAAATTACTCTGGAGAACACAAATTATAACAACAAAGAACAATTTATCAAATGAGAGAAAATGGAGAATGGATAACTTAAAAATAAAGTCAGAACTCAGAAAATGATTCAGACAGGGTAGCTGTAAAGAATAAATCAGGTAATATCAAGTTCCCCAACTTAAAAGGATACAGAATGCTCAATATCACACCTGGAACATACCTGAACACATTTTAAATAGCCTGAAGTTGTCAGAAGTCGCTGTTTTGATGAATCAATATCATCAACAATGTTTTGTCCAGTAGATTCATCACCAGCACTATCATTGCATGACAATGGTAATTTTGATGCAAAATTGATTGCCTCATCAGGACTCAACTTTTCCACATCTATTTTAATAGTTGACAATGCATTCTCAAACATGCCAGATGACTCAGTGACATGTAATAATTGGTTGGCTTCATTGCGCATCTTTGTATAAGTCCTTGAGAGCTCAGAATATGGTAGAATTGAATCTTTTGTTGGAAGTGCAGGGTCAGAACAAGACAGCAAATCAAACAGCAACTTCTCAACATGATTGGGAAAAGCAGGCATAACCCCTTGGGTTTCAGAGGATTCCTTCCTTTTAATCTCTTTGAACAATGATATAAGAACCATTGATGCTACCTGATGAAGGACAACAACTATCAAGAATAGAGAGGAAAAGAGAATGGTTATTTACTTTAAATACGAAAGGTACCTGCCGCTGAACCCCTGATAAAGAGTTGAGAGCATTCCACAGTGGATCTATTACATGCTGCATAGAACCCCCACGCAACTTAGAAGCGAACATTCCCAAAGCTGATGCTGTAATCACTCGAGTATTAGTTACTGAGATTTCTACATCAGAACCTACAATTATCTTGACTGTGCTAGCAGAAGCATCCCCATTTCTTTCCTGAAGAATACTTTCTTTCTCAAAATCTAAACCAATACTGCTGCAAGATTCATTTTCAAGCCTTACAGCTCTCATTTTAGCTGCTGCTTTAAAATGGGACTTTCGAGGTGGAGCCACAGGCCAAAACATCTTTGTAGAATCTAACGGTGAGCCATATGGAGTAGTTGTAAGTTCTATCCAAGAAGCCATGTATAAACTAGCAGCAGCTTCCAAGTCCTCTGCTGGGCACTAATGTAAGCGGAAAAAAATTGACAGGGAAAAGTAAAATTAGCAAGTCCTTGCAGAAAAAGTGAAAGCAACAGAACTAGCAGAAAATTATAAACATTGGAGAAACATTCCCAGAAATATTCAAGAGTTAGCAAATAGACAAATAACATTTGGATACAAGCATTAATCCACTAAACAAGAAAAGTATTAGAACATATTAACTATTGTAGAAATTATAAATTGTTATTTTAGACAGCAAGTAGAAAAGTTGACTCTACAAAAATAGTGCTTGTCAAATTTTTCTATTCCAAAGTATCAAGTTACAATTGAAAGAACTAGCCTGACCAAATATAGTTTTTACAGGGACAGGAATTTGAAACTCAATTCAATATTGAGATTATTATAGTCATGCCTCTCGCTTTGTCAGTCCTCTGGAACGTATGAATATATGTATAATGTCCTACTCTTGGAACCAGATAAATTTATGCCTCAAAAATGAAAATGCTAAAGTGCTGCTTCCAGTGCACAAGAAATTTGTGGAATTGCATACTTTGTTGAAGTGACAGAAAAACAAAATGCAAACAGTGCGTGGGAAAAACATAATGAGACACAAGTGGAGTTCTGTCATTAGCCCCAGAATCAAGATTTTAAGATATCAGTAGAATAGGGTGAACTTGGCAACAATCCAACAATGAAAGATCCAAAATATCTGATGCACATCATTTCATGCATCGAAGTTAAATAGGAAACCTGGACAAGGAGCCTCCAAACCCTCTCTGAACAACGCAAAATTTCATCATTAGATTCCAGCAGCAGATTCTGAAAAACAATACGCAGGGTATCTCCCAAGATAAAAGAGGACCAAAATGATGTACTGGATGGCTCAGAAATGTTCCTCTTATAACCAGCTTCGAGCAATCGCTCCTGAAAATCAAATTCTTAAATGAAACATGATAGGATGGAATACTCAGCATATAGAAACCCCCATTCTAGCATATGCTTAATGACATTACAGGAAACATATATGAAAGCAATGAGAATATTTGTTCATGAAGAAGTCAAATGAAATAGACATGCAAGAATTCTAGTTTCAGTGAACATATACTTATGAGGGAATGGTTGCCCATAAACAAGTGCCATTGCCAGCATAATTTGACTTGGTAATTTTAACAAAATGAGATACTGACAAGGATACATGAATAAAAAGGATCTTAAAAGACTTACCAAAGTTCGAATCGCTGAATGTCGGACTGATGTGATACTGTGCCTCATGAACGGCCATAATCGTGGTGCCAATGTCGATAACATGTATGGATTTTCTTGTGAGTCTCTTCCTTCTCCAACATCATCAACATGTACCACTTCATTTAAATCCAACTCTTGGTTCTCTTTTGATGTTTTCTTGGGAATCATCTCTTCCTGGGAATAGATTTCTGCCAGCAGATTCATCACGCTGCAACAAAATAACTGATGTTCAAACTTAAACTCTTTGATAATATTTAATTGATTCAGACTACCACAACATGCAAATAGTCACACTTGAAAGATAGTCCAAGTTTCAACATATCACCAAAGTCCAATGGATTAAAACCCTGCCATTCTTGACAAGTTTTTGTTCCAAGCATTAACCATGGATTATATAATCCTCAACAGATAGAAGGAAATGACTTTGTTCCAGGAAAGAGAAGGATGCTAGCACCGATTCCAAGAAAAAAACATATGTAAATGAATCCCAGTGGTAAGAAGAATAAAAAAAAACTTTTATGTAAATAGCCGTATTGTATTGCCACCAGTAAATTTCCACAATGCCTACAACAATGAATTGACATGGAAATTTGCCTCTTAAAACCCAAGCCCCTGTGCTTTTGAAGGTCAGGAGTACAAGTGCTTTCGAGAGCTCCAAAGTTTTGCATCTTGTGACAGGAGAGATGGATTTTACCTTCTTGTTTTCCTTCTGGAAGTTAATACAGTTAATCTAGAATCAAACTATAGTAGAGATATGTGGTGTTTTGGCATTTGTGGGATATGTGAATGGTTCCAGGTTCAATTGATAACGTTTCTTAAATGCTAATTGCAAGCTTTTTTTTGGATTTTGGATTCTACGATATGTAATCACCACATCAATGCAAGCAACTTTTTGTGGGATAAGAGTAGGTTTTTTACTTCATAGGTTCTTCAGCTCAAGGGGCCTTTGAGTGCATGTAGAAGACATCCAAAGAGACTAGAAAGCCCTATTATGAGTTTTATTAGCTTCAGCGTATCTTCATTTTTTCAAGGATGCCCATGGTGTAGAACAACCAGCAAGAGAACCATTAAAATGAAATAGGAAAACTACAAGGAAACTACAATATCAAGATAAAACTTTCTTTCTAAAGTAAGTAGTCCAAAAAATAGCTCGGTTTCCTGTATTACACATCTGCCTTTCATACTTATTCACTTCTAGTGTAATTGATGCATGATGCCAGACGAGGCATGTTATCACTGTTGAGGAAAAAACCTTCGCTGGCTGATCTTTTTGAAATAAAGACTTGTAAATTAGTTTTGGCTTGTGGTTTGAGATATGGAATAGATGTTTTCATTTTGTTATGAGGATTCAGTAAACCCAGTATAGTGGAGTTGTTATGGATTTGTGTGGAGTTTAAAAGAAGGAATTTCAGAGTTTAAATAAATTTTGGGCAAAAAAAATTATAGAATTTCAAGAATCAATTTTCACCCATGCAGCGGCTCCAGTACCGTAGATCTTTTCATTTGCATCTTTATGGTCTACTAGTTTAGTACTTCTATGACAGTTTAAGGTCTCCTTTACCTGACATCAAAGGGGACTGAAAAGTCCTCATTTTTCTTGTATCCAGAAAAAAAAATCATAAAAAGTGAGCATGCAATACAGGCATCAGATACATGAACCAAAATGAAGAATAGGAAAAAAACATAGCAGGCCATGATGGCACCAAGATGGCATATGCCATGGGCACATTGTATATATGTACATCATACTCACACAAATAAGTGCAGAGTAAATAAGGCTTATTTTTACTAGAAATATTACTTTTCACCCAAAAAAAAAACACAAGTCACCTAGTGTGTAGATGTACCTGCTAGTGGAAGGGCTTAGATCATCCAAATCAAGCAAGATATCCCAAAGTAGCATAACAATGGAATGCAATGTCCGACCCTTCATAGAAACAATTGCAGCAGAAGTAGGTATTAGAGCATCTGCAGCAACTGCCCTGACATCATCATCAGGGTCCTCCAGTCCAGCTTTACAAGCAGGTAGAATGCAGCCAAGCAAATCAGGCAGCATCTCCTGGTGTCAACAAAGAGAAGAGATGCATGACGAAGAGAAATATAAATGACACAAAAAGAAAAGAAGAGACAAAAAAATTATTACAACTTTAAAGTGTGTAAATTAATAAAGTGTATGCATGAAGAAGCCAATGCTTGAAACTCAAAATCTTAAGCATTGGTTGTTTCTCTTCTGTCTTCTCTCCACTTGCTGGGTGTTAGTTCCCTCAAAACATCAATACCTTGCCTCAATATTTTTGAGGCATGTGTTTTCCAGTCCAGTGCTAGATATCACTCTCCCCTTAAACCCCCCACACCATTGGTGTAACAAGATCCGAAAGCAAGCCCTCAGGATCAAGGCAAAGAGATCACTACCAAAGTTACCAAGACCCATGAGCAACAGTCTGCTTGGCATATTCTTTACAAGGCAAAACACAATAAAATTTTAGGCACTAGAAATTATCTTTCCCATTTTCCATACTCTATTGGCATGTGTCTTTTTCTAGATTTCTATCTCATCTGTCTAAGAAATATTAATTAGAGTTTGCAGAAAACAAGCTAAATGGCCATGAAACCCTCAAACAGAACAAGATCAATTCACCATGACATTTTCCAGAGTGGATGAAAAGAAAGAGAAGAACAGCAGAGCCTGAATAGAAAATTATAGAAAATAAAGGCAGGGAATCTGTGTTGTACATATAATTAGTTGATATGGAAGCAGAGAAAATTAAAGAAAGCATGTGCATTACGAATGATAACATTTAGTGATTCAAGGAATAAGGAAACAGAATCTGAAATTGCCACTAATCCAAGTGACCAACCCTATCATGCCACAAAACGAGTAAAGGATGTAATACATTATCTATCCTAGCCATGGAACCAAAACAGAACATCTAGACTTCAAATTTAGTTTCCACTTTCCAAAAGAATATATGCATTAAATATGGGAATAAAGAAAGATTGTATATTCACAGGAAAGAGGGAAGATCATTGGTTTAAAAAGGGTAAGGCATGACCCAAGTTCCAGTTTCAGAAACAATATATACTCCAGTAAGGCCAGCTAAAACCTGTACGTAACAGTAAAGACAAGGTTATTGAAGCCTTGATTGAGCCTGGCAAAATCCACCCAGAGATCCCTTGTTCAAAATTCTCTACGTCAAAAATTTTGAAAAGTTCAGGACACTGGATTATTTCACTTCTAGCTAAAGACTCTTGTTTTTTTGCCCCCTTTATAATGGGTTCTTTCACATGTGCAATGAACACTTCAGGGGGTTATACATAGGTCTCTCTATCTTGCATTCAAGGGGAATGGAAGGATCCCTTTCCTTATCATTCCTTCTGGATCTTTCCAAGTTTTCCTTTTTTACCTATATCTGTCTTTTTGGAGGAAGGACCTCTAATACAAAGCTTTTCTACACATTTTTCATTTGATTTTCTGATATAAGAAAAATAAATAAACAGTTTGAAATAAATTTCATCAGGTCTAGAATAAGCACTCAATAAACCAAAGAGAAAAAACTCACCTGTCGAACAGCAACCAGATACTTGATGCCCAAAAGGCTTCCATGACGAATTTCCCATTCTGGCCTACGCTGAATGAGGAATGACAGAAAAATAAAAATCACCGAAAAAGCACCAGGTATACATCATACCCAGCATCTCCAACATAATAGATACTAAAAAGCATGTTGTTATATGATATCTACCTGCATTTGAAGCAGAATATTCAATGTTTCATAAACTAAAGAGTGATGCATATACTTAAATGCAGCACCTAATGCTTGGGCACAAGTTTCACGTACTGGAGCAACCACCTGGTCAGATACATAGTCTCCAAAACTGCACAGGAGAAAGAAAACTCAAAAGCATCACATATATACTAATCAAGGATGGAAAATAGAAATGTAGCTCATGCAATAATCTTAAAATCATTATATATATAGATCCCAGTCAAATAATGCGTGAAAGACTGAAACTTGAGAAGCAAAAACTTCAAGCAATCTTAAAGAATCTGCACACTTACCGATCTAGTGATAATATGCATAAGAAACGAATTGCACAATCTTGAAGAAATTCATTATTTTTTATAGAAGAATGCCTGGCCAATTTAACCATGTTCATCAGCTCGCAATTTTCAGTAGAACTGTTCTGCAAATTTAACTTCATCAAAGAACCCTGATGTTCAGGGTAGCCCTTTGACTCTACCATGCCAACAGCTCTTTCACCAGAATAAGATGCAACATTAGGGTAAGATTCAGGCTCCATCTTAACACAACTAACAACATCAACTTGGCTATTAACCTGCCCACCAGGCAAATTCCATCCACTATGCTCAAGTTTTACACCAATGTCACTACTACCGAGATTGCTAGTAGAGACCATCATATCCATTGTCTGGTATGACACATCTTCAGATTTATGTCTTTTTGGATTTGGCTCATTCTCATCTGTTAAAACTTGCAAATTCAAATCAATTTCTCTCTCTCTCTTAATGGCATTTGAATAATTTCTCTCTCTGAGTTCATCAAGAGCATCCAAGCCCAAGTCAGGCACAACCAATCCAGCAGAACCACCATGATGAGTTAAGATTTCTCTCAAAGCCATGACACTGCCATGGCGAACCTCCCAAACTGCCAAAGAATTCTCACACAAACTATTGTTAGATAATGGAACCACAGTACAATCCTAATCTAGCAAAATAAAAATAAAAAACTCACCGGGGTCAAACATATCAACAATGAGTTGTTCAACGAAACCATGGAAAGGCCACCTCCCATCTCCATCATGCTCCAAGTTGTCTTCTTCATCAGCATCTGCCTGCATAGAAAGAAAGCATCAAATTGCTGCCCGACATTGACCAGGCAGAGAGGTAAAAGCAAAGGAGGTATAAGAAATATGACTTTACGACAGCAAACAATTACAAAACAAGTAAACCATAATGGATATTTCGCCAATGGTATTTTGTCAGTTAATCAGACCATTTTGCATTTCCCATTTTGTTGATCCACTTTCCAGAATAACACTGCAATTCTGCTACCTTCCATCATTGAATTGTTCTTTTATAAAAACAAGCATTGAATTCATTCCATTGACCAAAGCATATTAGGGTAGTCTGCAAACATGTCTTAAAACTTAGGATTCACTATGATGGAGAAGTTATTCATTAAGAATCTGTCTCTTACAAATGCTTCAGATTCCTGTTGCTTGATGCTCTTGTCTCTCACATAAACTAGATGAAGGACAAATTAAAATATATAAATCCTATAAATGGCTTTTGTGACCGAAAATTAGCTTTTTCTTTCAATTGTAGTTAAGATAAATGAGCCAAAAAAAGACTCTTGGTAAAGTCAAAAGATGAATCATTGTAATCTGGATGGTGAATTACAATTTATAAGCCCAAAGATTTATGGTCGATACCCTTATTCATGTATTCTGATACTGTTTTCATAGCTTGGTCATCTAAGACCCTTTCAGTCTCTCCAAATTTACCCTTCTTTCACAGATAAGAAATTCCATTCAATGAAAGAGAAAAGAATACCAGATGGAGAAACAGACATTTGCCAACTAATACAATGTACTAAAACAAAATAGCTCCAAATACCTTTGTGTGGCAGCCAATAGGCTCTAGACACAAAACATCAAAATATGCAAGGAAAAAATACCACTTAATAGTTTATTCTAGT
The DNA here is from genome assembly GCA_015731905.1 of Salix dunnii. Classification (NCBI taxonomy): domain Eukaryota; kingdom Viridiplantae; phylum Streptophyta; class Magnoliopsida; order Malpighiales; family Salicaceae; genus Salix; species Salix dunnii. The sequence continues at coordinate 5,314,502 of CM027671.1, forward strand.
ACATGTGGTTTTAGGTTGCCGGCTTAAAAGATTTTTTTTTTCATGCCCTTGGGCTTGGCAAAAGTCTGCAATAAGTGGATGCACATGCACCTTAGATTGATGTTTGTCTCTCAAAAACATCTTCCTACTTGAACTTACAGTATGCCTCTAAGGTAAACTGATCAGCATGACAGACTTTTTAATCTGCATAAGTAAGATGATGAAAGCAAATAAAATGCTCCCTCAAGAAAGATGAGCAATCAATGCATGAAGGAAACAGGCATAATGGATCACATCATTTGCTTCTATATGTCTGTATATTCAAGAACAACACATAAGTTGTGACGAGGGGCAGCAAGCAAAATATTGTAGTACCTTTTTAAAGCTAAAGGAGTCTGTATTTGAGCCCTTTGGAGTTGAGCTCTGAGGACAAGCAAGCTCTGTATCCCCATCCTCTGACCAACTTTTCACTTGGTCTTTGGAATTTATTTTTGCTTTTCGCTTTAAGAGATTCAGCTCCCTTGCACTTGGTCTTTTGGAAATTACACTCGGAACCATACTCGCAACAAGTTGCTGGATGTTATGCACTGACGGGTGTTTGTAAAATCTATGATCTAAACCGTTTCTTTGAGAGTCTGGTCTATGGACAGCAAGATCTTCATCTTTAATCACATCGTTGACATCCATAAACTGCTCACAAACATCTAAACCTGCCATAGAATTTCAAGGTTGTTTGAGCAAATTAACAAACACTTCAAACGATTGTGTGTGGGGGGGGGGGGGGAGGGGGGGGGCATATGGGCCAAAACAACAATAGCATAGAACAGCTGGATGTGTTAGTAGTTAGTATATTCACTGAGGACTCTCCTCTACAAACCAGATGCAAAGCACCACTAATAGGCAAAGAAAACACTATTTTGTCGCAAAGGAAAGAAAAGTAATAATGGCATCAATTACTAACCTAAACGACGTCGCAGGTTTTGTTTCTGTCGAGCCAATCGCTCCCGTGGATTCTTGGAATTGTCATTTGCAATGTCATATTCCTGGGATCAAAAATGATATCAGATCTTGACATAGATGCATATATTTACATATCAGAACATGAACAACTGAATGCAAACGGAGCTAGCGATGCCAGCAAAATACAGTTTTGTGTCATGCAAATTCCTTGCACATCCAAAAGAAAACCACCCCAATGTCTAATAAAGATGCCTATACAAGGAAAGGATGGGTGCAAATTTCCAATGAATATCCCATCTGGTTTGTGAAGATAAAAAGTTATTACAATTCAGAGTTGCGAGTTTGAATGGTACGTGATGAAATTTCAAGTTTTTGTATAAATTTTCACAGCACATGAACAAGTCACATGATCAGCACCATCAGAGATCACTATTGTCCTTGTAATGTTGATGCATATGCAAGGTGTGGATACCAATATTGTTCATTACTAAATAATTCTTTAAGTACTGATGAAATTGATAGCAAGAAAAGACTAAAGATTCATCTTTCTCCCTTGAACCAAATCATTTTTTTCTTCTTTTCTTTCTTTCTTTTGCCTGAGATGTATTCTGAAATCTAAATATCAATAAATTGGTACTAAATCAGCCAACTTCAGCTGAAATAATATTTCCACAAGACTAGTAGCAAGTTTTCTTCACAAAATGCATTAAGTTAATTTAACTTCATATAAGAATTTTCTAATATAGTCAAATGCACAACTCCCCAAAAGTATTCATCAATTTTGTTACATCATGCGATCTAATAGGAAGCTGGCCCTACAAACTCTTAAGTCATCCCCACAGAGAAAAAGTAGTCTTGCATTATTATTTTTCATTCACCAAAATGTCACAAGGCAGGTTAACACAGAAAAAAAAAGAACTGAATACCCATCCGCTAAGCATCTGTATCTACCTAAAATAATTTGAGTACTACTGAAAACACTACTTCCGTGGAATATACCCAATCACCACTCTACACATCATTCCACAAAGCCAAGTTTTCCAAACAAAAATGATTGCACTATCAATTCCTCTCTTATGGCACCCTACTCAACTAAAGAAATACCTTGAAGAGGGGAATTCAATCTGTATACCTATCTAATCACATTATGATATTAAAAGTGTGGGTTCAGAATGCTAACCATCCTTTCTGGAAAGAATAATGATGGTTGACCAATCTATGTAAAGAGCCTCTCCTTGATACAAATGCATTATGATAGATTGGATGATGATCGCTGAAGATATAGAGTTCTATGTTGTTTCTTCACTTCAACTCCTCTAACATCTTACATCTTTATCAGCATGCCAACACTCTCCAAAAAGAAAAGTTGGCCGGAATCTCATTCCCTTGGTTCAACAATTAAGAATGAACCCCATTCGATGGTTTAAGTTGTTTTTATGTTAAATTCAATCAAATAACAAACTTTGTACAATAACCAAATTCACTAGGCAGAAAGCCACAACATGTAATCCCTTTCTTCTTTTCCTTAAATATACCGTATAATCAAAAGAAAAGATTAAATAGTTGAAATTGAATCAAATGTTGTCATTTCATGAGAGTTATTGGCAAATTGTTGTTATCTTTTCACAAAGCTGCTAAACCAGTGAATCACCTGTTATTACACTGTTTTCAGCCTAAAGCACCAAAGGAGTTGGATTATGGATCCGTGGTTGTCACTTGGGACATTCCAAGCTCCACAGAATATGAACTGTGACAGCATTCAAGGGCAAAGTTCTTTAGGGCGGTATCAAAAGATATGGGGTTGTATTCCACTCCCACCAATTCTTTTTAGGATGACATGGAAAGAGGAAAAGACAAAAACACATGACAGAGAATAGATTTCCTTTATATTTTAATATACAATGGAATTTGTTATCTAATGTAGATGATGTCAAACAGTCTGTTCATTCATTATTCTTATGAAACTTCTTTTGCCATTGAAGAAAAATCAAAAGAGCAATGGATTTTCATGACCATGCAAGAAATAACATTACCTGGCCTCCAGATGCCAACAAAGCACCAAACTCCAACACCTTGTTCATATCAAAGCTGTCAAATACGTGAAGAAAAATAAATATCAATGCACAAGAAAACTTTTTTTTGCTTATACACAACTAAAATCAAATCCACATACAATAAATGTAAAAGAGTGCAAAATCAATCAATCAACAACCTTCTAAATGAACCGTTTGATATAATTTGAGAATGAAAATCAGGGCATGCCACCAAATCTTCAACAAGACCAGAAACCCCAATCTCAGACATCTTTGTTTCAACAGAAGCAAATAATTCAGTCAAAGTAACATGCTTGACATTCTGAGCAATAGCCCCAATCGCTTGAGCAGCTGCAACTCTTGTATCCCATTTTTTACTATGGAGATTCTGAGAAACCTATTTTCACAAGGCATTTATATTAAGACTTGACATAGGGACATTATTGCAGAGATAAATAAACTCTTATCATCAACATTTTCAATATGATTAAACAGATACATTACAATGAATAGAACCATTCAGTAATAGTTCATAAGAAAAGGTCACCACAAAACCACGATATCATAACCAAAATACCCATACAAGAGGAGATTAAAGCGAAAAGGTCACTTCAATATTGAAAAATATATCAAAATGGCAGAAAACTATTTCAATTAAAAAAATGCAAACTGAAAGGCAAAATGTGCATTAAGGCAACAGCTCATGGCTAGTACACTTCAGCTTAGTTACAATTTTCTCTACATTTACTATACATGCCACCTTTCACTTGTTAGAGAAGCCCACTTTTAATACATTAAGAAAGGATGTTCATAAGTGAAAAAAACATTTCGTCATAAGAATTTAGACCACGTACACGCTGGTAAACAAAAACCAAGTCGACCAGAACAGAGTAAATAACAATGTTGAATCAGGCCACCCATTCAGCAATACCATCTAGGACCATAATATGATATGTTTCTCCTCAACTTCACTCAAACTAATTGAGTCCAATTACTCTTTTCCCTTATGCACCATATGTTTGCATAGCACACTTAACTAAACCATCACAAGTTAAAACCCTCCCTAAATTATCCTAGGGGGTGTCACCTCTCCCTCCCTGAAAATGTACTTGCTTTATACACACCTTATATCTCTAAATACCCTCATCATCTCAACTAGCCCAAAGTATAGGGAATCTCTAAGAACACCCTCACGGGTCTTTAACTATTCCCTAGATGCTCATGATCAAGGTCAATGGTGGTTTATATCAAAGAATGAATGAAATGGGCCAAACATCAAGTGCCTTTTTTATCTGTAAAGGAGTTTATACGTTTTAGGTTGTTTTTGTTGAGAAATCATCTCACCTAAAAGCTTAAGCTTATAGGTAAGGTCCCAAAATATGATTTATATTATTATTCTCTAATACATCCCCTCAAGTGAAAGCCCATTGAACTTGAAACTTACATAGGCCCACACTACCTTGTGCTTAATTTTTTTATCAAATAGAATGGGAATGGTTAGATTTGAACTCGTGACCGCTGGTTCAACAAGGCTCTGATACCATGTTAAGGAACCATCTCACCTAAAAGCTTAAGCTTATAGATAAGGTCCTAGAATATGATTTATATTATTTTCTAACAGTTTTTTCAACACCAAAGACAATAAGAGATTTAGTCAGTACTAGATTTAACAGCACACATTCTCCCATAACTCTAAGATCAACTTATCCACCTTCAACTTAGTTTTTTAATTCTCCTTCATTTCAATCACATTTTATCATTTCCAACTCCCATACCCAATGAAAAGTCATGGCAAAAAGTTTCACAAAAACCTCAAAATTAGATCAAGGTCCGCATCACCTCCTTATCATTTCCAAAAAGTCATTTTACCCATTTATGTCCACTTCCATAGTAAGTCTTCTCCATCACTGAAGCACAAAAAAAAGAGCACAAACAACCCATTTTCACTAACAATAAGTCCATTTTTATCTAAGAAAAAGTATCAAAAGATTTCATACACCATCAGTGAATGCCTCGTGATAACAAATGAGCACAATTTAAATCTTAATCCAACTTAGCAAAACCATTTGCAACTATCTTCATCCTTGAAAACATATTTATAGTAGGAACAACAACATAAAATGCATTTCAAGAAACTAAAATACAGCATGATCACAAGGGCCTAGAACCCACCCAAGAAAAATAATACAAAATTGGCAAACTTGTCCTAACCTTGGTGAAAAACCTCCACAAATCACAGCCACAAATGGATGGCAGGCCATCCCAAAAGAGTTTTTTTTGTTTGGTAGAAGATGTATAATAGAAATAATAGAATGGCCATAAAAGAATTGGAGAACAAATCATCTCTAACAAAAAGAAAAAAGCAAAGAAAAAAATCTCAACAAATCCCACTAAATTTATGGCCACAAATCTCCTCTAAATTGACCCACCCCACAATAGACATCTAGTCTTGAAACAAACCTTCAAAATCCTAACATTTACCCCCATCTAGTACACCAAAGGACTATAAAGACAACATGACAACATGCTGGCACAGGATCCTACCCATCCTTTTGGTCAAATGAGTCCCCATGTAAAAAGGTCAACAACAAATTTGTTCATTTAAGAAGATTAAGTGCTCGAGAAATCAATATTAGGGACCCTCTTTGAAAGATTCTCGCCAACTACCCACTTCTTCATTTTCCAAGGATCAAATCCCATTGTCCCGCCCAATGGTAAATGCTTAATTTATAAAACATGAACATCCAAAACTTCCACATCCTACACTACAAGTCACCCTTACCTCACCTTAACCCAAATTGATCTGAAACATAGCCAGCCCACCTCTACATCCTGCCAAGCTTTAAGCACAAACCCAAATGCTCTAAAAGAAACATTTATGGCATGGTTGTTAGAATCTTTCGATTCATGATTTGAATCTTACATTTTGAATCATTTCACATGCAAAACGAAACAAATCATGTGGTGAATCTTAGATGTACATGAATCTTACGATTCAATCACAATTCAATTCCATTCAATTTGATTGTACGAGTCAACTCAAATAAAAAATGAAGCTAAAATGCATGATTTTAAAAGAGGTGGTAAGAATTGGGAGGCTTACTCTAGAATTAATGGAAAGCAATGTATAAGAAATTTTCTTCAATCATTATTTCTACTTGAAACTGAAATCAATTATATATTTAATTTCACATAGATAGAAGAGGGTGAAAGAAAGCAAGATTCCAAAGACAACAAGAATAACAAAGGTGATATCATCATAGAGAAAGATTATTACTTTTTATTATAACTAGGGATTCTACTAGTTTAACTAGTTAGAAATGGGTTATTTATTTAACTTGGTAGGGAGTTGATTTATAACCAGGTTAAATAAATAAGTCATTGTTTATAAATAGTGTAGTCCAATAAGGGCAAAAAAGAATGGTGCAACTCCAATAAATGATATGTATTCATGAGAAGCAAACCTAACTAAAAGTTTCCCTTTGTTGTATGCTAAAAGATTGAATGCATCGCTAGTTCTTTTACAAATTTAAAAGTCGAAAAAACTTATGGGGATAACAGTACAAGAGCACAATCAACACAAAATTCCATTTTTTGTTGAAAGCATCCACTGCCTAAAGTGAATAGAAATAACAAAAAGGAACAAACTCATAAACCCTATAACTTAAATTCCCAGGGGGGAAAAAGCAAAATTCATGAACAATCTTAATAATGCTGCAAAGCCACTAGATAATCCCGTATCAAATCTTTTTCCCCCATTATTCTATCTGTGGGAACGTAGTATTGAGCCAATCTTTAACTATCAAAGAAATCCCTTAAGGATAAATTTAATTACAACTGGCTAAAAACAACACTAAAGCTCTAAATTTCCCTTAGAATGAATCACATTCTATCTGCACATTTATAATTAAATCTCAATCAACGCTTAGTGCACATAACAATTTCACTTTTACTCTCAAATCATATCATTTGCCAAGCAAGTTCATGTTAAACAAACTTAACCTTTGAAAACCAACTCATCTGCTTAAAAGATGGAAATCAAAACCTAGCATCTTAAACATTAAAACCAAGCACAACCCCCTCCTAGCTACTTTTTTTTTTCATGGGGTCTTCTCAGGAAATGAAATAGAGATGGTGCTGACAAGAAGTAATCAGTTAACTTTAAAGAATCATGTACGTAAAACCAGCACAACGATATGACAGAATCAAAAATACACCTTCTTCAGGAGAGAATGCAAGTCTTGAGGATGCGATTTCGCAATATCCCCAATCTGTTTCGCAGCAGTCAATCTTGTAGCTTGTGTCGAACCAGCTTCAAAAAAAATTATATATATTTTGTTCGTATAATTAAACATGAAAACATTAACAAAATCAGATCAGATCCAAGAACGACAATTAGAAAACAATAACTTACTGTCTAATAAAGTGAGCAGCCGATTGAGACGTGAAGATTGTTGCTGAGCCATATCATAAACTCAAAAACCTCTACCACTTCCAATTCAACTACAAAACCGCATCGTTATTATCCAAAATTCACTCACTCACTCACTCCTGCTAACAATTGATCCAAAAAAAACACATTCAATTTCTCAAAAATTGCGTTTCTCTTATGAGAAAAATGCTTGAATTCAGTCTTGTTATTTTTCAATGAGAACGGAGAATTCAAAGGATGGATGATGCATGGATATATGCATGTGTATTATAGAGGGAGAGAGGGAGAGAGAGAGATTAGGGTTACCAGACGAAAAAGAGAAGCAAAACGGCAGCGTGTGACGGTTGTAACAAAATAGGATAACGGAGCTACTTTTTACCCTTTTCTCTCGTGCTATCTGTTTGTTTATAAATATAAAATATGAATTTGTAAAACAAAAATATATAAATGGACATTGTGCCGTTTAATCCCTATACAATCATCGTTATTCCAATCCTATCCTATAATATTTTCAATATCATCCCTATAGTTTCCAAAATTCTACTCTTACCTTCACGCCTCCTTTTATTTAATTAGATTTCTTAGTTTTTTTCCGGTTTTAGGTCACCCCACTACATTACACATGTTATTATTTTTAGTGGAAAATAATGTAATAAAATATGAGAAAATAGTTAAGTGATGAGAATACTGTGTCGATTTAGTTTTCTCTATTTATATTATTATATTATGTTATAAAGTATATTCTCTTGGCTCAAAATATTCATTGGTTAAGAGAATAACAAGATAAAACTATAGAAAATAAATTATTCTTTTACTGAAAAAATATAAATAAAAAATTAAAATAATCATATAAAGATAGAGAAAAATTATTTTTAATTTTAATTTTATTGATAATGTTTTGTTTACATGTTGAGCTAAGAAAATAAGTTGATGGATATAATAAACCAAAGGAATAGTACAAGGACATGCTATAATGATAGAGGGACAATTTAATACTTTAATTAGAAACATATCAATTTGGTTACTATATGCATGGCCTCGGTTTGCATGTTTTCTATTTTTTCTTCATTATAAAAAAAATTCTAAGAAAATACAAGCATTTCCAAAAAAGAAAAAAATATCATTATTAGCTCAAATCGGTTCAAATATCTTAATTAATTTAACAATCCATCAAAAAAAATACACGTTAATAAAAATGAAAAAAAATCAACAAAAATTAAAGAATTGTTATAAATTCATCATAAATTATATTTATATGTATTGAATGTCTATTACTCTTGAGTTTAGTCTCTTGGATTTCCATAACCCTTGAGATCATTTCCTTCTCCTATAAATAGACCAGTTATTTTGTATTTTTTACACACTTTGAAATAATAGAAGAATTCATATTAAGCAAGGTATTTCTCTCTTGTCTATTTTGATTATGTTTTGATGTTTATGCTCTTCCATGTTAATTATTTATTCTTTTTATAACACGTTATCAGGACGATACTCTAACCAACTTATATCAATTTTAATATCTTTGTTTTTTTTATTATTATTATAATTTACTTTTGGCAAATTTTCTTTCACTATTATTCATAGAAATATATTTATAGTTCCCGAAGAATAAGTATTACAAATTCCTGAAGAATTAATAAATTAAAAACAAGTTCCTGGAGAACGAATATTATAAGTTCCTGAAGAATTAAATAAATTAAAAATAGTTCCTGAAGAACTACTTCACAAGTTCTTGAAGAACTAATATCACAAGTTCCTGAAGAATTAAATATAGTTACTGAAGAACTAATATTTATAAAGCTAAATAATAGCAATCTTAAAGGACTGATTTTATTTTCTTTCTTTTATATTCATGATTTTATTTAATAATTTATTTCTTGTTTTCATAGATAAAGATAATGTCAAATCTGACGAAACTTGAATTTTCCGCTGTCGATATCTCTGGAAATAATTATTTGTCATGGATCCTTGACGCCGAGATTCATCTGGAAGCCATGAATCTTGGAGAGACCATCAAAGAAGGAAATAACACATCCCTGCAGGATCGTGCAAAAGCAATGATATTCATTCGTCATAATCTCCATGAAGGATTGAAAAGTGAATATCTCACAATAAAAGACCCTCTTATTATGTGGCAAAATCTAAAGGAAAGATATGACCACCATAAATTTACCATACTTCCTCAAGCTCGTTATGATTGGTTGCACTTGAGGTTGCAAGATTTTAAATCGGTTAGTGAATATAATTCCGTTCTTTTCAAAATTACCTCACAGCTGAAATTGTGTGGTGAAAATTTCACAGAAGACCAAATGTTAGAGAAAACTTTCTATACTTTTCATGCCTTAAATATTGTCCTGCAGCAACAATATAGAGAGCGTAATTTCAAAAGGTACTCAGAATTAATTTCATGTCTTCTTGTGGCTGAACGGAATAATGAGCTTTTGATAAAAAATCATCAATCACATCCTACAGGTTCTAAACCATTCCCTGAAGTGAATGGAGCCTTTATCCAAAAGACAAGAAAGAACCAAGGATATAGGTATGGAAAAGGTCAATGGAAAAGGAGAAGAGATAATCCTTCTAAAAGCAACCCACCATACCACTAGAAGTGGAGACACAATGAACTCAACCAAGGAAAGGGCAAGAATTTGCATAAACCAGAAGATAAGTGTCATAGGTGTGGTATGCATGGTCATTGGTCAAGTACCTGTCGTACACCAAAACATCTTACAGATTTATATCAAGCCTCTCTGAAACAAAATACAGTTGAGACTAATTTCATCCATAAAGATAGTCCTGAAAATCATAATGCTTGTATTGATGTCAATACTTATCTTGATGTTTTTGATATCTTTGAAAACTCGGATAAGACAGAAAACATGTTTAGTGGTTGAATCATTAGAGATGATTAAGAGTTTTTACTTGTATTAAAGTATCTATGTTTTTATGTTTACAATAAACATTTTCTGCTTGGCTCAAGTTAAATAATAAACTTTGATTATCTTTTGAATAGTGACATGGCTTTTCATGATGGAGATTTATGTCTGGCAGACAATGCAACAACGCACACAATTCTCAAAGAAAATAAATACTTTGAGTATTTGACATTAACCAAAGCTAATGTCACTACAATATCAGGTCCAACAGACATGATTAAAGGCTCTGGAAAAGCTAATATTGTGTTACCAAATAACACAAGATTGAGAATCAAAGATGCATTATATTCACCTGAGTCCAGAAGAAATTTACTCAGTTTTAAGGATATACGTGCTAATGGTTATCATATTGAAACAACAGATGAAGATAGAAAATAATATCTTTATATCACTGCATGTATTTCAGGCCAGAAGCTCGTACTTGAGAAACTACCTGCTTTCTCTTCCGGAATTTATTATACGATCATGAAATCTATTGAATCAAATGTTGTGATACACTAGAAGTGTTCCAACCCAAAACAATTTATGCTTTGGCATGATCGACTTGGACATCCAGGATCAACAATGATGAGACGAATTATTGAGAATACATATGGGCATCCTTTAAAGAACCTGAAGATTCTTTTACCAAGTGAAAATCCATGTGTTGCATGTTCTCAAGGTAAATTAATTACCAAACCATCTCCATCAAATGTTCTTATAAAATCACCATCTTTTCTTGAAAAAATTCAAGGAGATATATGTGGGCCTATTCATCCACCATGTGGACCTTTTAGATATTTTATGGTATTGGTCGATGCATCAAGTAAATGGTCACATGTTTGTTTGCTTTCGAGTCGAAATATTTCATTTGCTAGATTAATAGCACAGATTATCAGACTACGAGCACAATTTCCTGATTATCCTATCAAGAAAATTCGACTAGACAATGCTGGTGAGTTTACTTCCCAAGCATTTGATAGTTTTTGCACTTCTATTGGTATTGATGTTGAACATCCTGTTGCTCATGTACATACTCAAAATGGTCTAGCAGAATCATTTATAAAGCGACTTCAATTAATTGCAAGACCATTACTTATGAAATCAAAATTGCCTACATCTGTCTGGGGACATGCTATATTACATGTTGCATCACTAGTTAGAATTAGACCAAGTGCTTACCATAATTATTCTCCTTTACAACTTGTTTATGGTATACCACCAAATATATTTCATCTACGAATCTTTGGTTGTGCAATATATGTGCCTGTAGCACCCCCACAAAGGACTAAAATGGGTCCGCAAAGAAGAATAGGAATTTATATTGGTTTTGATTCTCCATCTATTATTAGATACCTTGAACCTTTGACTGGTGATGTTTTTAAGGCACGTTTTGAAGACTGCCATTTTGATGAAAATACTTTCCCATCATTAGGGAAAGCAAATTCAGTGCTTGAAGCACGAGAAGAAATTACTTGGAATAACCCGAAGTTATCTCATTTTGATCCAAGGACAAATCAATGTGAACTTGAAGTTCAACGGATAATTCATTTACAAAATATTGCAAATCAATTACCGGATGTTTTCACCAGTAGTGAAAAAGTAGTTAAATCTCATATTCTTGCTGCAAATGCTCCATTTAGAATTGAAATTCTTGAAGAGAAAAAGGTCAACATAGCAGCAAATGAATCTATATCACGCCTGAAGCGAGGAAAACCTATTGGAGCCAAAGACAAAAATCTTAGAAAATAAAAACTCCAACGAATAGATGATGGTACTCTTGGAGAGTCCTCATCCATAAAACAAACATCAAATCCTATGTCCAAATCATTTCCTAATACTGATCCTCCTGAAGAGAAACCTCCTGAAGAGAACCAGGTACCTGGAAATAATGAGATCTCTATAAACTATGTTCATATAGGAGAGATTTTGGAACGAAATAAAATTATCATAGATAATGTATTTGCATTTAAGGTTGCTTTTGACATCACCAGAAGTGATGATGAATTTGAACCACAAAATATTGAAGAATGTCGACACAGAAATGATTGGCCAATGTGGAAAGAAGCAATCCAAACAGAGTTGAACTCACTTGCAAAACGTGAAGTATTTGGACTTGTAGTCCATACATCTAAAGGTGTTATACCCGTTGGATATAAATGGGTTTTTGTTAGAAAACGCAGTGAGAACAATGAAATTGTGCGATATAAGGCACGACTTCTTGCACAAGGTTTCTCGTAGAGACCCGGCATTGATTATGAGGAAACTTATTCTCCAGTGATGGATGCAATCGCTTTCAGATTTTTAATTGGTTTAGTGGTCTCAGAAACATTAGATATGCGTTTAATGGATGTAGTTGCAGCATATCTATATGGATCATTAGATAAAGACATCCATATGAAAATCCCTGAAGGATTTACAATGCCGAAAGCTTTTTGTAATGAACCCAGAAGTGTTTATTCTATTAAATTACAAAAATCTTTATATGGGTTAAAGCAATCTGGTCGAATGTGGTATAATCGTCATAATGAGTACCTCTTAAAAAGAGGGTTTGAGAATGACGAGATTTGTCCATGTATTTTTATTAAGAAAACAATATTCGGATTTGTTATTATTGTAGTATATGTTGATGATTTAAATATTATTGGTACTCCTGAAGAGCTCACAGAAACTACAACGTATTTGAAAAATGAATTTGAGATGAAAGATCTTGGAAAGACAAAATTTTGTCTTGGTTTACAGATTGAACATTTTTCAAAAGGAATATTTGTACATCAATCGATGTATACAGAAAAAGTCTTACAACGTTTTTATATGGACAATGCTCATCCTTTGAGTACACTTATGGTTGTTCGATCACTTGATGCAAAAAATGACCCTTTTCGACCTTCAGAAGAGGATGAAGAAATTCTTGGTCCTGAAGTGCTATATCTTAGTGCTATTAGAGCACTTATGTATCTTGCAAATTATACAAGACCAGATATGTCTTTTGCAGTAAATTTATTGGCAAGATATAGTTCCCACAAAAAGACATTGGAATGGAGTCAAGCATATATTCCGCTATCTCTGTGGAACAACCAAAATGGGGTTATTTTATTATGGATCAAATTCACAATTGATTGGATATGCAGATACAGGTTATCTCTCTGATCCTCACAAAGGAAGATCACAAACAAGTTATCTATTTACCTATGGCGGTACTGCAATTTCTTGGAGATCTGTCAAACAAACATTAGTGGCTACTTCATCAAATCATTCAGAAATTATTGCGATACATGAAGCAAATCAAGAATGTATTCGGCTAAGATCAATTATCTAACACATTAAGAGAAAATATAGATTGTCAACAATTGAAAATAGTCCCATAATATTATTTGAAGATAATGCTGCCTGCATCACTCAACTCAGAGGAGGCTATATTATGTTAAAGAATAATATAAATCATATTATGGGACCTCACTTACAAGCTTAAGCTTTTAGGTGAGACGGTTCCTTAACATGGTATCAGAGCCTTATTGACCCAGCGGTCACGAGTTCAAACCTCACCACCCCCATTCTATTTGATAAAAATTAAGCACAAGGTAATGTGGGCCTATGCAAGTTTCAAGCCTAAAGGGCTTTCACTTGAAGGGGTGTGTTAGAGAATAATATAAATCATATTCTAGGATCTCACTTACAAGCTTAAGCTTTTAGGTGAGATGGTTCCTTAACATATTAAAGGAGACAAAACAAAACATATCTCACCAAAGTTCTTTTATACTCACGAGCTCCAACAAAAGGGAGAAATTGATATCAAACAAATTAGATCAAGTGATAATTTAGCAGACTTATTTACAAAGTCTTTACCAGCCTCAACTTTCAAGAGACTTGTCCATAATATTGGAATGCGTCATCTTAAAGATTTATCATAAGACATATACTTTTGAGGGGAAGTCAATGCAAATTGTACTCTTTTTCCTTCGCTTAGGTTTTTCCCCACTGGGTTTTCCTTTGCAAGGTTTTAATGAGGCAATTTGACATTGTTTTCATGAATCCTGAAGTATTCATATATAGATCTTGAAGTATCTATATAAAGTCCTCCATTGAATTTTAAAGTACATGGTCATTCAAGGGGAAGTGTTATAAATTCATCATAAATTATATTTGTATGTATTGAATGTCCATTACTCTTGAGTTTAGTCTCTTGGATTTCCATAACCCTTGAGATCATTTCCTTCTCCTATAAATAGACCAATTATTTTGTATTCTTTACACACTTTGAAATAATAGAAGAATTCATATTAAGCAAGGTATTTCTCTCTTGTCTCTTTTGATTATGTTTTGATGTCTATGCTCTTCTATGTTAATTATTTATTCTTTTTATAACAAGAATAATTCAAACAACATTGATCAAATACAAAAACACTAATTGAAGAGCTGTTTTAATTTTAAAGGGTCATCAACACCAAAACAATAAAAAAAAAGTTATTATAAAATAAAATAAAAGAATTTAGTGTTTCACTATAACATGTGAGAGTGAATATTGTGGATTATAATAGTGTATTTTTGGGTTGGTTCGGTTGGTTTACCAATTTATTAATTTTTTTATCATTATTTGCACAATAATTAATGTTTATAGCCCTCGAAAAAGACAAAAAAACATTGTTTCTAAGAGGGGCTTCACGGGTATTTTATAATTTTTTAAAATGGCTAAATACTACTATGCCTCCATATAAAACAAAAAACCTATCTGGTAGGGGAGGGGTACCTCAGGGATTTCCCATTTTTCAAAAACGATTAAATACTACTATACCCCAATAAGACAAAATTGAAGAATTACATGTAGGAGTGTTCCGGTAATTGACCATATTTTTTTATCATTATCTGTCGAAATCTGGGAGCGCATGAGTCGCCTGTGCATGACAGTTTTCCTTCTCACGCCCTCTTCTGTAGGCGCGTGCGGCGTACTCCAACGGTGAAAAATTCTCTTCTAGCATCTCAGACGATGCGTTGTCGTGTGCTCTTTCTCCCGATATGGCACGTGTTGGCAAAGGATGGTCGTAGAAGTGATAGTGACCGGTTAAATGTCTTTTTTCTATTTTCTCTCTCCTGCATGCTAAAGTGTAGGAGAGGCCCTAGGTTTATTCCTTTTTCACTACAGTACCCTTACTTTTAATTTTGTGTATGGTCATGATTTCTATTATATAAGTTTTGATTTAATTCAATTGGGTCATTCAATTGAAATTAATTATATATGTAAGTTTCACTTCTATCCTCCTTCTTTGAATTTCTGGATTGAGTTTAAATACCGTAATATATTCAGTACAAAAGTTGTAATTTTTGCAATTTTATCCTTTGATTAAAATTGATAATATATTTGATTTTTATTTTGGCCCTTATACTTTTAATTTTTTATTTTAATCCCTCTATTTTTTATATTTCGGGAATAATCTCTATTTTTGTCCATATATAAATAAGTGTGCCTTTAGCTTTGGTTTTTAATTTTTGTTATTTTCTTATTTATTGAGGTGGTATTTAAAAAAAAACATTCTTAAATTTTATTTTGTATTTATAACATTTGAAAATTGATATTTCTGTTTTTTTCCTCCCTTCGCTCTTGAATTTTTTTTCAATTGATAATTTTTATTTTATTTTTGTTTGATCTTTTGTTAAAGTTTTTAGGATTTTTTTAGTCTTTCATTTATTTATTTTTTATTATTAACATAACAACAACAATAATAATAATAAATAAATAAATAGTTATTTTTCTTGCTTACTCTTTTGTTAATGTTTTAAAGTTTTTTCTCTTGGGATAAGTTAATAATTTTTATTGTTTTGACAGTGATAGTACTAATAATTTTTATTTTATTTTTTTGTTTTATCTTTTGTTAAAGTTTTTAGGATTTTTTTAGTCTTTCATTTATTTTTGTTTCTTTCATAACAATAACAATAATAATAATAATAATTTAATTATTTTTCTTGCTTACTCTTTTGCTAATGTTTTTTATTTTCTCTCGGGATAATTTGATAATTTTTATTGTTTTGATAGTAGTAGCAATGATAATTTTAGATGTTAAGACTTCAATGTTGCTATTGTTATAATCGGGTGTATTGATCTATTTAATTATATTAAAGCTTGCATATATAGATATTATATTTTAATTTTGATCCAGCAAATCCTATAAAAATTATTTGCTAGTCTCACAACGTAGTACAGATAATTTTTTTAATTTTCAAGTCAAATGAATTTTTCAGCTAATAAATTTTATTTTATCATCTATTTAATTTTTTTATTTGATCTTTTATTAAAGTTTTTTTGCTTTTTTTAGTCTTTAATTTAATTTTGTTTTTTTATTATTAATGCAGCAATAATAATAATAATAATAATAATAATTTTAGTTTTTGTTCTTGCTTGCTTTTTTATTATATTTTTGTGTTTTTTTCTCAGGGTAATTTAATAATTTTTATTAATTTGGCAGTGATAATGATGATAATTTTAGATGTTAAGACTTCGATGTTACTTTTATTATAATAATATATGCTGATTTGTTTCATTATATCAAATTTTACATGTATAAATATTTCATTTTAATTTCAACAGTTATAAAAATTATTTGCTCGATCCGCAATGAGTGGGGGCAATTAACTAGTCAATGCCTAAACAAAGGCACATTGGTCACACATGACGCCAAATCACAAAGGTGTTGCCAAGATGCTTTAAATATCATTATGGAAGCGATATTTGGTGACTAAAAGACATCCACACGCCACGCACATGACATAGAGTCCTCTTCCTTATTGACATTTATGTTGCATGCATCGATCATATTTTTGTTTAAAACATATTTTATATATGTTAAAAGATCAAATTTCCCACAAGTCCATTTTATAATCAAAATAATAACAAAAACATTTATAGATACAGGTTAAAAAAATAAAATTTTGAAGGTATTTAAGTAATTTTTTGGTCTTCTTGTAAAAAATTATCGATTTATCTGATTCTCAGGATTTAGATCATGAGTTTTGCAAACCTTTTTGTTTATAAAGATTTTTTAAAACAAAAAAGAATTCATGTTTAGTTTTTTAAGATCATTTTATTTCCATAAGTATAAACTGTATTTTATATCTAAAAAAATAGTTATTTTGAAATAATACTTCTAATATTTTTGGTCTTGCATAATATCTTATTTATTCACTAAATTAGCTAACATTTTTATATCTCGTATCTTTTATTGATTTTAATAAATAAATTCAGTAGACATATACGTGTAAATATTTTCTTACAAGGTTAAATATATTGAATATAGGATATAAATATTTAAGTATAGGATATAAATTAAAATTAATTATTTAGATAATATAATATAAAGAATAATTTATTAAAAAAAAATAGCATGCAAAGTGTTCAAGCACTCAAATTACAAGATAATTTAGCAAAAACTCTTTCTTACAACGATCCATTATTTATATCTCAGGAGTATTTCTCTTTTTATATTTGAAATGGACAAAAAGAAATCAAGATATGATGAAGAAAAGACAATGTTAAAAAAATAAAACAAAAAAAAAATCCATCAATGACTATTTCCCCTTGCATATAATTAATGATTTTCACATTTCTTAAATTCAAATGAAAATCAAACTAATAACAGGATGAGATTAATAATATTGTTGGTTCATATTAACATTTTATTTAGAAGCAAATCACATATAAGATTGAATTGAAGTCATGAGAAAATATGAATTCAATTGATAACCTATTACAATTCTTATGTTTATAATAAAATATTAAACCAAATAATTGAATTCAGTTATATTATTTAAAAAACACATGGAAATGAAATGAATAAGCAATTTTGATTATTTTTCCTTTAATTCAAAAATTATTTTTTAATTATAAAACATTTATTTATGATACAAGAACCATTATATATATATATATATATATATATATATATATATATATATATATATATATATATATATATATATATATATATATATATATCGTATAACTAAAAATACCTCATATTAATTATTTATTAACAAATATTGAAAGGATTGGTGAGAAAATAAATCCTTGAAATTTTCCAATAAAAACTATAATATTTTACTCTAATAAATTTAAACAAAACAAATATCAAACCAAAACAAATAAGCAAAACCTTAACTTTACAAATGATATATTAGAATCCAATAATATTTTAAACGGAATAAAATGCCTTTTATTGAAAAGAAATACAACTTAGATTAATTTTTGAGATCTAAGTCATAGGTTTATGTCTTCTATTGATGATAAAATAAAATAAATATAGAAAAAGCAGTTAATTATAATTGAGTTGAATTAGAAATTAATTTTCCTTTTTATCTATTATATATTATCATATAGATAAAACATATGTAAATAACATAATTGTTTTATTGATAATTGTTTGATTGGGGTTATAATTGAAAAAGAAGTTGAAAATAGTTTTTTTATTTTTTTGTGTTAACAAATGCAAAATCTAAAAGCAAAGATAAAATGGTAAAATTAAATGGAAAAAGAGGTAAAATAAAAAAAATAGTAAAAAGAATGAACAAATAGAAGACAAACAAAAATAATAAGGTAAGCCAAATGACTAGTGGCAAAGACATGCTCGAATAGTAAAGGAAAGCATAAGAAGTAAATGATACATCCATGAAGAAAAAAACAAAGTATCTTCTAATGGAAAAAAATATGGGGAAAAAAGAGTATAGTAATATAAACATATCACTAAAAATCAATGAAATAGAAGGAAAAAAAAGACTTTGAAATAGATAGAAACAAAGGGAAATAAGATAGTTAGGGTGACTTTATCAGGAGTGGTACAAGAATAAAAGAATGACTATGAGAAAAATAGATAATATGATTTGTACTTTTATAATAGTTTGAAGACGCTAATACTTAATAGCATGAAACATATAAACTATGAAGATGAACTATTTGTTTATCTATTATTATTGATAAGATATCTAGCCAGCAATAAATGTTATATAAAATATCCCAATTTCCATTCCACTTAAATATGGAATCCCACAACCTAAGTTAGGAATCAATAATAGTTTGTTTTATTTAATCTAATAAGTTTCATAATTGTTGTTGCATTCATTAAATAATGAAATGAAAATACTTTTTTCCACCAAAATTCTTGCTAAAATAAATGAATTGATGTTTCGGATATTAATTAAGAATAAAAGATGTGAAAGAAATACTAAAATAAATACAAATAAACCTAGATAAACTAATGGTTTGGAACCATGAAATTTTATAAATTAATCAAAATATTGTTTAATTTATAAATTAATTATACGTGAACTGGTAAAAAATAATAATTTATCAATATATTCTTTTTTTTTTATTGAACTTAATACATATATCATGTATCATGGTTTTACAAATATTATATAGTTAGGAAATTATTATTATAATATATATTATAACATATACTAAAAGAAATTAGGAAAACACTGTGGATTGTAATAGTGTATTTTTGGGTTGGTTCGGTTTTCGGTTCGATTGGTTTGCCGGTCTTTCTATTTTTTTTTATCATTATTTATATAAATTAAATTAAGATTTTTAGCCCTCGAAAAAGATAAAAAAAAAATGGCTTATGGGTGGAGGGACTCCGCGATAATTGCATATTTTCGGTTTGGATCGGTCTAGACTGCCTACCTTTTTATTATTTTATATTTTTTTGAAAATGACTAAATACGGATATAGCCCCTGATAAGAAAAAATTGATGACTTGGGCACAAGGGTATACTGATAATTGATCATAATTTTTATTATTTTTTTATACTGTGGGCTCCTGTGTCACACGCGACCGATAGTATTCCACCTCACGCCCTACTTGGGTGGCGCGTGAGGGGTTCTCCAATCACCGGAGATGGGCTATCGGCGTCTATTTCAACGCGCCACCGCGTGGTCTTCCTCCCAGGGCGGCACGTTTCAGCAAAAGGTTGTCGTGGACATGATAGTGGGCGGTTAAAGCCGCTGAACCCATTGCTCTCTCTCCTGCACATAAAAATATAGCAGAGTCCCCCGGTTTTGGTGCTTTTTTACTTTGGTCCTTGCACTTTTAATTTTAGTTATGGTCCTGATTTTTGTTATATAAGTTTTGATTTAGTTCGATTGGGTCATTCAATTGAAATTAATTCAATGTTAATGTTTCACTTCGGTCCTTCTTCTTTTAATTTTCAGATTGGGTTTAAATAGATTGATATATTCGGTACCGAAATTTTAATTTTGTCCTTTGATTGAAATTAATAGTATATTTGATTTTCATTTCGGTCTTGATACTTTTTTTTTTGTTATTTTAATCCCTTTATTTCCTTATATTTATGGAATAATCACTACTTTTATCCATGTATATATAAGTATGCTCTTAGCTTTGATTTTTAATTTTTGTTATTTTCTTATTTGTTGAGGTGATATTTTTTTCAAAAAAATTAGCTCTTAAATTTTATTTTGTATCCATGATCATTTGAAAATGATTTTTTTTTTCAGTTAATAATTTTTTTATCATTTATTTATTTTCTTATTTGCTCTTTCTTTTATTTTTATTGGTTTTTTTTATTATTATTTTCAAGTCAAATGAATATTTTTTACCTCATAATTTTTATTTTATTTTTTTGTTTGATATTTTGTTAAAGTTATTAGGATTTTTTTAGTCTTTCATTTATTTTTGTTTTTTTTTCAATATTAACACAATAATGATGATGATGATGATTGTAGTTATTTTTCTTGCTTACTCTTTTGTTAATGTTTTTGAGTTTTTTTCCTCTCAGGATAATTTGATAATTTTTATAATTTTGACATGAATAACAATGATAAGTTTAGATGTTAAGACTTCGATGTTGGTATTTTTATAATAGGGCGTGGTGATCTGTTTTATTATATTAAATTTTACATTTATAGATATCATATTTTAATTTTGGATTAGCAAATCCAATTAATTTCTTTAATCTCAATAATTATAAAATTTATTTACCCAGCCCGCAACGTAGTGCGGTCAATTTTTTTAATTTTCAAGTCAACTGATTTTTTTCAGGCAATAATTTTTATTTTTTTATTTGCTATTTTGTTAATTTTTTTAGGTTTTTTTAGCCTTTGATTTAATTTTGTTTTTTTTCCCGTTATTGACATAATAATAATAATAATAATAATAATAATAATAAGAAGAAGAAGAAGAAGAAGAAGAAGAAGAAGAAGAAGAAAAAGAAAAAGAAGAATTTTAGTTTTTTTTTTACTTGCTTTTTTGTTAATTTTTTTGTGTTTTTTCTCGGGTTAGTTTAATTATGTTTATTGTTTTGACAGTAATAATGATGATAATTTTAGAAGTTAAAACTTCGATGTTACTGTTGCTATGATAGAATTTGTTGATTTGTTTCATCATATCAAACTTTACATGTTGAAATACTATATTTTAATCTTAACAGCTCTAAAAATTATTTGTTCCGCCCGCAATGTAATGCAGGTAATTAATTATTTTTTTGATAACTAAAATAGGTTCATAAATATAATTAGTCTTATCAAATACAAGTCATGAATTTATCTATTTTTACAACAAACAAAATTATATTGGTGTATACTTAAACTTAATCAATATACTTTATGAATATTAAACCAAACAAGAGCATCTATAGAAAAAAAAATATAATATCATAAATAGTAAAACTAAACACATTTTCTTCTCATCTTAAAGGTCTAAAAAAGCCAGTGTTATGGATGAGATGTATAAAATGATATATAAGTATAGCATATAAAATCTAACTTGCTTATGTACAACAATATTTGTAGGAAAAGTTTAACAAGGAATTGAGTTAAGGAACAATATAAAATATGTTTAAAAGATCATCAAAGAATATATTAACTAATATTGAGACAGATGGTGCTAAATAATTAATAATTGAAAAAAAAATTAAAGATAGCTAAAAAAAGGTTTTCAATAAGTAGTTTGTTCAATACCAAAAACGTGTAAATATAACCTGGGAATCAATCATAGAAAATATAAAGGAGTTCTTAAAAAAATATTTATAATATATATATGTTAGAATTCTATTTTTTTTTCAAGGTTGTCTTGAGCGCTTCCAATTAATACATAACATTAAAACTTATATTTCAAAACAAGCAAATTGATTTATAGAGCATTAGTAGAGGAATTTGTAGTTTTTACAAGAGAAAATATATAAATGAAAATACATGTTTTTAATATGGATGAAATATGATTTTTTTATATGCTACAACAACATCATTATATTGTTACATATAAATTTAAAGCTAAAAAACAAGATAAAGAAAAACTTCAAAATATTATTTATGGTAATATATGTATTTTTCTAAAAAAAAACTCTTTTATGGTTTATTAGCAATGTCACGCTTAGGCATGAACAAAACTCTTTAAAATAAAAGAGAATTATTGGGAAAATGGAGTTTGTCACCTTGTAAATAAAGAAAATAAGAAATAATGAAATATACTCTGATTCATCTAAATAAGGAGTAAGAAGGATGTCACTCTTACCTTATTGTTTTAAACAAAAGGTTATCTTTACTACATGTTTTCTCATGAATCTATAATTTTTTATTGTTATTAAATATGTATTTATCTTCCACACTTTCTTTGTAATTTATTTTTGATTATTTGAAAAAACTAATATCAATTCCTAAAACTAGAAGATTTGTTGAATTGATTTTTTTTTTTTTGTGAAAAATATTGGTGTTAGTACCTTGAGAAAAAAGATTCATCGATAACGCTATTTTGAATATTATGGTCCTAGATCCTTGGAAAAGGAGAATTTTCAATAAAATCTTATTGTGATTTTTTTATATTGATCCCTTAGAAAGAAAGAAAAAACTCATTAAGTCATTGGTAAAATTTGACTTCAATCCTTTAAGAATTGAGACTTTTTGATTGATTTATTTATTGAAAAAATCAAATGCCCATCCATAATAATATGAGACTTATCAATATGGTTTTTTTGTGAAAATGTAACCTATGTCTTTAAGAATATAAGTTTCATTAGTAAGGTTGAAGAACTTTAATGTTTATCCATACAATATTAGACTTTTTAATTGTTCTTTTCTAAAATGGGTGTTGGACTAGAAAAAATAATGGATTTTGAATTGGGCTATATCCCATATACTTTGGTTAGTTTTAAATTGGATTTGAAGGTCATAACTCATATTTAGTATGTCTTAATACGACAATGTTAACCCAATTCAAATCTATTTATCATGATACAAGATAATATATCTCGTGAACCCATAAAAATCTTAACACGTATTTCCAAACAAAGATGAATGAAACAATAATAATATTTACTAATAAAATATAGAAGAACAAGATTCATTTTTTTATTTTTTTTATTAGAAAAAAGATGTTGTCATCTCAAAGGTAACTTTATTAGTAGGCTAATAAGATATCATATCAACTTATCCACACATACCTATCAGCAATGCTATAAAAGTCATTCGATAGCAAATCAATGTATTTAGGTTAAGAAATGACCTTTAAGAGCTATAACAATTAAACATCAACTTTTAGAGCTTATATTTGCAATGATGGAATGTGAACCATACACAAGTAAAAGACAAAGTTATAGAGCATCAACATGTATGACTCATACAACAATGCTTAACCTAAAAAACATATAAAAAGATCGAGATATCTTGGTTGTGATGATGTCTAAATTTTATTGGTTTATTTGAATTTGATTGAGGTTGATTTGGTTATGATTTTAAACTTTTTTTTTCAAGTAGTTTATGGCTATATTTGGCCATAATTTATGATTCTATTTAAGCAAAACAAATAGAAAGAGTTAAAGTATTAAGTTTTCATATGGCTGGGTGTCATAACTATTGCAGCAATTTGATGGTTAGATAGAATGTTATGTTGTAATGGATCGTGGGGGTAAAAAGCTTGTTATTATCGTGATTTGAAAAGGAAAATGGGAAGTAAGTTGTTGATGAATTTTATGGCATCGTTGATTAGGGATACAATAGAAACTATAATGGCCTTGTTATTGATATAATTAAAGGAACTACTATACGAGTTTGTTTTGATTTCCTTGATGGAGAATTGAGTGGAGCAATTGATTTTAGAATAGGAACCTCATTAATATATATATATATATATATAGGAGAACTCGGTGATGAAGTTTTGGGTGTCCTTTATCAACTAACTATTGATTTTTTCAAAGGTGGTCTTAAAAGTGTTCCAATTGACATATTTGATAATACAATACCTAACTAGTGCCTCTATTCAATGAGAACTTCGTGGTTTAACTAACTTATGTCCTTAATTGAGTGTGCCCTTGATTGAGTGTGGTTGAAAGAGTTGTATTATATGTTAGAGATATAATTGAAATACTTGTAAAGAATGATGATATATGTGATTGAAAAATCAATGAAATAGCTGTTACTACTGGAGAATTAAGGAGTTATGATGGTAATAAAAGTGTTGTTGATAATATTTATGTTCGAGAGATTGAGAGAAAAATCTTAAATTTTAAATGAAGAAAAAATGTTAAAATTTAAAGTTAGAGAATTAACTAAGATTAGAGTTTTGAGATTATATTATAGGATTTTGCTTGTACTCAATCAACACATGTCTAGATTTTGAGGCTAAAATTGTAAGATCCTAGCTAAGAAAAAGAAAAAAGATGAATAGAAATGATAACATTTTCCTTTCCCCGCTCGTTATTCTTAGTTTATAAAAACAATGACAACTAAGAAAAAGGTTGAGAATTTAACTTAGTCCTCAAGCTTCTCACATTTTGCTTCTTCTGTTCCTATTATTTTTAGTTTATAAAAACAACAATGTTTTGAAGGGAAGGTTAGGAACTCATTTGGTCTTTGAATTTCTCTATCTTTTTTTTATTGCAGTCCTTTCTCTTTTGTCCTTATTTTTAAATTTTTCATTCAAGTATGATTTTAATCTTGAGTTTATATTTATAATTGTATCATTAAATGAATTAATTAAACCCTTTAATTTTGTAATTTTTTTTAGTTTTGTCCACGGTTTTCTAAAATGATGAATTTTCTATTATCATTTTTTTCTAATTTTTTTTTAATCACTGAACAACATCCTTAATGATATGAATATCAACAAAATATTCAATTAATTATTTAATAAAAAATATGATATTATGATTTACAATAAATGAAATGAATTCAACTAGAGGAATCCCCTTTAAAATCATATATTGCAACAATGACTTTGATTTAATGTCATTAATATGTAATTAGACTTACAATAAGAAAATAACTTGATGGAAGGATGCAATTGCAAGATGTAGAAAACTTTAGTACATAACCGATATAATTTATAATTTTTTCTAGAATAAGTGTACAGGTCTACTCAATTAAGCTTTATTTTTTTTATATATATTTTTGGACAAATTTGATGTATAAATATTATTTTTAAAAAATATATATTATTTTAATATATTTTTAAATAAAAAAAACTTTCAGCAAAACACTACGGTCACCTCTCATTCTTTTTGTTTCCGCCTTACATTGCAAGTTCAAAGGTTTGAACTCAAAAATAGTGTGGGAAAGAGGAGAGAGAAGAAATGGAGGCGAAAAGTCCATCTGAATGTCCAAACACAGTCACCGTCCGGCGAAACCCTCACAGAAGAGCGAGGCCTACACCTTCAGCTTCCACGAACCCTAATCCCAATGTTCAAAATTCAAATATGAAAAGAGAAATTTCTTCATTCCCGATTCAAGACATTCTTGCAATGGAAATCCCTGAAAAGAACCCACCGGAACCAGAACCGGCAGCACCTGCTACCTCCGAAAGCCTTAAAGTTTATCTTAGAATTCGACCCATTGTTACGCTTAAGCCAGACACAAAAGATCAAAAAAATTTTAGGCAAAGACAGAAAAACGTTTGGCCTCAAAACCCTTCATCCAAAAACAACCGTGCGAATGTGAAGAAAAATACCACCACCACCAGTAATAATGAGGTTTGTATTAATGTAAATGATTCTCATTCGGTTACTCTATCACCACCTGCATCCTTACAAGACTCTAAAAGGATTAAATCCGAGGTTTATGAAGGATTTTCCCATGTTTTTGCCTCCGATTCCACTCAGGTAACCCTTCTCTACCCAAATCTTCAATATTCACGTAAAACTGAATAATTTCAATTTGCGGGGCTGGAGTTAATTTTGAGTTGTGTGTGTAGAATGAGGTGTTTGAGAAGATGGTGAAGCCATTAGTGGATGATTTTCTTAATGGAAAAAATGGATTGTTAGCTGCATTAGGTCCAAGTGGTTCAGGCAAGACTCATACAGTTTTTGGGACTCCTAGGGAGCCTGGGATGGTTCATCTAGCACTAGAACAGATTTTTAAGGGGGTTCAGCAATGTGGTTCTAAGTTGACAAGGTAAGTGGGCGTGTTACATTTTTGCCGATTCTTTCACTACTGAAGTTGGTTTATATTTGAGATTTCTCGATTTTGTTTAAGGTGATAGCATTGTTATTAATGAAAATGATTTTTTTTTGTAAGAGATTAACATTTAGAGGGATCTACGAAGTGTTGAGTTATTTTTACTCAATGTTAGGATTGATCACTACATGGTGTGCTTTCAGGGAATTCAAAGTATCTGTTTTTGAAATATATTCAGATCGAGGTAAGGGGGAGAGAATCTCTGACTTATCTCCAGATGGAGGTGATTTGTCTATGCAACAGGCTACCATTAAAGGTCTCCAAGAGGTTGATGACTTTTCCTTTTTAATCTGTCATTAATGTTTTATTTTTGTTGTCTATGTGCACAATGCCTTCTAATATTGACATCTGTGTAACATGATTGGTTCAAACAGGTTGTCATTTCTAGTGCTGCACAAGCAGAATCCTTGATAGCTTGTGCAATGTTGAAACGCACAACAGCCATGACTAATACGAATAGCCAATCAAGGTGCACTGCAACCAATCTCTGCCTTTATTCATGGAATTTTATAGATCGATTGAAAGAAATTTGGGATTGAATTTTTGTGATTGCTTTAAGGATAGGAGTGTCAAGAGATTGGGTTAATGGACGAGTCTTGTCCATTCCTTGGTGTTTTACGCTAGAACAAGGCTTTGAAATTTGCAATTAATGTAGGATGTTAATAAACATGTAACTAATGTCGATTTGTAGAGGAAAAAAATAATTTAGTGTTGATCATATGTCCCATTGCTTTTACATCTACAATTTATTAAAGTTTACTCCATCATAATGACTATCTATGGTGGATGGGCATATTTTTTTCCTATTTTACCGATTTTCTTTTTTTATAAAAATGCTATTTCGGTGACTGATTACTACTTTAATGATAAGTGATTTTATTTTAAATTATTAGATTCCAATGTTGTTAATAAACTTTGTTGGATTTAATTTTTACAATAAAATTGTATCAACCTCATGATTTTCCTTTTGTAACATACTCGCAGCCGGTCACAATGTATCATTAACATCCACAGTTTTGTTAGAGATCCAGATATTGAACCAAACAATGTTGTCCTTACCATTGTTGATCTTGCTGGAGCAGAGCGTGAAAAGAGAACTGGCAATCAGGTTTTGCAGCTATACAAATCTTCTTATAGTATGATTGCACTATCAATTGACATTTTTATAAATATATGCAGCTTTAGTTTTGAAACACACAATGTATTATCATTAGATAAGATATTGATTTTCATTCTTTCTTTCTTTCCTTTATTTTATAAATAATCGTTTATAGAGATGGCTTATAGCTGTATGAGGCTTGCTAATATATTAAAGAGAAAAACTTTTCAAAATGAGCAGATAATTTTGAATTTTTGGCTCGATGTTGAACTCATTAAAGGTTTTTTTAACTTGTCAAAGCATCACATCCCACGAGTTTCCAATTTTTTTAGTAATCTAACTATTGAGATTTCAAGTGATGTTTTATATTTAGTGGAAGTTTAGAAAACCATGTTACACTTTTTAAGGAGATATAAGCGTAATTGGAAAATATAAATTATGATTATACTGGTTGTATTCCAATGAGTTCATTTGAGATTTATGATGTCAATGTGATGTAACAATCACAGAGTGGTTTTGAAATATATATTTGTAACACTTAAACCTTGCTATCATTTGCAGGGGTCAAGATTGATTGAAAGTAATTTCATCAATAATACATCAATGGTTTTTGGCCTATGTCTTAGAGTACGTGATCTTGGTCCTTTTTTTGGATTTCCAAGGCATCCTTACGATGCTATTTTTTATGCAATGTCTTAATGCCTTAAGAGCTTTTATTTATGTCAACCTACACTAACAATCCAAGAACATCTATTTTCTTTGTCCATGTGCTCTTTCTCCATGGATGTTATCATGTGCTATTATTGTTTTTGTCACAGTCATTATTGGAGCACCAAAGTAATCCCAAGAGACCATTAAAGATGCACTTCAAGAACTCTTTGGTAAAACCTCCTTTCAATGAATATCTTGGTTATATATCCTCATTAATCTTGTTTCTCATGATGGTTGAACTTATTTTATTATTTTTCCATTGTCTCTAAATTTTGGTAGCACTGTCTTTAAAGATATCTTAATATGTTAATTTAGTTGCTTATGAATTTGCTTATTCTATGCAATTTGACTTCATCTTTGTACAGTTGACTCGGTATCTACGAGATTATCTAGAAGGAAAAAGAAGAATGACTTTGGTATGAAATTTTCATTTTATGGTTTCCTGAAGCTAAATTATTCTATCCCAAATAAAACTCTTTTTTCTTTTTCTTATGAATCATTTTTATATATAGCATTAAATAAAATTGCATCTCATATTCTCATTTCTTCAACTTTCTTCTCCTAAAAAAAAAAATCTCATGCCTTTTCGTTCTTTGTTGTGCTTTTGTAGATATTAACAGTAAAACCAGGAGAAATTGACTATTCCGATACATCCTATTTATTAAGACAAGCTTCTCCTTTTATGAAAATCAAGTAATTTTTTCTGTAGCTCTCATTGAAATTTAAATTACTTTTTTGTTTAACTTATTTTCTTCATCTATCTCATCCAAGTTACATGTTTTTTTTTTGTAATTAAATTACTTGGTTTTAACATTTGCAATTCATTAGGTTTACTAATGTCGAGGAACCATCTATATTTCTTAACAAAAGGCACATTGAAATGTTGCCTAGAGTTGAACAAGCAAAAAAAATGAAATGCAGTGGGCGTTATGCAAGGGTGGTACTGTATTTTTGCTCCTTTCACTCTTTTATTTGTCTTTTCATAATGTTTCATCTTTAATTTAGGAAATGTGCTTTAAGTTGTTTGGTATTTTTTGACAAGACAATTAATGATATTTTCTTGAAAACTTCATTCCAACAATAAACATGCTGCCTAAGAAAAGGGATTTATCCTGTGTAGATCATTTCAGGTTGTAAATAGATAATGAGTCAATGATCTTTACAATATCCTTCTTAATATAGAGCATTAATTAATTTATGAAGAGTATAGCTTGTCGGCTGATAGATACTAACTAAAGTTGAAGGTTGTACTTGTTTGTTTAAGAACACAATTTTAACATTTAGTGCTTTGCATTTATTTATATCTGTTGTCCATGGACACATTGCCTAAGCTTAATTCACACGGTCCAGCTTCCAAGTGTCATGAATATAGTTTCTTAAGATGACAATTTGTTTCCGCATCACCAACTTTTATTCTTGCTGGAGGCTCTATTCTATTATGACTTTCTTATGTATAATAAGTTATAGTATCTAGAGTTGTCTAATGTCAGTATAGAAAAAAACACAATGAGAGTCTACTGCCCATAACAAATTGATAACTTGCTTAAAATATGCCAATATAGAAGTCATTCATTATCTTTTTTGTGATGGAGGTCCATTCCAAGAACAAAGATGAATATCAAGTTTACCATATTTTATGGATCATAATTTGAGACCTATGGTTTGAGTGAACATAATTTTTAGTTTTCATTTTTTTTATTTGCTTTTAGACAGAGGAAGAAAAAAGTGTTACAGACGAACACCCACTTTTACCAAAAGGTTGTACAAGTCTACTAATATACCTTTTTGAATCTTCATTTACTTGATTGATGTACTTTTTAATTTTCTCTAGAATGACATGGTTGCTTGGCCACAGTTACCAAAAGAATCGCATCGGACCTTATTTCTATTGCTCTAGCCAAGCCCGACTCTGATGTTTTGCCACGGGAGAGAAACCATCAAGTCATGCAAAATTTTGCTAAAGCTTTATGGAATGTCTTGAAGCAATATAAAGAAAAACTCATGGTAAAGATATATTTAGTATCATGTGCTAAAGTTTCAAGTTTCATTATTTTGCCAAGTTTTTTTTCAATGTTAACTAAAGATACTTGGCTTCGACTTCGCAATTAAATGTAATTTTAGGCAAACTACTTAGCAATCTACTTGGTGAATGGTCATTATTAGGTGGCAGAGAGGGAAATCCAAAGTCTCAATGAGGTTATTGGTAATGAAAAGACAAGATATCATGAGCTAGAAAAAGAGCTCAGGGATTTTACATCATGCTGCTCTTGCTCTATGAAAAGCTCAACAATGTCCACCTTAATTAACATGGATACCAAGTGTAAAGCTCAAGTAAGCAAAATAATGCCATTGCTCCTTTTGCTTTATATATATATATATATATATATATATAAGTGCATTGTCTTTTCTTGCTTAGCTATCAAGCTTTATTGTGGTAAAATGACATCACTTTTAGTGTATAATGAAAATAATCAATTTTTGAAACTTTTGCTTTGAATCTAGATGCCAAATATTAAGGATCCCAAGTGTCAAAATGACTCTGAACCAAGAAATGATCAAGATGTTTTTGCTGAGGTTTGTAGATCATTGATTCTTTCCTTCCATGTCTCATTTTGAGACTTTGGACTAATATAACCATTTTCTCTTCCATGTTGTAGGCACTTGAATGTAGTACAACTCAAAAAATTGAAGGTATCTGTGGACACGATCAAAATATAATTTCTAAGGTCTATACTCTCATTCATTCCCCCTTTAATATCAACTAAATCCCTACTTAAATTGGGATATTACTCACTTTTAACTTAGATGTTACATGTGCATTTATATACCACGAAAACAATTATTATGTGAGTCATTTATATTCAGATACAGGAGAGTGATCATTTTTTGAACCTTAAGACATCTGAATGCAATGGTTCTCCAAGAAAGGATCGAGAGGCAACTCCTACAAAATATGATTCCAACCTAAGACGAGATCAAATTTATAAGGTATATAGTCTTTCTGATTTTTATCCAATTATCATTTATATCACCATTAAACGAGGAAATGTTGGATTGTTCACAAAGATATTTAATATGCGTCTATAAAAAAAACAATTACCATGCAATGTTTTTTTTATATTGAAATAATTGAAAATAGAGAGAAAAATGGATGAAGAGAATTAAAGATGAAAGAAGAGGAAAGAAATAGGAAAGGGAGAAATAAAAAAGGAGTTGCCTTGGTCTATTAGACACTCACACATAGAGTACGTAAGCAATTACATAAACACACTGACAACACTCCATTTAAAGATGGTGCATAAATATCTTTGATGTCCATCTTGTAGAAAATTAAGTGAAACATTCTAATTTTAAGATCTTTAGGAAACATATTAACTAATTGGTTTTCAAAGTTTACAAATGGTATACAAATAGTCTCATAATTTTTTTTCCCTGATAAAGTTTCCATCAATCTCAATATGCTTTGTTTTGTCATGTTGAATTGTATTACGAACAATATTAATGACAACTTTGTTACCATAAAACAAAGGAACATGATTATGACGTGTCATTCTTAGTTCCTTTATTAGATTTTTAAGCCATAAGAGTTCACAAACTCCATGTATCATAACTCTATATTTTATCTCTGCACTAGACCTTGCCACCACCGTTTGTTTCTTGCTTTTCCATGAAACTAGATTAACCATCAATAAAAATGCAATATCCAGATGGAAACCTTTTATCTGTTGGAGATCTGGCTCAATCAACATCGATAAAGATCCATCTTTAAATAACCATTATTAAAAAAATTCAATCCTTTCCATCTTTAAATGACCATTATTAGAAAATAACAATCCCTTTTTGGGAGATGACTTCAAATATTTATGAATGTGATAAACATTTAGAAGAGATGAGTGATGATTATTAGATACAAATCATTTTTCACTTCACCATGATCACTCACTTTTCTTGTCTTCAAGACCTTGAACACCCAATAATTTAAAAAGAATGAGACTTTATAATTTAAATATTTTATTTTCTTACTTATAGATAACAAATTATTACAAAATATAGAACATGAAGAATTGAAGACAAGGATAAGATAGTAGCATTGAACTAATCCTTTTCCAGAAACGTAACATAGAGAACCATTAGCTATATGAGCTTTATATTTACTTGATGAAAGAAAGAAAGAAAGAAAATATTTGAAAGATCTAGTCACATGATCATTTTGCTCCTGAATCTCTAACTTATAGATCAAAATCAACTATAGTGGAAGTATTCAAAGTTATAACATTTATACCTTGTATGACCAGCATTGAATGAGAAATTAGAGGGTGGTTTAAGCTTGGTCATTAAATGTCTAAAGGTCTGCAATTCCTTTATAGAAAGAGAGGAAAAACTTGAGTCTCCACTTGAAATTCCAATTTCAGTCACTTATGACATGTTAATTTGTGTCTGGGCATGTCCAACTTGTTTTCCTCTATGTTCCTAGTTGGATGTCTAAGAAGTTTCCAACAGGTTCCTCTATATGCCTACAATAATTACATTTCAATTGCTATTTGTTCAATACTCATTGATGATTAATTTGAGCTTGTCCTCTGTTATCCTATTGAAAAGAGTGGATAACCATGACTGATTGTTGTGAAATTGCAAGGTGTAACATAAAAATTGATGCGAATCTCGTGATCACGCAACCCACAATTAAGATTGAGATTTGATCCTGGAAAGCCAAAATAGGTCTGATAGGAGTGTGATACAACGAAAACTTGCCTAAGGCACTAACACTATTGGAATGAGTGACGTTATGAAGCCAATTAATTTTCGATAAGTCAGATTTAGTTTGTTCATGAACTGAAGAATGCAAGAATCTCTCACACATTAAAATTGAAAAATTCAAAAGTAATGATCATCAAAGATTGCCAAAATTTTGGTTACACGAATTTAAATAGTTCTTGAAAATTAATCCTAATGGACTCCTTATGTAGACTTATGTGAGGTCCATTCAAAGCTGACTCAAAACCTTAAAGAGAAAAACCCGTAACTTAATCCAAACAAGCCTTGGATCCTTGCTGAAAACAAAGTATTAATTAAGTCTAAATAAGTTTTGGGTTGTAGCTAACAAAATAAAATAAAACCATTAATATTAAATCCATGTTCTGCCATAAGAAGAGAAAGAAGTAAAATATTACAAAGCTGATTCAATGTTTATTTTTGCCTTCCATGCAACCCTTTAATCCTAGAAACAAAAGGAAAAGGTAGTCACCCATGTTATTTCCAAGTTATAGTAGTATTCTTTTGTTACCTTCCTTGTCTTTACTTCATGTCCTAAATAAGGTTGTATTGGCCCCCTCTTGTACATGCATAAAATATACTAGGATATCCTCTTGATACTTCAATAGACCTTTTAATTTTGACTTGGTTGAAACCTTCAAAACCAATGCATTCAATGTCTCTTTCAATGTTTTTGTCTTAAATCGAGTCATAGAACCATACAATCATTTGACTTTGATAAATAATAAGCAACCAAACAAGATAATTAGTTCTATCTAATTTAACATGATTGATTTGAAGTGAGGGGTTATCACCAAGAGTTTCACTTGCCTTCCATTGCTCTCATTAGTTGCAACTTGCCTTCCATCACTTCTTTCATGTCTAAAGCAATACACATGAACCAAAGTCAATTTCAACTTTACACAATAGATCATCTAGGTTTTACAAATCCTTCAAATCCAAGGCATATCAGTTGAGAAATCTTCAAAAAAACCCTAAGTATCTTAATAAAAAATCCTTAAAAATTGGAGTGCTTAAAAAATCAAATTTGATACTTTTACCAAACCACCTCTTTACAAATTGGCAAAGTAAACACCATCAATTTTTCTTGAAACTATGGTGCTTTTGTTGGTGGGTTAAAGAGCTTTCAAATTAGTGTTTTTTGTGCTTTAATACCATGCTTGTTTTTTAAGAATAAAATAATTGAAAATAAAGAATGCAGAAGAAAGGATGAAGAGAGGATAAGATAAAAGAAGAGAAAGAGATGGGAAAAGAATAGAGAAAAAAAAGATAAAAGTTGTCTTACAACTTTAGACACATACATAAAAAGATGGTGAAAACAATTAAATAAATACTTTGATAATATCATATAGATGGAGGATAATATCATTTTATTTATTGAGATATTATATATGTGTTATGCTTCAAGAAAATAATTAATCTCTAAGGCTTTTGTATTGGACATTGGAGAACGTTCATACTTTGAACCTAGGACATGTTCTCCAAGAAAAGATCATGATGCAATTTCTTAAAAATGTGACTTGACTCCTGGGCATCATCGAGATTTGTTTTCTTAGCTAAATTGTCAAATTGATTGTTATAGTAATAACATTATTTTTTGTCCATTTTAATTTGAGAAATATGATGAAGGTCAATGAAATATTACATGTGCATCTATGCTTAAAATAAGCAATTAGTGTACGATGCTTTTGTATTTAGACTGAAGAGAATGTTTATTCTCTTAACTTTAAGGCATTTAAATGTGGTGGTTCTCCAAGAAAAGATCAAGATGCAGTTCATCTAAAATGTGACTCCCTCCCAAGACAATACCAAGAAATATTTTGTCAGGTATATAGACTTGTTTTTTTATCCTAATATCATATCTATCACTGTTTTAATTTGGAAAATCTCTTTGTTTACTGATTATTGTTTATGCATTTATACTCCAAGAAAGTAATTAATATATGATAATTCTATATTTAGACAAAGGAGCTTGCTCATTCTCTAAACCTCAGGGTACCTGAATGCGATAGTTCTCCAAAAAAAGACCAGGATGTCACTAAGGTACTTACACTACTAATTGCTAACCTTTTTTCTCTATTTAGTCTTGACTAGATCTACTCGTGCTTATCTTGGATAATGCAATTATGAACATGCATGTATTTAAACTTTTAAAATATTTTTTCCTTTCAGAAATCTTTGGATCCATATGAATCATTTAAAGAAGTTGCATTCACTCAAAAGTGCAGCCTTGATGTGCCAGACAATGAATTACAGCCAAATAGTTATTGCAAACCATCAGATGTTTTCAAATCTAAAAGGTCGGTTTTCCGTCTTACTTTAATTACACATTCAAAATACTATTCAAGTTTGCTTACAATCTTCTTGAAGTAAATTAATTTCAGTTTTCACAAGTTCCTCATTTATGATTGCAGGACACCGTTACCTGCCTCCTCTATATTATTGAGGGATATCTCTTTGGGCATTGAGGATGAAAATATATTTTCTCAGGTAAATAAACTTGTTGATTTTTTTTCATCTAACATTGTTTCTATTCCTAGTTTAGATTGAGAATTGTCATTTTGTTTATTGAGATATTATACATGCCTTATATTTCAAGAAAATAATTAATCTCTAAGGCTTTTCAATTAGACATTGGAGAATGTTTATACTTTGGACCTAGGGCATGTTCTCCAAGAAAAGATCATGATGTAACTTCTTGAAAATGTGACTCGACTCCTGGGCATCACCAAGATTTGTTTTCTCAGCTAAATTGTCAAACTGATCTTTATAGTAATAACATTATTTTTTTCATTTTAAATTAAGAAATATCATAAAATTCAATGAAATATTACATAT
Organism: Salix dunnii; assembly: GCA_015731905.1. Classification (NCBI taxonomy): domain Eukaryota; kingdom Viridiplantae; phylum Streptophyta; class Magnoliopsida; order Malpighiales; family Salicaceae; genus Salix; species Salix dunnii. The sequence continues at coordinate 5,350,689 of CM027671.1, forward strand.
ACATCTATGTTCAAAACAAGCAATTAGTGTATGATGCATTTGTATTCAAACTGAGGACAATATTTATTCTCCGAACTTTAAGGCATTTGAATGCCGTGGTTCTCCAAGAAAAGATCACGCTGTAATTCTTCTAAAATGTGACTTCATCCCTAGACAATACCAAGATATATTATGTCAAGTGTATAGACTTGTTTTTTTTTATCCTAATATCATATATGTAACTTTTTTAAATTGGAAAATCTCTTTGTTAATTGATTTATTGTTTATGCATTTATACTCCAAGAAAGAAAATGGCATATGATAATTCTGTATTTAGACAAAGGAGCATGTGCATTCTTTAAACCTTGGGGTAGCCGAATGTGATAGTTCTCCAAAAAAAGACCAAGATGTTACTAAGGTACTCACACTACTAATTGTTAACCTTTTTCCTCTATTAAATCTTGATTAGATTTACCTGTGCTTATCTTGGATGATACAACTATGAACATGCAAGTATTGGAACTTTTAAAATACTTTTTTCCTTTTAGAAATCCTTGGATTCATCCGATTCACCCAAAGATGTTGCATTCACTCAAAAATGCAACCTTGATGTGCTAGACAGTGAATTGCAGTCAAATAGAATTTGCAAACCATTGAATGTTTTCAAATCGAAAAGGTTTGTGTTCCATCTTACTTTAAATTACATATTCAAAATACTATTTGAGTTTGTTTACGTTTTCTTGAGGTAAATTAATTTCATTTTTCATAAGTTCCACATCTATGATATCTATAATTGTAGGAGATTGTTGCCAGCCTCTTCTATATTACTAAGGGATATCCCTTTGGACATTGAGGATGAATCCGAGAAGATAAAAGTGAGTGAACTGTTCCTCTCCTCTTTCTTTGCTCTTCCCAGAAAAATAGCATGCTTGGATAACCGAATTCCACATGGAAAGGGTATGAAATGCACATGGGTTGACTTGTCTTTGTTGAGATTTACTTTCTTAGAATCCCTCTAAAGAATTAACAGAGCAAGGTTGGCATGTCAGTATTGGCGTTGTTGAAAATTCTGAATGTATGAATCGATGGCAATAATATGTAGTCGTGGCCTGGATCCAATATATGCACTAAATGCTAGAAGGAATGGATTGGTGAATGAGAACTGAAAGGAGAACATATCATTTGCTTTGACCATTGATTTAGTGATTTATATTGATTCCATATTTGTTTGCTATGCAGGGAAATAGAGGTGTGAAAAAATCGGCAGCAATTGAAACAAAAAAAACTCAAGGCAGCATCTCTCTCCTACGGTTGCTTCAAAGCAATCTTCATGTCTAGCATTAGCTGCTGCATTAAGAAAGATTGCCTTACGATCATTTTTTTTTTAGCTTGGGGTTCCAGCAAAAACTGAAGTAAAATATTTGTATAGAAAATGCAAGTACATATAAGCTATTGGAAGAAGAATTTAAAGCTTTTGTTGTTGCGATGAGGATCTGAGTAAACTTTAGGGCTTGTCTAGTTTCTTTATAAAGAATAAGGGCTTTATAATCACATGCTTACATGTGAATTGTCTTACCCAAGTTTTTGCTCGTATAAAATAAGCATGCAATTGCTCAAACTGACTTGACTACAGATCTTAAGAAGCCTAATAGGATGTAATGATACGTTCCATGGGACCAATTGATATGGCTGTATAATGCTGTGAAAAATTCTGGAACTTGTAATTGAGTTATTACTGTTCTGGTACATCCCAGCTTGCTGCCACCTAAATCATAGGCTTGAATGGATTGATTTGTGTATCATACATTCTACGCATCTCATTTCTTTTGTGGAGGCAGAAACAATATCTTGCATTGTACTTGCTAGGCTTGGATTCTTGCTTAATCATTGCCTTGCGGAAATATTGTATGCTGCTAATATAGAAGATGTTCATATAGAATGAGTTTGATAACACAACTTGGATCGTTTGTAATGGTGATGAATGTCTATAGATTTCATTCTTTGATGGCTAAAATTTGAATGAATAAATTTCGATTCTTATGGACTGATCAAAACAAATCATTAATCTATACGATCTTGGTTACCATTTCAATTCCACCTATAATATTTTTAAAGTGAATAGAAAGTTGGGTGTGTTGAAATTGTAGAGTTACTCCTTGCATGAAAAGATAGATATGCTAGTGAGAAGATTTTTGGTTTTGCATTTTTAAGCTATTTTTTTAAATTATTGGAGACTATAAATTCTTTGGAATTCTCATGTCAATAATCCTCGGCAAACTCTCTTGTCAAAATTCTTTACCTCCTTTTCATATAGCAATATATAAATTTTAGTTTGATTCTTCTTTTTATTTATGCTATTGAGATGAAAAAAATCAAGACAAACAATATTGCAAAGACATTGCTAGTTTCAGAAGCCAAAGGATTGATTGTAGTCTCAATTCACATTAACTAAAAAATAAATGTTGTGCCCTTTTTACTGTAAATTTTTCCATTGTTTATCTAGACACAGATTACTATTTATTGTGACAGTAAAATTATCTTTTTACTCCTAGGTTCAAAAAATTTTAGCTCCCAGGACTAGGGGAATTTTAGAATTTTCCACGGTATATGGGTGGTATTTTTGAATTTGTTGCAAGTGAAACAACGCAAATAGCCCTCGAAAACAACACAAATGATGCAAGAATCAGGGGCTGTTTTGTTTTTTCCATATTTTTTGCATAGTAAATCGACGGAAACAGTCCCCGAAAAAGACAAAATAACGTACAATAAACAGGGGCAGAGATGTATTTTCCACTCCGGTTTTTCGTGAATATCAGTAGCTTTAGGGGTGCATAGGTGATTAACTAATATTTTATTATTTTTTCAGAGTAACTGCTAGGGCGTCGTCCGAATGCGCCAGCGGCGGTCCACGTGAACGCGCCCTTAAGGCAGCGCGTGCGTCTCCTCCAGGTGGTCAAAAATTTATTTTCTCCGTGTTAGGCGGTACGCCGTCATGTCCTTTATCTGCCATTGTGGCGCATTTCAGACATAGATGTCTAGGTAAGCGGTGACGAATGATTTTGTGTCGGTTGTCGGTTTTCTCTCTTCTACTGCCAGAAATTCAGATCTGGTCCCTTATGTATGTAGGAAGTTTATTTTGGTCCCTGATGTTTAAATTTCAATTTTATTACTGATTTTTTAATTGAAAGTTTAATTATTTTCAATTGTGCCCTTCAATTAAAACTGATTATATAAGAAAATTTTCATTTAAATCCTTATTGTTTTGATTTCTTTTTGGTTCTTTTAATTTTTTCGGTACGAATGTTTTGATTTCTTTTAATTTGGTCCTCCAATTAAAATTGGTCATTTTTACAACTTTTCATTTCAGTCTCTCTTCTTCTAATTTGTTGATATATTACACAACAATTATCATTATTTATTTTGGTCCCAAGATTTTTTTTGTTGCAATTTTATCCTTCAATTAGAATTAATTATATATTTGATTTTTCATTTCGGTCCTTATTCTTTTAATTGTTTATTTTATAGTAATTCATATGATTTTCTTTTAATTCTTGTCTAATGTTTATTTTTTATTTATATTTATGCATTTATACTTTTAGTTTTTATCTTTTTTTATTCAAGTTTTATTTTTAATCGGTTCAATCCTGAAATTTTAATTTATGTTGGTAATCATTTTAAAATTAATATTGCACATTTTTTCCCTTTATTCCTTTTTTTTTTGTGTTTTCTGATTTTTTTTTTTGTTCTTTGGATTAAATGATTTTTATGATTTTATTATTTGCGCAATGATAATGATAATTTTAGTGATTATTTTATAATTGTTTTTTTATAAAAATCTTTTGCTTTTTTTTAATGATTTTTCAGGGCAATTTAATAATTTTAATTGTTTTGAAAATAATATTAATAATAATTTTAACTGTTATAGTAATAATAATGCCAATAATATAAGGATAGATTTATAATTTATATTTTCATATTTTTATGAATAGAAAGTTAACTAATTATTTTTTTTATTTGATTATTGGAGGTTTTTTTAATTAATTCATTTAGTTTTTTTTTTAATTCTTAGACAATGTTAATTTTTTATTCGTATTTATACATCTATGCTTTTAGTTTTTTTATTGGGATTTTTTTTAATTGGTTCAATCCTGAAATTTGAATTTATATTGGTAATTTAAAATTAATATTGCTTCTTTTTTTCCTTTTATTCATTTTTTTTGTTTTCTGTTATTTTTATTTGTTCTTTGGATTAAATGATTTTTATGATTTGACTATTTATGCAATGATAATGATAATTTTAGTGATTGATTTTTTATTGTTTTTTTATAAATCTTTTGTTTTTTTAATGATTTTTCAAGGCTATTTAATTATTTTAATTATTTTAACAGTAATGTTGATAATAATTTTTACTATTATAATAATGATAATGACAATAATATAATGATAGATTTTCAATTTATGTCTTTGTCTTTCTGTAGATAGAAAATTAACTACTTATTTTATACAGGTTATTTCATTGAAACCTACTAAATAGATAAATTTATATCCATTTTAAATTCATATATTTTATAGAAAACTTGCACTTCATAAAATTTCTACACAGATTTATTATTTTGTCTAAATTTATGTTATAATACAAAAATCACATATAATTAATATTTTTTGACATTGAAAAAAATATGGTTTCGCGTGCAACGAGGGGCGGGTGCCATGGCTAGTCAAGTCTTATATTGTAGCCTGACTTTATTTTTATATTGTGATTTATATGCAAATTTAGCTCTGCTCGACACTGCATTTCTGAAATGTTCTTGAAAAAAATGATTTTTTTATTTAAAGTAAAAAGTGAAAATAAAAAAATGATTTTTTATTTATTTTTACTTTAAATTATATTATTTTATTCTTTTTAGATCATTTTCATATATTGATGTCAGATGTGATTTAAAAAAAAATATTAATTTGATATATTTCAGAACAAAAAATATTTTTAAAACATAACTTCAACCAAAGATTGATATTTTATAGCAACCAAATAAGAAGGATAGCTCGAGATAGATAAGGTTGAGCTTAAATGTAAAATTATCATGGCATAAATTTACTTAGATAACATATTTTGTCGTCTATCAACCATACCAAATAAAAAATTAATTAAAACTAAAATAAAAAAGATTAAAAGAATATTTGACTAATGTTTATTTTTATTCATGAGATATAAAAAATGGAAAGAATTTTTCTAGTGATTGATAGGATCATATTACCCTTTAATTTCTCCAGGATAAGATCCTCAATCGTCAAGTTTATCAGGCTACCAGCTTGAATAGTTCAATTATAATGCTCATGTCATAAAATTACATTTTAAATCTAATTTATAAAAAATAAAATAGTTTTAATCAAATATATATTTTTTAAATTTAATTGACAACTTTTTTTTCTTCCTTAAACGTAAAAATTACCATGCTAAAAATATTATTAAGGTGGATGTGGGAGTTTGCATTTTCTAGACCTGCGGTATTTGATGGTGGTTGTTCGAGAAAGAGGGTCCGACAAAAAACGGATTTACCCATCCCATGTCGGAAATGAAATTAAAAAAGAAAATAAAAAATCTCTTAAGAATCAGCATCCGTTATCCATTCATGGAGCAGTAGACCAGAATGCGGTCAGGAGCCAAATACTCAACAACAACAACCGGTCAATCGAACACACACGTACCCTCCATATCTCCTTTCAAAATGCCACCCCACTGGCCTTCTTCCTGTTGTGTTTTGCTTCTCCGCATCTCTTCTTCTAGCCATATCCTTTCTGTTTGTCCACACCCACTTGCGACTAACAAAAATCTCAGATCCTAAAAATCTGTCATCCTGCTTTTTACCACACAGGTAACTGTATCCATCCGTTTATTCTCAGAATTCAAAGGTTTCTTCCAGCTGGGTTTCGTTTCTTTTTTGTCCTTCTATTGGAAATCATATTTTTAATGGCAGAATATAGATGGGGTATATTCATTTGTACACAAATGAGACTTTTTGTTGCACATAGATAGAAAGAAATGAGGCCATCTTGCTGAACAGCTAAAAGGAATGAAATTCAAACCCCAGTTTTTTCTCTTATGTTTTTCTGTGAATATCATATACAAAATTTAATCTTTTTAACGGGATACTGCTTTTCTGGCTGTGGTGATGGATATGAGTGCCATAGGACTCATGCCGGAAATATCTAATACAATCTAATTAGTTCACCCGGGATTTTCAGAGGTACTTATGATTGATTGGTTAATAGTTTTATGTGTCTCTTGTTCTTGACAATCTTATTTTTGTGCTAAAGTTAACCAAGAAAAAGATTAAAAAAAGGAAGAGGGTATTATTGTTTGTGGCATGGAATTTTTCCCCCCTCTTTACTTACTGATCGGAAACAGAATCAATGTTGATGGCAAGAAAGTGGACGGAACATTCTTGCTTTTTATTTTTGTTGGTTAAGACTGAATCTCTCTGTACTTTGTCATGTTTGTGATTTGTTTTACGATTTAGGCTTTTGGGATTGAGTTTGAAATTATTGGCGAGTCTTCTTGTTCGAAGGATTTCCTTGCTATACTTGAAGAATCTGAAACCATAGGGAGCAGCAGAAGAGATGAAACAAGAAACGATATCTAGAATGTGGGAAATGGGGAATTGGTAGTGTTGATAGAGAGGCTATTGACTTGAAAAGGGGAGGGAGTAATTGAATTTTGTAGTCCTGGCAGCTGCTATGCTTAGATCATTTTTTTCTTGTCAGCTCATGACATCTGAATTTATAAAATTAGTTTGTAGGTACCACGCTACCATCTTAATTTCATAATTGAGAATATTGGTGGGTATGGAAGTGGAATTTCTGTCTGCATGGAAATATTTTTGGAAGTAACACCCTTGTAAAACATGTAGGGAATATTGAAGATGGAAATCTTGAGAATTGTCAGTTAAAAGTGTGGGAAATTCTACAATTCATACTTTATTTCTGAATTGAACCTAGGATATATACAACATCTACACTTCTATATTAGGATAGTTATTAACTATACATAAATAACTATTATTACTAGATCCTAGTTTAAAAGACAACATATTTGACTTCCCTTCTATACTTCCTACAAATCCACCGACATTTCATACATTCAACAAGCTGGATGGAAGAGATCTTTCATTTCAAGCTTGTCTAGTGTGTTCTTGAATGTAGGATTCTAAACTCCTTTGGTGAGTATATCTGCAAGTTGTTCCCCTGTAGACACATAAGGAGTGCATATTAGTCCACTCTCTAATTTTTCTTTGATGAAGTGTTTGTTAACCTCCACATGCTTAGTTCTATCATGTTGTACTGAATTGGTGTTATTGATATGACAAACTTATTGTGACAATACAACTTTATTGGTCCTTCCCACTTGATGCTTAAGTCTTCTAGGATAATCTTCATCCATAATAACTCACAAATTCCAAGTGCCATTGGTCAAAATTCTGCTTTTATACTTGATCTTGAAACAACATTCTGCATTTTGCTTCTGTTTCACAAGATTTCCCCCTAGTAGCGTATAATATTCTGAAGTTGATCTTCTATCTGTTAAGACACTTGCATGGTCTGCATCTATGTAGCTTCAGTTTACCATGTTTTTTATACAAAATTCCTTTTCCAGGGGTAGTCTTCAAGTGCCTGAGGAGTCTGTATATTGCCTGAAGGTGTGAATCCCTTGGATTGTGCATAAACTGGCTCACTACACTCATAGCATAGGCAATGTCTGGTCTAGTGTGCACTAAATAGATTAGCTTACCATCTAACCTTGGTATTGGCTTTTGTCAGCTGTGTCTCCCTCTTTATCATCATCATCATCATCATCAAGTCTATGCTTAAGATCAATAGGTGCTTCACATGGTCTGCAATCCACAATTCCTGTTTCTTTTAGAAATCTAGGATGTACTTCTATTGGGAGATAAAAATCCCTTTTTCTGAATGAGCCATTTCTATGCCAAGGAAGTATTTCAACCTTCCTAAGTCTTTGATTTCAAATTCTACAGACAACCTCTTCCTTAACTTATCTCTTTCTATAAAGTTATCTCTTGTTATTATAATATCATCAACATAGACAATCAAAATAGTTACTTACCTTGAATTAGAGTGTTTGATGAACAAAATATGATCTCCTTGACTCTGTCGATATCCCATAAGAATCATGGCTTTATTGAATCTTCCAAACCATGCTCTAGGAGACTGTTTTAAGCCATAGAGTGCCTTCTTTAGCCTTCATACTTGATTAGGCAGAAGGAATGACTGAACCTTGGATGCACCATCCAAGATTATCAGATAAAGAGAACAAAATTCATATGGTGTCCATCATAGCAACAAGAGCAGATGCCTTTTGATAGTCTATCCCAAATGTTCGTGTAAACCCTTTTGCAACCAGTCTAACTTTATACCTTTCTAGGCTGCCATCATTTTTGTATTTCAAGATATACATCCATTTACATCCTATTGTCTTTTTTTCTTTTGGTAATTCAACTATGTCCCATATTTGATTTTTCTAGTGCATTCATCACTTCTCTCATGACAATTTTTCAATTCTCATTTCTTAGGGTCTCATGTAAGGTTTTTGGGATAAGTATGATGTTTATTTTTGAAAGGAAGACTTTATGTGATGATAATAACTTCTGAAATGACATATAATTAGCTATAAGATATAAGGGATTCTTAGTACATTCTCTTTTCCCTTTTCTAATAGCAATTGGCTGATAAAGATTTGGAGAAAGTTCATTACCTTGCTCAGGTTCAGATTTTTGGGCTTGCAAGGGAATCAGTTCAGGCTGTACTCTTCTTTCATATACCTGCATAGGTCTGTTAGTAGTAGCTTCTCCTTGTAGATTTGTAATGTTTGGAGACTCACATGTTTATAAAATAGAAGATGATTGTCGTCTAGGTGGAATAGGGAATGAAAACATGTCAAAATCAGTAGTCTTTTCTTCTATATTTCCCCCCCTAAAGCGAAGAGTTGTTGAAGTAAGACTGATTTTTATTAAAACTAACATCTTTTGACATAAAGAATCTTTTTGAAGAAGGATGATAACATTTGTAACCCTTTTGTGTGATATGATATCCTTTAAAAAAGCACTTAAGAGCCCAAGCATCAAGTTTGTCTCTTCGATGTTTGTGAATGTGGACATAGGAGATACATCCAAAGATCCTCGGAGGAAGTTTAGAATAAAAATTATTTTTTTGGAAAGTATTCTCACAAATAGTTTAAAGGACTTTTGAAACCAATAACTTTTGAAGGTATCCTATTTATCAAATAGTTTGAGGTTAACACAACTTCTCCCCAATAATTCTTTGAAACTTTATGTTGGAAAAGTAAAGCCCTGACATTTCAAGTAAATGTCTATCTTTTCTTTCCGCCGAACCATTTTGTTGAGGAGTGTTTACAAGATGATTGATGAATAATTGCTTCTTTGTCAAAGTGTTGTGATAGATTATGATTAAAGTAGTTTCTAGCATTATCAATTTTAAACCCCTTAATGCTAACCCCAAATTGTTTCCTTATCATAGCTATAAAGTTTGGCAGAATGTGATTTACATCAAATTTCCTTTTAATTAGGTAAACCTAAGTTATTCTAGTGCAATTATCAATAAATATTACAAAACCTTTTGCTCTTGAAATATTAGGGATGTTATTTGGCCTCTTTATATCAGAATGGATTATGGAAAAAGGAGACATAGACCTTGATTCACTTGAAAGAAAAAGGCACTCTATGGTGCTTTGCAAACTCACAGATTTCACATTGAAAGTGTTCAACAACAAAATTTTCAAATAAAGATGGAAACATGTTTCTAAGAGTCTTAAAAGATAGATGTCCTAGCCAGCGATGATGATTCCAAACATCAGTTTTATTTGAATTTATTGAAATAAATGATAGAAAAAGGAGAGTTACTACTGCTGCCTTGCATTTCAAGCATTTACAATCTATCCTTGACTCTAGCTTGCCCAATCATCCTTCCTGTAGCTAGGTCTTGTAATATGCAGTGGTCAAGGAAGAAAGTTACACTACAGCTTATGTCGTGAATGAATTTTTGAATAGATAGTTTGTAGCGAGATTAGGAACATGTAATACTCTTTTAAATGCAAATGAGGGATTAAAAGAGAGTGTTCCTTGGCCTACAACTGTAGTTACAAATCCATTAGCCACTGCAATTTTCTTACTGCTATAACAGGGTTGATAGGATTTGAGAGCATCTGCAGAGTAGGTCATGTGATATGTTGCACCTGCATCAATGACCCAGGTGCTGGAATGGCTTTGGTTTAAGGCACAAAATACATAAGAAATTGGAATTTTACCATTTTGAGCAGGAGAGCATGACCTAGATGGTTTCGTTATTGTGTTGAGTAGAGATCTTAGGCATTCAATCTCCTCTTTGTTGAATTCTTTTACCTCTGGGGTGCTGAACTCAGAGGCTGGTTCTTCTGCATTTGCTAAATGTGCATGTCCTCTTGACTGATTCCATTTGAATCCTTCATTACACCCCAACCTTGGTGGTTTTCCATGTAGTTTCCAGCATGCCACCTTTGTATGTCTTATTCTCTTGCAGTAGTTACATAACTGCTCATCTTTAGGGAATTTTCTCCCTTCAGTCTTCACTCCCTCTGCATCATTCTTGACCTTATTGTAGTTTCTGCTATGAATTATCATCAAAGCAGATCATTTTGTGTTAGTGGCCTCAATCATCATAGTTCTTCTTCGTTCTTCTGCTCTTATCAGTGAGAAAACTTCATTCCTTTCCTAGTATTTGGACTCTCACTTGATCAAACTCCATGTTGAGTCCAACAAGGAATTTGATAGATCCTTTCCCTCTCCACATAATTTTTTAAAATTATAGCATCATCACTGCACTTCATTTTAAAATCCTGATGGTAATCTAATTCCAACTAGAAGCTTTTCATAATATTGTAATATTCAATAACCATCATGTTACCTTGTTTGGTCATTGAAAGCTTGGTCTTAATCTCATACATTAAAGCAATATCTTTTACCATAGAATAGGTCCGTGTCACTGCATCCCACACATCCTTTGCTGTATTTAAGAACATTTAAGGCCCACTGACTTCTAGCATTATAGAATTCCTTATCCACGACATAATCATGGAATCTTCTTCATCCCGCGGTGTGAACTTTGGGTTTTCTGGACTTGGAGGATTGTTCATCAAATGACTAATCTTTCCTTTTCCCTTGAGACGGGTTTTTACTATCTGTGACCATTTTAGATAGTTTCTTCCATTCAATCTATAGGAGGACTGTAAATTGTATAATTCTTCTGCTGTTTGGGTTTCTTTTGTAGTGTTTTCAGACATGATTTTCTTAGTTCTGGACAAATTTTTCTGGTTTAAGGGCTCTGATACCATGTGGTAAATTCTGTAATTCACACTTTATTTCTAAATACAGCCTAGGATATATACATCTACAATTTTATATTAGGAAAGTTATTGAATATACATAAATAGCTATTATTATTAAATCCTAGTTTATAGGAGAGCATATTTGACTTCCTTTTTATACTTCCTACAAATCTACCAACATTTAATACATTCAATAAAAATGTATTTTGCACCATAATTTTTGAGATATCATGGCTTGGAGAAGTGGAAGAAGCTCTCTTGATAGCTAGCGTTGTGCACTCATATTTCTTTGATATAGATTTCAACAAAGCAAAACAGGTTGTTTTTCCATCGAAGAATCTGAATTGATAATGTCTTTAGGAGTCTAATGCCATAAGATTGGTCATTTCTCCACGGAAAGGGGACCTTTCTCACTGTCTGTTCATAAACACTAAATATGGAAAAAAGTTTTTTTCAGGTGTTCCAAAAGCTGTGCCATTTAGTCATTAGAAAGGAAGAAGCCTTATTTAAGCTGTTTAATAGTTGTATGATCAATTTTCTAGCATTATAGTTTGGCTCAGCATGACATGGAACAGAATCATCATAAACATGCATGTGCCTTCTTGTTGATTGTTGTGATGTAGTATGTCACTGGAATGTATGTTCCTTTTATGTGGCATATGTACTTTGAATAATTGTTTGATACTTGAATTAATTGTTTACTAAATGCTGGTTTCAGCTTGCACAAGCATCACTAAAATTCGCAAAGATGTCTATCAGAAAGTTGCAAGGAAGCAGTACAGAAAAATCTTTGTCAGAGCAAGAGCAGCTGGCTAAGGTATATACGTAACCCCTAACAGTAGCTTTAAGAACTATTGTTATTTTTTACTTCAATAAAAATGAATTTTGAAATTTAGAGGAGAAAGTCTTGTTGCCTGTGGGTGACTTAATTGGTTCCTATCAAGTGGAATGGTGATTTAACAATGAATTTCATCAGATAAGTTACCAATTTTGTAATAGGTTTATGCCGGAATTCTTTGCTAGTTATACACTTGCTTAGCACAAGGATAGGGGGGTTAGCTTCTAGTTTTCCCTTTTCCATGGTCATTTCTTTTAATCTTTCCTGCATCATGAGAAACGAGTCTTATTATGGATGCTTATCAGCTAGTAAAAACAAAAGCATGATCCTGCTTTTACCTTCTGTAACTTTTTTGCTGCTTCTCTACGGTTCAATACCTTCTAACTAGGCTTGGAACATGGTTCACCGATCATTTGGGGGCTCTTCTTTTCATTATATTAGGATTTGGATTTGTCGTCTTCTCAAATTAATTTTAATGCTGCTTTTATTTTTTTTAGCATCCAGCATACCGGGAACTTTAACCAATTTGATTTTAACCTTTTCCTTTGATGCTAAACTCATCATCAATCAAATTAATTCTTTAATACAGGCTTTTCTTGTTGGGTATGAAACTCTATCTCTCTTTCAAAGCCCCTACTGAGCGATGCATAATTCGAGTTGATCAAATCAAATATGTGGGAGGGAACTAACTTTGTACCTCTTTTTTGCCAGATCAATGATGTTAGGAAGATACTGGGTCCTATAGCTGATAAGCTTCCAATGCTTTGTTCTGATGCATCAATATCAAGGTATCTCAGAGCAAGGAACTGGAATACAAAGAAGGCAGCCAAGATGTTGAAAAACACATTGAAATGGAGCTTGGAATTCAAGCCTGAGACGATCCAATGGGTATATGCTTCCAGTACTTTTGGAATTGAATTTCTTTGACATAGACTGTATGGAATAATCAAAGTAAAAAAGAACAGAAAAGAAAAGACATGCTAATTGCTAGTTGTAGTGATATTTACCCCTAATTGGCTTGGCGGGTTCAACAAATTTTGGACCTATAGCTGAATGGTATCCTCTTAGTGAAATGCTTAAAAAAGAGTTTTTTTACCCTCACTTTTCCTTACACCTCTTGGGGGTATATTTTATTTTGGGTTTAGTTCATGTTCAGGGGTTATGTGCGATGCTCTTTACTTTCTTCTTGTTCAGAAAAGTTGAAAAAAGTGGGCAATTTTATCACGATCTCAAGGGGAAGACAGAAACTACAGCCAGTCAGTAATTAACAACTGTGCTTAAATTTGTATTTCATTTTATAGCTGTGCTGTGAGCCTGTGACTTATTCCTCGGTGTTATGGTCTCTCTTTCTCTTACATGGGTTATTGAATTTCTTTTATAAATTGTAAACATATTTTTACTATTTTTCTTAACCTATCTAGATGAGGAATGACGTCGCTCAAACATTTTGATGTCTTGCAATTCTTTACATGGGCATTGTTTGAAAACTGTGCCTTGTTTCTGTGCAAATTGAGATGATGTTTTTTCCTTTTCATGTCTTAGGAAGATATTTCTAATGAAGCTGCGACCGGAAAAGTTTATAGAGCTAATTATCTTGACAAGAAGGGACGAGCTGTTCTTATCTTTAGACCTGGTTTCCAGGTGGATGCCTTGATATGAAAAACTCAGCTTAGCTTACCACTATTTTTTAGTTCATTAGAGTATCATGCTTTCTGGGACTTAAGACAAATCATTTTATATCAGAATACAAGTGACATAAGAGGACAGATCAGACACATTGTTTACTGTGTGGAGAATGCTGTAATGACTTTAAATCCAGATCAGGAGCAGATGGTATGGCTAGTTGATTTTCAAGGGTGGACAATGTCCTGCATATCGGTGAAGGCTGCTCGGGAAACAGCTCACATCCTGCAAAATCATTACCCTGTGAGACTAGGTGTTGGAATCCTCTACAACCCCCCTAAAGTATTTGAATCCTTTTGGACGGTATGTGATGATATACATAATGCTCTATCTTGAGCTTTAATATTCCTTAAACCTAGAGTAAATGTGGCTCTTGCTTCATGATTCCTCATGCTTTCTGCTGTAGAAAGAGATCCTGGCATCTGTGCACAAATTTCTCTTCATCTATCTTCATTTTTGCTCTATCATTTTCATTCTCACCAATCGTTTGGGTTGGCAACCCACTTAATCTGATGTGTTTGTGGTGTTGCAATGCAAAAACTGAGAGATCTTGGAGCAATTCAGACATGTAAGAACACATTCAATGTAGAATTTTGTTGGGGAAATTGGTCAAGTTTAGGTGAGGAAGTTCTTTCAGATCCACCATCCTTTTCTCCCTTATGCATAAAGATTTGGACTACCGCTTGAGGGATTAATTTATTTCTAGGGAAGGACAAGCACAGAATTTTATTTGATTGGATAGGTGAGAACCATAGGAGATGGTTTACTCTAAAAAAGGGGGGAAAGGGTAAGAAAGAGTGTTGATTCCCTGTACTCTTTTCTTCAATATATTCTTTGATGATGGAACGAATGTATGGAAATTATATTTGATTGGATAGGTGAGAACCGTAAGAGTTGGCTTACTCTAAAAAAGGGGGGGAAAGGTAAGAAAGAATGCTGATTCCCTGTGCTTTATTGTTAAATATATTCTTTGATAATGGAACAAATGTGTGGAACTATGAAACAATCCAATTAATTTGTATTTGTCCCTGTTGTGTCAAACCTTGTTCACTTGGTCATTCCCTGTGGCCTTTACTACATGACTTCTCCCATGCTAACTGTGATTCCAAAATTTACAAAGCTTTGTTTTTTGCAGTTGGTGAAACCATTTATTGAACCTAAGACATACAAGAAAGTGAGGTTTGTCTATTCCAAAGAACCACAGAGCCAAAAGCTGATGGAAGAACTCTTTGATATGGATAAGCTGGATTGTGCTTTTGGTGGCAGAAACTCAGCTGGGTTTAACTTTGAAGCTTATGCCCAATGGATGAGGGAGGATGACAAGAAAAGGTTTGATATGATGTACTCTGGATCGTTATCACCGCTACCATCCATCATGTCTCAATCACAGAGCTCAGAGACATTGACTCCAAGTGGTATCTCTGTGGCTTCTGACGAAGATGACTGTTCATCTGGTGATGAAAAAACTTTAAACTTGGAGAATATTGATGAGAAAACACAAGGTTTTCCTCTTAGTTGTGAAGATGTTGTAGGTAGTGAAGCAGATGACGTTGTTAAAGAACTAGAGAAAGGAGAGCTGACATGATTTTCAAACTTGGGAGGATTTGGATGAGCACAAGGCTTAGCACATGGCCACGATAATTGTGATGATGAAGCCGAAGTGGCTGAAAGAAGTGAAAATTAGGTGAGCTCGAAGTTGGCATGAGAACAAGGATAGGTTCTGGTTAACATTATTTTTCTTTTAAATTTTGAGCAAGCGGCTTGGCACGTAAACAGTAACATGATGAAAACCATATTGAAACATTCGTTTTCGTTCATGTCGAATATCAAAACAAAGCTTTTAAAGCTAACTAATTGCTTTACTGGCGTTAATCTTTCTTTCCAAGGCCGATATAATAGGTATATCCCACGAAATTTACTTTCCGCGGGATGTAGGACAGCTGGGGAAATTACAAACTCAATTGTATATAGCTTTTGATTTATAGTTTCGTGTTCTCAAGATCACTTTTCGATGAGTTTAGATACGTTGATTGCAACATTCAAATCTAGATAGATCAAGCTAGAGGAAAATATCCTGAAAACTTTGAATGCTGGCCGGGAAACGAAATTATTGGTTCAAAACTGTCCGTAATAATACATGTTGCTGCAACAATTTCAGGAATTTGTAAGAAAAACAAAACATTTTGTTAAAGATATTGCGACCACACTCGCCTTGGAATGACTAAAAAAGCCTGAATCCAATTGACAGCAAGTCTTTTCATATCAGGCCATGTACCAAACATGAAGATTAACCCAGATAGGGGAAAAATAACAGAACCACACCATTAAATTAAAGGTCTCAAAAAGGGTGACCATTTTTTAAACTACTTATTTTATAATTTTTAGCAGTGACCAACTTTTTTCCCTTGTAATTCAGACCCATTGACACAATTGTTGGTAAAAAAAAAAATGCCCTGGATGATTTGTGCAGTCAACACAAGGTCATCTCCACCACTTGAAATTTCCATTGTTTTTGGCTCGATAACTTGGACAATTTCAGTCCATTTAATCTCCTCTCAAAATCTGAGATCATAAAATAGAAAACATTTTTTTTTTATTATTATTTTGTGTCTAAAATCAATGTGTGTGTGTGTGTATTAATGAAATATTAAGATCAACTTGGTCCAAATACATTACAATTATACATGGAAGAAAGTGGAAGTGTGATGGTTGGGCACACAGGTCCTAGCTGCCAACTTGGAAAGAATGATAGAAGAGAGAATAAAATCCCTTTATCTAATGGATGCAATGATCAATCCCACACCTTTTTTTTTAAAAAAAAAATCCCTAACCAATCAGCTGCAGATACTTATAATATCAATTGGGTTTTTTATATTGTGGAGTTCTAATCATATGCTATCTAACCACTTCCTCCTAATCATGATTAACCTTGCTAATGCTAATCCAACAGTCAGAATTGAGAGTTGTTATCCTAATCCAATGGCAAAACCCAAGGAACATCAGATTGTCCTATTCCTTGACTGTAAATTGAAATAACCTCTATAACAGAAAACAATATACTGGTTCCATAAAAATATAATTAAAAAAACTTAATTTTAATTTCCTTTCACATTCAAGCTTTTCTCTTTCTCTGCTTTTAGTACCATTATTTATCAAACCACCTCCCTCCCCATTTGATCATCTCTGTCAAATACAAAATTTATTCACACTCTACAAAAAGAAAGCTCCCTCTCCACGCTCATTGCTGACCCAAAAAGAAGAAATCTGGTTAAAAGAGAGCTGCAGAGAGAAAGGAAAAGAAAAGAAAGAGAAAGAGAAACAAAAAGCAGAGGATTCCATTTCCTTTTTTCTGTTTTGAATCCTCTGATCGGTATATCAATCTGGTGAGTCATTCATTCATTTCACTCTGCTCCCTTAAAAATTTTCAAACTTTGACGTCAATTTCTTCCCTTTCTGTTATGCTCTGCCTCTCAGGTATTGATATTGCAATAATCACTAAGTTGATCGGTCCAGATTTCTAATTGGATTGGATTTCTCTTCTATCGTTTTTGTCTATTTTTTGAACTCTACCAAAAATCCATCACTTAGATTTTCTGAATTTGTTTTATGGATTTCAGGTGATGAATTTGATCATCGTTTGATTACTCTGTATTTCATTTGATTTGATTTTTGAGGTGGGTTTTCGCTCAGATTTTCAATTATCAGCTCATTTTATATGATTTCTAATATTATTTTTGGCAATTGGGTTCATGGATCTAGTGCATTTTAGTTAGTTTCTAATTTCAAGTTTTTTTTGGTTAAAGAACAGGTTGTGATAAGAAGAGAGAGAGACGAAATGACTATAGACGCAATGAGAATTAGAGTTCAAATCTGGAGATTTTTGGTGATTTCATTTAAATTATGTTATAGATCAGTTTGCAAACATCCATTTCTTGTGGGCATGGTTTGTTACTTGTTATTGCTGTATAGGTCATTTCCTTTTTTGTTTTCCCTTTTAGTCACTGCATCCCCTGTTTTGATTTGTACTGCCATTTTGCTTGGGACCCTTTTGAGTTTTGGGGAGCCAAATATACCTGAGATTGAAAAAGAAGAAGAAGAAGAAGAAGAAGAAGAAGAAGAAGTTAGCCATGAGATTTCATATTTAAAGAAGGAAGGGGTTGCAGATGATGCCACTTTTGTTGTTCAGAAAGATGAGAGCTTTAGTTTAGAGGGATTTGTACGGAACAAAGATATTGAAGAAGAAAGTTTGCTGGAGGACAAAAATAAGAAGATTGAGGTTCATGGTGATTTAGGAGATTACGTGCCGCTGATTGATGAAACTTCCCGGGAAGTTCAATTTGAGAAGCTAGTTGTTGAGGAAGTGGAGAGTGATTTTGATAATTTAGAGTTAGGAAAGAGGATGGAAATTCAAGAGGAAAATCTTGGGATCAAAGAAGTGTTAAGTCATGCAGAGGGTGTCAAAGAACAATATTCTCTGCTTCAAAATCCAAGAGATGAGAATCTTGACGATGATAATTCTGTGGGAGAGTTTATTGCAACTCAAAATGGTTACTTGGAATTTTCTCAGGAATCATCTTGGAAACGTGCATATGATGATGATGATGATGATGATGAGGCTTCTGATTCTGGATCTGATGGGGTGGAAAGCTCCTCTCCAGATGCTTCAATGGCAGACATTCTTCCAATGCTTGATGAGCTCCACCCGCTTTTAGATGAGGAAGCTCCCCAACCAGCTAACATATCTAATGATGGATCTAATGCTGGTTCAGAGGGGTCTCATAAGAGTGATGAGAGCAGCATTGAGTCAGAGGAGGATGTGGGAAACCAGGCAGATGAGGACGAAGATGGTGATGATGATAATGATAATGATAATGAAGAAGAAGCACAGGGAAGTAAAGAGGATGAAAGTAAATCTGCAATCAAATGGACAGAGGATGACCAGAAAAACCTCATGGATTTAGGGACTTTAGAACTCGAAAGAAACCAGCGTTTGGAGAGTCTTATTGCAAGGAGAAGGGCTCGTAGAAACATGAGATTGATGGCTGAGAAAAATCTTATAGACTTGGATGCTGCTGATATTCCCATCAATATTCCATCAATTTCAACGACCAGGCACAACCCGTTTGATTTTCCTTATGATGATGTTCCTGGGTCTGCTCCTTCTGTATTGTTGCCAAGACGAAATCCTTTTGACCTTCCGTATGACTCAAATGAAGAAAAGCCTGATCTTAAGGGAGATAGTTTTCAACAGGAATTTTCTGCAACTCAGCATAGGGAACCATTTTTCCGAAGGCATGAAAGCTTCAGTGTTGGGCCATCTACTTTGGGGGGGACCAGGCAAGATCTTCGATGGAAGCCCTATTTTGTACCGGAACGATTTGCTACTGAAGGGACAAGCTATCACACTTTCCAGCGTCAATTGAGTGAAGCTAGCGAGTCAAAGGTGAGCTCAGTTCCAGATACTGAGTCAGTCAGTTCAGCTTTGGAGGAAGAGGACAAGCGGATCAATGAAGAAGATGTTTCTCAAGAAACAGAAATGATTTCCAATGTTGACCATGCTTCTCTCCTTGTTGAAAGGGGAAGCTTCTCATCTGAAGAGGTAGATTCTTTGGACGATGAACAGGTTGAGAAGAGAGGTTTGCACCTTGATGGGGCTGAAATTGCATTTGGAGACATTGAAAACCACCAAGAAATAGATTCTGGCTTGTCTGAATCAGGAGGGGCAACTCCTGAGGAGCTTAACACAAGTGAAATTCTTCTGCGTATGGGACGTGGTGAAGAGGATTACAGCAGTAGATCAAGCTTATCTTCATTGTCAGAGATAGATGAAAAAATATCTGATGTGAATAGAGGATCAACATATCTTGAGCCAAGAAACAGTCAGATTGAGGGCTCTCACATCTCAATCCAGACTTCAGTTGATTCTGATTTTCATTTTGTGAATGGGTTGACAGATGATAATGAACACAGGGAGCCTATTTTGGAGTCAAGAAATGATCTTATGGACGAATGTGACATCTCAACGCTATCTTCTCTTGATTCAGATTTTCATTTTACAAGTCAGATGATGGATGAAAGTCAATATAGGGAGCCTGGTTTGGATTCAACAGGCAATCGAATTGGGGATTCTGGTGTTTTGAAGGAGAGCTCAATGGAGTCTGATTCAAATGCTATGAGCGGGCTGCCAGATGACAATCATGAACCTGTTCTGGAGTCAGGGGGCCATCATATTGAGGAATCTGGCATTTCATTACAAACTTATCCTAATTCAGATATCCATTTGACAACTGCAGTGGTAGATGATGGTCAGCATAGTAATCCTGTTTATGATTCAAGCCCTCAATCAATTGAGACGTTTCTCTCGTTTTCCTCTCGTTCTTCTGACACACAAAGATCAGAAATGGGTTCACCTCTGGCAATGGTTGAATTTGCAGATAAAGATTCTGAAGTGCATTCTGAGAACTTGGAGAAGGACATGTCTAGTCACCAAGTGATGCTTGAAGGCTCTTCACGAGCACACTCACCAGATGAAAATGAATTCAGATCAATGGGAGTTACAGAAAATACTGGGAATGAGATTGCAATGCTTGGATTCTCAGGAGTGGAGTTAAATTTTGATGGTCAGAATGGGTACACAAAGCCTGAATCAGCTGCTGAGAATGTCTCAGTTGATTCTTCATCTCTTTTAGACAAGGGATCAGCAAAGGAGGTTGTAGCCGGTGTGGAAGAAAACTCTCATCACAAAGAGGATCGACTGCACTCATCAAGATTTGATGCAGAAACAATTGCTGATAGATATATGCAGTTGGATTCTGCCTCTTCTAGTTATAAAATGGCTTCTGAAGAGAGCAATTTGCCTGTACTGGAAAAAGATTATCCTCCACTATTAGTTGGGCAGGTTTCATTAGACACTAAATTATCTGCTTCAGAGGCCAAACCTGTCGAGGACCATGCAATTGGTATTGTAAAAACTTTTGGGCTTGAGCAGGATCAAGTTAGCTCAACAAGTTTTGATGCGGATATCCATGCTGATGGCTTCCAAGCTGTGGATGAGAAATTATATCTGGTGGATTCCAATTCTCAGCATGTTCCTTCAAATGATTTACATTTGTCTGTGCATGAAGAAGGAGAGCCATCAGTGGTGGCTGAGCAAGTTTTGGGCACTCATCTAGATGTATCTTCTTTGGAGACGAAGCTTGTGGAGGAGCATTTATCAGAGAAGGGGGAGACCATCCAATCTGTACAGGATCAAGTGCATTCATCAATTTCTGATTCAGTGATTGGTGTTGGTATTCACCGAGATGTGGATGTGACAGTTGTTTCTTCAGAATCTGGTCAGCAAAATGCACTGTTTGAGGGAAAATCTCATCTTGAATTGGAGAAACAGCAGTCTTTGTCAGATAAATCCATTCTCGAACAATCTTCTAGCAGTCATGATGAACCTCGGGTAAGGCATGCAACTGCTTCTAGTTTTATTTTTTCTTCTTAATTCTAGCATGTTTCGCTTCCTGTACATGTTTTGTTGAATGACTGATCTGAAATGAGGACCTCTTGTTGTCCATACAGCATGTTTCATGGGTTTTGTATAAGATTACCTTCCATGAAGACCTCTTGTTGTATGAATGCCTTTCTTTGTGAATGACTGAAGAATTTATCAATATTATTTTCTCAAACCTATATGATTTTTTCCCTCTCATGTTGGATTTGTTTGTGATTGAGTTCTAGTACTTGAATGCTTCTCTCAACATTTAAATCAATTCATTTTTTGGGGTTTGGGTTTTGTATTAGAACTATGCAGCAAATCTGTGATTATATTAGGTAGCTGAAATAGTTCATTGAACATGATTTCTATGACAACAAACAGGGACAATCTGTTACCGTTTCCAACAATGAAAACATTCCAGAAGTCCACAATCCTGAAGAGAGAGTTTCAAGAAGTATCACCTCCTTGATGTTAAATTTCACCTCAGACTCTCCCAATAGTCTACCATACAAATCTCCAGATGGTGGAATGGATTTGAAAGATGATGTCCTTGATAAAATTGTATATGAGGATTATCATCAGGTCTTAGAACACTCTAATTACCCAGGAGAAGCATATGGGCCCCCTGTTGCTGAGGAAAATATCAACGAAGAGGAAGACGAGATAAAGGAGATTGATGATGGATTGTTGTCAGAATTGGATACAGTTGGGGACTTCAGTGTAAAAGAAGTTGTTGATGAGTCACTCCATGATGAGCAAGTACCAGAAAATAGTGTTAGTCCTGAATTTGATTTCTTGCCGAAAGTTTCGAGCCTGACAGAGCTGAAGCCTGAGCTCCCAGCCCTTGAAGTTAGATCAGTTGAAGATATAGACTTGGCTTTCAAGCAGCTTCGTGAAGGAGCAAATGCTGAGGAGGTCATAGTTCCAAGTATGTTTGAGGAGCAATTAGCCGAGGATGAATCTAAACATCAAAATGATTCAGACTTGCGAGTTGTTGAAGCAAGATCTTTAGAAGATATTCATATTGCAATGAAGAAAATTTCAGAAGAGAATATTGAGGAACTAGTGGATTCAAGGAAAGCAACAACAGAAGCAAATGAAACGGGATCTACCAAGGAGATCCCAGTCCTTGAAGTTAAAACAATAGAAGACATTGACTTGGCTTTCAGGCAGCTTCATGAAGGAGTAGAAGTTGAGGAGGTCATTGTTCCTAGTGCAATTGAGCAGCAGCTAGATGTGGATGATACCAATGATCTCGGGCAAACTAGTTCAGCTTTGCCAGTTGTTGAAGCAAGATCTCTGGTGGATATTCATATTGCCATGAAGCAGGTTTCAGAAGGAAATGTTGGGCAGCAGCCAAAGTTGCTGGATCTGAATGACAAGCCAGGACACAAGGCAGCTTCTACCAGGGAGATGGATTCTAGGAATTCAGAAATAAATGAAGAGGATTCCACTGAGGATATTGAATCAAGTACTGTACAAGTAAATGAAGTGAGTTCCATCAAGGCTGTTGACTCAAACACTGTACAAGTAATTGAAGTGACCTCCATAAAGGAGAGTGAACTGGCTACTGCCGAGTTTGGTGTTGCAGGAAGCAGCACAATTTCCCCTCATGAATCAAAGCATGGATCTGATGAAACATCTGGAAATTCAAGTTCGAGCATATCAGATAGTAAAGGCAAGAAGGCAAAGTCTCATAGTTCGAGTTCTAGTTCCAGATCCAGCTCGAGTTCTAGCGATTCAGATTAAAGATGAGAATTGTAGGGAAGAAAAGAGAGGAAGTTTTGTGGTTTGAGTTTTCCTTCCTTTTGTTTAGTTGTGTGAGAATGAGCTTTTTTGATTTTATAGTTTTGTCTACCAAGACTTATTACTTGGCTGGGTTTTTATTACATTCTAATTTATTGATCTGATCTCTTCAAGAATGAGTTTTGGTTTGATTTCTTGAAGTGTGAAATTTTTTAGGTTCTAAGAGTGAGCAGTTTGAGGTTTTCTGGGATAAGATCGTTTGAAATCCTTGCATATTGTAAATTACAATTTGTAGAATGAGTGCGATCAATCCAGGTGTATACTGTTTTGTTTCAATTTTTCTCAGTTCTTCCTTTTCATCTTTGATACGCCCATGTGTTACCTTGTAAGAGATTATTCGAGTAGACTCTGTGAGGGTGATATGCAGGGTTGTCATCTGTCTGTGGACCTGTTGCAGCATAATTGTTTCGGACCTGTTGCAGGTCCTGTCTAGTGTGGCTGCTCAACTTGGCTGCTCCTTGAAATGCAGTATTTTGCTGTATATAGCGCTGCAGTTAACAGGCAGGACATATTGTTCCATGTATTGGTTGGACCGAGGATGTGAGTTATATTGATCAAATTCGACAACAGCAATGCTGCTGTCTTTCTACAGCTTGGGTTTAAACTGTGCTTGGTTGCCAGCCAAACACCACTTTCTAACTGAAACACAATGCAGGGAATATATGTCAAACTGATCATCTTTTCTGTTGATGCCCGCAACCCTTTGAACGGTTGGCTGCGTCCTTTCCAAGGTTCTTGAAAGTACCAACTTTGACTTTTAATGAAACTTCAAAGATGGACGGTGAGTTCAGTTTTATGAGTAGACAATCTGTACTCTCCCAGTAAATAACCATGAAAGACTCGTTTATGGGTCCTCGTATTCTGCTCATTGCGACCAGGGACCATCGGCGAGATATGTTGTCAGGTTAAACTTCAAATGGCTGCTTCCTTGTCTATCAGAAAAGATTCCTTCTTTTTCGGTAAGAGGGTGCAAAGAGCTCATCTATAATCAAACAGCGCTGCTGGCCAAGGTCAATATCTGCGAAGGGAACAAAAAAGAGAGTGGTTCGTGGGACTGATTAGATAAAGGTGACTAGAACAGCCCACCTTCCTGCATTACTGGGATCATACGTTACACGTCAATTCTTCTTTCAATATATCATCACATTTATACAAGAGAACCGACCTTTGAATTGCTAGACACGAATCCGATCTTAGCCAGGAAACAATAATTCAGGCCGGCTGCTTTTCGAGCCGACCTTTGAATTGTTAGACACAAACCGATCTTAGCCAGGCCGGCACCGACCATTTGTTGTTGATCTCATCCTGTCCCTCTCAACATGAAGGGAAATAAGAGAAATGCCGCAGCAAAACATGATTTTTTAAGGTAAATTACGTAGCGTGAAACAAAGACTAGTGAAATATCAACAAGGAGCTCTCAACTTTTCAGCCTTTTCTATGTCAATATCTCCATGAATTTGAAGGCTGCCTGCCAGACACCGATGCCGCGCCAGTATTTAAAAAGCTGCTGAAAAGATTCAAAATAACTTTAATGCGCGGACCACTTTCTTTTTGACCTCTACATTCGATTCCTTTTCAGCCGGTATTATTTTGAAATTGTTTTTTTTTTTTGTAAATATATTAAAATAATATATTTAAAAAAAAATATTTTTAATATCTGAAAATAAGAATACGGTGTTTTTGGATTCTATTTTTTAACATACTTTAAACACAAAACACCTAACAAGCACAATAGATGCATCATCAATATATTAATTACTTAACTGAAGACATGCACCTCAAATAGATTCACAAATATAAAATAAAACTGAAAAAGAATCCCTCTAACCTAATCTACTTTTTTTTCATGCAAGATAACTGCTAAAAATCACCACCATCAAACCCCAACATTAAACTAGTTTTAGTTACCTTCATCCAACCCCAACATTTAACACCAGCAGTAGCTATTTTAGTTGCGTGAAATCCAACTTTTTCTCCTTTGCTGTGTTATAACTAGTTTCTCTCTCTCTTTTCCTTCTAACTCATAAACGAGTTACTGAAAAATAAATAAAATTTTAAATTGAAATGAAAATGAGAATTGATAAGAATCTCAGATTAGCCATAATTCGGTTCTATTTCTTTTAATTTTGTCATAATTCAATATCAATTTCATCAACTCAATTAAAAGGAGGGAAAATGTTTAATAAGGGGGAAAAAAAGTCAAGAAGGAGAAGGCTCCATCACAAAACCTGGATGTATTAGGTAATCATATCAGATCAGATCACCTCAAAAAAAATCATGAAATGGCACTATGGGAAACACTAGCATTCTCACATGAATTCTTTGCATTTTCTTGTCGCGCCATCATAGATATCCTAAAATGGGGATTTTGGTTTACATAGAAAATAGAAGACACCCTCAAAAGAGCAGGCACTCAAAGTTTTAGAAAATTGGGGTACCTAAAGAGACTAGGTGCGCAGATTTTGCAGAAAAATACTCTAAGAATAGGGCATGGCTACTGCACTTTTGAGTGGTCACCCCAAATGATGATTTTTTGGCACAACAGGCAACTGAATGAAGCCTCCATAAGATACTGAGATACAACTTGATATCCTCAATTACCCTGCCGGAGAAAAATTTATCAGTTGAATATATAGAATGGCTAAATGGGTGTTGCCGGGAAACATGCGTTTCAAGTCCTGATCTTTTCATCAACTCGGAACTGGTGCGCATGCAAAGGCATAGAGGTGCTAATATGTATAACGTGATAGCTATAAACTGAATTAAAGTAGAAGACATGGTTCTACTGCTTTTGCTTCTTTTGAGCTGGTCCAGAAGTGGTCTCAACCTGGCCAAAAAAAACATATATATAAAAATATATCAACAAAAAGAAAGAATCACACCCCTTGGAAAAATCTAAGCACCCAAGAGTAGCATTTTAAGCATCGCTTGCTGGTGCAACTACAACACGGATTTCCCTCGGTAATATCAAGCATGTGTGCAACCACAGAAATATAAATTCAAGAAAGCACAGAGAGAAATTTGTATAGCATCAGATCAGCTAAGCATCCCAGATATTAAATTCACGAGCTAGTTCCACCAAATGATGAGGATCTTGGTTTATTTTAGAGTAGCTTGGACAGACAAGTGAAATCTGACTAAAAGCCAATGCCACCATCATTCGCCTCTTGTGTTCTCTTCCAATTTATTTATTTAGTAACCTTAAGCTTGACACCCTTTATTTTGGTATTAAGATTCATCAAAAATAAAATAAAATAGAATAAAATAGAGACCAGTGAAGTCAGTAGTGGAACTATACAACAGGCTCTCTTTTTTTCTCCTGGAATTCCACTACATTTGCTTGGTAAGAAAGTGCACTGAGATATTGGAGCATATAAGTAACAGGAGGGAAATATTGGAGAGTTGAAAGAGGAATAGACCAACTTAGAGAGCTTAAATATTGTGCGGTGGGGATATTAGACAGCACGGGAAGAGCATGGAGAATTCAGTTAACTGGAACAATAGAGCGATAATGGTTGATTATAGAGTAAAAGTATTTTTGTATGGCAATGCAAGGGATGATTTGGCTGTGGTAAGTTGGAGTAGACCTTGGAGTGTGTGTAGGCATGTGTATTTAGTGAAAAGAATATGGTTCCTGGCATTAAAAATGCTCAGTAATTAAACAATAATTTTTTAATAAGCAGTACCAAGGGTTGACATATTGTTGTGATTTGACAACCCACAAATAAGGGAAAGAAAGATGAGCATCTCTATGACAATCTTTGTTCCAAGCTTGCAACCCTAAAGACCAGCAATTTAAATGTCCAAATTTCAAAATCACCCTTTTGGCCAAAAAAATGAGAGAATGAAATGGTAGATATTTGAAGCAAGATACCTCTTGTATCTATTCAATTATAAGAGGGTTGACATATTGTTGTGATTTGACAACCCGAAAGATGAGCATCTCTATGACAATCTTTGCTCCAAGCTTGCAACCCTAAAGACCTCGGCAATTTAAACGTCCTAAATTAAGGATCCTACTCTTTTCAAATCCACCCTTTTTGCCCAGGAAAAAAGAAGAGTGAATGAAATGGTAGACATCTGAAGCAAGATACTTCTTATATCTATTCATTTATATGAAATAATCCAGCTAGCACCAATTTCTATCACCACCTTGTTTAGACTTTACACACAATTCTGTGTAAATAATTTCAAGTTTCTTCATGAACAGTTTAATGAAAAGAGAGGAGTAACACCCATTGAAAATAAAAGGCAAAGGAGTCTTTTTTCTTTTCTTTTTTTGACAAGGAAGGCATTCCTTTCATAATTTTCTCTTCTTGTTTATTAAATGACTTGACATATTTCAAAATTCTGATAAATGAGTCCTATTTTAAAGAACCCTCAAAAGATCATCATTTAAAAAAAAAAATTACTCGCAAACATATCAAGATAGATAATCGTGCATACCCTGCTAGAAAGCTGCTCAATGATGTAGGTCATTGATCTTAACATAGCTTCAACCGTGTCTCTGCTAAGCTGAAATTTCACTTCCGTTTCTCCTGAAGAAGTCTTGCTGTAATCTTGAAGCTACAAATCAAGAAAGGAATATATATATGTATGTAGCTAAGAAGGGTGAATTTGAAAGAGCTCCATGACAATCTTGAAACATGCAGCTCTTTGGAAGCTTGCTCACCTTACTGAGACAAGAAAACACAATAACAGCATTCACATACCTTGAGAGTTACAATGGCAACTCTACTAGCTGATGAAGGGTTGTGATTCTCTGCAGTCCATGTCATTGATTTGAGGTGAGGTACATTAGCCTATATAATAGTACAATCCAGTCACATATATAAATTACCAAAGGATTGAAATTTCTGATGTGCATTATCATGAGCAATTTTGTTCACTTTATTGAAGGCCTGAAATTTGAATGTATACACGAAAGCAAATACACCTTAATAGATATTATTATCAGAAAAAAGATATGCAAGTACATAAATAAAATTTCTACATTAGTTTTTGTGCTAATCAGAGATGCTCTTTCAGACCTAAATTGCTGTGTATGGTAACAAGAGAGAGATGTAAGGACATGGTGGTATAGTCCCCCCTCCCAAAAAAAAATAAAAAGATACAGAAGCTTGTCAGAGCTTCTCATGGAGGGTCAGACGACATATTTCAAGACTTCAACAGGAACAGGATCAACTCGAAAGAGATTAAAAATATTAGGAGCAGGACTAGCATAAGTGCAGTCAGTGGATGGCAGAGGATTGTTTCTCACTTCATTCCTGGGAAGCAGGAGAAAAGCAGGTTGTAGTTATTTTTGAATCAAGGAGGACAACGACAATTTCAGGGATTCACATGCTAAAAGGCTGGAAAGAGAGAATTTTGGAATGGCTGAGATAGTTCAATCTGAAGGATGTTTCAGCATGAATAATGCACTTGTATTAAATGTGGCTTTTGTGGTCTGATATGAACAGAAAGAAATCTGAAGTGATGGAGATTGAGATGCATGGTCTTCAGAGCCAGTTTAAATCTCAATTAGATTAGTTTCTTGAATGCTGTTCCCCCTATGACCTTGTTACAGGATGTTTCAGCTTCCTAGGAATCATCGATAAGGATTTAGTATTTATAAACTCTCCTCTTCTTTCTCTTTTAAGTTTCTCCCCATATAAACCCAGTGTAAGTGGGTAGAGCCACTCTTTTCCCCTTCTACTCAATTGTTTCTCCAGAAAGAATCGCCAATCTGATTTTTGCTGGACACACTTCTTTTGCTGAGTTAGAGAACAATTCAGCGTCACGAAAATAGTTTCACCAGAACAAGTAAACAGAAATAGCCAACCTATTCTCTTTGTTAATTTCAGAAATCCACGAAACAAATTTGAGCAACCTAGTACAAGTTCCTTTCTTTTCCTTTTTTTTTTCAAGTGGGGCACAAAGAGCCAGAAAGTAAAGCATCACCGACCCGAGCAGATAACTCCTCAGTGACAAATGATATTAGAGGGTAAAACCAGAGTTCTCATTCAAGGATAACAAGCAGTTAAAAATATCTAAAATAAATATAGCAGCTAACTACTGGTTTACGGTATAGTACATTGAAGAAAAACACATTACACATGTGCTTCCCTTACCATGTTGTCAAGAGGAGTAACATGATGATGGACAGAAAATGAGGCAGCAGTTTCTGTAATCATTGACGTAGATTCCCCCAAATCATTATGATTAAAACGTCCATTAGCATCATCTTGACGAGGCCAAAGCTGCGTCGGAACCTCCGTCGTGAACGACGGCGGACCATTAACCCTAAAAACACTAGTCCTCGGCAACGAATGCTGGATATGAAAAAACATAAGTGCACCATAATGACAAATACAAACAATAAAATTAGAGCGGTAAGAAAAAACCTGTTCGGTTGTAGCTAAATCATCCCGCTTCCATTGAATTTGATACTTGTGGAGCAAAGTGATAAGAGTCGTTTGCAAATCAAGGGATAAATCAGGTGGAAACAGCTTCAAAAGATCATCACTGCTCAAATTCTCATGTACACATTTCCTGATAATCGAACGAAGGCATGCCAAAACCTACAACTACAACAACCTTTTCAATTAACTAATCGCCTAGCTACTATTCAAAAACAAAATTGAAAAAGGAGGAGGAATTGATTACAGGATCGAGTTCAGAAAGGGAAGGGAGATTGAGGAGAGATTGAAAGCGGGATTTGAGTTGGGAAGGGAGACCGGTTCCTCTGGTTTTCCAGAGAGAAGTAAGGATGTGCTCAACATCTTCTTCCTTTGTTGCTACTGATGAAAGCTTGTTAAGTTGCAGATACAGGGAGTCTCCATCCTCCATTTTAATTTCCAATCAATGGCTTCAATTTCAGCTCCTGCAATTTGCCTACAGCCTACTTAAACCTCCACTTCCTTAGCGCTTCCTATTCCTCGGCCTGTTTGGAGGGTTTTTTTTTTTTTTTTTTTTTGTAATAAGTAATATATTTATTAATTATTATATTTAAATCTAATATTCAATATATTTCTTTTTAAAATCTTTGATCATTAAATCAAATAAACATAAAATTATATTTTTTTATTTTTTATTATACTTTCTTAATAAAATTACCAAATTAATTATTTTTTTACTTTTAATAGCATAACATGATTTTTAATATTTTCTTTTTGTTAAAATTTATGTTTTAGATGACTAGAAGTCAATAGTTCTATATTTCACCATAATTTGAATTATATTTTTTAAAATATAAAAAGAAAATGAAGAGTGCAAGAATTTTTTTATTATGCTATAAATTTGGAAAAAAAATTATAAAGCATAAGTTTTTAATAAAATATATAAATTTTAAATTGACATGAATGTATTTATTTAATAGGTTTAAACGGAAATTGACTTTTTTAAAAAAAAAACTAACTTTAAGCAATGAAATTTAAAAAAGGCAAGATAAAATATACAAAATAACATTGAACCGATTTTTCTAAACAATTAATCCAAAATATTAAATCTGAAATATTACATATAGAGAAGTTGCAAAACTCAATTCTTAACAAATACAATATCAAATTATAAATTATTTTCAAATATTATTCTCATTATTATTATTATGATTATTAAATTGTCATAATCATTATAGCTACCAATATTATCATTCCTGCTTATAATTAAAATTCTAATTATTATTGACATTGCTATCGTTAACATCATCATTATTGTTATTATTGTTGTCATCATTATCATCATAATCATCATTAGTTCAACCGTCATTATAGTTATTACCACCAAAACTATAACTAATACCTTTATTATTTATATTTTTACTATTATTGTTATTATTGCAATTATTTAATCATTATCATTATTATATTATTGTCACCATCATTATTGACATCATAATTAAAACTACTATTATGATTAGTAACACTACTATTGTTATTAATATCATTAAAAGTATTATTAGTATTATTATCACTATTATATCACTTATATAATTGGTTTTGTTATTATTGTTAGTCTTAATATTTTATGAGTTATTGTTATTATTATTATCTCCACAACCATAATTATCAATATTATTAGCACCACAACCATTACAATAAAATAGTTTTTTTTTTTATAATCGAGGCGCACCACAACTAATATCATTTAAGACACCGCGGGAGTGATAGGCGTTAATGGTGGGACTTGAACCCTGATGCAGAGTAAGAGAACAAATCCATTCAACTACTAGGCTAAGACCCCACTTGTGCAATAAAATACTATTGTTATTATCATTAGTAATATCACTATTATGATCATGATTATAACAATATAATTATTATTATCATTCTTTCTCAAACAATGAAAATTGTTAAATTACCTCAAGGAATAAAATAAAATAAAAACGCAAAATTTTTAGCAAAAGAACAAGCAAGAAAATAATAATAATAATAATAATAATAATAACAACAATAATAATAATAATTGTAGTGATTGTTTATAATAATAATAATAATCATAATAATAGTAATAGTAATAAACAATCACTACAATCATTATTATTATTATTATTATTACGCAAACAATGAAAATCATAAAATTATCCAAAGAATAAGAAAAAAAACTCAAAAACTTTAACAAAAGAGAAAACAAAAAAAATAAAAACAAAAAATAACAAAACCAAAATAAATGTTATAAACATGTAATAAATCACTTGATTTGAAGAACAAATAAAAATAATAAAAAACCAAAAAAAATATCAATTTTAAGATGATCATTAACACAAATTAAAATCTAATGACTAATTTGAATAAAAATAAAACCTTAACAAAAGTGAAAATGATAAAAAATAAAAACTAAAACTAAGAGTATAGAAACAAAAATATAAATAAAAAATAGGGATTGTTTCAAAAATGATTGAAAACATTAAAGGAATTAAAACCAAGTCAAAAATTAAAAAAAATATAAAGTTTTAAATGAAAAATAAAACATATGATTAATTATAACCGTCACCACAATTATAACTATTATTATGATTATTAACACTACTATTGTTATTAATATCATTTAAATTATCATCTCTTTATTATCATTATTATAAAAAAAAATTGTTACTATTGATATTTTTAATATTATTTCAAGAGTTATTATCATTAAAACCATATTTATTAATATCATAAACACCATAACCATAATAATAAATTATTGTTGTTTTTACCATTATCATCAATAACATTACTCTTATTATCATTATTATAATAATTACAAATATTATTACTATATTGCCTAAGTAATGAAAATTATTAAATTATCTTGAAAAATAAAATAAAAATAAAAAACTTGAACAAAAGGCAAACAAAAAATAAAATAAAAATGATAAAACTAAAATAAAAATTATTATCATAGAAAAATCATTTGATTTGAAGAAAAAATAGAAATAATAAAAAAAGAGAAGAAATATCAATTTTAAAATGACCATCAATACAAATTAAAATTTAAGTACCAAATTGAATAAAAATAAAACCTCAACAAAAAAGAAAATAATAAAAGTTAAAAACTAAAACTAAGAGTATAGACATACAAATATGAACAAAAAATAAAGATTATTTCAAAAGGACTGATAAAATTAAAGAAATAAAAATTAAATAAAAATTAAAAAGATATGAGCTAAAATAAAAAATATATATATATATAAAAAAACAATTTTAATTAGAGTATAAAATTGAAACAATCACAACCTTCTATATAAGAAATCAAGACAAAAAAAAAATTCAAAAGACCACGGACCGAAATGCATAAATCATAAATAAAGAGGACTTGCATGCAATTTTGAAGAGAAAATGAAAAAAAAAATCAACCATCAATAAGTCTTCAACTACCATGAGTTGACATGCAAAACATCATCGTGGAGATGCGGCGGATCCATGAGATGACGATTGAACATTTTTAACCACCACACGATGCTTCATGCGCCGCCTGTGTGGTGAGGATGGAAGAAAACGGTCGATGCCTTAAAGGAGACACACCAACAACTTTTTAAAGAAAAATATAAAAAATATGAAATAATCAAAACACCCTTTAGAGTCCATCCTAATAATGAAAAAAACACACATGCAAATACTAAAATATCGTCCAGGCCAACTATTTTTTTTTTGTCTTTTTTTAGGGCAAATCAATGCTTTCATCATTCATAATATAAAAAACCCAACAATATCGTTGTTGACAACTCTTATTTTTTGTCTTAGTCAAGTGCAAAAGAGTTATTTTACTTTTAATTGTAAAACAAAATATCTATAACACCCTTACTCAGTTAACATTTTTTTGACTGAATCCCGGGGGGGGGGGGGATGTAATTCTATTGTTTAAAATAAAATAACAAAGATGCAAACACCCCTACACCCAATAATTAAATTTTATGAACCGAAAGTTATAACAGTAATTACAATATCCCATGTCATTTCCCAAAATCTACATGAAATAAAAATAAAAATAAAATAAAAAGGGCTGACGTTGTTAGAAAAATTAAGTTGGAATTTTTGGACAATTTTGAGAACTTAATCATAGCTCTTTTGTGCCCACAAATGAAAGAAAATACAAATTCAATGCTAAAATAATTTATTATTTGATAAATATATATAAGAATTAAGTTGAAAGAAATAATTATATTTTTTTTATAGACCAATTTGATTTAATCGTTAGCCAATTTAAATTATAATTATGTTTAGGAATTAAATTAGGATCCAATTAAAGGGTTTAATTAACTGCAATAACTTAATTATACTATAAATTGGTCAAATTAATTTTATTAAGAGCTTAATTTGTGAAAAAAATCAAGTTCGAGAGCCTAATTCGAGTTTAATCGGAAATATTGCAATTTTTAGAGATCAAAGTGAATTTTCCAAGTCAACTATTTGAAACTATGAATGGTCAACGGAGCATCAAATTGTATGAATCTGAGACCAAGGACCACAGTAAAAAAGGCGTGTAAAGTCAAGGTTGCTATTGAAATCTTAGTGGGGATACAAGTGCATAAATTTAAAAGTTTAAAGCCAATTGAGACTGCAATTAGAATAATTACAAATTGAGGGACCAAAATCCATCTGCTCCTTCTCCCAAATCCTACATACATTGCTACATTATTTAATCACTTGAATAGTGTAGGCATGTTGTTGCAGGTGACGATAAAGCAACTCATCGCTGTACGCAGTGAGCAACCAAAGGGTTCCCTTGTTCATTTATAAAACGTAGCTCAAACGAATAGCAACATAGAGGGGAAAAAGATGAAAAAATGAAGAGCACAGAAGGCCCTACGAGCATAGAATAGCACAGGGGGAGGAGACAGAGGGAAAAAACACAAATGGAGTAACCCGAACAAAATGAAGACACTGAAAAAAACACTAACGAACAAAGGAGAACGACCAACATTAGTTTTCCACCATCGACAAGACTTATGTCGTCTTCCTTAACACAAGTGGCCTCTCCCTTAGTAGCAACCATAACAAGCAGTAGCCACAACCAACAGTCATGGTTTTCTTCAAAAACCAGTGACAACTGACTCTCGTCTCCCTTGATAGTTTTCAGCATCTCTGTCCATCAAACAACACCTTCATCACTCATGCTAGTTCCATTGTGACCCCTAATGGTAGCAACAAGGGTTTGACAACACAACAACAACTCCCTCCTCTCTCTGTTCTCCAGTAAAAGGTTTAATAACAATACTTCAACAACTCTCCCGACCACCAATTTCGATGTCACCACCAGTGGAACCAACTCGGCCTTCTCTATCCAACGATAGTAATAGGTATGCCGATCATCTCTCTTCGTCAACTCTCACTTAACTATTCACGTAACACGTGAATAGTGCAAAATAAACACATTTTGTTCTTGGGCCATATCTATTTTCGCCCAACCCAAGTTCAGCAGATTTGAGTCATTTTGGCCCAATTTAGTTGGGCCATTTAGTTAGTTGGGCCGACCATTTAGTTGGGCCAAAACCAATATATTTTTTTTAAAATAATATAAAAATTATTAAAAAAACAAACAAACAAACAAAAGATGTGTTATTTTTGTGCATACGACTAAATTTCAAGGTTTTTTCAAATATATTTTTTGTAAGAACAAATATAGCATATTTCTCATGTTTTGAAATGAAAATTGCATATCGTAACTAGTTTACGATTATTTTTTGGAATTTGGTAAAAATATAAAAATTATTTTGTTTTAGCTATTGAGGTGTAAAATTACATAGTAAAGTATACCTATAAATAGTAAAAGAAAAAAAGGTTTCTAAATGCAATGTGAAAAATTTCAAACTTCAAAATGGTTAGGTTTTCAACTCAATAAGATAGAGACTATCTCACAAAAAGAGATCTAAGATCTATTTCAAGCTTTAGAGAAGACTAATAAATAAAAAATCCGACTTAAAAAAAAAAAATCAAACAACAATGCAACCTATCTTAAATAGGGTATACTAGGGTGATGAGTATCCTCCTTGTACAATAAATCTCTTTACCTAAACTCTCATATACTATTAGATTTTTTAATGATCTTAATATTAGGTGGCGACTCACAAGATTTATAAAAATAATTTTATGATTATAAAACTCCTCTTTTCATGTGCTGTCTCCCTTCTGGGAATGACAACACATGAAGCAAGAAAAAAAAACCCGACATTCCATATGATATTTCCTATTTATTTAAATTACTTAGATTCTTAATTTTTCTATTTTCTTTTACTTTTAGTATAAAAATATTTTACTAATAGAAACAAATATTTTGATAAAAAAAAATATAAATAAAAAACTATGATGCATATATATATATATATATATATATATACATACATATTGATGTATACATATTGGGGCCATGCCTAAATGCAAAACTACAAGTATAAATGGAACAAATAGAAAATAGATTGAAGCATAAATCAGAATAAAAAAGGAAAAAGAAAAAAGAAGAGGGAAAAATCGTGACAGATCTGTCTGTGTATTGTCTCTCTCTGTGCATCCAGGAAGACACCGTAGAGCGGAGAGGAGAGAGAAATGGAAGTTGCAACCTTCTTCTTCTCTGCCTCCTCTTTTAAAGAATTGAATTTCGGCATTTAGTTATTAATAGGAAAATAATAATAATATTTTTCATAAGCTTTCTTAACTGTTAGGTTTTCCTTTTTTTTTTCACACCCTTTCCATTCCAAGCTTCTCTCAATTCCTTCCTTCCTGTAAGCCATTACCTGCTGGGGTACGGTACTTTCTTTCTCTTTGTCTTTGTCTTTATTTTTATTTTTATTTTTATTTCGCGGCAGTTACAGAATTAATTTATTTGTTTTGATGTAAAAATTGGGTTTAGGGTTTTAACATGTGATTTAATTTGATTTGATTATGCTAGGTTTAATTAATTAAAATGACGACAAGAACAGTGAGGAGAAGACTACATCATGGTGACGTTGATGGAAAAAGGCACGGCGAACTTTTTGATTCTTCCGAGGCTGATGGTTTAAGTGAACCTTTACTCGGCAATCGCGTTGATGATTCTTCTGTTCCCGTCAGTAGTCACCTTTCTTCAATTTTATTTTAATTTTTATGCTATTAAATAAAATCAAGAATTAAGCTAATGCTATAGGTGCCCACACTTGAAGATATATGGGACGATGATGAACGGAGGAAGCAGCATATTCACTGGACTTTTGTGTTTTCGCAATTGATTGCGCAGTGGGCGCAATGGCTAGGTGTGTGATATTTCTTTTTTTCTATGATTTATGAAGACTGTGTTGGGCTGCCTTGTTTCAGGAGAATGTAAAGTATTGTTTCTTCTCAAATTGTAAATAGAACTGAAGAATTTGATTTGATTTGACTGCCCCTTTGTTTCATCTGCTCATATAATTTATATGTGATCATGTATTTTTTGTTCCCTATAGAAACAATTTTTTGCTTTAATAAACTAGCGTTTTATTGTGAATTGTTTATTGAATTTTGGTGATGATCAGCTGTTAGGCATGGCTATGTCATGTTTAGGAGGAAGTTTATTGATTTATTTTAATTTCAATAAGTGTGTCAGAATCTTGTAAACAAAAGTAACTCGGATCTAAAGCATGGTAGGGCTTGCAAGCTTGTTTTGGCTTATTGGGATTTCCTGTAATAGTTGCATTGTGAAGTTTAAACTAGATTTTCTGCTTATTACGCTCTCTCCATTTTTTTTCTGAAGGATAACTTCCTATTCATTGAAATTACTCTTTATTGCCCTTGAGATGTAAAGTTCTTGATCTTTGATTAAATTGTAGATTGTTAGACCTGTTTACTGTAGGTGACTGACAACTTTATACTGGTTTCTGTAGCAAATATTGTGCTAGGTTCTGGATCATTTATTGCACGACTTTTGCCTCTTTCTTCTCCCAGTCAATATGGATCAAACAGGAAGCTTCTTCAACCTTCTCTTAGTCCATTACAGGTTTATTTAGCTGTCTGGATAATATCCATATAGTCTAAAGCTACTCATTTCACACGCCTGATAATTTTTTGAGTATCGTGGATTTATTTTTACCCTGTCCACAGGGTGCTTTTTTGTCTTGGAACATAATAGTCTACTTATTTATGTTGCTTCTCTTGTTTATGCTTTCTCTTAAATCAAATTAAACACTCTGTATCACATAGTTATATAAGTTCTGTCCAGTCTGTTTTTTCCTCTAAACACAACATGATATGACATTCCACCCAGATTGAAGTGCAGGATACAGTTGTGTGCATGTGGAGTGTATCAGTACAAACTGCTTAACTTGCTTTCTTTCTTTTTTAAAAAAATTGTTGTCATCTAATATGATCCTTCTGGAAAATCAATAAAATGTTGTGCTTTCCTCTTTTCTCTTCATATTTTGCAAGCACTATCAATTTACTTTCTTTACATGTGGAATCTTTCAGATCTTGATATTTTACAATGACATAGCTATTTTTCTTTGATTTCAATCAATTTTATGCACTGTTATAGAAGAGCTGGGGTTTTGATTCTGTAAATTGGCTTCTTTGAAGGAGGCAAGACTTAGAGATCTTCAGAAAAGGTTGGGAGTTCTCTTTGATGGTTCTCGGGCAGATCATCAAGTAAGTCTTCTTCTTTTTCTTTACTTTATTTACTTCTGCCCCTCATATTCTTAATTTATTATCTGTTTAGTGGTTAACATTTAAGCAGGTCTGGCTATAACTTAAAAATAAAACTTTTCTTTTCTTTAGGAAATATTCATGAAATCTGGATTTTAGTATTATTCAATAAAAATGGATTGGAAATCGTGCTGTTGAATTGTATTTGAAGTGCTGGACCATTTTTCTTATACTTTGCAGGATGCTCTTAAACAATTATGGAGGCTTGCTTACCCTGATAGGGAGCTCCCATCTTTAAAGTCCGATCTTTGGAAAGATATGGGTTGGCAAGGCTCAGACCCATCAACTGATTTTCGGTATGTAGATGTGTGGAAACTGGTTTTAGATGTAATAAATGCACGGATTAATTCCTTGAAAAGTATACTTATGCAACTCTTTTCCCTGATATTTGAAGGGGTGGAGGATTTATATCATTGGAGAATCTGATCTTTTTTGCCAAGAAATATCCGGTTTGTCCTTAACTTTGAATGTCATAGGTTACGTATTATTATCTGTCATACAGTGTTTGATGCTATTTAAAGTGATTGATAAATGACCCATGCCATGTTTTTCACAAGAGTCTAACTCCATCAGCATGCACATGATATGATTATGTCTGTTGGGAGTGCATTCTGGTACTGGTTCTTTGCTTGACTTTAAGTCTGCAACTCTGAAGAACATACCTCAAAAAGAGTGCTTATCATTTCCAGATTCAAAATTTAAAAAATAAAAAAAAAATCATTTTGATGTATTTCTATATGAAAAGCACTTTCAAAAACAGCCACAACCACACTTCCAAACACCCTCTAAGTCTGCAACTCTGAAGAACATACCTCAAAAAGAGTGCTTATCATTTCCAGATTCCAAACTGGAGGTTATTCTTTAATAGTGAGAATTCTCTCAGTCACTGGATTTGAGTTTGTACTGTAAACTGTAGATATTTTGGGTAGAGGTTCCAGTGTTCATCAATGTATTTGAGTTTGTACTGTAAACTGGTAACTGCTATCTGGCATGTGCCACAATTTGCATCTCAACATTTAGTATTGGTTGTTGGAAGGCGATCCTAACATTGTGATCTCTTGTTCCAAGGAAAAAAAAATATGTTATTCAGTTTCATTGGTAGTTGATGAGCGTGATTTTGATTGTCTCTCTCCTGACATATAATGAGTTCTGCTTTCTCTTATTTTTCTTTCATTTCCTTTTCTGAGTGTTGCATTTTGTCCTTTCTTGCATTAAAAGAAACTGTAGCCTCGTTTCTCTGTAATTTGTTTTTGCATACCTGTGTGGAGAAATAATATCTGGTGCATGGTTTGTCTTGTATGCCTCTTTGTACATGTTTGGATGCGTGGGAATTCTAGCCTGTTCCTTATGTTTTATGGCCTTGAAAGGCATAAAAAAATGTGTTTGTGTAGTCATTAAGTGTTTGATCTTGGATGGTTCTTGATTGACCAAAAAGAAGGACAAGAAATATCCAAATAGTCATCATGCTTGATATGGGACTTCCCGGAAGTGCATACATTTTTCAATAAAGGGTTTCTGGATTCTATGTGCCCTGAGTGGCCATTATTTGTTGGTTCCACTTGCATGTTTGAGCTCCACAAAAAAATGTTGATTGAGCGTGCATGTCGCTTTAAACTTAAAATTCTCTTAGTTCCTTGGGGAACTGCTTGGGCTTGTATGCTGTATGCAAATCCATTGATGGTGGTTTCTCTTCCTTTCCCCACCTTCTCTACTTTGTGTGCATTTGATGTTGTGAAAATGATTTTGGTTGCTAGTTCTAATACTGACATGGTTATGAATCTGTTCTTTGGTTGACAGGACTCATTCCAGAGATTGTTGAACAAAAGAGATGGAACTAGAGCTGAATGGGAGTATCCCTTTGCTGTGGCTGGTGTTAACATTTCTTTTATGTTGGCACAAATGTTGGATCTTCAGACAGGTAATTTACATCTAAATTTAGGGGATATCTGATGTCTCTTTAATAGTTACACAGTTCTGGAAAGCTGGCTTGATTGAATGCCAGTCAGCATTAGAGCAATGATATTTCCAACAATTTTGTGGGTTAATAATGAATTGCCAAGTTTGTTATTTTCCTTGTACAGTTCTGATGCTCTTTCTTCTTTCTCTCCCTTGCAAATTTAAATACTCTAACCATGGATTGAAAACTTGATGTAAAATTTCATTTGCAGGGAAGCCATCCACCCTTGCAGGAGTCAGATTTTTAGAACTACTTGCAGACGATGAAATGGCATTTGACAACCTTTATTGCATAGTATTTCTAATGATGGATGCTCAATGGCTTGCAAAGCGGGCTTCCTATATGGAATTTAATGTAAAATTTGTTTTCAAAAGCTTTCTGCTGTCGAATCATTTCATATATAATTTTCAATTCAATTGTGATTTTATCTATTGCTCCATGCATTGTCTTATATTATTAGATTTATCACCTTTTTCCAGGATGTTTTGAAGTCTACAAGGACGCAGATAGAGCGGGAGCTTTCCCTTGAAGATGTCTATACTGTGAAAGATTTACCGGCATACAATATGTTGACGGGGTAACACGGCAATGAAGTGTAAAAATAAATAAAAAGAATCCCCTTTACTTCTGTGGAATCGATATATATATATATATATCGTTCCAATCAAGTCTGTAAGAAGAACCCATTGTTATTCATAATCATAAAAACCAATTACAGTTTCCAATAGTAACACCACCCGTCGTAATGGTACATCTTTGAATTGGATCTCGACATTCCTTCCAAACAGATACATGCAATGCCTCGTCTGTATTTTTGAGCAGACACGCCCTGTTGTATCCTCAGGTGATGATCATAGGTTGTAAACTTATTTCCTGTTGGAACCTTCAGGAGTATGCAGGGCTTACCTCATTAATGGCTGGCGGGTTCGATGCTATTTATGTTAATACATGATTGGGGATGGATTTCATTGTATGAAAAAGAATTTGACAACCTCATTATTTTATCCTATGCTAATAGTCTTGTCTTGTAAGAGGACAAGCCTTGACTTCAAAATGTTGCACGGCATGACCATCTCAAATCATGCTGCTGTTGGGGTAAATCTTCACCCTAAAATTCATGGCAATGGAAAACCAATTTTGTTGCTTGAAAGCGGGAACGTGATCCCTCACCTGCTGATGCACTACGTGTCCTAGAATAACACCTACTGGCACCCCGACAACATAGTAGCAACTGATGTTCATATACGCAGCCTTGCCATTGAATACCACCGCCAGTACCCTCCTCCCCTGCAGTAATGGAAGATGCAATTGTTAGCGAAAAAACCCTCAACAAGGATACATGATAAGTGTGGACTGAACACTGTTGAGTAAAACTGAGAAAGCTAGTATAGGACATAGAAGCCTGCCATGCATTCTGCCACTTCCTTATCACTTACCAAAAAAGAAAGTAATTTTTGTTGCCAAACGATAAACACAGAAAGCAGCAGAAAATTCCAACTGAAATTCAATTAGCCAAGCTTACTTTCACAGCGAAACTTTCTGCTTTGCACATTGGTATCTGTCTCATCTCCCCACTACATGTGGAACCGGCACGCTAGACAAACCAAAATAACACATCTTTTAAAATTATCTCATAAATTATGTGGTAAAGATATCATAAAAGATCAAATATTAGAGAGAATATTTTTTACTTTTCATGTCTCAAACATAGTCTTATAGTAATAATATAGAGAACATAGTTTCAAAAGGTATTAGGAATTAATTTCTTATCTTCTTATGGTTGAACAAAATAATAAACTTTTGATAAAAAAATCATTAATCTTATCCCACAAGTTCTAAATCATTCCCTCAATTGAATGGAATGTTCGACCGAAAGACAAAAAATAACTAAGGATATATATATATATATATATATATATATATATATATATATATATATAACAAATGGAAAAAGACAGAGATAATTCTTCAAAAAACAACCCACCATACTGCCATAAGTGAAGACACAATGAACCCAAAAAACAAAAGGCAAGAATTTGTAAAAGCTTGAAGATAAGTGTCATAAGTGTGATATGCATGGTTATTAGTCATGTACCTGTCATACACTAAAACATATTATAAATTTATATCAAGCCTATCTGAAACACAATACAATTGATACTAATTTTATTCATAAAGATGATTTTAAAAATCATAATGCTTATCTTGATGTTTCTGATTTTTTTGAAATCCCATATAAGACAGAAAACATAGTGGTGGAATATTTGAGGATGATTAATAATTTTTATTTCTATTAAAATATTTATGTTATTATATTTTTAATAAATAATATAAGTTTTTTTTTTTTAAGTTAAACAATAAAATTTAACTATATTTTGAAGAGTGACATGACTTTTAATGATGAAGATTAATGTTTAATAGACAATGAAATAACACATAATTCTCAAGGAAAGAAATATTTTGAATATTTGACATTCATCAAAGCTAATGTCATTAAAATATCAGGTCCAATAAATATGAGTAAGGGCCTCTAGAAAAGCTAATATTGTATTACCAAATAACACAAAACTAGGCATCAAATATGCATTATATTCACATGATTCCAGAAGAAATTTACCCAGTCTTAAAGATATAAATGCTAATGATTATCATAGTGAAACAACAGATGAAGGCATAAAAGAATATTACTGCATGTATTTTAGGCTAGATTCTTGTATTTGAAAAATACATGCTTTCTTTTCTGAAGTTTATTATATGATCATGAAATCTATTAAAATAAACGTTGTGATACACTAAAAGTGTTCCAAACCAAAACAATTTATGCTTTGACATGATTGACTTGGACATCCAAGATCAGTAATAACACGACAAGTTATTGAGAATTCATATGAGCATCTTTTAAATAATCCAAAAATTCTTTTACTAAGTGAAAATCCACACACTGTATTTTCTCAAGGCAAATTAATTATCAAACCATATCCATCAAAGAGTTCCTATATAATCACCATGTTTTCTTGAAAGAAAGAATTTAAAGAGATATATATGGATCTATTCATCCACCATGCAAACTTTTTAGATATTTTATGGTATTGATTGATGGAATAAATAAATGGTCACATGTTTGTTTACTTTCTAGTCAACATATTCCATTTTCTAAATTAATAACATAAATTATGAAACTAAGAGCGCAATTTCTTGATTATTTAATCAAGAAAATTTGATTGGACAATGCTGGTGAGTTTACTTCACAAATATTTGCACTTTTATTAGAATTGATGTTTAATATCTTGTTACTTATATACATACTCAAAATAGTCTAGTAGAATCATTTATAAAATAACTTCAATTAATTTCTAGACCATTACTTATGAAATTAAAATTGTCTACATCTATTTGGGGACAAGTTATATTATATACTACATCATTGGTTATAATTAGACCAAATGCTTATCATAGTTATTCTTTTTTGAAAATTATTTATGGTATATCACCAAATATATTCCATCTATAAACTTTTAGTTATGCAGTATATGTGCTTGTAGTACCTAAGGTTGTCAATACCGTTTCGGTTGGTGCTTTGTTTTTTAAAGTGAAATAGAATGTTTTGGTTTCGAAACGTTTCAATGCGTTATTTTAGGATTGTATTGTTTATGTGTGTGTGTGTAATTAAATATATTAATTAAAAAAAGAAGAAGTTCAAATCAAAAATTAAAATTATTTAGAATTATACAACTTAATCTAAAAAAAAACAAAATAAAATGATTTTTCTGAACAAAATTATGAACTTGTATAATATGATGAGAATGCCATCATTAATCCTGTAAGATTATTAAATTCTCTGATTGGTCTGAAATTTTAATATAATAAATATATGTCAAAAGTCTCCTTATAAAATTTCAACTTAATTCAACGGTTAGATTAAGAGATATGATTGATGTTGTAAAATTATTTATTATTAATTTGGTCAAAACGGAATAGGAGGAACAAAACCAGAATATTTTGGTCGGTATTTGGTCGAAAAATCCAGAGCGGGCTAAAATTTAAA
Source organism: Salix dunnii (assembly GCA_015731905.1). Taxonomy (NCBI): domain Eukaryota; kingdom Viridiplantae; phylum Streptophyta; class Magnoliopsida; order Malpighiales; family Salicaceae; genus Salix; species Salix dunnii. Next base: position 5,394,976 of record CM027671.1, read on the forward strand.
CTGAGATAAAAACAATGCCGTTTTGTCTCATTTTTTTAATTGGCACGGAACGTTTTGGTCGAAATAAAATGAAATAGACAACCGTGGTAGCACCATCACAAGGTACTAAAATGAGTCCAAAATGAAGAATATGAATTTATGTTGGTTTTGATGCTTCATCTATTTTTAGATTTCTTAAGAATATTTTAAAGAATATTTTAGTGATGTTCTTAAAGAATATTTTAAAGACAACCATTTTGATGAGAATATTTTCCCATCATTAAAGAGAGAAAAATTAGTGCCTGAAGCATGATAATAAATTACTTAAAATAGCCTAAAGTTATATAATTTTGATCAAAGGACAAATCAATGTGAACTTGAAGTTTAAAAGATAATTCATTTATAAAATACTGCAAATCAATTACTATTTGTTTTCATAAATAGTGAAAAGATGGTTAAATCCCATATCCTAACTATAAACACTCCATCTAGAATTGAAATCCCTGAAGAAAAAAAAAACTAACATAACAACAAATGGATCTATACCACACCTGAAATGTGAAAGACTTGTTGGCGCTAAGGATAAAAATCCTAGAAAACAAAATTCCAATGAATAGACGATGGTACTCTTAGAGAGTCCTCACTCATAAAATAAATATAAAATCTTGTATTAAAATCATCTCCTAATATCGATCCTCCTGAAGAAGGACCTCTTGAAGAGACATCTCCTAAAAAGAACTAGGTAATTGAAAATAATAAGATCTCCATAAACTATATTCATACAAGAGAGATTTTAGAACGTGCAAAATTATCATAAATGATGTATTTGCATTTAAGATTGCTTTTGACATCACCAAAAGTGATAATGATTTTGAACCACAAACTATCGATGAATGCCGACATAGAAATGATTGTCCAATATAGAAAGAAGCAATCTAAACAACATTAAACTCACTTGCAAAACATGAAATATTTGGATCTATAGTTGATACATCTAAAGGTTTTATATTTGTTGGATATAAGTGGGTTTTTTTTTAGAAAATAAAATGAGAAGAATAAAATTATACGATATAAGACATAACTTGTTGCAAAAGGTTACTAATAGAGATTGCACATTAATTATGAAGAAACTTATTTTCTAGTTATAGATGCAGTCACTTTTAAATTTTTAATTGATTTAGCACTCTAAAAAACTATAGATATACATTTAATGGATGTAATTATAATATATCTATATAGATCATTAGATAAAGATATCCATATAAAAATCCTTAAAGAATTTACGATGCCTGAAGTATTTTATGATAAACCCAAAAGTGTTTATTCCATTAAACTACAAAAATATTTATACGGGTTGAAACAATTTGGTTAGGTGTTGTAACAACCCTAATTTTTTTTTCTCACCGAAATTTCTAACGAAATTTCGGCAGAGTCTCCGCTAAATCGAGAGATCCCAAGTTATCAATAACACAACCTGTACATAATTTAAATCACATCTCATCCACAACCACATCCAGGATTAATATAATCAATTTCATAATTTATTCCAGAATATGCTCAGGACCATATTCATTCCCAAACTCCATCTTGCATCCCATGCATAAGATAAAAATTAAAAGAGCCAATTTGCACACAACGATTGCACATATAGATACATATATACATATACATAAAACATAACAAGTTTAATATTCTAAGATAATCTAGTACTTTCTAATATTCTAAGCGTAGGATAATACATTTAATTCTCCAGGAACAACATTTACAAATACACTATTTTATCAATTTACATGTTCTTCTACATAACCAAGTTTCACTACAACTCCCTAAGTCCCTAATTTATACAAAAGGAATTAAGACTTCAAATCTATTCCTGACGAGAATGGGAAGAACCTGTAAAATATAGATTTTCTATGAGTAAGACAATTAAGTAAATACTAGCCATTTACAGGAGAATTTAAAAAGCATATCCATACATCTTCTTAAATCATCTGAGATTCTAAACACAACCCTATACACCCCTTTTAAGATTATATATATAATTCTTGACATTATTAACTTTCATCTCAGAAAGCTGATCCGGGCTATGAATATCAACGTCACCCGCCGACATCATTAGCTATTCCGAATCGAATCGCTAATCAATTTTATGAATTATGCCGATATTAACGTCGTCCGCCGATATCATTAACTATTCCAACATATAATAGCTAATCAATTTTATGAATTTTGCAGATATCGACGTCGCCCGCCGATATCATTAACTATTCTGAAATTGAGTAGCTAATCAATTTATAAATTATGCTGATATCGACGTCGCCCGCCGATATCATTTACTATTCTAAAATTAAATAGCTAATCAATTTTATGAATTTTGCCGATATCGACGTCGTCCGCCGATATCATTAACTATTCCAACATCGAATAGCTAATCAATTTTATGAATTTTGCCGATATCGACGTCGTCCGCCGATATCATTAACTATTCCAACATCGAATAGCTAATCAATTTTATGAATTTTGCCGATATCAACGTCGCCCGTCGATATCATTAACTATTCTGAAATTGAGTAGCTAATCAATTTTATGAATTTTGCCGATATCGACGTCGCCCGCCGATATCATTAACTATTCCAACATCGAATAGCTAATCAATTTTATGAATTTTGCCGATATCGACGTCGCCCGCCGATATCATTAACTATTCCGAAATTGAGTAGCTAATCAATTTTATGAATTTTTCCGATATCGACGTCGCCCGCCGATATCATTAACTATTCCAATATCGAATAGCTAATCAATTTTATGAATTTTGCCGATATCGACGTCGCCCGCCGATATCATTAACTAGTCCGAAATTGAGTAGCAAATCAATTTATAATTTATGCCGATATCGACGTCGCCCGCCGATATCATTAACTATTCCAAAATCGAATAGCTAATCAATTTTATGAATTTTGCCGATATTGGCGTCGCCCGCTGATATCATTAACTACTCCGAAATTGAGTAGCAAATCAATTTATAAATTATGCCGATATCGACGTCGCCCGCCGATATCATTAACTATTCCAAAATCAAATAGCTAATCAATTTTTTTTACGAATTTTGCCGGTATCGACGTCACCCGCCGATATCATTAACTATTCCTTTTCTTTTCTTTTTCTTCTCTGTCCCCTAGTATCCCCTTTACCCCTTTTTTTTTCTTTCTTTTCCATCAATAAGTACCCACATTGTAACTCATAGTTTAATAACTAGTAAGGAAAATAATTATTAGATAAGAAAGATATAGGTACCAAGGACCTACCTGCTGTGAACGTTTGACGTGCGTTCCCTTGTTGTGGTTGTTCTCCTCCCGCTGTTCCTCCTGAGACCACAAACACCCTCATTATTCCACATTAATCCATATATCACACATAACCATACCGACAATGGTATTAATATTCATTCCTCTTTTACCAAATCTTTTTTTTTCTTTTCTTTTCACTTACATTTCTCACTATCATCCCTTAACTTTTCAACTCATTTGTAGTCCAAGTGGACATCACGAATTTAAATTTTTTAATCATCGTTTATCCTCTTCTTTTATTTACTGAGTATCAAGACACACTTTAGGAAAGGCAAGGAACAATTTCTACCCTTAACATGGTTAAATATTTTGCTATTTTCTCAATTTGACCGAAACTGTCAACACAGGTAACGGCTTGACCTCTCTTCAGATTTTTACCCATACCTGGAGTTCCAGAGCTCCAAATTAGACGGGGTTGGACTCGTTGGAAAGCTAACACTCCCAGATACAACTTCTATGAAGGAACCCTCCCTAAATTATGTATTTTTCAGGCCCAAATCACCCTAAGAAACAGGGCAACGAATCTGCCCTGTCATGAAAAAAATGGAGAAAGTATCTCCAATCCATCTTCAATCCTTGATTTCTCATCAATAACAGCCATGTCTTCCTTTTATTCATGAATCCTACTCATTTATGCATTTCCCTAACATTTTGTGTTAAAAACCCTAATTCCCAATTCAAGAAGAATCATGAACTTTTAATCACATTGAAGTTAATTTCATAGAAATTGGAATTACAATTCCTTACTTGGATGGAAACTAACAATTTTGGAAGAATCTTTGCCTTCTTCTCCTTGAAAATACCCATCCACTCTTCTCCCTCATTTCTTCCCCAAATTCTTCACTTTCTTCTTGTTACTTCTCCACCCAATTGTGTTCTTCCACTTTAGAAATCAAAGGCTTGTATGGGTTTAAAATTTTTAGGTGTTTACTCTTGCTTTTTATGAAGTGAATTTCAAATTTCTCCCTCCCCTCTCTTCTAGTTTCAGCTGGTCATGGCTGAGGAGAGAGAGGGGTATTTATAGCCCCATTTATTCTTTATTCTTTTTTATTTTTTTTAGGAATTTCACATTCTCCCTTCCTAATAGAAAATTTCGTCCCCGAAATTTAAACTGCATACCTGACTCAAGGAATAGGTGGGGGTATTTTTCCTTAATATCTGATTCTCTCTCCTACGTTTCTTCTTCCATTTGTGAGTTTCTATACAACACTCTAACTAGTGATACTTTCTTATTTCTCAAGGTCTTTTCACTACGATCCGTGATCTTGACTGGTTTGGTCTCGAGTGTCAAGTCTTCATTTACTTCAATAGGAATTGGAGGCAACACTCGGGAAGGATCCACTTCCGCCTTTCGTAATAGTGATACATGGAACACATTGTGAATCTTCTCTAGGTGTGCTGGTAGCTTCAAGCGATAAGCGACTGGCCCTATCTTAACAATCACCTCAAATGGGCCAATGTACCTCGGAGCAAGCTTTCCTTTCATTCCAAACCGAATGATGCCTTTCCATGGTGCCACTTTTAAAAATACTTGGTCCCCTATTTGGAATTCTAAGGGTCTCCTCCGCTTGTCTGAATAACTCTTCTGTCTATCTTGGGCTTCCTTCATTCTTTGCCTGATTATTCTTACTTTATCAGTTGTTATTTGCACCAATTCAGGACCCAAGAGTTTCCTTTCTCCAACTTCATCCCAACATATCGGAGTGTGGCATTTTCTCCCATAAAGAGCTTCATATGGAGCCATCCCAATAGTAGCTTGATAACTATTATTATACGTGAACTCTACCAACGGTAGCAAGTCTTCCCAGTTTCCCCCAAACTCTAACACACATGACCTTAAAAGGTCTTCAAGTGTTTGGATGGTTCTTTCAGATTGACCATCTGTCTGGGGATGGAATGCCGTGCTCAAATTCACCTCGGTTCCCAAAGCTTGTTGGAAGCACGACCATAATCTTGAGGTAAACCTCGGGTCTCGATCTGACACCATTGATATGGGAACTCCATGTAGTCTAATCACTTCGTTCACGTACAATTTGGCCAACTTGTTTATGGGGTCTATCATTTTGATGGGTAAGAACAAAATCGATTTTGTCAGTCGATCTACCACCACCCATATAGCATCATTGCCCTTTTTTCCTTTTGGCAATCCGGTTACAAAATCCATGGCTGTATTTTCCCATTTCCATTCTGGAATTGGTAGTGGCTGTAATTCTCCTGCCGGCCTTTGATGTTCTATCTTCACCTGCTGGCATATCCCACATCTTGACACATATTCTGCTATCTCCTTCTTCATATTCGGCCACCAGTAATATTCCCTAAGATCTCTATACATCTTGGTGCTCCCAGTATGGGTTGTAAACCAAGATTCATGAGCTTCCTTTAATATCTCACCCTTTAGGGTCTTATTCTCAGGTACATAAACCCGTTTTCCCATCACAACCAACCCTCCTGGCAACATTTGAAGGGATAACTCCTTGCCTTGCTTTATCTTTTCCTTAATTTTCTCTACACCTTCATCTACCAACTGAGCTTCTAGCACTTTATCTCATAGCACTGATCTGATCTTTATATGAGCTAGTAGTGACCCTTCAGGGCCCACATTTAATTGTATTCCCATCCTTTTCAATTCCATCACAGTTGCTTGTTTCAAAATTTCTGTATCACCCATCACCGCTTTCCTTTTTCGACTTAATGCATCCGCCACTACATTGGCTTTGCCTGGATGGTAATCAATTTTACAATCGTAGTCCTTTATCAATTCCACCCACCTCCTCTGCCGCATGTTTAATTCTTTTTGCGACATTAAATACTTCAAACTTTTATGGTCAGTGAAAATCTATACTTGTGTTCCATACAAGTAATGTCTCCATACTCGCAAGGCAAATACTACTGCTGCGAGTTCCAAATCATTGACTGGATAATTCACTTCATGTTGCTTTAACTGTTTGGAAGCATATGCGATCACTTTTCCATGCTGCATTAATACGCATCCCAAACCCCTGCTTGAGGCATCACTATAAACAATGAACCCTTCTGTTCCCGAAAGAAGGGCCAAGACAGGGGCTGATGTAAGCCTTCTTTTCAACTCCTAGAAACTCTCCTCACATTCCCTTGACCAATTAAACCTCACTTATTTACGAGTCAACTTGGTCAGAGGCGATGCTATTGTGGAAAATCCTTCAATAAACCTCCTATAATACCCTGCGAGGCCCAAGAAACTTCGAATTTCAGTCACATTTGTGGGCTTCTCCCACTTTAGAACTGCCTCTACTTTTCCTGGATCCACACATACTCCCTCAACTGAGATAGCATGTCCCAAAAATATCACCTCTTTAAGCTAGAACTCACATTTATCTAATTTCGCATACAATTTATTTTCTCTCAATATTTCTAACACCTTCCTCAAGTGTTTCTCGTGCTCCTGATAAGAGCTTGAATATACCAATATATCATCAATAAACACGACCACATATTTATCCAAATAAAATCGAAACACTCGATTCATTAGATCCATAAATACCGCAGGGGCATTAGTTAACCCAAATGGCATTACTAAAAATTCATAATGGCCATAGCGAGTTCTAAAGGCAGTCTTCTGTATGTCATGTTCTCTGATTCTTAATTGGTGATACCCCGATCTCAGATCTATCTTTGAGAATACTCTCGCACCCTTCAACTGATCAAACATGTCATCTATCCATGGTAACGGATACTTGTTCTTTACCGTCACTTTGTTCAGTTGACGATAATCAATACATAACCTGAATGTACCATCCTTCTTCTTTACAAATAACATCGGGGCTCCCCAAGGTGAATTGCTTGGCCGTATGAATCCTTTGTCCAACAACTCCTGAAGTTGGATCTTCAATTCGGCTAGTTCTATAGGGGCCATCCTATAAGGAGATTGTGCTATAGGGTTCACTCCTGGAAGAATATCAATGGAAACCTTAATTTCCCTAATTGGAGGCAGTCCGAGTAATTCCGCTGGAAACACGTCTGGGAACTCTTTTACAACAAGAATATTTGTTAATTTAGTGCTTCCCTTCTTCAATTCTCTTACATGAGACAACCAGGCAGGGCATCCCTTTCTAATCAATTTTCCGGCCGTCATGACCGAAATTGTAGAGTTTGGAATCACCTTCCTCTCTCCCCTAAATACTACCCTTCTTCCACTCATATCTTGGAGGTTTACAGTCTTTGTGAAACAATCCACTTGTGCTCTATATCTACTCAACCAATCCATTTCTAGTATTAAGTCAAAATCATCTAATGCTAAGGGCATGAGGTCCACCGTTAGCTCTACCCCCTTAATGTTTAGTATCACTCCCTTGTATACCTCATCAATGCTTATATTTTTCCCCAAAGGTGTACTAACTACCATTCCCACATTCAATCTACTTGGTAACACATTTAAATTTTTAATAATTCGGTGGGCCATAAAAGAATGACTAGCCCCAGGATCAAATAAAGCATAAACTTGCATTAAACTCAATTGTAGCATACTTGCTACAACATCTGGCATCGCCCCCACATCTTCCTGGGTCATGTGATATATTCTGCCCCGAGTCCTTTCCTCTGGCAATCTGGGTCGGCCTTTATTGGCACTTGTCCCTGACTGAGTGGGTCGTACAGGTCGATCAACTGTTATTGACTGTTGTTGGCTTTGAGTAGCCATCCCTTGTCCCTGTACTCCTTCAGTAATTCTATGTGGACATTCCTTTTTTTGATGACCCATTTCCCCACAATAGAAACAACCTCTTCCCAAGAACTGACAGTCCCTCCATCGATGCCCTTCCCCTCTACAAATATAACATCTCCCCGATGCAGCTGAACAATCCCCGGGGTGTTTTTGATTACATCTCATGCATATCGGGTAGATAGATTCTCTCTGCTCCACGGACCCCCCTATAACACCTGCCCCTTGGTGGGTTTGACCTCCCACGGATCCCCCAAGATTAAATCGTCTAACTCCTCCTGAACTCCCACCATGAACAAAACTCCCCCCTTTTTTCGGTAATGGGCCGAATGATGACGCACTCTTTACTTTTTTCGGAGGAGGGTTCCTCCCTATAGGAGGTATAAAATCCCTTCTCTTGAATCCTGTGGCCTGACTCTGCTCACTTGTTGATCTGGGTGTGTCGTTCATTACCCTTTCTATTCCTTGAGCAGCTTGCACTAACTCTCGAACTGACTGAAACGGCATAGCCACCAAAATTAATTTTAGCTCCTGCCTGAGTCCATCCCGAAACCGTTCCACTCGATGATGCTCAGTGGGGATATGAGTGTTTGCAAAGATAGATAAATCCTGGAACCTCCTTTCATACTCTAGGACGATCATATTCCCCTGTTTCAAATCTAGAAACTCCTGCTCTTTCTCTTTTCGATGTTGCCAGGAGTGATATCGTTCCTCAAATTCTTCTCGAAAGTTTATCCACTTCAATTCTTCACCTGCCCTTCTTTTTCTTATGGTCTCCCACCAGGAGTGAGCACTCTCTGTTAACAGCTGGGTCACACAGTCTACCCGGGTTTCCTCCGGCACGTGCAACTGATCTATAACCCTTTCTACCTTCCTCAGCCAATGCCCTGCTACTTTGGCATCTTCTTCCCCTGAATAGGTCGTGCAACCCATTTCGCGCATGCCTTTCACCCATTGAACCAGAGTGACTACTTTTTCTACCTGAGGAGAGGCATGGGATGTTCCTGCGGCCATCCCTGCTACTACTGCTTTGACCAATTGCTCGAGAAACACAGGGTCTGAATAGGGATTCGGGACGGCCGTTGATGTCACTGGCGGTGGCCTGTCTTCTGATCCTTGGCCACTCGGTGTTTTAGCCGGCAACACTTCTGCCCGAGAAGTAAAAGGTTCATTATGATGCCCCCTTGAATCTCCCTCCTCTGAATGGGCCGATGCCACCGATTGACGGGAGGCAGTATCCATTAATGGAGCCCTTTCGGTTTCATTCCCAGAAAATGAGTCATACTCTCTTCCTTGCACGGGGGACGGGACAGCCTTTACGGTTTGCCGTGTACGAACAATCCTGAAATATATTTTTTTCCAGAATCACATTAGTATTTCAATCCCTAAAACTGCAACCAAATGCTTTGATACCAACTGTAACAGCCCCAATTTTTTTTTCTCACCGAAATTTCTAAAGAAATTTCGGCAGAGTCTCCCCTAAATCGGGAGATCCCAAGTTATCAATAACACAACCTGTACACAATTTAAATCACATCTCATCCACAACCACATCCAGGATTAATATAATCAATTTCATAATTTATTCCAGAATATGCTCAGGACCATATTCATTCCCAAACTCCATCTTGCATCCCATGCATAAGATAAAAATTAAAAGAGCCAATTTGCACACAACGATTGCACATATAGATACATATATACATATACATAAAACATAACAAGTTTAATATTCTAAGATAATCTAGTACTTTCTAATATTCTAAGCGTAGGATAATACATTTAATTCTCCAGGAACAACATTTACAAATACACTATTTTATCAATTTACATGTTCTTCTACATAACCAAGTTTCACTACAACTCCCTAAGTCCCTAATTTATACAAAAGGAATTAAGACTTCAAATCTATTCCTGACGAGAATGGGAAGAACCTGTAAAATATAGATTTTCTATGAGTAAGACAATTAAGTAAATACTAGCCATTTACAGGAGAATTTAAAAAGCATATCCATACATCTTCTTAAATCATCTGAGATTCTAAACACAACCCTATACACCCCTTTTAAGATTATATATATAATTCTTGACATTATTAACTTTCATCTCAGAAAGCTGATCCGGGCTATGAATTTTACAGATATCAACGTCACCCGCCGACATCATTAGCTATTCCGAATCGAATCGCTAATCAATTTTATGAATTATGCCGATATTAACGTCGTCCGCCGATATCATTAACTATTCCAACATATAATAGCTAATCAATTTTACGAATTTTGCAGATATCGACGTCGCCCGCCGATATCATTAACTATTCTGAAATTGAGTAGCTAATCAATTTATAAATTATGCTGATATCGACGTCGCCCGCCGATATCATTTACTATTCTAAAATTAAATAGCTAATCAATTTTATGAATTTTGCCGATATCGACGTCGTCCGCCGATATCATTAACCATTCCAACATCGAATAGCTAATCAATTTTATGAATTTTGCCGATATCGACGTCGCCCGTCGATATCATTAACTATTCCGAAATTGAGTAGCTAATCAATTTTATGAATTTTTCCGATATCGACGTCGCCCGCTGATATCATTAACTATTCCAACATCGAATAGCTAATCAATTTTATGAATTTTGCCGATATCGACGTCGCCCGCCGATATCATTAACTATTCCGAAATTGAGTAGCTAATCAATTTTATGAATTTTGCCGATATCGACGTCGCCCGCCGATATCATTAACTATTCCAACATCGAATAGCTAATCAATTTTATGAATTTTGCTGATATCGACGTCGCCCGCCGATATCATTAACTACTCCGAAATTGAGTAGCAAATCAATTTATAAATTATGCCAATATCAACGTCGCCCGCTGATATCATTAACTATTCCAAAATCGAATAGCTAATCAATTTTATGAATTTTGCCGATATCGACGTCGCCCGCCGATATCATTAACTACTCCGAAATTGAGTAGCAAATCAATTTATAAATTATGCCGATATCGACGTCGCCCGCTGATATCATTAACTATTCCAAAATCAAATAGCTAATCAATTTTTTTTACGAATTTTGCCGGTATCGACGTCACCCGCCGATATCATTAACTATTCCTTTTCTTTTCTTTTTCTTCTCCGTCCCCTAGTATCCCCTTTATCCCTTTTTTTTTCTTTCTTTTCCATCAATAAGTACCCACATTGTAACTCATAGTTTAATAACTAGTAAGGAAAATAATTATTAGATAAGAAAGATATAGGTACCAAGGACCTACCTGCTGTGAACGTTTGACGTGCGTTCCCTTGTTGTGGTTGTCCTCCTCCTGCTGTTCCTCCTGAGACCACAAACACCCTCATTATTCCACATTAATCCATATATCACACATAACCATACCGACAATGGTATTAATATTCATTCCTCTTTTACCAAATCTTTTTTTTTCTTTTCTTTTCACTTACATTTCTCACTATCATCCCTTAAATTTTCAACTCATTTGTAGTCCAAGTGGACATCACGAATTCAATTTTTTTAATCATCGTTTATCCTCTTCTTTTATTTACTGAGTATCAAGACACACTTTAGGAAAGGCAAGGAACAATTTCTACCCTTAACATGGTTAAATATTTTGCTATTTTCTTAATTTGACCGAAACTGTCAACACAGGTAACGGCTTGACCTCTCTTCAGATTTTTACCCATACCTGGAGTTCCAGAGCTCCAAATTAGACAGGGTTGGACTCGTTGGAAAGCTAACACTCCCAGATACAACTTCTATGAAGGAACCCTCCCTAAATTATGTATTTTTCAGGCCCAAATCACCCTAAGAAACAGGGCAACGAATCTGCCCTGTCATGAAAAAAATGGAGAAAGTATCTCCAATCCATCTTCAATCCTTGATTTCTCATCAATAACAGCCATGTCTTCCTTTTATTCATGAATCCTACTCATTTATGCATTTCCCTAACATTTTGTGTTAAAAACCCTAATTCCCAATTCAAGAAGAATCATGAACTTTTAATCACATTGAAGTTAATTTCATAGAAATTGGAATTACAATTCCTTACTTGGATGGAAACTAACAATTTTGGAAGAATCTTTGCCTTCTTCTCCTTGAAAATACCCAGCCACTCTTCTCCCTCCTTTCTTCCCCAAATTCTTCACTTTCTTCTTGTTACTTCTCCACCCAATTGTGTTCTTCCACTTTAGAAATCCAAGGCTTGTATGGGTTTAAAATTTTTGGGTGTTTACTCTTGCTTTTTATGAAGTGAATTTCAAATTTCTCCCTCCCCTCTCTTCTAGTTTCAGCTGGTCATGGCTGAGGAGAGAGAGGGGTATTTATAGCCCCATTTATTCTTTTTTTTTTTTTAGTAATTTCACAGGTGTGGTACAATCATTTTAATGAATATTTTTTTAGAAAGGGGGTTTGAGAATGATGAGATTTGCTTATGCATTTTTATTAAGAAAACCATATCCAGATTTATTGTTGTTGCATATATTGATGATTTAAATATTGTTACAGATTGAACAATTTTCAAAAGAAATATTTGTCAATCAATCGATATATATAAAAAAATTCCTAAATTACTTTTACATGGACTATATATATCCTTTAAGTACATCTATAGTTGCTTGATCACTTGATGTGAATAAAGACTCTTTTTGACTGCTAAAAGAGGATGAAGAGATTCTTGGTCCTAAAATGCTATATCTTAATGCTATTGGAGAATTTATATATCTTATAAATTATATAAGACTAGATATAGAGTTTGCAGTCAAGACACAATTCCACTCATATAAAAAGATACCGGAATGAAGTCAAACATATACTTTACTATCTCCTTAGAACAACCAAAATAGAGTTATTTTATAATGGATCAAATTCATAATTTATTGGATATGCAGATGCAAAATGTCTTTGATCCCCCATAAAGGGAGATCACAGACAAATTATCTATTTATCAATGACAATACTATAATTTCTTAGAGATCTATGAAATAAATATTAATGGTTATTTCATCAAATTATTCAGAAATTATTATGATTCATGAATCAAGTCAAGAATATATATAATTAAGATCAATTATCCAGCACATAAAGAAAAAATATGGATTGCTAGTCTTTGAGAATAGTCCCACAATATTGTTTTATGATTTTCTAGATGTTTTCATGTTTTTAAAAATATTTCAAAGTATTTTTTTTTTAATCTCAGGCTTCTAAAAATTTATTTTTCTTTTAATGTGTGGTTGTAGGGCATTATAAACCATTCATGAAAATAAAAAAAAAGACATTGAAGAAAATAAAATATATAAGAGCATGTAGATTTGTTAAAAAGGTATATGAGAAATTACATCCAATAAATATATCATTAAACCCGATGAGCAAGAGTTAACTGAATAGAAAGAGCACAGAAAAGAATTGCCATGGAAGCCGAGTAGAAGAAGGATAAACTAGACAAGAAGAAGAGGAGGTAAGAAAAAATCAAACTGATCACAAGCCTAAAGGTGACTGAATCAAAGCCACCATGAGACCAAGGAGATTACCGATCTATCTGCAACGTAATTAGTTTCACGGAGAGGAAAGAACCACCTTGTTGAAGTGACCTTTGAAGTACAGAATGGAACTTAGAATCGAAAGACTGTAAGGAGTCGAACGCATTTTTTCATCTAAAAAAATGTGGTTTGAAAACGCAACAGCAAGCTTTCAAGCAAGATTGGAGTTTTCAACAGATTCCTTCGGTGGTTCCAAGAAAAAGCGACCAAGACGATCTGCTGCCTTGTGCACCTGGAAACAGAAGTTGTTTGCTTATAGAGACAATATATAGCTCTTGACATTTTAGAACGTTATAATTTCATGCGTTCTTTTCAAACCTGTTCATCCCAGTCAATCCTCCATGTAAGGTAGGATAGCAGAAGTGTAAGAACTACAACTCCAATCAGCAATCCAATCCACAGACCCTGTACTAGCAAAGAAGAAAATATTGGTAAATAATAGAATCAAGTTCCATAAAGTTGAATCTTCACTAATAAATCAAATCACTCGTCATAAAGTTATCATCAGGAAACGCCAAGGTTGCGAAACGATCAAATTGAATGGTAATATTATCCTTCTTACATACGTACCATGATCTGAAGATGAGCCACATATCCAAGAACAAGTCCTATAGGCACTCCAATCACATAGTAGCTTCCCAAGTTGAGAAATGCTACAGTACTTTGCACACCAGCTCCTATCGCTACGCCTGGAGAGAGTTTTAAATGCGTGCATGCACTTAGACCCCCAAAAAACAAGCATTTATTCTGATGCATGTTGTTGGAAATATTAGTAGCTGATTCTCTTTTATGGATATATATATTACTTGATCAATCGCGCATTTGCAGAAGATAAACTCTAGAATTATAGCTGTGCGATGAACGGACCAGAAAATGTTCACATAGCATTTGTCTATAGAATTTAGAATGAAATACTTGCCTGAGAGTACCGGGTAAATACTATTTAACAGCACTGAGAACGCAAGTAGAACATGAAGTCTCGACACAGCTTCTGCGATTTGCGCACTACTTGTGAACAAGGATGACATTTCATCACTGAAGACCAAGCACAAAACCCAGAAGATAATTCCAATAATTACTGAAGTAACGAGGGCAACTTTGATAGAAAATCTTGCTGCTTTAGCATTGCCCTTTCCCAATTCATTTGAGACACGCACACTGTACAAAAATGTAGCGTCCATGGAATTTAACTAAATATATCAGCTGCTCCGAAAGAGAATGAGTGGAATATATTCTTAATGGTTAAAGGAATACGTACCTGGAAGCACCTAAGAACCCGAGGCAAATCATGAAATCACATCCATAGATGTTGATGCTGAAAGAAGAAATTTGCATTAGTCTCCTTTTTCAACACTTGTAGCTGTACAGGACAAACAACTACATTGAAATTCGCACAACCAGTTCTTACCAAATGGAGAAAGCAGATATAGCAACAGTTGCATTCTTCATACATCCAGCTAACAAGACAAGAATAGAGGTGTACCAAAACTCTAAGCTGTAAGGTCAAAGCATATACAATTAGCCAGGGTTCCATATTTTCTGTGCGTAACATCATGATTATGGATATTTTCACTGTTTTCTGCTTAAAAATAACCAGCCCTGTTATATTCCCATACGTTAAATGGAACAAAAAGAATAAAACTGTTATAGATCAGTTCGAACTTGTAAATTACCAAATCATAACTCCGGAGGACAATGAGAGCTTTAATAGAGGTAACATATCAGCGAAAGCAGTTTTAGTAAAGCCTTTCCATGTGAGAGGACACCAACCTCCAAAGATATAGATAAACTCTTCAACAACCAGCAACCAAGCTGAAATGATGAACGCACTCATGGCACCAGCAACTCCTAAACCAAGTTTGATCACAAATAACCAGGACAAAAGCACATGAATCACAAAGGAGGAAGCAGTAAACAACCCGACAATCTTGTTTTTTTGTTGTGCTTGCAAGTACATTTGGATGGTCAAGCTAAAGACGTAATAATATAGGATGGGAATGAACCATAGGGACATTTTCCCAGCTTCTTTTGCTATATCATCCTCTTGTCCAAGTAGTTTTAATACAGGTTCTGTGAAAATGAAGAGGGGAAGCAAGATGGTTGCAGCGGCACCATCAATGATCCATGATCGCTGCAAGTAAATACCCATCATGTGGTATTGTCCAGCTCCATACGCCTGCCCGCATAAGGTCTCAGTCGCACTTGACATCCCAATCTTCCGTGAGATAAGAAATAAATAAATAAAACTCCTGTAAGTCAATTATTGAAACAATTGTCTTCACCATAAATAGATTTGGACCATACATAGATTTGGAAGAACTACCAGGCATGTAAAATAGGAAAGAGACCATCAAGAGATTCATTCCTATCTTGTATATATATATACACACACACACCTACAATGGGCCAATAACGCTTTCTCTCGATCTGTGTTAAACCATCAAGTGAAAGTCAATGCTAATCTTAGGAGTACAAAGTGTTGATAAGAGGACGTACGTACCAATATGCCATTTACAAAGCGTATCAAGATGCTCTGTTGGAGGCCAAATGCTGCAAGATCCAATTCGCTAACGTGTCCCATGAACAATTGTGTCACAACTATCATTCCGAATGAGGTCAATCGTGCCACGATCCCTGGAAAGGCAATCCCCCAAAATTCCGTGGACTCCCTCCAAACCCTCTTCTTCAGGTCATCACTGTTAAGTTCTTCCGGCGAAACAAGCCTCTCTTCCATTGAATTATCCATGATTCTGTAAGAAAGAAAGCTAAAATCAATGATTCTCAAGCTTTTTGATGAATATAAACTTCACATTAATTGGACACATTTGTGATGTACAAATCGAGCGATGACCTCTCATCGTGACCACGTAAATCTTCATATCAAGCCAGTTGCCCCTAAAATTGACGCAAACACAGATGGTACGAACCAGTCTAGTCTGTCAGAAGTTGTAGGATATGTAAGCTCCCGGGGTTTTAGCACTAATGGAATATTTGAACCATGATCACTCCATGGACTTCAGAATTAGCATGAAAGTCTTTGTGAACAAATACGGCGCAAGAGAGACGAAGATCTCACCAATCATGAAAAGAAAAGTAGAGAACTGTTTTTGTTGTGATGAACAAGCATGGGAATAAATTAAATTGTTTTTGCACTTTCTCATAGCTATAACTAAGATCAAGCAGTCGAACGTTGTTAATGAGGATATATATAGCCATAGGCGCGATGATAAGCTGACATTTTTTTTTTTTGAGATTCTTTCACCATTGATCATAGATGATAAACATGGCGAAAAAATTAAAATATAATCGCTATATTGTTAGCTAATGATCTTTCGCACTTTTTTGGAAATTTTAATTTATTAACATATTTGATTCAAGTTATATTTAATTGATAGCATGATGTATGCATCTAATAATAATAGTTAAATAAAATTATAGGTCTAAAATGAATCTAATTTGATAATTTTAATGAAAAATAATTAATGGACGGAGTAAAAAAACATCGATCGAGGATGTAAGAAATTTAAAGAAACAAATAAGTAAAAATAATTAAATTGTTAAATAAATATTTAATATGATAGAATGGATGTATTTTAAACTAAAAAAATAATAATAATCATATTTAACTTATTTAAAATTTTAATAGAAGGGGTACAATATGAAAACATGGTGAGGCGGGCCTAGTTGAAGCGTTGAAGTATTAGGCTTAAGGTGCCGTTTGACATTGCTTATCAACCTGTTTTTTACTGTTGATGTTTTTTTTTTTTTTTTTTTTTTGTCATTTTAAAAACCGGCGGTTAGTGTTTTTAGATCATTTTGATGTGCTGATGTCAAAAATAATTTTTAAAAAATAAAAAAAATATCATTTTGATGTATTTCGGCACGAAAAACACTTTAAAATAAGCAGGAACCACACTCCCAAACACCCCCTAGGTCTCAAGGCGCCTGATCGAGCAGAAATAAACCTATTTAACTCATTAATGATGAAAATCAAGAAGTAAAAACAATAGTATTGATGTATGCATGCGTGAAGGCAAAGAACGGGGGTTAGGACGTGGGGCCTCTCTCTCTCTCTCTCTCTCTCTCTATGTATATATATATATAGAGACAAGAGAGGCTGGGTTGAGAGAGAACAAAAGACAAGAGTGGTAGCTACATGCATGCATCTTGACTGGGAGTTGCAATAATTTTTTCTTCTTCCATATTTGTAGTTGTAAGCGATTAGTTGAAAATATTTTTTAATGAATCCGATCTACAATATAATAATAAGCTCAAATCCCGATTTGTGAATAAATATAGCTTCAACGTACGATAGCATGCGCTTGATCAAAAAAGGAAACGTACGGATCATCTTCGTTGAATGAACAGGAAAAAAAGTCGTCAGCAGTTCAGAATGAAGGTAGGGCTCGTAATCATAAGGACATGGGAGAGATGAAGAATGAAATGATGCCTAAATTCCCTGGATAGAAGAAATTTCTTACCTTTTTTTAGCTCTGAGATAGTATGAAATTGTATGAGATGGTACGTGTGAACCATTAATTCCATTTCTATCATCTTGGTCTCGCTTTTTTTACTGTCTTATCGCTGCTTGCCAGTGATGAGAGTGGCAAGATTGCATACAGACAAAATGGTTTTTTTCCTGCTGGAAACAGTCAGTTGTGGGCTCTATTCTCGTTCCAGATTAAGGTTTGAATCTTATTATAATAAGTAGACCTTAATGTCATGGAATGAAGCAGAACAGCATTATCACTACTAGCTAGTTCATGTTCACTATAAAAGGACCACATTTGTATTAAATAATGAGATGAAATAGTTCAGAAAAAGCAGAGCATGAATATAAAAATGGGGGAAGACAAGAAGAAAGCGTACCGTTCAAGTCTGAAACCTATGGAAGTTTGCTTCCACGTTAGACTAATACCCTCACGAGCAGAGAGAGAGAGAGAGAGAGAGAGAGAGAGGGAGAGAGGGAGTGACAGAGCAGAGCGTATACTTGTTAACGAGGAAGTAGTGGCCAGACACGTTGTGACACGTGGGTGGGAGTGCAATTTCGATGGAAACAACAAATTTGGTTAATAGAAACGGGAGAAACAAAGAATGGTAGGTCGCTTGTTCGTTGATCGAAGAATGGGTGCGGACCACTGAATTCATGAAGTTGTGACACGCACTATTAAAAGCATCGATAAGGGAATAATTGGTTAAAAAATAATATAAATTATAGTTTAAAATTTTATTTATATATTTAAATTTTTAAATAAGTTGGTTTCTTAATGTAATATTATTATTATTACCATCTATTGAATGAATGAATGGCTGATCTTTCTAAAGATAAATTGATTTGTGATGTTTAAACCAAAGTTCTGTGAATCATCATTACTACTCTGAAGCAATATTTCTGTCTGAACCGATTATCATATTTCACTATCAGAATTAAATGTTTTACTGGTGGAAACTTCCACCAGTAATTGGTTTTCCGACCACTACATAGAGTTTCCACCAGTAATTGGTTTTCCGACCAGTACATAGACAAGAAGTATCTTTCGGTAAAATTGTTGTCGGTAATTCAGTTTTCTTCTGTGACTGTCGTCAAAGTCGTCCTCATTATGAAAAACACCGTTTATAATTTCATCATTATATTACATCGGTGTGGCTAACAGAATATATAATAGGTGATTTCATCATTAATATTTAACTGATAATTCCATCACTATACCTTATTGATAAAGTTATTAATAATAATGATATTTTAAGTAATTATTTTCTAATTTTATGAAAAGTATTGATAGATTGTTCCATCGGGAGAGCTATCGGTAAAAATAGTATTTTAAGTAATTTCTGTCAAATTTTCTGGAAAGTACTGATGAATTGTTCCATCAGCAGAGTCATTGATAGGAATGTTATTTTGCGTAAGTTTCTGTCCATTTCTATGGAAAATACCTACGAAATGTTCCATCTGTAACTCCATCACAACTATTTTTTTTTTAAGAATATAGATTTTAAAATATTCAATAATATAAAAAACAAATTAAAATCAAACTATATTTTGAATTATATTAAATAAATTTAAAATTTAAACATAATAAATCTAAAATAGAGGCAACATTAGAAGAAGAGTAGGACGGTGGTTAGGAATGCAAAATGTAAAAGAGAGAGCACATGTATCATTCCAATGTGATTGCATCTGCATAACCATTTATCGGAGTGCGAACATCTTAACACAAAGTTGACTGTCTCATTATGCATTTTCTCGACTAAAACCACCTTAAACTTAGGAGTTTACATGAATGGAACAATTTGAAGGATATTCTAACGGTCAAAACACTATGGGTTGATGACAAATTCTCAACTGTAGTGTTAGAAAGTCCACATACTCAATTTCTATTGGGTCCACCAGACATTTCTACCTCTAACCACACATCCGGATCAAAATCTGAATAGGTCTAAGGACTGTCCCAAGATTTCTCCTTCAATCGGCTATTATATGTTTCCTAAGAAGAAAAAAAATAAAAAAAAGATAAGAAAAAACTAAATGAAATAATAACTTAAAAAAATAAATCGAACAATACCAACATACTATGAATTGACGAGCGTGACTATCCACAAGGCATTACTAACATTTCTTCCTATTTTATAAACCTGGTACATGAAGTATACATATAAACTATTAAGGAGAAATGTGTAATGAAATTAAGTATGTCGAGAGATAAAAATAGTTACAAAGTACTAATATATGTTTTGAACCAAGTGGAAAATTGTTCATTTTATAATCGAAAGATTTAAGATTCAATTACTTGTGGGTTTTGAGATAATAAAAAATAACAATGTTATCTATAGGGTATTAAACAATGTATCAATTTATGATATTTGTAAGAGAATAATCATATTTAGGCTCAACTCATTAGACCTGAAAGACTTATCATATAAACATTAACATATGAACTTATTACATAAATAATAAAAAAATAAATAAAAATTAAGCATACCCATTTTTTTAGTTTAAATGTCCATACATAGTTATGAACTCAATCATATTTATCATGCAACCAATATAATTGAATTATGCGACACTTATCCTATAATCACCTTTTCTCACTACTACAAACAAGGTAGCAAACTAAAACATTCTAGCATAATTTGGCCAGAATAGTATTCATAACCTTTTTATAAAAAAAAATCATGATAAAAAAAATGTTTTTTGAAAAAAAATGCATATAAAATTAATTCACAATTAACACCAATAATAATTAAAATATATAATCAACAAATCTAATTATCTAACAAAGGTTTTGGTACAGATAAGCACTATCCTAAATCTCTATTTAGGAGTAAGGGATTTTCATGCCTAGAGTACTAGCTCTTTACATAGTTTTTCAATCTAATAGATAATCACCACCTATTTTTCAAAAATAAAAGGCAAAACTTACTATTTATAGATAAATCTAAAACCCCCCTAGAAATTGGCAAATTATCATTTTGCCCTCTAAATAATATCCATATATAAATTCATGAATATTTTAGAAAGTAACTCAATTAAGTCCTTTATTTTATAGATCTAGAAAAGATAATCCATGTATTAATTATTTTCTAGTCCTTAATTTCTATAATATATTTTAATCAAGTCATACTTAATTAAATTATCATAGCTTAATTTCTGACTAATGGTTTTTAATGTATGTGATTCATTAGGTTCCTAATATGCTATCATAAATATAAATTATAATTAAACAAATTAAGCAATTAATTAATTTATATTTAAAGATCAATTGTATCATCTAGCAACATGTCATGATCCTCCAAATATTGGAAAAGTCATTAACGACTTGACTTAACCTTTCAATGATTGGTTTCTCGGTTTAATTAATATTATTTCATCAATAATATTGTAATTTAATAATAAAACATGAAGTATGGTTGTCAAGTTCAATTGTTTTTGTTATTTAAATAATAGCTATTAATAGTTTGAATAAGATTTCAAACTCTTTTCAAATCTCTTTTTACTTTAACCAATCATTTATTAGTCAATACTATTTGAGAACAATTGAGTCATTTTTTTTTAATTCACTTAGGGTGAGGAATCATCTCTTGACTACTTAAGTATCTTCATATAGTTCATGCTCCACCTAATATCTGCCATTTCATTGCATCAATTAAGAGAAGATGTAACAAGATCAAAACATAATATATTTCATATAACATAGTTTAGTGATCTCAAGTCTAAAGATCAATGACACAATTATTGTGAAAGTCTTTTCACACATATGATCTCTTCATTTGAAATTCTCATATGGGTCAGTTCAATAAACATGTCTTACGACAAATACCTATATATTAGTTATAGGTATCACTTGTACCTTAGCTTAATAGAACAACTATTATTTGTCATAAAGAAAAGAACATGATATATATATTAGTCTTTACGGTTCTAGCAAATATCCAATATTTTAAAAAGTATCAACTAGAAACATTTTAGAAACAATGCTTTTTATGCAATAAAAATATCATAATTATATCAACTTTATAATTGCCTTTACAAAATATTTTTTCCCGATAGACTTTATCTTTACTTTAGAATCATAAATCAAATATAAGATACATTAATATTAATATTAAAGATTCTTTAAATATTTATTTATATAAATAAATATTTGCTACATAATCAAGTCCCACAAGAGGGTAGCAAACCCACATGATAGAAGTGACCTTAAGTACAAATTACATTTAGTGCTTGTTTGGTAACGCGACTGAACTTGCATTTCAAACTATAATCAGTTTTGTGCCGTTTGGTAAAGCAAAAAAACAGATTAAATTGGTATGGGTCCCACAATAAAAATTGATCGAAACTGTTTTTTTAATAAATAGAAGATTTATGCTTTTCCTACATTTCATTTTACTACCTTAAGCCACTACACTGACTGTTTCTTCTCCTTCAACGTGATGAAATAGAGCTTCTCCTTATTCTCCTTTCTTCAATAAATTGGTATGCATTTCATTTATGCTTTAATAAACATGATCGTTAACCCTCCTCACTCAACGTGATGAACTAGAGCTTCTCTCTCTCTCTCTCTCTCTCTCTCCATGATGATGGTTTCTCTCTCTACACAACGGTGTCTCTATCTCTCCATAGTTGAGGGTAGCTTCTGGAGACACCACTATCATCCCCCTCATCACCGATGTCATCACCCAATTACTGGATGATTCCCCAAAATATATCAAAAACTAACAAAAATAAAATAAAAGGGGCTGGTGTCGGCAGAAAAATTAATGTGGAAATTTTGGACGTTTTCGAAAGCCTGGTCGTACCTCTTTTTTTACCCAAAAATGAGGGAAAGTGCAGATTTGAGGCGAAGATAATTTATTATTAGATAAATCTGCATAAAAGTTAGGTCGTAAGACATAATTATATTTTTATGGGTCAATTTGATTTAATCGTCGGCCGATGTAAAGTGTAATTATGCTTCAAAATTAATTGAGAGCCCAATTGAAGGATTTAATTAAGCACAAGAGCTTAATTATACTTTAAATGGGTCAAATTAATTTTATTAAGGGCCTAATTAGTGAGAAATTAAGTTTCAAAGCCGAATCTGGCTTCAATTGAGAAAATCGGAATTTTCGGTGACGAAAATCTTCAAAATTAATTGAGAGCCCAATTGAAGGATTTAATTTAGCGCAAGAGCGTAATTATACTTTATATGGGTCAAATTAATTTTATTAAGGTCTTAATTAGTGAGAAATTAAGTTTGGAAGCCGAATTTGGGTTCAATTGAGAAAATCAGAATTTTCGGTGACGAAACTCTTCGAAATTAATTGAAAGCCCAATTGAAGGATTTAATTTAGCGCAAGAGCTTAATTATACTTTAAATGGGTCAAATTAATTTTATTAAGGTCTTAATTAGTGAGAAATTAAGTTTGGAAGCCAAATCTGGGTTCAATTGAGAAAATCAGGATTTTCGGTGACGAAACTCTTCGGAATTAATTGAGAGCCCAATTGAAGGATTTAATTAAGCACAAGGGCTTAATTATACTTAAAATGGGTTGAATTAACCTAATTAAGGGCTTGATTGCTGAAAAATTAAGTTTGAAAGCTTAATTTGGGTTGAAATTGAGACGATCAGAATTTTCGGCGACGAAATTTTTTGGGTGAATTCGGAAGCCAAAATTAAAGATAAAAATATCTTTCTTCCTGGTTTTTTCCATCAAAAAATCTTTTTTGTCACAACTTATTTATTTCAAAATTAAAATTAAAAAAAAAACTCACCAAAGTTCTACCGACAGCCATGGCTGCCCATTCCAACAGCCATGCTGCAACCATTCCTTCAGCCCACTCCCTCTGCAACACCATTCCTCAGCCATGCCCTAGACATCAACTCCATACCGTGCCTCATGCTTTCTTTTGCCTATAAATTGAGGCTGAAAACTGATGGAAAAAGGGGGGAGGAAACAAAAACATAACACTGTCACGGAGGGGTTGAAAACTAGAAGGAAAATAGAAAAATTTTGACAGTGAGGACTGTCACGGGGGGGAAGAAACAAAGATAACACTGTCACAGGGGGAGAAAATTTCGAAGGATAAAACCAGTTTGAAAACAGAGGGGGAGAACAATGTCACAGGGCTGATTTCTGAAATACTGAGGGGAACGGGGGGAGGATTTAAAGACTAGGAAAATCTTACACCGTCACCTGGGGGAAGAAAAACAACAAAAAATTTTCCCTTCTCCGCTATCCTCTCTCAAAACAATAGCCCACAGCTGCATTCCCAGCCATCATCCTTCTTCTCCGGTGATCGACCGAACAGCAGCAACACGAAGAACGACAGCCCCTCTGCGTAAACCAGCAACCTTCCAGCCCTCATTTCGGCCACCACAGGCCTCCGTTTCCGATGCCACCATGACAGGGACAACCACCTCGGTCTCCTCTACCTGGCGGCAGTAGCAGTTCCGTCTCTCGTGGTGGTCGGCCGACCACCTTGGTACTGTTCATGTAGAACAGTGCAGATCATTGCACTGTTCACGTGTTTTGTGTTGTGTGTTTTCTCTCTCTTTTTTTTGTTTTGTTTTTGAAAAAAAGAAGGAAAGAAAATCGCGGGGTTAGGCTGCTCTCAGCCCAGCCCAGCCCAGGATTTGTAGGCCTTTGGCCCACCATGGCCGGCCCATTTAGCTAGGCCAAGCCCGGCCCGAATTATTTTTAAATTTTTATTTTATTTTTTAAAAAAACAAGCAAAAAATACAAAAAAAACAAAACAAAAAAAATGTATTTGTTTTCGTTCATACAGCCGAATTCCAAGGTTTTTCCATTCATATTTTTCATAAAAAAATATATGTTGCATCTTTCACATATTTTGAACAAAATTGGGTATCGTAACCAGTTTATGATTATCCGTTGGTATTCGCCCAAAATATCAAAAATAATTTAACAATTATTTTGTTTTAGTTTTCACGGTATAAATTTACTTTGTAAAGTACATCTGCAGATAAAATAGAATTTTTTTTTACGGTGTAAAATGACATTGTAAAGTACATCCGTAGAAAAAAAAGAGGTTTTTTAATTGCGGTGTAAAATTACATCGTAAAGTACACCCGCGGACAAAAAAAAATATATTTCCTTTTTTAAATGCAGTGTAAAAAATAAACTTAAGAAAAACAATCAAACAACAATGCAGCTTACCTTAGGTAGGGTGCACTGGGGGTGACGTATCTTCCCCTTGCACAACAAGTCCCCTTACCCAAGACTCTCGCAGACCACTAGGTTCCTGGTAACCTTAATACTAGGTGGCGACTCCTTATAATTATAGTCGTAAATTTTACAGCTATAAAACAAGCCCCCATTTTCACCGCGCGTCGTTGTCTCCCCAAATCCCGGGGGACAGTAGGGCGCGAAGCGCGAAAAATCGCCGTCGTGACAGATGGCGACTCCACTGGGGACATCGCTGGACTGAGTATTGTTTGTTTGATTGTTATTTTTGAGTTTATTTTTTTTTAACTCGCATTTTTACTGCTTTAGTATGTATTTTTACTAGTTTAGCATGCATTTTTACTGCTTTAGCATGCCTTTTAATTTCAATTCATGCATATATTGTGGTTTCATTAATTATCATGCATTTTAATTTCCTGAATAAATCCAATTTTAGGTTAGGTGGGGATTAGCGGTCTGCCTCATGACTTTTAGTCGGGGTTCAGATTCATGAAACATCCAACTATGAACTGAGCGTTTACTTGATAATGGCGGTCACATAGTGCCTCAACCATTTCTTGTAAACCCCTACACCACCTCACGTGAGGCGATCACTGGGCAATTCATAGACCCTTTGAGATCAGGTAGAAAGCTTACCCCTCATGTAATGACCTAGAACTTGTCTTTAGGTACAAATCCTCTGATAATTTGTCTGTCATGTATGTACAAAAGAATGTCTGTTCCTCACACTCAACTTTGGCAGAGAAATATGGACAAAAGAATGCGCTTATCGCCATGTTCACCCCAAGACAAACTAAATACCTGAAAACCAATGTAGCTTGTCTTGTTGGCTTACTCGAGCGAGCACTAAAATGACCCATGCAAAATCTTTTGAAAGGGAGTGCACCGGAGTTGGAAAATGAATTCTTCTACCATAATTGCTCTTTGTTTGGTCATGTCCACACATCAAGTTTTTAAACCTGTTTTGACTTGTCAGAAATTTTGTTCGTAACGTAACAAGATCCTTTTTTGTTAAGCAAACCTTTCTCTTAAATAAGATCATGTATTTTCTCATGTTTATGGCGTGCTCTTGCTTTTGTCTAAATAACACAAGCACACCTTATACCCTTTCATTCAAATTATACATGATCTCATGATTTCATCAAGATTTTTGGCAAATCAAAGTCTAGTACGAAAATAAATGTCAATTTGATGTTTGTTTAACAAATGTGTTCTGGGAATTCAAAAGATTTCATTGAAGGGTGATCTCATATCCCAAAAATATCACATAATAAGCTAATCTTGTAGCTGAACAAATAACCCAAAAAAACAAATAAAAAAACTATTTCGCATGGAAAAGTAAAGCTTATCGGTTTAGATTGCATGTTTTGAAATGAGGAGAGGCCATCTTTGATATGCCTTTACAAAGTCTTAAATATCCATTGCAGTCCTCATTTGAGCCGTATAATTATTTTTCTAATAATTAACCCTGACTAGGATCACACTCTACACTGGGGGGCAAGTGCGAAGATAGAAGAACTCTTAATTACAAAATGGTCCTTAATGACAAAAGATGCCCAAAGAAAGTTGGGGGGCATAAATGTAAAAAGGTTTTTAGTATATTAGCAAATCAATTCAATATTTTAGTAGTACTAAAGATCCAACATAAAAAACCCAAAAATTATGGGGGGCATATCACAATAAAAGCCCAAACAAAGTACTCGGGGGCATGTCAAGTCAACATGATGGCATTGTTAAAAGCTCATTCTCAAAAGCCCAAACAAATACCGGGGGGCATGTCAAGAGATACCCAAATAACATTGTGGGCCATAAACATAAAAGGAGTTTTAGTACATTAGGACGAAACGAGTCAACATGATAGTACTAAAAACTCATGATAGAATGCCCAAACAAAATACTGGGGGGCATGTTTAGGTAAAAGCACAAACAAATACTGGGGGGCATGTCTAGGTAAAAGCCCAAACAAATACTGGGGGGCATGTCATGAAAATCAATCATGAGGACTAAAAGAGTTCTAAGAGTGAGCACTAAGTGATCCTTAGTCTAAAAAACCCTCAAACACCTTTTGAGCCTGCAAATATCTTTTCTTCATAGCCAACAACCTGAGTCTCTGCTACAAGCCTGATAAAGTCCTTTCTGATCAAATACAAGTAATCTGGATCAATAGGCAATGCTTTTCCATTCAAAATGGTCCTTACAAATGCTTCACCAAACTTGATCGAAGCCTTTCTGAAATACAAGACATGCAAACAAGCACCATTTCACGTTCTTGTCAAAATCAACACAAAACCCGACAATGAGATCACTTGAATTCTTTCGAGAACAAGTTTGTTTAAACAAACATCAAAATGGTTTTTATGTTTGGAATGACTTTGAAATTTCAAAAATCTTAGATGAAAATAATTTTTTCAAATAACCATCATTTTCCTACAAACACTTGAAGCCCAAAGCACTGCTGTGGCATGACCTGAATGGGGCAATCAAAATAGTTTTTGTATTTGGAATGACTTTAAAATTCCAAAAATATCCCACATGAAAACACAATTTTTGCAAATAACCAAGCCTTTTCATGCAAACACTACTCTTCAAGCCCAAAATACTTGTGGGGCATGACCAGACTGGGGGGCAATCTACAAATACAATTGAAGCCAGCTCCATCATTCCTTTTCAAAGAATCTGGATCAAACTCAGGGGGCATGTTGATATGGAAAATCTATCATCTCCAGTGGTCAGAATCTCAAGTTGCGGCTCGAGTAAGCAGAAGCAAAAGCCATCAAAGCCAGAGATCCAACCCAAGGAAAAGAAGGTCAGGAAGAAAGGGGACCTATATCTTTCAGGTAAATATACATGCATCATCATGCATTGCATCCCCATTAAAAATCTAGGAAACATTTTGGAAGGATCGTAATTTACGAACTTTCATTCATCATTTTTGTGCGCTTTCATGCTCCCACCTTTTCCATGACCTTGAGCATGTTTTTCAACTTTATCTCCTTGATTTTGGGTATCATCATGTATTCCATCCTCGTTGAGAATCTAGGAAATGTTTTGGAGGAATTGTAATTTACAAACCTTCATTCATCATTTTTGTATATGCCTCCAGGCTCTTAACTCTTTGACGCGCTAAATTTGGTTGCCATCAAGCATTATATCTTTCCACTAATAATCCAAGAAATGTTTTGGAGGGATTGTAATTTGCAAACCTCCACTCATTGTTTTGTGTGTACCTTTGAGTCTTTACCACTTTCACTTCCCTAAGTGCCCAGTGAGTCTTTCATCAGCATAAATAGAGCATTTTTCAATACTATCCTTTTACCTTTTTAGTGTGCTTTCTAGCCATCGACAAATTAAGGTAGTGTGCTTTCCAGCCTTATTTTCCCGTCACATTTGAGTGTGTTTTTTAACCCTCGTCATTAACTAGAATAGTGTGCTTTCCAGCCCTATTTTTCCTTTATCTTCGAGTGTGTTTCCCAACCCTTGATCATCAACTAGAATAGTATGCTTTCTAGCCCTGTTTTCCCTTTCATCTTCGAGTGTGTTTTCTAGCCCTCGCCATCAATTAGGATAGTGCACTTCTTAGCCGTTCCTTCCCTCTCGTTTGAGTATGTTTTCCACCTAGGATAGCGCTTCTTAGCCATTCCTTTCCTCTTGTTTAAGTGAGTTTTCCAACCCTTAACCATCAATTAGGATAGTACGCTTTTTAGTCATTCCTTTCCTCTCGTTTGAGTGAGTTTTCTAACCCCTCAACTATCAATTAGGATAGCGCTTCTTAGCCATTCCTTTCCTCTTGTTTGAGTGAGTTTTCCAACCCTCGACCACAAATTAGGATAATGCACTTCTCAGTCATCCCTTTTTTCTCTTGAGCGAGTTTTCCAACCCTCGATCATAAATTAGGATAGCGCTTCTTAGCCGTTCCTTTCCTCTCGTTTGAGTGAGTTTTCTAACACCTCAACAATCAATTAGGATAGTGCTTCTTAGCCATTCCTTTCCTCTTGTTTGAGTGAGTTTTCCAACCCTCGACCATAAATTAGGATAGTGCGCTTCTCAGTCATTCCTTTCCTCTCCTGAGCGAGTTTTCCAACCCTCAGGAATCAATTAGGATAGTACGATTCTCAGCCATTCCTTTCCTCTCCTAAGCGAGTTTTCCAACCCTCAGCTATCGATTAAGATAGCGCGCTTCTCAGCCATTCCTTTCCTCTCCTGAGTGAGTTTTCCAACCCTCAGCCATCAATTAGGATAGCGCTTCTTAGCCATTCTTTTTCTCTTATCTGAGTGAGTTTTCCAACCCTCAGCCATCCATTAGGATAATGCGCTTCGCAGTCATTCCTTTCCTCTCTTGAGCGAGTTTTCCAACCCTCAGCCATCAATTAGGATAGCGCGCTTCTCCGCCATTCCTTTCCTCTCCTGAGCGAGTTTTCCAACCCTCAGCTATTGATTAAGATAGCGCGCTTCTCAGCCATTCCTTTCCTCTCCTGAGCGAGTTTTCCAACCCTCAGCCATCGATTAGGATAGTGCGCTTTTTAGCCGTTCCTTTCCTCCTGTTTGAATGGGTTTTCCAACCCTCAGCTATCGATTAGGATAGCGCGCTTCTCAGCCATGTCTTTCCTCTCTTGAGCGAGTTTTCCAACCCTCAGCCATCGATTAGGATAGCGCACTTTTAAGCCATTCCTTTCCTCTCTTGAGCGAGTTTTCCAACCCTTAGCCATCGATTAGGATATTGCGCTTCTCCGCCATTCCTTTCCTCTCCTGAGCGAGTTTTCCAACCCTCAGCTATCCAATAGGATAATGCAATTCCCAGCCATTCCTTTCCTCTCCTGAGTGAGTTTTCCAACCCTCAGTCATCAATTAGGATAGCGCTTCTTAGCCATTCCTTTCCGTGATCGACCGAACAGCAGCAGGAAACAAAAACATAACATTGTCATGGAGGGGCTAAAAACTAGAAGAAAAATAGAAAAAATTTGACAGTGAGGACTGTCACGAGGGGGAAAGAAACAAAGATAACACTGTCACGGGCGGAGAAAATTTCGAAGGATAAAACCAGTTTGAAAATAGAGGGGGAGAACACTGTCACGGGGCTGATTTCTGAAAAACTGAGGGGAACGGGGGGAGGATTTAAAGACTAGGAAAATCTTACACCGTCACCTGGGGGAAGAAAAACAGCAAAAAAAAACTTGCACTGACAGCTAGCTGCCCCTTCGTCTCCCTCGGTTCTTCTTCTCCAGGGCCGGCAGAGCAACTCCGGCAGCCCTCTCTCCCCTCGTGTGGCAGCGCCGCTGCCTCCCCCTCTCTCCCCCTTCTTTCTACCATCAGTAGTCCTCTCTCTTCAAAAAACTAGCCAGCAGCAGCCGTTGCAGGTAGCTTTCTCTCTCCCCGACGGCGTCCTCTCTCTCTCCAAAAAACAGCGAAAAACAATAGCCTTCCCTCAGCTCCCGTCGACCACCACGCATGAAGATACTCCTCAGCTGCGTTCCCAGCCATCATCCTTCTTCTCCGGTGATCGACCGAACAGCAGCAGCACGAAGAACGACAGCCCCTCTACGTAAACCAGCTACCTTCCAGCCCTCATTCCGGCCACCATAGGCCTCCGTTTTCGATGCTACCACGACAGGGACAACCACCTCAGACCTCCTCTACCCGGCGGCAGTAGCAGTTCCGTCTCTCGTGGTGGTCGGCCGACCACCTTGGTACTGTTCACGTAGAACAGTGCAGATCACTACACTGTTCACGTGTTTCGTGTTGGGTGTTTTTTCTCTTTTTTTTCGTTTTGTTTTTGAAAAAAAGAAGGAAAGAAAATTGCGGGGATGGGCTGCTCTCAGCCCAGCCCAGCCCAGGATTTGTGGGCCTTTGGCCCACCATGGCCGGCCCATTTAGCTGGGTCAAGCCCGGCCCGAATTATTTTTAAATTTTTATTTTATTTTAAAAAAAAACAAACGAAAAATACAAAAAAAAACAAAACAAAAAAAATGTATTTGTTTTCGTGCATACGGCCGAATTCCAAGGTTTTTCCATTCATATTTTTCATAAAAAAA
Source organism: Salix dunnii (assembly GCA_015731905.1). Classification (NCBI taxonomy): domain Eukaryota; kingdom Viridiplantae; phylum Streptophyta; class Magnoliopsida; order Malpighiales; family Salicaceae; genus Salix; species Salix dunnii. Next base: position 5,426,269 of record CM027671.1, read on the forward strand.
TATATGTTGCATCTTTCACATATTTTGAACAAAATTGGGTATCGTAACCAGTTTACGATTATCCGTTGGTGTTCGGCCAAAATATCAAAAATAATTTAACAATTATTTTGTTTTAGTTTTCACGGTGTAAATTTACATTGTAAAGTACACCTGCAGATAAAATAGAATTTTTTTTTACGGTGTAAAATTACATTGTAAAGTACATCTATAGAAAAAAAAGAGGTTGTTTAATTGCGGTGTAAAATTACATCATAAAGTACACCCGCGGACAAAAAAATATATTTCCTTTTTTAAATGCAGTGTAAAAAATAAACTTAAAAAAAACAATCAAACAACAATGCAGCTTACCTTAGGTAGGGTGCATTGGGGGTGACGTATCTTCCCCTTGCACAACAAGTCCCCTTACCCAAGACTCTCGCAGACCACTAGGTTCCTAGTAACCTTAATACTAGGTGGCGACTCCTTATAATTATAGTCGTAAATTTTACGACTATAAAACAACCCTCCATTTTCACCGCGCGTCGTTATCTCCCCAAACCCCGGGGGACGGTGGGGCGCGAAGCGCGAAAAATCGCCGTCGCGACAACTGAGATCTTCTCCTCCACTCTATAAGCTCCTCCATGACCACCTCCAGAGAGAGCAAGATGCCCAACATTGAAGCGACAACGGTGGCAGTAGACTTCCTACGCTCCTACCGGCTTCCATTTCCGACGCCACCACCACAGGAAGAACCACCTCAGCTTTCTCTACCCATCGACATCGGTCGTTGAAGCTCTTGTCATGGTCAGTTGAACGGTACCGTTCACATGAATTAATTCACATCAACAGTAGCGCTACATAGTTCATGTTTTAAGAAGATGTAAACAGTGCAACGCACCGTTTCATGCCTACCTTTTAAAGCTGGACTTTGGCCCAATTTAGCTGGGCCGACCCATTTGGTTGGGTTGGGCTTGACCTAATTTAAAAAAAATATATTAAAAAAATAAAAAAATATGTAGATAAAGATTAGTCCTGATGAAAGGGAAAGACACGTGACTTCATTTCACTTCACAACCCTGTTGTTTTTCGATTGATTATGAATCAGGAACTTGCAACTAGATTTGACCTTGTAATTAAATCTCTACAACTAGATTGCAAATATTGTTACTAATGATATTGTTACCAGATGTTGTGCCTCGATCAAATAAGAGGGATCATAAAGGCATTCACGTTTCGATTTAGTTCATGATGAAATTGCAAGTAGTTTGATGGAAGAATAAAAACAAGTATTTGTTTTTTTCATGAATTATTAATTACATTTTATTGTTATGATTATCAATCTATAAAATTTTAAAAACAATTTATATATATGTGTGTGTGTGTCCTTTAAAGTAATTTCACAAGCTGACAGTAATATGAAAAACATGATAATCAAATACACAAAACTGCTTTTTATGAACCTCAAACTCAACCACAGTTTTAACAAAACACTAGCAAAATAATTTTGAACCGCAACTAAAAGTATTTTTCATAAAATTGTTGTTTTAAAACCTCAATCACAGAAGCAAAAACAATATCAAACACACTCTTATAGATGATGTACGGAGGCTAAGAAATACTATCAGCAGAATTTAACCATTAAAGTTAGTCTAAAGATTCCCATGCATTTTCCCCATCTCAAAATCTGGTTTGAGCACGGAATAACAAGTATCGTCCATTACTTTCACGCAATATTGGAGCTTTCGTCAGATCCCTCTGTTGTTTCAATAAAAAACCGACCAAGACGCTCTGATGCCTTGTTTACCTGCGATACACGAATCTAATTTTGTTTGCTTGTGGTGATATAGATCTGAGTTGAGTAGGATTTTTAGAATATTATAGCATAATAATCGCAAGACATGTTTTCAAACCTGTTCATCCCAATCAATCCTCCATGTAAGGTAGGATAGAAGAAGTGTTTGGACCACAACTCCACTCAGCAATCCAACCCACAAACCCTGTACGTGAAGAGAAGAAACTATTGGACAATAAAAATGAGCCTTTTAAATAATACAATTTTAACTAAATCCACTCACTCATTTGTCATACAGTTATCAGGAAATGCCATGTTTGCTTAAAGAGTTAATGGTCAATACCAGACTATCAAATTCAATGGCTTTAGCTTGATTCTCCATTCATAATTTGCATGTTAAGCAGAAGATATCTTATGAATATAGCTCTTACATACCGTGACCTGAAGATGTGCTACATATCCAAGCAGAATTCCTACCGGCAACCCAATGATATAATAGCTCCCCAAGTTGACAAATGCAACCATACTTTGCACACCAGCACCTACAGCTACTCCTGGATAGAGAATTTCAATGGTTAATATTTACATGCATGGCCGCATGTGTGCGTGCCCTTGTCTATACAAATTGCTGGAAACCCCAGCACTTGACGTACTTTTGTCACTAAATTAAGGTGATCGATCTAATAATTGCATAAAATAAATTGTAAGATACTTGGAATTAAAGCAATGCAGAAAATAGACCGGAAAACGTTCATATAGTAATAGAATTGGAATGAGATACTTGCCTGTGAGAACTGGATAAATACTATTCAGAAACATCGAGAATGCTAGCAGAACATGAAGCCTGGACACATATTCTGCTACTGCCTCACTACTCGTAAACAAGTATGGAATTTCTCCACTAAAGACCATGCACAAAATCCAGAAGATAATTCCAATAATTATCGAAGTAACAAGGGCAACCTTGATAGAAAATTTTGCAGCTTTGGCATTGCCCATTCCCAATTCATTTGATATGCGCACACTGTCCGAAATGCATATACATGGCATTTCATAATATAGATCACTGGCTTCAGAAACAGACATATAGAGAGACAAAACTGAACTGAGCAGTATTTTTAATTGTTAAGGCAAATACCATGAAGAGCTTAAAAACCCAAGGCAGACCATGAATTCCCATCCATTGATATTGAGGCTGCAACAAGGAATCAGCATGAATCATCTTCTTCTCATCAGTTAGAAGTACTACTATATATAGTGAAATTTGCATAACGAGCTCTTACCAAATGGAGAAAGCAGATATTGCAATGGTTGCATTCTTCATATATCCAGCTAACAAGACAAGAATAGAGGTGTACCATAATTCTAAGCTGTAAGGTTATAGCAAACATGATTAGAAAGCAAGTGTTGGCTATCGAGATAATTAAATGCACCATGAAACATTAGTCATCTTAAAATGAAATAAAAAGACTAACTGTCAAAATTAATTGGAACTTACCAAATCATGACTCCGGAGGATATTGAGAGCTTTACTAGTGGTAACATATCAGCAAATGCTGCTTTAGTAAATCCTTCCCATGTATTCGGACACCAACCTCCCAAGACGTACCCCAACTCCCCAATAACTAGCAACCAAGATGATATGCTGAATGCACTCATGGCACCAGCAAGTCCTAAACCAAGTTTGATCACAAATAACCAGGACAAAAGCACGTGAACCAGAAAGGAGAAAGCAGAGAACCACCCGACAATCTTATTTTTTTGTTGTGCTTGCAAGTACATTTGGATGGTCAGGCTGAAGACATAAGAGTAGAGGACGGGAATGAGCCAAAGGGACACTTTTCCAGCTTCTATTGCTATATCCTCCTCTTGCCCAATTACTCTCAATATCGGTGTTGTAAAAATGAAGAGGGGGAGCAAGATGGTTGCAGTGACACCATCAATAATCCATGATCTCTGCAAGTAAACTCCCATCATGTGGTAGTGTCCAGCTCCATATGCTTGCCCGCATAAGGTCTCAGTCGCGCTTGACATGCCAATCTGCCACGAGAAAGGAAAACTTCGATAAGTAAATTATTGAAATCTTAGGACCAAAAACCTAATCTTAGTTTCTGAATTTAAAATAAAATAAAAATAACCCTAAGGGCTAAAATATCTCCTAGGCATTGAAGTAGCTTAAGAATCAATATAAGAGGTATCTTCAAATCACAAAGCATTTGCTAGCTTTCCTTTCTATGACATGTTATATATATACCTTATAAATTCATGTGGCAGTGAAAATTTAGATTTTAAATATTTCTAGTTATTTTTGCTCAAGTTTCGAAAATGAATTCTCAATTCAATAGCAACGGCAACAACACAATTTTTCTTAATGCAGCAGCAGCAACACAATTTCAAAATAATAATAAAATTTTACAAGAAGAACCTTCTGATCTATACCTACCAGTAGTCAAAGATGAAATTTACATACTATTATTTATAGGCAGATCAGGGACCCCTCTTATTAATTTAATAACCAATTTTCTTCTCCCATTAAAGAGAAAAATTAGACAGTTGATCCCCATGATCAATCAATTGATCCCTATGATCAAACCCCATGATCTATCTCCATGATCATGAGTTTGAATAAACAAGAACATGGGTGTGTCATGAGGGGCATAATGACAATTTCTAATATTCTCCCACTTGGCCCTTATGACATATAAACTTCTTATTATGTTCTGTTATTTAATATGATCATGGAATCCTTCCACTCATTTAAGGAATATTATACATGAATCATGACAGTAGGACCATCATATAATAAGTCGTCCCATCCATGTAAATATCCCTTAAATAAGTACTATATGGATAGTCAAAACTTTATGAATCAACTTCCTATAAGTTATTTAGGTCCAAACTTTATTTTTATTCTTATGGATAAAGTAATAAATGTACACAAACTTTATTATAATAACTTGACATATATATACAAAATTAAGAGTAAGTACAAAATGAATCAATCAATCTCATATGCTCCACGTGACTTTTAAATAGTTTTAGTCATTGGATCCGCAATCATCAATTCAATACTTATGTCCTCAATAAACACCTCATGCCTTTAACCTCTCCTCTTCTTGAACACACATGGTCAGAAGTTCATTTATTGACCATTTGTCCTTATATGTGTTGTAAGAAATTTTGAAATGACCATATTTAAATGGGAGAGAGTTAAGTATGAAATGCACCAAGAATGACTAAGAAATATCAACCCCTAGGAACTTCAGTTGAGCAGACATGTCCTTCATTTCCATGATGTACTCTAGCATACTTCTGGAATTGTCAAAGGTTTTGCTTCATAGTCTTTTCATTAGAGTGCTGACTAAGGCTTTATTAGAGCTGACAAATTGTTCCTCAATAGCTTTAATAAAATCCTTAGCTTTGGTGCATTCTGGGATTGAACCCCAAATGTCTTTAATGACATGAGATTTAATAAACACGAGACTTAAGTGAGTAGAATGCTCCCTCCGTTAATGTTTAGCAATCTTTAGTGTCGTACTTGAGTCCATTAGGGCGGGTGGTTCATCCTCATGGAGTGACAAATCAAGTTCCATGCACCCCAATGTACAAGGCAAATTTTCTTTCCATTGAGAAAAATTATTATCATTTAGCATCAGAACTATGTCAATCAAAGCGGAAGGAATAACAGCAATTATCAAGGAAACTAAAAATTATTTTATTGTGATGAAATAATTTTATTTAAATTAACCAATGTCAATTTAATAATAAATTTCAACTTACTTATTGGCAAAGGTTGCATCATGCATGAAATTTACTACTTATTAATAAATCTAATAAATTTAAACATTAATAAATAAATTTTTCCATATTTGTGGGCCTAAGATAAATTTTATTTCTTAAATATTAAATTTATTATCTTATTCTAATTTCATAAAAGAAATTATTGTTGTTATATGGTCGGGTCAACCATTGGGTCGGTTCTGTATTGGGTTGGACCAAATTGGTCCACCCACTCAATGACCTTTTTTTTTAAACTTAACCTGGTTCCTTATGGATTTGAAAAACCCTACCCAGGTATTTAACCCAATGACCTGTTTAACCTAAAAGTTGCATCAACTCCCTCATGCACCAGAAATAGAGTCACTGACCGATAACTCACTAATCCATATACGGAGGCCATAGAAGTTGCCGCCCAGCTCTATCACAGCAACCTAGTGGGTTGCTGTGACTCTTCAAGTATCCAATGACCTGTGATGGTCACTAGTACAGGCTGCTAGTCACATAATAAGGAGAGGCCAATGGCCTCTCCTTCTGTGAACTAAGGAGAGGCTACTAGCCCCTCCCGTGTAGTAGATGACCAGTGAAAGGTCATCACCGTTCTCAGAGGCGACCCTTATGATTGCACGGGGAGAGGTCAGTGACCTCTCTCTTCTGTCAGTTGGGGAGAGGCCATTGACCCCTTCTTGTGTGGCAGACGATCCTTTAAGGGTCGTTGCTGCTCTCATCGGCAATCCTTACGAGTTGCTGGACAAAGAGAGGCCAGTGGCCTCTCCTTCTGTCATTTCATTTCCAATTTAATTTTGGTGACACATGCTATCATTAACAACGTGGTACTTAAAATAACAACATAAATTCATAAACTAAAAATCAAAATAAATGATTCTATATGTCGAGAATCATTAACGAATATACTGAGCAAAACAACATAAAGGTAGGCTCTGATATCACATATTATATATACTTTATATAATCGAATGCTAAATTCATATAACAGCAGAAATTTAGATTATAAATACCTCTAGTCATTTTTGTTCAAGTTTTGAAAATGAATTCTCAATGCAATAGCAACGACAACAATATAACTTTCTCAATACAATAGCAACAACACAATCGCAAAATAATAATAAAATTTTATGAGAGGAACCTTCTGATCTATGCCTACTAGTAGTTGTGGAGTACACGGACTATTATTTATAAGTAGATCAGGAATCCTCTAATTAATTTAATAGTCAATTTTCTCCTCCTATCAAAGAGAAAAATTAAGCAATTGATCCCTATGATCAAATCCCATGATCATAGTTTTAAATAAATAAGAATATCGGTATGTCATGAGGGGCATAATGACAATTTCTAACACGACATGCATGCTTGATCATGACCATAGTATTCAGCTACAATCCTTGATTCTAACTTATAGACACGTATAGTATATAATGAAGACCTAGACACTAATATCTATATATATATATATATATATATATATATATTAATGAAAATTAAACCTTCACGTAATTAATATTCTTGACATAATCTTGTGGCAATGAGCACAAGATGCTGAGAGGAGGACGTACCAATATCCCATCTACAAAGCGTAGCAAAATGCTCTGCTGTAGGCCATATGCTGCAAGATCCAGTTCGCTAACGTGACCCATGAATAACTGTGTCACAACTATCATTCCAAATGAACTCACTCGCGCCACCATTCCAGGAAATGCAATCTTCCATAGCTTCTTGGACTCATTCCAAACCCTATTCTTCAAGCCAGCGCTGTCAAGTTCTTCCGGCGAAACAAGCCTCTCTTCCATTGAATTGTCCATGATCCTGTAAGAAAGAATTCTAAAATAGTTGACTTTTCAAGCTTTTTGTTGAATATAAACCTTACATTGGACACATTTGTAATTGAGATTTGACCATTCATCATGACGACGTGAATCTTCATGTCAAGTCAGTTGCCACAACATTTACTCAAAACTGAAAAATTATGGATGTATTTATTATTTTTACAGATAAATTATGGATGTATTTATTTTAAAAAATAAAATATATTATATTTAATTTATTTAAGATTTTGATTGAAGTGGACATTAATTGTTTTCTTAATATTTTAATAACAAATCACCAAACTAATTCTGAATGTGAATAGGAGCTCTCATTTAGCTTTTTTTATTCATATATTACCTCTTAAGAGCCTATAGTTAACGTAAACAATTTATATTTATATGTTGAAGGTTGCAATGGGACTATTCTTAATTAAAAAAAAAATAGAGTTTCCATTATTTTCTCTATCTTTTATTTCTCCAATCATATTCCTATTTCCCTAAAAGAAAAAGTGTAGGAACTTTATATAGGACGAATGAAATTAACATTTTCGAATTAAGAGATTGAGATGTATATTGAGTAAATTAAACTAAAACGATATCGTTTTGCTCCACCTCCTAGCTATAAGAAAACGACATCATTTATTGGAGGATTATTATTCATTTTAAACAGTGAAAAACCTACTCCATTTTATTTCTTATAATAAAAACTATGAGCATGAAGTAAATCTTTGGAACGCGGTAGAATGAGAAAAGCACAAAGTTATGGTGAGCGATAAAATCGAAAATGGAGACTTCCATGAAGATTAGGTACAACAACAAAGGAAGTGATTGAATAAGAACATGTTGCCTTCATTTTAACATGGATTTGTAAGTTTATGGCATATACACACGATTGATCATTTTCGGTTTGGTTTAATTTTTATCTATAAAAATAATTAAATTGAAATTATGATGAAAATACTAAAATCGGTTTAAACTGACCGGTTTCAGTTGGGTTTTTTATGTAAAAAACCAAAAAAATTGTTTTTGGTTCTTTTAGACTTTTTGTTTTTACTTTAATCAAGACTTTTCCTTCTTCCATTTCATCAAAATAAAATCAAACCAAAAAATTTGAAGCGAACCAGAAGAATATAAAACTTTTTTAAAATATATTTTTTCTAATTTGAACTGATTATGTTCAGTTTTAGTTTACCGGTTTTAGCTTTAAAAAACCAAAACTGAACCGAACCAGAAGTTTTAAAAATAATAAGTTTAATCATTTTTTTTAATGATTTGGTTTTTTCAGTTAATTTTTTGTAGTTTACTTGGTTTGTCAATTTTTTTTGCTCACTTCTAATATACACAAGTGCAAAAGCCCCACCAAGCCATATTTAAAATTCGTTGTTTTGCTAGTTAAATGGTAGTAGAAATCACAACAAGAACTAAATTATATGGTTTTTTTTTTCTATTGTAAAAAAAAAAAAAAAAAAACTCAATTTCCTAACAGAACGAAGAGATTCTTTGATGTTTAAGTTAGTACTTGAGGGAGAAGATATTGTATAGAAAATAAAAATGAGAGCATGCCATGTGATGTGGGTATTTGGGTGTATCTAGCAGCTTCATATGGATCTAGAGAGTCATTTTACATTATGTGAGAGAAGAGTTTATGACTCCTTGCTGTAAAGAGTTTATCTTTCAAGATAGTCCTTCCCTGCTTGTGTGATTAGGTATATTTACACATTTAGCTTAGACTTTTTTTAATGGAGGAATTGTGTTATTGACCGATGCCGGTAATCAGCTGGCGTGTCATGTCTCTATGATGTGGTATATTTATTTCTATTGGTGTTTACGGGAGTTGGTAGCTATTGTAGAAACACAGCCATTAGTGATGGAAAATTGTGCTGGTTTGCCAGAAAAATTATACATGATAGATAGAAAATATTACGTGTTCTACACTTTAAAAAATTTAAACCCAGGAAAATAAATAAATGTGATAAAAAGATAATTGTAGTTATCACCTTAAGTCATGCTAAATAAATAACTTATTTATTTATTGATTAAAAGATTTGATTCATCCATATCTAGGCTGGTCTTCTGACGTTTCTGGTCATCAAGTTGAAAGAATATCGATGGATCTAGTAAATATCTCCCATATTAATTAATTATACTACCGGCCCATCAACTTCATTTGATCATTAAACTACTTGTTTTTGTTTAAAATACTTGTTCTTACAAAGAACTTATTAGCTAGAGGACATAAGATGGCTGGCATAAAAGTATAAAAAGTGCATAGAGGTCGCAAGTGAGGGAAGCATCATAATGATTGTCAGATTTTATGGCTAGAGATTATTTTTATTTGTTGACTTTGACTGAAAGACCACATTTGTATTAAAGCGATAAAATAAGAAAGGAAAAGCAGAATAAGAAGATGACATAAATATATAAAATCATGGAAAGGGAAAGAGAGAGGAGAGGTAGCGTCGAAACAATGAGAGTAATTAAGCATGCTCTCTTTATAACATGCATGTGCTTATTACCTTATGAGTTAAACAGCAGATCGAAGCTCCGCAGTTCAGCCTTCGATCATCGCCGACTCGAGGAATAGTTGAGTGCGTGGTTATAAACAAGGCAGCAGCAGCAGCAGCAACTGGCAGAAGTGACTTTTGGACGGGAGTCAGATCAAGTGGTATATGTCTAAAGAAACTACTGGGGCTAGACCGAAGAAATCATACGGGCTTTTGTTTTCTTAGAGAGAGACACGCGTGATGTGGGGTTGAGAGAGCACAAAAGGAAAGCGTAGTAGCTGCTGCTGCATGCATCTTGACTGGTAGCTAGATGCAACTTATTAGGGTTTATTATTTTTATTATTATTATTCAAAATTTCAAACTGGTAGCTGCGAACGATTAGCTGAACACGTTTAGTGTACTCTCCACAGCATAATAAGCTCAAAAAAGTCAAGCAATTTACTCTTGTGAATAACTTGTAAATCATAAACTAAGGACATTTAGCCAAATATAGTATACGTGTATGGTTAGTAATTACTATAAGAAGTAGCATCGGCTTAATCCAACTAAGATAAGGACTTATCGTCCTCCTTCAATGGATTGAAAAAGGGTCATCATCAGTTCAGCATGATGCTGCTAAGGCTCGTAATCGTCGTAAGGAAGAAACGGGTTTGGCCTATAAGAATTGAAAAAATAATATCTATCTATATCTATATATAGCATTCCCCACTATAAAATTGACATTTAAACAATTTAATATATACTATAAAAAAAAATTAACATTAAAATAATTAAAAAACAACAAAAGTAAAGATAACGTAAAAGTAAATGATTAAAATAATTAAAATAATTTTAGAACTTATTGTTTTTCTCTCTCTCATATACAGTCCATTCTATACAAACAATACTGTTTACTGTATCTCCCTTGCTTCTGGCTTTCTTCTCTAAGACTGCAACTCGAGCTCGGCAATCACTCTCTGAAAGTAGCTTTTTTCTTGAGGATTAAAATCCTTGATATTTGGTTTAGTTTTGATTTTCATACAAATAGCTGTTATTTGTGAGGTCAAAAATTAAATCTTGTAGATACTGTAAATTGTTTTCATCATACAAGCTAGACGATTTCATCCTCGTTCTCTCACATCTCCAACGTACAATAATTCTGGTATTTCAGAGTTTATGGGGACATTAAAGACTCTAGGAGAAGTTAATCTACTTATCTACAAGATTAATTAATTCTTAAGCTAATGGTGATGATATTTTTAGGGTTTTATTCTATTTTGACAAGTTATTGTGATTATCTTGATGAAGAAGATGATATTCCACGGTTAGTACCATAACTTCACTAAAATGGAGGTCATTCTTCACAACAAGCTTCCAAGTATTCTCAAAAGGGTAATCAACCACCAATTCTCCTCCCCATTTCTTACTTCTTATATGATGATGCTTACAAAAACTACCATGATTATTTCTACAAGTATGAGGTACTTGAGAAAAAATATGATGTTTTTCGTTGACTAGAATTAAAAATATTTATAGAGATGTTAATTGAAATAACAACTTGGCTTGAAAATTGTGAAGTATGTGAAGAGATTCATCCTACAATGGTTCATCAATCTTTCTTTCATAAAGTTCATATGCAAAGGTTGTTTAATTTAATTAGAAGTAAGGTTCATAAGAAAGATATAATATTGAATATAAAGTTTATAATCAATTCTTTTAGCCTGTCTCCCCTCTACAAACTTGTTTTTTTAGCCACAATGCTAGTGAAAATGATCAAAAAAATTGCCCTTGGTGACTTTTGTATTGGTTATTGTTTGGATTAGTTAGCAATTATAATCATTAATAGGGAGGACATTATACTAATGTTGATTGATTTTTATAGATTATGAGTTGTTCGAATTCAAATCATGCATAATTCTTAGACCAAAGGCCACTATCTCTATTTCTAAGTAAGCCTTTAGTATAGAAATGTATAGACAAGAATATTTTAGAAGAAAAAAAAAGGCATTCCATTTATAGAAGCACTAAAAAGGAATCTAACTCTAATCATGATCAACTTGACATTTGCTACTTTACTTAATTTTTTATCCATTTTTATGTTAAAAAAACACCTATGTCTAGAAGCGCCAAGATGGGTGTAAACATCTAGATGAATTTTAAAACAATTATAAAAAAATTAACCCAAAGATAAAATATAAACTAAACACCTTAAAACCTTAGCTCACCATGTTTATTATGTTAGATATTGTAACAACAGGAAACTATTATGATTTCAATTGTGAACTAAGATGAGAGGAACTAGTTTTTTCTAATAATGGACCGAGGAACTAGTTTCTTGATAATTGGGAAAGGAACAGCTTTCCAGTAATGAGACTAGTATTAAATAAAAGGGTGAGGGATTAGATATTCAATAGACGTTTGATTCCCTTCAAAAGGTAAGATCATGCCTAGAAAAGGGTTAATAGTCCTAGGTAAAGCTAACCCAAGGTTTAAGTTAAATTAGAAGGCATTTGAGAGATTCTTACTAAAAAGGAATTAATTGAAATACAAGATATAATAGAATTATTTTATTAAGGTTATATTCTTACTTTATTAATTTATGAAGTAACTTGATTTTATTATGCAATAACCAATTCCAAGTACCTCGTGTCAATGAGTGGAATGGTAGGCTTTCAGAAATACTTTTGCTATGACTAAATTAATATGTAATTAGTATTCTTTTTTGTATTGTAACTTGGGCATGTACTTGATATTAAACTAAGAACATTAATAAACAAAGACACATGGACATCTTGTTTTCACTAATTCACTTATACTCCTTATAATTACATATATTTATAGTGCATATTGCATTTACATCACTTGCTTTTTAAAAGACTTTAGTATAATATTTTAATTATTATGGTTCAGGCTAAATTGTTTTGATCATTTGGCTCACTAGATGGAAACAACACAATAACATTTATATTCCATTCCAATTCATCTATCTTTTTTCATAAATGATATTTATTCACAAGGCACTTACATATTGTTTAGAGTTGTCATTATAGCAATCAAATCTAGCTCCTTTTCTTCTTCTTATTTGTCCTTCATTATTTCAAATTTAAATTAATATCATGAGCTATATTCAAACTTTAAAAATCTTATATAAAAATATTTTTTTACTACATATTTTATCCTTTTTCATCTTACAATTTTATATGGCCTAAAATTATTATTTTAAAATATGCTTAAGTAAATGATTATACGAGGGACCCAATTTTTCTAATAAGCCAAACCTAACTTATGATATAAAAATTGAAAAATGCAAGATTACAAAAATATTAATAAAAAATACATTTTTGAAATGATTTGGCCAATATTCAATCAGTTTTTAATTTTCAATCATTTTTTTATCATTTTTATGATAACAAACATTTTAAATTTATAAAAAGAAAAAAAATCAATTATAAAGAAATGAGTAAAATTCTTATTAGTGAGCGTAATGTAGTTGTTGAAGGGGTAAGGACTAATTTGAATTTTAAAAACCCCACACCCTTTATATAGGGATTGATGGATCAATAGAAGAGAATCAATATTGTTTGGTTATTCCATTGGATCACAAGTTAGTCTAACAATTAAAAAATAAAAAAATAAAAATATATGAGTGGTAAATACAAGAATGAAGGTTGTGGAAAGTTAGAGAATAGAAAAGGATAGGAGCTTTTAGTGCTAGTATAAATAAGATTAAGTGTGAACAATAAAAGGGAAAAAATAAAATAAAAGGATTAAAAAGTGTAAGAGCCATCATTTTCCCCCTACTATTCATCCCCTCACTTCCTTATCTTTCCCATAAAAACTTTGACCACACATATTTGTTCCTCTATTTCTCCTACCATTAATATCAACATTAATAAATCGTTGGTCACTCACATTTTCTTATGACCATTATCATTAATATCAACATATGTAATCTCTGTTCCACCACCAATTATTTTTTTATGTCCACCAGCTAACATCTAGCATAAAAGAAAAAAGAAAGGAAAAGCCAACAATAATAACCTCTTTTTTTCCCAAGTCACCCATGAATTTCTAGCAATTGACAAACTACTTGACCCTTATGACACTTGGACACTAGCCCTCCTTTTTGGACTTGTTACTTGAGAAGATAAGAGCAAAAAAAAGAAAAAGGAATAACATAAAGAGAAATAGAAGATTGAATCTTTTCTCTCTATAAGTATCAGTTAGTTGTACTATTGATAACAAAGAGGAGGATGAAAGTTAAATTACCGTGTGGAGGTTATAATGTTCCTCTAGTCTTTATGGTGAGTGGGGAAACACAACAACAACTTTGGTGCTTTTCTCATGCAACCAAAACTTGTGCCACCATAGTTCAACTAATTTCTAATAGATCTTTCAATCAAGGTTGTCAATTCTGTTTTAATTGACATTTTGTTTTTTCTATTAGTACAGAATATTTCAGTTTTGAAGCGTTTCAACTTGCCATTTTGAGGTTGTATTGTTCATAATTAATTAATTAATTAATTAATTATATATATATATATATATATATAATTATTTTAACACATTTCTAAATAAAAAATACTTTATAAAAAAACCTCAAGTACACTCTCAAGTATCATTGTTACACATGACTTGTACTCTTCAAGACCATTATAAATTCCCTTGAAGTGTAATCAATTAAAATTAAAATCCGACAGTAGTTGAGAAATTCACTTTTTCTATTTTTCCACATGTTTTTCTTCACATTTAGTTTTAATAATTTATGAAAAGATAAACTCATGACCAATAAATTGGGGAAATAAGAAATCCACGTGTCATAAATCTAATTCATTTCTTCACTGGCAAGCATCTCTCCCAATGGTGGATTTTCAACAATGAACAACATTAAAAAAGATCCCATCATTTATAGCTTAGCATATAAACCCCATCACACCTTAGAGGGTCATGTAGTTAACACAACATAGACATTTGCTTGCATTAGCATAGTTCTGCTAAGAAGCAAAGAGACAAAAAGTGGTCGAAGCCCAAGAATGCAAGTTTATTTCCAAAAAACAAATGAAGAACCGATCAGGCCTAAGGGTGTTGTCGTGGGAAGATCATGTGGGGATTTTTGTGTTGAGGGAAAATGAATTAGGGAGGGTAGGGGGTTAATTTATTTATTTATTAATTTTTCGTTTAGGAAACGATTCTGGCACGTTTCAACTCGTATTTGGCCAAAAAATTCAGAATGGATCAAAATTTATACCGAAGTAAAAATGATGTTGTTTTGTCTCATTTTTTAGTCAGTATAAAATGTTAGGGCCATTTGACCAAAACAAAACGAATCTACAACCATGCTTTCAATTGTTGAGAGGTTGATTTCAAAACCCTAATCAAATTTTTGAACATTTTAAATGTTGTTAAATTTTATGATGTTGATTAGTTTATAAATAACAATCTTTAATTTTATGTCAATGATTAGTATAATTTGATGTGGTAGATATTGCCTTGAAATGGTTACATTGAGTTCAACTTAAAAGCTGTAATGATATTTGTAATTTTTTATTTATGTGTCATTATTGATATTTTTGCCTTGTGATAAATGGTTGTGTTACATGTTTTTGAATTTATTATCAAATATTGATATAGAATAATTAAAAAAATAAAATAAAAATTATGAGGTTAAAAAAAAATCATTTCACTTGAAAAAAAAAACCATAACATAAAAGAAAGAACAAATAAAAAAATAAAATAAATAATATAACAGAAATAAAAATTATTAAATGGGAAAAAAATCATTTGACTTGAAAATTTATAAAATAGACCGCACCACGTTGCGGGCTAAGCAAACAATTTCTATAATTGTTGAGATTAAAGAAATTAATAGGATTTTCTAGTCAAAAATTAAAATATAATATCTATAAATGTAAAATTTAATGTAACAACACAAATCACCACGTCCTATTATAAAAATAGTAACATCAAAGTCTTAACGTGTAAAATTATCATTGCTATTACTGTCAAAATAATAAAAATTATCAGATTATCTCGAGAGAGAAACAACTGAAAAACAATAACAAAAGAGTAAGTAAGAAAAATAATTAAAATTCTTATTTTTATTCTTATTCTTATCCTTATTATTGTGTTAACAATGAAAAAAAATAAAATAAATGAAAGGCTAAAAAAATCATAATAACTTTAACAAAAGATGAAACAAAAAAATAAAATAAAAATTATGAGGTAAAAAAAATCATTTCACTTGAAAAAAAAATAACATAAAAAAAAGAACAAATAAAAAAAATGATAAAACATAAATAAAAATTATTAAATGGGAAAAAAAATTATTTTACTTGAAAATTAAAAAATGGACCGCACCACGTTGCGGGCTGAGCAAATAATTTTATAATTGTTGGGATTAAAGAAATTAATAGGATTTCTAGTAAAAAATTAAAATATAATATCTATATATAAAAAATTTAATGTAACAAAATAGATCACCACATCCTATTATAAAAATAGCAACATCGAAATCTTAACATGTAAAATTATCATTGCTATTATTATCAAAATAATAAAAATTACCAATTATCCCAAGAGAAAAAAAAATGAAAAACATTAATAAAAGAGTAAGTAAGAAAACTAATTGAAATTATTATTATTGTTGGTGTTGTTGTTGTGTTAATAATTCAAAAAAAAATGAAAGACAAAAACAATCCTAATAACTTTAGCAAAAGATAAAATAAAAATTATGAGGTAAAAAAAATTCATCTAACTTGAAAATAATAATGAAAAAATCAATAAAAAAAATAAAAAAAAGAACAAAGAGAGAAACAAATAAAGAAATATGAATTTTTAAATGATCATATATACAAAATAAAATTTAAAAGCTAATTGTTTTGAAAAAAATATCACCTCAACAAATAAGAAAACAACAAAAATTAAAAATAAAAAACAAGAGCACACTTATATATACATGGACAAAAGTAGAGATTATTCAAGAAATATAAAAAAATAAAGGGAATAAAATAAAAAAAAAATTAAAATTAGAAGGGCTAAAATGAAAATTAAATATCAAGGAATCAAATCAAAAATTAAAAGTATCAGGACCGAAATGAAAATTAAATATATTATCAATTTCAATCAAATGACAAAATTGAAAAAATAGAAACTTTTGTACCGAATTTATTGAGTTATTTAAACCCAATCCAAAAATTAAAAGGAGGACTGAAGTGAAACATTAACATTTAATTGATTGCAATCGAAGGACCCAATCGAACTAAATCAAAACTTATATACCAGAAATCAGGACCATACACGAAATTAAAAGTGCAGGGACTAAAATGAAAAAGGCGAAAACCCAGGAGACTCTTCTGCACTTGTACATGCAGGAGAGAGAGAAACGTGACCAGTGTTTTTAACCGGCTTCCGCCGCGTCCACGACCATCTTTTGGTGAAACGCACCGCAGCAGGAGGAAGACCAAGAGGAGGCACATCGACAAAGACACCTGTAGCTCATCTCCAGTCACCGTCTGACACCGCATGCGCCACCTAAACAGGGCATAAAGCGGAAAACCATCGGTCGCGTGCTCCGCGCGCGCTGATAGTTACCGAAAGAAATAATAAAAAATATAAGGTTAATTACTGGTTTGCCCTTGTGCCTAAGTCACCATTTTTGTCCTATTTGAGGTTATAATCGTATTTAGCCAATTTTGAAAAGAAAAAAAACAGAAGGCCGGTGGGCCGGACTGGACCGGTCCGGTCCGAAATGAGTAATGACCTCGGAACCCCTCATTCTGGCGGTGTTTTTTGTCATTTTCAGGGGACAAATTCATTAATACACTGTTCATAAAAGAAAAAAAACGGCACACGTACATACACAAAGCACCGGAGCAAATATCTATTCCACAGTAAAAACACTAACAAGCTACGGAACGGGCTTATGTGTTTTAGTTACATAGGATAATTAGTTTATAAAGTTCTTGTTCATTATTTGGAGAGATTCCAAGTGAGTTTTCCGGATATTGTAGAGATTCTAATTTATGTGTCACCAATCATCCTTTATTATTCATTATTCTTCTATAATATCATACCAGACTGTGTTTTGTTCTTTTCAATGATTTGAGCATATGCAAAAATAACAGGACAAATATGTGGTAAGTATATGGTAAGAGTTTGGAATTAAAGGTTTGTTTTTCTTATGGTTTTAAGTTTGAGCTATATGGATGTTAATATGATAGTCACTAGAAGCATATATGATGATTGATTTCAGGACATATAAAATTAGTGGAGATACATCTAAACTAACTTGAATATCCATGTTAATAAGAAAAATATCGATAAGCATGACAAATATGGAAGCAAAGCACAGAAAAGCTGTGCCCTGAGAACCAAAAAAGGAAGAGGGGTAAATCACAAATCAAAATGATTACAAGCCTAAAGCACATGAGCCAGCCGAGAGCACGGATCAATTGCGCAACGTAATTATTCTCGCAGAGAGGAAAGGAAAACCACATTTGTCGAAGTACAAAAGGCATTTGGAGTCGATGTATGCGACAAAGAAGGAAATGGCATCAGCAGAATTTCACCATTTAATCTGGTCTAAGGACTCGGAAGCTTTTTTCCCGTCTCAAAATCTGGTGTGAACACGCGACAAGTAGTGTCCATTACTGCTCAAGCAGCATTGGAGCTTTCACCAGATCCCGTTGTTTATTCAATAAAAAATCGAGCAAGACGCTCTGATGCCTTGTTTACCTGCATTACACGAATCAAATGTTGTTCATAGTGATATAGCAGTGAGTTGACTATGATTTTTAGAGTATTCTGACATAATAATCTCATCAAGACATCTTTTCAAACCTGTTCATTCCAATCAATCTTCCATGTAAGGTAGGATAGCAGAAGTGTTTGGACTACAACTCCACTCAACAATCCAATCCACAAACCCTGTACGTTCAGACAAGAAACTGTTGGTAAATAAAAAGTCAACTAAATTGGAGTTACCAGAAACGCCATGGTTGCTTAAAGCCAGCACATATCTTATGATATCTTGACAACATAGTTCTTACATACCGTGACCTGAAGATGCGCTACATATCCAAGCAGAACTCCTACCGGCACCCCAATAGCATAATAGCTCCCCAAGTTGACGAAGGCAACAGTACTCTGCACACCAGCACCTACAGCTACACCTGGAGAAGGAATTTTAACGGTTAACATTTGCATTACCAGATGTGCGCGTGCCCTGCACTTATATATATATATATATATGGGAGACGTGATTTCGTCACTGTAAGTGATCGATCGTATAATAGCATAGAATATATTCTAAGATACTTGGAATCTTGGAATTAAAGCTATGCAAAAAAGGGACAGGAAAACGTTCATTGTATTTGCATATAATATTAGAATTAGGATGAAAAACTTGCCT
This sequence comes from Salix dunnii, assembly GCA_015731905.1. NCBI lineage: Eukaryota > Viridiplantae > Streptophyta > Magnoliopsida > Malpighiales > Salicaceae > Salix > Salix dunnii. The sequence continues at coordinate 5,445,533 of CM027671.1, forward strand.
GAGAGCACTGGATAAACACTGTTCAGCAACATTGAGAATGCTAGCAGAACATGAAGACTGGACACGGATTCTGCTACTTCCTCACTGCTCGTAAACAGGTATGAAATTTCTCGACTAAAGACCAAGCACAGAATCCAGAAGATAACTCCAATGATTATCGAAGTACCAAGGGCAACCTTGATAGAAAATTTTGCAGCTTTGGCATTTCCGCTTCCCAATTCATTTGATATGCGCACGCTGCACGAAATGCACATACATGGCATTTAATAGAGATCACTGCTTCAGAAACAGAGATACAGAGAGACAACGAAACTGAGTAGTATCATTAATGGTTGAAGCAATACCATGAAGAACCTAAGAACCCAAGGCAGATCATGAATTCCCATGCATTGATGTTGAGGCTGCAACAAGGAATTAGCATAAATCATCTTCTTTTAAACAGTTAGGACTCATAGTGCCGAGCAACCGTATAGAAATTTGCATAACAAATTCTTACCAGATGGAAAAGGCAGATATTGCAATAGTTGCATTCTTCATATATCCAGCTAACAATACAAGAATGGAGGAATACCATAATTCTAAGCTGTAAGATTATAGCGAACACAATTAGAAAGCAAGTGGTGGCTATCAAAGTAAAAGCGCCCATAAAACAGGGCAAGGATAAGTCCGTGATCATGATCAAACACTTGGTTCGATTTATTCTGTGCTTAACATCTTTAAGTAATCAAGTATTTTGTGCATAAATACAATCAGCCAAGTTAAATTCCCATTCGAGAAATGGAGTAAAAAGTCTAAATTGTCAAAATGGGAACTTACCAAATCATGATTCCGGAGGATAATGAGAGCTTTACTAGAGGAAACATATCAGCAAATGCAGCTTTAGTAAAGCCTTTCCATGTATTGGGACACCAACCTCCAAAGATGTACACAAACTCTCCAATAAGCAGCAAGAAGGATGATATGATGAACGCACTCATGGCACCAGCAAGTCCTAAACCAAGTTTGATCACAAATAACCAGGACAAAAACACATGAACCACAAAGGAGCAAGCAGAGAACCACCCGACAATCTTGTTTTTTTGTTGTGCTTGCAAGTACATTTGGATGGTCAAGCTAAAGACAAAATAGTAGAGGATGGGAATGAACCAAAGGGAGATTTTTCCAGCTTCTATTGCTATATCCTCCTCTTGCCCAATTAGTCTTAATAGCGGTGTTGTAAAAATGAAGAGGGGTAGCAAGATGGTTGCAGTGACACCATCAATGATCCATGATCTCTGCAAGTAAACTCCCATCATGTGGTGGTGTCCAGCTCCATATGCTTGCCCGCATAAGGTCTCGGTCGCGCTTGACATGCCAATCTGCCACGAGAAAGGAAAAGCTTCGGTAAGTAAACTATTGCCTTTACCTTGTGTATATTTAATTGGAAGATCAAACAGGTGGCAAGACATGTAAAATAGGAAGCAGAAATCGACTGGTTCCTCAATTCCATGGCTGTAAAGGGGCCATAACCTCTCTCTCTCTCTCTGTTATATTATTAAGTGAGTCAATGCTAATCTTGGTGAGCATAAAATGTTAAGAGGATACGTACCAATATGCCATTTACAAACCGTAGCAAAATGCTCTGCTGTAGGCCATACGCTGCGAGATCCAATTCGCTAATGTGCCCCAAGAACAACTGTGTCACCACAATCATCCCAAATGAAGTCACTCGTGCTATCATTCCAGGAAACGCAATCTTCCATAGCTTCTTGGACTCATTCCAGACCCTCTTCTTCAGGTCGGACCCGTCAAGTTCCCCCAACAAAGGAAGCCTCTCTTCCTTTGAATTATCCATGATTCTGCGAGAAAGAATGCTAAACTTGTTGGTTTTTTTAAGTTTTGTTTGTTGAATATAAAAATCTACGTTGGACACCTTTGTGATTTCTCCAAGATTCATGCAATGCTGATTGTAGTAAACATGAGCATGCCTTTTCAATAAGCAAGTTCTACTATCAGAAGAATGAATCAAGCTAGTCGGTCACGAGCTTATATCCCACATTGCTTGCCTCATATATACTTGTAGGGCATGTGCTGGAATGCTGAGCAGTGTGCTTTTAACTCCCCAAGGTCTTAACTATCACCGTTAGATTTTTACGGATCAATGGCTCCATGTATTTAAGAAACCAGCAACGTCTTCATGACAAGTAAAGGGTTATATTGAATAGGAGTTGCCTCTCAGCTACCAACCAGTCTCCTTCCGTGGATATTTTATATTTAAATATTTATAAATAGCAGTTGACCTATGGAAAGTATAGTGGTTGTTAGGCAGCGGGGTGATTTTCAGAGAGCGGAACGGTGGTTGAGATTACTGACCAACAAAGAACAAGAACTACAGGAAAGAATAGTTTTGTAAGAAATAAAAACATGTGAAATTTTAACTGTACTCTCCAACAGTAAGTCATAACTAATAAGATGTGAAACTTGAGGGGCCATGAAACCCATTTCCCCCTAACAAAAAACCAGACCGATAAAGGGCCTGCTCGTTTATGAGCCATCGTCTCGTATGAATGGGATGGAATGGTTGGGGAAGAGCAGAGAAAGAACATTAAATGTTAAACAAATAAATGAGAGCAGGAAAGGGAGAGAAGAACGGTAGCGTATAGGACCAATGAAATGAAGCAATATTGACTCACTTATAGCTTGAAAGCGTACCTTTCAGGTATTCTCCAGGACTGAAACCGATGGAAGTTTGCTTCGACGCTCGACCAATGTCCTCCTCGCGGAGAAGGAGGGAGGGAGAACTTATATATATACTTGCTAGCAAGGCAGTAAATAGCCAGGCACGTATTGACACTACAAACGTGAACTAATTATTTTTGCAGGCAGTCATTTACAGGGAAAACAAACTGCTTGGTAGGAAAACTGTGCATTGATGGAAGACTGTGGACCATTCAAAGCATCGACGGACAAATCACTCTTTGCTGCCGTCTATTAAGTATTAACATGAAACGGCACGTTGACAATTAAAAAAGAAGCATCTCCTTTCTCGACATATATCCGGAATCAGTCAGTATTTCTTATATGAAATATTACACTCAACAAACGATAAGATGGTTCTGTTCTTCACGTGTACCAAGACATGTATAGTTTTATATTTAAACAGTGGTATCGTTTGTTTTCATACGAATTTATCAAAATTATATCAATCTTTTAAAACATAATATAATTATTAAATTATTTAAAAAAAAACAATATTGGTCTATTTCTTTGTATTTTCAATGTAAATATTATTTTAATATATTTCTAAATAAAAAAAATATCTTAAAAAACAACATCAATTACCATTAAGTTGTGCATTAAGCTCTTTGTGGTAATTATTTTAAAGCCCCCTTCACATTAAGAGATCGTTGCTTGTATTTAATATTTAATTGAATATGTAATGTGTGTCTGCGTTATTCTTCCAAGTTCCTGCTGACGAGATAATCGGCAAGTGGGAAACCCGAGACGGCTGGAAAACGTCTCAGCCCGTGAGGAAGCTACTGCACGTACACATATTGTAATAAAAGCTGATGGGACACTCCGCACATGTCAAGATCTGGTGGCGTATTTGGCTAGCTTTTTGCCACGCATGACCAGCTGTTTCGGAACACGCGCCGAACGAAGGATTATTTAAGAATAAATTACGGGGTGCTTGAGAATGTGGTTGTGATTAGTTTTTAAAATGTTTTTTATTTAAAAATATAATTAAATAATATTTTTTTTTATTTTTTAAAAATTATTTTTAACATCAGCACATCAAAATAATTTAAAAAAATAAAAAAATATTTAAAATAAAAAAAATTAGTCAAACACTAGTTGTACCATAAAGACAAACAGTCGCTATGAATTTACAAATATTTTCCTTGAACTTTCCTTGAATTATCTTCAAATATCTCACAAATCTTGTGGCTATGAATTTACATGTTTGAATTTTATTTGGTTCCTCCTCTAGATTGGATATTCAATCAATATCTTTCTAATAAGAGGTTGATTTCTATCTTAATCATTTTATTCTCATTCTATTTTCTTTAAACTTTCTTCCATTTAACATTCTATTTTAGATTTCCTTGGAATTTTCTCAATAATCAATTCTTATAGTTTAATTATAAGCTTTTATAACTTACTACTACATGAGAATTAAAAATTTGTTCATTTTATAATTAATTATCGGTTGAATTTTACCCCTTTTAAAACTACTTGTATGGTGTTACATTTCTTTTATTATATAATAATCATAGTATTATTAAATATTAACTTGAACCCTTAAATCTTAACCCTAATTTAAACACCAATCAATTAACTTGAACCCTTAAATCCAAAATATAAAATCCACATCCTTAGCCCTCAAAATCTAACTCTAAATTAGAAGTATTTCACCTATAAATGCTTACAACAATGTTATTATTTCAATTATACTCAACCATGTTGTTATCATTCACATGTTAATAGTTTTATTAGTGGAAATCTAAACAATAATTAAAATATACTTCCAATGCTAGCAAATATTAATAATAAGCTAAAACATGTTGAGAAATTATTGTTGCTATTCACACATTTTACTGTAAATTATCTTGCCTCTCTTCTTTTTTTTGGCTATTTTTATTTTTTTATTATGTTTTTTTTCTATATTTTTTTTTTTTTTACATTTCTTGCTTCTGTTTTTTTATGCCACTGGTTTGATGGACAATTTTCGGTTCAGTTTACTTGGAGCCCCAGCCAGAAACCTCGACATATAAGCACATGGACGGAAAACGGCAGCAGAAGCTTTTGTTGAGACGGTGGCCATTCGTTTTCTTCTTTCTTTCTTTCTTTCTTTGCTGTTTGATTCTCCCCTCTTTCTACCTGAGCTCCGGCGAAGACAGAGGAGGGTCTTGATTAGTTTTGTAAGCTAAAACATGACTTTATATCTCATCTTCATTTCAGATGTTCTTGATGTAATCGATTAGCTAATAAACATCAACACATGGTGGGAAAAAAATAATTAGAAAAAAAAAAGATTAAAGAAATGCGATACCTTGGGGCTTACAATATGGTGGATCTTCAAAGAGTGACAGGGAGAGTTGCTTATGAGCAACCCCAATGTCAAACAAAATAAGTCCTGATCTTGGATCATCAACTGTGATTGTTGAAAATAATCTGTGATACGAACAGTTACTGTTCAGATTATTGTCAGGAATTTGGTTCCTGACGTGAAAAACAAGCACTATTCAAATCAGTGTTTTAAAGTTGCTCTTTTTCCTGAAAATTCCCAGAAAATCAAAACACTTAAAGAACAAGTATCTTTAATGCAAGATACACAGAACAAAGAGCAGAATTGCATAGGTTACTGCCATCCCTTAGGTTTTATTTATAGAAGAAAATTGAATACAGGAATTGTAATTCCACTCCAATACAATCTCTTCAGCTAAACTGGAAATATAAAAACTTCTTAAATAGGAAAAATAAAACTAACTCGATATGATCAAAACACTTTGATCTTTATTGACTTAAACACAACTACTTAATTAAAACGAGATAAAAAAACATAATAAAGAAAATCTTGATGGTGCTCTATTCTTCACGGTTTTGTCACTTCTTCTTTAGTGTGCATTCTTGGAATTAGCTGCATTTGATCTTCAAACTTCAACACTCCTCCTTGATTCAAGACTGCACATTCCCACCATCTCCCTCAGTTCTTCAAACCTCTCTTTAGCTAAGGACTTAATGAATAAATCAGCTAATTGCTCCTTAGAACAGCAATACTTCATCTCCAGCTCACCTTCTTGTTGAAACTGGCGAATTGCATGAAATTTGATCTTCATGTGTTTGGTTCTATCATGAAAGACTGAGTTCTTAGAAATTGCAATGGCTGACATGTTATCACAAAATAACCCAGTAGGTTCTAGTTGATTGAAATTCAAATCTCCCATCATCTTTCTCAGCAATACAAGCTGCTTTGTAGCTACATAAGCTGCAATGTACTCGGCTTCAGCTGTAGAGTGTGCCACAACACTTTGCTTCTTTGAATTCTAGCAAAAAACACTACCTCCCATTGTAAAACAATAGCCCGAGGTGCTCATCATGTCTTCATCACTCCCAGCCCAATCACTGTCACAGAATCCCACTAACTTGACAGTGCTTACTCTGTTAAAGAACACGCCAAATTCCAGTGTTCCTTTCAAATAACGCAAGATTCTTTTGGCTGCTACATAATGGATTTGGCTTGGATTTTGCATGAACCTTGAAAGATAATTGACTGCAAACACTATGTCAGGATGTGTTGCAGTCAAATACAACAAGCTACCAATCAAACTTCTGAAAATCCTTCCATCAGCGCTGGGGGCACCATCGAATTTTGATAACTTCAATCCCACCACCATAGGTGTGCTTACTGGTTTGCAATTTTCCATTGCAAATTTGTTCAGCAATTTTATAGTGAAGTTCCTCTGACATACAAAATATCCTAACTTAGATTGTGTAATTTCAATTCCCAGAAAATACATCAACAACCCAAGCTCATTCATCTCAAATTTGTTCTTCATATTATCCTTAAATTCTTCCACTAGCTGCTCCTTATCTCCAGTAATCAACAAATCGTCCACATATACTGATACAATCAGGATGTGTTCTTTAGATTTTTTCACATACAAGGTAGCTTCATTCAAGCTTTTCTCAAACCCTAAACTTAGTAAAAAATCATCTAACCGACTGTACCAAGCTCTAGGGGCTTGTTTCAGTCCATACAAAGCCTTTTTAAGAAGATACACTTTGTTAGCAGTGTTCTCTTTTTCAAACCCCTCAGGTTGTTCAACATAAATCTCTTCATCAAGTGTCCCATTCAAAAATGCAGACTTAACATCCATTTGTCAAACAAACCAACCAGTTTGTGCAGCAAGCATCAGTAGCATTTTAATTGTATCAAGCCTAGATACAGGGGCAAATGTATCATGGTAATCAATCCCTTGTTCTTGGGAGTAACCTTTAACCACAAGTCTTGCTTTGTGTTTGTTGATGCTCCCATCTACATTCATCTTAGTTTTGAATATCCACTTCACCCCTATAACTTTTCTATTTACTGGTCTGTCAACAAGCTGCCATGTCTCATTTTTTTCAATCATCATTAGCTCCTCCTCCATAGCTGCTATCCATATCCGTGAATTCAGGGCTTCATCAACATCAGTAGGTTCTGTTTCTACAAGATTACACCTTCTGTATATGTCACTAAGTAGCCTTGTTCCCCTTGTAGGTTCATTTTCAATTTCATCAGTTTCTATTGGCTGCTGCTGCTGACATTCAATTTGAGTGTCTAGCCTAGTTTCTTCACTTAGTTCTTCCTCCCAATTCCATATTTTGTCTTCTGCAACCTTCACATCTCTTGCTATTACAGCCTTGTTAGTTTTCAAGTCAAAAACCTTATAACCATTTGACTTGTTGTTGTAACCTATCAAGATTCCTACCTCAACTTTTTGATCAAGTTTTCCCCTTCTTACCTCAGGTTGAAGAACATAGCAAGGACTGCCAAACACCCTCAGATGTTCTATATTTGGTTTGTACCCATGCCACACCTCATAGGGTGTTTTTTCTCCCAAAATCTTGGTGACCATACGATTTAGAAGATAAGAGGCAGTGTTCACAGCCTCTGCCCAGAATTTCAGGGGCAATTTCTTCTCATACAAGAGACACCTAGCCATCTCCATTAGTGTTCGATTTCTTCTCTCACTAACACCATTTTGCTGTGGTGTGTATGGCACCGTGAGTTGATGTTTAATTCCTTCTTTTACTAGATGTTCCTCTAGTTTATGAGAGGTGAATTCCCCCCCATTGTCTGACCTCAAGGCTTTCAGCTTGTTTCCAGTTTCTCTCTCAACTGCAGCCTTGAACTTCAGGAATTCATCAAATACTTCCCCTTTAGTTTTAAGGAAGTAAACCCAGCAATACCTACTATAATCGTCAATGAACAACAAAAAATATTTAGCTCCATTTAAGGACTCAGTCCTCATTGGTACACACACATCAGTATATACTAACTGCAGTTTACAAGTTGCTCTAAATGCATTATCATTGAAGGCACTCCTTGTTTGCTTGCCTAATTGACAAGCTTCACATACTTCTTTCTGTTCTTGTATTACTGGTAAACCAACCACCATTTGCAGATTAGTCATTTTCTTCAAGGTGGCATAATTAAAATGCCCCAGTCTCTTATGCCACAATACTAATTTTGAACTTTCAGTGATGCTCATGTTCATGATTTCATTCTCTAAACCGAGACAAAAACTTCTATTATTCATGTTTGCAGAGAATAATATGATTCCTTTATCATCTCTTATTGTGCACATTCCATTGACAAAGGATAATGAGTAATTATCTTCAAGCAATTGTCTAACACTCACTAAATTTTGTTTAATTTCAGGTACATATAACACTCTATCAAGGGTTCTCATACCTGCCATAGTTTCGATGTCAACATTCCCTCTGCCTTCCACATTGACATATTGTCCATTAGCCACTTTAACTCTAGATTCATAAGTTGAATCTAAAGTTTTAAACAGCTTTACATCTGCTGTCATGTGGTTTGTGCATCCACTATCAACAAGCCAAGTTGATTTTTCTTCTGATGTGCTGTGATTCAATTCTGCCCTGGCCATGAACAATTTTTCCTCTTCCACTTTTTCATTCTCTGCAACATAGGCTTGTTTCCCAGCTAATGTGTTTGTTTTGCAGAATTTTTGAATATGTCCAGTTTGCTTGCATTTTCTGCACTGAGCATTTTTGAGTCAACACCAGGACTCAAGATGGTTAGTTTTGTGGCAATATTTGCAAGGTGGAAATTGCTCTTTCTTCTCTTTTCCCTTTGTATTTGAGCTGCTAGAGAAGTTCTGATTGTTCTGCCAATTTTTATTTTGCCAATTCCTTCCAGTTTCTCTTCTTCCTTCATTGCTGTTTCTGGAAAAATTCTGGGTTCATGATCTTCCTTTGAAGCCTGCAACGAAGGCTTCTTCACTCGAACCTTCTTGCTTGTAGGCTTGTCTCTATTCCACAGATTGTAGTGCATTGATTAAGTCTTGCATACTCATCTTTTCAATGTCTCTCGAATCTTCTAAGGAGCAGATTTTGTGCTCGAACTTTTCAGGCAGACTGACTAGAACTTTTTCTACCACTCTTGAATCCTGAAAATCTTCCCCCAAAAGTCTCATTTGATTAGCTAATTTAGAGATATTAGAGGAGAATTCTTTGATTGTTTATGTCTCTCTCATCTTCAAACCTTCAAACTATCTTTTTAAATTCAAAATCTACATTCTCTTTGATTTTTCATTACCTTGAAATTCAGCTTTCAATTTATCCCAAGCTTCTTTAGCAGTTTCACAAGTCATAATTCTTGTGAATATTTCTTCACTTGCTGCATTATGAATGCATGTAAGTGCCTTGAATCCCTTTGCTTTTTCTTCATTAAAGAACTTGATTTGGTTAATCGTGGGATTGTTGTTTAATGGAGTTGGTTCCCTGTTACTCACCACAATTTTCCATAGATCAAAAGCTTTGAGATATGTTGCCATCTTCACAGCCCAAACACCATAGTTTGATCCTAAAAATACTGGTGATTTCATCGAAAAAGAAGAAGAATCCATGCTTTGAATATGTGGCTATTACTCTTTAGTTTCCAGTACGTTGATGGAAACAATAACAGTTGCTGTTCTCCCTTTCTTCTGTAATTAATTGATGATTCTGTTCCACAGAACAAAGAACAAAGATGGTAATTGATGATTTTTACCAAATACGTATTACTTAAAGAACAAATCAAGATGAATTTCTTGATTGAATTTCTAGACTCTCGTATTTCACTCTCCTCCCTTTTCAAAGCTAAATAACTTTGAAAAAAATCCTCACGTTTTGATTCTCTCGTGTTTCTCTCAATTCCCTTTCAAAGATCTAAATTGGCTCTGATACCAATTGTTGAAAATAATTTGTGATACGAACAGTTACTGTTCAGATTATTGTCAGGAATTTGGTTCCTGACGTGAAAAACAAGCACTGTTCAAATCAGTGTTTTAAAGTTGCTCTTTTTCCTGAAAATTCCCAGAAAATCAAAACACTTAAAGAACAAGTATCTTTAATGCAAGATACACAGAACAAAGAGCAGAATTGCATAGGTTACTGCCATCCCTTAGGTTTTATTTATAGAAGAAAATTGAATACAGGAATTGTAATTCCACTCCAATACAATCTCTTCAGCTAAACTGGAAATATAAAAATTTCTTAAATAGGAAAAATAAAACTAACTCGATATGATCAAAACACTTTGATCTTTATTGACTTACACACAACTACTTAATTAAAACGAGATAAAAAAAACATAATAAAGAAAATATTGATGGTGCTCTGTTCTTCGCGGTTCTGTCACTTCTTTTTCAGTGTGCATTCTTGGAATCAGCTGCATTTGATCTTCAAACTTCAACAGTGATGTCTATAACTGGTAGCCAGAGAAAGCGTTCTTCTTGAGACAAGCCGACAACTCCAGTGAGACTACGATAAGTGAGATTAGCCCTCACCACACTTTCAAAGAAGACCCTGTTCTCATACTTGGTCAGGCACGGGCCATCAAGGAACACCTCCAAGTAGCCATCTTCAGACAGAGTGTAGGACCTGACTTCTCTAGGAAGGAGATCAGCTTGTAGCCCTTTCGAGATAAGAAGGTCATGGATTGAAGAAGAGAGAGAGAGCTGTGGAGAGAAAAGGATGAGCAAGCTTAGCGTGCAAAAAAAAGACTATTCTAGTCTTGGTGTTGAAGATGGCCATGGCTGTCTGTCTAGAGAGTAGAGAGAGAGAGAAGTAAGAGGGTTTAAGGGGTGGTTTTTGGGCTGGAAAGTGGAAGAGCTGTTTCAAAAAAAAGGGAGGGTTAGAGCGGCGGAGTTACTGAATTGGCCATGGTTGGTGGTGGCCGGGACCAAAATGTGTTTGAGTAGGAATTTTTTAATGTATCAAGCAATGAAACTTAATTGATTTAAGAATAAATTACGGGGTTGTTTAGGAATGTTATTAAGATTAATTTTTAAAATGTTTTTTATTTAAAAATATATTAAAATAATATTTTTTTTATTTTAAAAAATTTATTTTTAATATCAACACATCAAAATAATCTAAAAAATTAAAAAAAATATTTAAAATAAAATAAAAAATTAAAATTTAATCAAACACTAGTTATACCAGAAAGCGACGCGGTCACTACATCTACTGGGCACATCCCTTTGCATCTTCCTTGAAAAGTCTTAGGGTGATAATTATTTTCAAATATCTCACAAATCTTGTGGCTAATAATTTACATGTTTGAATTTTATTTGCTTCCTCCTCTAGATTGAACGAGTAATATTGCCTGTGTGATGTGATGTGTGATGTGCTGAGTTTTTTTATTTATATAGAAAATTGATTGATTTTATATATATTGTATTTAATTAATTTAATATTTAAATAGTAAAATTATAATTGCTAAAATCTATTAAATACATTTTTTTCTATTAAAAAAATGATTAAATGTTGCAATTGTTAAAATATTATTGATAAAATTTGTTAGAAAATTTGCAAAGAAGATGTCATGATTTATTACAAATTTGCTGTTACGGATACCCTAGTTAAAAAAAATATAAAAAAAAGAAATATGGTTAAAAAAAAAACTGACTTGGACACCCTGGTTAATAATTTTTTTTTAAAATATGAAAAAAAAGGTTCTTGTTCATTAAAAAAAAAAAGAAAAAAAAGAAGGCTAATTTAAGCGTACCATAATTAATCTTCGAATCCAAATTTTTTTTATAACAATAGTGTTTAGACCATTTTATGCATGCCACGACTGATCATCGAACTCTTTTTTTTTTTTTTGTTAAAGTATTTTTTTATACTTTTATTTTGTTCACTTATATATTTTTTTTAACCGGGTGCTACGGGTTAACTTAAGTACATCATGACTAATTTCTTAACCGAATTTATTTTTAAAATAATATGGATTAATACAGTACTTCTACGCTTATTTTATTTTTGTTTTTGTTTTATTTAACTTATATATATTTTTTTAAATTATCATGATCCTTGGTCAACTTAAGCTTTTTATTTTTTTACTTATATATTTTTTTTATAACCAGAATCTTTGTGCTACCTTAAGCACACAACGACTAATCTCTAGACCAAATTTATTTTTGATAACTAGGATGTCCAAGCCAACTTGTGCATACCATGATTAATTCCTGAACCAATTTATTATTATTATTATTATTATTATTTTGTTCACTTATACATTCTTTTCCTTATCTCTAGACCAATTTGTTTTTTTTACAACTAGAGTCTCCATGTCAACTTAAACATACAACGACTAATTCCCGGACTAAATTTTTTTAAAAAAAAAATATAGATTGTAAATGGTTGGGGGGAATATTGTAGCTCTCCACATACAGCATTGTTGATTGCAACAGTTTTTTTCCCGCTACAGTGTTTTTTTCCCTGTTTTTGGCTTCTTTTTCTTTCCCTTTTTTTTTTTGTTTTTTTTCCTTATTATGCTTTTTTGTTTTTTTCTTATTAGGTTTTTTTGTTTTTTTCCCAAAGTTTTTTTTACCTATTATACTTTTTTATATATTTTTTCTTTTTCCACTTATATATTTTTTTATAATTGGGGTGTCCAAGCTAGTTTAAAAACACCACGATTAATCCCCATATCCAATTTGTTTTGATAACTATGGTGTCCAAGTCAACTTATGCATACCACAACAATCGTCGGACCCATATTTTTTTCTAAGGTATTTTCCTGCTGGTATATTTTTTCTTATACTTTTGTTTTGTTTGCTTTTTGTTTTCATAACTGGGATTTTTGAGTCAACTTAAGCACACCAAGACCAATTTTTAGACTAAATTTGTTTTAAAACAATATGAATTGCTACAGTACTTTCAAGCTTATATTTTTTTATTTGTTTTCTTTCACTAATATATTTTTTTATAATCATGGTCTCTCAGCCAGCCTAAGATTTTTTTTATTTATTTTTTCACGTATATATTTTGTTATAATTAGGATCTTCAGACCAGCTTAAGCATACCACCACCACTCCCCATACCAAATTTATTTTTTGAAAACCAGGGTATCCAGGTCAGGTTGGGTGCACCACGAATAATCCCTGTATCACTTTATTATTTTTTTTTCTTATATTTTTTTTGTTCACCTCTATATTTTTTTTATGACCGAGGTCTTTAGTCCAACTTAAGAGCACCATAACTAATTCTTGGACTGATTTTTGTAAAACAATATGGATTGCTACAGTGGTTTCATGCTTACACTTGCTTTTATTTTATTTTTCACTTATATTTTTTTTATAACCATTATCTTCGGAACAACTTAAAATTTTATTTTTTTGTTTGTTTTTTTCCACTCATATATTTTTTTATAATCGGGGTCTCTGTGTTAGTTTAAGTACACCATGATTAATTCTCGAATATTTTTTTATAATCTGGGTGTCTAGGTCAGCTGAAGTGCACTGCGAGTTATGTAAAGTACATATATATCCCTATAAGATAAAATATAAGAGTTAGCTACAGGGGTGTATTGGTAATTTACTAATTTTTCGTTATATTTTTTGTTGCGGTGATGTGGGCAAGTCTTCGGACACGACGTCCATTTCAAAGTTCATGCATATTTTGGATGGCATGTGACGTCGTAGAACTTTTAAAATATATATAAGTTTTTTATACATTCATTTTATTATGTAAAATATGTTTAATATATTGTCACGGTATCAGAGGTATTTTCAATTTTTTTTCATTTATGTGCATAGTACAATAATCATAATACCCTCAAATAAGACAAAAACCAAGAATTGTTAATGGGGGATCCCATTAATTTTATTTTTTTAGTGTACAGTAAAATAACTTTTGTAGTCTCAAATAAGACAAAACGGAACAATTATTTACGGTGTTGTTTCAAACATTTCACGTTTAACTATACATGTATAAGAAAGAGTTCCACTCTCATTTTACACCACCAAAACTAAACTTACTATGTTTTTTAATGTGAGTTGCATTTAATACAAATAAAAATTAAAAATCTAAACTAAGAGTAAAGGTGTATAAATACAAACAAAAAATTTAAAACTATCTTAAAATGATAAAAAAATATCACGGGATTGAAACTAAACTAAAAACCAAAATAAAAATTATATGTGTTAAAATTAGATAAAAAAAAATTAATCTCTGTGACGGAGCGTGGATTTATGTCATGTATCCTCTAATATATGTTTATCTTACAGCTACAAGATATATATATATATATATATATATATATATATATATATATATATATATGTGTGTTTAAAATGACGTTTAAATAGAAAACTCCATGTTTGATATTGAATAACAATGTAGTATGATCTCTTAATTATCCATATTTATTAATGGTCAACCTATTTAAGTCGAGGATACATTATCTTATATCCAGTGAAAAGTAAAGGTTTGACAAAATAATTATTATACTTATACAAAGTTGATTGTAATAAGGTAGAAACATGTATTGCATATTAGATTTTTTAGGTTTGTTTTGCTCTCTCAATTCCAATCTTCAATATTATATTTGTTGAAAATGAAATTTTCTAATTTCTTTTTTTTTTAATAAAGTTATTTCATTCTCTTAACTGAGATCATAGGTTTAACAGATTATCCCAATTGATTTGGGCTCTTTTTTCTTTTTTATGTTGTTACCTATCTCAAAAACAAAAAGGTGAAAAGAATTTTAGTTAAATGTTAATTTCAAGAAGAAGGCATTTGAATCCTTATGTGGAAGTTGCAAAAATGAGAAGGTCCCCTGGAAACCTTGAAGATGGAATCCATTGTGGACTACTAGATTGATTCTTTCCCTTATTTGAATGCAAAGTAATAATGCTTTATATTTTATTTTAGCAAGCTATAATTATTTTAAATACTTTGACTTTTAGGATTAATTACATTTTAAATACTAACTTAAAATTGTGAATGATAATTAATGTAACTCTAGTCATGAGAGCATACTATATCGAACATCATCCATTAGTTCTAGTTAATAATAAAATAAAATTAACTATAATTATCATGTTATTTATATAAACTGAACACAAAAAAATATACTAATTTTATGGCTTTTTATTTCACATGGTTTGAGGTTAGACATTTCAAGGCAAATCTCACTCATGTTCATGAGTTTTACCTGAATGAGTTTGACACACAACAACCATATTGGGTATGGTTTATAAATTTATTTTATTTTTTTGTAATTGGTATGCTAATTTTTAGTTTTAACATGTTATTTAATATAAGTATTTCATATGTTTTGATAGGTTACATGAATATCAAACACCAAAGATTTGATACTTTTAGTTTCACTAGAATGACGTGAAGGATTTGAGCTTTAATTAG
The DNA here is from genome assembly GCA_015731905.1 of Salix dunnii. NCBI lineage: Eukaryota > Viridiplantae > Streptophyta > Magnoliopsida > Malpighiales > Salicaceae > Salix > Salix dunnii. Next base: position 5,460,941 of record CM027671.1, read on the forward strand.
TGCACCTCACATTGAACTACTTCAATATTATTAAGATGTATTGTCTAGATCATGTACTGAGATAGTTTGGTCTGTCTTAGCATACATCAAATTATATTGATGTTAGTGATGAGCTACATAATATTTGTTGTTCGAACAAGCATGAGAAGAATTGGTTGGTAATACATGCATCTTCCCTAAGATTTTTTGGATGCTACGAGGGATCATAATATTTTAGGAGCCACATCCAACAAATGATTTAGATACTTCTATGAGATGAAAGCTCATCACTATGGGTTATTTTATTACATTTACTAAATTGAGTTTTTCAAGTCATTCATACAATCCAATGCATTTTGCACCCCCAGTATGTAAGATATAATCGATTGGTATGCAACATTATTTTAGATACAATATTTTTAAAATATTAATAATGTTATCATACGTGATGAGTACTATGTGTATGTGGCTATGAGAATGGTGTAAAATGTGATTTTTTTTAGGAATCAAGTTGACAGATGAACAAACTATGTTTATGAATGCCTCTCTTCAACTAGTCACAATAGCATGTGTTATTTGCAAGTTGATCAATGAAACTTTCATGCTGACATTCTACTAAAGGTGCAACTGTGTGAGTTGCTATTTTCATGTGTTTTTTTTGTAATTTTCTGGTCATTCCCGTTTATGTGTAACCTTTGTATTATTTCATGTTTCCCCCGTGTTTGTTTGTTTTCGCATGCTATCACAGACACAGGAGGTAACCATTGTGTGTAGCGGTAGGTTACCTCTTGTAACGGCATGCCTGCAGCAACGTGTTATAGGCTTTGAGGTGCAAATATATTTTGATCTTTCAATTTGTAATTGTTTTAATTGTATCTCTAATTGGTTTTAAACTTTTAAATTTATACAATTGTATCCCCACAAAAATTTCAATGACAACTTTAACTTTGCGTGCTTTTTTTTTATTTTGGTTCTTGGTTTTGGATTCATTTAATTTGATCATCAATTGACCATTAAACTTAGTTTTCCTCAATTTTGCCCATGACTTCACACAATTAGCTTGGCATAAATTCAATTTGTTCTTCAAAAATTTCAATCTTCTCAATTGAACCTGAATTAAGATCAAGAGCTTGATTTTTCATCAATTAAACTCTTAATAAAATTAATTTGTTCAATTTAAAATATAATTAAGTCCTTACATTTAATTAAACCCTTCAGTTGGATCTTAGATTAATTTCCAAACATAATTATACCTTACTTAGATTGGTCCATGATTAAATCAAATAGGCCTATGAAAAATATAATTATGCATTTTAACTTAATTTTTACACCGTTTTATCCAATAATAAATTATTTTATCCTACAAGAAAATAAATTATTTTATTTTTGTTATTTTTATTTTATTTTAGATACATTTTTTAAAATAACCAGAAATGGGTTATGACATGAAAGCCTTCCATTTCCATAGACTACAAGTAAAATCTCATTGCAGGTTGATTAATTGGAACATCAGAGTATCTGAATCAGTGGCTCGATCGGGAAACAACTTTGGAACATCATCTAGAAAAAAAGGTGGTAGGAAGAAAAGGAAGTATTTTTACTTCTGAAGATCTGAAATTGGCCATCAAATATCACAATCACCTAGTTAAGAATACGGGCACCGATTGATGCTTTGTCAAAAAAGATGTTCTGTCAAAAAAATAATAACATAGCATAAATTTTGGACAGTCAACGTCACGCAACTTGGCTTCTTGTTTCTTCAGAATCAGCTACAAACCACTTGTTAATCTGGTTATGAGCAACAATTACCTGCAGATGCATTTGATTTTGTATAAACACACTCGAGTTTCTGGTTGAAGTGATGGCACAGATAGAAAGCTCAAGGCAAAACCAAAATATATACCTGTTTTTCCCAGTCAGTTCTGTAGGTGACTATAATTAGAACTACAGTTTGAATAAATGTCCCGATCAACATCCCAATCCAAACACCCTACAAAACAGGTTTCAGATAAAGTAAGACAGATGATATAGCTAGTGATGAAACATTAGGTGTAAGAGCCACATGCTGAACTAAAATCACTAGAAACCAGCGCAGGATCCATTCCTGGTAGAGATTCTCCGATATAAATAGTTTGCTGCTCATCGATTATGTGAAAGCATACTAAAGAATTAAGATTTTCTATATGATTCTTCCCTATTATCTAGTAAGGTTGTAATATATCATGAAAGTAAGGAAGCGATGAGAATCACTCACTTTGACGTGCATATCCATGACATAACCAAGCACAACACCAATAGGAATTCCGACCAAGTAGTAGCACGCTATATTAACGTAAGCTACGATGCTCTGCCAACCAGCCCCGACAGCAACTCCTATTGAAGAAAATAAGTGGATAGTAGATGTTATTAAGATCTATATAGCTTTGCCATAGGTCTAGGGAACAGCATCAGTTACGGTATGTATACATAAAAAGAAGCGCCAGGAAAACGGTAAGTTACCGGAGAGCACTGGTTGTACACTGTTCAAAAGTATGGAGAAAGCCAACAGTGGTGAAAGATCTGCGACAGCACTGGCCACCTCGTGACTTGTGGTGAAGATGTAAGCAAGCTTTCCTCTGACGAACAGGAATATCAAAAACAGTACAAGGCCGATTGAAAATGATGTAAGAACTGTCACGCCGATCGAGAACTTTGCAGCTTTTGAGCTCCCTCTCCCAAGTTCATTTGACACTCGAACACTGGAGTTAATTTCCAACCAATATTAAATCAGCTGTCTGAAAGATTCTCACACACACACGTATTCTTTTTCGCAATAAATATGAATTCCAAAAGAAGATAATGTCCATGATTGGGATGGTAGTACACCTTGCAGCGGCCAAGAAACCAAGGGATATCATCATCTCCCATCCATTGATGTTGAGGCTGCAATTAAGAACATCTTTAAAGAGCTTCCCTAAAATATATAAAAATAAAAGTATAGGAGAAGAAAGAGCTTTGGCCGAGGAATCATTACCAGATAGAAAGCGCGTCGATAGCGACCTCCGCATTTTTCAAGTTTCCTGTCAAAAGAACCAGCACTGTGTTGTACCAGAGCTCGAGGCTGTAATGTACCATGAATTTAACTCAGCCTCCAGGAGAATATGTTGTGGAAGTCACAGGTAAGGTAAAAACACCCTCTTTTCTATGGCTAAATCAAAGATAACTGGAAATAATGTAGGCCCTGGTTAAAACCAATTAATCCTGTCGATTGCAGGCATCAAATCAGACTGAAGAACTGTTATACTTCTATTATACCTATGCTGGAAATATTTCATAATAATTAAGGATGCCTCCTTAATAATTCTGAACCATCATTAAATAACTCCAACGCTCACAGATAGTTTTAAAAGTTGGTCATTGGGCTCTCATAGCCATTCCACAAGCATGCCGGTCCCATATTGAGAATTTTTACGACCCTATATAGCAACTACGAGCCACTTTTCGCCACATAATTAGAATTGTCAAAATAAATAAAAAATATTTAGAGTATTATATTTTTTTTTTATAATGTTATATATTATGGTAAATTAATTAATTTACGTACAATTTTTGTTAAGTAATGGTCAAAAAACTAACACTATGACAATTTTTTGTGTTTAATACTAATGCTAAGTAATGCAATAAAAAATAAGATACAAGAGAGTTAAAAATAACAATGAGCCACATATTTTTTTTAAACAATTAATCAATATTTGAAACATTATATATATAGAAGTTGCAAAATTTAATTCTTAATAAATACAATATTGAATGATAGATTATTTGGATTATTATTCTCATTGTTATTATTATGAATGAAGGCAAAACCAAAGTAAATATTATTAGCATAAAAAAATATTATGTGATTTGAATAACAAATGAAATAATTAAATGACAAAAGCAAAATTATTATTATTATTATTATTATTAGAATCATTTGGATTATAATAACATTTGTTATTATTGATATTCTTAATATTATTTTAATCTTAAAAAATGAAAAAACCAACATAAATATTATTAGCATAAAAAATTCAATTGATTTGAAGAACAAAAAAAAAAACAAAGGGAAAAAAATATCAATTTTAAAAAGATCATTAGCACAAATTGAAATTTAAGGGCTAAAGTGAATAAAAATAAAAACTAACAAAAGAGAAAATGATAAAAAAAAAAAATTAAACCAAAGCAAAGAATATAGATACACAAATATAAACATAAAATAGGTTCTACTATAGAAGGATCGAAAAAATTAAAGGAATGAAAACTGTATAAGAAAATTAAAACAATAAGGTCTGAAATGAAAACTAAAATATATGATCAATTTCAATTGAATAACAAAATTGAAGAAAAAAATAAAAATATCTATAACAAGAAAAAAAATTTAAAAATAAAATCTAATAAAAAAATTTAAAAAATAGGGGTCAAAATGAAAAACAAAATATATAATCAATTTAAATTGAAAGACAAAATTGAAACAAATCAAAACTTATATAGAGAAAATCAAGAGAAAAAAAAATAAAAAAACACAAAAAAATATGACAAAACCAAAATAAGTATTATGAGAAGAAAAAATAATTTGGTTCGAAGAACAAATAAAACAAAAAAAAAAAAAAACCTTAAAAAAGGCACAAAGAGAAAAATAGAAAAAAAATATTAATTTTAAAATGATTAGAAAAATAAATTAAAATTTAAAAGCTAAATTGAATAAAAATAAAACCTCAAAAAAAAATGATAAAAGTTAAAACTAAAATAAAAAGTATAGACACATAAATATAAATAAAAAAATAAGAATTGATCTAGAATGACCGAAAAAACTAAAAAAAGCTTATTACTAAATAAAAAATTAAAAGCTTGAGTGCCAAAATTTAAAAACAAAACAAAATATATGTCAATTTCAAGTAATGGATAAAATTGAAACAAATCAAAATTTCTATACCAAAAAAATTAAAAGAATTAAAACCAAACCAAATATTAAAAGAATAAGGGCCTAAATAAAAAAAAAACAAATTATATTATCATTTTTAATTAAAGAATAAAATTGAAAATAAACAAAACTTCTATAACAAAAATCGGGATAAAAAAAAATCAAAAGAGAAAAAAAAGAAAATGATAAAATCAAAAAAATATTATTATCCAAAAAAATCATTTGATATAAAGAAGAAATAAAAAGACAAAAAAACAAAGGGAAAAAGAAAAAATATCAGTTTTAAAATGATCTTCAATATAAATTAAACTTAAACTAAATTTAATGAAAACATACTCAACAAAAAGAGAAAATGATAAATTAAAAATCAAAACAAAAAATATAAGCATAAATAGGAACAAAGAATAGGAACTCCTCCAAAAGAATCAAAAAGAATAAAGAAATTAAAATTAAATAAAAATTAAAACAATAAGAGCTGGAATGAAAAATAAAATATATGATAAATTTTAACTGAATAATAAACTTAAAACAAATCAAAGCTTTTATTACAAAAATTATGACAAAAAAATAAATCAAAAGACCAAAATTGAAATGCACATAGCATAAACAAAGAGGAAATGTATGTTTAAAATTGAAACAAATCAAAACTTATATAGTAAAAATCAGGACGAAAAAACAAATGAAAAGATCAAAATTAAAACGCACAAATCATAACCAAAGAGGACCTATACGCAATTTCAGGTATAAGGGAGAGACAAGGGAAAAAACGACAACCAACTAGTCTACGACCACCATGAGCGCCCACGCACACCACCATAGTGAATAGATCATGATGGCACATCTAGGGAATGTTGAAAATTTTTAGCCATCGTATGATGCTTCAAATACCGACAAAAAAACATATGCGTAAACCAAAACACCCACTTGTTTCTCGAGGGCAAATCAATATTTTCATTGTTCATAAAACATGAAAAAAATCAACAATATCCTTGTTGACATCTTTTTTTGTCTCTTTAAAAAATAAAAGAATTATTTTACTGTTTAGTATAAAACAAAATATCTATTTGCCCAATCAATAGTTTTAGGATAAAACCAGGGATATAACAGTAGTTTCACTATTCACAGGAAAAGATACAAAGTGCATTTCTCAATTTCCTTTCCTAGCTCTGATCCGGACAGACACAAACACCCGTAAACCCAATAATTAAATTTTAAGAAATAAAAAACATAATAGTAATTATACTATTTCAATGCATAATGAACTGAATCTTTAGCTACATTAAAACAACCACCTGGTTTAGCGTTTTCTTTAATGCAGTGATTTCGTTGCTAAATTGACCAAGCAATACGGAACACAGGTGCATATGTGGCGGTAGGAGGTGAAAGATTGAGCAAGTGTAGGGAAAAACAATGGAAGAAAGCATTTTTCTTTAATTTACTCGTCTTAATAGTGGCATCCTAATGTTTAATAGTTGTAATTGAAAATCAGGTGGCAGATTCTAGGCAATTCATGATTCAAATTCTAGGTAATTCATGATTCAAACAAGATCAGAAGGTGATAAAAAGCCTTACCAAAGCATAACACCAGATGACAAAGAAAGCTTGATGACAGGCCAGAGATCTTTGAAAGCTAAGGTCGAGAACCCTTTCCAAGTCTCTCGGCAACCTCCACAGGTAACAAACATAAGCTGACCAATATTTGGTATCCAATATGCCAGAATTGTCGACACCATTGCTCCTGGGATACCAAACTTGTATTTGACAGTTAACAGCCATGAAAGGAAGACGTGGATTGCTAATGTAAGGGCTGCCAAGTACGCAATAATCATGTTCTTGCTCTGCGCTTGTAGGAACATTTGGCAGGTGAAGGACGGGATGAAGGAGAACATCACAGGGATTAGCCACAGGGAGATGTATCCAGACACTTCCGTGATGTAATCCTCCTGCCCCAGAGCCTTCAAAATTGAGGATGTGAAGAAAAATAGAGGAAGAAGAAGCACAGCGGATAATATTAAAACTATCCATGATCTTTGGAGATAAACTCCAAGCATATGATATTGCTTTGCACCAAAGGCTTGCCCGCAGAGAGTTTCCAACGCGCTTGCCATGCCAAGCTGCAAATTCAAACCGACACATTTATAATAAAGGAAACAGAACAACATTTAATCTTTTCTTGCAATCTTTAATGATCTATAAAACGAGTTTCATTCCTGATTCAAAATTGGCTTCACTTATGTTATGACAGCAAGCAAGAGTTTAGCCAAGTCCAAGAATTATCTCTTCTAAAAATTCAAGCTACTAGATAAGTTTTTTAGGCTTGAAACTTGCACAGAATTATATTATCTTGTGCTTGATGTTTATCAAATAGAATGGGAATAGTGAGATTCAAATTCGTAATTGCTAAATCAACAAAACTCTGATACCATATTAAAAAATCATCTCATCAAAAAACTCAAGTTGTATAATGAGACTCATGATATAATATATATTATTCTCTGAAATATTTTTTATATATATTTTTTAAGTTCTTCTGGGAGATGCATCCGACCTTCAGCTGTAGAATAAGAAGAGTTTTCCCATCTCTAAACACTCTCACCCCATTCAACCATGCACCTATCCGAGATTAAAACTTAAGCACTATAGGCGTATCATGGGCTATAAGTGTCATCATCTAAACATGAACTTCCCTCGAGAAACAAAAGGGATGTGCTATGTTGATGTCAACGCCAGCTGCTTCACTGCATTGGCGTCATAATAAGGACTCAACATCTGAGAATCAATCTTTAAGGGATGCCATACAAGAAACTAGTACTAATCAACAAAAAAAATAGAAACACAAGAGGAAATGAGTTAAACTACTTTCCAGGATCCCGTTGGAAAACCTCAAAAGGACAGTGAACACAAGCGAATATGCCGCCAGTTCTGTGGAACCGATATGCCCGATAAATGCTTGACTGACTACATTGATCCCGAAAGTAGAAAATCTGGTGAAAATAGCTGGACCAGCAACAACCCACATCTTCTTTGTTTCGGTCCATAACTTGTCCCTGAACCTCAATTCCTCAGCATCTAACTCTCCTCCTTTTTTCATAAGTTTTTCGTTGATCCCTCCCTCCATTGCCCCTGCAAGCCTGTACTGACCCCCAAAACTTTAGCTATCAATGAATAGAGGATGAGGATTTACTCTTGGAGAGACAACTTGTAGAATACAGGGCACAGTGATTGAATAGAGAATAATTCACACCTGCTAAAATAACTTGTCGAAAAGCAAAAAAGAAAAAACAGTCGGGGAAAAGTAAAGAGATTCTACTAGGCAATCATGGAAGGAGGCCAAATTACGGATGATGACTTCTCTACTTGTGAGGATTTGGCAATCATAAGACATGCTATACACTCCGTAACGATTAATATTAAACAGAGGGATTATTCATGATAAAGTTTCACGCGATAACGTCCTTATCATTTCCTTTCAACCACATGAATATCTTGTTATACATTGAGTTATAAAACTATTTTAAATTTTTATTATTATTATTTTAAATTAAATTTTTTATACTATTTTTACATCAAATCATCTTCAACCCTGCTACTCTTGATCATGTTCCTTCCTGTACTTGTAAATTTTCAGTACAAATTACTTTTGCCAGAAGTAAAATCAGTAAGTGCAGAGTAATAGCTTCAGCAAAAGCTATGTAATTTGACCCCACGGTCATGAAAATAATCAAGCTTTTCCCATTATTTCCTCAAAAAAAACCAAAGAAGCAGGTAATTCATGATTACTTTCAATGTTGTTTAATCATTCATGGCTGAAAAAGTAAAGGAGAAGCATCCCTTGCATGATACAGAACCCACAAAACGCTTTTGTAATGAAATTAAGAGAAAGAGAACCTCATGAAATTTTGAATTCCCTCCATTTTCTGACAAACAGATCCAAGCAACAAAGAAAAAAAGACCCTTACACTCATTTTCTTCAATATAAAGTAGTGAGAGTGACTCTATACACAATTAACACAGCATTTTTTTTTATCAAACAATATATAACTTGTTAAAAAATATACAGGAAAAGATGGAGGATAAACGTATGATATTCCATAAATCTCTATCCAAATTTTGAGACCATAAAAGAGGTCAAACACGGAGTAAGGAATAAACACCTACGTGTGCAAGGAGGGATGGGGTATATACAAAAAAAAGAGAGTCTGAAGGTACCTGTTGATATATGCAGTACTGGGTTTGAAAGACAGGGAAGAAGAAGATGGTGATCAGTTCCAAGGAAGAGAGAAAAGGCAAGTGCAAGGCCAAAGAGACTCAGCTTGCAGAATAATACCTTGATGCCAATGGATGGTGTTCAATATATAGTCACATTTCGAAAGACTTTGACCATAAGTGATGCAGGTTTGAGCCTGCGGTGCTTGTTTTTTTTAAATATATTTTTTAAAATCCATATATTAAATCATCTCAAAATACTTTAATTAATTAATTTAAAAAAAAAACATCAATACTTTTTAAAACCACTGCTGAATGGAAAAGAAATACTGACTCATGAGTTGTGAGCTATTAAAGATTATTTTATCGCATTGGTTCATTGATTGATGGAGTGGCCGGGGACTGATAGTCAATAAATGTATTCTGTCTAATTTTTAACAAATTTTTTATGGTTATATTTTATTTAATCTGACACATCCAACAGGATCAACCCCACCATGTTATAGGTGGGGCCGGGAGAGGCATGACACCCCTTAATTTGATACAAATTTCATGTTGCTCCTAAAAGTTTCAAACTTTCTTGCATGTATTTTAGTAATTTTCATTAGCACCCTAATTGCTATAGTTCTATTTCGTTTTAGAGCTGACTGCCAGACAAGGGACTTTAGGGTCGGTCCATGCCTACTGCTGTTTTCACATTGATGGTGAATTGTGATTGATTGATCACTCATTTATACAGGTTGTTTGAGATTTGAATTTTATATTAAATTTTTGTGTTTATTTATTCAATGTGTTGATATAAAAAAAAATTAAAAAAATTTATTCAAATAAAAAACATTTTGAAAAATAACTTTTATCATATTTTCAAATAATATATCGTACTAGCCATATGACTGCCACTGCCACGGGCATGCTTGTATATATAATTTCATATCATTAAATTCACAACGATAAACTTATATTATATAATTAACAAAAAGTTATTGACCAAGAAACAAACAGGAGTAAATTTTAAGTTGGAGTTTGTTGCTCAAGGGCAAATTCACTTGTTTTGAAATCTAGTCCGTGTAACAAAACATCACAAAAAACACAAATGATATTGCTTGCAGATCATTGCAAAAAAGAGCGATGTTGGGGTGAAGAATGAAGCCTAAACCCTCCTCAAAATGAGACATTCCATCTCTTTGCTAATTTTTGTGCTCACCTAAGAAACATTAATTTGAAAATAATTAAAACCATATATTAAATCAATTCAAATTAGTTAAATTAATTAATATTTTAAAAAAGATCAATATTTTTTAAAACTATTGTTGAATGGAAAACAAACACTGACTGTGAGCTATTAAAGATTATTTTATTGCATTGGTTCATTGATTGTTGGAGTGGCCGAGGACTGATAATTGATAAATCTACAACGTCTAATTTTTAGTATTTCTTTCATGGTTATATTTTATTTAATTTGATACGTTACAATATCTAACAGGATCCGCCTAACCATGTTATATAGGGGGTGTTTGGAAGTGTAGTTGCGGTTACTTTTTAAAGTGCTTTTTGTTTATAAATATATTAAAATGATATATTTTTTTATTTTTTAAAAATTATATTTGACATCAACATATCAATATAATTTAAAAACACCACAAAAAATTTATTTTAAATACAAAAAAAAATTAAAATTTTAGCCAAACACGGGTTTGGCTGCAGTGCCAAACAGGCGCATAGACGGAGCCGGGATAGGCATGAAACCCCTAAATTTGATACATATTTTATAATGCTCCTAAAAGTTTCAAACTTTCTTGCATGTATTTTAGCAATTTGCCAAACAATGGACTTTATGGTCGGACCATTCTTTTAACACAGGGTGTTTGAGATTAGCTAGACTATATTTTAAAAGAATTTTTGAACTTTAAATTATATTTTTTTATCCATTTCTTCAATGTGCTGAAGTTAAATTATTTTAATAAATTTTCAAACAAAAAACATTTTAAAAAGCAATTTTATCATATATTTCAAACAATATATTGTATGTAATCTGTGGTTGGTTGTTTTATGGTATTTAGAAGTGTGGTAACAGTTGTTTTTCAAAGTTTATTTTGCTTGTAAATGCATAAAAATATTTCAAAAAATATTTTTGATATTAGCCTATTAAAATGATTTGAAAATACCAAAAATAAAATTTAAAACAAAAAAAAAATTCTTCAAAATAGTTTTTGAAATGCAAAAACAAATGGGATCTAAGTTAAAGAGAGTGAGATGGAACGGTGGTTTAATGAATATAGATTAAGACTTTTAATATTGTAAAATGGATAATTTACTAGGTCATGTTTAATGAAATTGTTCATTCTAATCAAATTGAAATAAAAATCAACAAACATATAAGATTTTTGTTACACCAAGCTGCACATTAAAAATATCATAATAAATAAATATTTTTTTTATTTCTTAACTTAAACCTGATATATGTAAAATATATTAAAAAAAAACTACAAATCTCTTCAAAATATTAAATAAAATCATTTTCATTAAAAAATCATTATTTAAAAAAGGATGAATATAATCACAAATAAGTAAAATAGAAAGTTAAAAATTATTTTCAAAAAATATACAAAAACAATTATATATATATATATATATGAAAATAAAATAAAATAAAAAAAGAATTAGGCCAAGTGTAACGTTTGACCCATAACTATAGTGACCCCGCACAGGTTTGCAATATGAAGCTCAAACATACAAGCCTTTAGTAAGATAATAGGTTGTATGACATGTTGTCTGCCCCAACTCAATTTGCAAAAAAAAAAAATAAATAAATAAAATAAAATAAAACATTATTTGCCTCAACAAATAGTGCGTTGTCTACCATACCCAAACTCCTACCACTATGGTGGGTGAAAAATCAGGGTGCTTATTTTTTTTTTCATCTATAAATTAATTTTTAACCTTAACTATCTAGAAAACACTTTGATAACCTTGTTCAATCCATCTTTAACCTCCAATAGTGCAAACAAACCAATTAAACCATGAATCAACCTCAAACCTATTTTTCCCCTAGCTTAAATTTGTTTTTTGAGACATTTTTAATGTGAAGAAACACCTCACTCAAACTATTCTCATTACATGGAACCATTTGTGAGAAAAATCTAACATTTTGGTGGGCAAAATCATTGAAACGATGTCTTTCTCTCTAGGCTAGATTGTAGTGATCACCTCTCTCTCCTCTCACCCAATTAGGACTTAAAATTATGAAATTTCAGTATGGTACTAAAATGAATTCTTAAAAAATATGAGTCGTCACCTAGTCTTATGGTTACTAGGAAACCTAAAATTGGTCTTTTAGAGATTCTAAGGCAAGAGACTGGTTGCGTAAAGAGAAAGTTTTAGCACTCCTAAAACACCTTACCTAAGGTAAGCTGCTTGATGTTTTGGTTTGCTTATGATTTGCTATGGTTTTGATTTTTCAAAGAATATGTTGATTAAATGATGATGGTGCATTATTCCTATAGAAAATATTTTGGATATTTATTATTTTAAAGTTTCTTTATCCAAATATTTACGGTGAATATGATGGATTATCCTCACTGATATTTTGGATATTAACCACTTTAGGATATATTTATCCAAATATAAATAGTGAATAATAGCGAATTATCCTTGTCAATATTTTGGATATTAACTCATTTAGGATTTATTTATCCAAATATGAATAGTGAATACTAGCGAATTATCCCCGTCAATATTTTGGATATTAACCCCTTTTAGGATTTATTTATCCAAACACCAATAGTGAATAATAGTGAATCCTAGAAAAATAAGATTTTGAATATTTTTTGAATTTTGGCCACTACCCTTTGGATTTTACAAACATGTTGTAGAATCCATAAATACGAGAAAATGATTTTTGTTTACGAAATCAAATGCTAAAACCATTTTCTCTTCAAACTCTAAGATAATATATTTTTTTTTAAAGAAAAGGAATTTTCAAAATATGTTAGCGTATTGGCCGTATGCATAAAACAACACATTTTTGTGTTTTAATCATTTAAAAATATATATTTTTTATGCAAATTTGTATTTTATTTTATTTTTTTCATTTTTATTTATTTATTTAATGGTGGGTTGGTTGCCTCGCCTTGATGGGCCAGGTTGCAAGGCCTTTCACCGGTCGGAGCTGGCAACCACTCGCTGGGCTGGTCTCTCAACCCATCTAAACCTACTAAGCTTTAGGCCCATTATATTCTAGAACTGGGCTCCTAGTCCAGACAGGCCGGAAGCCTGTCTCATTCAGTGATCGGAGCGGGTGCATGTTAATACCTGTGTAGAGGACTTCGAGATGGTTCTTCCTGTCGTGATGGCATCGAAAATGCTGGCCTGTGGTGGCCGGAATGGGCGTTGGGAAGTGACGGGTTATGCTAGTTGTTGTCGGGGTTGTTGCAGTTGCTTCACTAGAGGAGGTGGCTGGGCTGATGGCGTTGAGGGGAGGCTACCGCTGGTGATGAGGGTGGATATGGGTGGTTGAATGGTGGCCCAAGTTGGTTGGCCGAGAAGCAGAAGAGAGAGAGAGGCTTCTGGTTTTAGAGAGAGAAATGACCGACCAACCGAGAGAGAAGAAAAAAAAGAAAAGAAAAGGAGCTGGTGATTCCGGGGTTGGTTGAAGAGGATTACTTGAGTGTTTTACATGAATTTTCCCTCTTTACCTCCTGCTTTTTCTCCCTTCTTCGATTGTCAGAATCCTTTTTTCTCCGCTGTGTTACCCGTCTATTCTTCGTGATGATCTTCCCCTCATTGCAACCGTGAATTTTCCTCCTCCCTGCTCTCAGCCTTTTCAATATTTTACCTTCTCAATCCTCACTTTCTCTGTTATTTTTCTCCACTTACCTTCGCTCTTCGTTCTTCTCCTCCTTCTTTGTGATCTTCCTCTGTTACTTATAACCATGAGTGGCAACCCTTCGGCTGCCCATGGCGTGCAGTGAAGGGTTGTTGCCTCTGCATTGCCTAGTAATGGGTATTATTGCAGAGGTCGTGCCTGGCATTGTATCTTTAATCCCTAAATTAATTTTCAAACATAATTATATTTTTAATTGGCCAATGATTAAATTGAATTGGCCCATAAAAATATAATTATCCAATAATAAATTATGTTAGCCTTGAATATGTATTTTCTTTCATTTCTTGGCACAAAAGAGGTACAATCGAGCTCTCAAAAACATCTAAAATTTCCGCCTTGATTTTTCTACCTACACCAACCCTTTTTATTTTATTTTTCCTTATTTTTGGGTAGATTTGGGGAATAACCCAGAATCAAGTTATGACAATAGATGTGTCGACTTGTTTGCATGCAAGCATTCCGGTTTCTATCAATAAATATAACACATATTTTTGTTGTGATAAACATATCCCATTTTATGACCTTGAGACCTCGATTTTCTAAGAAATACTTCGGTTGTCTGAGATATCTCATTTCAAATTTTGATACCAGAAACTGTTGTAGTACTTTTTTTTCTTCTGAATCATCTCCTGTTAAGACCATATCATCCACATATACAATCAGTGTCGTTACCTTCTCTTCTTTGTATTTTATAAATAAAGTATGATCTGAATTACTTTGCTTATACCGATTTCCTTCATCGTAAATGAGAATCTTTCGAACCATGCCCGAGGTGACTGCTTTAGTCAGATTTATCATAGGTTTTATGATATTGTCCAAGGTTTTTCTATAAAGTCTCACCAGTTTGGGTAGCCAGCAATTTCATCCCACCAGTCCCATTTCACCGCAATGAGATCACGTCAACCCACCAGCATTTTTATTACCCGACTGAAATATTTTCCCCTCATATTTTTTTGGTCAGCCCCATTTCAGTCAACCCTCATGTTTTCCCCTTTGTCTCATCCATCACTTTTTCAAATTGCGCCCCGTAGCCTCTCTCTCTCTCTCTCTCATGCTCCTCCAACGGTCGATGATGCCTCGCCATCATCACTGCATACTCAGGGAACATCGGAGGTCCTCTACTCCACTATGCTTACCGTCAATGACTTGCTTCTGGGATTACTCTCGTCGAATGGTGGTGTAAGCCCCTTCAAGGTCCAGTTTTGGATCCTTTCGTAGGATCTCACCATGTATTTGTTCGAAGGATGGGTTAAGGCCACTGAGGAAGATATGAACTCAGAGCCTTGTTATGGCCGAGTGAAGGTGAAGGACGTCGTCTACTGTTCCAACTTAGGATCCACTTCGGGAATCGATGTCTTGAAAAATGGCCACCAATTCCATGTAATACGTGGACAGAGGATGGCCATTTTATTTTGTGGTAAACAATTGTTGGTTAAAATCGAAGATGTCGACACCGTCGAAGAAGGTTCAGGCGACAACCTCCCAGATGTCCCTGGTCGTGGGTTGGCAAATGAATAGTTGCATCAACACTGGATTCATTGAGTCAATGAGCCAACTCTTGACTCAATGGTTCTCAGTGACCCATGCTTACAGTCTTAGGTCGCCTAGTTCGTGTCTCCGGTAAGGTATCCAATTTTGTTTCGAGCTCCGATTCTCATTTTCATAAGTTGTGACCATGATGCATAATTTATTTCATCTAGTACAATGTTTGTTGGGAAGGCTGAGTTGTCTTGATGAACAACTGCTTGTGGTGATGGGTTGGAGGTAAGTGTGGGATTAATTTCCATTCTGTGCATTCTGGGTTTGAGATGGATTTTGTGTGTTTTGTGAATTTTTGTTTTTGTTTTTGGTGAATTTCTGGGTTTTAAGGTTAGCGTTCATATTTCTAGGTTTGTGTTTGAATGTCTGGGTCAGGGTTTTGAATTTCTAGGTTTCAGTTTGAATGGGTGCTGATTTCTGAGTTTGATGAACAAATGGGTGTTTCTGGGTCTAATGGGTTTTTGGGCAATGATGAACTATCCTAATTTCTAGGTGTTTTTGATGAGTTTCTAAGCAATGATGAATTTATGGGTTTTCAATAAACAATAACTTCAATGAACAAATAGGTATTGTAGCAATCAATTTCTGGATTTGATGAACAATAATTTTAATGAACAAACAAGCACTGTAAAGATTAATTTTTGGGTTTTGAAATCAGAAAGGAAAAAAAATATGATTCAAAAGAAATTTAGGATTCGCTCTGATACCATGTTAAAAGTTTGAATGTATATTTCAGAGTATTTTTCTATTACATTTTATGTCGAATTTATAGAATAATTATAATATTAAACTAGCTAAAGTACAACACTATTTTTCCATACTAAAACACTACACAGTTTCTATTTTCAGTTAATGACAAAATAATTACGTAACAAATACTAACTGGCATGTGTTGCTAAAAGTTGACCTATGTTGGGAGGGATAATGTAACCTAGCTAGGTTAAAAAAATAATTAGAGGATAATCGATATCTAGGTGTGCATGTTATGATACAAATAAGAGGAGATGGAACATATGAGAGTCCCACATCGTTATCACTTAATCAAGTCGAAAAGCAAGACCCGACCACGCTTGATATCTTACGGGCTATTAATGTGGAAAACGCTTCGACATGCTACACTTGTTCACATAGATGCATGAACTTATTCTCTCAACAATATATTTTACCGTCATTCTATAATACAATATATATTTTGTCCTATTACATGGATGGCCTCCCTGTAAAGCTGGTGTGCCACCACGTGTATAATTTATCATTGATCAGTATAATATAAAAAGAAAGAACATTGATTCACTACACGAGCAAATAACTTCAAATATTGGCAACTGTCGCAGACGTGGGTAACCCTAGAGGCCAGGAAAATGTCTCGTGCCCATGATGAGGTAGCTGCTAGACAACTACTGCAGTAAAAGCTGATGGGGCACCCCGAATATTTAAAGAGCTGGGCTGGTAGCGTATTTGGTTAGCATTTTGCCACGCATAACCAGTTGTTTTGGGACACGCACCCATGGATTCAATAGAAGAATATAATATTGCATGAGAGATTACTCTACAAACTACTTGCTTCTACTGGGCATGTTGCACCGCCAGAATAGGAGCGCACTTTTGAACGACAGCATAAGCTTCACGCGCTGTCCTAAGAAAGCGTGAGGTGAAATATCGCCGGTCACATGTGGTCTACGTGTATTTTAATTTTAATTAGATAATAATAAAAAAGTATAATTAATTATTATAATACCTCTACATACAATTCTTTAATTTTATATTATTTGGTTCAAAAATTATGAAATCCCTATGAATCCCCTCCTGGAAATAATGATTTTTTTATCTTTTTTTATGACAAAATATTATTTCACTGTGCAAATAATAATAAAAAAAATAATAAATGAAAAAACCACTCTAACCGAAATCAAACCGACCCAAAAATATATTATTACAATCCATAATATTTTCACTCACATGCTACAGTAAAACACTAAGTTCTTTTAGTTTATTTTATAATAAAATAGTATTCTCATTGTGTTCTCTTTAAACTTCTTGACACAACAATATCAATGCAAATGTTTTAAAATATCTTTTAAAAATTATGTTTTTATAAATATTTTTTTACTCCACACTTTATCATTATGATTTTCTTATTGTTTAATCTAGTTTCCTTTTTTATATTTTTATTTATTATTTTCTTTGCAAGTTTTTTAATATGTTTATTTTCTATACAATTTAACATTCTATTTTAGTGTTCCACGTAATTTGCTCAACAGAGAATTCTCATGTATGATTATATATTAAAAAAGTCCTAGCCCCTTCAAGGGTTTTTTTCCTTCTTATTATTACTTTTCTATTGAGCAAATAATACAAGTAGAAAAGGTTTTGATGAAATAGCATTTGGTACGTGTTGTGGTTTCCAAATGCGATATTTAAAGAAGTTGTATTTGAAAATTATTACATGTATCAAATTTAAAGTTAACTCTAAATTCAAACATTAAACAATAACCTAATTGGCAATTAATCCTACCTTAAACTATTGTTTAAACCTTACTAATCATTCACCTTAACTAACCCAAAAATGTATCTTTAATCCCTAAAAAGTAACCCCAATCCGAACTCCAAACCATATCCCTAACTAACCCCAAACCCTAGACCATTATCACTAGCCCTAATCAAAACTCAAACCCTAATAACAACCTTGAACCATTCCTAACACTAATTAGAACACAAGTCAATTAACTTAACCCTACAATTGAAACTTGAAATCCTAAATATAAAATCCAAATCCTTAGCCCTAGAAACTAACTATAAATTTGAATTATAAACTCCTAACCCTAAAATTTCAAATATCTATTAAAAAAATCAATATATAACAAAACAAAATGTTGAAAGATCTTATTTTATAATGAAACAAATTAAAAGAGATCACGATAACCTCAATCAAGTAAAATGAAAAATATTCAAAGGTCAAATCCTTGCAAATTAAATATTAAAAGATAAAATTAAAAAAATATGTAATAAAAAAGGTAAAATTTAAATCCACCTAGGTTAGCTTGCAAAAAATATGATCTAATTGTGATATAGCAATCATATCAAAAGTAAATTCATGTTGAAGGGTGACATAATCGAATCATTTTAGAAATTAAGAAGAATATAAATAGAAAGCAAATACAAAAATAACATAACCAACTCCCAATTAAACAAATGTCAAATTATGAAAGTAAAAAGAGGATTCAAAGAATTGTGTGTGTGTAAAGTAAATTTAAATGAATCTTTTAAATATATGTTAATCTCTCAAATTTGCAACTTGTGAAATCTTATGCTTGAGCTTAACAAAGATGCTTGATTTCCAACTAATTTAATATTGAAGGATGGAATTAAAACACTATTATTAAATTTAAAAAAATGTCATAAAAAATTAGCAATAAAAAAAAAACAAATTTCATAACTCTTGAATCCATTAAAATTGTTTTATAAGAAAATGTGTTTTTTTTAGCAATAAATGTTTATTTAAAAATTAAGAAACCATAAATTTAAGATAAAAAAAAATTTATCAAGACACGAGAAGATAAGCATTCAAGTTGTAAAGAATCAGAATACGAAAAACAAAATAGCCAAATTTTGATGCTTTGACATGATGGTATGAAGAAAGAAAGAAAATTAAGGATGAAATCCAAAGATAACAAGAATTAGAAGAATTAACTAAGTTCAACGATTTAATTAAAATTGTTAGATGTTTAATTGACTTATTTAAGGACTTCGTTGAAGAAACAATAAGTTTGAGATTTAATTGGGATAAAATTGAAAGAATTGATTAACTCTAAGAACTTAATTAATTTTTTTAATAAGTTTCATGGATTAAATTAAAGACATGATTGAAGAAAATTGAAGTTTAAAGGGCTAATTCAGATGAATTTGTGGAAGGAGAAGATTAGGGACATAATTGAAGTTTTTCAAGGTGAGGTTAGTGTAATCAAAGGTTTAATTGAAAAAAATAAAGATTGAAGGCATATAATGGGTGTTGCGACGGTGATTTTTACGCGCTTTTCGCGCCCCGCCATAACGGCGCGCGGTGAAAATGGGGTGTTTGTTTTATAGTCATAAATTTTACGACTATAATTATGAAGGAGTCGCCACCTAGTATTAAGGTTACTAGGAACCTATTGGTCTACGAGAGTCTGGATAAGGGGACTTGTTGTGTAAGGGGAAGACGCATCACCCCCAGTGCACCCTACCTAAGGTAAGCTACATTGTTATTTGATTGTTTTTCCTAAGTTAATTTTTTTTTTTTACATTGCATAAAAAAAATATTTTTTTTTAACTGCGGGTGTACTTTACAGTGTAATTTTACACCGTTGTTAGGAAATCTCTTTCTTTTTATTTTTTTATCTACGGATGTAATTTACAATTTAAATTTACACCGTAGTAAGAATCCTTTTTTTATCCCTGGATGTATTTTACAATGTAAATTTACATCCTAATAGATAAAACAAGAATGGTTTTGATTATTTTTGTATATTTTGGCCAAATTCCAATGGATAATCATAAATCGGTTACGATATCCCATTTTGTTTTAAAACATGAGAAAGATGCAATATTTTTTTATGAAAAATATGCTTGAAAAATATTGGAATTCGGTCGTATGCACGAAAACATATTTTTGATTTTTTTTGTAAATATATATATATATAAAAATTTTATTTTTTATTTTTTATTTTTTTATTTATTTTTATATTTTACTGTGCTGACAGCCCACCTTGAGGGGACTGGGCTTCCAGTCTGCACATGCTGGAAGCCCATGAGGGTTCGGGATGGGCTTGCTGGGCTGGATCGGCAACCACGAATGGGCTCTATGGGCCGAGCCCAACAATAAACTAATTCAAAAAATCGTATATATATATATATATATATATATATATATATATATATATATATATATATATATATATATATATATAATAATAAAAAAAAAAAACAGAAATTTTAAACGGGGAAGAACGTGAACAGTGTAATATTAGCACTGTTCACGTTCATGAACAGTAATTATCAACTTCGACGAGAGGATTACTTGAGGATGCCGCCGTGTAGAGGAGATCGAGGTGATGCTTCTGGTCGTGGTGGCGTCGTCAACGGTGGTCTGTGGTGGCTGGAGGAAGCTCCCAAAGTCACGGTGGTCACGTTGCAGTTGAAGTATCCGTCGCCGGGAGCCTCGCCTGAAGGTTTGGTTGGGTTTCTGGTATGCAGGGGAGACTCACGGTGGCTATAAGGGTGGTTGTATGGCGATTGAACGACCTGAAATGGTGGAGAGAGACTCTGATGGGGCTGCTGTTAGAGAGAGAAAAACCATGAAACCAAAGAGAAAGAAAGAGAACCGGCGCCGACGAAGATGAAGGTGATGGTGTTTTGCTTGTTTTTGATGCTAAAAGTTTCTATAAATTTCCCTCAAATTTCCTCCCTGTTTCTCGTTTTTTCCAGTTTTTTTCTCTGCGTTTTTTCCTTTTTTTCTCCCTTTTGGCCGTCGTGCATGGTGGCTTTGACATGGTGGCCTGTTGGTGGGCTGTCGGCAGCGTGGTGGCTGGCCGGTGGGCTGTTGGAAGGCGTGCAGGTGAAGGTGGCAAAGGCCGGGGCTGTTGCAGCTTTAGGGAGGCCAAGTTTCGTTTTGGTCCCTTAATTTATGATTGTTCTAATTGCACCCTCAATTAAATTTAAATTTGTAATTTTATGCAATTGGGCCCTCGTCTGGATTTCAATATTACCCTTGGCTTTGCGCGCCTTTTCATTTTGGTCCCTGGCCTTTGATTTATGCAATTTGGCCCTCAATTGACAATTAAACTCTCAATTGTCTTCAATTTGATCCCTCATTATGCCAAATTAGCTTGGAAAAATTCAATTGGGTCTCTAAAAATTCTGATTTTCTCAATTAGACCCGAATTAAATTCAAGAATTCAATTTTTCATCAATTAAGCCCTTAATAAAATTAATTTGATCAATTTAAAATATAGTTAAGTCCTTGCACTTAATTAAATCTTCAATTGGACCTCAAATTAATTCCTAAACATAATAATATTTTGAATTAGCCCATGATTAAATCAAATTGGCTTATAAAAAATATAATTATGATTTTTGACTTAATTTTTACCTTGAATTTGTATTTTCTCTCATTTTTGGGCATAAAAGAGATTCGATTCGCCTCATAAAATTTCCAAAATTTCCACCGTGATTTTTCT
The DNA here is from genome assembly GCA_015731905.1 of Salix dunnii. Classification (NCBI taxonomy): domain Eukaryota; kingdom Viridiplantae; phylum Streptophyta; class Magnoliopsida; order Malpighiales; family Salicaceae; genus Salix; species Salix dunnii. The sequence goes on from CM027671.1 coordinate 5,482,707, forward strand.
ACCGACGCCAAACCACTTTTATTTTATTTTTGTTATTTTTTGGTATATTTTTAGGAATCACCCAAAAATTGGGTGATGAGAGTTGCCCCCCTCTTTACAATGCTTACGACTAAAGTCTTATAAAAGACTTTAGATAGTAAGTGTTGTAAAGAAAAAGAAAGTGGATTTATCAAACCAAGAAATGGTCAATCCATCCAAAATGAGAATGAGGGCTAGAAAGCACACTCAAAAAGGAACTGCAAGATAGGGCTAGAAAGCGCACTACCTAAGAATTGGGGCCTAAGGAGGACACTTAAAAAGGCTGGAAAATGGTGGTGTTTGTGAATGATTGGAAAATGATCTTATTGTAATGGGTGACCTACCAAGGTGGGAGTGGTGAAGCTGGTAAAAGCAAAGAGATGGTCTTGTTGTAATGGGCGACCTGCCCTGGTGAGGATGTAAAGATTTCATGGAATGGAAAATAGGGCTACAAAGCTTCGCTATCTAGGATGTAAGTTGAGGGTTAGAAAACGCACTCGAAGATGATGGAGAAATCGGGCTAGAAAGTGTGCTATCTGAATTTATAGTCGAGGGTTGGACAACACAATCAAAGAGGATGGCAAAATATAGATGGAAAACAACTATTTTAACTGGTAGTCGAGGATTGGAAAACGCACTCGAAGATGGAGGAAAAATAGGGCTGGAAAGCACACTATTTTTTTTAGTTGATGGCCGAGGGTTGGAAAACGCACTCGAAAAATAGGGCTGAAAAGCACACTATTTTAATTGATGATGGAAGGTTGGAAAACACATTCGATGATGACGGGACAATAGGGCTAAAAAGCACATTATTTTAATTGATGGCGAGGGTTGGAAAACGTACTCGATAATGAAAGGGAAGTAGGGCTGGAAAGCACACTATTTTAATTGATGGCGAGGGTTCGAAAACACACTCAAATATGAAGGAAAATAGGGTTGGAAAGCACACTATTTTAATTGATGACGAGGGTTGGAAAACACACTCAAATATGAAGGAAAATAGGGCTGGAAAGCACACTATTTCAATTGATGATCGAGGGTTGGAAAACACACTTGATAATGAAAGGAAAATATGGCTGGAAAGCACACTATTTTAATTGATGGCGAGGGTTGGAAAACACACTCGGATATGAGAGAGAAATAGGGCTGGAAAGCATACTATTTTAATTGATGGCGAGGGTTGGAAAACGCATTCAAATATGAAGGAAAATAGGGTTGGAAAGCACACTATTTTAATTGATGGCGAGGGTTGGAAAACGCACTCAAATATGAAGGAAAATAGGGCTGGAAAGCACACTATTTCAATTGATGATCGAGGGTTGGAAAACACACTTGATAATGAAAGGAAAATATGGCTGGAAAGCACACTATTTTAATTGATGGCGAGGGTTGGAAAACACACTCGGATATGAGAGAGAAATAGGGCTGGAAAGCACACTATTTTAATTGATGGCGAGGGTTGGAAAACGCACTCGGATATGAAAGGAAAATAGGGCTGGAAAGCACACTATTTTAATTGATAACGGCTAGAAAAATCACCTATGTTAAAAAAGAGACATGATGTTCTATCTGAATTGCTTGATGACTGAAAGCACACTCAAATAAGAAAAGAGATGGGGTTGAAAAACGCTCTATCTGTATTTGCTGGAAGGCTCGCAAGCGCACTCAGGGATGTGAAGGCGGTAGGGGCTCGAAGGCGCGCACAAAAACCATGAATGGAGGTTTGTAAATTACAATCCCTCTAAAACATTTCTCAGATTCCTAATGGGAAGATGCCATGCATGATGGCAACCAAATTCAGTAAAGAAGATGAGGCAAAAAAGTGCAACACAAAGGTAAGAGCCTGGAGGCGTACACAGAACAATGAATGGAGGTTTGTAAATTACAATCCCTCCAACACATTTCTTAAATTCTCAATGGGATGGAATGCATGATAACACCTAAAATTAGGAAAGAGATAAAGGTGAAAAGCATGCTCAAGGAAATGGGAAAGGTGGGAGTTTGAAAGCGTGCACAAAATGATGAATGAAGGTTCGTAAATTACGATCCTTCCAAAACATTTCCTATATTCTCAATGGGGATGCAATGCATGATGATGCATGTATACTTACTTGAGAAATATAGGTCCCCTTTTCTTCTTCCTGACCTTCCTTGGATCATTGGCTTTGACGACTTCTCGCTTCTGCTTACTTGAGCCGCAACTTAAGATTTTGACCACTAGAGATGATAGATTTTCATATCAACAGGCCCTCCTGAGTTTGATCCAGATTATTTGAAGAGGATTGATGGAGCCAAGCTTCAATTGCATTTGTAGATTGCCCCCCAGTCTAGTCATGCCCCTCAAGTGTTTTGGGCTTCAAGAGAAGTGTTTGCATGAAAAAGGTTGCAAAGATTATGTTTCATGTGGGAGTTTTTGGAATTTCAAAGTCATTCCAAACACAAACAATTTTGATTGCCACAGTCAGGTCCCGCCACACCAGCGTTTTAGGCTTCAAGTGTTCCCAGGAAAGGGATGGTTATTTGCAAAGATTTTTCATGTAAGATTTTGGGGATTTCAAAGCCATTCCAAGCACAAAAACCAATTTGATATTTGTTTAACAAACTTGTTCTCGAAAGAATTCAAGTGATCTCATTGTCAGGTTTTATGTCGATTTTGACAAGAAAATGAAATGATGCTTGTTTGCATGTCTTGTATTTCAAAAAGGCTTTGATCAAGTTTGGTGAAGCATTTGTATGGCTTGTTTCACATGGAAAAACATTGCCTATCGATCCAGATTGCTTATATTTGATCAGAAAGGGCTTTATCAGGCTTGTAATGTAGGCTCAGGTTACTGGCTACGAAGAAAAGATATTGGAAGGCTCAAAAGGTATTTGAGGGTTTTCTAGACTAAGGATCACTTAGTGCTCGTTTTAGTCCTCGTGATTGATTTTCATGACTTGTCATGCCCCCCGGTATTTGTTTGGGCTTTTTCCTAGATATGCCCCCAGTATTTGTTTGGGCTTTTTATCATGGGTTTTGAGTACTATCATGTTGACTCGATTTGTCGTAACGTACTAAAACTCCTTTTATGTTTATAGCCCACAATTTTATTTAGGTATCTCTTGATATGCCCCCCGATATGAGTCTAGGCTCTTGAGAATGAGTTTTTAGCAATGCCATCATGTTGACTTGACATGCCCCCAAGAATTTTGGCTTTCTATGTTGGATTTTTAGTATCATTAAATTGTTGAATTGATTTGCTAGTGTACTAAAAATCTTTTTATGTTTATGCCCCCCAGCTTTCTTTGGGCATCTTTTGTCATTGAAGACTATTTTGTGATTGAGAGTTCTTCTCTCTTCGCACTTGCCCCCCCAGTGTAGGGTGTGATCCTTGTCAGGGTTAATTATCAGAAAAAAAAAATAATTATTAGGCTCAAATAGGGACTGCAATGGAGATTTAGGACTTTGTGAAGGCATATCAAAGATGGCCTCTCTTCATTTCAAAATACATGCATTCTGAATCGCTAACTTTGCTTTTCCATGCGAAATATTTTTTTGAATTTTTGGATTATTTGTTTAGCTAAGGGCTTAGCTTTATTATGCAGATTTTTGGGGTATGAGATCACCCTTCAATGAAATCTTTTGAATTCCCAGAACACATTTGTTAAACAAAAATCAAATTGGCATTCCTTTTTGTACTAGACTTTGATTTGAAATTATGGGATAATGTGTAATTTAGATGAAAGGATATAAGGAGCACTTGTGTTATAAAACACGTCATAAACACAAGAAAATACATGATCATTGAAAAGAAATGCTTGCTTAACAAGAAAAGTCTTGTGGCGTTACAAGTAGAATTGCCGACAAGTCAAAACATGAACATCAAGTGCAGACATGACCAAAACAAAAGGAAATCAAGAAAGCGGACTTCATCTTCTAGTATCGGCACCCTCCATTTTCAAAAGCTTTTGTGGATGTCATTTTAACAGTGCAAACACTTGGTACCCCATTTCTGTGAATCTTAATTGGGTGCAGAACCTGGATTTTCATCGAATGTTATCCACCCTGCTTTAATCAATTGCATGAGCTTCTTCTTGAAAGCACCACAAGTATGAATGCTATGCCTTATAACTCCAGCATGGTATTCGCAAGTGAGATCGGGTTTGTACCAATCAGGGTAAAACGACTGCAAAGGTGCCTGAGATTCAGGAGATACTTGCCCAATGCTTTCCAACTTTTGATACATCTCTTTTAAAGGCAATGGTAGCAAAGGTAACTGTTATTGGGTTTTCTGGTATTTTCTTTTAGGGAAATTTTTAGGTGGATCTTTGACTTAAAGATTGATGTTGGCGATTTGAGATAAGGGTTATTTTGGAATTGGCTTTTCTTACCCTTGTAATTGTCTTCAAAATGCTCGACATCTTTTCTCTTGCCTTCAAAGCCCTTTTTTTCCACAGGTGCAGAAATTCTTCCACTTCTAACTCCTTGCTCTATTCGTTCCGCTACGGCTACAGCATCGGTGAACTGTTGTGCTGAACTACCCATCACATGCTCGTAATAGGGCACTCTAAGCGTGTTGGCGAATAAAGTTATCATCTCTTTATCTAGAAGTGGGGGGTGCACTTGTGCAGCAAGATCTCTCCATCTCTGAGCATATTCCCTTATGCTTTCTCTGTCCTTCTTTTCCAGGTTGGACAAACTTGTTCTATCAGGAGCAATGTCCATGTTGTACTTGTATTGCTTAATGAAAGCATCTACCAGATCTTTCCAGCTACGAATCCTGGTGTTGTCTAATCTCATGTACCAATTTAAAGCTGCCCCACTCAAACTGTCTTGGAAAAAATGCATAAGTAATTTTTCATCATGCACTACTTCTGTCATTTTGTTACAGTATGATTTTAGGTGAGTGATGGGGCACTGTGTCCCAGTGTACTTGATAAATTCAGGAACACGAAACTTTTTTGGTATCACGACATTCGGAACCAGACACATCTCAGCAGCATGTACTGGGTCATATAAGTTCACCCCTTCAATGGCCCTTATCCTGGCTTCCAGGGTTGCCATCTTATCTTGGCCGATACAGCCTGATGCTTCTATAACTGGTGGAGTTGGCGCAGGTGTCGGCACTGCTGATTGCATGAAAGCTGGGTTTTGTTGCGGATCCTGAACCCTTTCTCCAATCACCTCTTCCTGATGGTTCATTGCTTGTGCTGGAGCAGCCGCTACGGGTCTAGTCGAAGGACCCTCACCAGAGGTATTTCTCAATGCCTGCTCGAGTAAGCTGGTGAGACTAGCCACACTAGCTTTTATAGAATCTAGTTCTTCTTGGAAATGAGCATCATGGCGTGCACGCTCTTCGTCCTCCATATTTCTCTGTTGGAGTCGAGTGGTAGGAGCTCTTCGGGGACCTATATTTCAATCTGTTGATGATATGTTATGTACAATGATGAATGCATGCAAATGCAGATGTATGTACATACACATTGACAAATTATCAGGGAGTTCGTATCCAAAGTCAAGTTCTAGGCCATTACATGAGGGGTAAGCTTTCTACCTGGTCTCAAAAGGTCTATGAACTGCCCAGTGACTACCTTACGTGAAGGTAGTATGGGGGTTTACGAGAAATGGTTGGGGCACGATGTGACCGCCATTATCAAGTAAACACTCAATTCATAGTTGGATGTTTCTCGAATCTGAACCTCGACTGACAGTCATGAGTCAGACCGCTAATCCCCACCTAACCTAAATTTGGGTTTGTTCAGGAAATTAAAATGCATGAGGATATTAATTCAAACTGAATGATATGCATGACTTGAAATTAAAATGCATGCTAAAGCAGTAAGAATGCGAGTAAAAAAAAACAATCAAATGAACAATGTTCACCCAATGATGTCCCTGGAGTCGCCATCCGTCATGCGGCGATTTTTACGTGCTTTGGCTACGCCATAACGGCGCCAGTGAAAATGGGTGTTTGTTTTATAGCCGTAAATTTTACGATTATAATTATGAGGAGTCGCCACCTAGTATTAAGGTTACTAGGAACCTATTGGTCCGCGAGAGTCCGAATAAGGGAACTTGTTGTGCAAGGGAAGACGATCACTAAGGCACCCTACCTAAGGTAAGCTGCATTGTTATTTGATTGTTTTTCCTAAGTTAATTTTTTTTTTTTTACACTGCATAAAAAAAATATTTTTTTTATCTACGAGTGTACTTTACAGTGTAATTTTACACCGTTGTTAGGAAACCTCTTTCTTTTTATTTTTTTATCTACGGATGTAATTTATGTTTTAAATTTACACCGTAGTAAAAATATTTTTTTTATCCATGGATGTATTTTACAATGTAAATTTACACCCTGATAGATAAAACAAAAATGGTTTTGATTATTTTTTATATTTGGGCCGAATCCCAATGGATAATCATAAACCGGTTACGATATCCAATTTTGTTTTAAAACATGAGAAAGATGCAATATTTTTTTATAAAAAATATGCTTGAAAAATCTTGGAATTCGGTCGTATGCACGAAAACAACACATTTTATATTTTTTGAAAATCTTTTTTTTTTGTAATAAAAAAGTATTAGGGAAAATAAAAATAAAAATAAAAATAAAAATATTTTTTATTTTTTTATTTTTTTTATTTTTTAATGGGCTGGGCTGTCAGCACAGTGGGCTGACAGCCCAGCATGAGCCCTCACGGGCTGGAAGCCCAAGATAATGGGCTCTATGGGCCAGAGCCCAACCAAAATGGGCTGGGCTGGGCTGCTATCAGCCCAGCCCAAATCGATAAAAAAAAAAATTAAACGGGGAAGAACGTGAACAGTGTAATATTAGCACTGTTCACGTTCATGAACAGTAATTATCAACTTCGACGAGAGGATTACTTGAGGATGCCGCCGTGTAGAGGAGGTCGAGGTGATGCTTCTGGTCGTGGTGGCGTCGTCAACGGTGGTCTGTGGTGGCCGGAGGAAGCTCCCAAAGTCACGGTGGTCACGTTGCAGTTGAAGTATCCGTCGCCGGGAGCCTCGCCTGAAGGTTTGGTTGGGTTTCTGGTATGCAGGGGAGACTCACGGTGGCTATAAGGGTGGTTGTATGGCGGTTGAACGACCTGAAATGGTGGAGAGAGACTCTGATGGGGCTGCTGTTAGAGAGAGAAAAACCATGAAACCAAAGAGAAAGAAAGAGAACCGGCGCCGACGAAGATGAAGGTGATGGTGTTTTGCTTGTTTTTTATGCTAAAAGTTTCTATAAATTTCCCTCAAATTTCCTCCCTGTTTCTCGTTTTTTCCAGTTTTTTTCTCTGCGTTTTTTCCTTTTTTTCTCCCTTTTGGCCGTCGTGCATGGTGGCTTTTATAGGGGTGCTCGGCCTGACATGGTGGCTGACTGGTCGGCGGCGTGGTGGCTGGCGTGCCTGCAATGGTGGCTGGTCGGCGGGCGCTCAGGCGGCTGGTCGGCAGCATGCAGGGGAAGGCAGCGGGGTGTTGCAGCTTTGGGGAGGCCAAGTTTCGTTTTCGTCCCTCAATTTATGATTGTTCTAATTGCACCCTCAATTAAATTTAAATTTGTAATTTTGTGCAATTGGGCCCTCGTCTGAATTTCAATATTACCCTTGGCTTTGCGCGCCTTTTTCATTTTGGTCCTTGGCCTTTGATTTATGCAATTTGGCCCTCAATTGACAATTAAACTCTCAATTGTCTTCAATTTGATCCCTAATTATGCCGAATTAGCTTGAAAAAATTCAATTGGGTCTCCAAAAATTCTGATTTTCTCAATTAGGCCCGCATTAAATTCAAGAATTCAATTTTTCATCAATTAAGCCCTTAATAAAATTAATTTGATCAATTTAAAATATAATTAAGTCCTTGCACTTAATTAAATCTTCAATTGGACCTCAAATTAATTCCTAAACATAATAATATTTTGAATTAGCCCTTGATTAAATCAAATTGGCTTATAAAAAATATAATTATGATTTTTGACTTAATTTTTACCTTGAATTTGTATTTTCTCTCATTTTTGGGTATAAAAGAGATTCGATTGACCTCATAAAATTTCCAAAATTTCCACCGTAATTTTTCTACCGACGCCAAACCCCTTTTATTTTATTTTTGTTATTTTTTGGTATATTTTGGGGAATCACCCAAAAATTGGGTGATGACAGTTGCCCCTCTCTTTACAATGCTTACGACTAAAGTCTTATAAAAGACTTTAGATAGTAAGCGTTGTAAAGAAAAAAAAAGTGGATTTATCAAACCAAGAAATGGTCAATCCATCCAAAATGAAAATGAGGGCTGTAAAACGCACTCAGAAAGGAATGGTAAGATAGGGCTAGAAAGCGCACTACCTAAGAATTGGGGCCTAAGGAGGACACTTAAAAAGGCTGGAAAATGGTGGTGTTTGTGAATGATTGGAAAATGATCTTATTGTAATGGGTGACCTACCAAGGTGGGAGTGGTGAAGCTGGTAAAAGCAAAGAGATGGTCTTGTTGTAATGGGCGACCTGCCCTGGTGAGGATGTAAAGATTTCATGGAATGGAAAATAGGGCTACAAAGCTTCGCTATCTAGGATGTAAGTTGAGGGTTAGAAAACGCACTCGAAGATGATGGAGAAATCGGGCTAGAAAGTGTGCTATCTGAATTGATAGTCGAGGGTTGGACAACACAATCAAAGAGGATGGAAAAATATAGATGGAAAACAACTATTTTAACTGGTGGTCGAGGATTGGAAAACGCACTCGAAGATGGAGGAAAAATAGGGCTGGACAGCACACTATTTTTTTTAGTTGATGGCCGAGGGTTGGAAAACGCACTCGAAAAATAGGGTTGAAAAGCACACTATTTTAATTGATGATGGAAGGTTGGAAAACACACTTGATGATGACAGGACAATAGGGCTAAAAAGCACACTATTTTAATTGATGGCGAGGGTTGGAAAACGCACTCGATAATGAAAGGGAAGTAGGGCTGGAAAGCACACTATTATAATTGATGGCGAGGGTTGGAAAACGCACTCGAATGTGAAAGGAAAATAGGGCTGGAAAGCACACTATTTTGATTGATGATCGAGGGTTGAAAAACACACTCGATAATGAAGGGAAAAATAGGGCTGGAAAGCACACTATTTTAATTGATGACGAGGGTTGGAAAACACACTTGATAATGAAAGGAAAATATGGCTGGAAAGCACACTATTTTAATTGATGGCGAGGGTTGGAAAACACACTCGGATATGAGAGAGAAATAGGGCTGGAAAGCATACTATTTTAATTGATGGCGAGGGTTGGAAAACGCATTCAAATATGAAGGAAAATAGGGTTGGAAAGCACACTATTTTAATTGATGGCGAGGGTTGGAAAACGCACTCAAATATGAAGGAAAATAGGGCTGGAAAGCACACTATTTCAATTGATGATCGAGGGTTGGAAAACACACTTGATAATGAAAGGAAAATATGGCTGGAAAGCACACTATTTTAATTGATGGCGAGGGTTGGAAAACACACTCGGATATGAGAGAGAAATAGGGCTGAAAGCACACTATTTTAATTGATGGCGAGGGTTGGAAAACGCACTCGGATATGAAAGGAAAATAGGGCTGGAAAGCACACTATTTTAATTGATAACGGCTAGAAAAATCACCTATGTTAAAAAAGAGACATGATGTTCTATCTGAATTGCTTGATGACTGAAAGCACACTCAAATAAGAAAAGAGATGGGGTTGAAAAACGCTCTATCTGTATTTGCTGGAAGGCTCGCAAGCGCACTCAGGGATGTGAAGGCGGTAGGGGCTCGAAGGCGCGCACAAAAACCATGAATGGAGGTTTGTAAATTACAATCCCTCTAAAACATTTCTCAGATTCCTAATGGGAAGATGCCATGCATGATGGCAACCAAATTCAAGAAAGAAGATGAGGCAAAAAAGTGCAACAAAAGGTAAGAGCTGGAGGCGACACAGAACAATGAATGGAGGTTTGTAAATTACAATCCCTCCAACACATTTCTTAAATTCTCAATGGGATGGAATGCATGATAACACCTAAAATTAGGAAAGAGATAAAGGTGAAAAGCATGCTCAAGGAAATGGGAAAGGTGGGAGTTTGAAAGCGTGCACAAAATGATGAATGAAGGTTCGTAAATTACGATCCTTCCAAAACATTTCCTATATTCTCAATGGGGATGCAATGCATGATGATGCATGTATACTTACCTGAGAAATATAGGTCCCCTTTTCTTCTTCCTGACCTTCCTTGGATCATTGGCTTTGAAGGCTTTTCGCTTCTGCTTACTTGAGCCGCAACTTAAGTTTTTGACCACTGGAGATGATAGATTTTCATATCAACAGGCCCTCCTGAGTTTGATCCAGATTATTTGAAGAGGATTGATGGAGCCAAGCTTCAATTGCATTTGTAGATTGCCCCCCAGTCTAGTCATGCCCCTCAAGTGTTTTGGGTTTCAAGAGAAGTGTTTGCATGAAAAGGGTTGCAAAGATTATGTTTCATGTGGGAGTTTTTAGAATTTCAAAGTCATTCCAAACACGAACAATTTTGATTGCCACAGTCAAGTCCCGCCACACCAGCGTTTTAGGCTTCAAGTGTTTCCAGGAAAGGGATGGTTATTTGCAAAGATTTTTCATGTAAGATTTTTGGGGATTTCAAAGCCATTCCAAGCACAAAAACCAATTTGATATTTGTTTAACAAACTTGTTCTCGAAAGAATTCAAGTGATCTCATTGTCAGGTTTTATGTCGATTTTGACAAGAAAATGAAATGATGCTTGTTTGCATGTCTTGTATTTCAAAAAGGCTTTGATCAAGTTTGGTGAAGCATTTGTATGGCTTGTTTCACATGGAAAAACATTGCCTATCGATCCAGATTGCTTATATTTGATCAGAAAGGGCTTTATCAGGCTTGTAATGTAGGCTCAGGTTACTGGCTACGAAGAAAAGATATTGGAAGGCTCAAAAGGTATTTGAGGGTTTTCTAGACTAAGGATCACTTAGTGCTCAGAACTCGTTTTAGTCCTCGTGATTGATTTTCATGACTTGTCATGCCCCCCGGTATTTGTTTGGGCTTTTTCCTAGATATGCCCCCAGTATTTGTTTGGGCTTTTTATCATGGGTTTTGAGTACTATCATGTTGACTCGATTTGTCGTAACGTACTAAAACTCCTTTTATGTTTATAGCCCACAATTTTATTTAGGTATCTCTTGATATGCCCCCCGGTATGAGTCTAGGCTCTTGAGAATGAGTTTTTAGCAATGTCATCATGTTGACTTGACATGCCCCCAAGAATTTTGGCTTTCTATGTTGGATTTTTAGTATCATTAAATTGTTAAATTGTTTTGCTAGTGTACTAAAAATCTTTTTATGTTTATGCCCCCCGGCTTTCTTTGGGCATCTTTTGTCATTGAAGACTATTTTGGGATTGAGAGTTCTTCTCTCTTCGCACTTGCCCCCCCAGTGTAGGGTGTGATCCTTGTCGGGGTTAATTATTAGAAAAAAAAATAATTATTAGGCTCAAATAGGGACTGCAATGGAGATTTAGGACTTTGTGAAGGCATATCAAAGATGGCCTCTCTTCATTTCAAAATACATGCATTCTGAATCGCTAACTTTGCTTTTCCATGCGAAATATTTTTTTGAATTTTTGGATTAATTGTTTAGCTAAGGGCTTAGCTTTATTATGCAGATTTTTAGGGTATGAGATCACCCTTTAATGAAATCCTTTGAATTCCCAAAACACATTTGTTAAACAAAAATCAAATTGTCATTCCTTTTTGTACTAGACTTTGATTTGAAATTATGGGATCGTGTGTAATTTAGATGAAAGGATATAAGGAGCACTTGTGTTATAAAACGCGTCATAAACACAAGAAAATACATGATCATTGAAAAGAAATGCTTGCTTAACAAGAAAAGTCTTGTGGCGTTACAAGTAGAATTGCCGACAAGTCAAAACATGAACATCAAGTGCAGATATGACCAAAACAAAAGGAAATCAAGAAAGCGGACTTCATCTTCTAGTATCGGCACCCTCCATTTTCAAAAGCTTTTGTCGATGTTATTTTAACAGTGCAAACACTCGGTACACCATTTCCATGAAGCTTAATTGGGTGCAGGACCTGGATTTTCATCGAATGTTATCCACCCTGCTTTAATCAATTGCATGAGCTTCTTCTTGAAAGCGTCGCAGGTATGAATGTTATGCCCAACAGCTCCAGCATGGTATTCGCAGGTGAGATCAGGTTTGTACCAATCAGGGTAAGGTGGTTGCAAAGGTGCCTGAGGTTCAGGAGCTACTTGCCCAATGCTTACTAGCTTTTGATACATCTCATTTAAAGGCAATGGTAGCGGAGGTAGTTGTTCTTGGGTTTTCTGGTAATTTCTTTTAGAGAAATTTTTAGGTGGATCTCTGGCTTGAAGATTGACGTTTGTAATTTCAGATGAAGGGTTATTTTGGAATTGGCTTTTCTTACCCTTGTAATTGTCTTCAAAATGCTCGACATCTTTTCTCTTGCCTTCAAAGCCCTTTTTTTCCACAGGTGCAGAAATTCTTCCACTTCTAACTCCTTGCTCTATTCGTTCCGCTACGGCTACAGCATCGGTGAACTGTTGTGCTGAACTACCCATCACATGCTCGTAATAGGGCACTCTAAGCGTGTTGGCGAATAAAGTTATCATCTCTTTATCTAGAAGTGGGGGTGCACTTGTGCAGAAGATCTCCATCTCTGAGCATATTCCCTTATGTTATCTCTGTCCTTCTTCTCCAGATTGGACAAACTTGTTCTATCAGAAGCTATGTCCATGTTATACTTGTATTGCTTAATGAAAGCATTTACCAGATTTTTCCAGGTACGGATTTTGATGCTGTCTAGTCTCATGTATCAATTTAAGGCTCCACTCAAACTGTCTTGGAAAAAATGCATAAGTAATTTTTCATCATGCACTACTTCTGTCATTTTGTTACAGTATGATTTTAGGTGAGTGATGGGGCACTGTGTCCCAGTGTACTTGATAAATTCAGGAACACGAAACTTTTTTGGTATCACGACATTCGGAACCAGACACATCTCAGCAGCATGTACTGGGTCATATAAGTTCACCCCTTCAATGGCCCTTATCCTGGCTTCCAGGGTTGCCATCTTATCTTGGCCGATACAGCCTGATGCTTCTATAACTGGTGGAGTTGGCGCAGGTGTCGGCACTGCTGATTGCATGAAAGCTGGGTTTTGTTGCGGATCCTGAACCCTTTCTCCAATCACCTCTTCCTGATGGTTCATTGCTTGTGCTGGAGCAGCCGCTACGGGTCTAGTCGAAGGACCCTCACCAGAGGTATTTCTCAATGCCTGCTCGAGTAAGCTGGTGAGACTAGCCACACTAGCTTTTATAGAATCTAGTTCTTCTTGGAAATGAGCATCATGGCGTGCACGCTCTTCGTCCTCCATATTTCTCTGTTGGAGTCGAGTGGTAGGAGCTCTTCGGGGACCTATATTTCAATCTGTTGATGATATGTTATGTACAATGATGAATGCATGCAAATGCAGATGTATGTACATACACATTGACAAATTATCAGGGAGTTCGTACCCAAAGTCAAGTTCTAGGCCATTACATGAGGGGTAAACTTTCTACCTGGTCTCAAAAGGTCTATGAACTGTCCAGTGACTACCTTACGTGAAGGTAGTATGGGGGTTTACAAGAAATGGTTGGGGCACGATCTGACCGCCATTATCAAGTAAACACTCAATTCATAGTTGGATGTTTCACGAATCTGAACCTCGACTAAAAGTCATGAGGCAAACCGCTAATCCCCACCTAACCTAAATTTGGGTTTGTTCAGGAAATTAAAATGCATGAGGATATTAATTCAAACTCAATGATATGCATGACTTGAAATTAAAATGCATGCTAAAGCAGTAAGAATGCGAGTAAAAAAAAAAAAAACAATCAAATGAACAATGTTCAGTCCAGCGATGTCCCCAGTGGAGTCGCCATCTGTCGCGGCGGCGATTTTTACGTGCTCTTCGCGCCCCGCCATAACGGCGCGCGGTGAAAATGGGGTGTTTGTTTTATAGCCGTAAATTTTACGACTATAATTATGAGGGAGTCGCCACCTAGTATTAAGGTTACTAGGAACCTATTGGTCTGCGAGAGTCTGAATAAGGGAACTTGTTGTGCAAGGGGAAGACGCATCACCCCCAGTGCACCCTACCTAAGGTAAGCTGCATTGTTATTTGATTGTTTTTCCTAAGTTAATTTTTTTTTTTTTACACTGCATAAAAAAAATATTTTTTTTATCTACGAGTGTACTTTACAGTGTAATTTTACACCGTTGTTAGGAAACCTCTTTCTTTTTATTTTTTTATCTACGGATGTAATTTATGTTTTAAATTTACACCGTAGTAAAAATATATATTTTTTTATTCATGGATGTATTTTACAATGTAAATTTACACCATGATAGATAAAACAAAAATAGTTTTGATTATTTTTGATATTTTGGCCGAATCCCAATGGATAATCATAAACCGATTACGATATCCAATTTTGCTTTAAAACATGAGAAAGATGCAATATTTTTTTACAAAAAAATATGCTTGAAAAATCTTGGAATTCGGCCGTATGCACGAAAACAACACATTTTATATTTTTTGAAAATCCTTTTTTTTGTAAAATAAAAATAAAAATAAAAATAAAAATATTTTTTATTTTTTTATTTTTTTTATTTTTTAATGGGCTGGGCTGTCAGCACAGTGGGCTGACAGCCCAGCAGGAGTGGACTGGGCTTCCAGTCCTCACGGGCTGGAAGCCCAAAGGGTATTGGGCTGGGCTGGCAGGCCAGCCCCTGATAGGCTGGACTGGCAGCCCGCCGGGAATGGGCTCTCTGGGCCAGAGCCCAACCAAAATGGGCTGGGCTGGGCTGCTATCAGCCCAGCCCAAATCGATATATATATAAAAAAACAAAAAAAAAACAGAAATTTTAAACAGGGAAGAACGTGAATAGTGTAATATTAGCACTGTTCACGTTCATGAACAGTAATTATCAACTTCGACGAGAGGATTACTTGAGGATGCCGCCGTGTAGAGGAGATCGAGGTGATGCTTCTGGTCGTGGTGGCGTCGTCAACGGTGGTCTGTGGTGGCCGGAGGAAGCTCCCAAAGTCACGGTGGTCACGTTGCAGTTGAAGTATCCGTCGCCGGGAGCCTCGCCTGAAGGTTTGGTTGGGTTTCTGGTATGCAGGGGAGACTCACGGTGGCTATAAGGGTGGTTGTATGGCGGTTGAACGACCTGAAATGGTGGAGAGAGACTCTGATGGGGCTGCTGTTAGAGAGAGAAAAACCATGAAACCAAAGAGAAAGAAAGAGAACCGGCGCCGACGAAGATGAAGGTGATGGTGTTTTGCTTGTTTTTTATGCTAAAAGTTTCTATAAATTTCCCTCAAATTTCCTCCCTGTTTCTCGTTTTTTCCAGTTTTTTTCTCTGCGTTTTTTCCTTTTTTTCTCCCTTTTGGCCGTCGTGCATGGTGGCTTTTATAGGGGTGCTCGGCCTGACATGGTGGCTGACTGGTCGGCGGCGTGGTGGCTGGCGTGCCTGCAATGGTGGCTGGTCGGCGGGCGCTCAGGCGGCTGGTCGGCAGCATGCAGGGGAAGGCAGCGGGGTGTTGCAGCTTTGGGGAGGCCAAGTTTCGTTTTCGTCCCTCAATTTATGATTGTTCTAATTGCACCCTCAATTAAATTTAAATTTGTAATTTTGTGTAATTGGGCCCTCGTCTGAATTTCAATATTACCCTTGGCTTTGCGCGCCTTTTTCATTTTGGTCCCTGACCTTTGATTTATGCAATTTGGCCCTCAATTGACAATTAAACTCTCAATTGTCTTCAATTTGATCCCTAATTATGTCGAATTAGCTTGGAAAAATTCAATTGGGTCTCCAAAAATTCTGATTTTCTCAATTAGGCCCGAATTAAATTCAAGAATTCAATTTTTCATCAATTAAGCCCTTAATAAAATTAATTTGATCAATTTAAAATATAATTAAGTCCTTGCACTTAATTAAATCTTCAATTGGACCTCAAATTAATTCCTAAACATAATAATATTTTGAATTAGCCCGTGATTAAATCAAATTGGCTTATAAAAAATATAATTATGATTTTTGACTTAATTTTTACCTTGAATTTGTATTTTCTCTCATTTTTGGGCATAAAAGAGATTCGATTCGCCTCATAAAATTTTTAAAATTTCCACCGTAATTTTTCTACCGACGCCAAACCCCTTTTATTTTATTTTTGTTATTTTTTGGTATATTTTGGGGAATCACTCAAAAATTGGGTGATGACAATGGGTCAAGTCATTCAAAACCAAGGGCTAAAGTGCAAAAGGTGTATAAACTAAGGAAATCAAATTAATCAAAATCAGGGGCCAATTTAAAATAAATTAGAAGTTTGAAGGTTGATAGAGTTTTACACAAATTGGGAGAATTTAAGGTTTAAGAGAAAGGTAAGAGTTTAATGGATTTAAGGGAAAACGAAAGAAAGGGAGAAATCATATATTTTATTTGTCTTTTTTATTCATAAATTCTTTACATCTAAAGGTAAAAACTCTTATTTTTGGATCAACTAATATAATTTTTTTCATTTTGAGTTGTAAAGTGTAATGGGTGTAAAATAGGGATTAAGGGATTTCTTTTTTGAATTTTTAAATTAATTCTATAAACATGTTAACGTGCATATTTAAATTATGAGACATTCAAATTAAGACAATTGAAGAAAATTACTTTCCTTTTTTTTGTCATGTAAAGTTTGAACTCGGGATTATTAGAGGGGCGAATTTCTTAAAATTGGTTTGTGTATAGGATATGGAAGATTAAGTTGATTTCCTATTATTATGAATTAGTACAAAACTTGAAGGAAAAACAACAAGAAGTTCATGATTCCCTTGAAAATAGATTTTAGCAAAAGATCACTAGAAGAGTATGGGGTTAGTTTTCTTTATCTTGGGTATTATTGTGTTAAATTGTATGATATTGAAAGTAAGAAAAACATTTTTGGGATCTTATGTAAAGGTCTGGTTATATCTGTTATTAATGAGGAAGGGTAAGTGATAAAATTTAACATATAGATATGTTCTTAGAAATGAATAATATTATATGGATGATGCTCATGTGAAATATGATATTTATATGGAAGTGATAGAAAATTATGTTATATGGATCGAAGATTTTATATATAAATGATGATTGTCATAACCCATTTATGGGTTATTCCCTAAATTCTACCCAAAATCAAATAAAAATAACAAAAATAAAATAAAAGGAGCTGGTATTGATAGAAAAATCAAGGTGAAATTTTTTGATATTTTCGAGAGCCCGATCGTATTTTTTTTCCCCTAAAAATAAAGAAAAATACAGAGTCAATGCTAAAATATTTTTTTATTGGATAAATTTGTGGAAAACATAAGTTGAAAGCCATAATTATATTTTTATGAGTCAGTTTGATTTAATTGTCAACCAATTTAAAGTGTAATTATTTTAGGAATTAATTCAGAGCCTAGTTTAATGATTTAATTAAGAGCAAGGACTTAATTATACTTTAAATGGGCTAAATTAATTTTATTAAGAGCTTAAGTGGTGAAAAATTAAGTTTGAAAGCCTAATTTGGGTTATATCAAGAAAATCAGAATTTTCGGAGACGAAATTTTTTTGGGTGAAATCAGAAGTCAAAATTAAAAAGAAAAACATTGCTCCTAGTTTTCCTGTCGAAAAACTCTTTTTATAACAACCTATTTTTGTTAGTCTATTTTATATTATTAAAAAAAAACCTTACCTACTGAAGCATTACAAGTAGTCATGTTTAGCCATGCCTGCCACCCACTACTACTCCTGTAACCACTCTTGCTTTACCAGCACTAGTCATCGTAGGTTAGCATCCCTCTCTCTCTCCCTTGTAGCGTCAGCTCTATTTCAAAAACCAGGTGTAGTCGATTCAGTCTCTCTCCTCCAGCCAGCTTCCAGCGAACACCAGTTTTCCCCTTGACATCATGCGGTTCTCCCCCATGCAAGCAACTCTCCCAGCATTCCCAGCTTTTCTTCTCTAGCACTAGCAACGCAACCCAAGCAACCCCGGTGATGAAGCAGGGATGAACTCCAACACATGCCAACAACTTCCGGCACCTCTCCTGGCCACCACAAGTCATCATTTTTTAACGCCACCACCACAAGAGAAACCACCTTAACCTCCTCTACCCGGCAATAGTAGCAAGTAAGCCTCTAGTCACCGTCGATCCTCAAATTGTTCATATACACAATGTTAATTCATTATACTATTCACGCTATGTAAATAGATTGATTTTTTTTTCTATTTTATCTTTTGGGCTAGATTGATCTCGCCCTAGCCTAGTTAGTCAAGTTGGGTCTACCCAAGTCCAACAGAGTTTGGTTTTTCAGCCTAAGTTGTCTAGTATGGCCCATTTAGTTGAGCCAAACCAACCTGAATTTTTATTATTCTTTAAAAAAATACAAAAATCATATTTAAAAACAAAATAAAAAAATATATTATTTTCGCGCATACGGTTGAATTCTAAATTTTTTACAAGCATATTTTTTTGTAAAAAATATATGTTGCATCTTCCTCATATTTTGAATGAAAATTAGATATCGTAACCAATTTATGATTATCCTTTAGAATTTGGCCAACATATCAAAATAATTTAACAATTATTTTATTTTAGCTATTACGATGTAAAATTATATTGTAAAATATACTCGCAGATAGTTAAAAACTAGGTTTTTAAAATGCAGTGTAAAATTCTTTTTGGCTAGTTTTTCAACTCGCAATGAAGTAGAGACTCCATCACGAAGAGAGATCTACATCAAGCCTTAAAATCCCCTTGCATAACAAGTCCTCTTACTCAGACTCTTGTAGACCAATAGATTTTCTAGTAACTTTAATACTAGGTGGTGATTTTTGATAATTATAGTTGTAATTTTTACAATTATAAAACACCCCTCCCTTCTCCCCCTACGGGGATAGCGGAGTGTCAAGCATGAAAAAAAAAACAATGATAATTGTATGTGATTTTTTGTTGAGACATTCATCTATATATATATATATATATATATATATATATATATATATATATATATATATATATATATATATATATATATCAGCAATCTCTAAGTTATCACGATGATAAAATAAAAGAATAGGAATTTCGAAGTGGAAACAGAATTGCTACTCCTGATGATAATACATGCATTTCTTGCACAAAATATATTCAACTCACACCATTGCTGAAGAAAAAAAGAATTGGCTTACTAGCCCAGATTTTGTGAGTGTTTGGTAATGCATTTTAAAGGTACTTTGAAAATAAATTGAAATTTTTTTTTTTTCATTTTTCATTTTTTTTTTGTTTTTTTAGATCATTTTCATGTTCTGATGAAAAAATAGTTTTTAGAAAATAAAAAATATATTATTTTAATATTTTTTGAATAAAATATTATTTTTAAAAACAATCATAACCACGCTCTCAATCAGATAATTCAAGCGAAGCGCGTGCCTTGCCATCCCTAAATTACACAATTTCCTTGAAGCATCAAACAATGCACATATCGAGAGAATTCAATCATGGGGTGACCCTTACTCTCTCTAGTCTGTTAATGTTTGAAAGCAGTCAAATTAAGAAAGAGGCAACACTTCACTGACACCTTCAGAATAACAACTTGTTTCCTTGATCTCAACACCACCTTTAGTGCCACCACAGCAACACATCCATTAATCCTACTTCAACCACTAATTTCCACCTCCATGTCACATCAAAATCCTCAATTCCATTTATATTGGTCTTTTGCTTTTTTAATTGTAGCAAAATGTTTTGATTTTAAATTGTTTTGAAGTTTTATTTTGGGATTGTATTAATGATTTTTTTTATATATAATTAAAGATATTAATTTTACAAACAAAATTTTAGTTCAAATTCAAAATTAAAATTATTTGAAATTGTGCAATTTAAATTCCAAATATAAGTAAAAAATGAGAGTTGAACTGATATATCTTGATTGGCTTGATGAGCACAAAGATAACATGTAAAATTGATAAAAATATAGTTTAACAAAAACAAATCAAAACTGACATCTTAAACAAAATAATAAAATGACTATATTGAATTAACTTCGGTCAACCTAGGTTAACCTTTAATGTATAACTTGAGTTATAAAAACAATTGGGCCATGAATTCGTTGTGGTGCGCTTAAGCCGGCCTAGAGACCTCCATTATAAAAATAAACTGGTATAAGTGAACAAAAAAAATATAAGAAAACAACACAGGGGGGGAAAATGTACCAGTGGGAAACCACTATAGCAAAAAACAAAAATTGATTTGGGGATTAATCGTGGTGCGTGTAAGTTGACCTATACACTTCGGTTATCAAAACAAGTTAAATCCAAAGATTAGTCGTGTTGTACTTAAGCTAACTCAGACACACTGATTATAAAAAAAAACAAAAGAATAAATATATATAAGTGGAAAAAGAAAAAAAAGTATAACTGGTGAAAAAAATATTTCAGAGAAAAAAAAGGCTGTGTGGGGAGGTACAATGCTTTCCCCACACCATTTACATGGATATAAAAAATATATATAAGTTAACAAAAAAAAGTATAAGGAAAGAAAAAATAAAATAAGCGGGTTCAGGGATTAGTCGTGGTGCGCGCAAACTAGCCTGGACACCCCGGTTATATATATAAAAATAAGTTCAAGGATTAGTCGTAACGCACTTAAGCTAGTCCGGATACCTTGGTTATAAAAAAAATATATAAGTGAAAAAAAAACAAAAAAAAAAGAGCTTATCTATCTTGGAGACCCTAGTTATATAAAAAATATATAAGTGGAAAAAAAAATATAAACGGAAAAACACTTTAGTAATCCATATTGTTATTAAAAAACAGTTTAATCTATTGTGGGACCTACCATAAAAATCGATTGAAACTGTGTTTTCGGAGAAGCAGATAACTCATGCTTTTGCTATTACTCAAACCATTAATGCATAGGCAAAAAAAAACAAAAAATTCATGCTTTTACTGCTTCTCAAACCGTTAATGCATGGGCAAAAACATCATTACATCAACTTTGCTTGTGTTTCTCTTTTTTTACATTTGAGAAAACAATATACAGAGAGAAAGAAGACAATGACCGTGTCACCCTTGGCTTTGGCAGGACCACCACCAACTCCCTCTCTCTCTCGATCACAAGTTTCTCTTACTAGAACAGCCATGGATGCAACCTCTCTCCTTCTTTAGCAGCAACAGTCACCGGCTAGAAATAAAAACTCCTCCTTCAGCATTGTCAACCTCTCTCCTCTTCATTGAAATCACTTGCAGGATGGGAGTCGTCTCCCCCAGCTCTGGCGTGAAGCAGCAGCAGCGCACAACCTTTTGACGATCCTACCGTCCAACACAAGCCATCATTTTTGACGCCGTCACCACAAGAAAAACCACCTCGGCCTCCTCTACCCATTGGCATCGGTCGTTAAAGCTCTTGTCGTGGTTGATTGGACAATATTATTCATGTTAATTAATTCACATGAATACTAGCGTTGTAGTGTTCACGTTTTAAGAAGACGTGAACAGTGCAATGCACTGTTTCACCCCCCCCCCCCCGCTCTCTCTACACACACACACACGCTGGACTTTGGCTCGACTTTCTCTCGGCCTAGCCCAAGTCTGGTAGAGTTAAGCCTTTCTGCCCAATTTGGTTGGGCCAACCCATTTAGTTGGGTCAGACCCAGTTTGAATTTTTTTTAAAAAAATATTTTAAAAATAAAAAAGATATATAGATAGAGATCAATTTTGATAAAAATGAAAGGTGTGTGACTTCGTTACAATCTACAACTGTATTGTTTTTCAATTGATTATGAATTAGAAACTTACAAATGAATTTGTCATTGGAATTATATTTCTACAATTGAATCTCAGATGTTGTTACTAATGATATTGTTACCAAATGTTGTACCTCAATCAAATAATGAGGGATCATAGAGGCATTCACGTATCGATTTAGTTCGTGATGAAATTTTAAGTTATTTGATGGTAGAATAAAAATAAATATTTGTTTTTTTCATAAATTATTAATTATATTTTATTATTATGATTATTGATTTATAAAATTTTAAAAATAATTAATATATGTGTGTGTGTCCTTTACAATAATTTCACAAGTTGATAGCAATAAAAACATAATAACATAATACATGAAACTGATTTTTGAAAACCTCAACCACAAAAACAAAAGTAATATCAAACATGCCCTAATTGGTCTAACACACCATATCTCTCCTAAGATATGGCTATACATGTTGGCCTGTAAAGTCATGTTTGTGTACATGACTCTTTTTTTTTGTTGATAAAAGGAATGCCTTTTTGCCCTTCTTTTTTATCATAAATTCTTTACATCTAAAGGTAAAAACTCTTATTTTTGGATCAACTAATATAATTTTTTCATATTGAGTTGTAAAGTATAATGGGTTATAGAGTAAAATAGGGATTAAGAGATTTCTTTTTGAATTGTTAAATTAATTCTATAAACATGTTAACGAGCATATTTAAATTATGAGACATTCAAATTAAGACAAATGAAGAAAAATACTTTCCTTTTTTTTCTCATGTAGAGTTTGAACTACGGATTATTAGGGGGGTTAATTTCTTAAAATTGGTTTGTTTATAGGATGTGGAAGATTAAGTTGATTTCCTATTATTATGAATTAATACAAAACTTGAATGAAAAACAACAAGAAGTTCATGATTCCTTTGAAAAAAGTTCATGATTCCTTTGAAGATAGATTTTAGCAAAAGATCACTAGAAGAGGATGGGGTTAGTTTTCTTTATCTTGGGTATTATTGTGTTAAATTGTATGATATTGAAAGTAAGAAAAATATTTTTGGGATCTTATGTAAAGGTCTCGTTGAATCGGTTATTAATGAGGAAGGGTAAGTGATAAAATTTAACATATAGATATGTTCTTAGAAATGAATAATATTACATGGATGATGCTAATGTGAAATATGATATTTATATGGAAGTGATAGAAAATTGGGTTATATGGATCCAAGATTTTCTATATAAATGATGATTGTCATAACCCATTTATGGGTTATTCCCTAAATTCTACCCAAAATGAAATAAAAATAACAAAAATAAAATAAAAGTAGGTGATATTTGTAGAAAAATCAAGGTGAAAATTTTTGACATTTTCGAGAGAACGGTCGTACTTCTTTTTTGCCTAAAAATGAAGAAAAATACTGATTTAATGCTAAAATATTTTTTATAGGATAAATTTGTGTAAAACATAAGTTGAAAGCCATAATTATATTTTTATGAGTCAGTTTAATTTAATTATCGACCAATTTAAAGTGTAATTATTTTAGGAATTAATTCAGAACCTAGTTTAAGGATTTAATTAAAAGTAAGGACTTAATTATACTTTAAATGAGTTAAATTAATTTTATTAAGAGCTTAAGTGGTGAAAAATTAAGTTTGAAAGCCTAATTTAGATTAAATTGAGAAAATCATAATTTTCGGAGACAAAATATTTTTGGGTGAAATCTGAAGTCAAAATTGAAAAGAAAAACATCGTTCCTGGTTTTCCCGTCGAAAAACTCTTTTTATAACAACCTATTTTTGTCAGTCTATTTTATGTTATTAAAAAAAAAAAAACTTACCTGCTAAAGCATTACTAGTAGTCATGTTTAGCCATGCCTTCCACCCACTACTACTCCTGCAACCACTCTTGCAAGACACCAGCACCAAGACACCAGTACCAGTCATCGTAGGATGGCATCCCTCTCTCTCTCCCTTGTAGCGTCACAAAACCAGGTGCAGTCGATTCAGTCTCTCTCCTCCAGCCAGCTCCCGGTGAACACCAGCTTTCACCTCGACATCGTGCGGTTCTCCCCCACACAAGCAACTCTCCCAGCATTCCTAGCTTTTCTTCTCTAGCACCGGCAATGCAACACAAGCAGCCCCGATGATGAAGCAGGGATGAACTCTAACACATACCACATGCCACCATTTTTTGACGCCACCACCATAGAAGGAACCACCTTGACCTCTTCTACCCGGCAGCAGTAGCAGGTAAGCCTCTGGTCACCGTCGGTCCTCTTACTGTTCATATACATGAACAGTGTTAATTCATTGTATTGTTCACGCTACGTGAATAGGTTGATTTTTTTTTGTTTTATCTTTTGGGTTGGATTGATCTCAGCCCAGCCCAGTTAGTCTAGTCGAGTCGAGTCTATCCAAATCCAACAGAGTTTGGCCTTTTGGCCTAACTTTTTTGGTCTGGCCCATTTAGTTGAGCCAAACCAACCTGATTTTTTTTAATTCTTTAAAAAAAAATATAAAAATCATATTTAAAAACAAAATAAAAATATATTTTTTTTTTGTGTATACAGTTGAATTCTAAATTTTTTACAAGCATATTTTTTTGTAAAAAATATATGTTGCATCTTTCTCATATTTTGAACGAAAATTGGATATCGTAATCAGTTTATGCTTATCGTTTGGAATTTGTCCAAAATATCAAAATAATTTAACAATTATTTTATTTTCAATATTGCGGTGTAAAATTACATTGTAAAATATACTCGCGGATAGTTAAAAACTAGGTTTTTAAAATGCAGTGTAAAATTCTATTTGGCTAGTTTTTCAACTCGTAGTGAAGTTGAAACTCCATCACGAAGAGAGATCTACTTCAAACATTAAAAAATACCATCGAATAACAAATGACTTGTATAAATTCTATTAGGTCTTGATTGACTTTGCATTCGAAAGTGTTTTTGTAAAAAGTTAAAAAATTTATTTTTATTTTTTATTTTAAATTTTCATGTACTAATATTAAAATAAATAAAATATTATTTTAATATATTTTTAAATAAAAAATATTTTACAAAATAACTTTAACAACACTTAACCTCTTCATGTCAGTCCAACCAGCAGCCCTCGTATCTTTCCCGGTCTCATGAAAACCCAACTCAACATCGACAAAACCCAAAAAAACAAAATGACCCCACACAACCCCCCTCAACCACCGTGGGCTTTGCTTCTGGACAAGCCCCCTCTCAAACCCAAATCATTGGCTAGCAAGTCATACAACTAAATATATTTTTTTCTATTAAAAAAATAATATCTCGCATGCAGCTAAAAAAAAAAAAATATATCATACAAGTAACCTACATTTTCAGCCAAATGTGAATGATATTTTATTTATACAACCATCATTACATGCTAGAAATTGATTTAATCATATTTTTTTAATGAAATTGTTTGCCACATGTCACCTCATGGCTATCAATAAGAATGAAACCTTATCATAATTACAATATATTCGGTAGAGGGGTCCACCATCACCATGCCAAAATTCTTAGGTGATGTGACGCCGCTCAGGTGGAAAAAAACCAAAAAAACAAAAGATGCTATATTCTTGTCTGCTATAATTGATCATCCGCCTGATTTTCTGCAAGGAATCTAATGCAGTACTTCAAGCTTCAGTTTTATCCATGAATTGCTGGTTTTTGAATTATACAATACACATGTTTTACACCTTATTTAGTATATACCATATATAAACTCGCGTTTTGTTGCTGGGATTAAATTTTTTTATCTAATATTAATATATATAATTTTTTATTTTATATTTCGGTTTTTATTTTTATATTTTTTAATTTAGTTTCGATTCTTCATTTTTTCGATCCTTCTGAGATAGTTCTTAATTTTTTATTTGTATCTATACACTTTACTCTAAATTTAAATTTTTTTTATTTATATTGTTATTTTTATTTGTATTAAATTCAGCTTACATTAAAAAAAATATAAGGAAAAAAAACTAAAAATAAATGGGTTCGGGGATTGGTCGTGGTGGGCGCAACCTGGCCTAGATACTCTAATTATAAAAACAAATTCGGTCTGAGGATTAATCGTGGTGCGCTTAAGCTGACCCGGAGAACCTGGTTATAAAAAAAATGTATAAGTGAAAATATATATATAAGCGGGAAAGCACTGTAGCAATTCATATTGTTTTTTTAAAAAACAATTTGGCTCGAGAATTAATCGTGGTGCGCTTAAGCTGGCCTGGAGACCCCGATTATAAAAAATTATATAAGTGAATAAACAAATATAAGAAAAAAAACAGGGAAAAAAATGTACCAGCTAGAAAGCACTATAGCTAAAAAAAATGTTCGGGTATTAGTCGTGGTGCGCTTAAACTAGCCCGGATACACTGATTATAAAAAACAAGATAACAAAATATATAAGTGGAAAACAAAAAAAAGTATGGATATCCACAATGAAAAAAATGTTTCAAGGAAAAAAAAAAACATAATTAGGGGGGAAAGCACAGTAGCGAAAAGCATTGTAGCAATCCACAATGTTATGTGTGGGGAGCTACAATACTTTTCACATACCATTTATATGGATATAAAAAAATATGAGTGAACAAAAAAAGTATAAGGAAAAAAAATAAATGAATTCGGGGATTAGTCGTGGTGCACGCATACTAACCTGGACACACCAGTTATAAAAAAATTGGTCCAGGAATTAGTATTGTTGCGCTTAAGCTAGCCTAAAGACCCTTATTATAAAATAAAAAAAAATGTATAAGTGAAAAAAGAAAAGCTTAAGTTGGCTTTGGAGACCTTGGTTATAAAAAAAATATATAGGTGGAAAAAAAAGCAAAATAAAAAATAAAAGCAAAAATGCACTGTAACAATCCATATTGGTTTAAAAAAATCAACCCGGGAATTCATCGTGATATGCTTAAGCTAGCTCGGAAACCTCCATTAAAAAAAAAAAAAAGGGTTTGAGGATTAGTCATGGTGCGCTTAAACTGACCCTGACACACCAATTATAAAAAACAAAAGAAAAAAAAAAGTATAAATGGAAAAAAAAAGTATAACTAGTGAAAAAAAATATTTCAGAGAAAACACTTTAGCGAGAAAGCACTCTAGCAATCAATAGTGTTCTGTGTAGGGAGGTACAGTGCTTTCCCCACACCATTTATATGGATATAAGAAAAATATATAAGTTAACAAAAAAAAAGTATAAGGAAAGAAAAAAATAAAATAAATGGGTTCAGGGATTAGCCGTGGTGTGCGCAAACTGGCCCGAACAAGCCGGTTATATAAAAAAAATCGGTTTGGGGATTAATTGTGATGCACTTAATCTGATTCAGAGACCCTAGTTATATAAAAAATGTGTAAGTGAAAAAAAACAAAAAAAAATATAAACGGCAAAGCACTTTAGCAATCCAAATTGTTAAAAAAAACAGTTTAATTTGTTGTGGGACCCACCACAAAAATCGATTAAAACTGTGTTTTTGAAGAAGCTCATGCTTTTGCTGCTTCTCAAACCGTTAATGCATGGGCAAAAACACCATTACATCGTCTTTGCCTTCGTTTCTCTCTTCTTTTTACATTTGAAAAAACAATATACAAAGAGGAAGAAGACGATGGTTGTGCGTAAAAAATTATAACATAACTGCCAACCACCTTGCCACCCTTAGCTTTGGAAGGACCACCACCAACTCTCTCTCTCACTCGATCATAGGTTTCTCTCACTAGAACAGCCAAGACTGCAACCTCTCTCTCCTCCAACAACAACAGTCATCGGCAAGCAACAGAAACTCCTCCTTTGGCATTGTCAATCTCTCCTCTCAACTGGAATCACATGCAGGATGGCAGTCATTCCCCTCAGCTTCAACTTGAAGAAGAAGCAGCGCACAACCTTTTGATGCTCCTACCGACCACCATTTTTTACAACACCACCACAAGAAGAACCACCTTAGCCTCTTTAACCTATTGGCATCATTTGTTGAAGCTCTCGCCGTGGTCGGTCGAACACTACTATTCATCTGAATTAATTCACATGAACAATAGTGTTGCACTATTCATCTTAGCTCAACGCAAGTCCAGCAGAATTAGGCCACCTTGGCTGGGCCGGCCCATTTAGTTGGGTCAGGCCAGTCTAATTTTTTTTGAAAAAAATATTGTAAAAATAAAAAATAAAAAATATATAGATAGAGATCAGTTCTGATGAAAAGAAAAGGCGCCTGACTTCATTACACTCTACAATTCTGTTGTTTTTCAATTGATTATGAATTAGAAACTTACAACTGGATTTGGTATTAAAAGTATATTTCTACAACTAGATCACAGATGTTGTTACTAATGATATTGTTATCAGATGTTGTGCCTCGATCAAATAGAGAAGGATCACAAAGGCATTCACATATCAATTTAGTTCATGATGAAATTGCAAGTAGTTTGATGGAAGAATAAAAATAAATATTTATTTTTTTCATGAATTATTAATTATATTTTATAGTTATGATTATTAATCTACAAAATTTTAAAAACAATTTATATATGTGTGTGTGTGTGTGTTTCCTTTACAGTAATTTCACAAGTTGTCAAGATATTTTTGTAGTTAAAAGCTTTTTTGAATGAATATAATTTTTTTATATATATATGTAATTAAATAAATCAAGAAGTATAGATGTTAATAAATAAAAAACATAAAAAATAACTAAAAAAATGAGAAACAAATATAAACTAAGAAATTTAATCTAGTAATTGATGATATTTATGCATTTGTGTTTGTTTAATATATTTATTAAAAATAATTGTTTTACTCAAAAAGACAATAATAGAAATAGATACACAAATTAAATTTATTGATTAAAATAAAGGGAAGGGGGGAGCAATATGAAAGACTCTACATATTATAAATATTATCCAAAAATATTTTTTTCACTTTCAAAAATAAAATTCATTTATGAAAAAGATAATAATAATAATATATATGAATAAGAAAAAGATTTGAATTTTAAATGTATAACAAAACAAAACAATGTCATCTAAAAGAGACTTTCCAAACAAAATAAGGGATATTAATCTAAATATAAATTAAAAAACACACAAAAAAATCATATAAAAAACATAAATTTATGAAAATAGAAAAAACACAAAGGCCTTATGTTGTTGGGTCTAACAAGTCAAGTCAGCTCGTCGTTACCAAAGGGTGTGGCATGGTGGTAAAGGACTTCATATCTACACAGTAGATCTCGAGTTCAAGTTAGGGCGTGCACTTCTTGTAAGAGGCTGGGACAACCGGAATTTTATTCACTCACTTAGGCCCACAAAGTACGCTTTCCAGAGAGTATAGTTTCCTCAAATAAAAAAAAAAGTCAGCTCGTCTAGACTATTTTATTAGGACCCACTCGCGAGCTACCTTGACATGCCTGCCTAACTAGGTCCTTATTGTTTTTTATTCTAACTAGGATTGATGACATGTTATTTGCTCTAAATTCTATGGAAAAAAAAAAAGACAATGTATCTGCTGATTTATCTAAATTCTAGTTATTATGGTGGTCAAAAATCATGATTTTATTTTTTTATCTAAAACATCTTTAGAATGAGATAAATCTTTTCATGGCCTAAACAAACAAAAAAAAAATCCAAAACTAAAATCAACCTGAAATAAAAAATTAAATTGAATTTAATTTTTTTTCATGAAATAAAAAGGTAAATTCTTTTAATAAGAAATCTCCTCATCAAATTGAGCCATTAGACACAAACATCGACCGTTTTGTTGTCCTAAAATGATACAAACAATATTTTTATCTTTCTACCATCATAATTCGACAATCTTTATCTTTCTTCTCTCTTAACCATGGGCAAAAAATTAAATTTTATGCCAAAATTGAATTTGAAAATAATAAAGGCACCAAAACTATAGAATTTGTATTGTTTTTAAAGTTAGATGACCTTAGTGTATTTTTCAAAAAACTTTTGGCACACCACTTATATTTGATATATTTTTAACTCTAGCCCATATTCTTTTTTATTTCATAATTTCTTAAGAAATCCAAATTAATTAGCTTTTGAACATATAATTTAAAATAAAAATTTTAGAGACTAAAATTAATTTTAAAAAAATAAACAAGATCATTCACATTGTTTGTGATGTAATAAACTGTATTGATTGTTCAATATTTTTTGTTAAAAAGGAGAGAAATGGTTATGAATATAAAAACTAGGGGTGAATCAAAAAATAAAAAAAATCAATTAAGCAGAAAAAAATAACAAAAATTAACCGAGAAAAAAAACCGATTAGATTTTTTTTTCTTAAGGCCTGTTTTGGTTTTCGATTTTTGAAGTAAGAATTCGGTAAACCGAAACTAAACCTAACTAATTCAAATTAAAAAAAAATGTTATAATAGTTTTTTATTCTTTCGGCTCAATTTAATTTTTTTTGGTTCCTTTGATTTTGATTAAATGAAAAAAAGGAAAACTTGATTAAAATAAAATAAAAAATGGTAAAAAAAAAAAATAGTGCCTGATATCAACAATGTTTTTATTTTTCTACCACCGGATTTCGACAATCTCTCTCTTTCTTCAGTCTCAATCATGGACAAAGAAATAAATTTTTATGCCAAAAATAAATTTGAAAATAATTGAGTACCAAAATCATAGAATTTGTATTGTTTTTTAAGTTAGATGAACTAAGTGTATTTTTCCAAAAACTTTTAAAGTTAGAATTGTGATATATTTTTAATTTTATCTCATATTCTTTTAATCTCAGAATTTCTTAATAAATCCAAATTAATTAGCTTTTGATCATATAATATAAAATTAAAATTAAAAATAAAAATAAAAATAAAAATGATTTTTTTTTATAAAAAAAGCAAGAACATTCACATGGTTTGTGATGAAATGAACCGTATTGACCGTACAATACTTAAGAAAATAAAGGGAGAGAAATGTTTTTCTTATAAAACATAATAAATTAATATTTTTATCTTATATATATCGGTAAAAGAACCTAATAAAATTATTTTAATTAATAAATATTTTTACAAAATATAAACAATCACATTATTTCATCACTCATGAATTGAAAGAGATTAATTTGGCATTGCATTTACGGCCACGGGGACATGCAACGGAGAATATATTATTTTTAAAAATTATTTTTTTGCAACTAACAATGATTAAATCATTTTTAGAAACACAAATGGATATATTATTTTATTTTATGATTTGATAAAAAAATAAAAATTGTCACAATATCAAACAATATCTTCAAAAAAAAGAATTTAAATATTTATATTCTCATCACAAACAAATTTAAATTACTTTGTTGTCATAAATCAAAGACAAACAAATGATTAATTGTCTTAAATATTTTTCTTCATGGCATGTTTTACGTTGCAATTGAATTTAATTGTTGGTCTTCATTATTTTTCATATGTAATATAAAAATAAATTTTTTAAAATATAATAAAAATTATTTTCATAAATTTTTAAATAAAAAATATTGTTTTAAAAAATATTAATACAATATCAAACACTTGAAAAATACCAAAATTATTCTCTCTTTGTAAAGATTAATTTGTTCCAAGAACTTGTTTTCGCATTTCAAAAAATACTTTTATTTTTAATTATTATTTTTAAAATATTTTTAAATCATTTTAATATATTCATATAAAAATATTTTTTTAAATAAAAAAATATTTTAATATATTTATAAATAAAATACATTTTAAAAAAACAGTTACAATTATACGTTCAAGCACCTGTTAACGTATTTATTTGGAAGTGCAAAGTGAGATTTTTTTTAAAATAAATTGTTTAAAATTACATCAAAATATTTTTTTTAAAATAAATTATAAAAATAATCTCCAAACATCAAAACAATTAAATTTAAAATAAAATATAAAAATAAAACATTTTTAATTTTTTTAAAACAAAATACCAAACAGGTACAGTAGCTGCCTCTCAGAAATCCACAGCACAACCCACGAGCCATGAAACCGGTATCTCTGTCTCTGTCAGAGACAGAGACGCAAGTAAATCCAAAGATATATATTGATAAAGTATCTGCTGCAACGTTCTAAGATTTTTATTACTTTATTATTATAAATATAGATGTACACTATTTAAAACACCTTCTTGCTAGTTGTTTGCCTGTTAGCCTGCCTCCCCTGGGATTTGGACAAAACTCAAATAGTGGATAGAGAGAGAGTGAAGGAGTGGCAGATGAGTGGTGAAGGTGAAGGAGAGACGCTTGAGTACACGCCCACATGGGTGGTGGCCGCTGTGTGCACTGTCATAGTCGCCCTTTCACTTGCTGTTGAAAGACTTCTACATTATTGTGGGGTTTTTCTCAGGAGGAAGAACCAAAAACCCCTCTATGAAGCCCTTCAAAAAATTAAAGAAGGTCACTTTCTCTCAATTTATGCATTTACATTTCTTGATTTGCATTATACAGCTTTCGTGTCTCTATCTTTTGCTTTCTTGCATCATATTCGATTAATTATATGGGATTGACCCTAAGTTTCTCTCCTTTTCCCCGAGTCTTGGTAAAAGATTTGGATTTTCTAGGGAATTTGAAAGTGGGCCCTTTTATGTTTTTTTTTCTTTTGATGATTAAAAGGGTCATGGTAAAAATACTCTTTGCATTCTATTGTCTGACAAACGAATCTGTCGTTTTAATGCTGTCTTTCTGAGATTTGTGTTTATGTTTTGCACAGACAAACATCATTATCAGTTTACTTGTGTGTTTTAATGGAATTCTCTTCTTGTGTGTTTTAATGGATTTTTTTTTCTTTTTTGTTGTTGACAGAGTTGATGCTTTTGGGTTTCATATCTCTATTGCTGACTGTCTCCCAGAACTTCATAGCTAAAATATGTGTGCCAGAGAATGTGGTTAACGACTTGCTTCCTTGTAAACTTAGTGAAAAGAAAAAAGAAGAAGGACTTAAATCCAATTCTACAACTGCACATTTTCAAAGTTTCTTTCCTGGTACCATTTCTGGCACTGTTAGGCGTCTTCTGGCTGAAACATCAGAAGCCAATCTTGGTTATTGTGCCAAAAAGGTAACATTTATTTATTTCCTCAACTGTTATTGCTGTTGTTCTCTTATTGATACACACTCGGGATTAATTTATAACAGAAAGAGTTCTTCGATATCCATGTTTGTAAAAAGGGAATAGTTTGTAAGCGAGATTCATTATATTTCCAGTATGTTTGATGGTAGAAGAAGGAATATGATTAACCATTACTGCTATATTCTTGAACTAATCTTCTTGGTTATAACCATGTGAATTTCAATTTCATCTAACGTCAATTTTCACAAGTTTTATATAAAGAATTGGATCATAATCATTGTTTTTGTCTTTTCATTCTATGTATCATCATTTTTATATGCTAGTCGTAAAAAAAATGCCAGTATTGACTGCTCTTGAGATACATCTGATTAAGATGACATGAGTTCTTAGTGATGTCTTTTTCATTTCTTAGAAATTAATTTTCAATAAGGTGCATTCCAAGTTAAGATATTGATGGTAAAATTTGTTTATTTTTTCCTTGCTTCCCATTCACTTTCTTGTTCCAATTATATGTGTATAATTTGGTCTTATTGAACTCCTTGTTCTATAGTCTAGTATAACAACTGGGATGTACAAGGTGGATGCTGATACTGTTGTGATATCACCCAGCACATATAGGCATAAATGCCGGCCAAATTAACAAAGTTCTAAGGTAAAAGGAAAATAAAAGGTGAAGCAAGAATGTAAGGAGGGAAAAGAACAGTTCTGTAGTTTCTTCTTTCAGATTGTGCTGTGGCACAGTGACATTGTCTAATCCTATGCATGTGTTTATGCAATTCATGTTTTCTTAACACTATATGTTTCTGCATCTTTGCTGATAAATCACAATGATTCCCTTGTCATTTTTCTCTTTTATTCCCTTTCTTCAGGACAAGGTACCACTGTTATCTGTGGAAGCCATACACCATCTACATATCTTCATCTTTGTCCTAGCAATTGTCCATGTAACTTTCTGTGTTCTCACCATTCTTTTTGGAGGTGCAAAGGTGAGAACCTAATACGATTCTTCAGTTTTTGTTTAAATTAAGGTGGTCAGGGTACTTAATTTTTCTTTCTCAATATTTTATGATTCATTGCCATCATCTAGATTCGTCAATGGAAACATTGGGAGAATGAAATTGCAAACAATATTTGTGACACAGAGCAAGGTAAAGATGTGCACCTTTCTCTAAGATTTGTGCTATAATTAGCAGCTTCATCTCTGATTCATTTTTCTGAATGCCCTGAAAACATTGTTGCTCACAAACTCTTAGTTCTGTCAGTGGAAGTAAGAGCGTGAGTTGATCAAACATTGGCTTATTCCAGATTAACTTCATGCCTAGTAGATGAGGGAAAAGAAATATCTAGCATAATCAGTTTCCCTTTCCCAATTTCCTGGAAAACAATTTTAGCAGTTAGTGTTCCTCATTACTTGTAATATGTGAGTTTTGATCTTGCAGTCATGAAAAAAAAGTTTACCCATGTTGAACAACATACTTTTATCAAGGAGCACTTTTTGGGAATTGGTAAAAATTCAGCTCTGCGAGTATGGCTGGTGAGTCTATCCCCCCGTCCCCTGTCTATTTTATCCTGCTTTCATACTCATATTTAGAAAGTTATATGGCAAACTGTGCTCTAATTATGGAAAGCCTTTCAAAATAATATATTTATTCTCTATGGGCTCAATACCCCTATTTTATAGAGGTAGCTGAAATCCTCATACTCACAAGGAAATCCCATGACACACATCGACAAACCTACACCAGCAGATAAGAATATTCTCCAAAATAGGAAATTCAAAAATTGAGTTGGAACTTGAAATGAATCCTAAAACAGATTTGGACTCAGGGTAGTCTAATTTGTGTGGGTTGGGGAGTTGGCTTTTAAACCATCGAATGAAGTTGCCTGAACAGAATAGTCATTTTGCAGGTCATTTGGCTACATGATTATTCTGCAATCATCTAAAGATCTTATCATTTTCATCTCCTTCCAAAGGAAAATGTAGCTCTTCCCTTCATCACTTTTAACCAAAAATCTAATCATCATTCTTTTTTTCATTATTGTAATATCAGAAACAAATTAGAGCATTCCTCATGAGGAACTGATTTTAGTTTTAACCACTAAATAATCTGAGAACAATTATCAGTATCTTTTTTGGCATCTCAAGGAACCATGTCCTGATCTTGATTTTCTTTTCCTCTAATTTTTCTTTTTCTCTTCAGAATTCCTTTTTCAAGCAATTCTATGCATCTGTGACCAAGTCAGATTACGTAACTTTACGGCTAGGATTCATCATGGTAAAGTATTATTCAAGGTCAAATTTGTCTTACAATCATTAGCTTGCATCTTCCTATGTTGCATTTTATTACTTGTTTCTCTGTGTATTTGTTGGTTTTTCCACAGACACATACCAAAGGAAACCCAAAGTTTAATTTTCACAAATACATGGTACGTGCCCTAGAAGATGACTTTAAGACAGTTGTTGGTATAAGGCAAGTGATATCCAAGAATACCTCTTTAAGGCTAGACATTCATATTGCTTGTTTTGCTTATTGTTAGTCTTTCACATTTCTCATATTTGTTTGTTCATTTATTCACTCAATTTTTCCATGGTTGCAGTTGGTATCTTTGGATTTTCGTGGTCATCTTCTTATTGCTGAATATCAATGGTATGCTCATTGATAATTTGTAAACTATATTACTTGATATCTGTGCCAGTTGTCAAGTGCTGTTGCATCTCTCCTGTTTTAATTTCACACTTATGTCCTCACTACACAAAATCAATCTCCTTCCAAGCAAAATTTAATCATACCTTTTTTGGTGTTTATGTTGAGTTTTTTTTTTTTTAAAGTGTTAACTATCAACCAACACATTTTGTGTACTCATTTGTTAAATTTCTTTGATCGATCCTCATTATTAGTGCCCTGAGAATATACTATAAGTCCATACCACACTTTCTTATTCCAGATCACTGATTTAAATGTAACTCCTGACCATTGGATTGAATCAATAGCTGTATGCTTTGTTTGGTGAAATTGGACTGGTGATTTGCCCCCTTTTGTTGTTCTCCTGCCTGATGTGGATCATCAATCACTTTTTCTGCTGGCAGTAGCTGATAAGGTTGTGGTAGTCAAATCAATATATATAATATTTAACTTAGAAAGTTGATTCAGTAAGGCAAGTTTATAAATGTACTATGTGGTCACAATGTCTTTTTTACTCTGAAAGGGTCAAAGAAGTTAACTTATTGAAGACAAGGTTTCTAAATTCCCAAAGTTACTGTTTGTGGAAGAATACCAGAATTTTGTAGCATGAATCCTGTAATTGTAGACTGCATTTGCAAGGCCATATATAGATTTCCTATCGCAAAAGAAAAAATGAAATCTGACAACTGTTGCATATGGTTTTTTCTGTCTCTGCTCATTATGGGATATATCTGTTAGATGTTTTCTCTTTCTTCTTATGCAGGTTGGCATACATATTTTTGGATAGCATTCATTCCTTTAATTGTGAGTACACCCGTACTCTTTAATTCTATATCTCCAATTTACTTGTGCCTTCTTTCTTTGTCTCTCCTAAGAACTGATGTGGTGTTCTAATGTGCTTTAATGTTTAGCTACCTCACAAGAGATCACACCAAGTCACGATACACTTAAATCACAAAATGTTTCGATGTTCTGGAGGGAGATTGATTAGAGGAAAAAAAATCAGAAACATGCTTAGAAAATATTCTCTCTTCTTGCAGTGAACACACAATGCCCTGGTTCTTCCAAAGTTTTATCACATACAGACAAAGTCATAAACATGCTTGAGTCTATAAACAAGAATTCTAACTCCTTAATCCAATTCATTAATGTTATAGTTTTTGTTTTAAAGAGTTACATTGACAAGTTTTTGAAACACATGACCTGCTTCTGCCTACCCAAATTTCTAAAAGGTTGACATTATTTAGACGAGTGTCCCGTTTGTTGAGTTCCAATTGGAGTGTGTTTTTTGCGTTAATGCTTCCTGATTTCCACTTTTACCATAAATTCACTCACATGAAACAGCAGTGTTTTTGTTGTTTGATCATCATTGATTTCCATCTTGAATGCAATGCTTAAGAGATGTGGTATTGTTACAATAGAAGTAAACCAACTTAGACGTCACTGTGATTACTTCTATACTACAAGTTATTGCTTTGATGGAACATGGAGGACATAGTATTGTGGTTGAATCAGGGACAGCATCTTTTATACTTTCAGATTTTTTTTTGTTACCGTTCTTATTGACAATTAACTACGACTTGTTTGAATCTTGAAATAGCACAGTGGTTGGTGCATGTAGTTTCCTCGAAGTGGAAACCGTTGATCATACCCTTGTTCAATATTTAGAGATGTAGATGTATCCACAAACAATTATAGATTCCCATGAAACCCCTGGCTACTCTCTGGTGTCAGATTAGTACTGTTAGTTAACCCAAATGAGACTTCAAATTACTATCATCCACTTAGAAATAGTCATCATAGTGATATGGTTAATTTTTGTTATAATGTAAATGAACCATTTCTTGCATTTATGCACCCTTGCACTTTTTTATTCTCTCGTAATCATTTTTTCATATGAATGCATAGCATGGGCAATTTTAAACAAACTTTGCTGGCAATGAAAAACATTTTGGATTCATAGGAGACTTGAACTGGGTCTTGTAAGTTGATCACATGTTGAATGAGCTAGCTCGATGGCTTTCTATAAGAAACTGCAATTACCTTGGTGTGGGTTATTTTTCAACTTTCCAACGTCTTGTTACTCCTATTCCAAGTTTCATGTATGCAATTGTTTTTCAGCTTCTTCTCGCTGTTGGTACTAAGCTGGAGCATATAATTAACCAGTTGGCATATGAGGTCGCTGAGAAACATGTAGCCATAGAAGGGGAACTGGTAGTTCAACCATCAGATGATCACTTTTGGTTCCACCGACCTGCCTTAGTCCACTTATTGATTCATTTCATCCTCTTCCAAAATGCTTTTGAAATTGCATTTTTCTTTTGGATCTGGGTAAGCTGATCTTTTCCATTAGGTTTTCAGGATGGATTCATTGAGACGCATTTAATAATATTAACAACAATATGCTACTATCCATCTACAGGTTCAATATGGCTTTGATTCCTGCATAATGGGGCAGGTCAAATATATTGTTCCACGGCTAATTATAGGGTAGATGCTGCTGACCTTTTCTCCTTTGAAATCCTGTACTGCTTTGGTTGAATAACTCTCCCTGCTAATCAGTAAACACCATTGTTCAATTCAGGGTGTTTATTCAGGTACTCTGTAGCTACAGCACTCTTCCACTATATGCCATTGTCTCACAGGTGGGTAACGTTGTGATAACCATTGTTAAACATAACTGTGCCTTTGCTTGTGAAACTTTTCAACTTGACTTTTCTTTTTCTGAAAAGATGGGAAGTTCTTTCAAGAAAGCAGTATTTGAGGAGCATGTGCAAGTCGGCCTTACTGGTTGGGCTCAAAAGGTGAGGAAAAAGAGAGGGCTAAAAGGGGCAAGCGAAGGATCTAGGGAGGCAAGCTCCCATTCTGCTGGAGGGCTTCAGCTGGGGAGACTGAAAGGGTTAAAAGAAGCCGGCGAAGGTTCTGCTCAATCCAGTTCTCATGAAGGTTCTTCTACTTTGGGAAATAATGCTTCTGCTCCTGTTCCTCTGGAGGCTGAGCCTTAAGTTGCTTCTGGCAGGAACTGTACAACTCGAAGCTAGGATTGCTGCAATTGTAATAGGGGCAAGCCTTCCAGCATCATAAATATTTATGTTTATATTCATACCAATAGTTATTAGTAGTTATGTACAAGGCATATCGATACTGAACTGCATGTCATCTTGAGCATCTTAAGGCCTTGTATTCAGCTGGCATAGCTGTATTTTCAAATGAGTGTTATGTAAGATTAATTACCATATAAATGGCTATTAATTTTCAGTTTCCTTTTTGCTTTGTCTATGGATCTGATTCGAGTGCATCTAGTGTCTCTTACAATTTCATGTTGAACGATGATTTGCCTGTTAGGTCAATTGCAGGATTACAGTACCACATAACACCGTCCAGTTCCGGCTGCAGATGAAATGGTCTCATCTTTTGATTTCTAATCGGTAATAGCAGGTCTTTTTAGCTGGAACATGGGAAAATATCATTTTAGATGGCAATGTTGCAGACATTCTGTCACCATTCGTGTACTACGGGCTCTTGAAACTTGGTACCTCAACATTCCATCTCCTTAAATGGACTCGAGATCCTCTAGAGTTTCGTGTCTCACCAGATACGGAGGTGGAGTTCACATGCCATTAGTGGTGGTGGTGCATAAGACATATGCATCATCACTGCTCCACTGTTGTTATTGTACTGTTGTTAAGTTCTAGCAACTGCTATAAGCTATTTTATAATATTTAAAAGATTTATTTTGTGTTTTTTATGTTAATGTATATTAAAATTATTGTCAGAATTTAAATTCTTAGTGTTTTAAATATGAAATCTGTTGGTGTACAAGTAAAATATAATAACATAGTGTGTGTTATTGTATTTATTTTTGTTTCAAGTGTTTGTTAAGAAATATAAATTAATAAAAAGGTTTTTATTAACAAAATAATTTTAATTGCATGCGGCCAATCTTCTAAAAAATACAAAAAATCATATCATTTAGTATTTTTTATACAAAAATTCAAAACAATATGTATTTACATATATTTTAAGATTTAATAACTAGTTTATTGGATCAATGAGACTTTGATCAATAGTTCAATAATTAACAAATTAATTTATGAGAATTAACTATAAAAATTCTAATATAAATATTGGGTCTACAAGAAAAATAATATTTAAATATCTACAACTCACCAAATTTTTTTATAGAATTATTCTAAGTTTTTACCAAATTTTAGTTTGAATGTTTTTTAACCACGACGCATGAGTTGTGAAAAATCCATCTGCCTTCAAGAATAGGTTAACTATATTAGGATATCTACATAGATTCTTTTCATAAAAATCTATTCTGGGTAAACAATTATGTAATAAAATTTATTCACACGAATAAATCGTACCCATCAAAACTTTTAAACCACATTTAAAATCACACAATGCAACTTAGCTCAGGTAAAGCATATTAAGGGTGTTAATAATTCTCTTTTACACCCTCGAATATCTAATAAGACCAATATGCTTGGGATTTTCTAGTGACTCTAAACCTAAGAGATGACTCCAAATCTAAGAGATGACTCCATCTACTCCCGACATTGTACATCTACGTAGAATAGAATAACGACTTTATTAGAAGAAATATTTTTCCAAACTATACTGAACTAAGCTTTTTATTTTTGATATGGTTTGTTTGTTTTGATTTGTTTAATTTTTTTCATTTACCTTATTATGTTTTATTTATGCTTTAATATATTTTGTTATTTTGCTCATGTATATATATCTTGTTTTTTTTAATTAATAAAAATAATGCCCCAATTAATACAATGTATAAAACATAACTCATGGTGATTTAAATAAAAATAAAAGGGGTCAATTTCAAAACAAAAAACATTAAGTCCATCAACTAAACCTGAACCCAAACCCGGCCCACCAAATTCCACTTCCTTCTCAAAATTTCCCATAGCAAAACGAAAAACCCCACGACAATAACCTACAGTCTCACCATCGCCACTGGACTCCATCGCTAGTCCCCTCTAAATGAAACACACCCCTCCCATTTAAACACCGCCACAGCCCCAGCCTCAGCCACCCCCATCACAGGAGCTTATTGCAATTTATTTATTTTTTAAAAATGACGCTCCATTCAATAATAATCCAAAAGCTACTAACCACAAACGCCCATATAGGGCGGCGAGTGGCAGCCCACCACTTGAAAATTTACACTTATGGAATGCGTAATCAAGTCTCCATTATCGACTCCGATAAAACTCTCATCTGTCTCCGGAATGCTGCCAGTTTCATTTCTCATTTGGCGCATGATAAGAACGCGAGGTTCATGTTTGTGAATACGAACCCTCTGTTTGATGAGATAGTGGAGCAAATGACGAAGAAGATGGGAATTTATAGCCCAAGAGATAACATTATGTGGAGAATGGGTGGTTTCTTGACTAATAGTTATAGTCCTAAGAAGTTTAGATCAAGAAATAAAAAGGTTTGCCCTTTCTTTACTTTAGGCTCTTTCTTTAATTGAATTGTGAATACGAGTGTTTTTTTTCTTTGTTTTTTTTTTAATTCATATTAAAAACTTTTGTATTATTTAAAGATTCATTCTATTGTTTTTGTATTTAAAACTCTTTTTTTTTTTTAATTGTTTGATGATTGTATTTCTATTATTTGTGCTGTTAAGGTTTGTTTTGGGCCAATACAACCGCCAGATTGTGTTGTGGTGTTGGATACGGAGAGGAAGAGCTCGGTAATTTTGGAGTCTGATAGATTGCAGGTTCCCATTGTGGCTTTGGTGGATTCAAATATGCCATGGGAGATTTACAAGAAGATCGCGTATCCAGTGCCTGCTAATGATTCTGTTCAGTTTGTGTACTTGTTTTGCAATATAATTACCAAGACATTCTTGCTGGAGAAAAAGAAGTTGAAAGCACAAAAAGGACATAGTCGCAAAGAAGAGCAAGATCTTTCCAACAAAGAATTGAGGTGCTATAGAATTTACGTAATTTGTTAACCTCTGTTTAGGGTAGTGCCTTATAAGGTGTGTTGTGTAAATAATGTTCATTGCAAGAGAACAACAGACAATACTAATGCTCTGTTATGAAATGGGTAGGAAGATCCGTGGTTCGGTTATTAGATCAACTATGGATGGTGAATGATGTACATGTACTGATTGATATCCAGGGAAGAACTTGGACTTGTGTTGCTATTTAGGCTAAAGTTGGAAAA
The DNA here is from genome assembly GCA_015731905.1 of Salix dunnii. Classification (NCBI taxonomy): domain Eukaryota; kingdom Viridiplantae; phylum Streptophyta; class Magnoliopsida; order Malpighiales; family Salicaceae; genus Salix; species Salix dunnii. The sequence goes on from CM027671.1 coordinate 5,524,529, forward strand.
TGGGTATAAAGATCTATACTTGAGTGATTTTTTTTTTGTTGTGGCAATAGAAGCTCTATGACGTGAAGGATTATGTTTTCTATTGTTTGGTTTTTTTAGTGTCATATGATTGTGTTTCTCATAAGTTAATTTCCATCCTGATGTAGAAAATAGCTATAGAAGTCGTATGAGAATTCAAGTTTCAGCAGATATCTATTGTAGATGTTGTACTACAGAGAATTCTTTTGGTTGTGATATATATGTTAAAACGGACACTGGTCATTTAAGATTCAGTTCCGCTATGGTGTGCTTCTGTTGCCTTCTTTTATTTCTAGATAGAAGGCTATTCTCTAATTATGGTCCACTGAAATGGGTCCTGGAAGGAAGAAGTTAGTGCAGTCCTACCCTTCAGCATCTAGTTGCTGTTAAGATTTGACTGCACACCCTTTATATCCCAAGTCCAAGACTACATTGTTACCAAAGAAGGGCTTCTTTTAGATGTAGGATGATGTGTTTATCAATCTAGTTTAGTTTTTTTTTGTCGGTTTTGGGATGTGTAATATAGATTCATTTGATATAGTTTGTACTATTTTGATTCATGTATAAAGTACTTGCTATTTGCATTATAAGAGAAAATTGATATAATCTTTGGATGAAAGTAAATTGTGGTATTTGTTTATGGCAGATATAATGCTGATATCATGTTTACTAATGTTTTTGTTTTTAGTTTTTGTTTCCATGTGGTTGTGTGTGCTGTGTGGAGTTAATATATAATGTTTTTCAAGTTGTTGAGGTTATTAGTCCGGAATTTTATTATCTTGAAATGTTTTTTTATTACTGATTTTTTTTTTGAACTGGCTATTCATGAGAGACTTGGACTAAGAGGGCATACAAAGCCTTACCTCTTAGTTATCTGAAGTACAGAAAGTAAATTAGTGCAAGGTTTTTTAATTTTATGCTGAGTTAGGTATACTGTGTTCAATTTACTGTTGGGTTCTTCTTGAATTGATAATTGGGTCCTGGTATCTAGAACTTAATATTTATAGAACTATGTGATTGACTTTTCACTTGAGGTTTTGTTATGACATAAATTGTGTTTTGAAGCAAGGAAATCCAAGAAAGCGTGCAAAGCAAGAACAAGAGTAATATCAGCTCGCCAATTGGTGAAGTGCTTGTTGTTCCTTATCAGAACTTAGCACCTGCTTCTGATGGTAAAGGTTTTCTACTTGATGTGATGACTTGTTTAAATTAGAAAGTAAAAAAATATTTTAGTTTGTTGTGTCCCTTTGTTCCTTTTTCCTTTTTATCTGTATAAAAATAACTCCCTGGGTTGAATGCAGATATTGCAGAAATTAAGAACCTATTGGACAAGATTGTTGTGGTGAAGTTCAATGACACTTTGGGAACAGCTGTAGGGTTTAATGGCCCCAAGTGAGCTTGAATCCTCAACCTATATATTTCATTCTCTGTGCATCATATAATTCGATCTTTTGAAGGAAACATTATGGATGGATTGAATTTCAATAGTTGGAGTAATCTAGTCCTTTCACTAAACAGACAAGGGCTTGCTGAGACACATGTTTACTTTGTATTTTATGTGTTAAATTTGTGTGGCCATACTTTTTTTTTTTTACAGGTCTTTAATTGGAATTCGCGATGGTTTGACATCTCTTGACTTGATTGTTAATCAAATTCAGGCAAGCTTTCTTTCTTTTGCATGTAGGTTTTATTTTGTTATCTTTGATCTGACACATCCCACTGCTAAAAATCTGCAGTCTCTCAATTTGACATATGGATGCCATATCCCTTTGGTGCTTATGAACACTATCAGAACTCATGATGATTCCCTGAAGGTTATTTGTCCTTAGCATCTCCTCTTGGAACTGTGCTCATGTTCTATCAGAATCTACTCATTGGCGTTTTCATGTAGGCTTTGGAGAAATATTCCATGTCAAATGTTGATATTCTTCCTCTTAGTCAGGTCTGCAATTTTACCCATGTTTGGTTGTTTAACTATACATGCCAATAGTTTTTGTTGAAGGCATGATTTATAGCTTGCTCATACTATGATTGCATTTATATAGGGCCAACATCCTCAAAAGAAATCTTCCGATGGACAGAGCATTGCAGATGAATTGTATGACTCTCTCTACCTTTTGTTCTTTTAACATATTGAAGGTCTAAGTGTGCCCTGTATAAACTCTAAAAACCCTTTAAGTTTTTCCAAATTGCTCCTTAATGCTGAAAGAAAGTCAAGTATCAAGCACTGCAGCTTTAGAACTATTCTTAAACCTGCCAGTTGTTTTTAATAGCTCATAGTGCTTTACTACTAGAGATAATTCATCTTGAGAAAGCAAGTATGATAGTTGATTTTTTGAATCTAGTAGAATTCCAACACCTACTAATAGCTGGCTTGTGCACTCCTGTACCTCTAGTATTTTCTTTTCATAACTTACGCTCCTAAACAGTTCTTCCTTTCCTTCTCATTCCTTGGATTTTGGCTGTCTCATAGTTTCATATTAGTTTCAAAAGTCTGTTTTCTTGTCAAAGTGCTTTTCATGTTTGCTAGAATAACGTTTCAATGACTAATTTTACTAGCTATGACACTTTCCTCGTACAATTTTTTGTTAGTAGCTTGGCTTATACTTGATCATTTATTTTTTCTACAATATTGACATTTCTAGCTTACTGTATGTTTATCAAATCAATGCATTTACCATTCTATATCAGCTGAACTGGGACATTCTTTTTGCTAATCTTGGGTTCAATCTCAATAATGCTTCTCGTTATAATTTTTGTTATGTTTGACCCGAAGGTCTTGTTTCTTCCATCAAAAACTTTGGAAGTGCTTCGGTGAAAAAAACATTACCTCAGAGAACTTTCATTACAATGTTACCTTTTTCAGCTTCTAATGTGCTAATTCTGTCTTGAATTTCATTTGGCCATAGGTCAAAAATTTCCTGATGATTGTTCTCCCTATCTCTGATTTTTCCTTGTCTTTGGGTTCTTATGAAGGTATCCATCTGATCATGCTGCAGCCTTCCTTTCCCTAATGAAAAGCAGCGGAACACTGGATTTATTATTATCACAGGTACTCAATTCTTAAGGATGTTACACCACTTGCTCATGTGCTTAGCTTATTTCATGTTTCACTCTTGCATTTTCTGCTGTCAATTTTAACGGTGATCTTTTTATTTCTTGTCCTAAAAGTTTTTTGGGTCTATGTTCATTAGAGGTTGTTGATGCATTTTGTGTTACATAAAATAGTATTATTGACGCATGTGTTTGCAAAAATGTTGTAAATGCAACATTAGCAGGTGACAAATAATAATTATCTTTGTTTAAAATGTTCATGGGCTACATTGACCAAAAAAACAAGGATAGGTCTCCAATAGGAATTTGAGGTTGAGTACCTGTTATGCCATTGCTGTTGTCCCTATTTCTTATTACATCATATATAAAACGAATGCAATTCATTTATCTGAAAAAGGCAATAAGAGTGCATACTAGCAGGGTGAACAAATAACCTCTGTTCTGAACTTATTTTCCAGGGAAAGGAGTACGTACATGTTGTAAGCTCTGATAATGTAGCTGCTGCAGTTGATCCAAGTACCCTTTTCAGTTTGTTTATTTATCTATTTTAAAGTCTTGCTTCTAGCTCTTTGTCCTTGTAGTTTTGATTATTTAGTTTGAAGTCTTATTTTAGTTCTTTAACTGTATGCCTTTCTGTCATTTCTTTTGCTATACTTAAGAACCATTCTTCTTACATTTGTGCTCCTTGAGTGTTGAATCAGGAATCATGAGTCATTTGAGCCAAAACAACATTGAATATTGTGTTGAGGTACTCCAAACAGTTTTCATTAGCAATGCTGCTTTGACTCAAAATCTGTGTTTAATTCTTAATTATTTTCAGGTGACACCAACCTCTTCATATCTTTCAAAAAGTAAAATGGTCAATCAGCGGCAAGGAATGTTTGAGGTGTCACCTTCACTTTCACTTCCTTTATAATGGTTCATTCTTTATTTAGATGCTTTTGAATTGTGGTTTGCTTGGATAATCAATAATAAGAATTTTGATGAATGAAGAAGCTAAAAGATTGAACAGATTTTCTTTATTTCTCTCGTTAAAAAAAATAAAGCACTAAAATTTTAGTGTTTGGTCTTTAGTATGTGCAAAAGCTATATGATATTTTGAAGGTTTGAATGATCAGCACTACATATATGGTCAGAAAAACTGTATGAAATATAGATTGTGCTAAATGTTCAAAGAATAAATTGGTATGCAGGCTGCAAATGCAAGATGCATCTTAATTATGTTTGTCTTGAATACATGTCCTGCTAAGCTTGCACATGAAGTTCTAGATGTTTTTGGCTGAAATTGTCAAATACTTGTCATGATTCTAATTCCTATTGCCCAATAACATATTCTATTAACTTAAGCAAAGGGCTTCAATGTCAGCAGTTTTGACTGAACAGCTTTTCACCTCATTTTATTCTTAAGGATGCATTTATAATGTACCATTGTTGAAGATCACAATTTGATTAGTCCTAAAATTGTACATGAATTACAGACTCTTTTAACATATTAAGTATTCACTAGGTGTTCAGGCTGTCTTATGGCCTTGATGTTCTGTTAAATCAATTGCCAGTACCTTGTCTGTTTGGTTGTAGCTAACAATTTCTATTCAATACATGTGCTATGCAGCTTGCAGAAATAACACGAACAGCTCCTAAAGATGTGAGTTCTGTGGTTTTCCTTTCTGCCTTTGCGTTTTTGAGACTTGTATTTGGTAGTGGAGTGGATCCCATTGTTTTCTTCACTTCTTTTTATGTTAAAATCATGATGGGATGCTTAAAGTTTGAAACATAATTATGATTAGCTTTGTTTAATGGCGCAATGCTATATTCATTTATTGAACAGTTTCTTTTTGTTTTTCCTTAAAAACTTTCCATGTCATTATCATTCATGAAGTTGACGGAGAAGTTCAAATTTATCGACATGAGAAGTTTGTGAGTTACCTATATACTCTTTGTCAACTCCTGATAAAACAGGCAACAATTTGTTGCTTTATCCTGTCATTTTTTTTCTTTTTGTACAGGTGGGTAAATTTGAAAGCAATCAGAAGGCTTGTAGATACCGATGCCCTGAAGATAGAGAACCTATCTATTTCAAAGGTGTAGCTTTATTTTACACACTGAGGGCTTATGATTATTAGATAAAAAACAGGAATAATTGAAATGGCTTATTTTTAGGAAATGGAAGTTGATCAAATTGTTTTGCAAGAAACAGCAGCTGGTTCGCCTATACAGGTACTCATATATATTTTTGTGTTTTGTTGAGAGTGTTTTGTTAACTTCTTGTGCTCTATAACTAATGACTGCTGTCATCTTATGATCACTTTTTATATTGAGCCAGCTATTTGATAAAGTCATCGGCATTAATGTCCCTCAATTTCGGGCTGTGCAACTAAATGCAACATCAGACTTGCTTCTTCTTCAGGTTTTGGACGTGGCCATCTTGGCTATGTTATCATTTTCCTACTGAATAAAAATACTAAAGACTCTTAATTTGAGGTTTATAATTTTTGTGGCTGTATTTCTACAGTCAGATCTGTACTCCACCTCTGAAGGCATTTTAGTTCGGAACACAGCTCAAGCTAACCCTGCAAATCCATGTATTGAGTTGGGACCTGAATTTGAAAAGGTGATTATAATTGTTGCTAGGTTACTGCTTTATTTGTATGTTACCAGTGCTTGAAGCTCATGTGTTCTTTTCTCAGGTCAGTGATTTCCAACACCGTTTCAAATCCATTCCTAGCATAGTTGGATTGGATAGCTTGAAGGTAGCTGGTGATGTGTGGTTTGGAGCTGGTGTGATTCTTAAGGTATTTTCAACTTCCAATCCTTCTATCGTATTTATGTAATCTGTAATTATGTCTAGCTGCCTTATTTTCTAAAGTTTTTAAGCTTCATGTGCGAGTGGGTGGATTTTGTATTTTTGTTTATAAGTGGTCACAAAACTCTCGTTTCTCGTGCACTGTGTGTGTGTGTGTGTGGGTGGGGGGGTGGGGGTGTGGGTGTGGGTGTGTGGGTGTGTGGGTGTGTGGGTGTGTGTGTGTGTGTGGATTTTATCTAAACATGTTTATCAGTTGCTTTGTATTGTCAAACTATGTGTTTGCAGCTGTTGTCCATGAATATTTATAGACTAATCTTGAATGGTAGTGCATATCAAAGTTGCAAACCCTTGTTCGTTACCTTCAATTTGTTTTGAATGATGGATGGTTCATCTTTGGCTAAACGTTATGCTTGTTCTGTTATTGTAGGGGAGAGTAAGTATTGTTGCCAAACCAGGGATGAAACTGGAAATTCCCGATGGTGCAATACTTGAGAACAAGGTAAGTGATTTAAACTCCTGAAAGAACGTTTCTTAACGTAGAAATGAAAACAGAGTGAGAACTGTGAAGAAGAAGGCATTAGTTATTGGTTAGGGGGTGGTTGGTTCATCTGCCTTTTCTTCTCTAACCCTTTTTCTTTTATGTGTTGTCCAGGATATCAATGACCCTTCAGACATTTGAGATGGATTCTCACAACATATACTTGGTATAAGTATTGGTTAGGGTCAAAATTTGTACGGGTGATTACTTGTATTCTCTGTTTGGTAGAAGAAAAAAACGTCAAAATCTGTAACAATAGGAGATTTTTGTTCCTGATTTCTGCACTTTCAACATATAAAATGTAGAGCAGTAAGCTAAAGAGCTCTCTATTTATGCCCCAGTGATGTGGCATATCGCAATTAATAAAACGTTGGTAGCAACCTTGCTCTTGCTAATTCAAAAGACGCGCTTCATCTCTACTGAGGTTGCACTTGTTATCACGTATATGGGGTCTGTGTGGATGATGACAGCACAGTAAAAATTCTCTGTGATGGGTTCAAGTTATTCAGGTTAAAACTAGGTAATCATAGAGAGGGAAATAATTATTTTTTATCTGAATATATATTAAAATAATATTAAAAAAACAATTTTTAATAGATATATTAAATAATATATATTAAATTGTTATAAACCTGAGCTATAAACCTGTTTGTGTCAAATAAATTAACGATAAAAAAATAACTAATGACAATAGATATATTAAGTTAAAAAAAAATAATATACACTGGAAAAAAATATTTAAAAAAAAAAAAAACTAATGATGTAGCTTATTCTTCAACTCATTAGATACAGAAGGTTAACCTGGGTAAAAACAAATATCTTAAAAAATATTATTTTTTACATTAGAAAATTTATTTGAGTCAACTTGAGTTGCATAACAAATCTAAAATTTCCACAAACAAGGTTAAGTCAACCTGGACTATCTTGACAAGCCTACAACACAGGTCATGAAACTAGGATAATGAGATAAAAAATAAAATAATGAAAATCAAAAAACATATTAGAAAAACAATATCAACCCGTGTTAATTTTTTAAACATATAACCCATGTTTAAAGACTAGAAGCATCGCATCTAAAACACCATAAAACTCAATTCCTATTCACTTAAATAATGAAGGATGAAATTAAAAAAAAAAAAACATTCAAAAGAATTCAAAACAAAAAATAACAATTAAAAGAATAATGATCAAAATTGAAATACAAAATAAATTTCATCTTTGATTAAAGGGTGAATAGAAAATAAACATCAATTTTACAAAAAGCCAAAAAAATAATAAAGACCAAATTATATATATTAAAAAACAAATAAAATACGCCGATGTTTTACTGTGTACGAACGTGTCAATAGTGTTTCACGTGTAGGTACCTTTCAGGCAGCGCGTGCTGCGTCGTTAGGCGGTGAAAATTGCCCTTCCACCATGTCATGTATTGCGTTGTCATTTCTTCTGCATCCCAGTGCAACATGTGTAGTTTTTGATTGTCGGTGAATCGCTGGTAGACGTGTTTTATTTTTTTTTTCCTTTCCTTTTTCCTGTTGTTGGAAATTACATCTAAGTTTTTCATGTTTGTGATTGTTTTATTTTAGTCCATGTTTTTTTTTATTTTGGTTTTATTCATGATTTTTTCACTAGGAATTTTGAATTTTTTTTCAATTGAAATTGATTATATATGTTGGTTTTCATTTCAGTCTTTATTCTTTTGTTTTTTGCTTTTTTTGTTACTTTAATTTTTTTGCTATGGAGGTTTTCATTTGTTTTAATTTTGTTTCCCATTTGAAATTGGTCATATATGTTACTTTTAATTTAAGTCCTTATCCTTTTAATTTTTTTTAATAAAATTACACTACAATTGTTTTTTAAAAATGTCTTTATTGTTTCAGTCCCAAGTTTTTTATTACCTTTAATTGAAATTAATTAAATATTTTATTTTTATTTCAACCCTTATTCTTTGAATTTTTTATTTGGTATTAATTTATTTTATTTTTTTATCCTTCTTGAATAGTGTTTCTACAAAAAAAGCCATATAACCCATGTTTAAAGACTATCAGCATCGCATATAAAACACCATAAAACTCAATTCCTAGTTACTTAAATAATGAAGGATGAAATTAAAAAAAAAAGAAAAGAAGTTATTCAAAAGAATTCAAAACAAAAAATAACAATTAAAATAAATAATGATCAAAATTGAAATACAAAATAAATTTCATCTTTGATTAAAGGGTGAATAGAAAATAAACATCAATTTTACAAAAAGCCCCAAAAAATAATAAAGACCAAATTATATATATATTAAAAAACAAATAAAATACGTTGATGTTTTACTGTGTACTGACGTGTCAATAGTGTTTCATGTGCAGGTACCTTTCAAGCAGCGCGTGTTGCGTTGTTAGGCGGTGAAAATTACCCTTCCACCGTGTCACTTATTATATTGTCATGTCTTCTGCCTCCCAATGCAACATGTGTCAGTTTCTAACTGTCAGTGAATCGCCTGTAGACGAGTTTTATTTTTCTCTTCCTTTTCTCTCTCCTGTCGCTGGAAATTACACCTAAGTCTTTCATGTTTGTGATTGTTTTATTTTAGTCCATGTTCTTTTGATTTTGGTTTTATTCATGATTTCTTCACTATGAATTTTGAATATTTTTTTTAATTTTATCGTTCAATTGAAACTGATTATATATGTTGGTTTTCATTTCAGTCCTTATTCTTTTATTTTTTGCTTTTTTTGTTCCTTTAATTTTTTTGCTATGCATGTTTTCATTTGTTTTAATTTTGTTTCCCAATTAAAATTGGTCATATATGTTACTTTTCATTTCAGTCCTTATTTTTTTAATTTTTTTAATAAAATTACACTACAATTGTTTTTAAAAATGTCTTTATTGTTTCAGTCCCAAGTTTTTTATTTGTTTCAATTTTGTCCTTTAATTGAAATTAATTAAATGTTTTTTTATTTCAATCCTTATTCTTTGAATTTTTTATTTAGTATTAATTTTTTTATCCTTCTTGAATAGTGTTTCTACAAAAGAGCCAAGAATAAAAAAGAAAGAAATCAAATAATAAAGATTACAGGTGAAATATTAATAACAAAAAGGATTATGTTGTTCTTTTTAACGTGGGGGAGAGAGAGAGAGAGAAACTCTTCACCGACAACAAATTGTCTAGCCTCCATTGACACGCATTGTATCTAAAAAAAACACAGCATAACTTCCAATGACACAATATAAAGGAATTTTCGGCCATTAAGAGGATCTACATGCACCGTCTTTAAGTGCTTAGATTCCTTCATGAGCCCATGCTTTTGCCACACTTGCTAACAATTTTTTATTTAAATAATATTTAATATATTAAAAAACAAAACAATTTGTCCTTTATGAAACCAATAATAATAATAAAAAAAAGACATTGTAAAAGGACCAGAAAGCCTTTGGATGCATATATATCCTCTCTTGATAGTTTAAAAATGTTGATTTAGAGGGTGACTACGATGTTTTAATGTGCTTAAAAAAAAAATTATTCCCTTGATCAATCCTTTAATGACTAATGGATCTTAAGAAAATATCTAAATACCCCCAACACCGAGACATTTGATTTTTTAGGAAGGACAAAGATGTCATTACATAATTCTAGTGAATGATGCAAATAGATCATTGTCTACAATACTTTCAATGTTTAATTAGCATTTATTAAAAGGCACGAATCTTAAATGATGGGCACTTCAGATTCTTATGGTTATTAAAATAGATCTTGCCTATAATTCTATTTTTGAAAAGCATTTATCATATCATTGTGTCATTGGCATAAAAAAAAAATCTAACTATGATATTTTTCATGAAAAGTGGTGTGGCAATTGTTAGAATCAACCAACTAGCCTATTGTAAACATGCCTTCTTATGCCTAAATTGAAAGGATGGTATAATGGTCAAAGATCATACGAGCAAATAGCATAATGAAAGAAAGGTGGACAAAAATGGTCGATGAATTGCAAAGTTTGACTTTAAAACATGATAACTCAAACTCCAAACAAAGATAAAGTCAATGTTAGTACCTATATAAAAGGAACAAGTTATATATCTCAAAATCTAAAGTCTTAATTTTGCCTTTAGTCTCATGGATATACTAGGAATTAGTAGGTCAAATATAATATATCATTGATTGAATGTCAACACCTCATTTATTTTTATGTCCAAATAAGAGAAATTTTAAGAGAATGATAAATAGATAATAGATTTTAAAAAAGTCAACAAGCTCTTAAAGACAAGTTTTATAAGGGTGTCATATACCATCATTGGTTGATTAATTTAGTGATGGTTAAAAAGTATTATAAGAGGTGAACAATGAAGGTAGACTTTACTAACCTCAACGAGGCTTACTCAAAAGATGACTTGTATCTATTTAATATTAATAAGTTAATCAACTTTATGATGGTTTTGTATTTTTTTTGAGCTCTTTAGTTGTTAAATCCAACTACCATCATATCTCAATATGCTCTAAGGATGAGGAAAAAACTATTTCATCATAGATATAAGGACTTATGATACAAGGCAATGTCCTTTAATATTAAGAAAATAGGAGATCCTATTAAGTGATGATGAACAATGTATTCAAGTAAAAGTTGGATAGGAATATGAAAGCCTATATGAATGACAAGTTAGTTAAAACACATGAGTTTAAGGAACATAAATAGGATTTCTATAAGATATTGAAAGTCCTCTAAAAATATAAGATGCAATTGAATCCATTTAATTATAAATTTTTAACCCAAGATTAAGCCTAACTTAAAAAGACCTAGTCCATTTGGACATTTCAACTCTTTAATTAATAAAAGATGTATAAAGACTTATTTGGTGGTTTGTCACCCTTAACCATTTTATTTCCTATTTATAGAAACAATGTTCTCTTTTCAATAACACTCTTAATCGTATGAATACTTTTAGTGCACTCTAGAATGCAAAAGATTTTTTTGATTAGCCAAAAACCCTCATATCCTCCTAATAAATCTATAATAACCAGGAAAGAGGGAAATCTTATTCTTATATTTAGGGTGACTTACATGGTTGTTAACACTACCCTAGTTAGAGAGAAAAAGGAAACACACACGCAAATAAGTTTTTCTAGGATTTGAAACAAATTATTTAAAAATGAATAAAGTGCTTCTTGCATTAGTTAATGTAGCTAGAGAGTGTAGATTCTACCTTACAAAATGACTCAATTATAATTGTAATTGGTTAGCAACTTAAGCAAATCCCACACAATATATATATATATATATATATATATATATATATATATATATATATATATATATGGTTGGTTGGTTTGTTAGGCCATTAAAATTGGAGAGTTTGGATTATGATGCCAACCATGGCTAGCCCATAAAGAATATGCCTTGGTAGTTATCATTATTTAATATTTTATTTAATGGTCCTATAATAGTATAAAAAACTTTGATATTAGATTTAAACAATTAAATATTGAAATTGTGTATAGATAAAGCCTTCAATTTACATGGCATTACAACCAAGATACTTATCATTAGATCAAAACAAAAATATTTGATTATTGATACAATTTTAAGTTTCCCTTCAACAACAATATAGTTGAATAAAATAATGTCATATTTGATATGATGTAATATATTATAATTGAATATATTAATTTGATAATGTAAATGATTTTGGCTACATTAGCTCCAAAGCATCTCATTTTTTTGAAAATTGACTTAATTCTTTGCATTTTTCATAAATTAGGTTGTAAGGATTTACATGCCTCATATAAAATGATTGTATAATTTATCATAATAGCTACTAAGTTAGGAATGTTTATTATACAACGTAAATCTCAAGTTAAAAGATATTTTTACTTTTTGTTTTATTTACATATTTTAATTGTTAAGTTATGAAACACTTTTATAAATTTCTTTAGCATTTCATTCTAATAAGGTCATGCTCTTCATATGACAATGGTCTTCCCTTCCTGAACTTCCCTTCCCGAACTTTGAGAGCCACCAAAATCATATGATTAAATTATAATAACTACTAAGTTATAACAAAATTATAATTTCTAGTATAACAAGACTAATTTCTTCTTTAAATACGTGTTGAATAATTTTATCTATATTACTGCATTTAAAATAAAATAATTTTTTAAATCTAATTCAAGCCCTGGATAATAAATATAATGCGGAAAATAAACCCATAAAGACAGTCATTTTACAATTGTACCAGGATAAATAAAATAAGGGTTTTTGCTCAATAAGCAAAGCAAGATCTATACATAATTTATTTAATTTAAGAGAGCACAATAATTACTAATAAGCTCAATTAAGTCACGGTATTACTGTAGTAAAATCATTATGGCACCAAGCACAAATAATTGTATATTGTAATAGTAAAATTACTATTTACCTCTCAGTACACAATATTTTTGGCCTTGGACTCAATGATATTTTTTGATTTGTTATATTTTTATAAGCAGTGAAATAATCATAATACCCTCACATAAGACAAAATTAAGAGTTGTCACTGTTGTTGTAATTGGAATTTCACACTTACAATGCACAGTAAAATAACCATAATACCCTTAAAACAGACAAAATCAAGAGTTGTTTGTGAGAGTGTTATTGGTATTTCATATATTTTTTGGAAAATGTATAAATAGGAATATACACCTAAATAAAACAAAATCCAAAAGTTGACCTTAGTTTTGGTAATTTACTAATTTTTTAATAATATTTTCTGTTGAATATTGTGGGGTATTCGGCCTCACACACTATTCGGGTGCGCGCGTGCAGTGTCTTAAGGTGGTAAAAAATATTTGTCCGACGTCTCACCTAATGATGGGGCGCATGGCATCACAAGGTGGCCGAAGATATAACGGTGATCGGTTGATTTTTTTTCTCCTTTTTCTCTCCTACATGATAATTATACGATACGCCCCTTTGTTTATGTTTTGTTCATTTCAGTATCTGATCTTTTAATTGTTTTGTATGGTCTTTATTTATGTTATATAAGTTTTGATTTATTACAATTGTGTACTTCAATTAAAATTAATTATATATTTCAATTTCATTTCAGTCTTTATTTTTTTAATTTTGGGATTGATTTTAAATCCCTTAATATTTTTTATATTGAAATTAATCATATATTTTGTTTTCATTTTAATCTTTATACTTTGAACATTTTATTTTATTTTAATTTTTTTTATTTTATATGTGTGTGTGTGTGTGTGTGTGTATTTATGAAATAATTCCTATTTTGACCATGTTTATATGTATACGCTCTTAGTTTTTTTTTTAATTTTTATTATTTTTTATCTTGTAGATGTTGTATTTTTTTTTAATTTAGTCTTTAAATTTTAAAATGTATTCGTGATCAATTGAAAATTGATATTTAATATTTTTTTTTCTTTTGTTCTTTTTTTGTTTTGTTATTATTTTTATTTATTCTCCAAGTTAAATGATTTTTTTAAGCTAATAATATATAATTTTGTTTTGATTATATTTTTTCTGTTGCTCTTTTGTTAAAAAATTTAGGTGTTTTGTAATTATGTTTTTTCAATTATTTACGCAGCAATAATAATAATTTTAGTTTTTTTTTCTTGTTTCCTCTTTTAATAATAATATAAAAATATTAATAATAACAAAAATAATGATAATAATACTAATTAGAATTTCAATGATATTAATAAAAAAATGGTGCAGGTTAACGTAATGATTATTATCATATTAATGACAACGATTATAACAATAATGATGATGACAACGATATTATTGCCAATAACAATCAGAATAATAGTCGATGTTATTTTTGTTCAAAATTGACTTTTGAGACTTTTTTATATATGATATTTCAGATTTAATATTATATAAACAAAAAATATACGAAGCCGCAAGTCAACAAAAATGGTGGAAAAATTGGACCAAATTATCAACAATAAAAAAATATATAAGTCACTTGTCTGCGCTTCGCCGCAACCAGAACTATTTTTTTAATATGTAAAAAAAATAATGGTCCTAAATTTTTTTTATGAAGCTATACATCTGAGTAAAATAATTAACTTGCAAAAAATTCAATTATTTGGGTTTTTATATATTTATTTTATTATAGATAAGTGTTTAAAATAATGATAATGATTATTTATAAGGTTTTTCTCCTAAAAATATATGAGACTAATTATATATTTTGATATTTTTTAATATTAACGCCTTAATATACATATAAAAAAATTAACTAAGTTTTTTTTATAATATCAAATTAATTTAATCTTAATGTTTTGAAATACTTCAAATATAATAATGTGAATAATAAATCTTAAAAAATAATTGATTTTTTTTATAACAATAATTATAATGATAATGATAATATTGCCAGTAATAATTAGAATATTCATTATTTATAATAATGCTTATAATAGCAACTATAATAATTGTAATAATTTAGTAATATTATAATAACAATGAAAATAATAATTAAAATAATTTATCATTCAATATTTTAGATTTAATTTCACATAAAGAAAAAATATACAAAGTTACTCTTAGACAAAACTAAATTTTTAACATGCAAAAAAAATATTAATGATTCTATATTTTTTATGATACTACTGTACATGTGAGCTAAATAATTAGCTTACAAAACTTTCAATTATTTAGTTTTTTTATATAATCATTTTATTATATATAAGACGTTTTAAAAAATGAGAGCGATTATTTTTAAGGTTTTTTTATCTTAAAAATAATTTTATATATTAATATTTGTGTAATATTAAAGCCTTAATATATATATATATATATATATATATATATATATATATATATATATATTAATTTCTTTTTAAATAAAAATTATTTTAAACTAAAAATATATCAAGCCACATATAAATAAAATAAAATAAAAAAACATAAAGATAACAAATCATTGACAATAAAAGATTTACTATAAATACACAAGAGAAAATTTCACTCTCATTTCACGCTATCAAAGTTGCATTTACTATGTTTTTTTAACACAAACTACAATTAATATAATTATAAATTATAATGAAAATTAAAAGTCAAAACTAACAATATAGATACATAAATATAAAAAAAATTAAAAATTATCCTAAAAAATTAAGGAGATCAAAAATAAATAAATCAAATCACAATAAAAAAAAATACATATATTTAAATGAGATAAAAAAAAATCTCGTTAACAGCATTGCAAAATGGCTCATAATAATTAAAAAGAAAAAAGGTCATACTGATATTCCTATAGTCTAAAGCACACAAGATTCCCACCTCTCCTTGCCCTCTTTCTTTAAACAAGGATAAGAAAGGTTCTACCTTCCTTCCTTTCGTTATCCAAGAAATCTTTTCTCCATTTTCTTCTTCACTGAATGACCAAGAAATCTCCTTTCAAACACTGAATTGCAGAAACACGAGAGATGCCACTCTCTGCTATAAATCAGTATTGCTATCCCACCCCGTCACTTGTAAAAACCAAAACCCCCACTTCTTTAAAATGCAGTCTCCTCTCAAAAAACCTATCTTTTCCCCTCATAAAAGCAACCCCTTCACCCATCAACAGGAACCGGAAGTTTAGCCTTTCCATTGTGGCAATGAGCATGGAAGCTGGGGTTGGTGTTATGGGAACTAAACTTGGAATGATGAGCTACTTTGAGCCTGATGGGAAGGTGGTTCCAGTTACTGTGGTTGGTTTTAGAGAAGGAAATATTGTGACCCAAATTAAGACTGATGCTACTGATGGGTATGATGCAGTTCAAGTTGGGTATAGGAGGGTTAGGGATAAAAAGCTGACTAAACCCGAAATGGGTCATTTGGAGAAGGCTGGAGTGATACCTATGAGGCATTTGCAGGAGTTTAGGCTACAAGGTCTTGATGGGTTTGAGATTGGACAGAAGTTGTTGTTTGAGGAGCTCTTCAAGGAGGGTGATCTTGTTGATGTCTCTGGGACAACCATTGGCAAGGGTTTTCAAGGTTTGTTTTCTAGTTCCCCCATATTTTCCCTTTTTGTTGCAGGTTTATTTCGTACATGATGCTGAAATTTTAATGATCTGTTTGGTGTTTGATTGCGTGCTCTGACATACTGATTCATTTAATATTTAAGTAGGAAGAGAACTCAAATGGCTGGCCTTTGATTACGTTTAGACAACAATTTTCAAATATGATTTGATGGGATGTTCCGTCGTACTTTTGTTTGAAATGTTGAATTAATGGACTTGGGGATTGAGAAACTACATAGAGTATTATGATTTCAGGGAATGCTGAAATTGTGATGGGTTGCAGTTTAATGGGGGTAATAAGTGCCTCTGTAGATAAATGTTGCGTCATATGTGACGAGGGATGACTTGCATTGCTAAAAAGTTATAGTATGGATTTTTGTTTGCTGGAACAAGTTAATGTGATTAATTCCAAGATTTCTGTCTCTAGCCTCAACAGCCTTGTCACCCTTGATCAATTTTGCACACCAAACTGATAATTCTGTGCAGTCAGACTGCTGCATCATAGCAATGTCACATATTCATGAGAATCATTGCCCCCATCCAATAATTTCCCATTCTGCATTAATCTGTCAGAAAAATGCATGTTCCTTTTGTCATTAGAGTGATTGTAAATCAGGAGAACTGGGGACTTTGTAGTGTTATAACGACATAATTCTAAGAGATAAATGTAAAATTTTGAGTGTAATTAATAGATAAAAATGTGAATACAAGTAAGCTAATTTGTTTCTCGCTTTCTAAACGTGTGCACATACAGATAGATAGAATAATAGATGTTTGTTATTTGATTCTAGATGGTGAAGATGTTTAAATCGTAGTGGGTGTATTAACCTATGTATGATACCAATAAAATTGTTGAACAGTGGGGTGGTTCAGAGATATGTCATCTGCTTCTACCTCCTTCTGGTGGATTGTAGTCTACTGATTGTGACTGTTTCAAACTCCTTGAGTTCTTTTGTTAACCCGCATTGGTTAGAAAGATCACATCCAGTTGCTTGAATTCACCAATGCATCTTTCAATCGTCTTTTGTTGCTTTTACTGGCTTAAATAGGTACCTTTGAATTCACCAAGGCAGTTTTGAAGCTTACAAGCGTGTTGTTATCAAAACAATTGACAACAGAGTTTTTTGGGATTGGTTGCCCTTCTTTTGCAGAATGATAACTGGTTTGGGGAGTGGACTTTTCATCAGCTCATTTCCTGTTTCTACCAAGGCTTTCTTGGAATGGAGCCAGCTTTCATTAATGGGATTCTTGAAAGTTTCCCTGCATGCTAGTGTGTTTTATAATATGATTTCTGCTAAGATAAACCCCGGCTATAGTGAGTTTCAGTTAATTAAGGTTCAAGTTGTTTGATCTTTAATAATAATAATAAATCTCAATGAAGCGTTTCCCCCCTTGAAATTAGTACTTCCAAAAATGTTTTTTTACCTCCTTGGTGAAGCAATGCGGTGTTGGGCTGATGTGAGTCTTTTGTAAATGGTAGTAGTCATAGTAAATTGTTGTCCTAAACTTGCAATGCTATATGACTTATTGTCAAGAAATCATCTTACTTAACAATTTCAAAATTTGATTTATATTTTTCTCTAACACTCTTTTAAGTGAAAGTTTTTAGGCTTGAATAAACCCACACTATTTTGGGCTTAATATTTATTAAATAAATTGAGGGTGGTGAGAATCAAATTTATGACTGTTGGGTCAACAAAGCTCTGATACCATATCAGGAAATTATCTTATCTAAAAGTTTAAGTTGTTAGTTAAGACCCCAAAATATGATTTATATTATTCTTTAACACTTCTAATGAGCTCGAGCTCATGGTTTGTGATGTATGTACACAATCTGTTAGGCTGCTGGCTACTGTTACTTTTTGAACCGTAGATTACTGTGGTTGCCATCTTTTCTTGTATCATGTTTGTATGGTGTACTAGTGATCAATTTTAGTTTTGTTTTCCAGACTCTTTTTCATTCATTTGACTAGTGTGTTTCTGATGTAATGATAATTTAAATTCCATTCAAGCTAATATAATATATGTTTCCTTCCTTCCTTCTTTCCTTTTCCTAATTTCACTCAGGTGGTATTAAGCGTCACAATTTCAAAAGGGGTCCGATGACTCATGGTTCCAAGAGTCATAGGGCCTTGGGATCCATTGGTGCTGGAACAACACCAGGTCGTGTATACAAGGGGAAGAAGATGCCTGGTAGAATGGGTGGGACCAAGACAAAGATCAGAAAGCTCAAGATTGTTAAGATAGATAATGATCTTCGTGTTGTGATGATCAAAGGTGCCCTCCCTGGTAAGCCAGGAAACCTTCTACGAATTGCACCCGCTAAGATTGTTGGGAAAAACATTCCAAAGAGTTAGCTCCCTGTAATTTTTTGTTAAAGCATTGTCATTGACATAAGCCAATGCAACTTTCCTTTGCCTGTTAATCATTCGGTGCATCCTTGGGTATTTGTTTTGATTTCACAATTTTGAAACGCCTCAGAGAAGGATGCTTCCTGATTATCAACGCTATTTTTAGATGATACTTGTTTCTGCTGTCATGTGAAGGTAATCAATTTGTCTAAATTCAAAAAACCAAGTCTTTCCGACATTCTTTTTTTTTTACATCTGCACATGGAGGGTTGGAATGACAAAATGTTTACATCTGGGAAGAAAGGCCACTCTTCATTCGTGCTAATCATCAACAGTTTAGACAGATAGCTTAAAGGAAAGCCAGGTTTCTACTGTGATGTCGTGAAGATGAAATATTTTTTAAAGTGATTTTTTATTTATAAATATATTAAAATAATATTTTCATTACTTTTTAATATTTTTTATATTCCTATCAAAATGATATAAAAGTATTAAAAAAATTTATTTCAAATAATGAAAAAATTAAATTAAATTATTTTTAGAAATATTTTTAAAATATAAAAACTTGAACAGTAAGGTAGTGTTTTTAATGTAAAATTATATAAATGGCAGTGAATATTTTTATACTAAATTAGTTGGATATATATAGTATTGTTTTTACTTATTATAATATATTTATTATTAATAAAGGTTTTTTTTCCTATTTTTTCTATTAATTTATATTTTATTAATGAATTTAATGTTTAATTAATGTTAGTGAACAATCTTTGTAGTCAATCAATTGGTTTCATATAGCATGATTTTATTTATGGATAATATATTTATTACTAATAAAGATTTTCTTCATCTTTAATGTTCATTTATATTTTATTAATGAATCCAGAGTAAGGATAAAATTCATGGGACAAAGATATTTTGCAAATTATTATAATTATACAATTTATAATGCTTAAAAGCATTATTCTTTAATGTTTATGGTCAATGTTATATTAAGATTAAATATTAATTAAAGTTATTGGACCAATATATAATTATATATCATGTTTTTTCTTTTATGAAAGGAGATAGTTGTTCTCCTAAACTAAGAGAGGAATTAATATGATGATGTTTGTTAGATGACATGCATAATAAATTAATTTGCAAGAGAATTTCATATTAAGAGATCACTGATGTCTATGGAAAAGTCTTTGTAATAGTTGTGTAGGTGATTCTTAGACTTGACATCAACAAATTATTTTATACAGAGAATGTTATGTTTTGATTTTAACCACATGTTATCCTAATTAATAATAACAAAAAGACATATTTTAAGTATAACATAAACTATATAAATATATTTAAGTAATTAAGAGATGATTCATCACCTTATGTGATTTATAAAAAATATCTTAATTTGTTCTTAAATAATATTGGGTGTAGAATCATTGACCAAAGTCAAATGAGTTTTAAAATTTTTATTTAAATAACAAGTTACTATAATCTTGAGAAATAAAATGATATAACAAAGCAAACATACTTCATATTATTTATAATGTTTAAATCATCATTTTCATGAAAATGATAATAATTACATTGAGAAACTAGTCAATGAAAAGTTAAGTCAAATCACTTATAATTTTTATAATATTTTGGAGATCATGATGATTTGTTAGACTTTGCACTTGATCTTTAAATATAAATAAATTATTGAATTGATAATAAATTAAATTGTTTAGTTTATTCATGATTATAATATATATTTTGGTCAACTTATTATGAAACCTCATGGGTCACATACATTAAAATCATTTGTCAGAAATTAAAATGTAATGGCTAATCAAATATGACTTGATTATAAATAAATTTTAAAACTTAAGAAATATAATGTATTTAATACATGATATTACAATTATAAACCTAAAAATAATCAAGTAAGGACTTGGTTGAATATATTTATAAAATTACCCTAAAATAATATATGTTATAATATGCAAGGGGCATTTTTTTTTTTTTTGCCACTTTTTAGGTTTTCATATAAATTGAAAGTTATGCCTTTTATTTTTATTGTGAAAATAGTAGTGAGAAAAATACAATATATAAACACTTAAAACATGAAAATAAAAAGAGTAAACACTTTAAAGTATAACAATCTCTTTATCCTAAAAGAGTTTTAAAGGTTTCTCACTAGTGGTTTGTATCTTTATTGTTAGAGACTTGATATTTTGACGGCTTGTTGTTAGCAACAATGTAACCTTGAAGCAAATATTCAAGATTAAAAAGAACAACTATTTTTAAATAACTTTTGCCTAAATATTAAAAAAATATAGATTTGCCTAACATAATCCTTGAAATTTTTGATACAATTATTTTCGGTGCATGTATGTATTTTTTAAAAAATCCAACAATAAATCCATTCAAAAACTATTTTGAAAATATATTTATTTCATATTTTTTTCAACCAAGCAAAGGAATATAAGGAGTGATTAAAGTCATATTTTTAGTGATTTAAATTAACCATCACAATAACAAAACCATTCTCAATTTTGTGATGTTACAAAGCTTCACCGACATGAATAGCCAAATGTTTATTTAAGATTATGATTGAGGTTATTTTTAAATTTTTTTATTTAGAAATGCATCAAATTTAATATTTATTTTATTTTTATAGATTATTTTAAATATTTTTCAAAATATTTTTAAAACATAGTTCAAAACATATAATAAGCAATAAACTGTTAAAATTATATAAAAATAATAATTGAAAATTGAAGGGAAGCGCCCCCCAAATGACCATTTAAATTTAAATTTGTTCACGCACAAAAATTAGCAAAATCAAATGTGGATGAGATCACGCTCGATATGTTCACGCATGCATTTGTGGCCGTTGCTGATTTGCTGTCTCGCATGTTTATTTTTTTTGTTTGCACTGTGCTTGATTATTCTTTTTAGTATTTTTGACATGATAATATTGAAAATAAATAAATAATATATATTTTAAAAAACACCACATATCACAATACTAAAACACACACTTAACCAAGGTTGTCAATATCATTCCGGTCGTCGTTCCTATTTTTATATTAGTACAAAATATTTTGGTTTAGGAATATTTCGGCATGCTGTTTCGGGAATTATATATATATGAAAAAATTAAAATATTAATTTAACAAGAATAATTAAAATTCAAGATAAATTAACTTTAAATTATACAATACAAATACAAAATCAAACAAACATAATCTCAAAATTAAAAATACAATCATAAATTAATCAAAATAAAAAGGATTTTAAGGTCGGAATGGTATCGAGACGTTCCAGCTAGAATTTGACCGGAATTTCTAAAACAAACTAAAGTTAAAATTGAAATAAAACCAATACTATTTTATCTCAACTTTTTTAATGACATAAAATATTTTAACCATTTTGAACAGAACGAAACAATATAGACAACCCTACGGTTAATACATTGACACGGCAGAATATTTATCGTATCAAGCGACCATCCATGCTTCCGGTTACTTGAGTTCAAATATAGCATCGTTGACGTGGCCCAGTACCTTCGTTAATAAAAAATTAATCAAAATAAAAAGGATTTTAAGGTCGGAATGTTATCGAGACGTTCCGGCTAGAATTTGACCGGAATTTCTAAAACAAACTAAAGTTAAAATTGAAATAAAACCAATACTATTTTATCTCAACTTTTTTAATGACATAAAATATTTTAACCATTTTGAACAGAACGAAACAATATAGACAACCCTACGGTTAACACATTGACACGGCAGAATATTTATCGTATCAAGCGACCATCCATGCTTCCGGTTACTTGAGTTCAAATATAGCATCGTTGACGTGGCCCAGTACCTTCGTTAGGGCAACTTTAATGGTAAAAGTCATTTTGGAGAGGCAAATATTTAAAATAGCTCATTGAATAGTGTATTTATGGTTTTTTTTATTGATGTGTGCTTTAATGGTAAAAGCCATTTTGGAGAGCCATTTTTTTTTATTATTTTAAATATAGTGAAATTATTTTATATGTAGTTTAATTATGTCATTTATTATATAATTAATATGAATAAATTATATAATTAAATGAATGATTTTAAAAAACCCTACAATAATATAATTATTAATTTTATATATAAATTTTTACTCTTGTTAAATTATTTATAAATAAAAATAATATTTTTAATATATATATATATATATATATATATATATATATATATATATATATATAAAAGGTGGCCCCAAGGTGGGGCCACCTTTTATACCTCAATGTCCCGAGCTGCTACAAATAGCAGCTCGGGATGGGGATGCCATTTTTACATGTGTAAATGGCATCCCCATTACAACACTAAAATAAAAAGAAAAGAGACAAAGAATTATATTATAATATTTGCATGCGGAGATAGCATCCCCGCTGCAGATGCCCTTACATTGCTTTTTTAATTGTTAAAAGTTAATTAGATTTTGATGAATTATTAGCAAATCAATCTAATAAAAAACGATATAACTTTTTATTTAACTCCTAAATTATTTTGAAATTATATTTAAATTTAAATATTTTTTTATATTAAATTAATTTTTTTGGTGTTTTTAAATTGTTTTTCTGTATTAATATCAAATATAATTTAAAAAAATATTATTTTAATATATTTTTGAATATAAAATATTTTTAAAAATAATCTTAACTCAAACGTTATTTACGTCTATTAAAATATAAAATTGAAAATAAAAATAAAAAGATATATGAATAATAAAATTCCATCAAAAAATCAAAATTTATTTTTAAAAAGTATGGAATAAAAAAATTAATTGAAAGAAAAAAATTTGAATGGAAAAAAAAGAGTTAGCGGTTGAAATAAATGCAAAAATAATCCCAGTCTAATTAGAACAGATGAGTTGAAAGTCGTAAGCTGAATAAAATAGCTCAGGTCAGATCCTTTTTTTTGTTCTCCTTATAAAAGAAAAACCATCGCTTGGCTCCATCAAACACAGCGCGCACACACAGTGTAGGGGTAGCAAAGCAAAGAAAGCCCTCCAACTGCGCTCACCCGCCGCCACACTTTTGATTGATTCGAAAATTGTAATGCACTGAAGAATGGGGATACCAGCATTCTATAGATGGCTAACGGAGAAGTATCCGCTTACAATCGCCGACGTCATGGAAGAAACGCCGCTTTATATCAGCGGCGTTTCTGTCCCAGTCGACACCTCCGGCCCTAACCCGAACGGTGTCGAGTTCGACAATCTCTATCTTGACATGAATGGAATCATTCACCCTTGTTTTCATCCCGAAGGACTGGTATTTTTCTTCCTTCCTTTTTTTCATTATTTACGTGCTCTTTTATTATAATTATTTATTCGTTTTTCGTGTGTAATCAACAACAGCCGCCTCCGACTACATACGAGGAGGTTTTCGCTGCGGTTTTCAAGTACATTGATAGGATCTTCTCCATTGTTAGGCCTCGAAAACTCCTTTTCATGGCTATCGGTAATTCTTCGGACTCAAATACTTACAGATTGCTGTTGTCGTCGTCGTCGTCTTAATGCTCTTAAATTTATTCGTTGTTATAACGTTGATTACTTTAAACACAGATGGTGTTGCTCCACGGGCTAAGATGAATCAGCAACGGTCGAGGCGTTTTAGGGCTGCCAGAGATGCTGCCTGTCAAGTGAGAGAGTCTTTGTAAATTAGTTGTTCAGCATTTTAAGATACTTAGGGTTCTGTCCTTTTCTTTTGAAGAAAAATGAAAATTGAGATTTTGTTTGCGCTCAGGCCTTGTCTATAGAGACGAATGGTGGGATTGTCTCTGAATCAGAAGAAGGGAGCTTGGAGCAGGTGGCGAAACTCGACTCGAATGTAATTACACCTGGAACTGAGTTTATGGATTTGTTGTCGTCAGCTCTTCGTTCTTACATAGGCTTGAGGATGAAAGAGAAATTGGGATGGCGTGGAATAAAGGTAAAATGAAAATTTAGGAACACGGGTCCCCTCCCTATCTCCCTTTCTCGCCCTTACCTTACAAGTGAGAGCATGTAATTCTTGTTAGGTCATTCTTTCTGATGCTAACGTGGCTGGTGAAGGAGAGCATAAGATAATGTCATACATCCGCTTGCAAAGGAATCTGCCGGGTTTTGATCCAAATACACGACATTGTTTATATGGATTGGTAAATTCCTTTGTTTGTCTATGTTTAAAATGAGTTTGACTTGATTCCTGGCCTGTCCTATAATTCCTCTGTATCATATGTATTATTTTAGGATGCGGATTTGATTATGCTCGCGTTGGCTTCTCATGAGATTCATTTCTCGATTCTAAGAGAGGTTTTGAACTGAACTTCTCAATTAAATTGTATTATACTTGCTATTAGATGTTCTCACAATGATGTGGAAGAGCACATACTGGCTGTATCTTACCAATTTGTTGGACAGGATCTTGGAAATGCAAGCACAGGCGGCAAATTTTTCAAAGAAAAAGAAAAACAGAGAGTAATGAAGCGCCAAAAATTAAATGGGGATTCAGAGGAAATAGGAAAGTTTGCTGAGAAAATAGAAAACCATATCTTGGGGATGAAGTTTCAGGTCATTATTTCTACTTTTGTTTGACTTTCATCATGACCCAATGTCTCTAGTTTTACCCTTAGCTTTGTTCTTGCCTCACTGACCAGAAAAAAGAACTGCAAAAATGTGGCTATTTTTTCATTTATTTTCTTTCTCTAGTGAATGAGAAGCACACCAAAGAGCTTATAGAAATGAAAAGCCTATGTAGTTGGCCACATATTACCTGTGCAGGTTAGATAAACATCTGGTGGTTTTAGAGCTGTCACAAAAACAGCCATTATGCAAGTACCTAACAATAGGTAAATTAGAGCATGAGTTAGGTTTACCAGGAACAATTGTTGATTTAGAAACATAATGTTTGAAGGAGAGCTAATTTGAGCTAACATTCTTATTTCAATTTTTCTTTATATGAATGGTGTATTGTGATATGATTGTAATCAGGATTCTATTTTTTATTTCTCTAGAGTTTCTCACCAAATTTTTGACTTCGTTCTATTACAGTTTCTCAATGTCTGGATCTTGAGGGAGTATTTAGCATATGATATGAGAATACCAGACACAACAATGAAAGTAGATCTGGAGCGTGTGATTGATGATTTTGTCTTCATGTGTTTGTTTGTCGGCAATGATTTTCTGCCACACATACCATCACTGGAGATATCCGAGGTTGGGGAATTCCACAAGCCTTTTGTATTTTAGAAAACAAGATTTTTGCTTTGGAGTTGTTACGACACACACACACACACCCCATATTTGTACCCTTGATCATGAATCTGCGTCTCAATTGATATGTAAGCAGTGCATTGAACCTTTGGGTGTGTTTGTTATCTGTTGCATTTTTATCCTATGTTCGTGTAACTCCTTGAAATTTTCTTTACATCCTTCAAACAATCTCAGCAATCAATCCTCCTTATGGTAACCATCAAACAACCTTCATTGACTTCCTAAACATCCACACATTTATACATCAATCCTACAACTAGTAGCCAATAAAACAATCAATTCCCCAAAATCCCTATTCATGTAACTGTTCATAGCTCCTCAGAACAGCCCTAAGCTATCCTGCAAATAGATTCATTCTTGTCAGATGGTACTCTTTCAAATATTGCAAAGTTAAGTGGTGGTTAATGGCATCAATTATTGACACTGGAGAATCAAACATTGCCATGTTGGAGAGCTAACACATTCATTTTTATAGAGCTTTTAGCTAATCTGTATAATATCATTGAATATGACCTGTGAACTTAATCCTTGTTTAATGCAGTTAATTAAAATAGATTAGGTGCTGGAAGATAGTATGAGAAAGTTTCGAAATAGTTTTAGTGAGTGTTAGGCTTGTTGGATCTTTGGAGATTTTGGGAGCTAGCACTGACTGTAGATTTGATTTGTGCTTGAAATTAAATGAAAAGGTGTAGGAAACTACTAGCCTCGCAGTGGTATTGATGATTAGGAAGCATCAAGCTTTCCATGCTATCAGGGTGGCATGTAGATAAGGTGCCCCCCACCAAAAATTAAAATAAAATAACACACACACACACACATCCACCCCCTGACATTGCTTTCAATTCAAGCAAATGGCTCCAGCATCATTCATAAAATTTGATTTGGAATTTAGAGACTAGAAGCCTATTTATAGACTTGAAAATCGTTGGTTTCCTAATAATAAAACGTAACTATTCCCATGTATTTATAAATCTAAGCAAAAACAAATGATACACTCCTATTACAGAGGCAACTTTACTAACAATATGTAGCCCAAATTGACATTGAAAGTAACTTAATGGAACTAGTTTTGCTCTCCCACCAAACAGAAGCTTGAAGTTAATGAATTTGCTTCATATGTGTTCTGTCCATTTTAAGTTGATGCCAATCATTAAATTTCTATTCTCATGCTGAATCCCATATTTGTATTTATATGTGGTTTTATTCACTGTTTAACTAATGTTTTCCATCTTTGATAGGGGGCTATTGATTTGCTCATGACAATTTACAAAAAGGAATTTGCTCAGATGGGTGGTTACCTAACAAATTCTTTTGAGGTGAATAACTAGACACTTCTGTGTTTTTTAATTTGTGGTAACATGTTGAAACAAATAATGGATGGTTTGTTGTTACTTTATTTTTTAATCAAAGCTACAACAAAAGTTCAGTTTTTATGGGCTATCAGTTTCCAGCCTGCGACATTGCAAATTAAAATTTTAGCACATATAAAACAATCACTTCAATTTAAATAATTAATAATTACTGTTACACACCACAAAAATATCCCTTTCACCTACATTCATGTGTTGTATAAATCTTTTTGTTTTCAATTTCATATAATGAGCTAGATTTTGCTTACAAGATTACATTTAAAAGAAAGAAGACATTGTTAAAGCTGATAAATTTAATGAACTAATGAATGGAGCCCATACAATGGATGCAATTAATGAAGTTATTAAATTTTATAAAAACTTTAAGGATCCAATTGAAATCTGTCTTTAAAGCTTAATTATGGAGAAGGCTAAAGTCTGAAGGGCAAACTAACCAAACCTAAATTGAAGATCTGAATTATTCATCTTCTTGCACACCTAAAATATAACTCTCCTTGATGCAAGTGACAGTCATCCAGCTGCATTCATTTCACGGACCAATACCTATACCAAATAACAGTGATTAAGGTGTGATTTTTTCTATAAACTGTCTCAAACAAACAAGAAAAGAAAAGGAGAAGGAATCATTAGCTGGCGTGTGGAGAGAGAAGAGGCAACATTAACCTCCACTATCCAACTTTAATGCTTGTATAGATCATATTTGTTGATGCAGATGCTTGGTCTTTCTATTATGCGGCTTGTAACCCATACTTGAGAAATTGAGCACATAAATATATTTCTTCCTCTGCTCTTTCTTGTTAACTTATTACAATTATCTTTTACTACCTTCCAGATCTTTTCTTTTATTTCTAACTTCGATTGGTTTGGAAGCCTCAAATATTGAGATAGTAATGCAAAGTATAAAACAACTTTTGTACTAGCTGTTTCACTAACAAATTTGGCGTATATAATACAATAAAGGTTTTAGGTCCATCGAATCAGTTTAAAAAGCAGTTACCATCTCAAGCATTATTCATGTATTATCTATTTGTAGAATGGTACGGAGCAAGAGCAATCTGATTTTTGTACAGGACACCCATTTTTCAGTCAGTTTTCTATGGGAAACTAGAAGTTGGGATGAGAGACCATTGAAAAGAAGCTTCTAAGATTTTTTGAGGGCTTGATATTTTTGTATTTAATGGAAGTAAAACTCAGTACAGGAGACACTATTTTTTAGGGTTGCTCTAATCTCTTGCGTACTATTTAACAATATACAATTGTTTTTTTTATATACTTTGCTGTTTATATTGTTTTAGGCTGTTGAAGAACTGTTATGAAAATTGTGGTCTTTCAATTCACTCGACCTTTTTAATTGCCATTGTTTGTTTTCTTATTTAATTGGTAGATTCATCATAATTGAAATAAAGATGAATGAAATTGCTGAAGGCACTCTACTATTTATGGTCTACCACTACAACTGCTTCAGAAATGCCAACTGACATCAAAATATTGATATACTTTGTTTATTAATTAATTGTTGAAGATCTAATCTGAAAATTGCACCCTTCAAATTCACTTGACTTCTTTGTTCTCTTTTCTTGATTTGTTTTGTTATTTATTTGGTAGATAAACTTGATTCGCGTGGAGCACTTTGTACAAGCTGTAGGTTCATATGAAAGTGCAATCTTTCGAAGACGCAACCAGGTATCATTCAATGACTTATTTCTTTTCCTTTTTTTTTGTGGTGTACTTTTTCTGAAGAGTTTCCATGGTTTGGTTTCAATCTTCCTTTCCATATATTTTTCTGTTCTCATTGTTGACCATTTTTCACCAACCAATATGTCTCATATGCAAAATAGGAGCAATTGGTTCAAACTACAGTATTGCAATTATATTTTTCTGTTTTTTGTCCATAGTATTTTAGGTACTGTATACAGAATCAGTTATCCCTATCATGTTGATGTCTTGGATTAATAAATCTTACTGTCTTTAACATGATATGTGTTTTACCAATGGCTAGGATCTTATCCTACCGTGTCTGTATTTCATATAATATGTATTTTGCCCAATAGCTAGGATCTTGAGATGGTAATTCTAAGCAACATCCATTGTCAGATGCAAAAAGAATGGGAGATACGTTTCCAACGCCAATCAAAACATCAGAAACCATTTCATTCATCAAAATCATTGTTTGATGATGGTGTATCTGAAAGCTGCAAATCTTCTGTGAAGATGGGAACAGCTCCTCTCAATCAAAATCAACAAAATGTGAGTGCTTTGTTTACATAATTTAAATGCTGTTGCATTTTCATTTCACATCTCAAGGGATATATTTTTCTTGATAAGTAAATGGGAGTTTAATGTATTTTTATTATCATTATTGCAGCCCCAAAGCATGGCCATTAAGCAATCAAATCACTTCTCCTTCAATGACACAAGTGCTGTAGTTGACAAGGTTTGTGGCTGAGTTTGTATACCTTGTCATGACCTATAGGTATCCTCGTTTTCTGATTTTTTTTTTTTGTACAGATTAAATTAGGAGATGAGGGTTGGAAGGAAAGATTTTATGCAGAGAAGTTTGAGACAAAGAGTGAAGATGAGCGCGATACCATACGGAGACATGCGGTACATGTTTTGATGCTACTGTTTTCTATTCTAGGAGTGGAATGTGCATTTCTTCACATGTCTAAACTGGTCTCCAGTTTGACTGCCCTCTGTAAGATGCAATGTTTTGCGTTCAACAAGATGACCCCAACCCAAAATATGAGGCCCCAAAACACATGGCCACCAATTTGACGCCATAGACAGATTTGGAAACCAAATACACCCAATGCCAAAGTTTTGGAGAAGCAACCATGGACTTTTTCCAAACCATGGTTTTGGAAAGAAATGCAAACAAGACTCTATATCACATAAACAAGGAAATGATTCTTCTTTCATTAATGCCAACTTACTGGCTTCTTCTATTTCATGTGAGAAAAGCACTGTACAGTAAGCAATTGTGGATTATAATAGTGAATTATGTTTTTTCCCAAAAAAACCCACTAAGGCTGTCATCTAGGGGTAAAATGGTATATTCGCTAGGTTCATTTGTCATTTTATATTTGTTCAGGGGATCTTAGTCTTTTTATAATTTTTTTACTTGGTCACCCTTAAAAGCAATAAAAAAATTACATACTTTTTAGATACTTTTTTGGAATTTTCTTGACATTCAGAGTGTAGCTACTCTATTGCCTTTGGAATTAAAAGAAATCTAAGGCTTTGCTTCAAGGACATGTTCATATTTCAATATTTTCATATAATCGTGAAGTGGTCTCAGAGTTGATTTTGTAATTTGATTAATAATGATGAAAAAAGAAAAGTTCCTGGCATGTTCTTGGAATGGCAAGCGAGTGCATCACTCAACTGTCTTTAGACGACGTGTGTGACTTAATTCCTGATTGCTTGGCAGCAATTAATTCTCTTCTCAAGAAAACAATGAATTTCTCAGGTTTATTTATTTATCTTTTTAAGCTCATGTTTTTCAGTTTCATCATTTGATATTTGGTTTAATCGAATATTGAGCTCTATATTTTTTTCTTTGTACTGGATTTGTCATTGTTTTTTCAAAAAACTGATTATGTCAGGTCTTTTTTTGTTAGATTTATCTTCTATTTAAATAATATTCTTTTGAATTAAATTAAATGAATTGGTCAATATTTATTTTTAAATATATCATTCAGTATGTCATCATTTCCATTCATTTTAACATGTTTTTTAAGGTTAGAAAAAAAAAAAAAATTAACCAGCAAACGTGGTGTAAGGTATTAAATTAGCTGAATTTTCCCCCCTCCTTTTGAGCTTATATTTTTTTAGTTTATCATTCAACATTTAATTTGTTTGAAGATTGAACTCATTTTTTTTTTTTTTGCTATCTATATGATTTTTCACTAATGTTAAAAATAACATGAGTTATCTCAGGGTTTTTTATTTACTGTTCATTGTCATTTTTTTTTAATTATATTACTAAATTAACCTAGCTTGATGGATCTAGTCAGGTCAATTACCCGAGTCTTGTTTTTTTTTTTTTTTTTTTAAAAAAAAACACTAGTCTGAGTCATGTCATAAAATGAAACTGACCGTCTTAGGTTTGCTAAAGTTATTTTTTTTTATTGAATATTTTTTTCGTTTTAGGCTTCAATTTTTGGTTACTTTGAATTGGTGTTTCTAATCTGTTTAATTTGAATTCCATGGTGTTGTCACAGGATCATGTCCCACATCAATCCAATGTGCATGATTTCAATATCTTAAAAAATCTTCATGTGTTATACATTGAACTTTTGAATTCCTAGCATTTTTACAGTTGTTATAAGGTTATAAAAAAATAATCTAACTTGTAGCGTAGCGCTAGTAAAAATTAGTTTTTTCTAAGTAGGCTGGGTTTTAATTTTACAGTGTTGCAATTTCTGCAGGTTTTCAAATATGTAGAAGGGATTTGTTGGGTCATGCGATACTACTATGAAGGAGTCTGCTCTTGGCAATGGTATGCAGTGCATTCTCTTATGTTATTGTAAATTTAAGTGATAATTACCTCCTAATTGCTTATTGTCTTCAAAGAGTTCAAATGTTGAAAGCTGGATCAGTCAAGGGGCCCTAGCTTAGGTTTGATGTTTTACTTGCCAAGTTAGTCATCAAAGAACTATGACTTCATGAAGTCATACCTCCCTTTTTTTTTTTAGCTACAAAAAAACAGAAATATCCTTATCCTTGTAATGTCTAAGTAGGCACATCAGAAATAGGGACAGAGAGACATCAGCCAAAAGTGTAGTCTCAGTTATATGGATTCATATCTAAATTTTTTTTGTCTCCAGTTAATTTTGTATTCATTTAGCTTCAGAAGATTTCACAACCACATAATGATTTTCTTATTTAAAAAGATGACAGTCAAAACTATTAGGTTGATATAATGAGGAAATCTTGCAGCATGTGTTAAAACAGAATTCATAAAATGCCCATGGTTCTTGAACTTGGATCCGCATCTAGATATTGATAGATTAGATTGCACCTAGCATGACACTAACTGGTGCTAAGCTTTTTGTTCCTTGCCTCCGTAACTAACAGGGATCTTTTGGACGCAAGTAGCTTGGCCCTGGATAGTTGTAGGATATGACTGCTTTAGCTTTGACCAATACCTAAATTCACTGTTTGCTGGATCTCTTTGTCTTAATTTCTTATAACCCAGCTCTGCATTCCTTTTCCAAGAACACTTGAAGTTGATTTTTAATCACCTCAGCATTTTTATGTGAAGGTTCTACCCTTATCATTATGCACCATTTGCTTCGGATTTCTATGGCTGTGGTCAGTTAGAAATTCACTTCACACTTGGGAAACCTTTCAAGCCGTTTGATCAATTAATGGCTGTGTTGCCTGCTGCGAGGTTTTCAATCTTTAACCATTTTCGTTTCTTCTGTGCATTTGGCTTACATAGTCAGCATTTGACGTGATTGCTGTGCTCGAAGTGCACATGCTCTTCCTTTGTCTTACAGGAAATTGATGATGGATGCATCATCACCAATATTGGATTTTTACCCTACTGGTATAACTACTGTTCAAGATTTATCTTTCTTAATCAACTTCGTCAGCTAATCACAAAATTATTACAGGTTACTAATCTTAAAATTTCTTGGCAGATTTTGAGCTTGATATTAATGGGAAACGTTTTTCCTGGCAGGTATTTTTTATTTCTGGATTCCTCTTTGAACTTGGAGTTGTTATAGATTTTGTTCTCTGATAATCGAAGTGCAAATGTTGATGCAGAAATTTTGCATGCTTATGTTTACTTGGTTTTCTCTTATATGATTATGGATTTCAACGGTGTTCCTCTTGATGCTATATCCTACTCTTTGAAATTTCCAGGCTATCTGCAAATTACCATTCATTGAAGAGTCCCGCCTTGTTTCAGAGATAGCAAAAGTGGAGCACACATTGACAGTAATTCCTTTTTCTATAAGTTAGCACTAGTCTCAGGTGCTAGATGTATCAGTGTGTTGGTTGGTAACATATATCTCTGATTGTTTTGACTCATGGGTATCATTTGATAATTCAATTTGCCATGTCACTTTAGTTGTAGCTTTGTTGCCCCTGACCGAAGCCTGTATTGTGTATTTTGCTCTGTATACCAGTAATAAGTTTCTACACCTACTGGAATCAGAATTTTTAGAAATGAGGGGTGCAAGACCGATATATTGAGTGTTCATTGTGGATAGCCTGACTTCCTTCTGATTTCAGTGCAGCAAAAGAAAAAAGATAGCCTGGAGATGTGTTGTTTGTCATAAGTGGTAAAATAACAAAATAAATCTCCACTTTTTTGGCTGGAGATACTCATTTTGTGGCAATTTGATGGATAGGCATGTCAGATTTGTATATTTTCCTTGATGTTGTCAATTTATCTCCAGCAATGATGTTGCAAATTCATTTTTCTTCTAATATTGCTTTTATTAGAGAAAATATGATCTTTGGTTGCTAAATTCCAATTTTCCACATTTCTGAAAAGTTCTTACTGATGATATTTATAATCAGGACGAAGAGAGACGGAGAAACCGTTTGGGTTATGATGTCCTGTGTGTTCGTGTTTCACATCCTTTGGCAGTTAAGGTAATCTCTCTGCTCGAGTGCAAAGATCAGTCAGCTCTGCCAACAGCTAATATCAAATACCAAATTGACCCGACAATCAGGTGTGTAAATGAGGCCCCCCTGAAATTTGATTGAAAATTTTGGGGGCAGCCTTTTTTCTTTTTCAATTATCAGGTCTCTGCTTATCTGAAAATATCATTGTAAAAATTTATCATAATGTTTGTGACTATTAAATTTTGTTTTTGCTTGGGCATTGTCTTCTGAATTAGTTTTATGTCATCATCAATTGTTATCAATATTCGGTGAATATATAAAAATGAACTAATGAACTCAGTATCTTTGAGATTTTCCATAAGTAATAACAGCTGATATGTTAAAATAAATGTAAATTTTTTTGTTATCTTCAAGCTCATTCTTTTGGTTCTATATGTTTCCAGTGTTTTCAGTATGGGAGAATGGGAGCTGTGCCATCTGGTCCATAGGGACAATGAAAAAATATGCAAGAAGTTAGTTTCGTGAAATGCATTGAATAGATAGAAGAAATATCATTCCTAAATTGCTGGCAAAGAAACTTGTTTTTCTTATTCCTAACTTTTCATTACCTTGCCAACAGCTCCACTCCCTTAGTAATTAAACGAGAGATAAATTAATTGTCTCAAGTACTTCAGACTGTTTGATATATACAGTATGTGCATTGAAATTTGCTCGTTGAACCAAATAAGTCCCCACATCCAGCTCACATGTTTCTATCCAATGCTGGAATTTATTGATCCTATAAGTCCCCACATCCAGCTCACATGTTTCTATCCAATGCTGGAATTTATTGATCCTGTCAGTTTGGTACTGATTTTTGTGATTATATTTTCTGCAGTATGCGTTTCTTTTTGTTGTACTTTGTTTCTTATCACTGGAGCATGTAGTTAGTGATTATTTGCTTGTATTTTGAGGACCTTATAGAGAAGTGATTATTTAATCTTTCCAAGGCCTTATGAAATTGTTTTGCTTACAACAAGGTATTTTCTCATTAATTATGTAGTGATGGAATGAATGGATACATTTACATTTCTGAGAAACCTGAATGGCTGATGACAACGAGTGATCAAGTGATGTAAGTTTCTGAACAACATGATGTTTTCTTTGCTCAGACTGTTTGTCATATCTTACCAAAGTTATTTCTCTTAATTGCAGATCAGTTTTCTATGAATACCCTCCATTTCATTCCCATATCCCAAGGCTACCAGAAGGAGTTATCTTGCCTAACAAGGTAACAGTTTTTCTTTTTGATATTTTCTGGTATGAAAAATCAAAACATAAAAAAGACTGAAGGTGGTCTGCCCTAATTACTTTACTTGGGTGATTGTTATTACGCTATGGATGCTTTGTATTTTTTCTAATTTTTTTTTTCCTTTTCTCAGTCTGTGACCAAGTGGAATTGTTTTCATGCGCATCAGTTATGGCATGAGCCAGCTGTTTCTAGTACTGTATTTTCTAAAAGGTAAACTTTCCTTCCATGACAGAAATATCAGTGCCAATTCTAGTTCTCAGGTGCTTAATGAAATGATCAACTATAATCTTAGTGTAGTCCAAATTGAAAATTTTGTGTGCCTCCTTAATGATGCTAATTGGTTTGCTAAATATTGTAAAATTGTATGTAGACAAATCCCCAAGTCTATCTCAGGCCCTCAACTGGCAAAATTGGCTCATCGGCTTGTGTCAGAATATAGTTCCTCAAAGCACCTGGACGTCCACAGATGTGCTGAACATGGTTTTCCTCTAGATGCTGATAGAATGGGAGAAAGGATAACACAAGTACAGCCCAAGAAAAGGAAACGAGATAATAAAAACTGCCTTGATGGTAGATCTAAAGAAAGTCAAGTGGGTAAAGGTGATTTTGTTCCTATCAACAATGCCGAGAATATGGAGAGTTCTACTCTCAGGCAACAGGGGGGAAGCAGTGGTGATTATGGAAATGCTGGAGTGGATGAAATTAAAATAGACAAATCTAAAAAGAGGAAACGGAGTTCTAAGGAAAGAAAACACAAGGAAGATGTGGAAGGTGCTGGTATACCTGATGGTGTTCAGAAGCTGGAAAGAAGCATTCAAGAGCAGAAAAACAGTGATCATACCCTTGGAGGTGCAGATGGAGAAAATGATTACAAAGAAGAAAAATCTAGGGAAAGCAAATCCAGAAAAAGAGAGCAGAGAAATAAAAAAGGGAATCAGAATGATGGTGATTCTTTCCGAAACAAAAATGCTGAGAAATTGGAGTGTACTAACCACATCAGCAAACTACAAAGTTGCATTCTTCAGGAGCAGAGCGGAGTGGATGTTCATGAAGGTGGAGATGTGGCATTGGAGCTGAAAACAGAGGTGAAATCCAAGAAAAGGAGAAAGATCGAAGCTGATGGTGTCCTAATTAAAAATGTTGAAAAATTGGGGAGTTGTTTTCTCATGGAGCAAAGAGGAGGTGACAGTACCCACACAAATGATGATGGATTGAACGCAACCAGAAACCCTGTCCAAAATAACAATCATCAGGAATTGGAGGATGGGGCATTGGAATTGAAAACAGAATTGAAATCCAAGAAAAGGAAAAAGTTTGTAGCTGACGGCGTCCTAATCAACAAAGATGAAAAATTGGGGGGGAGTTCTCTCATGGAACCAAGAGGAGGCGACAGTAACCTCACAAATGTTGTTGGATTGGGAGCAACCAGAAGTCCTGTCCCTAATAAAATCAATCAGGAATTTGAGGATTCTGGTCTTCGGGAACAGATAGAACACTTTGACCATTCAGTTGCAAATGAGGTGGAAATAAAACCAGAAGTCAAATCCAAAAAGAAGAAACGGAGGTCTAAGAAAAAGCAGCAGATAGAGCTTATTATCCTAACTAATGACCCTCTGAACTTGCAGTCTGGTCTTCCTGGAAAAGAGGGAGCTTTGTACAGCAACCATATAGGTGTGGGTGGGTTGGAAATGAAAGCAGAAGTCAATTCTAAAATTACTGTCCCAACTAATGATCCTCTGAACTTGCAGTCTGGTCTTCCTGGAAAGCAGGGAGCTTTGGACAGCAATCATATTGTTGTGGATGGGTTGGAAATGAAAGCAGAAGTCAAATCCAAAAAGAAGAAACGGAGGTCTAAGAAAAAGCAGCAGATAGAGCTTATTATCCCAACTAATGACCCTCAGAACTTGCAGTCTTGTCTTCCTGGAAAAGAGGGAGCTTTGTACAGCAACCATATAGGTGTGGGTGGGTTGGAAATGAAAGCAGAAGTCAATTCCAAAATTACTGTCCAAACTAATGATCCTCTGAACTTGCAGTCTGGTCTTCCTGGAAAGCAGGGAGCTTTGGACAGCAATCATATTGGTGTGGGTGGGTTGGAAATGAAAGCAGAAGTCAAATCCAAAAGGAAGAAACGAAGGTCTAAGATAAAGCGGCAGATTGAGCTTATTGTCCCAGCTAACGATCATCTGAACTTGCAGTCTGGTCTTCCTGGAAAACAGGGAGCTTTGGACAGCAACCATATAGGTGCGGGTGGGTTGGAAATGAAAGCAGAAGTCAATTCCAAAATTATTGTCCCAACAAGTGATCCTCTGAACTTGCATTCTGGTCTTCATGGAAAGCAGGGAGCTTTGGACAGCAACCATATTGGTGTGGGTGGGTTGGAAATGAAAGCAGAAGTCAAATCCAAAAGGAAGAAACGGAGGTCAAAGAAAAAGCCGCAGATTGAGCTTATTGTCCCAACTAATGACCCTCTGAACTTGAAGTCTGGTCTTCCTGGAATACAGGGAACTTTGGACAGCAACCATATAGGTGTGGGTAGGTTGGAAATGAAAACAGATGTCTAACCAAGGAAGAGGAAATGCAGACTAGAAAATAGGAGACAGAGCAGGTGATATTGTCTCAAATTATGGTGTTGAGAACTAGGATCTTCTTGTTCTTGGTAAACAAAGAAAAGATGGTGATCATGGAGGTACAGGTGTGGTGGAGGAAATGAAAACAGGAAACAGGTTCAGAAGTATGAAAAGATCAAGATGACCTGCGTTGAAGCTGATGGTGCCCCAAATATTACATTCTATAATTGAACAGAGAAATTGAGACATTTGATTTTGCGTCATCATGGCAAGGCAAGAATCTAAAGCTCTACAGGTTTAGAAGGAAATAAAGAAGAGAAGGGTGGCCACATTTCAAAATTGTTAAATTAATTTTGCGTTCAAATTATAGCTATAACATTGTTGTCAGTTAAACTTTCGAAGTAGCCCTCATAATTCTTCAAGAGGTTTATTTAAAAGATTTTCCATGGACGGACATTAATTTCGAATCCATTGAGGGTTAACTTCTTCCTAGCTATTTTGATGTTGCCCGTATTTCACTTTCTGGGCAAAATTCTTTCCACTAAATTGATCTTTTATTTTTAACACAGTTTAATAAAATCGAATGCCTGTTGTTGAACAAAATTATAATTGTTAATGTGGTGGAAAAGTGTTTAAAAAATATTTTTATATATATATTTTTAAACTGTTTTGATACAATGAAGTGAAAAATAAATTTAAAAAGTAATGATAAACATATAAAAGTATAAACATTAAAATATAATGGAAAGAGAAAAGATAAATATTTTTTTTATTATGAATTTTTAATTTTTTTAAAATACTAAGAATACAAGACAAGTGATCTATTTTAAAAAATAAATAAAATGATTTTTATATATTTTCAAACTGTTTTGATACAATGAAATGAAAAATAAATTTAAAAAGTACCAATAATATTTTTGTTATAAAAAAAATTTAACATAGACATCAACATATAATTGAAAGAGACAAGAGAGAAATATTTTTTTATTATGAATTATTTTTTATTTTAAAAAAAATACTAAGAATACAAGATAAGTTATCTATTTATAAAAAACTAAAGTGATTTTTATATATTTTCAATTTGTTTTGATACAATGAAGTAAAAAATAAATTTAAAAACTAACAATAATATTTATGTTATGAAAAAAGAAATAATTAATATATAAAAACATAGATATCAACATATAATTGAAAGAGACAAGAAAGAAATACTTTTCTTATCATGATTTTTCTTCTTCAAAATATTAATAATATAAGACAAATGATCTATATATACGAGAAGAAAATAAACTCAAGGGTCATGGAAATCCAATAGACTAAACTTAAGAGTCATGGATATTCACTACACATAATTATAAATTTATAACACTTCATCTTGAATGATCATGTACTTTAAAATTCAATAAAGAGCTTTTGTATAAATATTTCAAGATTCATATTTGAATACTTTCATTAAAACAATGCCAAATTGCCTCATTAAAACCTTGTAAAGGAAACCCAATGAGAGAAAATTTAAGCAAAGGAAAAAAAAATAATTTGCATTGACTTTTCCTCAAAAGTACATGTCTTATAATAAATCTTTAAGATGATGTATTCCAATATTATGGACAAATTTCATGAAAGTTGAGGTTAGTAAAGACTTTGTAAATAAGTTTGCTAAATTATCACTTCACCTGATTTGTTTGATATCAATCTCTCCTTTTTCTTGGAGCTTGTGAGTATAAAAGAATTTTGGTGAGATATGTTTTGTTTTGTCTCTTTTAATATAGTTTCCTTTGAGTTGAGTAATGCAGACAACATTATCTTCAAATAATATTTTGAGACTATTTTTAATGGTTATCAATCCATATTTATTCTTTATGTGCTGGATAATTGATCTTAGTCAACATTCTTGACTTGCTTTATGTATTGCAATAATCTCTGAATGATTTGATGAAATAGTCACTAATGTTTGTTTGTGGGAGTGAAACTATATCTTGCCAATAAATTTTCTGCAAGGTCATATTTGGTCTTGTACAATTTACAAGATATACAAGTGCTCCAATAACACTAAGATATGGTACTTTAGGATTAAGAGTTTCTTCATCCTCTCTCGAAGGTCAAAAATGGTCTATTTTGCATCAAGTGATCGAACAACCATAGGTGTATTCAAAGGATAAGCACTGTCCATATAAAAACGCTTTAGGATTTTTTCTATATACATCAAAAAAATATACAAATATTCCATTTGAAAGTTGTTCAATCTGTAAACTAAGATAAAATTTTAGCTTTCCGAGATCTTTCATCTCAAATTTATTTTTCAAATAGATTGCAGTTTTTGTTAGCTATTCAAGAGTACTAATAATATTCAAATCATTAATATATACTGCAATAATATCAAATCCAAATATTAATTTCTTAATAAAAGTGCACGGACAAATCTCATCATTCTCAAACTCTTTTTTTAGGAGATATTCATTAAAATGATTATACCATATTTATCCAGATTACTTCAACCCATATAAAAAATTTTATACTTTAATGAAATAAACACTTCAAGGTTCATTACAAAAGGCTTCAGACATTGTAAATCCTTAAGGGTTTTCATATGGATGTCTTTATCTAATGATCCATTTAAATATGCCGCAACTACATCCATTAAATGCATATTTAGAGTTTTTGTAAATGCTAAACCAATTAAAAATCTAAAAGTGATTGTACACATCACAGGAGAATAAGTTTTCTCATAATTAATGTCGAGTCTCTGCGAGAAACCTTGTTCAATAAGTCATGTCTTATATCATATAATTTCATTGTTATCATTTTGTTTTCTAACAAAAACCCATTTATATCCAACAAGTATAATATCTTTAGGTGTATGGACTACAAATCCAAATATTTCATGTTTTGCAAGTATGTTAAACTCTATTTGGATTGCTTCTTTCCACATTAGTCAATCATTTCTATGTCAACATTCTTGAATAGTTTTTATGGTTCAACTTCATTATCACTTCTAGTGATGCCAAAAGCAAACTTAAATGCAAACACATCATTTATGATAATTCTATCTCGTTCTAAAATCTCTCATGTATGAACATAGTTTAAGGAGACTTCATTATTTCCAGGTATTTGGTTCTCTTCAGGAGATCCCTCTTCAGGGGATTAGTATTAGAAGATAT
Organism: Salix dunnii; assembly: GCA_015731905.1. Classification (NCBI taxonomy): domain Eukaryota; kingdom Viridiplantae; phylum Streptophyta; class Magnoliopsida; order Malpighiales; family Salicaceae; genus Salix; species Salix dunnii. Next base: position 5,565,533 of record CM027671.1, read on the forward strand.
TTTGGACACAAGATTTAATCTTTGTTTTGTGGGTGAGGTCTCTCTAAGAGTACAGTCATCTATTCATTGATTTTTTTATAGGATTTTTGTCTTAGCGCTAATAGATCTTCTGTGCTTCGGGCATGTTATAGATATATTTGCTACTATGCTAACCTTTTTTCCTTGAGTAATTTCAATTCTTTATATATAGCATTTGCAGCAAGAATATGAGGTTTAACTACATTTTCATTATTGGTGAAAATATCTGGTAATTAATTTGTAATATTTTATAAATGAATTATCTTATAAACTTCAAGTTCATACTGGTTTGTCATTGGATCAAAATGAGATAACTTAGGGTTATTCCAGGTAATTTCTTGTTGTGCTTCAAGTACTAAATTTGCTTTATCTAATGATGGATTAATGTTGTAGAATCAAAAAGGAAAACTCGTGAAATTTTATTTTCTTATTCTTGGATTAATCATTTTAGTGCCAACTTAATTACTAGAATCAAAGTGATATTCCACAGCACGAACATCTTTCTAGATCTTGTCAAGTTAATGTAGAGAATTAAGATGGAAAGAAAAAGAGAGAACTATATTCTTTTAATTATGAAAACAATATCTTTTCAAAGTGAGTTATGTCGTTATTTATATAAGTAGAGATACGATTACCTTTCATTAACTTCTTTAGTACATGGACCAGGCTCATCCCTTATAGGCAGACCAGGTTTAACCTAATAACCAACATCTCTCACTTGCCAATGAAGGGCTAGATCTATCTAATATATTATATTTCAAACTTGCATAGAAATTTCATACTTGATGAACGGACTATGTGTCTTGAAGCACACCGAGACAAGAGTTATAATAAATGTAAACCTAATATAGGCCATAGAAGAGACATATACTTTATAATTAATTAATCCTTAAAGTGTTCTAATATACCCTAAGCTTTTTTAGTTTCACATGAATGAATATAATTCAATCGCTTAACAATTTTATACTCAATCCTTCATGATAATTACATGTATTCTAAATCATATCACATTTATTCAAGTGATATGATCTCGATTTGTGAATACAAGTAATTAGTATAGAGCTAAAATTACCTATTCTTTCACTCTTACATCTCTTAGATCTGAATTACCTTACTTTATAAGAGTATTCCTTCAAGTCGAATCATTCCATGACCATAGGATATACTCCTAAATTAGCGATCATTTATTTATCACGTCATGATATATTCAAAAGTTATAAAGAGTAAGATTTTGAGATATTAGATATGATCTCCAGGACTCACATAATAAAAAAGGCAGGGATCCATTAGTTACTTCTATAATGGTTGTTAACACATGTAGTATGAAATATATGTTATAATAGAGCGTATTCTTTTCCTTTTCTAAAAACAAAGAGCGTATATCATTGTTTTTCTTGTTAGAGGATATACACTATACAAGTTTTAGTCTTGATGCCAAAAACATAGACTTCAAATTAGAAATTCCCACTTGCTCATTGTCATTAGTGGAAAATGAATAATTTCATTTTCGACTTCAATCATAATAGACAAATGAATAGTGAATATTCATTCATGTTGATTCTTTTTAATATAGTACCAAAAACATGTTCATTCATGTTGATTCATACTCGACCTCATCTTGGTTCCAACCAAGATGATATTTTAATAATTATTTCGAGTTAAAATTGCTCTCACTACGCCTAAGTCGCTTTTTGAGAATTAAAACTCAATTAGTCTCATTTAAATCTATCTACATACTTTAACAAAGTAAATTAGTCTCATCTAAATCTATCAACATACTTTAACAAAGTATATTATACGATACTCAATATATCTATAAACAAATAATGAATAAAATAATCAGTACTTAATCAGTATAAACCTTTGTATGACCCTAAAAACTACTTATATTACTAATTACATTCTACATAGACCAAGGGATCACATGTCTAATAAATGCATCCCGTGCTAATGGTTTTGTGAGTGGATATGCAACCATAGAATTTGTAGAAATATATTTTAGGATCACATCACGATTAATAATCGCTTCGCTAATATAGTGATATCTCATCTTGATGTGTTTGATCTTTCTATGGTATTTTGGATTGTTGGCCATAATTATTACAACATTGTTATCATAATAAATTATCACTAGATATGATGCTGATTTGATAACTTTCAAATAATACAGGAAATTTTTTAACCAAACATCATCTTGTGTTGTTGTGGAATAAGCTACATGCTCAACTTTCAATAGATAAGGCTATACATGATTGTTTCTTGCTCCTCCATAATGTTGTACTATCATTAAAAAAGAAAGCTCATTCTAAAGTTGATTTAGATTGGTCAACATCTCCTTCCCAATCAACATCAAAGTAACTGATCAATCATAAATCTTTCTTTCCTTGGTAACGTAGCATGTAATTTGAAGTTCTTTTTAGATATCATAGAATCCCTTTTACTGCCATTCAGTGTTTCTGACCAGGATTTGATTTTTTTCGGCTAACCAATCCAACATCATAACATATATTAGGATGTGTGCATATCAATGCATACATCAATCTAATGACAACACTGGCATAAGTTACTCTCAATATTTTCTTTTTTGCTTCTAGAGTCTTGGACATATATCACTACTTAAGCTTAAACTTTTATCAACAGGGGGTGTCCATTGGTTTACTATCTTGCATGTGATGGCACTCTATCATCTTTTTGATATAAGTATCTTGAGTTAAACCCAAAAGCCTTTTAGAGCGATCTCTAATGATTTTCACACCAAGAATAAAACTAGCCTCACCTATGTCTTTCATTTAAGAATTTGATGATAACCACCTTTTATTAGGATCAATCATCTCTTTATTGTTGCTAACTTTTAAGATGTCATCAACATATAAGGATAATATTACAAAGCTATTGTTAGAACGGTACACACAATGATCTTCTTCCATCATTGTAAAACCATCTTTGAGGATAACTTGATGTTCTATTGTCTAGAGGCTTGCTTAAAACTATATATGGGATTATGCTTACAAACTTTGCGCTTTTTTCCTTTAATCTTGAATTCTAAAGGTTGATCCATATAGATCTCCTCATCTAATTCTCCATTAAGAAATGCAATTCTAATATCCATTTGGTATAACTCCAAGTTTATAAATCTGACTTGTTAAAAATAAAACGAACTAAAGTAATTCTCACAAATGGTGTGAATGTATTTTCATAATCAATTCCCTCTTCTTTAGTGTAGCCTTTTGCTACTAGTTGAGCCTTGCAACATTCTATTGACCCATCCATCTTACGTTTAATTTTAAGAACTCATTTATTTTTAATGGATCTTTATCTTAACGGTAAATTAACCAAGTCCTAAACTTGATTAGTTTTCATCGACTCCATTTCTTCTTTTACATCTTGAATCCATTTTTTGACCTTAGGACCAAATAAAGTATGACTGAATATTTTTGGCTCCTCATCATCTTATGGAGCAATCATGAATGATTCCCCTTCAATATCAAATTGACGACAGGAATTGGTTCACGAATGCTTATACGAGGTTGGGATTGCTCATGATCTTGCTCTGTGAGAGTAGGAATAGACAAATATCACTACCATTATTTTTAGGAGGATTAAAATTTTCATTTAAATCCTCTACTAAATGGCTTATTGTTTCATAATCTAGATTTTCCATTTCTTATAATTGAAAATATTGTTTAATCTCATCTGTTTTTGGAAAAACCTCTTCTAAGAATACAACATCACAAGATTCATTCTCTGTCACTTTTTCATCCTCTTTTTCACCAATAAATACAAATCTTTTGGAATGTTCAGAAAATCATATAAAAATACACTTCTTCCCTCCAGGACCAAGTTTCCCATATTCATGAGAAGTATTATGAATATAAACTGCACACCCCATGGATGGAAATAACCTAGATTAAGTTTGATGTCATTCTATAATTCATATGGGGTGGATGAGACAAATTTATAGGGCATACGTAAGCAGTAATTAACAATGCATCTCCCCAAAAGAAAACTAGTAAGTTAGCTTGAGCCATTATTGACCTAACCATGTCAAATAGGGTTATATTCCTTCTTTCTACCACACCATTTTGTTGTGGAGTGTAATGAACATTTAACTGTCTAAGTATACCTTTTTCATCAAAATTTTTATTAAAATGTTTAGACAAATATTCACGTCCTCGATATGTTCTTAAAGTTTTGATCTTAGTGTTTAGTTTATTCTACACTATTTTTGTGTATCGAATGAAGCAATCTAATGTTGTAAACTTATATGAGATCAAATAAACATGACCAAACAGTGTGAATTCATCTATAAATATGATGAAATAATTTCCTCTATGTCTTGCCCTCACATTTATTGGGCCACAAATATCCTAATGAATAAGTTGTAATGGACTATTAGCTCTTCTCGCTTTGTCAAATGGTAATCTAATTGCTTTTCCAGTAAGACAATGCTCATAAATGGGTAATTCCTTTTTGAAAAGTGATCTTAAAAGACCAGCTTGTGTTAATCTATGTAATCGATCTTGTCCAATGTGTCTTATTCTAGCATGCCAAGTTATGATATTACTATCTTTAATAATAATGGAATTTTAAACAACATAAATTGAAGCATAATTATCAATAGATATATTACAATGTCTAACACCATAAAACCATTTAATATAATCCAGAACAATAGAAAATATTATCCAGATATATTTTTACACAACAACCAACAAATATAATATTAAATCCTAATTGGAGTAAAGCAAGAAAAAATACATGATTTCATCGAACTTTTAGAGTGTAGAGTACATCATGAAGATAAAGTATGCGACTGCCTCACACATCCAGCTTGCAAGTATCAATTCCAAGCACTACAGTAGAAGCATTACTCCCTATGTATATGTATCTACTTCCTTTTGGAATTCGATGAAATTTCATAAAGGTAGTTTGATCCCTTGCTTAGTGGTTGGTTGCTCCTGAATCTACAATCTAAGAAGGAATAGATTCAGCAAGTATTGAACAACTAATATCATACAAGTTAGAGGGATGATCATGGTTAAACAATAACTTTGGTTTAATACAATCTTGACCAAAGTGACCCGGTGTACCATAATTAAACAAATTATTTTCTTTTCTTTTTATTGTCATGTTTTCCATGTTTGCATTTTTGTCCACTATTTTTAGCTTCTTTTCCATCTCTTGCCATATTTGGGGCTCTTAGCCTTACCCTTTTTATACTTAGAGCCATATGTTTCATTCATTTTAGTCTAAGACATAAAAGCCTCGTTTATAGGCTTCTCAATGTGAACTCGATCTTCTTCAAGCTAGACATGACAAGCAACATCATTAAATATTATGACGTTGTCATTATGCGTAAGGTTAACATGCATGTGTTCCCAATTGCTTGGTAAAGAGCAGATAATTGCTTGGACATGTTGTTCATCAGTCATCTCATGCCCAGTACTTTGTAATTCATTGATCATGCTAGACATGATTGTAAGATACTACCTCATCGTCTAATTTTGGAGCTTCTTGTAACCAATGAACTTCAGGGTTAACTAACAAAGTCTAGTTGTGGAGGTTCCTCCATACTAAATTGTTATTGCATCCCAAACAGATTGAGCTGAATGATGCCTTTCAAAATGGAACATTATATCATTTCACATATTGCTCAACATCAAAATACGAGCTCCACAATTCCTGCGCTTATAAGTTTGATATGATTCCATATAAAGCCGATGCTGAATAGTGTTTCCTTGCTCAGGTTCAACCAATGGTTGTGTGATAGTTTCCAATATTTCTTGTTTTTCTAGGAGATATTCAATCTTATGATACCAAACTTAACTCTTTTCATTTAGTTTGTCTCAATGGTTCAAATCAGCAATGATACTTTTAAATTCTGCCATATTAAGAGCTATTGGCACCAATAATTAGTGTATAGTACAATTTAAATGACATATATTGTCACTCCATTCTAAATTAAATAAATAATAATTTAACACATATAACAGAAATAAAAAAATATTAAACACTAAATCAATTCCCATTTGTATGGTCTAATTATTTTTGAAAATTAAATGAGTGCAACATTATAATTATTAGTTTCAACTAACAACTACCAGTGATTAGGTTGTATATATTATCAATGAATTATTATTAATTCATTGTCGATATAATATTATAAATACATACATATAATGTAATTAAAATGTAAGTTACATAATATATGCAATTCAAAATAAATAATCAATTATCCTTAAAAAAATACAATATTAAGAATAATAATTTTTTTTGAATTATCTTATATTGTAGGAACACAAGTGGGGTCCCTAATATGTCATCCATTTCATCTAAGTCATCTTCTCTAAGTTTAGTTTGCTCAAACCATGGAATAAATTTAGCAGCAACATTCAAATGACTTACACATCTTTTAGTGTATCGTATACCCTTTTTGGTATACTAATATTCTCTCTCAAGCAACATTTCATTAGCAAGATTGTTGAAATCTAAGGATTTTAACCTATATTCCAATGATAGTCGCACCGACATCCATTCCTTAGGCATAGAAATGAGAATGACCGACATCTATTCCTTAGGCATAGAAATGAGAATGATCAACATTTGATGTTCCATGTAGAATTCGTAAACACCACTCATGGTCAGTTTACTCATCCAATGATACATATAATCAATGTTCTCTCAAATTTTATGAACATGATTAATCACAAAACTCAATAAATGATCATTTTGTTGTTGCCTATCCATTACAACAAAATATTCCAAAAACACATAAATATAATAATCAATATATAACTAAGGCATGTATCATCATTTTTTTAAAATACCAATTAAATTAAGCAATTTATTTTACAATGAATAAACTAACATCATAACTTATATTTATCGCATTTCATTGTTTTTTCTTTTAATTTTATTTTAAGTTAATTATCATTTGGAAATTGTTTAAAAAACAATTAATTGTCATTTAGCAGTTGAATAACTACAAATGGCACTATCCATTATCAATCCATACGCTCCCCTGAACATGTTTTTTTTTATTTCAATTAATTGCCATTTGGCAGTTGAAAATTTGCCAAATGACACTACCTATTCCCAAATCACATGTTCTCCTAAATGTTTTTCTTACTACCATTTAACATTTGGCTTTTATCATTTGGCATGTATGAATAAGCCACATTTCGTTCTCCCAAATGCCAAATACATTTAATTTAGTATCGATTCATTTGGCATAAAAATATTATGTTCACTGAACATTTGGCATTTAGCTTTTGACAGTTAATTAATTTACATCACATAAGAATTAGATATGCTAATTACCATTTTTTATTTTTCTTTACACAATTATAAAATCATGTATTTTTCTTAGATTATTTTGTCATAATTAAACAAGCACAACAATAATTTTTGAAAAAAATAAATTAAATACATAACCAATAGTATTCATGTATATGCATACATTTATTACATGACAATAATTTTTATGAATGAATCATTTAATTATAAAAATTTATGATGTAGGCTCTGATACCAATGTGGAATCGTAAAGAAAAAACTTACTTGTGAGATTTCATTTTATTATTCCTAGATCAATCACTTTAATGTCACTTCAATTATTAAAATCAAAGTGATATTCCACAGTACAAATGTTTTTGAAGATCTTGTGAAGTAAAGAGAGAGAACTATGTTATTTTAATTATTAAAACAATACCTTTTCATAGTGGGTTATGTCCCTATTTATATAAGTGGAGAAGCTGTTACATTAGCGGTTATATTTTATTAACTTCTCTAGATATATTGATTGGTCTCATCTCAAATAGGCAGACCAGACCCAACCCAATAACCAATAATTGTCATCAAAATGACAATTATTAAAACGTGCTTTAAAAATATCATCAGTCAAAGTTTCAAGAAATCTAATAATAGATAGAGAATTGAAATCAATATAAATTCTTATTCTTCATTGTAGACCCATTTTAGTCCTTTGTGGGGGTGCTATTACACATATACTGTACAACCAAAAGTTAATGGATGAAATATATTTGGTGGTATAGAATAAGCAAGTTGTAAAGGACAATAATTATGGTAAACACTTGGTCTAATTTTAACTAGTGATACAACATGTAATATAGTATGTTCCCAAACAAATATAGGCACTTTTGATTTCATAAGTAATGATCTTGCAATTAATTGAAGTCGCTTTATACATGATTCTATTAAACCATTTCGAGTATGCACATGAGCAACATGATGCTCAACATCAATTCCAGTAAAAGTTCAAAAACTATCAAATGCTTGAGAAGTTAACTCACCAACATTATCCAATTGAATTTTCTTGATAGGATTAGAAAATTGCACCTATAGTTTGATAATTTGTAATGCAATATTTCAACTGGAAAGTAAACAAACATATTACTATTTATTTGATGTACCAACCAATACCATAAAATATTTAAAAGTATTGAATGATATATGAATATGCCCACATATATTGAATGATGGATGAATATGCCCACATATATCTCTTTGAATTCTTTTGAAAAAAGATGGTGATTCTATAAGAACTTTTGATGGAGATGGTTTGGTAATTAATTTATTTTGAGGACATGCAACACATGGATTTTCACTTGATAAAAAAATCTTCAGGTTCTTTAAGGGATACTCATATGGATTCTCAATAATTTAACTCATTATTATTGATATTGGATGTCCAAGTCGATCATGCCAAAACATAAACTGTTTTGGGTCGGAATACTTCTAGTGTATCAAAACGTTTGCTTCAATAGATTTCATGACTGTATAATAAATTTCAGAAGAGAAAGTAGGTAGTTTTTTAAGTACAAACTCCTGGTCTGAAATACATGTAGTAATATAAAGATGTTCTTTTCTATCTTTATCTGTTGTTTCAATATGATATCCATTAACATGCATATCCTTAAAACTCAATAAATTTCTTTTGGACTCAGGTGAATATAATGCATCTTTGATGCTCAATCTTGTGTTATTCAATAACAAACTATCTTTATCTGTTGTTTCAATATGATAACTATTAACACGTATATCCTTAAAACCAAATAAATTTCTTTTGGACTTAGGTGAATATAATGCATCTTAGATGTTCAATCTTATTTTATTCGGTAACAAAATATTAGCTTTTTCAAAGCCTTTAATCATGCTAGTTGAACCAAATATTGTAGTGACATTAGCTTTCGGTAATGTCAAATGCTCATAGTATTTATTTTTCTTAAGAATTATGTGTGTTGTTGCTTTGTCTACTAAACATAAATCTCCATTATGAAAAGTCATGTCACTATTCAAGATATAATGAAAGTTTATTATGTAACTTGAGCAAACTGATAATGTTTATTGTAAACATAATAACATAAATATTTTAATACAAATAAAAACTATTAATCATTTCTAAAGATTTCACCACTAAGCATGTTTTCTGTCTTATCTGAGTTTTCAAAGAAATCAGAAACATCAAGATAAATATTAACATCAACATCAACATAAGCATTATAATTCAGAATCATCTTTATGAATAAAAATAGGCTCAACAATATTTTGTTATAGAGAGGTTTGATATAATTCTATAAGATAATTTGGTTTGCTACAGGTACGCGACCAATGACCATGCATACCTCACTTATGACACTTATCTTTAGGTTTATGCAAAGTCTTGCCTTTTCTTGTTTGAGTTCATTGTCTCTCCACTTCTGGTGGTATGGTGGGTTGCTCTTTAGAAGGTTATATATATACCATTCACTTCAGAGAATAGTTTAGAATCTGTGGGATGAGATTAATGATTTTTCATCAAAAGGTTATTATTTCGTTCAATCACAAGAAGACATGAAATTAGTTCTGAGTATCTTTTGAAATTATTCACTTTATATTGTTGTTGTAGGACAATGTTTGAGGCATGAAAGTAAATAATATTTTCTCTAATATTTGGTCTTTTATGATATCTTTACCACACAATTTTGTTGCTAGGTAATTTTGAAAAGAGCAAAATCATATTCATTAATCGATTAAAATCTTGCGACCTCAGATGCAACCAATCATAACAAGCTTGAGGAAGTATGATAAACTTATGCTAGTCATATCTTTTATTTAGATTTCACCACATATTATTTTCTTCTTTCAAATGAATCTCGACGTCAATGTTTCATGACAAATAATTATTTCTAAAGATATCAAAAACGATAAATTCAAGTTTTGTCAGATTTGATATTATCTGTATTTATAAAAACAAGAAATAACTTATTAAATAAAATCATGAATATAAAAGAAAAAAATAGTCTTTCAAAACTGTTGTTTATTTAACTTTAGAAATACTAGTTCTTCAGGTACTGTATTTAATTTATTTTATTTTTCAAGAACTTGTAAAAACTAGTTCTTCAGAAACTGTTTTTAATTTATTTAATTTTTTAGGAAAATCATTCCTTTAAGACTGTTATTTGTTTAGCTATAAAAATACTAGTTCGTCAAGAACTATATTTAATTTATTTAATTATTCAGGAACTTATTATACTTGTTTAGGAACTATAAATCTCTTTCTATGAATAAAAGTGTGAAAGAGAATTTTCTAAAAGTAAATTAAAATAAAAAATATTTAAATTGATATAATTCACATAATAATCGTGTTGATAACGTGTTATAAAAAGAATAAATAATTAATATATAAGGGCATAGATATTCAAAGTATAATTAAAAGTGACAAGAGAGAAATATCTTTTTTATTATGAATTCTTTTATTTTTTTTAGTACTAAGAATACAAAACAAGTGATTTATTTATTGGAAAAAAAATAAACTCAAAAATCATGAAAATTCAAGAAATTAAACTCAAGAGTCATTACACATCTAATACAGGGATGGGAGCAAAGTGAACTCAAATTCCTGGAACCTATCAGAGACTTGGAGAATACCATCACCGTTTCTGAGTTTATCCATTGAATAAACATGATCTGGCATTCTCCTGCATGGAAGGTCTTGATAAACTAGCTACCAAAATTATCAGCAAAAGATTGGGGTCAGTCAGAATTCTTTATTTCTTTTCCTCGAACAGTGAAATAATTGCAGCGACCAAAAGAAGACGCTCATTTCCAAATTGATTCAAAACACAGACAATTGCCCCCTGTAGAGGGTGATTTTGCTGTGCATTTCCTTTCTTGGTGTATAAATTGCAAACTAAGCACATCTTAATTCCGATTACCCCAAAAGAGCTTGAGGATTGGCGGCAGGATTCTTTCCCGTGCTCTTCTCGTAGCCAAGGAAAGCTAGCACACAGAAAGTGGTGTATGTGATGCCATCAAACAACCCATAAGCAAGCACAGATGCAAGACCAAGCTTCGCTAGTTTTGAGCTCATTTCCGAAGAATAATCCTAAAGTAAATACTGATTTAATACAAGATAACAGTTTCATACATTCATTAAACTGGGGTGAAATTCTAAAGAGAAATTAAGGAGAAGAGCTGTTTGGAGGCAGAAAAAAATGAAGAGTCTGTGCCTCACCTTCCATTCACTCCAGAATCCCATGCCCATCCGCTCATTCTGAGCCAAAAAATAAGAAACAAACATGTATAGCAAGTAAACATATATAGAAAAGCAATGGGCATGTTTATAAGGAAATGTTGTACCAAACTTATTGATCCCGTTCCGTTCCGGCCGGAACGGCCGGAACGGCCCGTTCCAGTGAAAATTCCGGGACAAAACGGCGACGTTTTTGTCCCGGGTAGAATTCCGGACCGATCCGGCCATTCCGGCCGAATTCCGGCCGGAACGACCCGGTTTTGTCCCGGGGGATCCGTTCCGGTGTCAGCCAAAACGACGTCGTTTACACTAGAATCAAAACGACGTCGTTTAGGAGTTAATAAACCCCCCAGACCAGACCCAAAACCCGATTCCCCGATTTTCTTTTCCCCAAATCAATTCCCCCAATTCCCCGATTTCAATTTTCCCCAAATCAATTCCCAATTTCCCTTGCCCTAATCTCAAATTACTTTCACAGGTCAGTTTGTTAAATTTTTACTTTTTTTCGTCATGAGTTTATGTTTTGTTTTTCTTTTTAATCTTGTTAATTATGAGATTTTTGTTCTGCTTGTTAATCTGTTGTGGATCTTAAATTAATGGCTTTTGGTTTCTGATTCATGATACAAGTTCAGATATTGATGCTCTAATTGTTTGCTGCTGTTTTGTTATGGCTATCATATTTTTTTTTTTATTTTAAGCCTCTTAGAACCTGAATAATAGAACTCATCTTCCTAGCTTCTTGTTGCTTCTGAAGTTGTTGCTGCCTCTGCATTTCTTGCATTTGCTTAAGCATGAGCTGTTGTTGTAATAGGCTAATAGCTGCATTTGCTTAAGCATGAGCTGTTGTTGTAATAGGCTAAAGGCTGAAGCTGGTCGGTAAAAACGAGTGAAAATTCATATAGCATCAAAATCAAAAGCAGCTCAAAGGAAGTTTCTCAAACCTGGGGACTTATGTGCTCATGGTTTAAATAATGCATTTCAAGATTTAATCCACATTCTTAACATCAGAATCCATGGAAAATTAACTTTCAGCCGCTGAAAGTTTATAGAAGGAAATATTGGTGTTATTCAGGATTTTTGAAACTGCAATGAACCATGCCATGGATATGCAAAGTGCACACTCAGCAGAAAAAGCATCCGAGTAAAATCTTAGCAAAATTATAAACTGAACAATGGCTCATACTTTAATATCCATAATCTCAGCACCAATATCCTCGATCATCTATTCTCTAAATTCAGTTAAAAACAAGGAGAAGAATACTAGCTAAGTTGTTTCAGACCTACTTCTTGTTTTAGACTTTCATCTTTCAGTTGTAAACAAGAGCAACAAGAGTAAAAAGGCATATCAGAAAAATCTTAGCTTATAAGAAGTAGCATTCTTTAATTGAGGAACAAACCTGAGTGCCTAATTCATGCAACATGAAACATATACAAGTTAACACAAATAAACAGAGACAGCTGTCATGGGCACAAATAAACTTCAGCTACTTCAACCCATGCTCAGATTTCTGAAGATCATAAAATGCACTTGCCACCATTATTTATCCCCGTCAGCAAGCACAAATGCTCTAGCTGCCCATCATGAACAATGGCAGTAAAGCCTTAATGAAGAAGAAGACTGAAAATACAACAACATCACGCAGATTCCCAGACAACCTTCGGATGTAAACCTATTAAAATTGTGTTTATAGATAATGGTTCGGTGTATTCTTACAACACATGAATCAGTATTGAGTGCTATTAGTGTTTCTATAAAGATGTGTGCTAACTAGAACTGTTTAACTTACTGTTAGGCCAAGTGTGTCACAACCAAGTATGCTAAAATGTTTCTATCAGAGCATGGTAATCAAATTCCTCTCACACTGGGTTCTATATCTTCCCAATTTCAGTTCTGCACAGCAAGGTGTCAACACCTCTTTTGAGCATGCAATTATTATATATTATTGATTTTGGAATTTCTAAACCAGAATATTTTGGTGTGTGAAAATGAGAAGCTCACCATGCATCGTCCAAGTTTGTAGGACATTATCAATCTTTGTTTATTGATATAGTTGAGTTGCGCTGAGGAAAAATTACCCTTGACATTGTGAGGGAACACAGATTCTTTCGCACAGTCCAACTCTGTATGAGATGCCCAAATATTAGTAGAAAATGTACTGGGCTACATGATATAATTGTTACACAGATTTGAACTTTACTTAGTTACTGAATTAAGAAAACAGATGAATATACCTGTAGTGGAAAGTTTTGTCAATTTATAAGAGACCACAGCTTTAAATATTATACACCAGAATCAAGATTGGAGCCTGAAAAAAGACATGTTTGGATCTAATTTTCCATCTGATCTATGGAGCCTTGGATGCACTTGGACGGAAATGTCGACAAGAATCCTATTAAAATGCATGTTAAGAGGATAGGATAGAAATAGGTCATCATACTATATGATTTTGTGTTTACTATGCATGGTATATTTGTTATGTGTTGATGTGTGAAAGCAATGATGTACCTTTATGTAAAAGGTGAAATTAGATTAAAATAAGTATATGATTGAATCATTGATTTGCTTATTATATTCCATAAAACATGTAGGATAAGATTCCTAGGTCAAATGGATATTCCAAATTTCCAATAGTAGTTTGAATATTATATATTGGAGTAAAGAATGATACATGCCTAACTTGTGTTATCTTCTTACAACATATTAAATTACATGGCTGAAAACTCATCTAGTGGTGGGACTTCATTTTCTTCAGCTCCAGCAAGATCAGATGATCCAGCATGGGCTCATGGACAGGTGGTTGCTGGTGTAAAGAATGCAAGTATATGCATTTATTGTAATAAACGGATCAATGGTGGTGGTGTTACTCGGTTGAAGTACCACCTTGCCGGTATTAAAGGTGAAGTTGAACCTTGTAAAAAGGTCCCTCCGGAGGTTAAGTGGCAAATGAAACAATTGGTAGATGACATGACAATGGAGAAAGAGAGAAGAAAAAGAATTAGAACTGATATTGGAAATTCTCAATCAGCTTCCAATGATGAAGAAGTAGAAGAGGGTGATGCTGCAAATCCTCGTTCGGGTGATATACGTTCACAAACAAGTAGAAGAATGACAGTGCAAGGAACAAGTACATCTAGAAGAAGGATTCCTTTATTTGCTCAACGAACTACCCCGGGTTCCCAGCCTAGTATTAGAAGTGCAATGGCTACTAAAGAGATGGAACACAATGCAAGGAAAGCCGTAGCAACATGGTGGTATGATGCTAATATACCGTTTAACAGTGCTAATTCGTATTATTATCAGCCAATGCTAGATGCCGTAACATCCATGGGTCCTGGGTTTAAAGGCCCATCATATCATGATTTAAGAGGATCACTTTTGAAAGATGTAGTTCATGATATCCATGAATACATTTTAAGTATCAAGGCTGATTGGAGACTTTATGGATGTTCAATTATGGCTGACGGGTGGTCAAATAGGAGGAATGCACCAATTGTGAATTTCCTTGCCTATTCTCCGAGAGGCACTGTATTCTTGAAGTCTGTTGACACTTCAGGACTTCGAAAAGATAAAGAGACATTGCTGAAGATGTTTGATGAAGTTGTCAAAGAAGTTGGACAAGAGAATATTGTCCAATTTGTTAGTGACAATGAGGCTTCATTTAAGGCTGCTGGGAAAGCTTTGCAGCAAAGGTATGGCACCTTTTTTTGGTCTCCTTGTGCTGCCCATTGCATTGATTTAATGCTAGAAAATATTTGTGATCCGAGATATTTTCCAATGATTGATGAAACCATTAAAAAGGCAAGAAATATAACCAAGTTTATATATAATCATGCATGGGTTCTAGCTTTGATGAGGAAAGAATTCACAAATGGACATGATTTATGTCGTCCTGGCATAACAAGGTTTGCAACCCATTTCTTAAGCCTCCAATGTTTACTGAAGTTTAAGAATGAGCTTCGACAGATGTTTACTTGCACAAAATGGGTTGAATCAAGTCATGACAAAAGTCGGGTTGGAAAGGAAATTGTTGTATAGTTTTAGAAGATAAAGACTTTTGGCCGAGATGTGCACATATAGTCACCGCCAGCGAGCCTTTAGTACGAGTTCTAAGGTTAGCAGACAGTGAAGAAAAACTATCAATGGGATATTTATATGAGGCAATGGATAAAGCAAAAGAAGCCATCAAAACAAGGTTGAAAAATAGAATGTCTCAATATGGACCATATATTCGGGTAATTGATGCTAGATGGGATAAGCAACTTCATAGTCCATTACATGCAGCAGGATGTTTTCTTAATCCTGGAATATTTTTTAGGCCTTCTTTTTCAAAACAAAAAGAGGTAACTCGAGGTTTGCTTGCCACAATTATGAGATTGGTTCCTGATTGTGATACTCAAGATAACATCAGTGCCCAAATTGAGGAGTATAAGAAAGCGACTGGTGATTTTGGCATGTCCCTAGCTATTCGTCAAAGAGAAAAGTTAAATCCAGGTAATAACTTTTATTTTTTACAATATAATGTCTTTTTTTATCTATAATATTTGATTTATTCAAATTTTCTTATCTAGTTTCATGGTGGGAGCAATTCGGCAATGATACTCCAGAACTTCAAAAGTTTGCAATTCGTGTTCTTAGTCAATGCTGTAGTGCAACTGGGTGCGAAAGAAATTGGAGTGTATTTGAATACATCCATTCAAAAAAGCGAAATAGGCTTGAGCACAAGAGATTAAACGATTTAGTATTTGTTCGCTATAATCTAAAGATTCAACAGAGGTAAAATATCAATATTATTATATTAGTAATTATTTTCTATTACATTGCTATTAATTTTTTAATTTCTTTCGTGTTTATTCTTTGTAGGAATATGAGCAGAACAAGAGATGCTTTAGATCCCATTAGCCTTGACAACATTGATCTATTGAATGAATGGATTTGTGAAGAACCCGGTCTTCTTGATGGAGAGGACATAAGTTGGGAGAGTATCGAAGCACCTTTCGCTACTTTAAATTTAGATGATGAAGAGACATGTGTAAATGAGGAGAATGAGCTTGGTGGAAATGACCAACTATTGGAATGTCTTGTTGACGACTTTCCTTATGTTCCACAGCAAGATCAAGATCCTTATTTTTATATTAATGATGTAGAAGATGTTTGATGTATTTTTCTTTTATTTTAGAACATTTTACTTTCATAATATTTTGAAATTTTAAAGATGTTTCTAATTTTGAGATTATATTTGTATTGTATAATTTAAATTTCATTTATCTTGAATTTAAAATGTACTTGTTAAATTAATATTTTATTTTTTTATATATAAAATTAAATAAATATGAACAGTACAAAACCGGAACGGAACGCCGGAATGCATCGAAATCGGAACGTTCCGTTCCAAACAAAAAACCGGAACGGTACCCGGAACGGAGTTTACAACTATGTGTTGTACACCTCCCTCTCGTTGGTTTTCTGACCCAGGAGCTCCTGGATTGAGGGAACAGTTAACAGAACTAAAGGTCCCTCGGGTGCTGGCGGGCGTTGAAATTGTGTAGATTTTTAATCCCATGCTTATTATTGTGTTTAACTCTTCTACCATAGCAACAGCAGGGTGGTGACGCTGAAGCAGTGCTCCTAGTTTTGGTGTCGTGGGAGAAGACAGACAGCTTGGGGAGGACTGTAGGTGTACTTGGTGGATGCGCCAAAGTTCATCTAAATTAATCTCGTTTAATTAATGAACTTTTTTTTATAATTAAATAAGGTTTTAACAGGATAAATTAGATTGTGTGTTCAGTTGTCAATTCCGGTGCTTCGAACGGAATGTATGTTGTGGTTTCAAAAGGTTTTGATAATATGTTTCGAGATTATATTTTTTTATGTTTATATGTAATTAAATATATTAATTTAAAAAAATTAGTTCAAATTTAAAAATTAAATTATTTAGAATTATGCAATTTAATTTAAAAAATAATATATTTTTCTAAATAAAATTATAAACATGTATAATATTATAAGAATGTCATCATCAATCTTGTAAGATCATTATATTTTTTTGTTGCTCTTAAATTTTAATAAAATATATATAAATATTTCAAGAGATTACTCGTAAAATTTCATCTCAATCTAACGATCGGATTAGGAGATATGATTGATATGATAAAATTATTTATTATTTTAAAAAATATTTTTTGATCGGAATGGAACGGGAATGTTCCGACCGAAATTTAAGTGAAATTTTCAGGATGGACTAAAATTTTAAATAAGATAAAAACTGTATTATTTTATCTTATTTTTTAACTAGTACAAATATTTCGGCAATTTTAACCTACACAAGACAAGATCAATAACACTAATTCACTTGGTAGTTTTTTATTTTTATTTTTTACTATAGTCAAAAATATTAACAAAATACTATAATTAAAAAAATATTTAAAGAAAATAGCATGTTTTCACGAGTGGCAACCCTCATTTATAAATTAAGAGATGCATGTGAGGCTTGTAACTCCAAACAAACTATAACCCCAGGCCTAAATTTACCTCCCTTCTCATCTTATTTCTTCTCTCACCACAACCACCACCCGCCCCCGCTCACCCTCATTGGTGAGAGCTTCTTCCCGCCCCCGCTCACCCTCATTGGTGAGAGCCCCCCCCCACCCCCTCTCTACTGTAAAACAGTCTCAGTCACAACCAATGCAAGACCACTCTCTTCTTTTTTTCTTCGTCGCGGCGACGTAGGTCTCTTTTTCCACCCACGAGTCTCTCACCAAATAATCAGTCACCACCCACATTCAATACTTATAGGCACATTACACATTTTCCTTTATTCATTTAATATGAATTGTGCTAAATTGTTGATATTGAAAACTTTGGGTTTAGGATTAGGGATTTATAGAAAAAATCTAGGTTCTTTGAATTAGGTTTTAATTTGGCTATAAGACAGACACTACATGGGCATTGCATAGTATGCAGGAGGAGTTGGTAATATTACCCACAATGCATAATCTGTCCATAGTGCTCAGACGATTCTGAGAACGTGACCCTTAAACCAAAGAAGGTGGTGGATGGGATTCACTGCACGAGTTTTCCCGAGGAGTTCCCAGGCTGAAGCTACTGAGAAGGTTCCGGTGGATTGGCGCAGTGGTCATCCATGTGAGGTTGAGGATGGAAGGTGATAGCTGCCCATGCTTCCTGAAGATCTGTGTTGCTTTCTGGAAAGTGCCGATGACTCCTCATAAAATCCGAAACCTTTGCATTCCAAGGAATGCCAGTTTCAGTCAGTGTCCTTGGGGGACAAGAGTCAATGAGCCTCTGGTCTGCGGGAACCCAATAAATCATACTACTTCAAGGTATATCACACACTTTCCCTTAATCGATTTAATATAATTTGTGCTAATTGTTGATTTTAAAAATATAGGGTTTAAACTTAGGGATTTATAGAGAAAATCTAGCTTTTTTGTGAATTAGATTTGGTTGGTTAGTTTTAAAATACATTGATTTGAGCTGTTAATTTTATTCTTTTTGAATAAAATCAATGATCTTGGATGGTTTTTAATTGGTCAAGGGTCTCAATTACAAATTTATTTTGTTTTTTTAGCTGGATGTCAATCTCACTATATTGTTTTGACATAGCTGAGGTGCATTACTTTAATTGTGTGATGTGGTGGTAGTCTAGCCTATCTCAGCATATCCCATACTATATTGATACTGGTGAGGAGCTTCATTAGAGTAGACAAGAAGGGAATTGACTTGTGATTTATGTAGATTATTTAGATCTTCATGGTGCTAGAAAAGACTAGATATTTGGAGAGCGACAATTAATAATGGATCTAGACATCTACATGAGATGATATTTACTGATAAAGTCTTTGTTCATTGTACCTACATGGCTGGGTTTCCTAAGGCCTCCATGTAATATAACGTATTAAGAGTTTCTGAGACATAATTGATTGATATACAATATTTTTAATATAATATTTATTAAATATTGTTGATATTATTATAGATTATTGATAAGTTCTAATTACTTTTTAATGTACTTATTACAAGAGACCTAAAAAACTAGCAGTTGCTATTAAAGAAGATGTAAAAAAGATGATACATTTCCTGAACAGCAATATGCTCAATTTGTTTTGTGGTAGACTTTAAAAGGTTTGGGGAGGTTGAGCGTATTAAAACAGCCTAACGAAAGATGAGACCATTTATTGTGAACTGACGCCTAAGGAAGTAGTTCTATTCACAAATGTTCTAGACTCGTATATGAGCTGCCGTGATTTTGGTATTGATCATTGAATGGGCACTGCAAACTCATCCTCCAGTCAGGGAGGTGGTGCAGGCCCATCCACGAGTATTTCAAGTCCCTCCATGAGCTTTGGTGATTTGTAGATGCATTTAGATTATATGCTTGAAGAATTATTAGCTTAGTTTACACTTAATAAATTTTATTTTATTTTATCATCTCTTATCCTTAAAACTTGCGACAACCCATGTTAATAATTTATTTAAAATATCACCATTCCCAAGATGATATTTTAAAAACTCATGGTTACAACCAAATATTACTCCACCGTGTGTATGATTTTCTATTTTTTTTATAAAAAAAATGGAGTTATTTTTTCCTATTATATTTGGTGTGGTGTGAGAGAAAGAGTGAAATAATAGTGTTCTGAAAGATGTGGCCGCTAACAGATTTGATACTGCATACTCTTTTCCTTTCGATAGAGCTTCAGGAAGTAGCCTTGACTTCTTGCTATTTCAAGGATATCGAAAGTACACCCTCCTCATGCCAAATTTAAAAATAGACTTCTTTACTTTTATTTTCTTGCAAAATATTAAAAATATTTATTTGGATCTAAGAAGAGACGACTATTTATATTAAATTAAACGATCAGTCAACGTTTTTATTTTTTGCTATTAGGATGAGAACTGCACACGTTCTTCAAGAACCCAGTCAACAAATGTGTGTGCTTTGTTTATATTTTTAATGATCAACTGGCTTTAAGGAGTTATCCACTCACACAATATTCTATTGGCGGGACGAGGTTTCGTGTTCAGCTACACAGATTTATTAAGTAAAAAAGTCTTGGTTCCCATGGTCAAAGATGAGATTCAGCAGATGCCATAGCCGCGTGCTTCCCTTTCTGTATAAATTGGAGCCATTTTCTCATCACTCAATGCTCATACACCACCCTTAACATAGCAACCAGATGGCAATGCCAAACCTAGAAGTCCCTCTTCTCTTCTTCTTCCTCTTCTTCCTGGCTCTTACCCCCTCTCGAGCTCAAACTTTCGGGCCACCTCTTGTCAGCCCTATCCAGAAAGATCCGTCAACTCTTCAATACATCATCACAGCATACCTAAAAAGCCCTCAAGAGGCAACAAAGTTATTCTTGGACCTTGGAGGTAGCTACTTCTGGATCAACTGCGATGACTACAATACCTCCTCGTACAGGCACATTCCATGCACCACCTTGCTCGATGAATTTGTCGGCTGCTTTGCTTGCTTGATGAATTGCAGGGACTCCAATCCCAATTGTGGTGACAGTGTTTGCGTATTGAAACCCGAGAACCCCTTCGATCCCAGATCTTCTGAAAACAATAATCAGTATGCCCCTGCCCTTGTTGACTATTTTTCTATGCTCACCTTGGATAATACAGGGTCCATTGGAGGACTTTCCTCCTCCTCTCCCTTCACATTCATCTTCTCCTGTGGATACAAGGAAAATCTCAGAGGCCTAGCAAGCGGTGTCACTGGCTCGGCAGGGTTCGGACGTTCAAAAATTTCAATCCCAGTACAGGCTAGTACAATCTTCCATTACCCCCGCTATTTTGCACTCTGTTTGTCGGGTTCCAAGACTCGGCCAGGTGCGGCTTTTATCGGTACCAAAGGGCCCTACAAGTTCGGACGTGGGATTGATCTCTCAAAATCACTTGTTTATACACCACTCCTTTTTAACCCTGTTGGAAAATACTCCTATCCTGACCTGAAGAAACCCTCGGATGAATATTTCATAGGGGTGAGTTCCATTAAAGTTAATGGGAAGGTGGTGGCCTTGAATCAATCACTCTTGGCCATTGATAGTGGTAATGGATCGGGAGGGACAAAGCTCAGCACTGTCGTTCCATTTACACAGCTAGCGACTTCTATTTACAAGGCTGTTACCGAGGCATTCGTGAAGGCAGCAGCTTCTTCTCCTTTCAATCTTACAGCGACAAAACCAGCCCAGCCATTCAGTGTGTGCTACCCAGCAGGTAATATTAAGACTACGCGTGTTGGACCGACCGTGCCAACCATTGAGCTTGTAATGCATAGGAATGACGTCGTCTGGAAGATCTTGGGATCGAATTCCATGGTCAGGGTTGCCATGAAAGGAGGTAATGATGTGTGGTGCTTGGGTTTTGTGGATGCTGGGGTCAAACCAAAAACATCAATTTTTGCTGGCGATCCATCGATAGTAATCGGTGGGTATCAAATGGAGGATAATTTTCTACAGTTTGATTTAGAGTCCATGAGTTTAGGATTTAGCTCCTCCGTTCTGTCCAGGGGAACCAATTGTGCCAGCTTCAAATTTGCTGCCAAGAGAGGCTAAAATGACTCCAGCATGTGCTCCTCTTCGATTTTCTCTTCTTAATCATGTAAGAAAAGCCAATGGTTAAGGCAGAAGAATAACACTTATGGTCCTCAACTTTGTTCGAAAATTTGTGCGGTTTGAGATTACTTCGGCCCATTTTATTTTTATTTTTTACTTTCCAAATTCGAATTATATGAGTTTTAGGACTAGTGTCAAATCCTAAAAAAATCAAGCATGGTTTTTTATATATAAAAAAACAAAATTGCTTCTTTATCATGTTTTTAAATATGAAAAGGATATTATAACTATTTTATTATTATCCATTAGGGTTTAGTCAAAATATAAAAAATATTTCATCAATCATTTTGTTTAGTTGTATTTAAAACTATAGTATAGAGTATACACTTAGGGTATAAAAAATACAAATATATAAATATAATGCTAAAATCCAAGTTTTAAAATGGTTTGATTTTGACTATATAAAAGAGAAACTGTTTCACAAAGGGAGATATATCTTAAAACTTAGACGAGATCAACAAAAAAAAAACTTGACATTGAAAAACAATTAAATATCAATGCAACTTACTTTAAGTGGAGTGTACTATGGGTGATGTGTTTGCCCTTTACATAACTAATACCTTTGTAACTTACTCTAGTATACCGTTAACTTTTTTATTTACTATAATACTAGGTGACAACTTATAAATTTTATAAATATAACTTTCTTATTATACCTAAAATCTCTATTTCACACTCAGGAGGTAGACTTGTCATTACATGATGTTGACTCCACTAAGGATTTTGTGTTGGACTACACTTTACTGATTTGAATGTTTGCCTCTTTGATTTGGTTTGTTTAAATTTTAGCATTATTTTACCATGTTTTTTTAATAATGCTTATGAATAAGCACATCTATTATGGAATAATGCCTTCATGTATTTTATTTTAGCAAATAAGCTCAATTATTTGTTATGTAAAGAGTAATGGTCTGCCTCATGATTTTACGTTAGGGTTTAAATTCGTGAAATATCTAACTATGAGCTGAGCATTTACTTGATAATGACGGTCACACTATGTCCTAATCATACCTTGTAAACTCCTATTCAATTTTAATGAAAAGTGGTCATTAGACGGGTCATAAATCATTTTAAGACCAAGTGTGAGCTCACCCTTAATGTTATGGTTTAGAATTTTCCTTTAGGGTATGAACTCCTTAATAATTCATTTTTATTTTGCATCAAAGTAGACCTTATCAAATAATCTTGAACTTTGCAGGATTTTTTGAGCTAAAACCATGATATTTTTTAAATTTGAGTAGAACCTGAGATGATTTAGATGGGGAACTGGCCAAGAACCAAGGTCGTATATTACTGCACAAAAAACATTTTGTTTGAGTGTGAAGTTAAACATAGGTCATATATCACCTATTTGACTAGTACAAAGATTTCCTCAACTTTGAGAGAAAGTAACAAGCTTAGAAAAGAAGGAATCAAAGGGCAACAACTATTGTTTAATTTTTTGGAAGGTATAATCCTTCGCTAACCTAATAAGTGATGTTCATAAGGCACACCTTTAGTTTGTTTTACATGTTTAATGATGTTTTTGACCTTGTTTTAGTGTTATAATATTTTTTAGTTTTTTATTAAGATGTAAAAATATTGTTTAAATCTTACTTTGATTTGTTTGTTGATGTTCCTTAAATACTTAGGTGATGCTTTTTGGATGAGGTTTGATGAAATGAAATTATTTTGAAATTTGTCAAATATGGCAACAAGGTTATTAATTTTTTTTTTTTGTTTTGTGTTGGTTTATGCATGTTTATAGGTTTCTAGATTTTGGTTAGTTCTTATCAAGGTTTAGAAAAACATTTTGAATTCAATTTGCATAAATATATAGGCTACTTTAAGTTGGCAGTTATGAAACTTGGAATCTCTTACATGATTTTGATGTTTTGATAAATATTTTTATTCAAACATGTGTGGTTATGGTTGTGTGACTTGTTAGAATGAAGAAAACATGTTTTATAAGTAAGAAATGTTAGTTTTAGAGGCTTAACAATGTGTTGGGTTTATGGGTTATTTTTTTATTGATAGGCAGTGTTTTCGTATTCTTAGGAAGAACATTGTCTTAGCTCTATAATTTAGATCAATTTTGATTCAATTTTTTACACTAAACCATTTAACCAAGTTAATTAGTTGATAATTTAGGTTTTATTTTATCAATAGCAAGTTTTTGGAGGTTTTAATCCTAGGATTTTGATCTTGAATTGAAACCTTTTTTTGACTAAATCATGATTATTAGTTGATAATCATCAATGTTTAAGTTCTTTATCATTATTCATTGATTGATTTCCATCTTTTATTTGCTTTTTATTTCATGAAATATAATATGTACCGTGTTTGGGTTCTCTTTGAATATTATTTATTTGTTCTCCGTGTTCTTTGTTTTTCTTGGATTTGATTTGTATTGACCAAAATATTTTTAGTTTGTGTTTTTACAAGTTTGATTCATTTTGGTTTTAGGTTTAGATTTCAAGTTATTTTTTGGGACAAACTAGTGGTATATGGTTTAGTTTATGGTTAAATCAAATATTTCAAGTCAACCTACCAAGTCAAAGTCTAGTCAAATGGCTAAGGCCATGTTTGGCTAGCAATATTTTTGCTAAAGGTTTTTTTTGCCTGAGTGATTGTCATATATATCACTAAGTTTATTTTAAAAGTTTTCTAAGAAAGGAAAAGATGGTATTTCTAAATATGACTTTACAAAAATAAATAATCCTTACAAAAATAAATCTTTTTATTTAAAAAAATAAGAGGAAACAAATGTAGAATTGTTATACAAAGTTTTTGTCTCTTTTTTTGCATTTTTTTTTTTTATAAAACACATACTATAAGTTTGTGAGATTTTTTAATTATTGACAGGAAAATCCTTGGTTAATATGAAATAAAATTTGAAAAGAGTTTCAAATATTATGAAAATAATAAAAGACTATTATATAAAGAGCAAAAAAGATTCAATACGACATACATGTTCAATCCTTTAAAGTTACATGGCATATTATTGACGAAATAATACTAATTACACTGAAAAATTGATAATTAAAAAATTAAATCAAACCACTAATGACTCTTTCTATAAGTCTATCATATAAATAAATGATTTTTTTCAAAATAACAAGCACAAACAAATATGTTATTCAACACAGTTAACTTGAGTAAAGAAAAGAATTCATGTAATCACAAGGGTTTTAACAGGAGCTCTTCAAATAATCAAGAATAAAAAGCAACCTTAAATCACACCTAAGTTTAACCAAATCCCAGAAACTAAAAATAAATAAATAAATAAATAATTCTAGTCAAACAAGACTTAGCAAAAAACAATTAGTGGAAATATATATGCCTAAGAAATTGAGTTAAACAACACAAAGCTGAAAAATAAAATAAAAAAACCAAGAAAAATTATATCTTAAATAGAAAAACCCAGTTCGATTATTCAATCAATAGAAATTAAAACAAAAATCAGAAACAATCATAATTTAAATAATAAAAAGTTCAAAGCTTTAGCTTCATTTCTTCTGATTCTGACCCCCAGCCAGCCGAATTATGGTAGACCATTCTAGATTATTATTATTATTATTCAAGACATGATTTAGTTTCTATTCTAGAAAAACATTCTGAGCCTTCCAAGTATTCCGGCTAGGTTTTTCCTCCATTATTCTAGCTAGAAATATCTTGTGAAGTGTGTTAGCTTTCAAACTGAGAGAGATGGTGGAGAAATCCTCCACAAAGACATGGTAACCCATGTTAAGAACGGAGAGGTCGTCCATTGTCTAGTAAATGCATGGTGCGCAATCGACACGAGTGTTTGTGGTTTGTTTCTAAGCTCCACGTTGATCACCATGATGGCTGGCTGGGGTGCTTTGCTGCAATGGCAGCCGCAACCTCCAACTGGACAGTGCTTGACGGGCTTCTAAAATGTGCCGGAAAATATCAACTGAGCTGCCACAGCGAGGTTGAAGGTGCCGGAATTGGTGGTTGTGACACCCAAATCTTTCTTTTTCAGCGATTAAATTTCAATGATGGTTGCTATATCATGGATCGAGGTAGTTCTTTTAGGTATGATTTTATCGTCTTATTTATTTGTACGTACTCAAACTTGTTATAAAGAATCAATTTTAGGTGAGATTTTAAAAAGGTATTCGGGAGTGTATTTTTTTTTTAAATTTAAATTAGTTTTTTTAGTGTTTTTTTTTTAATCTTTTTAATTAAAAATAATATATTTTTAATACATGTGTACTATTAAAAATAAAATACATTTTTCCTTGGGTGCTATTGGAAACAAAGAGGGTAGGAGCACCTAATGGAGGGAAAAGTTGACTTCTTTTTCAAAAAGTAATTCAAGAAAATACTATTTATTTACCTTTTGTTTATTCATTTGTAGTGCAACCCCGGCTGTCCCACATTCAATTTTCCACCATTTTTGAGAGAGGGGGGGATGTAACCATTGTAAAATGTTATTGATAATGTAAATGTTGTTCTTTTAATTAACAAAAAAAATATTTATTGTGATTTTATCTAATCAATTTTATTGGTTATTTATTAATACATGATATAGGAGTAGATACTTTGAAAATAATTTTACGAGTATACAGTTTTATAATAAAGCAGCTACATGATTTAATAAATTTCATCAATCAATAACTCCATCTTCTTTTTATTTAGCTTTTTAAAGTTTATCTTTCAATATTTAAATTATTTGGGAATATATATAATATTAAAATAATAGCAAAAAAAATATTGAGTTCAACTCAAGTAAACCTACTAAATTTGTTATTCAGGTCATGAGATCAAGATAATTCTATGAAAAATAAATAAAATAAAGTCATGTAAGAAAATATTCAATTAAAAACGTATCCTAAAAAATAACTAGTTACCTTGATTCGAAATATCAAACTCGCAATTTGGATAAACAAACTTATAAAAACAAATCTAGAAAAAATAAGAAGTTTAATTTTTAATAAATCCAATATTAAATAAGAAAATCAATTAGAAAAAATATCTCAAAAAAAATAAGTTGCTTAATAAACCTAGTATTAAATCCGCAACTTTGATGGAATAAATTCACTTGAGAAAATGAAAAGGAATTAAGAAGAAATAATATTGAAGGGGGGAAAAGTCAAGCTGTTGACATGGAAGGTGTACTAACTAACAGCAAGTGGATAATACTCATTCACTTGAATCTGTTCATGGGAATTCTGCATTTAATTTTGAGAGCCAATGGACATGGACAGAGGCACGCACAGAACATCATTGCAGCATCTTTCCCTGTTGAATGCAAATCAGTGAATCTTCATGATGTACAAATTACAAAAGGCAAAGGTACAAGACATGACATTTTCCTATTTTCTTGCTGCTGAAGCTTCGGCCCTCGGCCACAGGAAGCACAGCTTGCTTGGACTAATCTCCACACCGAAACATTATGCATGCAAGAACAGGCAGAAGCTGAGGGTGGATTCCCTTCCTTCGTGGATTATTTTACAGTACTTTGTTCTCTTAAAATCTTGTAGAGAAGATGAAGAGTGTATGTACAGAGGGTTAACATTCATGGGGCAAATCACAACTTCAAAGTCTTACGAGTAGAGAGAGCAAGCCACACATATATAATACGTAGAAAAGGAGAGAAGGGATCCTACGACCAAACATTATACAGGATGAAAAAGAGCACAAGAAGAAGGAATGATCCGAAACCATATTCATCATCATTGATAGAGCCACTACTTCCCTGCCTTGCATCAAAATACTGGTCGCCACGTGAGGGAAACCATGAAGAAATCGCGTGTATGAGCAGTAGCAGTAATAGAGGAAGCACCATCCAGAAGTTCAACGCGAGTGACGGGCCAAGGATGACCAGTCCCAGGACTCCCACCATTAGAGAAGGCACAATTGGTGATGGCCCCATTGGTCTTTAGTCTTTTTCTGGATTCTCCTGCTTCAGGGGATGAATAAGAACGAGCTTCTTAATGGTTCACAGAGCAACCTTTTTTTGTAGTTGGAGATGACAATCCGATTCTTTTCTTTGGTACAGTATATGATTAGTTTACCTATGGCAACCTCCTTGGACTCTAATCAATTTTAATTTGTATAAAAGACGTTACATTCAAGGCTAACCAAACCAACTAATCCCAAAACAAATTAATTAAACTTCTTCAAGGACATCAAAGAGTCATCCGACAAGAGGGGGTATCAGTGGACCATTTTCTTGAACCAGTGACAATAAATAGAATAGTTTTCGACAATGACACGGTTATCTTCGATGCTTGCAGTGAGATCAGGCTAACCAATAATTGTAAGAAAAGGAACAATGATGATGTTCAGAAACATCATCCAACTGTCTAATATCCAAAAGCAAATCAAAAGGTTGGTTGTGGAAGAAACAGACATGTAGAGAGAGAGAGAGAGAGACTGACGACAGCATGATTACAAACTATGTGAACTTCTATAGTTCTTGTCATTGTCAAGTAAATTATGTAGATAACCATAGTTAGATGATATACAAAAACCTAATCATATGTGGGGGAAAAGTTGAAATACGGATGCACTGTAGCTATATCAATTAGTTTTACATTACTGAACTAAGACACCATTAATCGTCCTGCACTATCTCCTGCAACTACAGAATTGCAACACTGTACACAGACAAAAGCATACGATGGTGCATATCTTCATATACGAACTTCTGTCCAGAATTCCCGTCCAATCATGTACTGTATTTGAGATTTTGCTCATAAAAGTTGATTAACTGCAAAAAAAAGATAAAGGAGAAATGGTAAATAGAACGACAAAAATCATAAATATACTAGTGAAAAAATCATGTGAGCTTGAAGCGGGGCAACGTGGACGGGGAAGAAACTATACATAATCAGCAACATGATAATCAATTACCAGATGTGGATTATTAGCCATGAGAAACTTGTTATCCACTGTTACTTCTTGTCCATCAGACCTGCAAAGTATGAAACCACTTGAAAAGATGACACTATGCCGCTGGAAAAAAACATTTAGCAAACATAAATCCAAAATTGCAGGAACCACAATCTATACATAATAAGAGAGCTCATATGCTCTGGACTTCTAAACTCTGTTTATATGAGAGAGAGAGAGAGAGAGCAAGGACTTACTGATGTAAGATTTGCCCTATAAAGCTGTGTGTGTGGATGATTTTACATGCAGCTATGGGCAGATTGCTGTGTTTTAACTATTATTTAATCATTCCGAGACAAAGCATTGACGATTTGTAAATTGATTCGGGCTTTGGAAGCTATACTCTTAGGACAACTTATCAACTTCTAACACTCAATTATATATGTAGGGTGTGATGATGGAGTGCTTTTTGATATAAAAGGCTATTTAAAAGCCATAAACAGTGACCCAAGGTAACTTTCAACAATAGCAGGATGAAATTTTGGAATTTGAGATGCTATTGCTAGAATAATGATTGGTCTTTCGTCAAAAAATCATGAGAAAAACTTGAAAGAATTCATCTAATAAACAGCAATAGAGGAACTTGTAATTAAAGTTCACTGACTTGAGCATCTTAAATTGTAGTACTAAACTTGACAAATCACAAAACACAAAGAATGCCTCAAATAAACATCAAATTTTCCGATCATTGGAAAATTGTCAAATTTAAGAATTAAACAAAACAACAGCTTCCATTTCCTTTTTCCTTAGTTGCATCATTTGAACCAATTCATATGAATTCCACATGCTCATTTTATCACTATTTTTTCTTTTTTTATCTTCTTTCAACACATGAACTAATAAGCTAATAAGTTGCATGTCCATTCATAAAAAAGTCTAGGATGTAAAACCGGTTAGAAAATAATATGAATCATATCATGGGACCTCACCTAATGACTTAAACTTTTAGGTGAAATGGTTCCTTAACATAGTATCAAAACCTTATAACACAGCAATCAAGAGTTTGAATCTCATCATTCTCATTCTATTTAATAAAATCAAGCACAAGAGAATGTGGATCTGCGTGCAAATTTCAAAGTCAAAGAGCTTTCACTTGAGAGGGATGTTAAAGAATGATATAAATATATCCTAAAGTCTTGCCTGATAGCTTAAGTTCTTAGATAAGTGGTTCCTTGACATCGTCCCCAGAATGTGATGCTTGATGAAAATGGGATAGATTACAAAGTACTGCCACCCTCCCAATCATTAATCCCCCTCCAGTATTTTAATAATTAAACTTAGCCTTCATTTTGATGTCCCATTTTTTCTATATTAACTGGTCAGATTCCATCCTTAACAACTCTAAAAATCATAAGGCCAACATAATTTCTTCCAAAAATGCCTAGCATAATTTGTTAGCAATACATGTCGTGTCTTTTAACAATATTAACACTATATTCTAATTAAGTTATTTGTGGAACTCATTATTATAAGTTTTTAAGCATTTCTAAATTTAGAATTAAATACATGGTTTAAAGTTCATAGTAACATAAATAAAATAAAATAAAAATGTAATTAAATACTAAATTTAAAATAAAAAAACATGGAAATATTTTTATAAAACTAAGTTGGTTTAGCTTTTATTCAACTACAACAAAGTGTCTCGTTGCTAGAAAATTATAGCTACAACTGCTAAGTTAGTTTTGCAATCAAAATTGGCAATGTAAAACTTATTTGCCATAAAATCAATTTGCTTTTCATAATATCCTACAATATCAAAAATATATTTATAAATTTAAATTTCAAGATACACTTTCTATTATTGCCTTTTATATTCGGTTTAAGAGGATTTTTATAATTGATATTATTGAATTTCAATTGTAATTAAAGACAGTTATGGAGTAGGGTTAGTTTAGTCACTCGGTAATGCTGTGACATAGAATTAAGAGTTGGAGTAGGAAACATTACCCTTGACTTAAACATAAAGAAAAACCCTGAACTCATTCGAAATCAATTCCTCAACTATAATTCCCAAACTTCACCAATTTGACACTTTGATTTGTTTGTGGACAGAATCAAAGACCATGAGATGATACTGTGCAGTTAAGTGGTTCAAGACAATGTAGGAGAAATTTAAAGCAAGCATTGGCAATGAGGCAGGTGATGGGTAGTAGCGAGTTTGGCAGGAGAGGAGGGCAATTTTGGAAAAGGATGATTTTTATGTTTCTTTTTAATTATGGAATGCCAGGTTATTATTATTATGTTTTACAAGGAATATGATAGCCTCTCATATGATGTGTATACTTCATTTCACAATAAACACAATTCATAACCTTTAATGAAGTATTCACTAAGATAAGAAATATATATGAGTTCCCTGAATTGTTTGAATCTGGGTTGGGATTCAATAGTTTGAGGAAAAATAATGTGAATGCAGCAATATTTGGGTAGAAAATTAAGATTGAATACTACTGATTTAATTAGGGGAGGAAGGGATAAAAAATACAGAGTTTAGGTAGATTTAATGATGAGAACAAGCAATCCTCATGTTCAATTATCGACGCAACAACTGTACATAAAATAGACCTTTTTTAAAACAAATAGCTAAGAAAACCTTAATTAAAAGCTAATAGGTGAAATGTAACTTGTATCCTCCAAAAATGACTTCTTTAACATTCAAGAACTTTTATGACCATTATCAACATTACCTAAAGTATCATTGGCATGTTTATCTGTCTGCCTTTGCTCTCTTTTGAACCCCGGCCCAATTGTTTTTTTAAATTTCCTCTCTTCCTTGTCAATAATAATTTGTTTCACTAATCCCTAGCACGAATACATCCCTATACTTCAATATCTTTTTCTAAAAAGTAAATTAAATAAAATAAAATCATAAGTGTGCAACCCAAGGTGACTTACAAATCAACCATAGAACTTAAAAGAATAATAGTTTAAAACCATTTAACCATTTCCAAAAGAAAAAAGGAAAGAAGGAATTACAAATAAAAGTTACAGATGACCAAGATAACACTTTCATCAAAAACCCTCTTATTGTAGTCCACCCACTAAGATTTTGTGATGCAGTCAAAGAGAAGCATGCTCAGAACCTTTAGTATTTAATCTTTGATTTTGTATATTTTGATATTTCCTGTAAATCTAGTCTATATTTTAGGAAGTTTTCTTGCTTGGGAATATTAGAAATCTTAGCTTATTTAAGAGCTGGAAATTTTCTATTTCACTTAGTTTACGACTAGAAGGGCTTTTGGTTCTTATAAAAGCAGCACATATTCTGCAAAACAATAGGATTTTGAATGTGGATTTGGGTATTTGATTTCATTTGAGGGTTGTCTCCTCGAAAAATCAAGGATTTTTAGTCTACTTTCCCCATCTCCACTTCAACTACCGTGTGTTCTGTCTTCCTCTTCTCTTTTCTCTTGAGTAACCTTCTCCCGTCTCTTACTGCAACAGCAATCTCGGATTACTATATACAACTATAGTAAGAATCCTAAACCCTACTAAACACATCTTTAATAAATCTCAACTCTACATACAACAAACCCTAAGCCTAATTCTCTAAACCTGGCTTGTCATGAACACTTTGTCGGACAAAAATCAAGTTGTCTGCGTTAAGTGTTAAAAAGGTATTTGTGCCTCAACAAGCTATTTCAGTCCTCTCCTTCCAAATCAGTGCCATGCAAACTAGCCAAGATAAAA
Source organism: Salix dunnii (assembly GCA_015731905.1). Classification (NCBI taxonomy): domain Eukaryota; kingdom Viridiplantae; phylum Streptophyta; class Magnoliopsida; order Malpighiales; family Salicaceae; genus Salix; species Salix dunnii. The sequence goes on from CM027671.1 coordinate 5,598,315, forward strand.
CTGGGGTGTTAGTTAACATGAAAACAAAGGGGGAACATTAGTTATCAAAGCCGAAAAGAACCTGCCAAGCGAGTTACACAAGTATAATTCCAAAGGATCCAACCAAACCATGAATGGCCCAACTAAAAGAGGCTTTAGTGATATTAGCTACTCTCACTTCTTGTTTTCTTTCCTGTTAACTTACCTGCACTTCCATAAAACACTTTGCTACAACCAGCCCATTTCAACATTTTCTTAATCCCTCAAACCTTTCTGCACCATGGCACTAACCACAAACACCAACTCTACACTATGACAACCATTACAAATAAGTATTACCCTCCCAATCCTGGGATTACAACATCTCTTGGTTTCTTGAGTTGAGAACGAAATCCATTAAATTTTGTGGCAATTCTGAGATACTGAGGCTCTGTGGTTTTCTATGAAGCAGGCCTTCATTTCACTCTTTTACAAGAAGGCCTCCTATTAACACAACGTGGCCAGGAAGAGATATTATAATAGATGATAGGCCATGTACATCTTAAAAGGCACATGTATTTTCTCAATATATGATGGTCAGAATAAATAATGAAACTCCAGCAATTCTCGAAATGTTGGTTCCATAAACAGAAGCATAAAATGAGAGATCATTAAGTTTCACACAGGATAAATCTTGAAGTTGGAGTAAAACGACATACCTTAATGCACGAAAGGTTATCAGCACATCCTGGACATTGTCAAACACAGAGGCTGAAAAGCCTATAGGCTTGAGGATCTTGGTGATAGCAAATGCATTTACAGAATTTTCAGTCATTGGCATGTGACTTGAATTGTTCCATGTTATACTAGGATTTTCAATTCCTGGTTGTGCAGCTGCACCAGTGGAGCCAACTGGGAAATTTCCAGATGAATTCTGTACGAAAACTGGTTCACACATGACAGAGTCTTTTTTGAACCTCTTCACAGATCCAGACTTTCTTTTCTTAGCACCTGTGCATCGACTGTTCTGAACAAGGTCCACATAATCAACCTTGGGAAGCCCATTTGCAAGACCATTACCTTCTGAAGTCTTTTCTTCTTGGAAATGTATTGTGAACTTATTTGTGTTTACATCAATGTTAGGAATTGTTCCTCTAAGTTCGCTAAGCTTTGGATCATATTCACTATCCTCTTTCCTTTCAAAAATATGCTTTGAACCGTTTATGGACCCATTCTCATCAGTTTGCTTAGATGTTTTGATGTTATTTAACTCTCCATTACTCTCTCCTCCATGATCTAAGCCGATAAATTGAGAGGGTGAACGTAGATCGGCAAGAGCGGAAGGGATATGTTTATCCGCAATACTTACTTCAACATCCATTACATTGTAGACAGCAGAGGGGCGAGGATGCTTCTTCTTGGTGTGAGTTAGCTGGGGCCCATGCTTGCGTTTCCGCTTTCGTGAAGACTTGCCTGACCGCAAGCTTCAAATCCATCAGAGAAACAACAGAAAAAGGGTTGGCAAAAGAAGAAAAAAATACAATTGTTAGTAAATAGGGAACTGCGTTAAGTAAATTAAATATATACTTTAGTCATTTTGACTGCCACAAAACAAAAACTCAAATAAAAGTAATTTGACATCACATTCACACTCCTTGCTTCTTATTTGCCACAACAAAAAATCAAAGTTGAAGGTTAGCCAAGCCAATAACTCATTTATTTATCACTTAGATTATTTGAATGATTGTCCTATAAAAGGTAGTGTTTTATCACTATTTCATAAAAAAAAAAAAAAAAAAGAGGACAGCAAGGGACAAGACAAAACAAGAGACAGAGTTGTGTTTAGTAGTGGTATATAAGAAAGAGTGAATGTCTATTTATTTTTTTTTATTCATGTGGCTCAAGACAGAACAAAAAAAGTTTGTTTTATCCTTTATATATATTGCCATCAAACTTGCAAGAGTTGGAGCAATAAATAGATAGCATTATTTTCACTCCATTCTACAATAAGCATTAATTTTATTTAGCCAACTTAAAACGGTAATTTTTCCACACATCAAAGTCATGTTAAAAAAGGAATAGTAAATATCATAAAAAAATATTAATTCATTGCTAAGAAAATAATACTATTACATTATAACTTAATTGGTCATTATATCATTTCTCCAAATATATTTAACAATAAAATAAATAATTAAGCAAATCATAAATCAAATAAAATATATGCATCAACATAAAATTAAAATCTAACTTAGTTGAAAATGCAAGGTAATAATTTCATCACAAATGCACATTTTTTGTTATCATTCATTCTCCCAATTTTCATCATTAAATCTAATTTGTTAGAGAACAAGATTAATTTTCATTTTTCTACATTATAAATGTTGTAATTATTATAGTACTTTTTAAATAATGATATTAGTTTTTACAACGATGTTAAATATCTCTCTTTTCTCTCTCTAATTTATATTTTTCATATTTTTTATGATTTTTTATTTTCCAGTTTTCAGTCTAATGATGGAAATTAAGTTTATTAAAATCAATGGTTCAGATCTGAATGCAAGGGTATAAATTGAAATTATGAAATGTTTAAAAAGACATTTGTGAAAAAAAGAAAAAAATAAACATGTTTTTTCCTCTGTTTTTATCCTTCCTTTATAGAGGGACATAAAATTGACTAAAAATTGTCCTTGAGATACCCAAACTCATTTCTATCCCAGCTATCTTCATCGCTTTGATCCCAGAAAAAATAAATGAACGCTACCTAAAAGATACTTATTCACAGCAACCAAACAATCTTATGAAAATAAAAATAAAAATATAAAAAGGTAGTCTACCTCTCTTCAAATGCGTCGATGACATCAGAACAAGACTGCAAATTCTCCAAGGGCTCCCAGGTGTTGGCTGTTTCGGGCCATCCTCGCCTTTATAACAAATAAAGCATATCAGTCAAGAAATTACCTAGAATCAATAAAGTGGATTAATTGCTCCTTATATTAGTCCTATCATCATGTCATACAAGGTAAGAACCAGTACTATACAAACTTGGAAGCAGAAAAATGTATAGAATTGATGGGGTACAAGAGAGACACTCACCATTTAATTAGATACTGCAACTGACCCTATTTTGGCAACAATTGGGAGTCATTTGCCATCATCATCAGCCACCGTTAGCAACAAAAATACACACATAACCAGAAAAATCATCAAAAAAAAAAAAAAACAATTGACTTCCATTCTAAACCTCCCCACCAAAAAGCAAGAAATTCAAACACGAAAATTAAACACGGGATACTAAAAAATGGGTGTATCATAAGTTACAATGAAAACCATTAGAAAGATGTGAATCAGACCTTTCGTACTCGTTTTCGACGAATAGCCTCGATTTCGAAGAAACCCTCATCAAGTTTTGTCCTTTCCTCATCAAATAAATTGTCTTTCTCATCTTCTCCTTTGGGGTTCTCTTCCTCTTCTTCTTCATCATCATTATCCTCTTCCTCTTCGTCTCCTTCAGTTTCATCTCGATTCTCCCCATGATCAACCCAATTTATCTCCTTTTCTTCACCAATATTCCCTTCCCTCACTTGGGTTTCAATGAAATTGTTACTACTGCCCTCTGCAGCATCAGCCAACACTGGATTTGCTGTTGCCTTCCTCTTTCCCTTCATTTTTTTTCAAAAAAGTTTGATCTTTTTTGGAGGGAAACGGAGGGGAGAAAGGTGACTTCGTATTTGGAGTTTGCGTTGGAAATATGGATGGCAGGGTTCTATACCTACCGCAATGTGTCAGTGCGGGAGGGTGAAAGTGAATGTGAACGTGATAGATCAGGACCTCGCCTGACAACAAAACTGATGAGGTCCTTTTGCCTGTTTACGGGTGCTCCTTTTGGACACCTCTTTTCTTTTCGAGAGTTCATATTCTTTACCCCATCCATTGAATTGTAAATTTATTTTATTTCAAAACTAATTATTTTCTCCACTTCTACTGACATTTTAAAATTATAATTAATTAGTCAATCAATTAATTAGTTCGGATTTAAAATTAAAGAAGTTACTCTAACGTTACCTAATTGATTTGGCTAAACTAAAAACAATCTAGAGAAGCAGTAAAAAATGTCAAAGAATTAAATTGATAGGGAAAAAAACATTTTGACCCAGCTAGTTGTCTAGCCTAATTTTAAAATTAAAAAAAAAAAATTGTCTCAATATGACCTCCTCAATTTAGCCTATTCAAAAGCAATTTGGTTGGCCGGTAAAAACAATTCAAGGATAAAATTAAGAAGAAAAATTAATGAAATTGATAGGGAAAAAACCTTTTCAACTTATTCCTTGTCAAGCTTGGGTTTAAATTTAAAATGTATAAGGGTTGGCTTAACACGACTGAATGACTTAGACTATTTATGACTTAGACTATTTAAAGAATACTTAAATGATTTAAAAAAAAAAACAAAATTAAAAAAAAATACACATTTTTCATTGTTCATGACAATTAAGCAAACGCATTGCAACCCATTTATTTTAGTATAGAGTAGAATAGTTGCATAAATATAATATATTGGTTTATTTTTTTATATAAAAAAAAATAGGTTACACAAAATTCAAGTTCCAGGTTATTGGTTCAAGTAGTAATTTATATAGTAAAAAACAATAAATAAACTCATGAAAAATAAATAACAAAATAATATATATATGCCTGTTCAAATGATCAAACAATCCAATGTTAATATAATTAAAAGAAAACATGAAAAAAGAGTAAAATTTCAACCGAAAACACCAACTTAAACAAAAGGGCAAGAAACCAACCTTCTAAACCGGGTCTAACCTTCTAAATCATTTGGCCAGTCTAGATCTCAAGTTATGTAATATAGAGGTTGACATTATGTTATCCGGCCAGCTTAATGTGTATAAGAAAAACCTAAAAGATTGGTGAAATATGGTGTTGCCACCCAATTTTTAACCCATTTATTTTTATATTTTGAAAAAAAAACAAAAATCCAAAAATATCTTGGTACATGGAAAAAATTGAACAAATTGATAGTTTAACGGTCAATTGACGGTTAAATTGCGCAAATTGAAAACCAAGGACTAAAATAAAAAAGACACGCAAGCTTAAAGCGGCTTTTGAAATTTTGAATAGGAAAAATTCTATAAATAGAGCTGACTAGAACTAAAAGAAAAGGGACAAAAAAAATACACACAGAAAACTCTAAGGATAAAAAATCCTAAAATCTATTTCTCTCAATGGGTTGCAGCTGCCACCCCTCTTCCTTTTGGGGCTGCTGCAACCCCACGACCTCCCTTCCCTTTCTCCTCCTCCTGGCCAGCCTCCCCACTGCCCTCCTTGGTTTCACTTCTTTTCTTGGCAGTCAACAGCCACCACCTACTCCTCCACTTCCAGCCTCCCTTCACAGATCGACCAGCCTCCACTCTCCAGCTGTGCTGTCGGGCCCCCTCAACTCTCGTTTTTTCCTTTTCCTCTAGCAAACAGCTGCAACTGTAGACCCCCACAACCCCAGCCTCCATCTATTCTCCTTGTCAGCTAGCGCCATCAGCCGCAACAAGCCACCCTCACAACCACCCTTCGCCTTCCTCTCCAGCCCCAACCCCTTAGCGCCAACAGCCCCTTCAAGGCAGCGCAGCCTCTTCCACGGCAACATAACCCCACCGACCACATAGATTGGCCACTCAAAGCAACCAGACATCTGAAAAAGAAGCCGAGCATAACATACTGAGAAGAAGAAGAGGTAGATCCACCCCCCTGTCATGTTGTTTCACCGCAGGTGGCGCGTGGTTTCACGTGCCACCAACAACGATGGCACCTGAGCTGACGTGCCATCAGTGCTCCTATATTACCACCGCTATTCTAGAACTGTTCTTCAGGTCTTTTTTGCAATTTTTTTATGTTTATGTATTTATTCGAATTTTTATTGTTTTTTTTTCAATTATAATTTGTAAAATGTAATGAAACATAAATGCAAAAGAGAATGTGTGTGTGTGTGCGCTGTATTTTATTTGTAAAATGTAATGAAAAAGAGAATGTGTGTTTGTGTTGTATTTTATTTGTTCATTTATTTATGTTGTTTTGTTAAGAAAAAAAAAGTATATAAAAAGTGTTTTAATTGCATACGGCTAAAAGCTTTTTTCAAAAAATTACTTTAGATTTAATAACAAATTTATTAAATCTTGAGAATTTGGCCTATATTGAAATAAATCGTGAAATTAGTTCATGAGGATTAATGGTTAAATTTAGATAGTAAATGTTGGACCTACAAGTAGGCTAACATTTAAATATCTAGAAACAATAAAAAAAATTCCAGAGTTATTCTAAGTGGTGACTAGTTTTTTGAATTGGCATATATTGAAATAAATCGTGAAATTAGTTCATAAGGATTAATGGTTAAATTTAGATAGTAAATATCAGACCTACAAGTAGGCTGACATTTAAATATCTAGAAATGACCAGAGTAATTCCAGAGTTATTCTGAGCGGTGACCAATTCTTTTTTAATCATAACATTTTTTTACGATGCATAAATTATAGAAAACTCATCCATTCATCCAAGATAAAATTATTCTTCTAAGGCATCTACATGGATCTTTTTCCATATATTTTATTTGGGTTCAAGAGCTCATAATAAAATTTCAAAAGCTAGATTTATTCACATGAATACATACGGTCCATCGAAACATTGAAAATCACATCAAAATATGTAATGCAACTTACCTCATGTAAGGTGTACTAGGAGTGTTAATACTTTCCCTTTACACAACCATTCCCCTACCTTTGAATCTCTAATCGGATCAATACAACCGGGTTTTCCTAGAGACCCTCAACAGTTAGGTGGCGACTCTATAACGTGCAACATATGGCTTGACTTGAAACAAAAGAGGTTAAAAAATGACATAATTGTTTTTTTTTCTATTAGGGAAGTTAATATTAGATCAATTTAAAGTTAATTTATTAAACTCTTCACTTGGTTTATTGACCCAATTGGATATGATAAGCCTGTTTATTAAAACCATTATTTATTTAATTATAAAATAGCAAAAATTGATGACCAAAAGAAAGCAACCAAATAAAAAATAATTATTTTATTAAATATAATTTAATAGAATGGTATCTAAAAACTTTTTTCATCAACCTAAGAACTTATAAGGAATTATAGATATATATTCTAAATTATTTTAACAAATTATTCATTTTATTCTTAAGACATTTTTTATAATTTAAAATAAAATATCCTAGCCATGCAAGCCTAATTGAACTAGCGCACTTGGATCTTTAAAAATAAGTTCAAGTATGATATTGCTTGAGTTTTTTTCAGATTAGATGGATGATGCATTAACATCTTATCTATTTATTTATTTTAAAAAAGGAACAAACACCATAATGTTTGTGAATCTAAATTTTGGTCACCATATAGATGACTCAAAAATCAACTAATCCATTTTGTAATCCAAAAACTCAATTTTTAACCTATTTTCATCTCTAAACATTTCAAAAGCACTTTAATAATCTTAAAAAGATAATTTCCCAACTAAAAAAATATCATAAATGATAAAAAGACAATAAATCAACTTGAAAAGAAAAGAAAAACTCTTAACCCCAATCTTCTTTTCTAAGCGATATAAAAGGCCAAATAAACCTCAATAATACTTCAAGGAACACTTTCGACACTAATTTTGGTAAAACAATTTCAATTAAATCATACCAACCAATTTTTTTCCATTTTACAATGTCTATTTATTTTCTCTCACACACTTAAAGATTAAAACATGAAGAAAATAAAATTTTAAATCAAAATTTGAAACCTTTTGAGAACATGAAAAAAGAAAAAGAAAATTTAGGAACTAAAAATGCTATAAATGTGTCCCAATAATAGTAAAAATAAGAAAGGAAAAAGGATCTAGGATGTTGTTAATGTATTGATTTTTATCTTAAAGTCTTAATTATGTTTAATCAAGAAGGTGAAATTATTTTTTTTCTCAAAACAAGTGTTAGATTATTGTTAAAATATTTTTAAAATATTATGAGAAACCATTTCAGAGTTAACCAAGATAAATTATCAAATATAATATTAAATTAACTAAATGTAAGGGATTAATAAGTTTTTTATACATTTTTTTTTAATGAAATTATCTATTTCTGAGGATCCAAGTCGTGAATTAACAGCTTAAGCCGAGTTGATTCCAATTAATTTTTTAAATATTTTTGTTTATTTTAATCTTCAACATTGAGTTTGTTGAAAATTAGACTTCGTAAATATTATTGATTTGTTTTCTATTGAGTTATCCTAATCTCATAACCAACGTTGCAAGCTTAACAAGTTAACTTTATTAATTATTTAGGTCCTTTTTGAATGGGCTTTTTTTATTTGCTTTCTATACATACATACATATATTTAATTTCTCCCTCTAACAACTCAATTGTTTTCTTTTTATTTAGTTATTGTTTTCATCTTAAATATTAAGTTTTTTTGAAAATATAGCTTCATAATTGTATTAAATTATTAAGCTTGTGGTACTATCTTGATTTCATAAATTTATTTATTTATTCTTGAATTCAACCTTCAATATTGGATATGTTAGAAATGAAGCTTTTTTATTGTTGTAATTTATTTTTCTATAGTTAACTTTGCCTGGTGAGATAGATGACCAATTTACTAGATTAACTTCAAGTAAACTGGTCATCTATCTCACCAGGCAAAGTTAACTAGTAAACTGGTCAAAAAAATTTCAAGTTGACTTTAATTTTTTTCAATTGATTATTTTTTTAATTTTACCCTTAAAATTGAGTTGATTGAAAAATAAGTTTTATAATTTTTTTATTTATTTTCTATAAAGTTATTTCCGTCGTATGATCTAAGTTATAAGTTTGAAAATTATCTATAGATAACTCGAATAATTTATTTTTTAATATAGTATTCAATGTCATCCTTTAATATTGTGTTAATTATAAATTGAATTTTATAATTTATTTTGATTATATTTCTAAGGATTATCATTGCTTAATGATTCGAGTAGTATATTACAAGTTAACATGAATTAATATAATATATCATTATCTTAATATTTATGTCATCTTATCAATATTTAAAAAATATGTTATTCACTATACATTATATTTCAAGTCATGGTTAAAATATATTTTATTAGAAAACATGTTAGCAACACTTTAATTTTTTTTATACAAAACTAAAAGTAATTTGACATGTGGAATGAATAATCTAATTATATGTATATCCAAGCAGGAAAATCATTTTTAAAGAAAAACCTAGTGAGAGAAAGCACGAGGAAATTTAGATAAAATAAAGGATTTTAAAGTCCCATTTGCACTGATAATTTTGAATTTAAATGAAATTAGATAGAAAATGTATAATTTATGAGTTACTTTGAATTGTTATTATTTTGAAATACATTTCTTTGAATTGTTATTATTTTGAAATACATTTCTTTAACCATTTTTAATTGGCTCTATATTAGTTTTAGTATAATTATCTCAAAAAACAAATGCCCTACATGCTTCAATTGCAAGGTGTTCGTTATATTTTTTCTTAAATCCATCGCAGAATTATATTTTTCCTGTCCACTAATTTTATTTCTATATGGAATTATAGTTGAAGTTATTTTTCAAAATATTTTTTGTTTGAAAATATATTAAAATGATATTTTTTTAGATAAGTTTTTTTGACATCAATATATAAAAATGATATAACAATACCAAAAATATTTAACTTAAAGTAAAAATAAAAATAAATAATTTTTTTTCAAAAACACTTTTGAAACACAATATAAAATCGGATCTTAAAACCCGAGACTATATTGAAATATCATACAATGTATAATTGTCTATATCTATGACAAATTAATGATTTTATTTATCTTTTCTAAAATCAACGAAATTCAAATGTTTTTATGCGCGCGCGCACACACACACACACACACACACACACACACACACACTAGCCATGGCACCCGCGCTTCGTCGCGGTCGAAATCATTTTTTTTATCATAAAAAATATTAATTATTTTTTATTTTTTATTATAATATAAATTTGGAAAAAATAATAAATTTGTGCAATTTATCATTATCATTAAAAAACATAAGAAGATTCGGATATCTAAATTATTGAATATATTGTATTAGGATTAGTTCATTTTATAATTCAATTTAAATTAAACATAACAAACAAAATATAAATTGTGAAAGAACCCGCATTAATCAAATAACAAAAATAAGTAGTTAATTTTTTATCTCCAAAAAGAAGAAAATATAAATTGAAAATTCATCCTCACGTTACTTTCATTATCATTATTATAACAGTTAAAATTATTATCAACATTACTACCTAAATAGTTAAAATCACTAAATTGACCCGAATAATTAAAAAAGGTAAAATATTTTGTCAAAAAAACAATAAAAAAATCACTATAATTATCATTATTATTGTGAAAACAATAAAATTATAAAATCATTTGATCCAAAAATCAGATAAAAATAATAGAAAACAAAAAAAGGAGAAAAATTATAGCAATATTAATTTTAAAATCATCACCAACATAAATTAAAATTTCAGAATTGCACTGAGTACAAATAAAACCCTAATAAAAATAAAATGATAAAAATTGAAAATAAAAACCAAAAGTTTAAATGAATGAATACAAATAAAAAATAAACATTGTCCAAGAAAGATCGGGAAAAAAAAGGAATCAATACTAAAAAAAAAAGGAAGAATAAGTGCTAAAATGAAAAAAATAATATATATAATTAATTCCAATTGAATAACAAAACTGTAACAAATCAAAACCTTTGGACCGAAAAATAATAAAGGAATTTTTAAAAATAAAATGTAGTGTAATCAACATAAATTAAAATTTTAGAACGCAAAGTGATAAAAATAAAACCCAGACAAAAAATAAAATAACAAAAAATAAAAATAAAATCTAAAAGCACAAATGCTTAAATATGGACAAAAAATAAACATTGTCCAAGAAGAACAAAAAACGAAAGAAATTATATATATATTTGTTTAACAAAGGTTCTTTTTCATTTTCTTATGACGTGGGAAAAAAAATGTAGATTGCTACAATGTTTTTCCCATGTGGCACCATATTTTTTTAATAAAAAAAATATTAATTGTGTGTGTGTTTTTTATTATAATATAAATAAATCTATGTAGAATTCCTATGGAGTGTAAGTTTTCTATAAAATATATAAATTTTAAATTGATGTAAATTTATATATTTAGTAGGTTTTAACGAAATAAACATCATAAAATTATCATCATCTTTAAAAAGGTAAGAAGATTCGGATATTTGAGTTATTGAATTCATTTTATTAAAATTAGTTCATTTTATAATTCAATTTAAATAACATTTAAAAACAAAATATAAATTGTGAAAAAACCTACAATAATCAAATAACAAATAAGTAGTTAATTTTTTATCCATAAAAAGATAAAAATATAAATTGAAAATTCATCCTTACGTTACCGTTATTTTCATTACTATAACAGTGAAACTTATTGTCAACATTACTGACCAAACAATTAAAATAATTAAACTGCCCCAAAAAATAAAATAAAAACAAAAACATTTTAATAAAAAAAAATCACTAAAATTATCATTATTATTGCGCTAATAATAAAATCATAAAATTATCTTATCTGAAAAATAGATAAAATAATAGAAAACACAAAAAAAAGAACAAAGGAAAAAAAGAAACAATATTAATTTTAAAATTATCACCAACATAAATTAAAATTTCAAAACGGGACCTAATAAAAATAAAACCCAGATAAAAAATGAACCAAAAAAAAATAATCTAAAAGCATAATGAATAACTACGGGCAAAAAACAAACATTGTCCAAACATTGTATTTTTTTAATGTTTTTAGATCATTTTCATGTGTTGATGTTAAAAATAATTAAAAAAATAATTATCATTTTAATATATTTCCAAACAAAAAATATCATTTTAACAAATTATCATTTGTTAAAAATAATTAGCTTTCTACAGCTCCATGCAATTATCCCTTACTCTCCATTACTTTCCCCTGCTCTTCTCATTTTAGCAAAATAAATGAGCCCCCTATGTCAATTATTCCTTGCTCTCCATTGCTTTCGCCTACTCTTCTCATTTTAGCAAAAATAAAAATGTATTAAAGTGGGATTCGAACCCACGTCTCTGGGAAGTTCTCGCCCGTTATGACTATCTCGGCTAACTCAACGTCTCGCTTATAGTTCACAGAAATATATATTAATAGTAAGTGTTACTGTGGATTCACACAGTAAAAGTGCGACGCGGTTTATATATATATATATATATATATATATATATATATATATATATATATATATGGCATTATACACTTTAAACTATTGTATTTTTCTTTTGTACAAAAGAAAAGAAGTCATGCTAGAATGCTAGGCCCTTCAAATTTGTACAATTTATCTACATGTAAAGAGACTACTCCCAAACTCAATTGTAGTGCAATTTATATTTTTCTCAAATCTATATAAAAAAAAATTCTATATAAATCTCAATGCCAAAACCATACTATAACAAATTAGCGGTTTTATTTATCAATACAAATGAAAACTTCAAGGTTGGACTTGACTTTTCATAATTATGATATTGGATTGGTAACATTGCTTGACCACTAATTTAATGAGCTGATGAAGTAACTTCCATGTTTTCTTGTAAAACAAATGTTTTTTTTCTTTGAAATAAGAGAACATTTAATATTTAAATTAATAAAAAATAGAATAAGAGAATGTTTACCAAAAAAATAATGAATGGGACAACATAAATTGTGTGGAGAGGCAAGTAAAGTAGGAGTATATGAAAATGGTTTCATAGCCTTGTGCGGCATACTATTAAGTAAAAGAACCAAAATGTCTATGTTTTCTTTGTTCACCCACTGTGCATAAATTTTTGTTTTTCAATTTGGTCATCGATCTTTTTTTTCCAGCAACTTCATTGTAATTGAGGCCTAATTGATTTTTATTTTGTAAGAAAACATGAGATTGAAAGAAAAGGGATAAAATGAAAAAGGCGCCAAACATAAGTGGCGTTCCATGAGTTTAAAACTAAATACAGTTTGGTTCATTAACTCTAACGATCACACACATTTTACATTTTTAATACTTGAATATCTTTCATGTTCGCTTTTAGTATAAAAGTTTATTTTTTATATTTTTAGCCTCTCATTGAGAGAGGAGAAAGGTATGTCATCGAATTCCGACAATAGAGAGAGGAATACTTAGTTGACACCGATTTAGGCCACCAAAACAAACAAATGTTATGTCATTTTGATTTTTTCGACATCATTTATAAGTTTATCATAATTTCTAAAATGTTTTGATGGTATTTTGGGTCAAAATGGGTTGAAAAAAATTGTTTTTTAGCTCAAAAATTCTTAGACCCCAATTTTTTACCAGAATCTGGACAAGAATAAACAATGCGTCGTCTAATGATTTGTTTTCAAAAAATATAGGCGGATGATGTATTGTTCGCCCCAAATAAATTCTTATACTACTCACCCTGTCACAAATAATTGTGGATCATAATAGTGCTTTTTTGATAATTTTTTGTTTTCATCCTTAAATTATTATTTTTTGCACAATCAAGCCTTTTGAAGCACTTAATTTTTTTAGAGAAGGTTTGAATCGAAAGATAGAGAACTAAAGTGAAAATTTTGGGTGGCTTAGGTGGTTCTTTAGAATTTATTTGAAAAATACATTTTATACTTGAAGTTAAAAGATATAGGGGAAGCATTGTTTCTTTGCACCCATTAGCAGTGCGAGTTATAATAGTAGTCCACATTTTATTTTTCATTTTGAACCCATTAAATTGATTGATTCATTTTGGGTCAACTCTCACATAATTTAATTACTTTGTATTGTGTTTTTCTTCTTGTAATTAATTTGCTAAGATCAAACCACTTGATAAAATTTAATGATTCTGCTAGAAAAATATTTATTCTCCATATTTTTTTTTCTAGTTCTTTAAAACATTTAGCCCAACTCGTAGTAGAACGTGGGAACTTGACTCATGTTGTTCTATATTATGTTTTTCTTATTGTAATGAATTTGCTAAGATATTTCTAAATTTTAATCCATGTATCTCATGAGAAGTGGTGTAATCATGAAAAATACTCACATGTAATTTATGGTAAATAGAGAAAAAAGAGTTGATAAGTATTAGATTATTGGTGAAGAAGCTAATGGTTCATCACCTTCTTGTGGTAGATTGGTGGATGCCCTTTAAGGTGAAATATGGGTGAACCCTTTACGTCCATAGTGGCTGGATTTCATGTGGTTCAAGTGGTCTGAGCTATAAAAAACCAGGACATGTTATTTCAGCTGGAAGAAACCAGAAATGTTTTTTTTCCAATAAATACCACTATATTGATGTAAATGTTATTTCCAAATAGAGAAGACAAGAGGATAAATCTAAGGAAAACACATGTAAATCTGACTTTAATATTAAATTAATTCATGTTTTTCCTCAATTGGTTTTTTTTTAATTAGCAAATCTAGCATGTTCAACTTCATATATTTATATATATAGATAGATAATAAATTTAAGAACTATTTTATAAAAGAAATATAAGGTATATTGTAAGTAATAATAATAATAAAGGAAAATGCTTAATTCAAAATTTTTGTTGTTTCTATGCACAACTATTCTCTGAGATTTTGAAACAAAAGATTTTCATTGCGGAAGAACAATGAAGATATAAATATACACGAAAGAAAATCCCTTCTGATCCTTGGACAGGTTAGGAGGTTCTTTGGCAATGTATTTTATGGATGACGAGGTTTATGAAACCATATACTGCCTCAAATGTTTGGTTCTATTCTTGTTCTTTAGCTTTCGGAATGCGCTCAGCTCGATTTGCCGAACTCTTTCTCTACTGACACCCATCAACTCTCCAATCTCCTGCAACGTTTTCATCCTTCCATCCTCCATTCCAAATCTCCATCTGATGACCTGATTCTCCCTTGGACCGAGACTTCCCAGAACTTTCTCCAGGTCCTTTTTCATAAATTCCTTCATTAGCAGATCTTCTGCTGTTTCTGCTTCAGGATCTGCAGTCACTTCCTGGGGAATAAGATGCATGAAATTTTCAGCATAACAAGCAATCTAAAAGATGCAATGACAACTGCAAAAGTTTTGACAAAAGGTGCATGGCCCAGATATCAGGAAAGGATACGGACCGAAAGTTTAAGATCCATGTTAAACCCCATCTTCTGGTCAAGAGATCTCGGGGCTTTTGGAGTTAGTAGTACAGCACTGAGCCTCTTCATCGAGAGCCCAGTTGCCTCTGCAACCTCTTTATCATCAGGATGTCTTCCATTTTCACTATACAGTTGTTTCCTAGCCTCCTTCACTCTATAAGTTGCGTCCACCATGTGAAACTGTAAACTCAAAATATTGAAACCAAAAAGTTAGAGCAAGAAATGTTCAGTACAGACAAGAGCTGATGAGTTGTTCTCAAAAACCACACAGCTACTACCTCATGTTTATATCACTTTTTAAAAGGCAAATCGTTTAAGCTAGGTCAGAGAAAGGACAACTGAGAGTTGAAGTAGAACTTACTGGTAAGCGAATCGTTCTAGACCGATCTGAGAGTGACTTGCGTACTGCCTGTTTAATCCACCAGTGAGCATATGTTGAGAATTTGAAACCTTTTGATGCATCAAACTTCTCTGAACCTCGTACTAGGCCACGGCATCCTTCCTGCAAGTAAAAGAACATGATTTAGTCATTACTGCATAAAGCCAGGAATATCACGAGTTTCAATTTTCCTTTTTTCTTCTTTCTTAATTAGCTCTATTTATTGGGACCTTGGGGGGTAGATGGAGTATTAGGAAATATAACGATCCAGGTATTTGGAGTTATGAAGGTGTGGCTGGGGCACATATTGTGTTTTCTGGCTTGTGCTTCTTGGTATCTGACATCGGGTGCATTGGGATATAGAAATATTTTGACGAATGAACAGGAAAACCCTCCAAAGCCGTTTGTTTTTATACAAGGCAGTACACACCTGAACAAGATCTTGAAGATTCATCCCAGATCCCTGGTAATTTTTGGCAATTGAAATAACAAGACGAATATTGGATTTTATCATTTTGTCTTTGCAAAGGATGCCATAGTTTAAGCGCTTCCTCAAAGTTAACTGATCAACTCCAGCTGCAGCAGCCCACTGTGCAAAGGTGGGCTCACCTCCAAATCGCTCCTTTAGCTCCTCCTCAATCCTTTCAAGTTTTAGCAGGTCCTGATTGCATTAATAGAAAAAAAATGAGACATCAGAAATCTGACAAGATTGAATAAAAAGTATACATATGCATGAAGAATTGAGTTGACAGACACTATCTACCTTGTTTATCTCTGATTATACAATTTTCAGCATTTAAGTCTCCACTTTCTCACAAAAAGGTAATTCTTTTTTTTTTTTTTGTTAGTTAAAGTTTTTCTAATTTCGGTAGCATAAAAACTCAAGGAAATCATGTTGGAAGGTCCCTACTGTAGAAACCTAATGTGCCAGGAAGACACATACTGTCAGGTACACAAAATAACAAGGTATTTTTTTTATAAAAAAAAACTCAGAATACCAACCAACAAAATTAATCCTCGTTTTTTTACATCCAGGATAATTTAACTCCTTTCTACCGGGTCATTCAAAGCCTTAAAGATATCAGCTAACAGCCAACTCAAGGGTGAAATGGCATTAAACTAATAGAAGCTTATATTTACAAGATAGCAGTTCATGTGATTCCTACACATCACAAGTTCAATCAGGCCAGAACAAATTTCTGGATTCCCCAAAGAAGCATTCTTTCTGACAACTGATAATCTCACTTATGACCTCAAATTCTAAAAATAAAATATTAAAAAACACGTGTTCTTCAAATAACATTGTTAGTGGTTATTCATAATCATACCTGTATTCCTTCTGACAACTCCACTTCTTCAGTAGCGCTGAGAAGCTTGGAAGAGCTGCTGGCTCCTCTAAAAAAGCGCAATGGATCAGACTGGTCTACTTCTTGCAAGGGCACACGCTTTTTCTTGCTGGTAGAACCGGACTTCACAGACACAACATTTGCAGCAGCCTTTTCAGCTGCTCTTGATCGTCTAGCTTTTCTCTCTGTTTGGCGCTTTGATCGCACAGCTATACCTTCTGAAAGCTGTTTTTGTAAAAGTGCAAGTTCTTCCTGTGTTGGTTCTAAACAATCAGATTCTTCGGTCGGGTGTTGCTCAGAATATTCTTCTCTTAATCTAGTTTCAGCTGACACGGAATCACCAATTATATCAGCTCGTTCTTTTTCAGTAAGAAGAGACCACATTGATGAGAAGGAATCTGCTGTAGATGCTATTGGAGTTTTTGTTTCTTTCTTCAGAGAAGAGTAATTCTTAGCCATTTCAGCTGCATCTTTCGCAACCCTGACAGCAGCTCTTGCAAGAGCAACTGCTTCAGCAGCAGCAGCAGCAATTACAGCCTCATCATTTGCAATAAGTGTTTCCGCGGCTAAACTAGTTCCAAAGGGTGGCTGCACACACATCAAAGTAGAAAATATATTAATTTACCATATAATACAGGTCATCAATATAATATATCAGAAACAAACTGAGTGCAGCAACTACAATATTGTAACTATGATAGTAAGATCAACCAAAAGAGCAGATCATCAATAGCTTTTAAAAGAAAAGAAATCAACATGATTTGAAAATCTGATTAGCAAGGCCCTGGATGAACAATTGAAAATTTTCTAATAGTGGTTTGATTACCAATAAAACTAAAAAAAAAAGGCATCTGGGGAGCTTACTATTAACTTTGTAGACCTGAATTTGAGAAATTAAGTTCAGATGATAGAAATACCATTTATTTAATGAAATGAAAACTCTATGCAATGGCCAAAACAATGCACCACCACGTTCTGAGAAGCCTGTCTCCCAGCTATTATGGTTTTGTTGTGGAGCAAGTAAACAAGTTTAATCAGCATTAATCCCCACCCCCTATTTTAGGGTTGTAGTTGCAGTAAAATCCCAAATAGAGCAAGGCTCACCTTCTTTTGTGAACCGATTCCCCCTATATATGTCCATGGTCTTTTTGAAGCAATTGAATCTGAATGAGGTTCTAAAGAAGGCAATCTCAGCTTCTCCAGATCAAGCACCACAGTTGATGTTGATGGTGATGCAGACGACAAAATACATTGTGCTGGGAAACAAAGTGGCTCCCTATTCTTTGCTGCCATTGCCAACAAAGCAGTCATGACAAAATAATGATAATAAGTTCAGTGACTTTAAATCATTAATAAACATTAAAATCGATATTGTCTTAGAAATGACTGCACTTCATACAATAATCATGCTCCAGATAATCTTGACTAATTCAAGCTGTTAAGTTCGGTCATTGTGTATAAAAATATAGCAACTTAGCAGCAGCCCTAGAATAAATATTCTATATGGATGCAACAACATCAAACTAAAACTACAGTTGCAAAAAGTAGATGCTTGTTAAACATGCAAAACATTCAGCAAGGAAAATAAAAGATAACACACTTTAGTTTTTCTCAAACGATAAGCATAAATGATAAATATTTGGTGACATTATGTGGCCATAGGAATACTATTAGAATTGCTGTCCATGTTGCATTGGATTTTCTAATCTGGAGCTCTTTAGAATGGATTCCATATCGCTATTCCTTAATAGAGAACTATCATATTCTGGAAAAAGAGGTACATTAAGGTAATATGTTGATTCCTCCACTGGAGAAAAGAAAGGATGTTATTGTGGAGAGAAGATTCAAGAAAGAGAAGTAAAAATGGCTGATTCCTCTGAAGAACATGACTCTGAAGCTGTGCCAACAGGAGAGCAACTAGTTTTTGCCGATGATTCAATGTAAAATGTTATAGAGACTATCAATTTCCTAATAGTTGCTTCCCCATGTTTAAGTGAAGTATCATTGAGACTTCCGAAGAAGAACAGTAAATTAGCTCCTGAGTGGTCAGAAAAGACTATTGAATGATAGGTCTCATAAGGAAGTGGTTGACAATAAGATACTTGTTGGATTATGCAAGTCTGAGGCGGAACATAATAAAGCAACACAAGTCAGTAATGAGATCATCAAACCTTTTAAAGGGTAATCCAAAGATGCTATGATGATCCTAAAATCAATATAAGGGAGATTAAAGGAGATAATTCAACAGTAGAAAAAATTTAATCACATAAAGATTTATTGAATTTACCAGTTCCCATCTAGCATTTCATTTTTTTTATTTCCAAGTTTTCCTCATGGACAAAAAAAATGCTTGTCTGGCTATTTCTTGTGCAAAGAGCAAACTAGATTTGCCCCTCTAAAAGATGTCAGTTGCATGAATTTGCGTTCTTTTGCCCCAATCAAGGTTCTGCTAAGAGAAAAAGGGGGTGATGTAATGGTGATTGCACATCTTAACAAGAGAGGGGAATCTGTTCTAGTGAAGAACAGTAGCTCTTGAATATGGTTCTGGCACAAAAGGAAAACTGGAGACCCCACCGAATCCATGGTCCTAAGGTCTAATTCCTGTCGATATTGTCTTGCAGTAATCAATAATGGGGATAAGAAGAGATTTCATTTGAAAAATCCCCATATCTTGAAATTTTCAGAGTTAATAACTAAATTACTCCAAGATACATCACCAGATCATCAACTAGACTATTTGGAAAACAATATGTTTTGGCAAAATGTTACAAAAAAAATAAAATAAAAAACTCATAATTGAAAAACAAATCCTGGTTAGACTTGGAGATCTTTCACTTTATTTGGGTAGATAACTTAAATTTTGTTGCAGATCTACTATAGAAAGTAAGTTAAAGTTGAAATATTTTTTTTCAAATCCTAGGAACAGAGAATAATGTGGATACACAATGGTGAGAGCAGCAATGGTGAAACAAAATAACTAAAAATAATTCCAAAGAAAACCAGAAAACAACCATCTCAGTTCTAGCTGATGCTAAGGCATATATTGAGGATACCTATCAAGTTATTTATAATACAAAAAAAATAAAAGCACCTCAATTCTTATTGAAACAAAAATGTTGAACAACATCAAATTAAAAAATGCCCATTTCATCTCTGGTATCAAACATAGCATTTGTCACGAGATGTGAACCAAAAGAAGAAGAAAGAAATCTTCCAAAGATTATTACTTTATACTAAGACTTCTATTACTCAGTGGCATTCAAAACACATACAACAAAACAAATATCCATTTCAATTCTGATTGAAACAAAACATTCAGAATTGCTTCATGGTCAAAACAAAGAAATACCCAAATCAGGTATGGTCAAAACAAAGGCATTTGTGAAGAAAAAAAAACAACAAATGAAAATAATAAAGCAAGCAAACCCATTTGAATTATAACTGAAACAAAGGCATTGGTGAGTAAGCAATGAAGAAAAAAGAAGAAGAATGCAACTCACAGAGTTGGGTATGGGTGTTGCCGTGATGATGGGGATTTCTAAAATGTATAGAGAAAGTGTCTGGTTGGCACTTGAACTGTGGCAGTAAACAAGACATTCTCTGCTTCTGCTACTCTACTGCTACCTGCAATAGCTATTATTACTGCTGTTTCCTGTATCATTCAATTCAGTGTTTTTTCTATAAAGAAGTATCCCATGAAAGAGAACTGTCTTCTTATCTGCTTCAAGTCGAAGGTTTGGACTTTACAGCACAGATAGAGTGTGAGAGACGAAGATAGAGGTGTGGTGTAACTTGTTGGTAGTGTGGTGATAACATGAAAGGATAAGAGGAGAGAGGCTTCCTGCCTTTGCCTGCTGGCGAGAGTCCAATTTTATTTATAGTTGTACCTTCCAAGGGCATTTTTAATTAGCCTTTCCCACTGCTTGAAAAATAAATAAAAAATAAATTCATTTAAAAAAAAATGAAAAAGCTTTAATAAATATATCAAAAAATTGAAAGCCTCGGGATAAATTTATATTATTCCAGTAGAAGAAAAGAAACAGCTGAAGTCTATGTTTGTTTTCTTATTATCTTCTAGGTTTAACGAGCGAACTTCCTCGCGTATTATGTTAGATTTTTTTTTTTATGTAAAAAATTAATTGAATTTATATAATTAAATTTATATATATATATATATAAAAAAAATTAATTGAATTTATATAATTGAATTTATATATATATATATATATATATTTTTATATAGAAAATTAATTGAATTTATATAATTGAATATATATATATATATATATATATATGTTATAATTGATTATTTTAATATTTAATTAATAAAATTGTTATATTGAACTTGTTCATAGTTGGGTTTATTTTAATGGTAATGAACGATTTAATTGACAGATAGTAAAATTGCAACCGCTAAAATCTATCAAAAATAGATTATGTCTGGTTGATTACTATTATGTGTCGATTTATTTAATTCATAAATTGTAAAACTACAATTAATTAATTGTTTGGTGTGTCTTAATTGTTTTGATAATTATATAATCGATTGATGAAAAAAATACAACCGATTAAATCAATTAAAAATGATTTTTTTTGTAGTAAATTGGGCATTATTTGGCGGTTGAGTGTGTCGTAATTGTTCAGCTTATTATTCTCTTTTTTCTTTATATTTATTATTCAAGTCAAATAATTTTTAAAAATCTAATAAAAAAATTTTGTTTTGTCATTTATTTTATTTTTTAATTTTTTTAAAATGTTATTAGGTGTTGGAATTTCTAATTATTGTAGATAAAACATTCAAAATAATGATAATAATTATTCGTCAATTTTTTCCTTATAAATATGTTAGACTAATTATATATATATATATATATATATATATATATATTACTTTTTGGAATTGTGATCTCCTTTAGATATTCTATAAAATAATAATAGTCGTGGTGTGTGTAAGTTGATTTGGACACCCTGATCATATAAAAAAAAATATATAAGTGAAAAAAAAAAGCATAAAAAAATATTAAAAAAAATATGTCCAGGGATTATTCGTGGCGCGCTGAGTTAGCCTGGAACAAAAAAAATATATACTTGAGAAGAAAAAATCATGGTGCGCGTAAGCTGACCCGGACACCTTGGTTATAAAAAAAAAAAACTTCTTTTTTTTGAAAAAAACAACCAGTTATAAAAAAAAAATCATTTTTTTATAAAAAAATAGTTATTAAAAAAACCCATATTTTATATTAAAAAAAATCAAAATCAATTTTGATGTCTTAGCAGTTTGAACTCTCGCGCGCTGAATTTGTCAATGCATAGACAACCTCTCAGCCACAACCTCTCCTTTGTCATTTCTACTCTACAAATAAATAAAAATGAAGCCCTGTCTAAAAAAAAAATCGAGCTCATGTAGGCACGAAGTAGTGGATTAAATGTCCAGTCCCTAGTGCTTTGTGTGTGCGTGAACAGTTTCTACAGTAATTGACCTATTTTGTTTTAGTTATATTGTAATTGTTATTTTTTTTTCTTTTTTCATGTCATTTGTTGTCCCAAGTTTGTTTTTAAGCTGAATTTATCTTAGTTTCTTTTTTCCTAGTTCGTTTCTCAACTATTTTGATGACGTTTAGCTAGGTCAACCACCTTATGTTCCATTGATTAGGTCGTTTGTTACCTTAGTTATTGTTTATCACTCTATTTTAAAAATATTTTTTATTTTAAATTAAAAAATCATATTTTTATATCATTTTCATATGTTAATATCAAAAATAATTTAAAAAAATAAAAAATATTATTTTGATATATTTTTTTAACGAAAAATACTTTCAAAAATAACTTCAACCACACTCTTAAACAAACACTACATATAATTGCTCTAATGTATAAGGCCATTTTGGTTTTCCACTCTCGATTATTTTGGCCATTTTAGCCATTATATATTATTCATTTTGGTAACCAACAATATAATTAAATTGTTTAAAATATTGCAAATTCAAATTTTAATATGGCTTAATAAATCTATATTCACATCTTAAGCACCAATTTTATTTGAGTAGTGTACTCATTTGCTAATTCTAAAGGTCAATATTACTATTTCTACCATTACTCAACCTAGATATTCAGCTTGGTGTTGACTCAAATAGTTTATTGTCCTAATGGAGGAGTGATACTTTCCAAAATAGTTTTTCACAGGCTAAAAAAAATCTAAAAACATTAACAAAAGAACAAATAAAAATATAAAAATTATTGTTTGAAAAAAAATCATTTGACTTAAAAAAAAAATTAGCTGCACTGTGTTGCGAGTTGAGTAAACAATTTTTATAATTATTGGGATTAAAGAAATTAATAGGATTTGCTAGTCAAAAATTAAAATATAATATTTATATATGTAAAATTTAATATAATAAAAAAATTACCACACCCTATTATAAAAATAGCAACATCGAAGTCTTAACATCTAAAATTATCATTGCTATTAATGTCAAAATAATAAAAATTATGAAATTATCCCAAGAGAAAAAAACCTGAAAAACATTAACAAAAAAGTAAGAAAGAAAAATAATAATAATAATAATAATTATTATTATTATTATTATTATTATTATTATTATCTTAATAATGAAAACAAAAACAAAAATAAATGAAAGACTAAGAAAATCCTAATAACTTTAACAAAAGATCAAACAAAAAAATAAAATAAAAATTATCAGGTAAAAAAATTCATTTGACTTGAAAATAATAATAAAAAACCAATAAAAAAATAAAAGAAAGAGAAAATCAAAAAATAAAATAAATGATAAAAAATATTAACTGAAAAAATCATTTGACTTGAAAAATAAAAATATTGACTGTACTGCGTTGCGGGCTGAGCAAGCAAGTTTTTATAATTGATGAGATTAAGAAAATTAATAAGATTTACTGGTCTAAAATCAAAATATAATATCTTTATATGCAAAATTTAATATAATAAAACGATTACCATGTCCTATTATAAAAACAACAACATTGAAGTCTTAAAATCTAATATTATCATTATTATTCCTGTTAAAACAATAAAAATTATCAAATTATCCTAAGAGAAAAAAACTCAAAATCATTAACAAAAGAGTAGGTAAGAAAAATAACTAAAATTATTATTATTATTATTATTATTATTATTATTATTATTATTATTATTATTATTATTGTGTTAATAATGAAAAAAATAGAATAAATGAAAGACAAAAAAAAAATCTTAAAAACTTTAACAAAAGATCATACAAAAAAATAAAATAAAAATTATCAGGTAAAATAAGTCATTTTTACTGAAAGTAAAAATAA
The DNA here is from genome assembly GCA_015731905.1 of Salix dunnii. Taxonomy (NCBI): domain Eukaryota; kingdom Viridiplantae; phylum Streptophyta; class Magnoliopsida; order Malpighiales; family Salicaceae; genus Salix; species Salix dunnii. Next base: position 5,622,553 of record CM027671.1, read on the forward strand.
AAAAATGAATAAAAAACTAAAAGAAAGAACAAAGGGAGAAAAAAAATAGAAATATCAATTTTTAAATGATCATAGATATAAAATAAAATTTAAGAGCTAATTTTTTTGAAAAAAATATCACTTCAACAAATAAGAAAATAACAAAAATTAAAAATCAAAGTTAAGAGCACACTTATATATACATGGACAAAAGTCAGGATTATTCCAGAAATATAAAGAAATAAAGGGATTAAAATCAAGAACTAAAAGTATAAGAGCCGAAATGAAAATCAAATATAAAGAGATTAAAATCAAAACTTAAAAGTATAAGGGCAGAAATGAAAATCAAATATATTATCAATTTCAATCAAATGACAAAATTGAAAAAATTGAAACTTTTATACCGAATATATTAATCTATTTAAACTCAATCCGGAAATTAAAAGAAGGAGGACCAAAGTGAAACATTAACATTAAATTAATTTCAATCGAATGACCCAATTGAACTAAATCAAAACTTATATAACAGAAATCAGGACCATACACAAAATTAAAAGTGCAAGGATCGAAGTGCAAAAGCACCAAAACCGGGGGCCTCTCCTTCACTTTTACTTGCATGAGAGAGAGAAACGGGTCCAGCGGCTTTAACCGGCCGCCTTGTGCTGAAACGCGCCGTACATGGAGAAAGACCACATGGAGGTACATCGATGGAGACGCCAGTAGCCTATCTCCACCGACCCGAGTCACGCGCCACCCTGACACGGCATGAGGCAGAATACTGTCGGTCACGTGTGACACACTCACTGACAATATAAAGAAAATAATAATAATAATAAATAATGGTCAATTACTGGTATACCCCTGTGCCCAAGTCATAAATTTTATCTTATTAGGGGCTATAATCGTATTTAACTATTTTCAAAAAAATAAAAAAATAAAAAGGTAGGCGGACCAGTCCGGACCAAAAATATGCAATTACAGCGGAGCCCTTCCACCCATAAGCCCTTTTTTATCTTTTTCGAAGGCTAAAAACGTTATTTTACTGTGCAAATGATGATAAAAAATCAAAAAACCGGCAAACCAACCGAACCGAGAACCGAAACGAACTAAAAACACACTATTACAATCCACAGTGTTTTCACTCACATGCTATAGTGAATGTCTGACTCTTTTAGTGTATTTTATAATAAGTATTTTCCGATCGCAATACCAATGAACCCTATATAATTGCTCTAATGGAGTGATGCTTTCCAATATATTAGCATTGTGTTTTTTTAATACAATAACATTTATATTATTATTATATTGATTTAGAGCTAAGACTTTATTTTAAGATAATGTTTAAGAATTTTATTTTATTTTTGAAGCAGTTACACATTTTTTATATAGTAAAAAAAATTATTTTACTGGTGGCATATAACATGGTTATAATGGAGGTATATTATTATAATTATAGACTTTTCAGCAGTAAAAGTGGGCTATAAAATATCAATAGGAGAGTATTTCGGCTATAAATAACAAGTAGGCTGTCAAACAAATTGATGAAACTATATTAAAAATAACCAAATCCATAACTAATATACGAGTTGGTATCTCGATTTATCAAAAATCTTAATATAATGCCCATAAAAATATTTATAATATAGATTAAACAAGTTACCTTGCCGGTGTGCTGTGCTGGGCTTTTTAATGTAGTAAACTAGTTGATTGTTGTTTGTGTTATCATTGATTAACTAAAAATTTAATTAGTTAAATTATCATTGATAATATCTATTTCAAATTGATTATTTATTTTGTGCATCGAAGTGATTGAATATTATTATTGTTTGAAATATTTATGATTATTTTATGAGTAGATTGTCTATATGTATTGAAGCGCAATACATGTAACCCATATATTTTTTTATTGTAATTAATTTGATCCAATTTTTCCACCTGTTTTGTCTATGTGTAACTTAATGTATTTTTTGTTCACTGATATTAAATCTGAAATATCACATATAAAAAAGTCATAAAAGCTAATTTTGAACAAAAAATCTATTGATGAATTATTTTGATTATTATTATATTTTAATTATCATTATTTTTAAAGTGACATAATTATTATTGCTGATATTATAACTATTATTGTAAATAATTAGTATTCTAATTATTACTGGCAGTATTGTTATAACCATTGTCATTATTATGACAATACTCAGCACGATAACCAACATCGTTGTTTTTATTAATATTATTTAAATTATAATTAATATTATTATCATTATTGTAATTGTTTTTATCATTATTGATATTGTTATATTATTTTATGAGTTATTGTTATTATTACCATCAAAACCATCATTAGGTACATCATCAGCACTATAACTATTATAATAAATTATAATCGATGTTATCATGATAATCTATAATGTCACTATTATCATCAATATCATAACATCTTAAATTATTATTATTAGTATTGTTACAATAATAAAAATTATTAACTTACCTTGAGGAATAAAAAAACTCAAACTTTAACAAAAGAGTATGCAATGAAAAAAAAATTACCACAAAGAATAAAAAAAATGAAAAAACATAAATAAATACTATTAGTCTAAAAAAAACATTTGAAAAAAACACATAAAATTATTATTACTATTATTAATTTTTAAATGATCACAATCACAAACTAAAATTTAAGATTTATATTATTTTAAAAAATATTACTTCAATAAAAGAGAAAATAATAAAAACTAAAAACTAAAACTAAGAGCATATATATGTGAACATAGACAAAAATATGGATAATTTTAGAAATATAAATAGCAAATAAAGGAATTGAAATAAAAAGTATAAGTATAAGGGTTAAAACGAAAATAAAATATGCAATTATTTTCCATCAAAGGACAAAATTAAAACAATCAAAACCTCTGTAGTGAAAATATTAAAGGATTTCATGTAACTAGCGTAAAATTCGTAACCGTATAAGTATACTGATCGGGATAATTATATTCGTACGTATGTATATAGTATATAGGGTACGTACGTGACAATCTATAACCAGGTAAAAATATGTACTAGAATATATGGTATGTACGTAATTGGTGTTTATGTACGTGAATGTTGGGATTAATTAATGTACGTAAAAATTTAGGAAAAATAATTTTAGATTAATTAATTAGTAAATCCTTTGTATATGTAATAAGTATAAATTATAGTATGTAAAATGATGATAGCCAAAAATAATAATAATAATAATAAAACAATATATATATATATATATATATATAAAAAAAAAAAAAATTGGGTGGAAATTCATAGAACCTAACTAAATGAATTGCCTTGAAATCCATCATAATTTAAGCCTAATTTAACTTTGCATTTCACCATAACTCATTGACACATGGCATAAGCATTAAATGTAAGAGATATTTAAGTAAAACAAATATGTGGGATGAGGATGCATTTTGATGCATCCCGTAACTTTACAAAAAGAGGGAAAGAAAGAGTGAAAGAGAAGGGAGAAAGGGAAGAAGAAGAAGGGAAAAGATAGGAAAAGCTAAAAAGATTTTAGGGAAACTTAATCTAAAGTAAGTAGGTTTCATTTCATTTTTGTTTTGTTTATGCTTTCCATTTTTATGAGTTGTTTAATTAATGTAAAATGTGATTATGATGTTTTGTAATGATTTTGAACTCTTGATGTTTGATGATGGATGGTTAAGCATGCATGATGAGAAATGTGCTTAGTGTGAAAATTCTGGATTTCTTTTAGGGATGGAGAAAAACCGAAATTTGGGGTGAATTATTTCGGGATCTTAGAGTGAGTTTTAGGAAAAATGCAAAGCATGAAAGTTGTTGATATATGTGTCTAATACATCCCTGTGAAATTTAGTGATTTTTAGAAAAATAGATATGGAGTTATGACTGATATGACATGGGTTGCTCAAATGGACACCTGCTGGAAAAATATTTCCTTCCAAAACTCGTGTGATTTATTTCGGGTTCTTAGAGTGATGTTTAGGAAGAATGCAAAGAATAAAAGTTGTTTATATATGTGTCTACTACATCCCTTTAAACTTTAATGATTTTTGGAAATATATATATGGAATTATGACTGAATTAGTGGAGCTTGTTCGAATGGATACCTGCTGGAAAAATATTTTCCTTCTGAAATTGTGTGTGAATTATTTCGAGATCTTAGAGTGATTGTTAGGAAAAATGCAAATAATTAAAGTTGTTGATCTATATGTCTACTATTTCTCCTTAAAATTTAGTAATTTTTAGATATATATTTAAGAAACTATGACCAAATTGGTATGAGTTATTTAGGCATACCATTGCTGGAAAAATTTATAGAATTAAGTGGGCTAGATTAAATAAGATGAAATTGAATAAAGCCAATGGACTTAGGACAAAGTCATTGGAACTAAGATAAAGTTAATAAACTTGGATCAAGCTAATGGGTCTAGAATAAATTAAATGGACTTGGACTACAAATAAAAAGTTTGGTTTTAAAAATAGATGGGCTAAGATTAAAAGAAATGAGCTTGGACTAAAACAAATAAAAATAAATAAAAATAAAAAAAATAAAAAATAAAAATAAAAAGGGAGTTGAGAACAAAATAAATAGATATATAATAATAAATAAATAAGGGAAATATTTAGATCTTAATATTAATGGAATTAATTAACAATATTAATGAGCGGAGGTTGTGTTCCCGCTATGAATACCATGATTGGTATGTGAACGATGGGTGAATCCTGAGTGTGAGTTGGACCGTGAGTATGGCTTGAGAAATAAGAATTGATAACCGAGTTTGTTTGAATATGATTAAACATGTCATCACGTGCATCACGTGCATTGGGGAAAATTAATTTGAGATAATTCATTGAGTATTGAATTGACACGGTTTGATAACCGAATTGAGTGGAATGGGTAATAGCAAGGAATCCATAGTGCGAGCTCTATTTACTAACACCGTTAAGCGAGGGATAATTCCGTTAACCGTGTGCTACAACGAGGGATAATGCCGTTGTGAGCAGTAGGTGATATTGAGATCACTGAGAGAAAGTAACAGAGCAGTAGGTGATAACATGATCACCGAGTGATAGTGCGCACGGACTTGCATATACCTAGGGTACCCTGATTAAAATAGATGAAAATGTGGGAAACACAAAAGCATTGCATATCACGTGCATCACCCTACTTACTGAGCTTTGGCTCATTTTGTTATTGTATTTGTGTGTTGTTCAGGCAAGGGTAAGGTTACGCTGATCGAGGATGCTACCGGTTCTCGCTAAAAGAGGCTCATGTGTCACTGATAAAAATTAGGAATATCTTTTGTGGAAAAAATAAAATAAAATACGAGCCTAATTTGTAAATTAAATATCTAGGCATTTTGAGTATTTTGTAAATTATAGAATTGTTCTAAGGATGTTATAAATTATCCCGAACGTTTTCAACAGTGTAGTTATCTATGTATTTTGTTGTTTATGATGGAGGAAATAGGGGACTTAGTCCCAACAGTGTGGCGAACCTGGTCACGCCAGTTAGGTAACTGGCAAGGGAGCTGGGGGTGTCACATTTCAACTCAATCCGAAAATTAAAAGAATAAGGACCAAATTGAAACCTCAATATATAATTATTTTTCATCGAAGGAAAAATTCAAACAAATCAAAATTTCTATAACAGAATTCAGGATCATACAACACAATCAAAAGATAACAGACTAAAATAAAACAAAAAACAACATAGGGGACTTCCAAGCACTTTTGCTTACAGGAGAGAGAAAATGGGGGAATAATTTCTATCACCAACCAACACATTTCTGGCCACCTTTGGACGTAACATGCCCCACCATGAGGTGGAGGAAATGGTAGCGCATTTTTTGAGATGTCATATTGACACTTTTCATCGTCTGAATTGTTCGTATGCACCTCTTAAAGGAGATGTGAGGCTGAAAACCTTTGGCATGTCCTGCGGACACCCCTGCAATATTCAGAAGAAATTAATAATAATAAAATAGTAAATTGCCTCTATAGTCAACTCTTGTATTTTGTCTTTTATGGGGGCATATCAATATTTACACATTTTCAAAAAATTTGAACGGACCAAAACACCCCCACGACAAATAATGTGTTTTATCTTATTTGAGGGTAAAAGAGTTATTTTACTATTCACTAAAAATCTGCAATTACTGTGATATCCTCGTAGACAACTCTTGATTTTTGTCTTATTTGGAGGTATAACGGTTATTTTATTGTGCACAAAAATATCAAAAATAAAAAATACCCTTGACTCCAGGGCTAATGATGAGGTGAAGGGGTAACATAATAATAACACTATTATAATCCATAGTAATATATTTCTGGTGCCACATTGAAAGCTCAAGCTAATTAAGCTGTATAGTTAATTGGAATTATCAAATGAATAAATTTCATGTGACAACCATATTGCACTTGAAACATTTCTCCTTTCCCGAGTGTGTAGTAGTGTTAGAAGGACAACATGAGCACACAAGGCTCTTATAGCACACTTTAATAGTTTTATTATTAAAATTGTTCTCTTTTTCTCCAAAAATTCAACTTTTGAAATATATTTTAAGAATAGTTTTTTTAAATTCTAATTCTACTTTTAAATTCAATATTCTTTTTTTTAAATTAATTTATATTTTGATGTTTTTATATTGTTGTTATATCAAAAATTATTTTAATATACTCTTAAATAAGAAATATTTTAAAAATTAACTTCTGGCCCACTATTCATGAAATGGTTTCTTCTTAGTACAAAGAGAAAATAAATATTTTCTTCAAGAAAGGGTATCAAAGTCTTCTCGTCACAGAACTTAGACTATGTTAAGAGTGGGGTGTTATAATCTTGTTTCACAATAGTATGTAGGATGAAGAAACCCTTGCAAATATTATGAAAACTTTCATAATATTATTAATGAGGATAAAGGAGTGATGAACCTTGGATTTGACCATGAACATGAAATTATTTGTTTGATGTTAGTGTCACATACTGAAACACCAAAACTATGTAATATTATTCAAACTTATAAATAGAGCAACTAACTCTCAACTCCAAGAAGATTTCATTGAATATTTATGTGAATAATTAATTAGTAAATGATCATTTGATTTAAGCTTTTTATGTTATCATAATTTTTAAGTATTTATATTTTTTTTTATGGTTGTTCTATTTCAAGTTTATTAAGTCAACTTATTGTTGTTGAGTGTTAGAAGAGCTTAAAAAAATAAATTGAATTGATATCAATTTTATATAATGATAAAATATTATGATTTTATAAAATTAACACACTAATCAATATATTTAAAGTAACCAATAAGTTTAAACATAATTAAAAATGCATTCCCTTACAAATAATTCAATCAAATTAATTAAAAAATAAAACCCCTAATATTATTATTTTTAACTTTCTATTTTGAAAACATGTTGCAAAGATTGGATCCAAATTAAAAGTATCCATTTTCATAATTTGTTCTTATTTCTCAATCTTGTTCAATTCCTGTTTCTCTTGACTTTCTTTAATCATTATAGCTTGTTCCAATATAATTTCTCTTTTAATTTACATATTAAATTGTTTGTTTCATAAAAAAAAATTACATAGTTTATTTTATTTAATATATTTTACTATATTAATAATGTATGTTAAATATATGTTTTATTTATTGGCAAACGATTTTAACTTGAACATTGGTAGATTATCTTAAGAAAATAGAACCTGAATAGCAATTTAAGCATGCGAGTCAACATCGAAGGTCAAACAAAAAATAAAAAAAATCAAGAAAATACAAGTCCATGATTTTAACTTATATAGGTTAATAACTTGGACTTGTGATAATTTGTAAAATACATATGCTTGTGACGAAGAGGTTATGTTATACAAGATTTATGAGTTTTTGTTAAAATTACTATAATTAAATACCTTGTATATACTTGAGATAAAGTGAATTAGTGTATTTTGATTTGTTTTATCATTCTTTGGTGATTTTCTTTTTTATTATACATAAAAATGTATTTAATAATCATTTTTCATTTATATTTGATTCTTTTAGTTTAAGAGAAGGTAATTAATCATTTATTTATCAAGATATACCAAATGGCAAAAGCTGCAAAGGAACGACTTAAATGTAAATAAGGAAACGAGAAAGTTGAGAAGATAACAATAACAAATCTTTTACAGCAATTCAAGGATACTTTAGTTGAAATTGAGAAGAAAAAAAAATTACTCTTGATTCTTCAGTCATTTCACTTTGTTGATGATTTCTAATTTGGGCAACAAATCCAACAAATTTACCAGCTTCTCTATTTATTTCTTATCATCTACTTGAAATGCTTATATGGGAATGATTATTCAAGTTTTTTTTATTCTCTACAAATTAAGCATACACTAGAGCCTAGAATAATATTGTTTGATCTTCCTTTGGTGAGAAGTTTTTACTTCTTTATGATTTTTAATTATATAGACAATTAAATTAGAGTAGATGAAATCATAAAAAAATTGGTTAGGATCACTTAGTTGGAAAACAATATCTTCAAACTCACTTATAACAAAGTTGGTGAAAGAGTTCGAAAAATATGAGTTCATCTTCATAAAAATAAATTATGTAAGGTGATATGTTACATTCTATCTAACTCAACTTCTATCGAACTCATTTTATTAATAAACTTATAAATACATCTATTTAATATAAAAACTAAGTCAATAAACATCTATTATCATGATTGAGGTGTCAAAAATATCCCAATAACAATTCACAAAAATATAGACCTTTTCATTTATTTCACTAACTTTTTCTTAGTTATATAAACAAACACAAAAATATAAGATTTTATGTATGCATAATGGTTACCACATTATAACTAACAACTATAAGAACAATCATCTATATTGACAACCTTTTTCCATACAAACATGGTGTAACCTTGAAGTCTTTATCTTTTCTACCATAGAAATAGAAAAATTCAACCTGTTCAATTGCTTCTCAGTTATATTCAAAGAGTTTAAATATGATATTCATCATGTCTTGAATGCATAATCAACCAATAAATTTTAAACTATGTAGCCATTAAATTTTTGACAAATAAATCATAACTCAAAACTAGCACCATCATTCATAGCTCATAAATAAATCTTTCACAAATGAAGGAAATCATCAACCAATCACATATAAACTAAAGCCTTAGAATCTGCTCACAATAATTCATCTCACACACTAGCAAAAATCATTATCAAGATTACAATGAGTATCGTCTGAAACATATAGAGGCTTTGAGCTTTAGAAATGATATGTATTCACATAGGTTTAAGATATGAAAAGGGGCACAAAATATAACCCTCATGTTTCAGGAATTTCTCATGTAATTGACAAAAGATAACCAGTTGTTACTTTACTTTCTGTAACAAAGATACCTCATATGATTGAAAAATCTAATAGAGTAATGGAAATGTTAATTAATAGAGGCCCTTGATCGATTATAAGTCTAATTGTTATGCATTTATATATTATTATCATGATGCAAGTCTATAGAGATACGTTTATACTCTCCTAAAATCTTAATAGAGAGATAATAGCATTGTAAAGACTTTGTCAATAAGTCTCATAACCTATCCTTCTTTGTTATTGTAGAAACTCATTCTCAGCTTGCAAGGATATATGATATTTTATGCATTTTATGTTACCCCCCAACTGTTATGGTTAAAGAAGCATAAGGCCATAAACAAATTACATTGAGTAAAAAATGTTGTTTCTTTTCAGCTATGTATCCCTTTCTCATCCCTCATATTATGCAACAACTTTAGAACCATCTTTTTTCAGTGAAGAACAAATTTTAGGGGATTGGACTCTTAAAGAAAATCTAATGAAGTTTGTATACCATCAGAAAATCATAACAATGTTTTCTCTTTTAGATTTATACGAATGATGTCAGATTGTAACCAAATGGATTCAAGGTAACAAAGTTCAAGATTTTTGTGACCTGCAACCCAAATTTCCAAAGGAAACCAACCAAAAAAAAACTTTTTGTGCATTGAGTATAATTACCCTTCTCATATCAAACCCCTGTCCCTAATCTGCAATGTTGTTAAAAAATATATAAAAGGTACAATTATAAACAAATTGATGCCTTCAACTACGGAATTGCTATGAAAAATATTAAAATTTCAAAAAGTTTTAACAACACCACAAAATTGGCACAAACATATACAACCACAAATAAATAAACTTTACATCTTTCTCCATGGTTAGAAAAAAACACATGGCTGATATCATACAATAATCATACCTATGCAATTGTCCCAACAACTGCAAGTCTTCATTATCTGTTATCAAAATTAGAATCCCTGTTTGAACAACCTTGGATAAAGTTTTAGATGTTTTTTAAGAAAAAAATTAGTCCCATAACAAAAAAAAAAAGGTAAAGGAAAAGCACCTAGATAATAATCACTTACCATACCTACAATATAACTTTAATATACAAGAAATTTTTGTTCACTGAAGTTGTTCTTTAACCTTCCTTCATTTTTTCTTATGCATTTAAGAAGAAACAATTCTTCTTCTATACAACAAAGAAGATAGGCATTGGGCATATAAATTTGATGATGGTGTTTGAAGTCTTTTTTTTTTGTTCTTTTTAGTTTTCAAGAGAAGCAACAATTCTGTTTCCATTCTTCATTTTTGTGTTTTAATTCATAAATATCAATAATATTCACCAACATATATATGTATTTTTTCTACTTTTGGCTTTTTATATCGAAATATGTAGAAATATTTGCTTAATAAATAAAAGGCTATTATGGTTATTGATATAATTATTCTCTTTGAGAAGTAAAAAGTAAACACAATTGTTAAAAATATAAAATTTTAATTTTACCTTTTCAAATAGCTTATGCGTTGGAGTTGCTATTACATTCCATGTTCTTCTAAACATGTTAAAAAAAATTGAAAATAAATTATTTTATAGCTTATTTTGTATAAATATTATTCTTTAAATTTATGTGAAAATTATTTATGGTTTTTTTATATATATATAAATATAAAAGAGAGAAGTACAACCTCGTACTTGTTGAATAATTACTGTCTTCATATCTAATGTAGTAAAATTAACCAACTTGTTTTTTAATTCATGAAGTTTTGTAAGAGCTGATTTTTTTTATTTTAAAAAAGCACTCAATCATAATAATAAATGATTATTAAGACATGATAGATAAAAATATTTTTCTGGATTTATCTATCATGTCTTAATAACTATTTAAGTGCCTAATTGTGCTCATCCAAACAAAGCAGAAAGAAACCTGGCCCACATGTAAGCCCGGTAGATTTCAAAATCAGGAGTTGACATGATGCGGCGATGCCATGGATTGTGCAACCTCAAATTTAGTCCCAAATAAATATAATTGTTATCATTTGCACCCTCAAACTATGAGTTTTATCAACTAGGTCCAAAATAGTCCATCATTTCTCATTTGCACTAAAATAGTGTCTATATACATAAAAAAATGACTGGGAAAATTAATAAAATTGTATTATGTTGCGCATATTTACGCCCGAAATGGCATCAATTTGTTGATGAACTTTAAAAAGAAGAAAGAGACATTTGGGATCTAGTTGATAGATTTAAAAGTATTGGTACTCAAGTGAATATATTGGCTCGGGACTAAATTAGGTGTCGCTTCTTAATTAACACAACCCCTACCATCCTTGGAACATCACACTCTACTTCTCTCAAAAGCAGAGCTGCAGAGAGACAGAGAGAGAGAGAAACCGTCAGCCATGTCGTTTGCAGCATCTAGGGTTTTCAAGGCCTGTAGGGCAGTCTTGGCTCCAGCCAAATCTGCTGCTGCTGCTTCCAAAACCACCGCAACAAAGACCACCGCAGCGAGTCCAAAGCCTAAGACAAAGGCAAAGACAACTTCTACTACTCCAGGATCACCCCGTGGAATACTCATGCCAAAGCCTGTCTCTCCTGTTCTTGGTGACTTCTTAGGTGGGGTCCCTGAGTCTTCTCGCGCTGATGCTGTGAAGAAGATTTGGGCCCACATCAAACTCCACAATCTCCAGGTCTCTCTCTCGGTCATTTCTTAAATTTTTGTTAAGAGCGTAGCATCGCAGTATATAATTTTCTTTCTTCTGGTTAGAGCTTTTCATTTATGTTCCTTTTAAATCCTTTTTTTTTTTAATTTTTTGTTAAACCCTGCAATTTTATTACTTATTATAAAGGTCTTGTTGATTAGGGTTTTTAATACATGTGTTTTTGTGTTTCTTAAACCCTAAATAGATTAGCTTTGATTTTTTGTTCTTTTGTTTTTCAATGCGGTACCCTAGGGTCACAAATTTATTTTGTTTGATCTTTTGATAATTGTTAAAACCCTAGTGCAACCTCACTACGTTTGTTTATTCTTTGTTTTAGGGTTTAGAACTCTTTGTTTTAAAGAAAACACTCATGCATGTTACCTGCCTGAGAAATTCGTTGTGGATGGTGTGGCGGTTAAAGGAAAATTAGATTAATAATTTATTTTGTGATGTCTAGCATGTTTTGAAAAACCAGGGGATTTGTAGACAGACGTTTTCACTCTTATTGTTTTTAATTGTTGGTGTCTTTGGCATTGTGATTTGGATCTAAATTCAGTTGCGGGTCTGTGAACTTGCTAGATTCTTGTGGTTTCTGGCATTTGTTTGTTAAAAGGACTATCACCATGCTTCCCCTTCCTGCCATTTCCTTTTCTCCAGTTTTGTGATTGCATATTTGCTTTTAAATAGGTATGTCATATTGTATCTTGTCTATTGAGTGTTGAAAAGTGGACGAGAGAGCTGGAGATTTAAGTTTTTGGGGTGGGTGGCTCACAGTCAAGCCAATTCTTTCAGTGACATTTGGCTTCTGCATTAGATTATTATTGTTCACTTTCCATTATCATTGCTGTGGTATGGATATCATAGTTTTATATTGAAATGAAAATGACGGTAATCGTTATGATATCAGCCTGCCAATGCTAAGAAGCCTGAAGTTGGACAGTATCATTGTGTGTAAATTGTTGTAAGATGTTTTTCAGATTTGTTTCACGAACTTCTTATTCATGTAGTGTTTATTTAGTACATGTATGTAATTGGATGCTTTGAACGGTAAATATTGAATTCTGTGAATATGCTTTTTTCCTGCAGAACCCTACTAACAAGAAGGAGATAATATGTGATGCAAAGCTAAAGGTCCTATTTGATGGAAGAGAAAAGGTTGGATTCTTGGATATAGGGAAGTTGCTGTCTGCTCATTTTCCGAAGGCTAGTTAACTTCAGAATTAGGGTTTAGGTGGGTGGCTTGACTCTTCATGGAGCAAGCTCTTGATGACTTTATGGTTTAATCATTTGCTTGTTTTATGTTTGATATTTGGCCTTCTGTTAAGAGCCAAAATCTTGTTGAATTGCAACTAAACTAGTTTTTAGCTGGACATGGTGTAAAATTGGTTCGCAAACGTGGTCTTCTGATATCTCCTCATTGCTTATAATATCCATTTGTTTTTATTTTTGCGCCTAATAATGCTCTGATAGCGTGATCGATGTCTCACACAATCACAAAAATTGCTTCTATTTGTCCAAAAGGCTAAAACTGTTTACGGTGCGAGTGGACGTGCAGTCAGCTGTTCTTTTGTAGTGTTAATCCAAGTTCTGATTAAAGCTAGTTGAGGTTGAGACAAGCAAACAATCACGCCACTCATGCTGACAGTCGAAACCATTGACGTAGCAATCAAATGACGAAGTGCATATGTTGAACTCAGAAAGGCAAAGTGGAGGGAGCAGAATACTACAAATCTTGAAACAAGATTAGCCATGTTTATGCTGCAAGTAAAATCTAGTAAACTGAAGTGTGTAACATATGCAAGCTGTGAAACATTTTAGGTTTGTCTTGTCAGATTGGCAATGGCATCAACTTGTAGATATGTTTGTAAGAAAGATGTGAATCTGCAAATCTTCAACAAGAGCTGCAATAAACCACACCCATTAATATGGATTGGTATCAACAGTTAGCAAAGGATGTTTCTTTTGGAGGCCAGACAAAGCATGCGAATGGACGTGCAAGCACACACCACAATGTGTATGAAAGAGCAGCAGTTGAGCTCTGAAATGATGGACAGACAATGGATCTGGATGTCGGGCAGTTTAGTGTATGGGCCGTGAATGCTCTCAAGTAATCAAAGTAAACTAGAAGAGGACCAACACTCGCTTTCACTGGAGCAATTGCATCCAAGGTCAGCCGAGAAGATTGAGACAAGGAGGAGAAAAGCTATATTTAAAAATAATTGAATGTTTTGTCGACTAACCAGACTCCAAAAGATTTTTATACTAGCAAGTTTGTTGATGACTTGATATTAAGCGTTCAACTGGCCATTGTCTTCCCTTTCAAGTTCAGTTGAGGAGATGATGTATCCATTGCTCCACAACAGCGGGAGAACCATACCATGGTCTCAGTTCATCATCTGAACCAACAGGTGAGTGGTAAACTCCGTCCAAACTAATGTTTAACGCACCATCCAGATGGGCTGACACCTCTGGCACCACTCCATCACCCCATACGTCTGCCTGCCCACATACCTGACAAAGTACAACATGTCAATATCAGCACTTTCAAGTCAAAACTACGGTCCTCACTCATTACATGATGAGAACTATTACGTGGAAAATGTAGTATCCAGGTCAGGTTACAGAAGATATGTAAGTGCCACAGAATCGCTGGTTTGCTAAATGATTTGTTGATTTGTCATCCATGCAATTGAGTTTACCTGCTTATACCCTTGCCCAACAAAGCGAGCGCGAAATCTGGGTGAGGTAGAAGTTGAAATGCCCATATCATTTACAAGGACAGCCTCTGCAGTTGGATGATCGTTCTCAACAGGAACCATCGATTTAGCCTCCACATTTGAGTCGCCCAAGAAGCGGGCCCCTTGAATATACCTGCAGTTTTATCCCAAGTTCAAGGAATTTCACAGATATGTCTTGACTGCATGTATCGTTTGGTTGTTTCATAATCATTGGAAATTCTACAGAATGGCTTCAGCCATGTTGTTACCAGCAGTCTCATTTACAAACGCTGCCTTGAAAGCTTCTTGGTATGTGTATTCATAAATAGCTATTCAAGCAGAAATTTTGGGGCCAATGCCCTTCTCAAGTGCCATGGCAAGTAAGATTAACCTATAACTAGGTAAATATGACTCCTTCAAACTGTCCACGAAATGAAGTAAACCACAAACTTTGCCTACCTTACTTTCTGCAGAATCACATCACACTAGGTTTGCCATATTATGAAAGTAAATTCAATTAGATAATTACTTTTATCTTTCAAAGGAAAAAAAGGGATTATCTAAGCAAAGCTTCCACTCTAATTTCCCTATTCATTGCGATAGCAGAGATTCGTCTGTCAGAAGAAACTCAAACTTTCATCTGCCTTTTAACCACTCAAAAAGTTTGGTGTTTCATCTTTCATGAGCTCTATCAAATATGTACACCTAATTAGATTTCATTAATTCCACAAAAACTGCTATTCAAGGCACTGAAGATATTCAAAATCATGATTTGACACTGAAATAATAAGAACTTGCTGATTGAGTAATTGCAGAAGTGTTGAAGAACAATATGCAATTGAGAACGAAATATCAGTGCCATCTGCCAATTGCAAGGTGTATGATAGAAAGATGTTTGCTCTTCGTTATTTGAGAGTGAAATATCTTAGAAGAAAGACCTGAGAGCACAGCAGAAATGGTGGCGCAAAGAAATGTTCATTTTAAATAGGATCTAATTCATCTTCAACTTGTATACTCTTTGATCATCATCTAGTCTATGCACTATAGATTCATGTTCATCATAATGAGGATGGAAAGGATATTATCATAATCTTAACACAAAAGGAAGAATGTTCCAAATCTCTCTTTGGCTTCCTGGTGCTAAATTGCTTCCTGATATGCCACTTTCAACACACAATTTGAAGATTGAGTTGGTGGAGAAAACAATTTGCTATAGTAGGTTATTTTTTACTCTTGAGGATGGATGAAAGGACTTGGATGAGAAGAAATACACATGAAGTTTTCAGATTTTGACTCATAAGATGAATTTCTTTGTATATTACTTTTGGATAGGCATTTCCTAAGGAATACAAAAGGCAGATACAGGCAACGAAATCTCATGCTATAAAAAAAATGTAACCGGCTTATGAAAGCTTAATTATTTTGTCTGCATAGCAAAATGTGAAATCTCATGGCCTAGTTCCGTAGCAGGAAATAAATATTCATGTAAATAATGACATATCACAACTTATATTCTTTGATGGAAAAAGGTCACATCAAGCACTGGCAGAAATCTCTTTTTATTGTGAACTATAAGGAAACAATTACTCATGATTCAGAAAAGTGTTAATACATGAAAATCTTGAAAAGATAGTAATTTGAGAAAAATATTAAAAAGTTGTGGTTTGGGATTTACCTCCCTGCGATGCATACATATCTCAATTCAGGAGTATATACAGCTTTCATGCAATGTTTTTCAACATAATCAAGGAGACCCCTTGTTTGATCAATGACCCCTGGCACGCCTTTTGGAGGTGGCCTGGAATGAAAGATAAATAAAACATGAACCAAGAGCACACTCATGTGCAAATTGAAGTTAAGCTCTTGCAAGTATTCGAAATGAGTTATTCATCAACAAAGTAGCTCTCAACTAAGCACAGAAACATTAACAAGATATTGAACTGAGCACATCCAAGAGTCAATAGGAAGAGCATAAAAATATGAAACTGATAACCTACAAGTGGGGAGTACCAAGAGTCAATAACAAGGAGACATCTAACTGCCCAAATTCTTCCAGGTAGACACGAGCAAGCCATCCTCCTGCTGAGTGACCAATCAAGGACAAAGTTTGACCTGAAATAAGATGTTCTAACGAGTTTAAATGAAATTACACTTAAGGAAGCAGCAGCTAATGGCAACTCTGATGGAGAATTATAGCCAAAAATGACATAGGAAATGGATAGGAGACGCAAAGTGTAAGGAAATTCCCACTGAAATTCTCAATTAGTAGAAACCTTCAATGGTTTAACGGCAGGTAGGTTGCATCTAAACGTTAATGCGGACAAGATTCTCTTAAAACTCTTCTAAATACTAATAGTTTTGTAAAATGTTTCTGTTCAAAGCAAGGATGATTACAATCAGATGCTGCATTGAAGTTGAACTTTCGCTCTGTAACTACGTCCAAAACAACATATTCAAAAAAAAAATTCTAGTGGACACTGATCTTAATTTTCCTTTCGGATAACAGGTTTTATCAACTGTTCTAGAGAACCCTTTCAACATGGACTGCCTAGGACATTATTTAGAAAAAAATGATTGATGCCGACCAGCAAGTAAATCAGTGCATATGCATGTTTAGGGGCTGATTGTGAGACAATTCCTTGTGCCGTTGAAGTCGCTCAAGATTTCACTGCTTAATTAATCAAAGCAATATGTTCAACCATGATTTCTGAAGATCATGATTACTAACATAATCAGAAGAAATCTTATTAACTAAAACATAAAAATATATTAACAACTAAAAGAAAGGTTATTAACCAAAACATAATTATTTAAGTCATATATAGCACAACATAAACACCAGATAACGCAATATTGCAAGCAATAGCCAATTGCTAGGCAAAGAGAGTACCCTGTGCCAGCTCCTTTGCTTCTTGGACAGCCTCATCAATCCTCTTCAGATACCTAGACGCATCATATGAAATAAACAAATAAAGGGTTCTCCTAAAATCCAATCTGGATTGCATTGCATCAGTTCAAAACCCCAAAGTCCAATAATTCGATTCACTTCATTTACCAATCAAGAACAGGCCGAGGCCTCAGAGTGCCACTCCAGTAGTTTGGATCCGCCAAACCAGCAGCATTCCTCAGCCAATCAAACCTTGACACCTTAGCTACAACTGTGGTCACCCCATACTCTTGCAATGTCACCTCCAACTTCTGATAGTCCCCTGTATTGTTCCCTAAGCCCTGAAACAATCGAATACTACTTAGCACACTCTTTATTTCAAACACTCCCATACACAAATAGAAACAGAAAGGGAGAGAAGGAAAGAGTAACTGGAAGAATGACAGCAGGCCGAATGGTAGAAGTGGGGTTGGTAGGAGAAGAGGAGCAATGGAGTTTGAAAAAGGATGGTGACAAAGCCAAAGCCATAGCCATATCCTCTTACATTTGCTGTTGGTCACTACTTACTTAACTGCTGTTTTTTTTTTTTTTTTGGACAGTTGAAATGGTGACACCTAAGCATGATTATGTGCACACTCCCAACACCAGTAATCTTCTGACTTTGGAATTATGGTTCAAAAATATTTTTTTTTATTTTAAATTAATTTTAAATATTTTTTAAATAATTTTATATGTTTTTATCAAAAATAATTTTTTTTCAAAATAAAATAATATTATTATAATATATTTTTGAATAAAAAATACTTTAAAAAAGAATTTTAATCATATTTTTAAATAGTCATGTAATTATGACAGTTTAAGATTTGATTATTTTTAAATTAATTTTTATTTATAAATATATTAAAATAATATTTTTTTTATTTTTTAAAATTATTCTTGATATAATAAAAGTATCTAAAAATATTATTTTTTAATTTAAAATAAAAAATGATTTTTTTTTCAAAAATACATTTTAAATGAAATTACATAAAATCAGTTTTTTTTCCTCCTCTTTTGTCTCCAAAAACTAACCTCTGGTGCTTTGTTTGGTTGGCTAGACCTCTTGTTTTCTAGTTGTGGGCTGGGACATCATTGCACTGGTTAGGGATGTCCTACTTCTCAATTAAGATAGGGTAGGATAATTTGGTATCCACGTTTATTTATCAACAAATTACTTTGAGATTTGGATTATTAATTTAAATTAAGATTTTTTTTTAAAGTATTCAAAATTTTTATTTAGTAAAAAATTATTAATTTTTAACATATGAATTCTAACCTGCAATGCATTTATTGTTTTATATAAAAATTGATTTAAATCATTTTCACTAAACATACTTAACTTAAAATAATTTTAATTTGTTTTCATTGTAAATTACTTATAATATTATGACTTAAAAGTAAATTTGTTTTTTAAAAGTCATGACAAACGATTTAAATAATGTTTTGTTTTTCTTGTAAAACAAATACATGTCTTAGCTTCAAGTTAAATCACCTTTCATAGGTATAATTTTTTTTATGCATATTAATAAATTATTTTTTGAGATTATAGTTTATCTTGGAGAGAAAAACTATTTTCAAATTATGTTTTATTTGAAATTATATTGAAATGTGAATTATATTGAAACATGAAGATCTATTTGATATTATAGCAGTGATTGTATTTTCACTATCAACTTATTAAAATAATTCAAAAACTTAAAAAAAATTAATAACTGAGATAAAGACTTGTGTGGTGCATAGGTTGTTTGAGCTTTTCTTACCTTCTTTTTTGTTGGGTGACTACTTTATTGAGATAAAGACTTGCTCTGTTGGTATGTGTAAGTATTTCTTGTCTCAAAGATTAATAACTATTTTTTCTTGTTTTGTTAGACTCTATTATTAGCTTCTCTGTTTTTTTTATATGAATTCCTGTTTAACACTATATCTCACAAATATTTTTGGAAAGATTTGAAATTTATTTATTTATTTGAAATTATTTTTTAATATTTTTAAATCATTTTGATGTGTTGATTAAAAATATTTTTTTAAAATGTTATTATAATATGTTTTTGAATAAAAAATATTTTAATAAACAACCTTAACCACGTTTCAAAATATAAACAGCTTGATTGCCGAGACATTGCTTGTTACAAGTTTGTTTTGAAAATTGTGTCCTTTGTTTTCTTCCTTTTTTATGGCGATCAAATTTGTGCTTTTAATTCCCATCTTTATTTATTTAGCTAATTCATGTTCTTTTCATGGTTGGAACTTTTGATTCCATTCATTTGCTTAGTGTAACATTAAATAAGCTTTTCATTTATTTTTTTTGGAAAAAAAGAAAAGAAAAAAAGAGGTTGTCAGTCGACCCATGTAAATAGATATTATAGGTTTCATTGAAAAATACTTCATTATCCACGCAAATGCTATTAGAATTGTGATTTGGAGCTTGAAATTTAACAAACTATTATGGTTGTTACAAGTTATTGTATCTTAAATTGCCCCAATCACTTTAATTTTTCAAAGGCTATTGCTCCTTAACTTGGTCATGATTTTGTAGATATACAATGATTCCCATTTAATGTTGGGAAAACATGTATTGACATTTTTACTTTTTTTTTCCTTCTTATTTTTTTATAAGTTTCTTAATCTAAGTGTTGTTGTGTTGTTATTTGTTCAGAATATAAAGGTATCATTGAATTATTTTATTGTTGTGAACTTTTTCCAAGTTGCTTAGAAAAAAAATTCTATGTGGAGGAATAATGTATCTCTTTTTTCTCGAATTTAATCTTTTGTTTTTGGTTTGTTTGGTTGATTGTCGAGGACTATTCAAGATGAGTTTTTCCTATCAAGATAACATTAATCAAACTATTATGCTGTACTCCCACAATTATTTTAAACAATAAGAAAATACCCAATCAACCTATGTTCAATTTTGGAATTCTAAAAAATAACATTAAAAAATTGAATCAATTTGGGTATACACATTTAGTATTATTCTCAAGTCATCAAGCCGAAATGATATATCTACAGTTGATCAGAAAACATCAACCCAATATAAATAATGAAATTAGAACAAAAAAAAAAGTTGATTAAGAAAAAATAAAAAAAATTCTAAGTCAATTGAGTTAATCCATCAAATCCACAATTTATATCATGATAGATCAATAACTCAATAGAATTAAATCCAATATTAATTTATGAAATTAAAAACAATGTTTTTTAATGATATGAAACCTTGGTGTTTAAGCAAGTTCAATTAATGATTTTATACCTAGCATGTTACCATTTCTTAAATGAGTCTTAGATAAATTTATTATCGCTTATTCCTTAAGCCTTTTCTTTATGTAATTTTCATGTTAGACTTTTTCCTATGTTTTTCCCCCAATTAGATTTTATACATACATGATTTGTTGACGACAACTCTTGCAATCATCACATGTAGTTAATAATAAGCAAGATTCTCCATATAATTCACCGCAACAATAAAATGAAACTTATATTTGCTTAGTTGGTATTGTTTGTTCATCAGTCTTTTACAAATTATTTGATTTAAACTTTGCCTCTAAAGGGTTTTTTTTCCCCTTGTTTGCTGACCTGATAATCAGTTTTAATTTTATAATTATTTTTTCTTATTTTATTTAATTTTTTTACTCTCATAATCATGGCGCTATCTATAAAAAAAAAAAAATATTTTTTATACATATCTTTATGCGGTATTATCGTGTTTGGAATCCTAGGTTCAATGGTCTGATAAACAATTTTAATTGCTTGTTTGTTGATAATATGATAAGTTCAAGGTTTGCACTTTGTTTTTTAAGGCTATTTTCAATACTTTGTATTGCTCTAAAAATATTCAACTTATGTCTCAATCATAGATGCACATAAACATGCCATTGCTATTTTTAATTCTATTGTTTTGTTTAATTCTACAAGTTTACATTATATTGCTATAAGATTCTACATTTAGTCCTTTTTAAATTTTACATTCTTAATATAAGATTTTTTTTTATTTAAAAAAAAAAGCATTGTAATCTAACTATCTATACCATTACTAAACAAAGGTAGTCAAACTTGTCATTACACTGAAGACAAGGTTAAAACCCTAACTGATTAGTTTAATAAGATATTGGATAATCATCATCTTTACAAGGGAATGATTTGAGCTCTATTTTTTATAATTGGATTACATGTTTTTTTAGGTTAAAAATGGTTTGCAATATGTAAATTTAATCTTGAGAACTTAGTTTTAAAAAAATATTTTTACATTCCATGATAGAATTATTATAATATATTACCAATGTGTGTAATTTTTATATCCAAAATAATATTTTTATACCAACTTTAAGTTATCAAAATTAAATTCATTATTATAATTTGTTTTAAAAGAAGAGCATAAATTGATATTGAAATATAATTAATGGAATAGAAATTTAAACCATCTAGTTTAATTAACAAATATATTTTACCTCTTACTAGTGTGAAAAAAAAGAAGACATTTAGGTAGCCTTTTGATTACAAAAGGATATCCATAATTCCATGTACTAAATAAAAAAAAAAGTTTTTCTTTACTTCATCCTTTAATTTTAACAGCCTTTAATCTAATTTTTTTTTTAAATTGAATCCAAAATAAAAATAATTACCGCCCATTTGGTATTATTAAATGTTTCATTTTCTTTTTCAAGTAAATGTCCCTGTTTTATTTTAATGCTTTGTAACAAACATGACAATGGTCTAAGTATTCTTTTTTCTTTTTTTTTTAAAAAAAGGACACACATGCCTAGTTGAATAAATAAATTGTAAAATATCCTCACTTGTTTTTTATAATTAAATAATTAAAAGATGACAACAATATATGATACAACTAAAGCAAAAAAAAAATTTAGATTTCTAGTTATAATATAATTATTTGTGTAATATAATATAATTAATATTTTATAACTTAATAAAATTAAAATTTTTAAAATAATTAATATTTTATAAGAATGAGTAAATTGTAAAAAAACCTTTTTGCTTTTTAGGATGTTGTTTTTTTTTAATATACTTTATTAGCTTTATACTTTGTTTTTATGTAATCAAATTTAATGTTATCTTATTTATAGCAGTTTTCATTATGATCATATAGGGAACACAATATAGGGCTTGGTTAAAGGCAGAAACCATACAATTGTTTGCTACTTCAATCATTGAAGGTGATTACTATAAGATCAATGAATTCTATACCTTTGAAGAAGATACACCAACTTGGTTGGTTGTTGCCCATGAAGTCGTTATTGATCTTAAGTTTGACATAAGTTGCAAGGCTTAATCTACTAACATTCCCGTGCCATACCATTACTTCAACTTTATTGACTTTACACATGTGTTAATTGAAGCATAAGGATAAAAAATACTCACTAGTTTGAACAATTTTTTTCCTCATGCATTTTAATTATTTTATTATATATTTTTTAAAAGATTACTAACATATTTCAATTTTTAATCATGAGATGTACTCGATCGATTAAAAGTTATGCAGTCGCTTGAGCAAATATTGGCACGAGATCAAGACGTAACAGACAAGGGAGTTTATCCTTGAAAATATCATGCGTTTAGGTTATCCTTTATGTTGTAAAATTTTTAATAACCTTATCTTTTTACTTTTTATCTTTTATGGATAGGCAATGAGCTTAAGATAACTCTTTGGTGTGACGTTGCTAAAAGTTTTGATGATTCTAGTTTGTGTGACCAAACAAATTCAATTGTTGTTGTTTTTGCTGCTTTTTGAGTCACTAAATTTAAAGGTTTGTGTTATCCAACATTGTCTTTAATTTTTCACAATTCTCATTTGAATTTACATGTGTTTTTAGCTTAAACTTATGTACTCTTCTTGTTATAATTTAACGAGACCCTAAATATTTTTTTTAATCTAAGTTTTTTATACTTATGTGTATGGTTTCTAACCATGCTATCATGCATTCTCCCATTATCATTTAGCTATTTTTCAAACAATTCTAATTTATTTAATTTCTTTTATTCCTAGGAAAACCAAACCTCCCTAGAATTGTTGCTTTTTATGGTATTTCAATCTAGAAATTCTTAAGAATTTTCTATTTAAGCATCAATAAGCTAGCTCGTTATTTTTTTTTGTCTTAATTTTGTTCTTATTTTTTAACATAAAACTACTTTTATTCTCGTTTATAAATATCTACCCGTTGAGGTTCATCAATCCCATGCTTCCATGAATGTCGTTAGATCCATTGAAAACCAAACAAATGAAAATATGAAGATTTTATAATAACATTCATTAAAATTTAATGCTTCATCTTTTATTGAACATGAATTTCTTTAGATCCATTTTGTTTTTATGTTCTTTTGAGCTTCATTTTTTATTCAACATTTACTTTGCTTTTCATAAACACACATTAAACTCTATTTTTTTTTTCCAATAATATGTAGAGGGAATGATTTACATGCCAAACCTTCATAACTGATCATGATCTTTATAGAGTTTGGTGGTATCAAAATTGCCCCTATGCACAAAATCATTGTATGATAAAGGCATATTTTTTTAGATATATTAAGCACAAAGAAATAACACTGGGTTCAGGAGTAAAAACTCCTTTTTATTGCTTTTCATGTTTCAAACTAAACTATACATTTTCTTTACATCTTTTAAATAATGCATTAAGTTTATTTATCTTACTTCTAAACATTTTTCATGTTTAAAGTTGATTGTATTATGGCAGATAGTAATGATGTTGCAACTTTTCTAATGGTTAGAAAAACTGTTGAAAACTTCTTTGCCTTCCATGCCTAGTGTTAGCTATATGACAAAAGGGTTTATTGAATGCATCCCACCTCCAATTATTGAAAAACTAGGCAAGGATAGAATTTTCACTGAGTTGTTAACCATTATGATATCATTATCACAAATTCTTTTTGACAATAGTGTAACTTATTTAACACATACTTTTCTCTATACATACCTTTAATTTCCACTACTTATTTAGCTCTTCATCCAAATCCATATAAGCACATGGTTAGAATCCATATTCCCAATTGTATTAGCACTTTCAACTCAATTCAAAAAGCTAAGTTAACATTTGTGCAGTCCAAACATATCCCATAAACAATACCAAACAACATTCATTATTCTTTCTTCATTGCACTAAAATCTCTACCTAAATTATTCATTATAAATTTTATATAAGGAGATCCAATAAGTTAACATTTGTCCAAAAACCAAACTATATGATGTAATGAATTGTTATTAACATTTTCTTCACCTTCTCTTCCTCTTTACAACCTTTTTTGTTCCTTTTCATTTGACCACTAATACTACATATTGTTTTTCATTTGTAAGAGATTTCCACCATCACCATCACATAATCATTTTGTTTATGCGGCAATTCCAAAGGCTGTTTCCTATAAGTTTTGCATGCCTCTATAAACCACTCCAGTAATATTTAAGTTTTTTGACCAAGTTTGAGAATGCATTTAGAAAATATTTTTGATTTATTTATTTATTTATTAATATTTTTAGATTGTTTTGATGTTTTAAATAAACCAAACAATTTATAAGAAAATAAATTTAATTTTCTAAAATTACTAATAAACTAAAAGAGAATCGGCCGTTTCACTGTAGATTACTGTTCACTAGACATTTGGTTTGCTGCTTCGCGCCTGCGTGAGCTTGGTTTGTGTTTTTTTTTTTTTGAAAAAAACATTTTTTTTTTACTAGCTGTTTTTTTTTTTCAAAAAACAAGGGTTTTTGATTTTTTTTTTCACAAAAAAACAGGTTTCTTCTTTTTAATGACTGTTATTTTTTTTTAAAGAAAAAAACGGGTTTTTTTTACTAACTAGCTTTTTTTTTTTTAAAAAAAAAAGGGGGTTTCGGTTTTTTTTTTTAAAATCAGTGTTTTTTTTTTTTGAAAAAAACATGTTTTTTTTAATGACTGTTTTTCTTAGAAAAAATTGTTTCGCGCCTACATGAGCTTGGTTTGGTTTTTTTTTTTTGGAAAAAAACAATTTTTTTTACTGGCTATTTTTTTTCTCAAAAAACAAGGGTTTTTGGTTTTGTTTTTTTCACAAAAAAATAGTTTCTTCTTTTTAATGACTGTTATTTTTTTTTTAAGAAAAAGATAGTTTTTTTTTTTTTTAAAAAAAAGGGGGGGTTTCGGTTTTTTTTTATTAAAAAATTAGTGTTTTTTTAACGAGAAAACGGTTTTTTTAACGAAAAAAACGGGTTTTTTTTAATGATTGTTTTTCTTATTTTTTTTTAAATAAATGAGATGTCCGGGTCAGGTTTAGTGCAATACGACTAATCTTCTAATCTCCGGATCCATGTTTTTTTTTTATATTTCCCCCCTGTTTTGTTTGGCCACTTATACAAGTTTTTTTGTTTTTTTATAACCGAAGTATCCGGATCAGGTTACACACACCATGATTTTTTCTTCCCAAGTATTTTTTTTCCTTCCTAGCCAGCTTAGAGCACCACAAATTTTTTTATGTTTTTTTTCCACTTATATATATTTTTATTGTCTTTGTGAGCTCGGTTGGGTTTTTTTTTTTAATAACTGTTTTTTTTAAAAGGGTTTTTTGGTTTTTTATAAAAATAACAGGGTTTTTTTTTAATAATTTTTTTTTTATTTTTTTAAGTAACTAAGATGTTCGGGTCAGTTTATGCCTACAACGACTAATCTCATGATCCATGTTTTTTCTTATATTTTTTTCCCTTTTGTTTTGCCACTTATACAATTTTTTTTATAACCGAAGTGTCCGAATCAACTTACACAAATCATGATTTTCTCTTCCCAAGTATATTTTTTTTTGTTCCGGCCAACTTAGCATGCCACAAATATTTTTCTGTTTTTTTCTCTTTCTTATGTATTTTTTATATAATCAGGGTGTCCGGATCAGTTTACACGCACCATGACTATTATTATTTTACAGAATGCTTAAAGGAGATAGCAATTCCAAAAATTAATATATATATATATTAAAGCGCTAATATGAAATAAATAGTAAAATATATAATTAGTCTAACATATTTATAAGAGAAAAAAATACAAATAATAATAATTATTATTTTTAAGACGCTAATATGAAATAAATAGCAAAATATATGATTAGTATAACATATTTATAGAAAAAAATTGACAAATAATTATTTTTATTATTTCGAATGCCTTATCTACAATAACTAGAAATTTCAACACCTAATGATATTTAAAAAAAAATCAATTAAAAAATAAAATAAATAAAAAAACAAAAATAAATATTATTAGATTCTAAAAAAATATTTGACTTGAAAAATAAATAAAAAGAAAAAAGAGAATAATAAGCCGAACAATTACGACACATCCAACTACCGACGAATGCCCAAATGACTACAAAAAAAATTAATTCATCTCTAATTAATTTCATCGATTATATTTTTTTCATCAACCGGTTATATAATTTTCAAAACAATTAAGACACACCAAACAATCAGTCAATTGCAGTTTTTTAATCTATGAATTAAATAAATCAACACAAAAAAGCAATCAACCAAAAATAATATATTTTTAATAGATTTTAGCGGTTGCACTTTTGCTATCTGTCGATTAAATCATTCATTGTTGTTAAAATAAACTCAACCATCAATAAGTTCAATACAATAATTTTACCAATTAAATATTAAAATAATTAATTATAATACATATAAAATTAATCAATTTTTTATATAAAAACCCAGCACGGGTAAATTCACTCCTAATAACCTATATAGGCGAAGAGAAATTAAGATTTTCATGGGCTGAGTTGATCCGGATCTTAAAATATAGGCCCGAGTCCGACAGTATAAAACACAGTCAGTGTTGTCACTAAAGCAGGCAAAATGGCGGCTTCACTCGGTTTGCACTGCCACCACTTCCATGTTGCAGCAGCTGCAGCTAATCCAGTACGCAAAGCCGCAAAGCAACTTCTATCTTCTCTGATACTGAAATCTTCAAAGCCTCATCATCACCATTATAATAATATTCATTGTTTCTGTTATGATAGTGATAGTGTCGGTGCCAAAGAAATTAGAAGCCCTGACTTGGTTGCTTTGGAATATGCTGACCTTAATCTTTCTGATAAAATTTCTGGGGTAAGAAAAACGTTCTTCTTTTACCCTTTAACGCTCATATACGAGAATATGTTGTTTAAGGAATTGTTATGGCAGGAATTGGGTCATGTAAGAATCAGGCAGCATGTAAATCCTTTGAGTTCCTCTTTCACTGTAAGTAATTTGAGTTTGTTCATTTTTATGTTTTGTCTTTAATTCTTGTAAAAATCACCATTTGGGTATTCTTTCTTTATAATTAATATTGCTGGTATATGATTTTGGTAGGTGCCCGCACAAGTGCCTGATTGGAAGGAAGTTTTCAGGGACCCAACATTGCCACTCATGATTGATATTGGAAGTGGTATGCCCCCTTTTAACTTGTAATTTGCTGGTGATTTTTGCTAATTAGCATTGGCATCGTAACTTAATTTCTCGTTGGCTGATC
This sequence comes from Salix dunnii, assembly GCA_015731905.1. Classification (NCBI taxonomy): domain Eukaryota; kingdom Viridiplantae; phylum Streptophyta; class Magnoliopsida; order Malpighiales; family Salicaceae; genus Salix; species Salix dunnii. The sequence goes on from CM027671.1 coordinate 5,650,743, forward strand.
TATGCAATGACAATGTTTGAAAATGGATATTTTCTTGGTCCTAAGAGAAGGAACAAGAGCTATCATTTAGTGGTCCTTATCTTCAGTTGCAGAACATTAGTGTATGAAATATTAAACCATATGAATCATAATTGGTGTGAAAAAAGTCAATGGGATGTATGGTGTGGCTGAAAGGTGTTCATGGAAGAGAATATATGTTCATCTCGCTGTTATGAAATGGTTTAAAATGCAATTTTTCTCATACGTCCGTGAATTCTATTTTTGAAATGGTAAAAAATCATCTTGGATGCCAGAACATTAGACAGACATGGAAATAAGAACAATTTCTTCATATAATTTGGAAGACAAGGCCTTTGGTAGGCTACAATAGTTATATATGTATATTATTAAGTCTCATGCAAGTCCATTTACCATTCGTATTGTTGTATTCCATGCTATACTAATTTTGATTTGCCAATTTCATATGGCTTGCTGTGTATATGAGTCTTAAAGCCATTTGGAGTTTGTAAATGATAAAACTGAGTAATTTGACAAGAGTTCAAAACTGTGGAGGAAGACATAATCTGATGGTGGAAAATGTCTGGGTGTATGAGTAAACTTTGGTTGTTGGGGTTTTCTTGCTCCTCCTTTTCTTCCCTTGTATTGTGAGTCGATAAAAAATGTCAAATGTTTTGTCGACTGATGAAAGTGTTGTTGGTAAAGAAACAATGGAGGAAAACAAAAACAAAATGAAGGCAACAAACAAAAAACTTGAGGTGTGTTACAAACACTGTCCTTCAAGATATTTTCTCTATGAAAAGCTATCCCCCGGAGTTCAACATGTTCCTCTTATAGAATTGAGAGAAGCAGAAATAACAAGGCAAAACAAAATAAGAAAGTCCAACAACTTCAAATGGATTGTTGTTATCTTCTTAAAAAAGTACAGGTGTTTATATATAGGCCTATAATATGTATCATACATGAAAAAATTAAATAGAGAATTAAAACAGAATTAAAGAGTGTAACGAACTTTTAAAATATAGCTAGTAGGAAAAAAACTATTAGAGAAACAAATAGTTGTTGAGAAAAAATATAGCTGTCAGGAAAATAAATTGCAGTAGCTTCAAAACTGTGATTTCATTTTAAGACCAAAAACTAAATTATTAATGGATAAAAAAACCTCAGAAAGTATAAGTGTTGCCCAGCCCAACCTTATGCACGCAAGTCTACCACCCTTTGTAGTTGATTACTAACTTATATCACAATTCACTATATAAACATGGAAAAGTCTTATTTTTTCCAATATAGGATTGAAAACCCATTAGATTTAAATACTTAAAACTTAAAAAGAAGATGATGTTGCCTTTCGAATGTCGGATAAAAATCTTTTAAAATAACTTCTTAAGTAATATTAAATTATATTATTTGCAACAATACAAGTCTCTAAGGAAGCATGTGAAAAACTCTTAAATAAATAAGAGTAGGTGAACCATGTACCTTTCCCTTTCTATTTGAAATTATATCTTCTTACCTGCTCAGACTTTGATAGCATAAAAACTTGAAAGGTAGTGTCGTAGTTTGTGAATCTATCTAGAATTTTTTAGAAACTTCAAATCTAAGTTAATCTTGATGATACTTTAAATGCTCAATTGTGGACATATGGGTGGTTCTGTACTCATGTTGTTAGGTACAACCATTGGACTACAGGACTGGCAGCCTAAATGTTCTTCACCTCAGAGGAGCTTCTGCATGCCAGATTTTATTCGATTTTTGTGCAGACCTAGTTCAATTAATAAATCTTGGCTGGGGTCAGAAAAGCCAGATGAAGCTGTCTGTATGCTTGTAGCTTCCTTATTTCCTTCCTTTCTCTCTATTCAACATAACGTTGGATATACATGACCCTTGTAATCACATATTAACACCCTGGTGTCTTCAGTATCTTAATAGGAAAAGAACCACTCAATAGTTATTTGAGATGACATCCCACAGTAGTTAGTTGATACCATTTCTTTTCTAAGATTGATTTAGACTGCAGGTTACACTATGCATATATCTAGATTTTTCAATTAGGAAACAACTTTATCAGAATTGTATGAAATCTAATTAAGGAAATGTTATTTTAGTTTGTAGGTCGCTCTGACCAAGTGAAAACTTGTTCTGTCCTTATAATGCAGCCTTCTTACTTCTAAAAATCAAAGACAAACAACCACAACCTAAGAGACAAAAATCGATCAACATGATTGAGTGCCAGTATAAGCAAAAACCTTGCGATGAAGAAGACAACCACAACCTAAGAGACAAAAATCGATCAACATGATTGAATGCCAGTATAAGCAAAAACCTTGCGATGAAGAAGATGATCTATACGAACTGGATGAAGATGATGAAGAAGATTTATATGATGATAAAAATCTTGCAGACAAAGACATAGAAAACCCAATAATTTCTGACAAGTTTTCTGGAGATATAATGGAAGATTATTTCGGTTTTCCTTTAAATACAACAATTGAAATATTGAAGGATATAAATGATATTAAACCCAATGAAGTAGGAAAATGTGGGAATGAACAACAAGTGGATTTCATTAGAACAAAAGTATAGCATCAAATATGGATTTTTTCTTATTATACATGCACCATAGATTAAAATTTAAAATTCACAAGTCAAAAACATGCTGCTTCATGAATAATTTAACAACAATATTATAGTCAAAGTATCTGTTCATTTGGGGTTAAAGAGTTTAATATTTGATAGATAACTCGATGACAAAAATTTTCCAAGTGGTGGGGACTGAAGTATAACAATTATCCCAAAAGTTTATAGACCAAATCAACAAGGGAAGTCTAAAAAGAGAGCCGCAAAGAAACTCAAAAGCATCTCATTATGAAGTTTACATTTTCCTGTTTTAATTATTTTGTTAATTATTTTTGAATTTTAATTATTTGTTTCCTACTTAACTTAGAATTTTTAATTTGATTATATTTTTCTATTTAGAAATCTAGCACCTAATGCTAGATAAATTCTATTAATTATGTAAGTTTTAATTATGAATCTTTTTACAGAGGATTTTAGTTTTAATTATGGATGTCTAGTTTATTTTATGGAGATGAAAGACTATTATTCATATTTTATAAAATATTAGAGATTGTTTTTTAGATTCTCTGTAATCAAGTCTGTAACCAAACCTTAGCGTTTAAGAACTCTAGTTTCATCTTTGCTATACAACATGTCAAATCTTGCATTAATTTGTTGCTTCAAAGTCCACTCTGCATTTATACTTGCAATATCTGAACGTGTGGATTTCCTGCACTCCGTGCTGCAGCGGAAGGAAAATTATGTGGTCAACTTATTACATTCATAGCTATTTTCTAGTACTTGTTCCTGGTTTTAAATGATAGTCTTGGCCTTCAGATTATGGTGGATGTACTATCACTATCATCGATATTCTTATTTGTCATTACTGCTAGTCCTATTAGAAAAGACAAGCAAGTAGAATACATTTGTTTCAATATGTATATACCTAACATGCAAGTAAAATTCCCAGGGAGTGGCAGATTCCTCATATGGCTTGCAAAAAGAAATCCTGATTCAGGAAACTATTTGGGACTTGAAATACGGCAGAAAGTATGTGAATGAACTCCTTGATGACCTGTAATTCACTTCAGAATTCTTCTGATTAAGTTAATGTATATTTACTCTCTCTACTTTCTTTTTCTCTCCAAGTATGGCTGCTTCTTATCTTGTAATGCTTTTATCCCTTTTCAGCTGGTCATGCGTGCAGAATTTTGGGTAAAAGAGCTGGCTCTTACTAACATGTAAGTCTTTTGAAGCTGAAACAGACTTCATGCTTGATAGAGAAAAGAAATTCGAATGATATTTTGTTGGTCAATAATGATTGATAATCTGGACTTATTGCAGACATTTCCTGTTTGCAAATGCTACAATTTCTTTCAGACAACTGGTTCTCACATATCCTGGACCCTTGATGCTAGTCTCAATTTTGGTGAGGGAAATCTTTGCACTGGACCATTCAATACCATGCTAGATGACATAGTTCAGAGTTAGGCCAAAACAGTTACTGACCAGTAATTTTATGCAGTGTCCAGACCCTCATTTCAAAAAAAGGCACCATAAAAGAAGGGTTGTGCAGAAAACGTTAGTAGATAACATCATCAGTCATTTAGTTCCTGGAGGGAAGGTATTTGTTCTATATATTAACTCTTTTACATGAAAGGTTAACATCTAATTGCTTGACATGCAGTTTTCAACATCAATGATTTTTCCTTAAAAAGGGAAATTGTTTCTTTGTTTCCTTTAAGGAGAATTTGACAAGATGTTCTCTCCTCAATAATGAATAAAATTATAATATTATTTGTCTATATATTAACTCTTTTACATGAAAGGTTAACATCTAATTGCTTGACATGCAGTTTTCAACATCAATGATTTTTCCTTAAAAAGGGAAATTGTTTCTTTGTTTCCTTTAAGGAGAATTTGACAAGATGTTCTCTCCTCAATAATGAATAAAATTATAATATTATTTGTCTATATATTAACTCTTTTACATGAAAGGTTAACATCTAATTGCTTGACATGCAGTTTTCAACATCAATGATTTTTCCTTAAAAAGGGAAATTGTTTCTTTGTTTCCTTTAAGGAGAATTTGACAAGATGTTCTCTCCTCAATAATGAATAAAATTATAATATTATTTGTCTACTAACATTCACAACAGTCGAACAACCTGATTTCTGAAAACAAATCAAATACTGCAATGCTATTTCTCTTGGGTGACATGGAAGCCAAAATTGCTCAGAGATGGTATTGGTATGAATTTATAAGGCATTTATGAGGAAATTTTTTGCATCATTTCTGCTGATATGAAATAATATCATTGAAATTGGATAGGAATCGGGCGTAATGATTCCGACTTCATTTTTTAGTGGTAGATAAAACAGTAAAGGCAGTACTACGTATTTAGCAATGAAAATGAACTATGCAATAACAAGATTCAAATGTCAACAAATACTGTTTGTTTGTATGTGTGTGTGTCCATTCTTGTGCTCTCTATGTTATGATCTTGAAGAAAGTTGTTTGTTTGTTTGGAGAGGAAGTATGGAAAATAAGGGAAAGTGAAGGTAGACGGGGGGGGGGGGCACGTTAGCTGGTTAACATCCTTTGCACCTTGTATCTTAGCAAATTGTATTGCTATGCACACACATGCTAGATTTGTGCAACTGAATCCAGGTTTGTTTTGTTGGAAAAACTCTCACACAATGACAGAGAAATGAATTTATTGTCACTCACAATGATTTTAGTAACACACATGTTTTTGGTGGAATACAAATCACTAAATTGTAGCACTACCGCATCTTTCATTTCAGAATTCATATATATATAGACACTGTAGAATGTCTTTTACAAACTTAAGAGCTCTTAATTAACATTTGACTAATTAATACTAACACTACCTTCATAATATTTCTGACTTTCATGTTTATTTATTGTAGCACTGACTTTAATGAACTTAATTCTAGTAAATAGGCTTAGTTACTAACATGTTTTTTCTTGGTTTCTTCTGTGCACATTGTATACAATATGCAATTATTAACAAAAATCTAAAGGCATTTGTACTGTATAATAAGGATGTATATTGGGGGGAGAAACATTGTGGATTGCAACAATGTTTATCTTTCTTTTTTTGTCCTTTAAGTTTTTTTTTACTATGTTTATTGATTTTTTTTTTCAATTTTGTAATTCTACATTATGTTCACAAAGAATTAAACTTAACAATTTACTTCATTTTTCTTTCAATGTGATTATCTTAGTTTTTAAAAGGAGTCATTCTCACCAGGTTGATGCTTGATTTTGAATAAAACAATTTGGTTTCATTGCTTGATTATTATTTTTTAAAAATCAAGGATTAAAATTAACAAGGAGGCAGATATTCAAACTCTTTTTTTTCATTGTTCATCCAAAAATTTTGCATTTGGATTTTTTTCATAGTTTTTTGGGTTTCTTTAGTTTGAGACTTCTACCTTTTAGTCTTGAACTTAAACTTATTCCTTTTCTATTCCCTGAGTATGTGAGAGGAGTGAGAAAATCATCTTAAAACAACAAAAGAAAGAAAAAAGTTGTTGGTTGACTACATTTTAGTAATAAAAAAAGTATAATTTTGGTATCAATATATTTTATTAAACGATACGAATTCTGTTGATTTTGAGCTTTTATATTGCTGTAAAAGAGTAAGATTAAAAAACAATTTAAATTAAAAAAACATTTCCTCTGTATAATTTATTAGTTGTCCTTCTAGCAAAAAAAATATATTCTAAAAAACAAGATTATTAAAGGCAACTAGCATCATGATCTAGGCCATATAATAGATTGGTGTGCGCAATTGGACCAGGTCAATTAAAATGTTTTTATTTCAATGTTCTTTACAAAAGTAAATGATAAATCAATAGTGCTTTTAAAATATTTTTTCTTATAAAAAGTCAAATTGAGTTATTATTGAATATCCATTCGTAGGTGCCCATACTTGTTTAGCAATAAGGTTTGTTTCGAAACTTCACGAGCCTACTGATCGGGACAACAATTCACGATGCCTTACTTAGATTTGACTGAGTTTAATAGAATTAACAAAAATAAATTAGGTTGCAGCGATGGACTAGTAGTTTCCTACATTGGTAGGCATCTGTTTTTTGTAGATTGTAACAGAGGACATGGAAAGATGCCAATTCTTTTTAAAAGAAGAATTTATAGGTATATTTCAATATTTGAGTTAAGTGACAAATGAGTTTTATAGTTTTTTATAATGTTATTCTAGTTTAATGATTTGGTAGTAAGTATGACTGGTTAATCTAAGTTGACTTTGATTTTTTTTCAATCATTTTTTTTATTGATTTTTTTTTTTAATTTCATCTTTAACATTAGTTTGATTGAAAATTAAATTTTATAATTTGGTTTGACTCGGGTCTCGGGTTTAGTGGGTTAATCCTAGTTGACTCAAGTATTTTTTTTTGGTTTTTTTGAATTGTTTTTTTCCTTCAATTTAATCCCTCAACATTATATTGATCGAGAATTGAACTTTATAATTTGTTTTAATTTATTTTATATAGTGTTATTCTAGTCTCATTATTCATGTCGTATGCTTGATAGATTAATATGAGTTGACTTTGGTTTTTTTTTTTGTTATTTTTAATTGATTTTTTTTTCCAAGTTTTTCCTTCAATTTTGGATTGATTGAAAATTAAGCTTCATAATTTGTTTTAATTTTCTTTCTATAAGGTTATCATGATTTCATAATTTAGGTCATGGATGTGACAAGTTAATCCGAGTTGACCCGACCCAATCCAATACGTTATCATTTTAATATTTTCTAAAAAAAAAATTGTATGTTTTGAAATTTATTCGAGTGAAACTATATTTTTATTGGTTATTCGATTTGTTTTAGATCTGCTAAGTCAACCAAGAGATATTGAATCAACCTCATACAACTTTTTTTTTTTAAATTGTACTAAAAAACATGTTAGCAACACGTTAATATTTTATTTTATGTTCATAAAAAAAAATAATCTAACCCTCAGATCATTTGTTCCACAAGTTCTACTCATCATTGATTCCAGATTTGGAAGTAATAAACTCCGGTGGCCTACTTTGTTATTCGTTTCAGTCTATCTCCATAGCAATGCATCATTTGAAAAGGTATTTCTAAACAATGACAGTTACATATGGAAAATATAGGATCCATTTTGTGGGAAAAGAAGACTCCTTAGACATAATTAATGATGCTTAAATAAACTATAATCTATAAACTAAATCAGAAAGGCTTGTACTCACAATTGCTTCTACTGTTAAACCAGTTCATTTAGAAAGCTTACTGTGTAAGAGAGTGGATCTTTTTCCTTTTCTTTTCCTTTTTGAAGGAAAGACATTAGTGGAAGAAGTGTATTTCACATGAACTCACTTACATCTATCCTTTATCAGCATTTACCTTGGTTAAGGAACACTGGCCAGTCACATATCAAGAAAAGTAAATGCTATGAATACGTATTTTTATAACTAGGATTTGCGTGCTAACCGGGGTTGCATTTATTTTAAGGAAGGTATTTCAAATCATGAAATGGAGATCTTATCACACTTACTGGAATAATTACAATTATAGAATTGAGTGATTGATAAAGACTAATTATGTGGGTAACAAGGAATTGATTAATGAGAAGAAGAACACGATTTATATTAAAAACCAACTTGCTGCTTTATACGGGTGCTGCTTAAGTCTCAGCTTTACGACAAGGTTTCTGATGAAGCATGTACATTCTGCTATCGACCATTTAAACTGATCCTAGTTTCTTGTTCTTATACTTGAACTTTCATTTTCTCCCTCTACTCTTTTTATTATTGAAAGCTAAACTTCCTGAGCATATAAGATTGGAAATGTTGCTACATATGTCCATAGATTTACATTTAACCTTATCCAAGAAAAGAAAGTTTATCATGCTGCATTTGAGTTTTATTCATATGATGGGGTTGCATTTGCTTTTCTCATTGAACAGGTTTTTTTCCAGTCTGATGTGCTTGATGTGGCTCGGCACATGAGAAACCAATTTGATGCGGAGTCGGATGCACTTCAGCACATCGATGAACTTGACCCGAGTGTACCGTGTGACAATGATGGATGGCTACTGGATAATCCAATGGGAATAAGGAGTGAAAGAGAAATCCATGCTGAATTTGAAGGAGCTAAAATTTACAGAAGATTGTACCAAAAGAGGACATAATTCATAAACTGTTTTGACAAGCTAGCAACGTCCATTAATGTGTCATGATCCCTTACATTTTAAGAAAATCATAATTGAATTGATTTAACTTGTTAATGATCATTTTTTTTAATGTAGTTATTATCTATTCATTAACAATATTCTAATTTAAACATTATAGAATGAAATGTGTCTATTTTATTAAATTATGTTTGTTCTCAATGTTATAGTCATTGATTCTTTGAATAAGATTTGAAATTCTTTTCAAATCTCATTCCATCTTATACAAGGACTTATTGTAAATATTATTTTAGAGCATATGAAAGATTTTCTCTAATTCATCTAAGATGATAATCATCTCTTGATATACATATGATATAACATAATGGAAGTAGATTTGGATATGAATAATGGAAGTAGATTTGGATATGAATGATGAATGTAATATGAAATTTTGAGAAATGAAATTTGTGTTACAGGGGTAACATAAAATACAAGTTATGAGAATGATTATAAGAATGAAAATGTATATATATCTGGTATTGAATTTAGCTTGTTGAATAACAACTACAATAATAATCATATTTATTTATAGGTTGGAGTTATTCCTATGTTTTGAATAATTGGTTGAGATTTGGAAGGGAGATAAATTATATTAGTAGATGAAATAAAGAAATGAAAAGTACAAGTTGGGAATCATGGTCAAGAGTGGGTGACCATCTCCCACCAAGCATTTGGCTTTACCCATTAGTTTAGCATACTCTAATTTTATTTTAGAACAAACCTCATGGTAGTCCCGAAGTATTTACAGTCTCTCAATTGAGCCACCCAACTACCAAAGTTCTTAATCAGGTCCTCATGTCTTTGCTCGTTTTGTTAGAACTAGGTTCGTGCAGCTCATGACCTCATTAGCTTTGTCTTGCACCTGCCAGAACTGCTCATACCGCAGCTTCTGTTTCAGTAGGGGACTCTCCCTTTGTAGGTTTTTAATTTTGGAGACTGAAGGGCTGATTGATTCTGGCTGATTGGAAAAGATTTCAAAATGAGATATGTGGTTAATCTCATGGTATAGGAAAGAACTCTCTTAGGGCAAGTCTAATGGTAAAAGCTATTTTAGAGAGCCAAATCATGAAAATGACTCTTTGAATAGTGTATAAAAGGCTTTTGAGTTGATGTGCAGTCCAATGGTAAAGAGCCATTTTTGAGAGCTATTTTTTTATTTTATTTTAAATAAAGTTCAATTATTTTGTATATAGTTTAATTATACAATTAATATGAGTAGATTATGTAATTAAATAATTGCTTTTGAGAAACCCATCAACAATAAAATTATTATTTTTATGGTTGTTGTATTTGAAGTTAATTAATATTACTTATTGTCTTTGAGTGTTAGAAAAACTAAAAAAAAACAAAATAAACACATTAACAAATAACTAATAAGTTCAAATATAATTAATTAAAATACATTTCATTATAAATAATTCAATAAAATTAATTATAAATTAATAACCTTATTTTTATTTTTATTATGCTAACAATAATTAGCATAATTAATAATAACAATTATATAATCCCCCCCTCGTTCGCCCTATTTCTCCTTCATTTCTTCGCTCAAAAACTAGGTTTGGACTCAAACCAACCTCAGCCGCCACATCACTTACCTCAAACAACTCCTTGCCAAAGCAGCAACAATAACTTGTTTCACCATTAACTTTGATTTCAGCTTTGATTCCCAACTCCATTTTAAAGGCAGCCTGTTTCCAACAAGGTAAAATTCATTGCTTTTATATTTGTAGGGTTTAAGGTTTGTCTTTGACAATCGAAAAAAAGATCAAAGATTTGATGAGATCTTGGATTGAGGTTGTGCCAGTACTCTTCATTTCTTCGCGCAAGAACTCAAATTCTTTTGCTTTGGAGACTATTACTGAAGAGGAGGCCAGGGATAGGGAAGATGATAAGTAATTTAATATTCAGTGTCTCTCTCTGTCTTCAATTGTTCTCAATTTTCTTTGTATATTGGTTGAATCCAATAGATCACGCTGCTGTCCAATATAATTTATTAATGATGAACAGTATTATGGCTTTTTCATTTCGACCTGCTAGAAATAGCGCTTCAAGTAGGGAACATCCATTTTGGCTATCAAAATGGATGTTCTGTTGGAGAGGAGTAAATGAAACAAAAGAGGTAAAAGGACATATTTTTAGCTTTAGCTCTCCATTTACCTACTCGGTTGGACTTGCCCTTATAGAATATAGACCTGCACGTGGCCTGTTCTTATTGCACAGAAAAGACAGAATAAACATCATAATTGTTTTGTTGTGCATGCAAGAAATATTTTTAAGAAAATTATAAATAATACTAGTTATTTATTTGTGTTTTATCATGACCAGAACCATATTTTTTTCAATTAAAAAAAATCATATGATCCAAAAAAAAGATAATTTTTTAAAATTATAAATAACTTTGTTTTGCTATAAACATGCAAGAAATATTTTTTTTTTAAATTATAAATAATACTAGCCACTTACCTGAGTTTTGTCGCGGCCACAAACATATTTTTTTCAACACAAAAAAAATTATTTGATCTGAAAAAATATTTTTTAAAAATTATAAATAACTAAATGTTTTGCTATGCATGCAAGAAATTTTTTTAAAAAATTATAAATAATACTAACCACTTACCCGTGCTTTGTTGCGGTCAGAACCATATTTTTTTCAATGAAAAAAATTATTTGATCCAAAAAAATACATACAACGAAATGAGGTTGTGAAATCACTGTACAACCACACTCATTTTACTATGGACTGTAATAGTGCATTTCACGCCCTCTCATGTGTTCTTTTCATACAATTACAATGAACAGTCATCTAGGTGTTCTTTTTATATTGTTCATGTTAATTGTTTTGTTGCACATGCAATTTTTTCCTCAAGGATATTTGTATTTTGATACAATTAACATGAACAATATGTTAGATGTTCTATTGATATTGTTCATGGTAATTGTTTAGTTGCACATGCAAAAAATAATTTTTTAAAATTATAAATAATACTAGTCACTTACCCGCGACAACTTTGTCGTGACCGAAACCATAGTTTTTTTCAATGCAAAAAAATCTTTCATTTGAAAAAAGGTATTTTTTAAAATTATAAATAATACTAGTCACTTACGATGTTTTTATTTTGATATAATTAACATGAACAGTCTCGTTGTTCTTTCGATACTACACATGTTGATTGTTTTATATTTTTTTTCTCAAGCATCGTTGTTCAGGCTAATTTTTAATTAATTTATTTGTTGCAATCATTACCTAAACAGTTAAAACACAACCAACAATCAAATTGTGTATTATAAAAAACAAATCACTCATTTGTGCTACATTTAATCAATTGCAATTTTACGATTTGCTGATGAAATAATTCACCAAACAAATTAAACATACACAGAATTCAATCACTTCAATGCAAAAAGCAAAAGCTCTTTTTTGACAAATTTTATTGATTATAATTTTACTAATTAAATATTTAGCTAACCAATGAAAACATGCAAAACAATCAACTAGTTTTCTACATAAAAATACCCAGCGCAGTGCATGGGTAAAGCATCTCATTAAATGCGGTTGTTATTTTACTGTAATTGTTGTAGCAAAATTATCGTAGCACTAGACTTAGATTATTGTGGATTATAATAGTGAAATTACTATTTTATCCTTCCGTGCACAATGATTTTAGCCTTGGACTCGAGGTATTTTTTATTTTTTATATATCTAGGTATAGTAAACTAACCATAATATCCTCATATAAGATAAAAATTCAACAGTTTCTGACAGGAGAATTAAGGTTATTGCATATTTTTTTATTTATAAATACAAATATAACCCTATATAGGATAAAACAAAACAGTTAACAATGGGGTTAGTAAGGTCATTACATAGTTTTTTAAAATGTACATATATGAATATACCCTCATATAAGATAATATCCAAGAGTTGGATGTAGGGTGTACCGATAATTTACCATTTGTTAATTATATTTTCTATCAAGGTATTGTTTTCTCATCACTGGATGCGCCATCAATTTTCACACTGACACACATTTCAGACGGCGTGTGTGGTGTTTTCTAACGTTTAAAAATACTCATCTAACATCTAAAATAATTTTCTATTATTTTCTCTTCCTCCAGGTGAGCCACGTGTTTGTTTCATAGTGGTTGGAGACATGGTGGTGGTTAGTTGAATTGCCCTCTTTCTCTCTCTTGCATCCAAGAGTACACGTCAGACCTTGTTTGTTATTGGATTTTCATTGTTGTCTCTAATTTTTCGATTGTTTGTATGGTCCTTATTTCTGTTATAAAAACTTTGATTTGTTTCAATTTTGTCCTTCAATTAAAATCGATTATATATTGTAATTTCATATCAGTCATCAATCTTTTATTTTTCGGATTGGTTTTAAATCCTTTAATATTTTTAGAATCAAAGTTAAGATTTTTTTCAATTTTGTCCTTCCAAATAAATTTATTATATATTTTTTTTATTTAGGTCCTTATATTTTTAATCTTTGATGTTATTTTTATTCCTTTATTTTTTTTTGTATATATTTCTGAAATGGTTTCTATTTTTATCCATGTTTATATATACATGCTCTTAGTTTTTTTTAATTTTTATTATCTCCTCTGTTTTTAAGGTTTTTTTTTTAATTTAATCCGTAAATTTGAAATTGTGTTGGTGATCATTAGAAAATTGGTATTTATTATTTTTTTCCCTTTGTTTTTTTTTTTTAAAGTGATGTTGGTTATCATGATGATTATTGTCATAAGAATGACAATGATTATAACAATATTGTCAATAATAATCAGAATATTAATTATTTACAATAATGATTATAATAACAGCCATAATAATTATGACAATTTAAGAATCATGATGGTTAAAATATAATAATAATCAAAATAATTCATTAGTTAATGTTTTTTTTTTTTCAAAATGAACTTTTACAACATTTTCATGTATGATAATTCATATTTAATATCATGTAAATAAAAAAAAATTTGAAACCACACATAAACAAAACAAGTGGGAAAATTGGGTCAGGTTATTGACAATGAAAAAATATACGAGTTACTTATCCTGTAGTTCGATGCACATCAATAATCTATCAATTAAATAATTATCCAAATATTTCGAACAATAACAACATTCAATCACTTTGATGCACAAAACAAATAACCATTTGAAATAGATTTTATCGATGATCATTTAACTAATTAAATTTTTAGTTAATAAAAAAATACGCATAATAATCAATCAGTATGATACATTAAAAAAACCCGATCTAATTTTTTAATATCATCATTAAACTCTATACAATAATTTAAACTTGCAAGAAAACTCGTAATATCTAAACTATCAAGAACTTTTTAATATCATCATTAAACTCGATACAATAATTTAAACTTGCAAAACCTCGATCTAATTTTTTACTTAGCTCAGGTTTTAAATTAAATTGTGTTTAAGTTGTCTTCACTTGATTTTGTTGTACCAAGTAAGTCCAAGGAAAAAAAAAATCAAAGTAAAAAAATGAACTAGGTTTTCACCTTTGTTAATTTGTCAAAACTATAACTCAGGTTTTGAATTTCATTTGATTGATAGTTAATTGATTATGAATTAACTTTTAATTATATAATAAAAAAATCAATTTACAATCAATCAAATATTAAATAATAAAATTAAATAAAAACTCAATATTGTTGATATGTGTTAACCAATTGAACCATGGAACAAATATGTTATCAATATATTAATATAATTCATTATTTATATGAATATTTAAGTCGACCAAGTTTTTTTTTTTTTAATAAATGGGGAAGAAATTCATTATTCATATGAATATTTGTTTTCTAACAAATCGTATTTTCCCGAAATCTTGAACGTATCCAGCGTGTGTGCGTGACTGCGTGCGTGTGATAAATATATCAGAGAGAGAGGGAGAGGGAGAGGGAGAGGGAGAGGGAGAGAGAGAGACATGTGTCTGTATACATCATTAAATAAATAAATTAAAGCACACAGGGAGACGCTGAGTGGACGCGGAGGTGCCAAACAATGAGTACTATTTAATGAATAATTATACTTAGCCCTTAAGATATATCTCATTTGTTTTCACTCTTTTTTTGTTCAAATCTTTTAATTTACCCCCTCTGTAAACCATTTAATCAATTAGACCCATTGACTGAGCTGATGTGGATTGTTTCCTCAAGTTGTGCCCACGACAAAATACATAGATTAAATTCCGATATTAAAAGATAAAACCTTATTTGAGAATAAAAAATAATGATAGCTCCACGATGGAGCCCTGTACAGAGGAATAGGGGTTAAATTGATCAGATATTTAGAAAGGGACCAGATTGACAAATGTAGAAAACAATACGAAAGCGAAGATTCAGGCAAAGTTTTTCCTTCTCTGTGAAACAACAGGAACGCCGCACGCGGAAACAGCATCCTTTTATATAGACAGGCACCTAATAAATAACAGAACAACTCTTATCTTTAAGAAACTGAAGAAGAAGAAAATATCCCGGGCTTTGTCATCTCGTAAACTGCAAGGAGAAGAGAAATATTTGGCAAGTACCCTTCAATGTTTCTACTTTCTTTATTTCAGTTGCTTAAAGTTCATACCATGTTTCTTGGATTTTCTTTCTTTGTTTTCTTGATTCATGGTTCTCTTTATCATGTCACATTTTATTGGTAGAGTTTACAATTTTCTTTGACGGGTTTGGTCCAGTTTTCTCTCTTTTTGCACTTTTTACTACGCTTTAGGTCGTGAATGGTGATTTTATGGCCATGCATGTGCTTGTGATTACAGGGGAATATCTTTTCTTCCAAGGAAAAGAATATCATCTGGGAGATATTATTGTATTCTCCTGTTATCGTTGATTTTCTTGTCATTCATACAAGCAGATGATGATGATGTTTGGCAAGCTTGATATGCGAAGAGTGCGTAAAGAATGATTAGAATGGTTAGAGATATCATCCTTAGCTTAGAACATGCATCATCTATTTGATTTTAGCGAAGTTTACTGAAAGTAGGTGGAAAGAGCATAAAGGGTAAACCTAATCTCTTTCAGTTTGACAACTTGCCTCGAAGGAGAGGGAACAGAATGGCCTTCACTCCTGTCCTGTATGCTCTAATTGTGTGTGAACATTGAGATGTAAGAACGCTGGAATTTGCCAAAGGTTGAGAAACATAAGTAAAGGCTTAGGATCTCCAGCGTTTTGAATTGAGTGATTAGATTTCTACATTTTCCTCTCTTCTTGAGGAGTTTTGTTGATTCATTTCACAGCAATTTCTTTCTTAGAAGTCTCTTAACAGGCTATTCCTTTTAATTTCTGTAGCATTAGAAAATGGGAGGTGGCAAGGACAAACCTGACAATGAGTCTACAGACAAAGGACTGTTTTCAAATCTTGCTGGCTATGCTGCTGGACATTACCCCCCAAGCGCACCATACCCTCCACAAGGTTATCCTCAACCATATCCACAACAGGGATACCCACCGGCAGGTTATCCTCCCCCTGGTGGCTACCCACCATCGGGCTACGCTCCCCCAGGAGGACACCCACCAGCAGGCTACCCTCCTCCCGGTGGCTACCCTCCTCCGGGTGGTTACCCTCATCCTGGTGCTTACCCTCCAGCTGGTTACCCTGGCCCATCTGCTTCTTATAACTCAGGTATCTTCGTTGATCTTTTTACTTAATTTCATTGAGGCATTTTTATTAAAAAGAAAAAATGGTATGTTAATGACATGTTAGTTGAGTCTAATGTTGATAGGAATGTATGGTTTCTTACCTTAACTCATGGAGGATCTTGATGGTCATAGAGGCTCATAGCTGTTTGATGTGAAGGGGGGATGGTTGAGAGATTCTGTCTTTTATCCTAAACTGCATCCTTACAACCAACAACATGTCTCAAGTAATTAGACTTTTCTTGCTATCTTAGATGGAAGCTATATGATTACGTGTACTGGAACTTGACTGGGGTGCTTGTGGTTGCTCAATTTCTTTGTTGTAAGCTTAGATTATAATGCGTCTCTACAGAGGTTAATAATTCTATATATAAAGAAAAGTTCATGGGTCAACTAAAGAGTACTCTGGTTCAATAACCTTTTAGGATCTTCTCTAGTTGGATTACGAAGAGCATGTATTGACAGTAGTTGCAACATGTCTTGTACTTGCCAGGTCCTTGTCAACTATAGGTTTGAATGTTGGATTGATTAAATCATTTTTTATAACGTGTGCTTGCTTGCCATTCTGTTTATTTTGATTTTGGCTAACAAATAACTATAACAGGGCATGGACCTGGTATGGGGGCGTTGTTAGCCGGAGGTGCTGCAGCCGTTGCAGCTGCTTATGCGGCCCACCAATTGTCCCATGGAGGTCATGGAGGCTATGGTCATGGAGGCTGTGGCCATGGAAAGTTTAAGCATGGGGGGTTCGGAAAGCACAAGGGCAAATTCTTCTAGAGATGGAAGTGATTTCTGCCAAAAGCAACCAATCTGTCATGTTATACTGTCTTTCTCGTATAGATTTTACCTTCATTTCGGGTGTTGATACAGTTCTGAATCACTAGCTGAGCTCTCATGGTGTTTCTATGTGTATAGAAATTAGCCTGGTCTTCTTTCCCCGTTTTTATTTCCGGATTCATTTTCTTCGGTGTAGAATAAAAGGAAATACCAATTATTATTTATTATATGGTAAATAGGACTGTAATGGGAGACATAAAATGAGAGCCAATCTTGAACACCTCGTGCAATTCCACAATTCTATTCGTTGGATTTTATTTTATATAGAAGAACTTCCTATCAATTTGTTTTCAGTTTGTAATAAAACAAAAGACCAAGTTAAGTTGAATATGAAAACAAAATCCAAGATGAAGATGATGATGCCTCCTCCATTCCATGTGAGAATGCTAGGCTATAGGTCATGCTAGGCTAAAGGTCATTATCAGTCATCCAAACAAGAGAGAAGGTCAAGGAAAATAAATTTGAGGCATTCACCTCATCATTTAACAAAGTAGGTGGTATAAGTTGAAGGAAAATACTTAGATTGGTAGTTTTGAAGAATTGATAGTAAACGAGTCTTATGTAAATCCAAAACTTGAATCTGTTAGGGTTTAAAAGCTTAAGTCAAAGTGTTTATAGCTTTCTTATTAGAAGTTTATCAATTAGATTTCAGAATAATATACTTGTTTTTATTGCAAATTTTTCTTTGAGTGTTGCTAATATATTTTCTCTTGCTTGATTTTTTTAAGGATTAAAAACGACTCGTCAAAAAACAACTGATTACTCATTTTCTAATATACTAAAAGAGGTCAGGTTTTGTTATTGTAACTTGTGAGACATTTAAACTTGCAATATATATATATATATATATATATATATATATATATATATAAGATCAAATTCCTAGAATGCATACTAAAATAAAAATAACAAAGCTTAAATTAAAACATAATTTAAAGATTATTTAGTTGTTGAAGTATTTTAAAGAAATAAAATTTTTGTTGTTGTCAGTGATGAATCACTTACAGTGCTAAATAATAGAAAAATATTCATACTCAATGTTAACATGATAGAAGTAGATTTGGATATAAATGATGATTGTAAGTGAAATAATGATAAATGGAATTTGTGTTATGATTAGCAAAAACAAACAAAAAAAGATATTAGGGTTATATAGGGGAAATAAGATGCGATGGATAAGTATATTATGAAGTAATATAGGTGATAACATAAAATACATGTTGTGAGAATAATTATAGGAATGAAAATGTATGTATCTAGTGTTGAATTCAACATTTTGTATAACAACAACAACAATAATCATAGTTATTTATAGGTTAAATTACAATTTTTCATATGTTTTGAATAATAAGTTGAGATTTGCAAATGAAATAAATTATATTAGTAGGTGAAATAATAAAAAGAAAAATATAATTTGGGAATGAGTGATCATGTTATGTTAAAGTGGTTTGGATTGGAATTGTGTACATTTGTGAATAGTAAATATGAAATTATGTAAGAGTGGGGAATTTCATATTAAATGTTAAATTGTTGTTTGTGATGTATTGGCCATTGAATTTGGTGCACAAATTTGAGTGAGGATTTAAATGAATAAAATAAATATTAATTTGTGGAGTGTAATGGGAAATTGATGTTTGAAGTATATAAAGAAAAAGAATCATTTTAATTTTTAAATGTATGACATAAAAACATTAAGAGTGAGACTCGACTTCTTAGGAGCTTTGGATAACATAATTTAAGGTAATAAATTGCCCTTCCCTTGCCCTTTTATTTATTAAATAGTGGTTTTGGAATTTTTATATTGACAATGGTTATTTATCTATGTTGTTCAATAATATTTAAAAGTTTATACTTACAAGATGAAAATTAACCACATAGGCATAAATATAATGTGTGTATGAAGTGTGACTGAATGCAACAACAAAACCTCACATATGAATGATACACTATTTCTATAATAGAAATAATGATGTATTTTAAAAAAAAAATACCTTAAAAAAATTATTAATACATTTCCAAACACTCCTAATATAATATTGATAATAATAATGATGTATTTTTTAGAAAAGGTGGAGCATGATGCAATTATATCTTTTGGATCTTTTTTTCATTCTTATAATATATAGTAATAATATTCTCAAAATTTAATGAAGAAGAAGATTATTTATTATTATTGAATGTTCTCAAATATTTTTTTATTAAAAAAATCTGATTTTAATACTTTACCATTATTGCTCTAAAAAGAGAAGAAAACATGGTCATGAGTGGGTGACCATCTCCCATCAAGCATTTGGCTCTACCCACTAGTTTAGTATAGCCTAGTTTTATTTTAGGACAAAACTCATGGTAGTTCCCAAAATATTTACAGTCTCTCAATTGAGTCACCCAACTACCAATTCTATAAATAGGGTCCTCATGTCTTTGCTCTACCGGATCCTTATGTTAGAACTAGGTTATTGCCCACAATAATAATATCTAAATTAGCAAGAACTTTTTAATATCATCATTAAACTCAATACAATAATTTAAAGTTGTGAAATTTTGATCCAATTTGTTTCTTAGCTTAAGTTTTAAATTAAACTGTGTGTAAGTTGTCTCGATATTATTTTGTCGATTGAGTAGGTTCAATGGAAAAAATAAAAGGAAAAAAGATGAACTAGGTTCGCCTTAGTTAATTCGTTAAACCTGCAATTCAGTTTTGAATTTTATTGGATTGATATTTGATTGATTAAGAATTAATTTTTTTTTATTATATAATAAAAAAGTTAAATATTAAACAATGAAATTCAATAAAAACTCATTATTAAATAATTAGTGATATGTATTAACCAATTAAACAATGAAACAAAAATGTTATCATTATATTAATATAATTCATTATTTATATGAATATTTAGGTCAACCAAGTTTTTTAGGTGTTTCTAATAGGGTGTTTGACACTGTATTTCAAAAGTGTTTTTAAAATAAATTAAAAAATATATTTTTATTTTTTACTTTAATTTAAAAGTTTTAGTGTTTTTAAATTATTTTCATATCAAAAATAATTTTTTTTTAAAAAAATATTTTAATATATTTTCTAACCAAAAAAATATTTTAAAAATTAATTTAAACCACATTTACCATCAGACATAAGTCATCCTATCACTGAAGGTTCATTTTAGCTTGATTGAGATGGTCTTTTAAAAAAATATTTTAAAATAAGTTTCTTTTCAAATAAAACAATTATAACGTTAATTAAAAATTATATGTTGACCTTATACCGATTAATAAATTTGGTTGCTGAGAAACGACGCATGCGCCCCCGCCGGTGTGATGTCTCATCTGAGGCTTGCCCTTTGTTCTATTCCCATCATCGGAGTATCCAATGCTTATGCGTGTCAGATATATATATATATATATATATATATATATATATATATATATATATATATATATATATATATATATATATATATACACAGAGAGAGAGAGGTTATGTGTCTCTATCCATCATTAAATAAAGATATTAAAGCACACACGGAGACACCGCGTAGACGCGGAGGAGCCAGGCAACGAGTACTATTTAATTAATAATTATACTTAGCCGATAAGATATATCTCATTTAATTAATAATTTACCCCTCTTTTAAATAATTTAATCAATTAGACCCCTTAACTTGTTAAATAATAATATAAAACATATTTTGGGGCCTCACTTACAAGCTTAAATTTTTAAATGAGATAGTTCGTTAACATGGTATCAAAACCTTATTCACCCAACGATCATGAGTTTGAATCTTATCACCCCTATTTTATTCGATAAAAATCAAGTACAAAGTAATGTGGTTTGTGCAAATTTCAAACCCAAAATATTTTCACTTAAAGAGATGTGTTAAATAATAATATAAATTATATTCTAAAATTTCACTTATAAAATTAAATTTTTAGATAAAATGACTCGTTAACATAACTGAGCTGAGGTGGATTGCCTTCTCGAGTTGAGCCCACGTCAAAATACATAGATTAAATTTTGATACTAAAATCTTATATGAGAAAAAAAGATAATGACAACTCCACGATGGAGCCCTGTACATAGGAATAGGGGTTAAATTGATCAAATATTTTAAAAGGGACTAGATTGACAAATGTAGAAAACAATAAGAGTTCCTTATCTGTAAAACAGCAGGAACGCAGTACACGCAAACAGAATCCTTATATATAGATTATAGACAGGCACCTAATAAATAACCGAACAACTCTATCTTTAAGAAACAGAAGAAGAAGAAATTCCGGGCTTTCTCATCTCATAGACTGCAAGGAGAAGAAAAATATTTGGCAAGTACCCTTCATTGTTTCTACTTTCTTTTTCGTGATTTTCTATTTTTGATTGTTTATTTCAGTTCCTTGAATTTCAGCCCATGTTTCTTGGATTCTCTTTGTTTGTTTTCTTGATTCATGGTTCTCTTTAACATGTTACATTTTATTGGTGGAGTTTACAATTGTCTTTGACGGTCCGGTTTTCTCTCTTTTTTGCACCTTTTTCTATGCTTTAGGGTGATGATCTTGTCGTGAATTGTGATTTTATGGCCACGCATGTGCTTGTGATTACAGGGGAATATCTTTTCTTTTAAGGAAAAGAATATCATCTGGGAGATATTATTGTATTCTCCTGTTAGTGTTGATTTTCTTGTCATTCATACAAACAGATGATGATAGTTGGCAAGCTTGATATGCGAAGAGTGCGCAAATAATGATTAGAATGGTTAGAGATATCACCTTTAGCTTAGAACATGCATGATCTATCTGTATAACATATATGGACCCCTTTTGAATAATGGATCTAATTATTTTAATAACATGCCGCCTATTGAATAATGATATTGGAGAGCTTTCATCTTCTAAGTTATTTGCCAATCAACAATCTTCTTCCAATTCACTATGAATGTGTTTTTGTAAGCATATTTGTGCTGTATATAGGTTTATGAGTTATGGGTTCAAATATACCATCTGTAATTCTTAACATGATTGGATGACTATAGTTTCAAGTTCCGAAACTAGACCTGAAATTCGAGTTCCTTCACTTTGATTTCAGCGAACTTTAGTGAAAGTAGGTGGAAAGAGCGTAAAGGGTAAACCTAATCTCTTTCAGTTTGACAACTTGCCTCGAAGGAGAGGGATCAGAATGGCCTTAACTACTGTCCTGCATGCTCTAATTGTGTGTATGAACATTGAGATGTAAGAACGCTGGAATTTGCCAAAGGTTGAGAAACTTAAGGCTTAGGACCTCCAGCGTTTTGAATTGAGTGACTAGATATCTACATTTTCCTCCCTTCTTGAGGAGTTTTGTTGATTCATTTCATAGCAATTTCTTTCTTAGAAGTCTCTTAACAGTCTATTCCTTTTAAAATCTGTAGCATTAGAAAATGGGAGGTGGCAAGGACAAACCTGACAATGAGTCTACAGACAAAGGAATGTTTTCAAATCTTGCTGGCTATGCTGCTGGACATTACCCCCCAAGCGCACCATACCCTCCACAAGGTTATCCTCAACCATATCCACAACAGGGATACCCACCGGCAGGTTATCCTCCCCCTGGTGGCTACCCACCATCGGGCTACCCTCCCCCAGGAGGACACCCACCAGCAGGCTACCCTCCTCCCGGTGGCTACCCTCCCCCCGGCGGTTACTTTCCTCCAAGTGCTTACCCTCCAGCTGGTTACCCTGGCCCATCTGCTCCACATAACTCAGGTATCTTTGGTGATCTTTATATTCATTGAGGCATTTATTTTATAAAAAAAATGGCATGTTAATGACATGGTAGTTGAGTCTAATATTGATAGGAATGTATGGTTTCTTCTTACCTTAACTCATGGGGATCTTGATGGTCATAGGCTCAATAGCTGTTTGATGTGAAGGGGGGATGGTTGAGAGATTATGTCTTTACTATATGTCTTTTATCCCAAAATGCATCTTTGCAACCAACAATATTTCTCTCGTGGAGAATAATCTTCCTTGTAAACACATTAAGAGTTATGTGCATGTTTGTGCTGTGTACACCTGCATTTACAAGTGCATCTGCTCAATACTTTTCCTGCTATCTTGGATGGAAGCTATATGATTACGTGTTCTGGAAATGCCTGAACAATCGAGGGCAGCTTGAATGGGGTGTTTGTGATTGCTCAATTTCTTTGTTGTAAGCTTAGATTATAATGCATCATCTCTACAGAGGTTGACAAGTCTATATATAAAGAAAAGTCCATGGGTCAACTAAAGAGCTCTCTGGTTCAATATCCTTTTAGGATTTTCTCTAGTTGGATTACGAAGAGCATGTATTGACAGTAGTTGCAACATGTCTTGTACTTGCCAGATCCTTGTCAACTATCGGCTTGAATGTGAGATTGATTAAATCATTTTTACCCCCTCAAACCTCAGAATAAGTAATGATGTGGCTTTTTATATAACGTGTGCTTGCATGCCATTCTGTTTATTTTGATTTTGGCTAACAAATAACTATAACAGGGCATGGACCTGGTATGGGGGCGATGTTAGCTGGAGGTGCTGCAGCTGCTGCAGCTGCTTATGGGGCCCACCAATTGTCCCATGGAGGTTACCATGGCTATGGTCATGGAGGTTACCATGGCTATGGTCATGGCAAGTTTAAGCATGGAAAGTTTAAGCATGGCAAGTTTGGCAAGCGCTGGAAGCATGGCGGGTTCGGAAAGCACAAGGGCAAATTCTTCAAGAGATGGAAGTGATTTCTGCCAAAAGCAACCACCAATCTGTCATGTTATGCTGGCTTTCTGGTATAAACTGATTTGGCTCTTTGAGACTGACTTATTATTCTGGTAAAGATCTTACCTTCATTTCCGGTGTTGATACAGTTCTGAATCTCTGATACTGTTTCTGTGTATAAAAATTAGCCTGACCTGCATTCCCCGTTTTTATTTCTTGATTCATTTTCTTCGGCGTAGAATAAAAGGAAATAGAAATTATCATTTATTATATAGTAAATAGGACTAATTGGAGACATAAAATGACAGCCAAAAAGTATTGCCTATTTCATAAGGATATAAAATATGATATTAAACAGTGATTTGTCTTAAATAAAAAAATTGAGAGGTTCATAGATAAAGGCTATATCCTATCATTTATATATAAAAAATTAAAGTCAAACCTTTTAACAGGTTTTTTCTAGAAATTAATGTCATCTTTGGAGGAAATTCATTTGATGGAGTTATAAGCAAAAATAAAGACTTGTGGATGCTTTCCATGGTGATGTTTCCATAAATATATTCTTTGGATTTTATTTTCCCCATTTTATATAGAAAATTTCCTATCAATTTGCTTTCAATTTGTAATTAAACAAAAGACCAAGTTGAATATGAAAACAAAGTCCACGATGAAGATGATGATCCTCCATTCCATGTGAGAATGCTAGGCTATAGGTCATCAGAAGTTGTCCAGCTCATGGCATGGTTTGGTTGACCAAACAAGAGAAGGTCAAGGAAAATAAAATAGCTGCTGGATGCTTTCTCCAATCAAAACTCAAAGCTTTCTCCAATCAAAACTCAAATGGATTTTTCATGGAATCCTGCAGCCTATGACCAATGGTGAGATAATAATATTAATGAGTGGACATATGACAATCTTTCAAATCATCCACATGTTAAGCAATATTTAGTGGCCGTTTGGTATTGCATTTACTGATGAGGTTTGGGAGAAAGTAGATAAAATCTTAATTGGTTATTTTACAAACACAAGTTAAATTGTTATGGGGCCCATCAAAAATTGTTTCCAAACCACGGGTTGTCAAAAGCAGAACCAAGTTGCTTTGCCTATGTTTCATTTCTCAGAAGACATCCGTCCACTAATAAAAAACTCATCCACAATTATCGTTGATTATTTATGTCAAAATAACCCTTTAAAGAAAATAGAGAAGAAAATGACGATCCTCTTGGTGGTGACCAACTCAGATTCAGCATTCATATGCCTAGCCTCAACTCTTCTTGCCATGCCTAGTTGGCACACTGGCCCCTCCTGGTGATCAACAATTCTGACCATTTCTTTTTCTTTCTTTACTTTCTTTCAACAAAATTGATTAAAGTTTGAACAGAAAATTGCCTGATATGAATTAAAGAAGGCTAACATATTGGGTGATTCTAATTATAATGGCGCAAAAGAAGAATATTTTAGTGAGGAAGGTGAGCAAGAAGAATTTGCTTTTGGGCATAGTATTCTTTTTAATGGTAATGATGATGATGATGATGATGACCTCCTCATCGATGATTTTTTATAAGAAGGAATCGGCGATGATGAAGGTCAGTTTTTTGAAAGGTGATACTCCCGGTATTATATTGTTTTTCAAAAGGAATGTTTTCTCAAGTACATGAATTTTTTTTATTTTCCTTTTCTTTTGAGTGCATTAACTTTCTTTCAAGATTGTCAATCCAACTTATGTTAGCTGGTCCATTATTGAGGAGATGATTAGCACGTTTTAAATTTAAAAAAAAATTGAAGTAAAAAATTATTTTTTATATTAAAATAAAAAAAATGATGTTTATATATCATTTTGATATATTGATGTCAAAAATAATTTTTTTAAAAATAAAAAAGATATATTATTTTGATACATTTCTAAACGAAAAGCATTTTCAAAAGCAATTTTAATCACACTCCTAAACATGCACTTAATGACATGTTCTTTGATCCAACTACTAAATTATTGTTTTGTCTTCCATTTTCTACTCTCTTTTAATAAAATAAATACCCAAGTTTTTCTTACATCCAAAGAAGTAGAAAATGAAAGAAAAAACTTGATTGGTAATTTTGAAAAATTAGTGCATGAAAAAAATAAAAAAAAAATCAAAGTTGTTAAAAGTTGATGGTATACTTATAATGTAGTTGTCCTCCTTTTCCCTTTTCAAATAAATTAGAAATACAATTCTCATTTTTACTAAAACACAATGGAGGGCATTTCTACTACTTGAGAGAGTAATTTTGAGACTTTCATGTCATGTGTATGCGCATCTCGTCCTATAAATGCATGTTTATGTTACCTCTTGGTAGGTAAAAGAATAAATCAAAGGTCCAACTCCCACCAAGGTCTCTTGTGGGTGTTCTAAGAGCACGAATGAAAATACTTTAGAACCTAAAAATCAATGCACAAATTAAAAAAAAATTGAAAAGTCAAGTAGCACAATAGACTCGCCATTATATGACATCATGTTGTACATGTGTTTTCCTCGAGACTTTATGATTGTCAAGATGAACTTGGATAACTATGATGACTTGTATGATCTTAGAGAATATGTAAAACATATCAAGAATAACTTGGAGCTACTTATTAAGGATTCTTACACCATGTATAAAATACTTCATACCATCTTTAGAGGGTTTACACAAGTTTGGTACCATAGTTTAAAGTCAGGATCCATGTCTAATTTTTCAGACTTATGTACTAAATTGATTGCTTGTTTCAGCACAAGCATTCTAGCTAAAAAAAATCAACTAAACTTTTTTTAATCACTTGATCAAAATGAGAAAACACTAAAAACTATTTGGAAAGATTTAATAAAGACTGAAAATAAGTTGGGACCAATATCGATATAAGAAAAAGTTGTTAGAACCAATATCAACAAACTTAATAAGTGGAGTGCACAATTACTTTTTATCGAAATGTCTTCATACGTTACCTGATAGAAGGCTTATCAATATAAAACAAACCATAAAGAATTACATTTATGTAGAAAAAACAAGTACATCATGACAAGAATATTTTTGCTTTAATAGATGAAGAGAAGTATCTCCATAATATGATATCAAAATATTCTTTGAGATATCTAACTTTTTAGGGGTAATATCATGATTCAATACATAATAGATTGATATACCTATGATTAATGATTATTCTCTTAAACACCATCAAGGACAAGGTGTTCATAATAATAAAAATAAAAGAATATATGTTACATCTACCATCCATGAAGGGATGTATAATGAAGAGGAATAAAAAAAATGTATTGCCTATTTCATAAGGATATAAAATATGACATTAAATAGTGATTTACCTTAAATAAAAAAATTGAGAGGTTCATAGATAAAGGTTATATCCTACAATTTATATATAAAAAAATAAAGTCAAACCTTTTAACCGTTTTTTTCTAGAAATTAATGTCGTCTTTGGAGGAAATTCATTTGATGGAATTATAAGCAAAAATAAAAAAGACTTGTGGAAACATGTGTTAGATATAAGAGTTAAGAACTCTTGACATGCACCAATTAAATTTATGCATGAAGATAGATAAGGTGTGGTTTTTTTTATTATGAAGATACTTTTGTTAAATCCATCACACTCTTATGCTTTAATGTAAACATGGTCTTTATAGGTGGTGAAAATATTATAAATATCCTATCATAAGATATTATTATTTGAATAGGTGTTGAACCATCTATGATAATTGTGATAGAGATATTGTTTTTAGGATTAAAGGGAAAAAATTGTTCGTGAAAAATGCTCTAGATATCATTATAGATATAGAGACATGCTTTATAATGCCAAGAATTTATGGTAATCAAGATTATTCTCTTCTATAATGTCATACTTGGTAGATCTTTTTTCATAAAATTAATACAGTGATTATTTAAAAAATACCTTACCATAAGATTCTCTATATACAAAGAAATGGCCACTATAAAGAGAACCCAATTAATCTCAATGAGTTATATATCAAATTGTCTAAAAACTAAAAAATAAAAACTAGTTTTTGACTAAGTAGGGTCCATATAGGACTAGATAGAGGTTAAAGGCCTCATAAGAATTGAAAGAAGTAAACCTTAATGAGAATAAAGATATGATATCAAAGATAGGTTCCACTCTAGAAATTATATAATAGTAATTATTCATAAGGCTTCTTAATATATGAAAATCAAAATTTTCATTCAAGCCATCAAATATGACAAATATTAACTGTATAGTGGCTTCTCATCAATTGAACATTAATTCTTTTTCCTCCCGCCTGATTAGGCAGAAGAAAAAGATTTTTTACAAGAACAATAAAAAGTTATCTAAAAAGAGATGAACAAATTGTTCGAGGCAAGATTTGGGGGGTTATGTACAATGAATGGCTTGCCAATATTGTCATGGTGGAAAAACCCAATGAAAAATGATGAATGTAGATGGACTTCATTGACCTCGATAATGCATGCCCTCAAGACAGTTTTTCTTTATTAAACATAGATCATTTGGTTAGCCACACTACTAGTTTTAAATACTTGATTTCAGTAAATGCATATTTTAAATATCATCATATGCTAATGCATCATAATAATGACAAGAAGACTATTTTTATCACTAACCAAAGAATATTTTGCTATAGGGTCATACCATTTGATCTGAATAAGATGATGAGCAAAGTCTTTAAAAATCAAATAAGAAGGAATATGATAGCCCGTTTTAATGATATGTGGTCAAGAGTATAACTTTGTAGCAACATATTTAGGATTTAGAAAAAGATATTATTGAGTTATAATTACATCAAATGAAGTTTAATCCCACCAAATAGGCATTTTCTCTATTAAAAAAAAAAGATTTATAGGTTTACTATTAAATAATAAGCATATTAAGCCTAATCCAAAAAAACTAAAACTATTCATAACATGACTCTTTCTTGATTAGTGAAAAAGGTCTAAGGGCTAATAGGAAGAATTATAATTTTTAATATATTCAATTATCATCTCAAATAGTGTTGCTTGTTTTTATTTAAAATTTAAAAGATATATCTAATTTTGAATGGATCCCCGAGTGCTAACAAGCCTTTTAATGATTTAAGTTTCATAGATCTTCTCTATAATTCTTTTCTTAACCATGAAAATAAAAGAAACTTATTATTTTTTGAATGTCACCATCAACAATGCACATTAAATAAATAATATATATCGGTGCTGTTTTTCTTGTTATATTTATGCTGAAAGTTTATTTTTTGACATAAATTTTTGCATAATTAAAATTATACACTGTAAATTCTATGAAATATTTCCTTATATTTTAATAAATATTTATGGCATGATAAATTAGAAACATATTTATAAATTTGAGATGACCTTGGAAATAAATATGGATGATAGGGTAGAGGCACGTGCTGGGGGGGTTGCGCGGTTCAATAGGTGGGGCCCATAAGCTCGTGCATCCACATGCAAATGGAAGGCTGTCCACATCCCTTGAAATCTGCGGCCTCCACATTTTCTATCGTTCCTTCTCCCGCTTTGCTTTTTTACGACAACGCCACCTCCTCTTATGTGGACCTCACAGCCTCCTTAAATTAGGGCTCTCTCTCTCTCTCTCTCTCTCTCTCTCTCTCTCTCTCTCTCTCTCTCTATATATATATATATATATATTACACACACACAGTACTGTAAGATATTTACAACTGTACGAAGGGGATGACCATGATATTCGTCCATTAGATTGTGTTTAGTAATAAGCACTACCTTAATTTCAAAATTATTTTAAAAAAATAGATTTGTTTATTTTAAATTATTTTTTAAAATATTTTTATATTATTTTCATTTATATTAATGTTACAAATAATTTTAAAAAAATAAAAAATATATCATTTTCATGTATTTCTGAATAAAAAATACTTTCAAGATGAACTTCGACTACACTCTCAACACATACACTTATTATCTCACAAAAGTGATTAATAGTTAGTTTTAAGGGCAAATCATGTTTGACACTATCTTTGAAAAGTATTTTTTAAAAAAATTAAATATTTTCTGGTATTTTTTTATCATTTTTATATACTAATATTAAAAATATTTTTAAAAAAAATCATCAAAATCAATATGAATGAATGAAAAATAAGATTCAAATTCGGGACTTCCATCCTTCTTAGTTTACAAGAATCACTGAATCATAATTATTAGGATTTGCTTTTGGTAAGAAATCATTCTTTTTCTAAGAATAAAACTAATTGGTAATTGTGGCAACAAATCTTGCTTTTAATAGAAGCACTATTAAATATATATTTTTTTAAATAAAGCTTTTAAAATTATTATTTAAAAAAAAATGGTATGGAGTCACGCGTAAATCAATCTCAAACTAATCTTATTGTGAAACATATAAAAAAAAATGCCTAGACCCACGTAAAATTAATTTTGTTCTAATTAAAAATAATAATATTGTTATAATTTCTTAATTATTGTGCGTGTGTGTGTGTGTGTTAATGGTTGAAATTAATTTGTGGAAGTGGATGATTACGTGGCTTGGCAAATATTCTTATAATTATTTTAAAAAATATCAAAAATTATGTTTTTTTTTAATTATTTTTTTAAATTATTTTAATATATAGATATCAAAATTAATTTTTAAAAATAAAAAACAATATGTAAATGGAAACGCATGTTCATTGAATCTTTCGAAAGTAATGGATGGAATGATATTTACCGTGCACGAAATGCCAACACAGCCGTGTTGACGCCCTTCCTGTATGATAAATTATTGGCATGATGAACTGGAATTGTATCTTATAAATACTATAGTCAATTCTTGCTTGGATCATCAATTTAAATTAGTAGTTCTGAGTGACAACTTGGGAGATAATTAATTGGGATTTGATTTCTTATTCCATGATTAATTAATTTCACAATTATATTTTATCAGAATTTGTTTGTCTTCTCCAAAATGAAGGCTCTCATAACATTTATATGGTCATTCATTTCAAGTCTAGATAGATTAGTTAAAGTGTTCGTAAATTGAACCGGGTATTCATTTTAATAAAAAATCAAGGGGTTAGAGTAATTTTTAATTTGTTTTTATGAATGGAAATATAGATTTAAGAAATAGGGAAATAATTAGATAGCACTGTTTAGCTCGTGAAGGTCTTTCATTGAGAATGTTAGCAAATCAAGAATCTAAATTATAAATACGAAAATAGGAATGATGGATCCCTTTTTCTTCACTTGGTATTTATATAAAAAAAAAATTATTTTTATTTTATTTTAATGTGTTAATATTAAAAAAATATATATTATTTTGATATATTTTTTTTAAAAAATAATTTCAAGCAAACTCCTACACAAGGCAAAGAGTGTTTAGAAACATAAAAAAGAAATATTTGTTTTAAATTATTATTTTTAGTGTTCTTTAATCATTTTGATATACTAATACCAAAAATAATTTTTTAAAAATAAACCGAATCATACCTCCAATCATATGCACAAATATATTTGTTTTTTTATATATAATTAAGATATCTAAACCAGTTTATATATAATTCTTGAATACATTAAATATTTTACAATTACAGTAAATAAGTAAAAAAAAATGACAAATGGGGCTCGAACGTAGGGTGAAAGATATACATACAGTGGAGATCGAACCGAGTGCAGAGGAAGTCAAGACCCAAGAGGCGTGCAGATGGACAAATACGTTTTGCTTTTGGAAGCAACTGTTTTTTAGCCATAGACAATAACATAGAGGAATAACATAGAGGGTGGTTAGTAATTATTTTGACTTTTTAATTAGCAATACTAAACTTGGCATCAAATAATTTCTTCTATTTTCCAACCTTCATAGTTTTGGAATATAAAGATCGAACCTCTTATTTTCCCTTCTATATATATATATATATATATATATATATATATATTTTCTCTCGTTATGATTTTCAGAAAGACTATACAAGGGGATGCAATTTCTGAATAGAGGCTTGTTTGTTTGATACCGTATTTTAAAAATATTTTAAAAAATAATAATTTAAAGTAAAAATAAAAATAATTTTGTTTATTTTTATTTCAAATTAAATTTTTTTCAATGTTTTTAGATCATTTCTATGAACTGATGTCAAAAATAATTTTAAAAAATAAATAAAAATATCATTTTGATATAATTCTTAAAAGATAAAAAATATATTTGATATAAAAAACATCAAGATAAAATGAATAACCACCATATTTCTACAATTTATGTGTGTATGCGTGTTTTTAGTTTTTTTTTAGAGCAAATCCAAGGAAAAGCTAAAGGAAAAGATAATATTTTTTAGCTTTTATTCTTTATTTTTAGAGCTTAAAAAAAATTGAATATTTTTTTCTTCCTTTCATCCCTTTTTTTAATACCTTTCTTTGTAAGACTTTTCCTAGATAAAATATAAATGTTTCATTTTGATAAAATATATATGATTCATGGTCTTACCAGAAAAAAACATATATTTATTACGATAAAATATCTTTGATATATGGTTTTATCAGGTGGTGCTTTAATTGCATTTAGTTGAGTTTAGGAACTATAGGTCTGACATCTTTCTAGATTCATAGATGTTTTGGCTCATTGTTTGGTTGGGATGATATATAAAGGCTTTGGAACCTCGTCAAACCCACAAGCATCTAAGCTCAACGCTTAGTTAAGTTTATAAATGATGAGTTTGATATTTTGATAGAGTCACAAACATCTTATAACACCTCTTCAGACTCATAAACATTTGACCTTAATGCTTGACTAAGCCTGAAAATGATGGGTCTGACACTAGCTTATGATTAATCATCTGAAAAGTAGTTTTGATCAAACAAACAATAAGCAATATATATCAATTCAAAATGTTGTTGCCACCTAGTAGTACCCAAGAAGTAAATATGTACCAATAAATGCAAAAAAAAGTTGATATTTTTAATCAACTCGTTTGGTTGGAGGTTGAATAATTATATTTTTTAACACAAATAAATTAATGTATAAGTATTATTAATGGGTTTTTCACCAATGAATAAAAAATAAATCTTTAAATCAAAAGGTTGATGTTTACAAATAACACAATATAATGAAGATCATTAATAAACACATGCAACATCTTAAGTTCATTTTAATGTGGTAAAAAAAATGTTGCATATGCTATATTGAAACACCATTTTTTTAATCTTTGTGTGTGTGTGTATTTTAAAAAAATATGTAGAGAAAAAAAATATGAAAACAATAACTAAAAAAATGGAGATAAAAAGAAAAGGACTGAAATAAATAAACAAAATGTAAAAAGATAAATACTCCAAGGGTAAAGAATAAAAAAAATAATATTTTTTTATTTAAAAAAGTGTAAAAGAAAAGTAAAAAATATTACAAAAATGAAGATAGGAAATAAATTATGATATAAATGTATAATGAAAAAAAAAAATAGTGGAGTATAAGAAGGAGAAAGTAAAATATAATTAAAAAAATTCTAAAAAAAACCAACAAAATTATAGATCTATCACTTTTACAGTACTCATTACAGTAAAAAAAAAAATCAATAATTTTAATAAAAAAAATCATTTTTTTAATGTATACATAATAATTTATAATAAAATATTTTAACTAGTACTACCATCACCCCATGCTATCACTCAGCTAGCAACTTCACTTTTAATCTCACTTTTAACTCGTTTATTGTCGGTATTACTATAATTATCTTCATCACTATTTTATCTTCATAATATAATATTATTATTTTATAATTTTAAACATCAGAAAAAGAATTCAATATAAAATGTTCTTGTTGCCATTCCAAAATATTTAAAATAAAACAAATACCTAATCTGAAGTAATCTATTTTAGAAAATGTTTCTTTCTAATTACTAAATTGCAAATTGCTAATAATTGAAGGGCAAAAAAGAAAAGGAGATTGACACTTGGGAGAATGAAGTCAGGCTATACATGTCTGAAAGTGATTCCCTCTCTTTCTAGAATCCAACCACCGTTGCTTCTAGCTGTATTCACGACTCTAGCTGTCTCTCTCGCTTTTCTTTATTTTATTTCTTTATTAATAATACAATAAAAACATTTTAATTTATGTACACATTAGTCCCGATCTATCACCAGCTTCTCAATTGCATCCCCCAACCAAAGTCCATCCCCAATTTAATTTCTTATCCTTCAAGCATTTGCCGAAATAAATTCTATCCCAAATATGAGAGCCATTGTTTTTCAGGATTGTAAATTGAAGAGAGTAGCTTGAGTATGAGTATGAGTATGAGGTGGTATATCTACACATTTTTATCTCAATGTTCATCTTTTTAGTTATTTTGATATTATTTAATAAATTTTTTTTTTATTAATGTTGGTATCCGGACTAGCTTGTATTCACCTCGACTAGTCTCACGGATTTTAAAATTTACGACCATGTTAGCCTTTAGTAGTCATTATATTAACAACCACATGATTTAAATCTGAGACTATTGAGGAACAAACCTCTTAAT
The DNA here is from genome assembly GCA_015731905.1 of Salix dunnii. NCBI lineage: Eukaryota > Viridiplantae > Streptophyta > Magnoliopsida > Malpighiales > Salicaceae > Salix > Salix dunnii. Next base: position 5,685,247 of record CM027671.1, read on the forward strand.
TCCAGGCTCTTATTACTAGGTTACCTACTAAATGATTATATATATATAAATATTGTTTGTATCTCTAGGCTACATACATATATAAAAAATTAAAGCGGGTTTAAGTAAATTTTTATATAAATATATTAAAATAATATTTTTAACACCAACACTTCAAAATAATTTAAAAATATTTTTAAAATATAGAAACAAACATTCTTATTATACCTGTCTTAGCTTTTGCTCAAACGTTTGGCTTGGTTTGCTCGCTACTATTTTTTTATTTTAGTAACTTGTAAGGCGGGAGCTGGATAATGTTCCATTGGATGGGACCTGATTGGAAAAAGTATTTGTCTATGAATGCAATCGAGAAATGGCTAAACAGCGAGGACAAATCTGTGCCCTTTTCATATTAATTAAAAAACTGGATATAAATCAAATTAATCTCAAAACCCACACTTGACCTTCCCCTCACTTGATTAGGACATAATAATGGAAACAAAAAAATAAACCCCAATTTGCAAATCTCTCTCTTTCTTTGGATAAACATATATATATATATATATAGAGAGAGAGAGAGAGGGAGAGAGAGAGAGAGAGAGTTATATCTGGTCTGCAACCTCGTGATCCGTGCAAAGTCTTCGTGAAATCCCAGCTTGCCTTATTATTGTTGTTCTTTGTTCCATTCCCATCTTAGTTGTTATTGTTTTTTTAATCTTTTTTAACTACTTAGACTTAATTTAGTGTGATATTGATTATGATGATGATAATATAAAAAAGTTACATTCTTGTTGGCTTTTTCGAGTGAGAGGGGGGAGGAAAAATAAGCCTTTTTGGAAATAGAGAGAAAAAGGGAGCTTCTTTTTTCCTTAAAAATTTAGTCTTTTTGGATACAGGGTATTCCTTTGAAACCCTTTTTTTTGTGTGTGTCTGCTTATTCCGTTTTCATATACAGGTTTTTTGCTCAATTGGAGCTGTTTCGAGTAAGAATGTTCAGGTGGGTCTTTCTTCTTTTCATTGTTGCATATACCATCTGCTGCGCTACTTACTATATACATATGGTTATGCTTTGTGCTTTGTTTGTGTTTTTAGCTTGGGTATCTCAGCTTTTCTATCCTTCCATGATTCTGTGTGTTTGACTTTGCTTAAGTACTTTTGTGATGGTGCAAATTTTGGCCAGGTATGATGGGATTTCCCAAGTTTTCACTCTTATTTGTCTGGATTTTTCTTTGTATAAGTTTACTGTTGATATAATTTAATGGGTTAGAATTACAGTTGCAAAGGAAGTGAGTTAAAGTTTACATGCCAAGACTTGAATGTGTGAACTCAGCTTTACATGGTTTTGGTTGAGGTTTTATTTCAAATTTTGAAAACCCTGAGTCATGAAATTGCAAACCCTGGTTCCTCCTCAATTCCTCCTATTTTCAAGGAGGCAGATGAGGAGAGCTTAGCAAATTGAGTTTAATGTTCAAATGAGATTAGGATGCTCTGCTTTAAAAGTTCAATCATGATTGGTCAAATAAACTTTAAAAATACATCAGGATCACTATTTGCACCAAACATGATGACTAAGCGTCAAAGTATGTATTATGAGTTCAGTTATTTTCGTGCAACTTGTCAGACATGTTTTATGTAGAAAAAAATCCTACCACATTCTTCAAGAGGCTATTTTCATACTGTGAAAACAGAAGACAAATGTTATGTAGGATAAGCTTGCAAGTCTTTTGCTCCAACTTTTGGCATTTAGATTTGAAATTTTTATTGTCTTTGAAACTGCTGTGATCATGTGATGGTAGATTTTGAGGAAGCGGATTTTAGCTTGCTGATTCTGCATGCCATAACTGGAATATGAATTTTGGAGCTTAGCAGGGTAAACTGTTGAGAACTCTTAAATGATTGGAAAATTTTGTGATCTTCCCAATGAAGCTAAATCTTAGTCAGTAAATCACCAAGTTTAAGAAAATCTAATGTGGCACCAGAAATTGACAGTTATTTTCTCTGTTTTGTTTATCCTTCTCCATGCATGTTAACTTAGGCTTGGTAATCCCAAATGATGATTGACCATTCTTTTTTTCTTTTTTTTGTGGCTTGTTAAGACTGTATTCCATGTAGTATATGGATTGCTGTCCTGCTCATTAAATGTTGACAGTTGACAAAGTCCAGAATATTGAAAAATTATTTTTGAGTAGCCTTATTGAGTAATAAGATATCTCTGCATGGCTGATAATACAGAATGCAGCACCAGTAGAACTAAATTGTTCTTTTAATAAAATTATGTCATTCAATTATTTCCAGAGTGAGATTGATTGTTACTTGTCTACTATGACAGAGTATTTGAAATGGCCATGCATAGAGCTTTTGATCCAATGGAGAAAGATTTGTGACCATAATGGATCCCCAGGCTTTCATCAGATTGTCAATAGGCTCCCTTGGGCTGAGGATTTCTAGAACAACTTTAAATTCTGCAAAATCTGGATTGCAGGACTTCTCTTCTCCATGTTCATGTGAGATACGACTTCGAGGTTTCCCTGTGCAAACAATAGCGGTTCCCTTGTTATCCTCGCCTGAAGTGGCACCTGAGATTCACAGCATTGGCTCAAGTTTTTATCTTGAAGAATCGGATCTGAAAGCATTACTGACACCTGGCTGTTTTTATGCTAATCAGGCATGTCTTGAGATTGCTGTTTTCACAGGGAGAAAGGGATCGCATTGTGGTGTTGGCATCAAAAGGCAGCAGATAGGAACATTTAAGCTGGAAGTAGGCCATGAATGGGGTGAGGGGAAACCGGTGATTCTTTTTAGTGGCTGGACAGGTATTGGCAAAAACAAGGAGAGTGGAAAACCTGGAGCTGAACTTCATTTGAGAGTGAAACTGGATCCTGATCCAAGATATGTGTTCCAGTTTGAAGATGTGACCACATCAAGTCCTCAGATTGTTCAGCTTCAGGGCTCAATCAAGCAGCCCATATTCAGCTGCAAATTTAGTCGAGACAGGTGATATGAATTATGTGGTCTGTTCTTACATAATGTTTGTCAACTGCTTATCTTTGCGGTAGATTTCCTAGATTGCTAAGAGTTCCACATTCCTTATCTGTGCACAGACAATGATTTTTGGAACTGATTCTCAATTGAATATCTCCAGCCAGTACAATTGTGTATGTGCACAGTCCATGTGCACTATAAAGAACTTGAGAGGGAAAAGAAATGAAAAAAAATTACAGAAGTAACTGCAGTTTCTCTTGTACCCTACTTGATTCCCGTGAAGCATTTAGGAAGCAGTTTTTTTCCCATGACAACCGTCTCATTGTGCACTCTGGTTTGGTATTAGTTTCTTTGTAGTTCAGTGGTCCAACTACTTAACATGATGCCCCAGCCATTGTTCTAATTATTAGATCATCGTTAATGAAACTTTTGATGGTTATGAATTGACAGGGTAACCCAGGTAGATCCCTTGAGTACCTATTGGTCGACTTCCAGTGATGGCGCTGATGTTGAAACAGAAAGAAGAGAACGGAAGGGGTGGAAGGTGAAGATACATGATCTTTCTGGCTCGGCTGTTGCGGCAACCTTCATAACAACTCCCTTTGTGCCGGCAACAGGTTGTGATTGGGTTGCTAGGTCCAACCCAGGAGCTTGGTTGATTGTTCGCCCAGATGCTTGCAGGCCTGACAGCTGGCAGCCATGGGGAAAGCTTGAGGCATGGCGTGAACGTGGCATCAGAGACTCCATTTGTTGCAGATTTCACCTCCTGTCTGAAGGCCAGGAAGGTGGTGAGGTTCTCATGTCTGAGATACTCATCAGTGCTGAAAAGGGCGGGGAATTTTTCATAGACACTGACAGGCAGTTGCGAACTGCAGCAACTCCAATACCAAGCCCACAAAGTAGTGGAGATTTTTCAGGACTTGGTCCCATTGTTAGTGGTTTTGTCATGAGCTGTCGAGTGCAGGGGGAAGGGAAGCACAGCAAGCCACTGGTTCAGTTGGCCATGCGACATGTGACATGTGTGGAGGATGCTGCAATCTTTATGGCACTTGCAGCTGCAGTTGATCTTAGCATTGTAGCTTGCAGGCCTTTCCGTAGAAAGCTCAGAAAAGGGTCTCGCCATTCTTTATGAAAAGCACAAACTAAGGGGACTGATTTTCATGAACAAAGAATGGCTCTATTTTACTCATTTTTCTTTCATTGTTGTAACATTGGAAATGTACAGGAACTCTTATTTACCTTTTTTTTTAAATTGTCAACATTATTGTCAAAATCGCGATCCAACTCGTAAATATGATTATATGAGTCAAAAGAACAAATTTAAAATCCAGTAGAATAGTCAGATCTTGTTAAAATTGGGGCAAAAACATTAAAATTATATGGACTCGTAAAATTGGACCGGATTGGTTTGATTTTACGATCTCGAGCAAATCCCTAAAGCGAGGCTCTCATCTTAGTTCCTCACTAATAGTTAACTAAAAACTCATCACTTCCTCAAATCATCATTGCCTCTCAACTCGTTGCCTCTCATTTGTTGTCGTCATCGCCTCTCATTAATCTTCTAGGTTAGTTAACTTTTACGAGTTTATGGGTTTCATGCTCATATGAGATATTTTTTTACATTTAGGGTGTTTTATCTTGAAAATATGTTTTGAAAAGAGAGATGGTCCATGGTTCATTGTTCAAGCTGTTAACTCTATTCGAGTTTTTCTATGAAAATAAGTTTCAGGCATGCTCTTTGTAAGAAAATGGATTAGAAAAAATTAAGAAATTTTTCTGTAAGAAATAAAACATTAAACCTAGGCAGACATGTCAACTTTTGGCACGGTTTAGAGAACGAGAAATAAAACATTAATTCAGGCATGCTCTTTGTAATAAAATGAAGAAATAGAACACTGAAAAAAATTGAAGCTTTCATGAAACAAAGATGGATGTTTATGACTTGTGTTTGTGAAAAGATATGAAAGGAACACTGGAAATATTATAGTGAATTGTGGAGAATTTGTCATGGTGTTTGTGACTTGTGTCCTAATATCTCTCATTGAATCAATTTTTTTCTTCTCATTTATGTATATTTATGTTGAGGATCATGATTTTATCACTGGAATGAACATTCATATGTGGAAATAGAGGATGTTCTTAATAGCAGAGGATGACATGTTGTTTTTAATAGTAGAAGATGTGGAAACAACCTTGTTATTACTCCTAAGGTACATTTTATGTGTAATTGTATTAGTTTCTAGTTGATTTTGGTATTGGAGTAAAGAAAGGAGGTGATTCAATACATGATCATTTTTACCAAGTAAAGGAATGATGATGTAGTTCAATTCGGCTTAGTTTATAAGATATGTGTGAAGTGGTGAAACATGTTGGGACTAGATATCCAAATGCTAATTTGTATGTTGTTGGTTTCTCTTGGTGCCAACATTCTTGTTGATTACTTGACTTAAGTAAGTTTCATTGCTTATGATTTTATGTATTTACATATTACATGACATTAAAAAAAACTAATGGCAATAGACTTGATGTGGCATGGCACCATGGTACAAATATTGATAAGAATTCATTGTCAAAACAATTTTAGCAGAGATATTTATCAGTTTAAACATCATTTGACTTGTACTTGAAAGAATATTGAGTCATGCCAATAAGTACATCAGATATGAAGAAAGATGATTTTGAGTGTTTTGGTGGAAAAATCAAGAAGCATCTGAGAAGAAAAGAAAGGTTTTTTAGTTTTTTAGAAGCAACAAAAATGTAGATGAAGATAATGCAATCACCTCAATTCTCAAAGGAAAGAAATAGTAAGTGGAAGGGGAAGTACTCAAACAACCATCAATCAGCCGCTAAAAAATGATATTAAAGAAGAACCATGCTGACAAATTGGAAGGTTTTTTTAAACTAGTGCGATTCCATTTAATTGTGTGAAAAAACCTAAGTTTGTCAAAGCGCTTGAATTGGTTGCAAAGCATGGGCCAGGTTTTATGCCTCATTCTTACCATGATATTAGAGAAAAGTACTTAAAGTAAGAAGTAGATAACACAATGAAAATGATTGAAGACTATAAGCTAGAATGAAAAAAAATAGGCTGCTTAATAATATTTGATGGATGCACTGATAAGAAAAGACGTTCTATTTGCATCTTTTTGGTTAATAGTCCTAAAGGAACATTTTTTTTATCATCTTTAGACACCTCTAATATATCTAAAACAACTAATAAAATATTTGAGATGTTAGATGCTATTGTGGATAGGATTGGAGATGAAAATGTGGTGCAGGTAATTACTGATAATGTTGTGAATTATAAGGCAGCGGAACATTTATTGATGGAAAAAAGAAAATACCTGTATTGGACACCATGTGTTGCTCATTGTATTGATTTGATGTTGGAAGATTTTGAGAAGAAACTAGAGGTGCATTAAGTAACTATTGCTAAGGGGAGGAGAATCGCAATGTACATATATTCAAGAACTATTCTTATTCCATGCTAAGACACTTTAGGAAAAGATTTGATTAGGCTTGTTGCCACTCGATTTGCTATTGTATACTTGACTCTTGGATGTTAGAAAAATTATAAGATTCAATTGATGACAATGTTTACTTCCGCCCACTGGAGGTTATGTAAGTTTTCAAAAATTTAAGAAGGGTAGCGGATTCAAAATTGTGTTTTGGACAACAAGTTTTGGCATGATGTCTCTCATTGTATTAAAGCAACATATCCTCTTATTAAAGTTATTCTATTAGTTGATTCATATGAGACATCGACCATGAGTTTTATATATGAAGCAATGGTTCAAGCAAAACAGAAGATACAAGTGAATTTTGGTTCTATGCAAAAAAAAGTGCAAATTATCTATTATGCTAATTATTTATTTAATATAACTATATTTTTTTTATCTTATGTTATTTAATGTTGATGTTAATATCCTTATTTTTTATTTTGTTTTGTAGCTATATGCCTATATGGGATATTATTGCTGCAAGATGAGAATTTCAACTTCACAGACCTTTACATGCAATAACTTATTTTTTGAATCCTCATTATCATTATAATACTGATTATAAACTGCATCCTAACATTAAATATAGAGTATATGACTGCTTACATCGAAAGGTGCCTAATAAAGATGAGAGGACTAAAATTGATTTACAACATGATATGTTCACAAATGCAAAGAAGTTATTTGGTATTGAGGCTATCATAATAACGACGAATAAAAAACTCCAACTAAATGGTGGGCTTCTTATGGGGATGAATGTCTAGAGCTACAAAAGCTTGCAATTCGAGTTTTAAATTTGACTTGTAGTTTATCTAGATGTGAGCATAACTGGAGTGCATTTGAGATTATAAGTTTTTTTTTTAAAAAAAATATTGTTTTCATATTTGATAAGAATCTTATATGTTATCAATTTGAATTTTTTTTATAGGTTCATCTGAAACAAAAAAATCATCTGTAACAAAAAAAAATGAATGACTTGGTTTTTGTGATGTGTAATTTGAAAATGAATGATAACCAAGGCAAAAAAATAAGTTATTGATTTTGATAAATTTATAGATGATCTCCCATCTGATGATGAACGGGTCACTAAAAGAAAAGAACATGGTGGTTCATCGAACATTAATTTACTTCATGATATTGATTGTGCAACATGAAAAAAAAATGGAAAAGAAGATGAAAGTGATAAAGAAACTTTTAATGATGTTGAAATGGGTACTCATGGTATTAAAACTGATTTTGAAACTCATAATGATGTCAATCCAGATACTTTAAGGAGTTTGGAGTTAAATATTGTTGGAGTTGGATTTAGTATTAGCAATATCAGTGTTGATACCAATGGTAATATTAATAATCCTTTCAATAGTGATGTTGTTGATACAAGTCTTAGAAATAACGAAAGAGATTAAAATGAGATTGATTTTAGTTTACATTACACGCCAACTGAATATTTGCTTTAAATTTGTTAGTTTTTACATAATGAAATTATATAGACATAATTATTTTATAATGTATTTTTAAATTATTTTAAATCATGTATGAACCTTAACTAATGAAGTTTTATGGTCATAATTGTGTTGTGTTGTATTCAGAAATATTTTACTTATAATTTTTTTATTTTTCTACTTACACGATTTAGCTGTGATTTTATGATTTTTGAAAAGAAAAATTTCAGGTACAATTTTACAATTCAAGTTCAGAAATGACTTCCATGTCTTGTCAAAATCATGATTTTGACAACCTGAATTATCAACTCAATCATATTAGAAGTTCAACCACATGAATACTTTGCCCAGACCTCATTTTGGGGACTTAGTAACTCTTTGAGAGTGTGATTAAGGTTGTTTTTGAAAATATTTTTAAATGAGAAATGCATCAAAATAATTTTTTTTTAAATTATTTTTAACATTAGCATATGAAAATAATATAAAAAATATTAAACTATTCTTTAATCTGAAGGAAAAAATAAAATATTTAAAAAAAAAGAACTACTTTTCAATTGCGGTGCTAAACATCCTCTTCATGCTTAAGCAAATAACTTGTTTTATGGGTTCTCAAACTTTGTGGTGGCTTCACCATTGAAAACCTTTTTCAGGTTAGCTTGACACCATCTTTCTTTCAGGAAAATTCTCAAATGCAATCCCTCGGAAATGGGATTTGTTTTCAGGGGGGCATCACATTGTGGCTCTAGACAAGGGCAACGCAGGTTTGCAGCTGTAGAACATATTTATATTGACTGTCCACAAATATCACCACCGATTTAGTAGCCATAGTTGAAGCTGAATCAACAAGGTGGTGTAGAGCAATGTCTCAGGGGTGGTGGACTCCACCAACTACCTCGAATCCCATTTCGTTTCAGTATAACGAAAAACAAATTGAAGAAATATTCACTGCCTGTTTTCTCTACCAAACTGAATTATGGCTTTCAATTTTCAAATGCCTGTAACTAGTATAACTGAACAAGAAATGCTAAATCTCAAATGTTTCACAGATTGTGGACCCAAGATGAACTCAATTTTCTGTTTGACGGCAGAATTAAGTTTCAAATTCAGTCACCACCTTCATCCATTTGATCTAACCTGCCTTGCTGCGTAGCATCGAGCAATCAGCACGCATAGATGCCGGGGGAAAATCTTTGATGACTTCAAAAAAAATTAGTGGTAAAATGAGCTTGTTTTGCGACTGCAGCTTGCTTTTTATATATACATACATACATATATATATATATATATATATAGATAGATAGATAGATAGATAGATAGATAGATAGATAGATAGATAGATTACCACCATAGCGGGATTGTAGCCCTTTTCTGTTGAAACTATTTTCACATTTAAGTCCATATTCCCCCAATGGTGGCACATCCGAAGAATGCTAGAATAAAGTGAATTGAATCTATGGTTTTCCCTTGTCCAGTCTGGGTACTCTCTTGTTCAGGATTCTGTTCTTGAAACAGCATCAGACAACTTCAAATTTTGACTGGAACCTCCTACCACTGAATTTTTCTAATGGAGGTGACTATTACGAGTGTGATGTCTCCTAACTTGCTCCATGTATAGTTTTTATAATGCCTTTACTAGTGGCTGAGAGAGGGTATTTCAGATGCAAGAGAAATGGTCGAGTGCGTAAACTATACAAAGAGGATTATGGGCTGGAAAAAATGCAATATGTTGTATGGAATTTCTTTCGGTCCTGCCTGGAACAGAGCTAGAGGTTTTTGCCAGCAGCAGTATTTTCATGAGTGGAAATGCAAATACCAATCGTTAAGGAATTATCTCACGTAAAAATTTAAATTTATAAGTAAGGTCCTGAAATATGATATATATTATTCTCTAATACACACCCTCAAGTAAAAGCCCTTTGGGCTTGAAACTTGCACATGTCCACATTACGGTGTACTTGATTTTTATCAAATAGAATGGGGGTAGTGAGATTCAAACTCGTGACTGCTGGGTCAACAATACTCTAATATCATGCTAGGTAATCATCTCACCTAAACGATTAAGTTTTTAAATAAAATCTCAGAATATAATTTATATTATTTTCTAACACAAAGTTGGATTTGATGAGCATGGAGACTGCCTCCTCAATGACGGACACACGATTCTTGGGTGTAGAAACTGAGACCCAGATCTTGAAATCAAGTTTTGTAGAAGATCATGTAATGGCCACTGATCTCAGTGATGAAGTTCAAGAAGATGACCCGTCAAAAGTCACATAATCACTGCAGCTATCAATTCAGCAAAACCCGTGAGTGTAACAGCAGAGATCATTCCACCATAAAGACAGCAACAACTGATATGCACATTCAAATTGTATAAGTTATTATTCTGCACCATTATTATTTGTTTACGTTATTGTTCTGCATTGTTATTTCCCTGCACAACTGTTACATAACAATAGCAAAATGTAATTGCTATATATATAGCAACTAATGTACAAAATCAATATATCAAAAAACACAGAGTTGAAAAATTCAAATACAATTCTTGTACTCTTAATTTCTATATGGTATCAGAGCCCACAAAAGACCAACGTCTAATGTCTTCCTCAAATTCTTCTGCCCACCCATCCTTTGTCTTTTCTATGCCTTCTGTTATCTCTGTTAAACTAAATCATGATAATTACCTTCTCTGGAAAGCATAACTCACCCCTTATTTACGAGGCCAAGACCTCTTCGGGTATATTGATGGTAGTATTTCAAAACTATCTAAACTCATCTCTGTTACAAATCTTGAATCTTCAGTTGTGTCTGAACGTATCAACCCAGCCTATTCTCAATAGGTTCATCAAGACAATCTTATTCTCAGCACTTTGATGACATCTTTGTCAGAATCCATTTTGGCTCAAGTAGTCAATTACTCAACCTTTAAAGTTGTTTGGGATGCATTAGAAGACACCTTTTCTTCTCGCTCTCGTGCACGCACATTGCAACTTCACACTCAACTTGCAACTGCAAGCAAAGGCCATCAAACTGCCACTGAATATTTTAACTTCATTAAAAGGCTCACATATGAGTTAGCAATTGCTGGACATCCCCTTGATCATGATGATATTATTACCTATCTTCTTGCAGGTCTCAGTCATGAGTATGACAGTCTTGTAACATCCATAACAGCATGAACTGATGCGATTTCCTTTAAGGAAATCTACTCTCTCCTACTTACTTCTGAAGCTAGGCTGTCTTGGCATCAACTGGCCTTTGTCATACCTTAACCTTCTACCAACTTTACACAAAGACAGCTCAGCTATCAAAGGCGTAAGGGTTATCGTGACAGGGGGCATGGTCATCATGATGGATACAATTCCAACAGCAAAAACTCTAATTCCACAGCAACTGTCTGTCAAATATGTAATAAAATTGGCCATCTTGCTAAAAAATGCTATTTTCGGTTTGATCTCACTTATCAGGATACACATCCCAAACAAGGACTAGTAGTTGCACGACATAATACAAATGATCACTACGATTCTGTGTGGACTACAGATACAGGTACAACTCACCATTTCACAAATTATGCTGCCAACATATCTCTGTCGAAATCAAACTACAGTGGTGCAGATACTGTGCACATTGGAAATGGTCAAGGTTTGCGAATTTCAAAAACTAGGTCTTCCTTCCTTTCTACTCCTTTTTCTACCTTTGTTCTCAATCATGCTCTTCTTGTTCCTGAAATACGGCAAAATTTACTTTCCGTCCATCAGTTTTGTGTTGATAATAACATATACTTTGAATTTCACTCATATTATTTTCTTGTGAAGGATTACTTGGGGAAAATCCTTTATCGAGGCCATCTTCATGATGGACTCTATCAGTTCACTCACAAAGCAAGCATTCCTAAAGCCTTTTCGTGTATTCGTTCCTTTAAATGGCATCGCAGACTTGGCCATGCGTCCACTCCAGTTGTCAATAAAGTGTTATCACTGTTATCTTTTCTAGTAGAGCAGAATAAAACAAGACATGTATGCCCTGAATGTCAAATGGCAAAAAGCCATTCGTTGCCGTTTAAAACCTCTACGTCAGTTTCTTTAAATCCATTGGATCTGATTTTTACAGATGTATGGGGGCCTACACCTGTAACATCCACAACTGGTGCAAAGTATTACGTTAGTTTCCTTGATGATTACTCCAAATTGATTTGGTTATTTGCCCTCAAATTAAAATCTTATGTTGGAAATGTCTTCCTAAATTTTCAAACTTATATGGAAAAACAATTTGAAAGGAAAATAAAAGCCATCCAATCTGATTGGGGAGGGGAATATCGTCGCCTAAACACATATTTTCACCACAATGGAATCAATCATCGACTTGCTTGTCCTCACACCCACCAACAAAATGGCTCCATTGAACGCAAACATTGACACGTCGTCGATGTTGGTTTAAGCCTATTAGCTCATTCTAATTTACCTATGATATATTAGGAAGATGCATTTCAAAGCGCTACATATATTATCAACAGACTTCCACCACATATTTTACAGCACAAATCCCCATTCAAAATGCTCTATCATAAAATACCCGACTATCATTTCATGCGTGTTTGGTTGTGCCTGCTGACCAAATCTTCGACCATACAACAAACACAAGCTAAATTTTTGTTCTAAAACATGCATTTTCATTGGCTATAATCTTTCTCATCAAGGGTACAAATGTCTTGATCTCTCTACAGGTAAAATCTATGTTTCCTGTAATGTTGTATTTGATGAGTCATTCTTCCTTTTTTCCAAGTCCTTTGTTTCTGCCAACATCGTCCTCTGCACCTCTAGTTCTGTTTCACTTCCACAGTAAATTACTTTGCCCGTCACACCAGTTTTTCAATTTTGCATCCTAACCATAATTCCACAGGTGCATAATCTGCTCCACTTGTTGTGATTTCTGCAAGTACCACTCAGGATCCATCTCCAACCGTAAGAAATATCTCTCCTGCTACATCAGAACCTACAGCAACTCCTTTTGAAATCTCTGCCACAGAACAGGTTCCACCTGTTAGTCCACCTGCAATTCTTACAAACACCCACTCCATGATCACAAGGTCCAAAAATAATATTTATCAATCTTGTCAATCCAATGATGACTTCATTCAATATCCACTCCCACGAGCATTAACAGCAACAATAGTTCAAACAGAAATAGAACCCGCTTCCTTCAGTCAAGCTTCAAAATTCCCACAGTGGTGTAAGGCTATGGATGTGGAATTCTCAGCCTTACTTCATAATGAAACTTGGTCACTGGTAGTCCCTCCCACAGGTGCAAATATTGTTGGATGTCGTTGGATCTATAAAATCAAAAGCCATGCCGACGGAATTATTGAAATGTATAAAGCTTGTCTAGTCGCAAAGGGATTTCACCAACAAGAGGGATTTGATTTTTCTGAGACCTTCAGCCCAGTCATCAAACATGCCACCATTCGATTAATCATCTCTATTGCAGTAACATATAAGTGGCAGATTCAACAATTAGATGTTCAAAATGCGTTTTTGCATGGTGACCTTGATGAAATGGTGTTTATGCTTCAGCCACAAGGTTACACTCATCCTCAACATCTAAATCATGTGTGTAAACTTCATAAGTCACTTTATGGCTTACGTCAAGCTCCTCGTTCCTGGTTTTCTAAGCTATCGACGCAACTCTAGTCAATGGGATTCACTGAAAGCAAGGCCGACACCTCTCTATTTATTCTTAAGGATTTGAATTATGTAATCTACATTCTCATTTATGTAGATGACATCCTGATTATTGGCTCTAACAGCACTATGATTCAGAAGATTATCAGTACACTTAAGGCCATGTTTGCTGTCAAAGAACTCGGCAACTTGCATTATTTTCTGGGCGTAGAAGTGCTATGGTGCACAGATGGTGTTTACTTAACACAGCATAAATACATTGCTGAATTGCTACACAGAACAAAGATGGAACATGTTAAGCCTTGCACCAGTCCTATAGCGTCCACATGTCGTCTCACATCTACAGATGGGAGTCTGTTTGAAGATGTTCATCTCTATCGCAGTGTCGTTGGCTGCTTACAATACTTGTTTTTTACAAGACCTAACTTGGCTTTTTCAGTTCATAAAGTAAGCAAATACATGCACAAACCTATGGACACCCACTAAATGGCTGTCAGGCGTATACTACGCTATCTAAAGCACTCGATTTCAACTGGATTATACATCACCAACTGTGTAAACTTCACATTGCAAGCTTATTCTGACTCTGATTGGGCTGCAGACATCGATGATCATAGATCAGTCGGGGCTTACTGCATCTACATGGGGTCCAATCTAATCTCTTGGAGCTGTAAACAACAACCCACGGTAGTGCGCAGCAACACTGAAGCAAAGTACAAAGCCCTTGCCGATACTACCTCAGAAATCAGTTGGTTCCAATCAATTATTCTTGAACTAGGTTTACCTCCACAACGTAGTCCCACCCTTGTGGTACGACAACATTGGTGCTACTTATCTCTCATCAAATCCTAAATTTCATGCAAGGACCAAACACATTGAGATTGATTTTCATTTTATCCACGATAAAGTCAGTAACAAAGAGCTCACGGTTCAATTTATATCCAGCAATGATCAGTTAACCAATGCACTTACAAAACCTTTGCCGCCAATCAAATTCAAGCAAGTTCAGATCAATCTGAATGTTCGTGCACTATCATCCAGATTGAGGGGGTGAGTAGAAGATCATGTAATGGCCACTGATCTTAGTGATGAAGTTCAGGAAGATAACCCACCAGAAGTCACATAATCACTGCAGCTATCAATTTAGCAAAACTCGTGAGTGTAACAGCAGAGATCATTCCACCATAAAGACAGCAACAACTGATATGCACATTTAAATTGTATAAGTTATTATTCTGCACCATTATTATTTGTTTACGTTATTGTTTTGCATTGTTATTTCCTTGCACAATTGTTACATAGCAATAGCAAAATGTAATTGCTATATATATAGCAACTAATGTACAAAATCAATATATCAAAAAACACAGAGTTGAAAAATTCAAATACAATTCTTGTACTCTTAATTTCTATAAGTTCCAATCCAAGGAAGCCTCTTTGTTCTAATATTTGATTATATCAGGGAGGCTCCACAGCAAGCACTGAAGAACTTGAAAATTGAATCACAAACAGGCCACCTGCGGGGGGGGGGCTGTCCAAATGATTACAATGCTTGTTTTCAGATATCCAAACAGGCCACTTGCGAGAAAATATTGTCCAGAGGATCACAGTACTTGTTTTCAGACAATCCAGATTATAACATGTTCTCTACGATAACCTGCACATGGCTTAAAACCTTGTGAGATGCATTTTCCAACAAGAACCAGTAGTGGTGATGAAAAACATGATTCCAATTACTTACTTTTCACAACTTCATCACTAATTTTAGACTTGGGTATTTTTTTCTATTTTGGTGTGGTCATAGACATTATAACCTTGGTAATTTTGTTTTGTTAATTATGATATATTTTGTATTATTATGTCCATTTCGTTTCATGAATATTCTTTTTTATAAAAAAAATAAATATTATTTTCTTTAATTGTATTTTTTTTAATATTTGATTTATTAAGGATTAAATTGTATAATTTATTATGATTTTTTTATGTTATTCTAGTCTCATGATTCATGTCACGAGTTTAGCGGGTTAACTCGAGTTTTTTTATATCTATTTTTTTAATTGGTATTTTTTTTTCATATTCTTCACTCTAAACATATAATATCTGGTTGATGACTAGGCTTTGTCACTTGTTTTGGGTTTTTTTATATAAATTTATTTCAATCTCATGATTTAAGTGATGAGTTTTATATTTTTTTTTCTTATTTAATTATTCAATAATTATTTTATTGAAACTCGAGTTTCATAATTTATTTTGATTTGGAAGGTTAACTTGGATGGACCTGTATCAATTAAACATATTATGGTTTTAATATTTTTTTTCTTAAAATACTTTGTTTTGAATTTTTTAGTTAAACTATATTTTTATGAATTGTCCAAATTGTTTTTAAACTCATCAAACCAATCATGTAAATTAGATCAACTCTCACACACTTTACAAAAGAATTGTATTAGAAAAATATTTATTATGATTAAATGTTTTTTTATTATAAAAAATTGATATGATTCATAGCGTAATGTGAGTCAATAATCTAATTGTTGTTTACATTTTAAAATTATATTTGAATACTTTATATTATGTTTAAAATTTGAATAATATAATTTTATATAAAATTAAAAACACAAAGTCCATTATTATACCATCCCACTAATTAATACATATATGCAACATACATACACATACTTAGATGAATAGTTATGTGTGTAACATCTGTAGTGGAATGCTATACATTTTCAAGCATGATGAAGATGCTTATTTAATTTTAAAAGGAAAGAAAACATAGAATATGCAAATAATTATTAGTTATGGCATATAAAATACCTCAAGACACCAAGATCTTCTCTTCTTCCTGTGTAAGGTTTCATTTATTTTATTTTATGTATGTATATACTAAAGCATAATTTATGAGAAAACACAAGAAATCATCATAATTTATGAGAAAACAAGAAATTATAAACTATTATTAATTAAGTTAGGATTTAAACTTTATTTGGTACCACGTTTCAAAAATATTTTTGAAAAAAAATAATTTTTTTCTAAAATGCCTGAATTTTTTTAGTGTTTTTAGATAATTTTATATGCTGATGTCAAAAATAATTTAAAAAAACAAAAAAAAACTATTATTTTGATATATTTATGAATGACAAATACTTTTAAAAACAATCTCAATCACAATCTCAACACAGTTCCTTAATAGCAAAATATATTTTTATTAACCCATAAGCCCATAAACTCATAACCCAATCTATTAATTATTTTGAGTTTGGAATTTTTGTTATAAAAATGAACTATAATGATTTTTTTTAATTTTCTAATAAATCAAGTTTTGTTAATTAATTTTTTTTTTAATTTGGCTATTTTTTCTTCTCATTTCTATTGAATAGGTTTAATTGGTAATTATCTTAATGTCAAAAGAAAAAAAATGAGGACACTCACATGCAGTAATATTATCTATAAGATAAAACTGCTCATGGTTCGATCACTATTCACCAAGAAATAAAACATTGGATGGCAATAGTAGTGCTTAATTTTCGAGTCAGTTCGATCTATTCATTTGATTATATATATATACCTAAGATTTTTTTAAATAATAATAATAATAATAATATTAATGCTCTTAAATACTTTTCATATAATAATATGAAGAATAAATCTTATAAAATAAACAAAATATTTTTGGCTTTTAATTCTAATTTTGCTCTCTTTTGTTTAAGTTTATTTCTTAGAAAAATTTGATTCTTGAATTTTAGATTGTTTTTGTAAAAAAATAAAATAATTTTTTATATATATATAATATTTCAAATCTGATATTATTAGGGAAAAAAATATATTTTACAAACAAAATAAATAAATAAATTTACTCAAGTTATTTATAATAAAAAAATATATGATTCATTTTTCCTGTAATTACTATATTCCTTTTAGATGAAAGAAATACTCATTTTAAATAAATTTGATATATTATAATTTTATTAATTAAATATTAAAATAATTAATTATAAAATATAAAATATTAATTAATTTTTTATATAAAAAAAATCCAACGCAAAGCGTGGCAAATCTCCTCGTCGAGATGAAAAAAGATCCATTTCCCTACTCGCATCTTCAAGGGAGCGTTTTTTCGCATGCTCACAAGTCACTGCGCCGTGCACCCAGCCCCTCTCTCTCTCTCTCCTCGAAGCTAGACAAGATAGCAAGGTGCGATCTCTGTTTCTTTTCACCCTTGGAGTATGTTTGATTGTATCCGATGATAAACGAAACCCATGTTAAATTTGGCATTTGCTTTTTATTTATGATAAAAAATGAATTGTGGTTAGGTTAAATAGTTAGAAGGGAAAAAGAATAATCATGGCAAGCAGCAGCCTTAGAAATGCGAAGATCAAGACAAACAGTTGCAAACGAATAGTGAAGGAGCTGCGATCTTATGAGAAAGAGGTCGAGATCGAAGTTGCTAAAACAGCTGAGATGAAGGACAAAGGAGCTGACCCTTATGACCTTAAGCAACAGGTATGTATCCCTTCCTCTAAATGTCTCTTTCTTTTCTTTTTTGATAATTAATGCTATTGGTTTTGGTTTGGACAGGAAAATGTGCTGGCTGAGTCGAGGATGATGATTCCAGATTGTCGTAAACGCCTAGAGGCTGCCTCAGCTGACCTCAAAGCAATTTTGGTATGGTTTCATTTCATTTTCGATTTGCCACATTTGTTGTGCCCATGTTTATGACATTTTAAAATTCTGTGACTTGGGAGAAAGCTCACCGCTGTAGTGGTTGTCTTTGTGGGTTTAGAATAATAATTGAATTATTGTTTTTTACTTCAATTTTTAATGATTTTGTGCTCGCTACTCTTCAAGTGCAGTTATATGTATGCCACTTTCCTCCCCATCGGTATACATTTAATCTGGGTGCTTGTCCTAGTTAGGCAGACTGTAATTAATTTAATTTGTAATTAAGTTTAGTTTAGTGGAGTGTGTGTGTACATATCACCTGGCAGCATTGTCAGGGTGATATCACTTGTTGAATTAGACCTGGATCCATTCACTCCAAGACTCACTGTTTTCTTCTTCTTCTTAAAATTCCTATTCAGGGATCTCCCATTGGGTAGTTAAATCTCACAAACATGTCATTTGAAAGATGTGGGAATGGAGATTTTGACTTACACTTAGGAACCTTGAAAGAATAAAATGATCAATATTGGCTCTAATTTAATTGGATTTCTTAGCCAAAACATTATTAAACTTCTGACCCTTGGGAGATGCTGAATCTTGTTTGTATTTTAGGAAAAATATCCAAAAGGAAGCTCTTCTTGTTAAATGATAGGTCATTTATGGTCACATAATTCTATAGAAACCTGTCTGTTCTTTTCCTTCATAGCTTGCTGAATTTTTTCTTTCTTTCTCCATCTATGTATTTTTAAAAGAATTTAATTTTCAGGCTGAATTAGAAGAATCTGATCAGAAGGAAGGCCCAGAAATTGAGGATGCCAGAAACACTATTGCTGAGGTTGAACTGTTGTTTCAAACAACTGATGCTTAGTGTCTTTTAAATGTAGAGAGCTTGACATTAATGGTATGAATTTGCATGGTTTGTTTCCCTGAACATGTACAACCTTGATGGGTGTTGGAATTGGTTTTCTGCAAACTTAATCTCTTGCTGAGATATGCTTGTTGAAGAATGTTATGAGATTTGTGTCATTATCCGTTCAGTATAACAAACCAGTGGGAGATCCCTGTATAGGAATAATAATAAGAAGAAGAAAAACGAGTTTTGGAGTGAATGGATTCATGCCTAACTCAACCCATGATATCACCCTGACATGCTGCCAGGCTATATTTACACGCACACACACACACACATTCATCCAGGCCTAACTCAACCCATGATAACACCCTGACATGCTGCCGGGTTATATGTACACACACACACATTCATTGCATGCTTGTTTTTTCCTGTGATTTGTGATGTTGCAGTGTTTTTTTCTGGTGTAGGACAATGCAACCCTTAGAGTTGCATTTTTGTAATATAAGAAGTGATAACTGTTCATGGGAATCCAAAGCAAATTCTTCAGTCGTCAATCTCTTTTTCCCACTCATTTCAATTACTAGGAATCCCCGTTGTTTCTTTTAGATGCATTGGATCTGGTGATTATGTTCTCTTGAGAACTTTCATCTCCTCTAGTTGTCTAGATTATAGGGTTGGACAACTAACAACCTCTTTGTGGGTATCTTATCAGGAGACTTTTGCAACCCCCTTCTACTTACAAAATGATGACACCCTGACTAATAAAAACATGAAAATATTTCAACTGGTTGGTTCATGTCTGGTTAAAATAAATTAGTCTCTTGATCTTGTAGTTGTCCATTGTTGGCATTTTAGTTGAGGAACTGGAAATGTCAAATAATGCAGAAAATAGCGTTATTTGAGTCTGATGGCATGGGTGTTCTTTGGCTTTGTAACTCGCAGATTGCCCTTTCCAAAACATATGTTAATTGATTTATCTTATGACTTCTACTCATGTGCTGGTGGTCTATAGGCATATATATTCTATTAATGCTCGAATATAGTTGGATTGGTATCTTCTTTGGGGCCATGTGACTTCATCTTCCTAAATTCATTTTCTGGACTCCAAATTGAAATTTTTTCTATTAGTGGCTCCCGTAGTTTCAACCTTTTTCTTCTGGGTGATACAATTGCAATAAGATATGCCTCCTTATTTTACCAGGACCTTCTCCTGATAATTTTATTCGGTAATACAATTGCTACTGGTTGTGATAATCTTAATTAAGGGTGTAAAAATGTACAAATCTGATTATGGATGGGCATTAGAACAAATATAAAATTATTAACATGATTGTATGTTTAAATTGGCTGAACTTAGAATCAATTCACATCATTATACCCTTTTATCACTGCCATACATCCAATATAGTGTAAACCACGGTCCAAGATATACCATAAATATTTAAGCACCCATTTATTGCTTTTTAATTATATGTACTTGAATTACTATGAATCTACTTGGCTTACTAATTAAATATGCAATATTTGGTCTTGTTTAGCTCATAACATGGATCAAACTCTCAATTATTCTAAAATATTTCAATTGGTGTATTCTCTCACCTTTGTTTTTTGATAGATGTACACTTTTAGCCATTTGTATTTTGAAAGTGTTATTGTCAACTTGAAAAAAAATATTGAGATTTTTTTTCTAAAAAATGAGATCAGAATAATATCAATATATGTATCATAAAAAAATTTATTCCCGGGATGACATCCATAACATCCAAGTCTTTTATGTCAAACTTGTTAGTTAATGTTTTCTTGGTATACTTGATTATATATTATCATTGCCAATGTTTTCTAAGTCTACTTGATTATGTATTATTGTTATCTTAAATTAACTTGTCATTGATCTACAGGTATACAATGATACATCATTTATTTATGTTTTTCATCCACACACATTTATCAACCATGTTGATTTTAAACTCATTTGACAATATAATACTATCAATTTTTTATGTCAATGTTCAGGAGCTAGCTTCAATTTATATAATAACTTGACAAACTTAGAGATTTTATTTTCTTGCCCTTTAATAACAAACCTTTTGGGATGTTCTATATAAACCTCCTAGTCAAGATCATCACTTAAGATGTGTATCTTTATATAAATTTGATGCAGTTTAAGCATGTTAATGGTTATGATGGATATTAAC
This sequence comes from Salix dunnii, assembly GCA_015731905.1. Taxonomy (NCBI): domain Eukaryota; kingdom Viridiplantae; phylum Streptophyta; class Magnoliopsida; order Malpighiales; family Salicaceae; genus Salix; species Salix dunnii. The sequence goes on from CM027671.1 coordinate 5,706,541, forward strand.
ATTTATATGAAAATTATTCTTGACATAAAATAATGATGAGAATCAACAAGCAACACCATATGATTCATTGCATGTTCTGATTGGGCCAGTTACAAGGGTAGGAGTCAAGTGTATCAATGAGGCATTCAACGAGATTATTAGAGATATTTGGGCCAATAAAACTTTAAGAATTCCTTCTAAGATGGTGTTGAGCGTTAAGTTTAGTTTCTAAAGAGAATCAGACTTTGATTAATGTAATCCATACTAGAAATAGCAATTTAGCTTGCAGGTTGGGACTTTTTTCCCTCATTACTTGTGGATTTGGGCTAAAATTTGGTATGGAGTTGGTTTTCCTTATGGCTTGTGAGTTTGGGGTACAACTCCTTCTAAGAGGTGATTTGGGCAAAATCTTGATTCAAGTTGATTGGAGACTTATTTATCATAATACTTGTGGAACAAGTCTTGCACTTATTAAGGTTTTAACTCTATTACTTTTTTAAAAAGTATTATTAAATTAGTTTATGTTTGGGTTTTAATTTCTGCATAATGTTCTAGTAGATTTTTTTTTTCAAACTATAGATAATTTATTTGGTTTGCAGGTTGTGACAGCTTGATGTTTTCATAAATAAAATTATAGAGGATTTCTCTTGCTTTTTGTTCTTCTATGAATTGTTCAAAACTTAATAAAGAGTCATTCTTTGTGGCGTCTAACCTTTGTAACTTTGGTTCCCTAGTCAAGGTAATCACTATATGGAGTTTTATTCAAGTTTTATCAGGTTAGTATCCAATCTTGATAGTGGGTTCAAGGGTTTCTACCTATTGTTCACACATCAGTTGGTATTAAAGATTGACTTTAAAATCAAGTTTTATCTACCCATCTTTAAATTCAGTTTTGTTCATGTTTTGAGTTTATTTGTTGTTGTTAGGTTTGGTTCTCTCTTTAAATGGTTGAAATTTAGTTTTTTTAGCTCCTGATTTCAACTTTAACTTGATTCTCTAGGTTTTGTATTCTTGATTCTGGCTTTATCTTAATTTTATAATTTACAGTTTAATTGATTAAAAAAAACTAATATGTCAATCTAGTGTTTTTTTCAAAAAAAAAAAAATCTTAAAATCAAGTTGATTAAATTCTGCCCAATTGAAATTTGATTGTTTTGGAAAATTAATTATGGTTGTTTGGTTTGTTTGAATAAATTCATATTGACTTTGAGTTTATTTAATTCCATACGAGGTGATTTGCCCTAGTGTTGTGCTGAGTTTTTTTCTATGTATAAAACTAATTGATTTTTTGCGTGTTGTAATTAGTTATTTTAATATTTAATTAATAAAATTATAATAGATTAAATCTGTTAAAAAATAGTTTTTTTTTTCACCTAAAAGGAACGATATAATCGAAACGCAGGGGAAGTGATTTGTATATTTTTTAATTGTAGATAGCTTGGGTAAATTTATCTATCTATTATGTCTGTAAGTTGTCTTTTTTTTCCCAGTAATATCAGATCTGAAATATATATATATATATATATATATATATATATATATATATATATATATATATATATATATTACAAAAATAACCTAAAATCAAAGAATCAAATTTTTCTAAAAAATAAGCTTAAACAAAAAAGGACAACATTAGAATTAAAAGCCAAAATCATTTTTCTTATAAGATTTATTTTTAATATTATTATATTAAAAGTATTTAAGAACACTGATTTTTAAATCCTAGGTTATTTTTTTCTGTCTATATATATTTTTTTAGACGCTAATATTAAATAAATATTAAAATATATAATTAGTCTCATATATTTATAAAAAAAAAACTAAATAAATGCCTAAAGAAAAATAAATATAATTAGATTTCAAAAAAATTATTTGACTTGAAAGATAAATAAAAAGAGTTAAAAAACAACAAAGACAAAAAAAAGAATAAATATCAATTTTAAAATGATCATGAACACAAATTAAAATGTAAACATTAAAAAAAAGAGTCTTAATAACATTGAAAATAATAAAAATTGGTGAGATCATAGTTATTGTTAGAAAAGAATATTTCTTAAATTTCTTATCTTATAAGATTTATTACTTATTATTATATTAAATGTATTTTAGATCTAGTAATTTTTTTCCAAAAAAACCTAGGTTGTGTGTGTGTATTTTAAGGCGTTAATATTAAATAAATATAAAAAATATATAATTAGTCTGATATATTTAAAAAAAATAAAACTAACAAATAATCATTATCATTATTTTGAATGTCTTATCTATAAAAATTAGAAAATTCAAGACCTAATAATATTAACAAAAAAACAATTAAAAATAAAAATAAATGACAAATCAAATATTAATATTATTAGATTTTAAGAAATTATTTGACTTGAAGAAAAAAAAAAAGAGAATTCATAATAATTATTAATTTTCAAATGATAACCAACACATATTAAAATTTAAACATTAAATAAAATTTTGTTATAACATTGGAAATAAAGAAAAATTGGAAACAAGAACTAAGAGTATGTATATATAAACATGGACAGAAATATATATATATATATATAATTAAAATAAAATTTAAGATTAAAAGTATAAGTGATAACATGAAAAAAACATATATAATAAATTTAATTTGAAGGACAAAATCAAAATAAATCTAAACATTGATACCGATAAAATAAATAATTTAAAACAAAACCAGAAATTAAAAGAATTAGGACCGAAATGAAACTACAATATTAAGGATTTCAAAACCGTAAAAATCAAACTTTCATACCGAAAATATTAAGGATTTATAATAAATTTGCATGGAAGGATAAAATTGAAATCAAAACTTTGATACTGAAAATATTAAGGATTTTAAACTAATTCAAAAATTCAAAGTCTAAGGATTTAAATGAAACTACAATATAAAATCAATTTCAATTGAAGGATGAAATTGAAATAAATCAAAACCTATATAATAGCAATAAGGACCATAACAATCAATCGAAAGTTCAGGGGCTAAAATGAAATATCGCAAAAAAAGCTGCGTTGACGTGTGCTTGTGCAAACAGGAGAGAGAAAAGGGGGGGAAATTTAAATGACCGTTGACACGTCTCCGGCCACCCTATACTCAGTTGCGTTGTATCAGGGGGGAGAGAACAGGGATGAAAATTATTCTAGACATCAGTTGGGTATTTTTGGACACCAGAATACGCCGCATGCTCTCTCTAAAACACGTGTGATCACGGAAACAGACGACGCATCCAGAGACCCGTCAATAATAAATCAGCAAAAAAGAGTAAAAAAATGATAAATTATCGAGACACCCTTGTCGGCTAGACCTTAGTTTTGTCTTTTTTGAGGGACAAAATAGTTATTTCACTTTGCAAAGAAATATTAAAAATAAATAAACCGGTTAGCCGAATTGGATCGGACCAAACTAAAATTGTACAATTACCGCCGAACCCCTCAATCTAGTGGTTTTATTTTGTCTTTTTCGAGGGACAAATTTATTATTTAACTTCTTTTTTTAAAATCACTAGACCAAAACAACCGAACGAAATGAACTGAACCGAACTAACCCGTACTGAACCAAAAATTGATTATTACTGTGGTCGTCCACAGTGATTTGTGTCTTGTTGAACAATGACCTGGTCATGATCTGTTTTAGTGTATAGATAATGAGAATACATTCTATTGATTTATCTTTTGATGAGTTTAGGTTTATTTTCATGATTTTTTTTTGTTTTATTTGATTCATTCTTGAATTCATTTTCATTTTCTTGATCGCATTGTCTTTTTACATTTATTTGTTGAAAATTTATAAGTTGAATTTTTTTTATTTGTTTTGTTTAGTTCCTTAAAATATAAAAAAAAGAGTTAAAAGTCGTAAAAGGCAAGAAAGTGTGAGAATAATATTGAGAAAAACCAAGTTAAGAGTGAAACATTTGTCGAGTAATATATCTTTGATTGTAAACATGTAAAAAGGTATGTAAGGTTTATTGCTAATATTTTTTAAAATATAAATATGTGTTTCAAAGATGATTCTTTACTTAAGATAAAGAAAGAGAACACATTGTTTGTATTATAAAGATGGAGCAACAATTTGAGAGAATGAACATGTTATTTGGTGAAGTAAAGAAATGAATGAATACATAAGATATTATGATTGGTAATTTACAGGAGGGATGATCCCAAAGGGTTCTTAACACTAGAAGGCAAAAAAGATGTGCTCTTATACTTGTGGATAAGCTTATAGATGAGAATGAGGATGAAGATGCAAATGATTTTAATCAAGCTTTATTTGGTCAAAATGAAAGATTTTGGCTAAACAAAAATTTCAATAATAAGGGCTTAAATGAGATACTAGAGTTTGTGATGGTTTAGATAGAAATCTTGGGAGTATTAAAATGAAGATTCTAATTTCTTCAGGAATAAATAATCCAAAAAATTTCTTAAAAAAAAAAATTGATTTTTTTTTATTATCATGACTACTTTTAAAAGAAAAAAAACCAAAGTTAATTGTGATTAAGTTTATTGATTATGCTATCGAATGGCGAGGTTAGCTTGTGTTGAGTAATAAAGAATTATAAATATTTATTAATACTTGAGGAGGGAAGATGAATATCATATGAGAAAAATATTTGTTTCTAATAACTATTATTAGAATTTGTATCATAAATCACAAATCTTAACTCAAGATTTAAAAGCTTAGTTTTGCTTAATTCTTTGTTTTTATTCTATTTTGGGTTATTTAAGAGTCAAGTAATTTTTTTGCTTATGTTTTATTTCGTGTCTTCGTATCATCCACAATTTGTATGAATTTGCATTGTTACTCGCGAAATTGTAATCGTAGTTTTTTTTGCTTTGTTTTTAGTATTTTATTGCAAAATTAAAACAAACCAAAACTTCTATAACAAAAATAAGCACCATACAAAACAATCGAAAGATCAGGGACCACAATGAAAACCCAATAAACAACGAGGTTTGACATGTACTTTCGCATGCAGGAGAGAGAAATGGAGGGAAAAATTCAACCATTCACTGTCATACTAGGAGGAAGAGAACATGGTGGAGAATCATTTTAGACGCTGGTTGAGCATTTTTACACCTCTTAAAAAGCCGCACGGGTCATCCAAAATCAGCATGAGCGCAAAAGTGGACGGCTTGTCCGATGATGCAACAACAATATCTCATTAGAAAATATAATAAAAAATGGTAAATTATTGGAACACCAATGCAGATAATTTTTAGATTTTTTCTTATATGAGGTATAAACTTATTTGGCCATTTAAAAAAATTATACAGTTACCTTACTGACCCCGACGTGTACTGTGTATTTTTATTTTATATGAGGGTATATTTGTATTTAGTCATGTAAAAAATATATGTGCAATGACCTTAATGCCCTTGACGGTTCTTATATTTTTTTTTGTCTTATATATGATTATTATGGTTATTTTAGGCATAATCATAAATAGCTCAAACCCAAGGCTAATAAACACAATAAACAGAGAGGTAAAATAGTAATTTTACTATTACAATCCACAATGATTCTGAGTCTAAAAGAACGATGATTTTTACTGTGTATTACTATTAAAAATACTGATCTGCTTAAAATGAAATAGTAGTTTTATCCAAAAACCATAAAACGCCTTTAATGAAATTCATTAAGTAATACCATTATAGAACCACTCCTTAGACTAATTTATCCAATAAAATATTTATTTTTATTTTTATCTATCAAGCAAATATAATGTATATTTTTTAAAATAGAGGTACTTCAATCCAAATTATGAGGACTATATTGTGAAGAACTTAAGTGGTTGGACTACTTTCAATAAGATATTTTTCAACTTTAATTTGCACGTCAATGGACGTAGGCTCCGTTTCAAATCTTAGGGACTAATATGTATTTAGTTTGACACCTGACCACAGTAAAGAAAATCGTCGTACAAGTAATCTAAAGAAGACGAGGAGTCGTCGTCGTTCTCTGGCATCCCTAAAAATGGAATGATTGAAGAAATTAGGAACCCTAAAACCAAGAAGAAAAGAAAATCGAAATGGAGATAGAAATGGAGGCGAGAGTGAAAGCACTGAGCTACAAAGTGAAAGGAATGTCAAGAGAATCTCCTTCTCAAAAAGCCTCTCATGTCCTCGACACTGACCTTCGCTCTCACTGGTCTACTGCCACCAACACCAAAGAGTGGATCCTTCTCGAACTTGATGTATGCAATCGTCATTTTTCAATTCAATCTCATCTTCTTCTAGAATTATAAACTCAGTTTTTAGCTTTGATTTTTCAGGAACCTTGTTTGTTATCGCATATTCGAATATATAACAAGTCGGTGCTTGAATGGGAAATTGCAGTTGGCTTACGCTATAAGGTAGGCCAGCCATTTAGGTTTTGCTTGCATTTCATCTTTTTTTTTTTGTGTTATTGTGTTTTTCTTTGTTAAAATGTTTGCTGGAAACTAGAGGCTAGGAGTATTCTTTCTCGCTTTCATAAAATTCGATACAGAAACTTTTTGGGCAGCTTTTTGTGTATTGAATGTCTTGTAGAGCGTGGTTAATGATTTTTTCTTTTCTGTATAACTAGCCGGAGGCATTTGTTAAAGTTCGGCCAAGATGTGAAGCACCTCGTCGTGATATGATTTACCCTTTGAACTACACTCCGTGTCGCTATGTCCGGATATCTTGCTTACGGGGAAATCCCATAGCTATTTTTTTCATTCAGGTATATGAGGATTACTCTGCCGTTTCTGCTTTGAATCATTGCTTTCATAATATCATTCAACAGCTTCATTTTCTCTTCTTCTTTTAGCTTATTTTTCTTTCTAGTAAGTAGTGCCTTTTTGAACTATCTAGCTCTGTGCCAGCTACTGACTTCTATAAGGCATGGGAAATAAGCATTGTTTTACTGGTAACAAACTTAACATTCAGGGATTTAAGTATTTCTCCTTGTTTACTTTTTGTAATTTTCAGATTTTCGAGATTTTGTATTGGTTAATATTAATGGTCTAGGCTCACTTTCAGTTAATGGCATTACTCACCTTTTTCTGAATTACTTAATGCAACTATCAAGTGAAGTTCATTAGTAGCACCACAATTACTGTTTGATCTCTGTTTATTGGTGCTGAAGTTGTTACTGCTGCTCCTGCCTTGCAGCTGATTGGGGTTCCTGTGGTTGGTCTTGAACCGGAGTTTCTACCAATTGTTAATCACTTGTTGCCAAACATTATATCACACAAGCAAGATGCTCATGATATGCATCTTCAGGTGGATCATATTATTTATACAATCTCCAATACAGATGTATTTCTTTCATCGGGTTATCATTTTTCTTTTCCTTCTGACTGCTATTGTTTGTAGTTGCTTCAAGACATAACAAACCGGTTGCTCGTCTTCCTTCCCCAACTTGAGGTATTGTATTTACTTATTTTTGCAGAGGAACCTGATTTTTATTTTTATTGTTACTTCTAATTTTGTTTATCTGCTATTATAGATTAGCATACTGTTTTCCTTACTTTGCAGGCAGACTTAACCAGCTTCTTAGATGCTCCTGAGCAAAATCTATGTTTTCTTGCAATGCTTGCGGGTCCATTGTACCCAATACTTCACATTGTGAATGAAAGGTTGGTCAACTTACTAAGTATCTTTCATGCATGTTCAAAGCATTTGCTTTCAACAACCTTTCAAGAGATGCCACTTCCAAAGCTTTTGTGTTCCTGATTTCTCTACCTTGTGTCTATTCATCTCTGGCATTTTTTCTTTCTATTCCAAATATAGTCTTGTAATCTTGGTGGTGTTTAATATTACAAATAATGATGTATGGTACAACTGAGGCTGACAACAGGATGATTATGTTTTCAATTGTTTCAGGAGAAATCTGTGATTGCAAATGTAGAAATGATGCCAATGTTTTTGGCTTCATTACCGAACCATTTTTCACCATATCAAAACATTGCCTGTAGGAGGATGAATGGAAGAATTTCATAAAAAATGTTTTTTTTTGATAATTAGCAATTATGTCACATAATATTTTTTTTCTCAACGTAATATTTAGTGGTGACCGGGGAATATTTTTCTTTTCCGAAGGTTTCAATAGCTTGGTTTATGTATGCAATTATTACTGATATTCCCATTGACCTAGCCATTCTGTTTATTGATTTCATATAAGAATCTACAATTAAGAAGGAAGTGAGTTTGCTTTTTGGTGGGTTGATATTTAGGGTATCAATCATGACCAAAGTAACCTTGCGTGATAGTGAGCCGACAATAAGATTTATGGAAAGATCTCTGATATAACAGCTGTCAAATCTGAAGTTGTGGTTAGTAATAGAAGGTTACATCCCAAAAGGTTTTCCTCCTCTTAGCCCAAAACTCCTCAAACCAGCCCCTACCCCCTTTTATAATTGAACAATTAAAAATGCTATCAAACTTATTGCTACACATGTGTTATCTGGTTTAAATTTTTGGGGCGACCAATAGTAAGGTCGACTAGAGATCTTTTTGAAATGTTTTTCAAATTCTAGATAGTGCTTCTACAGGATCAAAAATTTCATATTCAACCCCAACTACTGTTGCATGCTTAAGCGTGTCTCACTTCACAACTTTAAATAGCTAAGCTTTATGTGAGAGTTAAATTGTGATTGCAGATTTAAAGCTTATAATCCAAAAGTAAATTTAATGTTGAATTTCATGAAAATAAATAAATGAAATAGAAGTAAGTCAAAATCCAAATGAGGAACTTGACAGTAAACATTTTCATACAATTAAAGTGCTTTCCACAGAAATCCCCCTAGTTAAAGTGTGGAACATTAATTTGTAAAGAATCACTTGGTTTGAGGGTTTTTTCTTCTTTTCCTTTGAGGGATTATTCAATTCAATTTTAGCTTAGGTTTTCCTTAAGTTCCTAAAGTTTGGCACAATTAAAAATTTAGATGACGTGGTTGTAGAACCATTATAATATTCTTTGCGGTGCACATATTTTAGCAGGAAAGGTGGAGCATGGAGGTTGGCAGATTTGATTGCATCGTTAGATGCTAGGGACTACTGTGTGGTTTTAGAAGTAGATGAACTTAAATTTCACCAAACTAAAACTTTTAAGGATATGAAAATAAATTATACTTATTATTGTAATTGTTATTATTTCTTTCCTTTACTGGCAGATGAGAGTAAAGGGTAATTATGTTCACATTTCTGGATTTGCCCTGGCATTGTGGAAAGAATGGATGGTTGTGCTGTTGGGGATGCTCCTAGAAGTGTCCTTATCCTCTTCGACCTTTTGTATACGTAGGAACTTCATTCTTGAAGAATTAGACCCTAATTGAGCTTATCATTATGGTTGGAGATTTGTAAATTAGTAGATGCCTGGATTCTATTTACTGTCTTGCTATGAAGCCTATTGCCGAGTACATGCACCTGGAAGTCTCACAAAAAAAGGATTCCATTTCCCTTGTGAATTTTAAGACATTCCAAGCTTGGCACATCCAGTTATTGTCCTATCTTTTAGCACCATTCATCTGCTTCTTGGAAAATCTTCCTGTATATAATGATTTTTTTCCTTGGGTTTGGTTCTGATGGTTTTTTGTTTCTTTTGCACTTGGAGCATCTTCAGGATGCATTTTCCTTTTGGACACACTCACATATCATGGCAGTAATCTAACTCAATGGTTATTATTGTGCTGATACTACAGAGAAACTGCGAGATGTTCAGGCAATATATCTGATCTTGATGTTCTTAAGAGCAATCAACCATCATCTTCCTTAACCGTTTCTTCTAACTTTGAGGTAGCATCATTCTTGGTTCTTTGTCATCTTTTATGTTTTACTTTGGCTTGATGTGCATAGTCAGTCAGCAGTTCGACAGCTTCAAGTTTCCTTGAATTTTTGAGAACCTACATGCTCATATATATAGGGTTGAATGCTGTTGGGTGAGCCTTTTTTCAGTGTTGTTTTTCTAACTATCTTGCTGATTGATCTTGTTTTAAGCATTTCCATTGTACCTTGCATTTCAAATGGATTTTTTTTTCTCTTTTCATTTTTCTATGAATGGAGATGGTGTATCTTATCTTTTTCCCTTGCAGCCAAGAAAATCACGGAGCTCTTCTTTATTTACCACATCAACTTCTAGTTCCATGGTATTCCGACCTGATGTGATTTTTGTGCTTCTGAGAAAGACATATAAAGAATCTGATCTGGGCACTGTTTGCAGAATGGTAATGAATCTATCGTAGCCTCTATACACTTTAGTGCTTTATTGTCTCAACTTACAGACACTACATTTTAACTTACTGATAGATTTTTCCTTTATTTTTAGGTGGCTAGAATCCTGCATAAGCTTATAGAGCCTGTTGCAGTGCCAGAAACATCAACCACTGCCAGTGATGTTACACCTGATGAGACTTCAAAATCTGAATTATCTAATCCTGTTCCTCTTGTTGATTACTCAAGCTTGTTTGGAGAAGAATTCCAGATACCTCATGATCATTGGGACACTAGCATTCTTAGTGTCCTTGATATAGGGGCAGTGGAAGAAGGCATTTTACATGTTCTTTATGCTTGTGCGTCACAGGTTGATTTCAGTTTTACTGATACAATACCCTTTAAGCAAGCATTATCTGATGCCTTTCTTTTTGCTATGTTCTTATGAGTGATTTTTCTTTAAATTTCTGTGTATTTTGCAGCCTTTGCTTTGCCGCAAATTGGCAGAGAACACTTCTGAATTTTGGTCTGCTTTACCACTTGTACAGGCATTGCTTCCAGGTCAAGTATCAACAGAATTTCTTAACTTGCAGTTGTTGTTTTAGCATCCGAGTTTCCATATTCTCTCGTATAACTTCCAAATTAATAATACTCTTCTTGGAGGTTATCTTATTCTTGTATTTGTTGAGTTTTCCTTGGTATTATCTTGTCAAACTTTAATTATTAGTTTACTAAGCAATAGCTTAAGATTATTATTTACTGGAGAAAGAGTCAAACTGCTGTGTAAAACTCGTTATGCAATTAGTATTTTGTGTATCTAGCTGTTAGCTTTGATCTATAAGCAATGTAAATCATCTTCTTAATTTCTAAAATCTTCAGATGCCAATTGGAGTATGACTTGCATAGCTCCTCAAAAATTATTACGTTTTCAGAAAAGAATTTTTAATAAGATAAATGGAGTACGTTAAGGCATCATATTTGAAAATTAACACCCACAATAAGAAAATGGTCAACAGAACATTAAATTTAGTGGTGGCTTGATGGCAGTAGATTTTTACCGGAAGTTATGCAATGATGTAAACTTAGGAGTTACCTAAACCTACCAGTTATTTATTTATTTATTTATTATCTCATTATTATGAGAAGGTCATTTAATTGCTGGCTATGCAGTAGTTGGTTTTCAATTCTGTTATATTCCATCATGTTCATCTTCAATAGTTAAAACCATTGTTCACCCAACTTTCTTGAGATTGCCGTGCTGAATTTGGCATATTTTTTTGTGATTTCTTAGCACTTCGTCCATCTGTGAGCAGCCTTGGTGATAATTTTGATAACTTTTCTCCATGGAAACAGCCTTTTGTGCAGCAAGCCCTTTCTCAGGTTACAGTTGCTATTATTAACTTTTTAATCTGTCATTCTTTTTTGTGCTGTGTGATATTCCTGGAAAGCTATTTCAAGATTGTATTGTGCTTACCACTGTGGTTATGATTGCAGATTGTAGCTACATCATCTTCGACATTGTACCACCCGCTTCTTCATGCCTGTGCTGGATATTTATCATCATTTTCACCATCACATGTTCGTCACTCACAATTTGCTTTTCCTATCCTCATAGCATGTGACATCTCTTTTCTCTATAATATGTCAGCCTTTTGTTTTCATTTAAATGAGAGAGAAGTTACCATATAAGCTCTTTGTTCATCAAAGCTTACATAAACATTGCTGTGACTGAATGTCAAAATTGGCATTATGAAGTGGTTGCACCTGTACATAATTTGGCCATTCAGATGAAAATCTTAAAGGGCATTTTTACCTTTCTGTTAACATGTAAGGTTACAAATATGCTGCTTTTTTTTTTTTTTAGTTTGGGTTTCTCATCAAGTTTACATAGACAGGTGATTGAGTGGCTGAATTGAAATAAAAAATTGGGTACATATATGTAATTTGGCCATTCAGATGCAAATTTGAAATGTTTTTTTTACCTTTCTAGTAACTTGCTAGGCAACAAATGTGCTGCATCTTTGCTTAGTTTTTTAAAAGCACCAAATTGTGAGTTTTCCAAGACCATGTTTTGATTGTTTTCTAAATTTCAAAATCATGGTTTTGGAAGTCATCAAAAACTGAGTGTATTTTTTGGCTCCAAACTTGTCTTTTCTCAACTCTTACATTCCCAAATACAATTTGTCTTGTGTTGATGGTTCAAGGCACTGAATAGGTCTTGAAGAATTTACCGGTGTGTGCTAAATTTTCAATTGTCCCTCTGTATTAGCGAAGTTGCTTCTAAGAAGTACTTATTCCTCTCTTTCCTTGAAATTTGATGTGCTCGCATAGGAATCAACCACCATAAGGTTTACTTCTTCTGCAGGCTAAGGCTGCGTGCATTCTAATTGATCTGTGTTCGAGTGTCCTAGCTCCTTGGATGGCTCAGGTCATTGCAAAGGTTGGTGTTGCACCAGTAGCCTACAGTTTGGTTTTTAATTTCTTATTTCGTATACTGATCTGTTCATTATATCCTGATTTGAATTGATAATGATACAGGTTGACCTAGCTGTAGAGCTTCTAGAGGACCTTTTGGGCACAATTCAGGTGTGTTATCACTCGTTGCATTATGGTGTTTATGCAATTTGTTGAGCAGATAATATATACTTATCAACATTAGCTTTCACTGTTTTATTCCTTTGGAAGGAAAATATCCGAGTCAAGGAGATCAATGTGATGGACTCTTACAACTTAATACCAGTTACTTTTAAATCAAGATATCTTTGCTGGATCTGCTTTTACAAGCAATCCTAACTTTTTTACTAACCAGAATACCAGATACTGTTAGGGATGTTTGCAATCCTAATCAAGTTGAATGTTGTTGGATAACACTATATATTTATCATATTTTATACGATAGCTGCATTTTCTACTTTATATTAAGATATTCATATTATCCACTCATGTTTGTGCAGTGCGCTATGCATGCAGAACTAAATTTGTGATAAACTTTTAAGAATGTGTGCTGGAAATTGCTATTGCACTTCATGGTTATTCTTCTATTTATTTCATAATTTGTTGCTGACTACCTTTTCATGCACATGTATATTGGAGGTTTTAGGTTTGTTTCATTATGCTTTTCAGGGGGCTCGTCATTCTTTGGCTCAAGCCCGTGCTGCCCTCAAATATATTGTGCTGGCTCTTTCTGGGCACATGGATGATATACTAGGGAAGTATAAGGTACCCGGTCATGTTGTAATGATTTTGTGTTACTTGTTTGGTATATAGTTTTGTGGATCTAAGTGCCCTAAACTTTGACAGGAAACTCATGAACATTAGTTCCTCTTAATGGTTAAATTTGAATGCTGCCTTGAATATGAATGATTAGTGTTCCATAATTGCTGTGGAGATTTTTACTGTTGAATGCTGCCCACACCTAATTATTCTAATGTGGCATTGATTGCTACTTTTCTTGTCATTGATAGTGGTGTGTATTTTTTGCCTGTCTCAAATAGTGCAGGGGAGAAAACTCTAGTTGGGAAAAGAAAAACTAGGGATTTAAACTTAATTACTCCCACCCCTAGAGAAAAGATAGGCATTCTTATTATCATTATCATATAACTTTCAGGAAGTGAAGCACAGAATTCTCTTTCTCTTGGAGATGCTAGAGCCTTTTCTCGATCCTGCCATCTATGCACCAAAGAGCACAATAGCTTTTGGAGATGTTTCTTTTACTTTTCTGGAAAAGCAGGAGCAGAATTGTGTAACTGCCCTCAATGTCATCCGTACAGCAGTGCTAAAGCCTGCTGTTCTTCCTTCTTTGGAATCTGAATGGAGGCGTGGATCAGTTGCCCCTAGGTATCAGATACCTGCATCTTGATGGTGATAGAATCTTATTCTGAAGTAAAACCAAGCTTTTCTTGTTTTTCTTGAAAAACACCAATAAAAAAATTTGATAGAAAGCTCATGCATATATTTTAATTTTATATAACTTATGATGAAAATAAATCAACAGCTATCAACAGGTTCAAATTTCACTAGTCTTCATTCAAAATATTGAATCACTTGTTTCATATTCTTCTCATGAATTAAGACATCAAATTTATGGTTCCTGTTATATTGGATTAGTAATGGATTCATATTGTTTTTGGCAGTGTACTTCTCTCAATATTGGAACCTCACATGCAATTACCTCCTGAAATTGATCTTTGCAAGTCTTGTGTTTCTAAAAGCCATGAGCATGAAGCATCAACCGCCTCCTCTCATGCTCCCCTGGTTCGCCAAGGGGGAGATACTTCAAAATCAAACAACCAAGATGAGGTGGATGTTTCTGATACAGGTGTAAAGATGGATATATATGAAGATCCCAGTCTTCTTTTTGCTCCTCAAGAGCTGAAGACCATGGTACTGACAAATGTTTCAAGTGGTCCCAACAAACATATCTTGGACTCTAACCACAAGGATGCCAACTCAGAGCTGCACCGTGTAATTGATAAAAAATTTGCTGACCAGTTACCGAATGGCTTAGTGTTAGATTGTGGTTTCATTGCAGAATACTTTAACTTGCAAGCAGACTATTTTCAACTTATAAACTACCGTGATTGTGAGCTGAGGGCTTCTGAATTTCAGCGATTGGCTTTGGACCTACACTCAGAGAATGAGATTGCTGTTGAAGGTCATGATGCTGCTATTGATGCCTTGCTTCTGGCAGCAGAATGTTATGTCAATCCCTTTTTTATGATGTCTTTCAGATCCAGTCCAAAGGTGATCCCCATTAACATTGGTGACAATAAAAAAGGAAAAAAGTATGAAATCTCAGAGCTGCGGAATTCTTGTAAAAAGAATAGTTGTCACTTGGAAACAATAGCTCTGCTTGAAAAAAAAAGGGACAAGATTGTCCTTCAAATACTGCTTGAGGCTGCTGAATTAGACAGGAAGTTTCAGAGGACATCAGATTATTACCCTGAAGGAATTGTCCAACAAGTCATAAAGTTGTCTCCCCTTGATGTACAATCTACAGATGCAATTACCTTGGTTCGACAAAATCAAGCTTTGTTGTGTAGTTTTCTTATTCAGCGACTGAAGAAAGAGCAACACTCCATGCATGAAATTCTTATGCACTGTCTTGTCTTTTTGTTGCACTCAGCCACACAGCTCTACTGTGCTCCTGAAGAAGTGATTGATATCATATTAGAATCTGCTGAGCATCTTAATGGGATGCTAACCTCGCTCTATCACCAGTTAAAAGAGGGCAATCTGCAGCTGGATCCAGAAAAGATTCATGGGGTACAAAGGCGGTGGATGCTGCTTCAAAGGCTGGTAATTGCTTCAAGTGGTGGAGAAGGTTCAGATTTTGTGGTCAATATCAATAATGGGTTTCGGTGTGGAAACCTAATTTTGCCATCAGCCTGGATGCACAGAATATCTACATTTTCTTGCAGTGCTTCTCCTCTTGTTAGGTTTCTTGGTTGGATGGCTATATCTCGAAATGCAAAACAGTATATAGAGGAGCGGCTCTTCCTTGCTTCAGATCTGTCACAACTCACACATTTACTATCTATATTTGCAGATGAGCTTGCAGTAATTGATTATGTCATTGACAAAAAATATGAAGATGATAAGATTGAACAATCAGGGATCAAACAAGATATGCCGATTCACCGAAGGTCTAAAGCTTCTGATCAACATGGAGACCAATCTTTTCATGTCATCTATCCTGATCTCTGTAAATTCTTTCCAAATTTAAGAAAGCATTTTGAATCTTTTGGGGAGAATATTTTGGAGGCTGTTGGATTGCAGTTGAGATCTCTTTCTTCCAGTGTTGTACCTGATATATTGTGCTGGTTTTCTGATTTGTGTTCCTGGCCATTTTTTCAAAAGAACCAAATTACTTCTCAAATTAGTAATGTTCATTTGAAAGGCTATGTTGGAAAGAATGCCAAGACTATCATACTTTACATTTTAGAAGCCATCATAATAGAGCACATGGAAGCAATGGTGCCAGAGATACCACGGGTGGTGCAAGTTCTGGTATCCCTTTGTAGAGCCTCATATTGCTGTGTGTCATTTCTTGACTCAATAATCGATCTGTTGAAGCCTATCATTTCATATTCATTATCCAAGGTATCTGCTGAGGAAAAAAAATTAGTTGATGATTCATGTCTTAATTTTGAGGCACTGTGCTTTGAGGAGCTTTTTCTTGATATTAGACAGAAAAATGAGAGTCAAGATCTGACTGCAGGAAAGGACTACAGCAGAGCATTGACAATTTTCATTCTGGCTTCTGTCTTTGGTGATTTGTCTTTTCAGCGTAGAAGAGAAATATTACAGTCCTTAATTTTGTGGGTGGATTTTACTTCCTTTGAGCCAACCACTTCTTTCCATGACTACCTATGTGCATTTCAGACTGTTTTGGAAAGCTGCAAGATTTTGTTAGTCAAGACATTAAAAGTCTTTGGTGTTTGCCAATTGCAGATGCCCCATGTTTCTGATACTAGCACAGGAACACTTTGTGATAGTAGAACAGAAATGTGTTCGTGGTTTCTCAGTGATGTCCTCCATAGTTCTTGTGCACCCAAGATATCTGAGGAGCTGGAAAGTAATATCTTTGATGATATCGCCTCAAAGCAGAAGGATTGTAATTTATCTGTTGAGGAAATAGAAGACTTTTCTAATGACTTAGAAAATCTCATTGCCAAGCTTAATCCAAATATTGAGCTCTGCTGGAATCTACATCATCAGTTGGCAAAGAAGCTGACTATTACAACAGCTCAGTGCCTTGTGTACTCAAGATGCTTATCTTCAATTGTGCTGCAAGTTCAAAATACTCAGGAGAATGAAAGTGAAAAGTCTTGCGTTTTCAAGCCAGTTGACTGGTTTCTAGTTCATTGGAGGATTGGTCTAGAAGCACTTGCTGAAGTCATTATGAAACTCCAGGAAAGCCATTGCTGGGAAGTTGCTTCTCTCATGCTTGATTGTCTACTTGGAGTACCTTGTTGTTTTCCGCTGGATAATGTTATCAATATCATCTGTTCTGTAATAAAAAGTTTTTCATGCTGTGCACCAAAAATATCATGGCGCATGAAATCTGATAAATGGTTTTCGATGCTGTTTGCAAGAGGTTTCCATAATCTCCATGAGAGTGATGGGCATCTTGCTGATCTGTTTGTTACACTGCTGGGTCATCCTGAGCCTGAGCAACGGTTTGTTGTTCTTCAGCACTTGGGTAGATTGGTTGGCCAAGACATGCATGGAGAAGCAGTTTTACAGTCTAATACCATTATTTATAAGTCACTATCACCAGACTTAGTTCTTTCAGTTCCTGAGTCATTTCTTTCTCTCGTGGTTTCAAGTACTTGGGATCAGGTGGTTTTGTTGGCATCATCTGATTCTTTATTGCCTTTGAAGATTCGCGCTTTGGCACTTCTTGTAGCTTATATGCCATATGCAGGTAGGCAGCAGTTACAATCATTTCTTGCTGCAGCTGATAGTGTTCTCCATGTTTTAGGAAAAGTTACACATCCAACATGTGAAGGTCCTTTATTACGGCTTTCATTGGCACTTATTGCTGGTGCCTGCCTGTACTCTCCTGCTGAAGATATATCCTTGATATCTCAAGATATATGGAGGAATATAGAGACCATAGGATTGTCAAGAACTGGTATTTCCCTTTGTTATTTTGTGCAGTATAATAGAAATATTACCAACGTGATACCTGTTCATTAATGTAATTTCTTTTCTTCTTCTTCTCTCTGGTTTTCCTCATTTTGCAGAAGGCAAGCTTGGTGGTCTGGAAAAAAATGCTTGTGAAGTCTTGTGTAGATTGAGAAATGAAGGGGATGAAGTGAAAGAGGTGTGTTCTAGAATTTGGCCAAGCCTTGGCAAATTTCCTGACTGCTCTTATAAAGCAGAATATATCTAAAGAGTTCTAGCATATTGACTAGTCTTGTGAATTTTCTTTTTTCTTGAAGAGTTGAACGTAGCATTTAGTGTTTTTTAGCAGTTTAATAATTTATTGAGCTGTTTTTCTTGTGCAAGAATCTGAAAGAAGTACTCTCCACAAATTCCTCAAAACAGGTGGACCCAGATTTTGGAAGCACCCGTGAATCAATTCTTCAGGTAAGATAAACAGTTAGTTATGGTAGCTTAGTTCAGCTCCTTGGACTGTTGATGGATATTGAAACTCCATCTTCTTGAGTTGAAGCAGCACTTTTAATATCCTGTCCTGATTAGAAGTACTTGATTAATCCAGAACTTATAATAAATGACCATGTTAATCATCACTCAATATTTTTGGTTGCCTAGAAGCCTGAGTTAAATGCTCCTTGCTATTTTTTACTTGCTAATTATTTGTTAGTCAATTTATTCAGGTCCTTGCCAACTTAACTTCAGTTCAATCGTGTTTTGATATGTTCTCAAAGAAAATTGACCAAGAGGCAATGGTAAATATGTTCAGCCATTACATGCATGTTGTGTTTTTCCATCCCAACTGACTAGGTGAACTTATTTAATCTGAATATTTTGTAGGAACTAGAAGAGGCCGAAATAGAATTAGAAATTCTTCAAAAAGAACATGCAGTACAAGAATCATCAAAAGATTCCAAAGAGGACAGGAACAATCCTTGGATAACTGGTGATGGTTATCATCCTTTATAGTCAAATGTTTCTTATTAGCTGCTGAAAATGAAAATCTACTCCTGTAATGATTTCTTTCTTACTGCTATTATTTAATAGTCATCCAACTTTTTATTGTCCAGCTTCTGTGAAAGAGGATAACCATCTTCAGGAAATCAAGGATCGCATTCGCTCCCTGTATGTGCTATATTTTATTTTCCGCTATAGTTTGAGACAAGAAATTCATGGAAAATAGGAAAAACTGTACTGTGGAATACCCACAAACAACATAATCATCATTCATGAACTGGATAATTAAATTCATATCATGTTTGGGATGCTCATTCTATTTTTTGCTTAGACATTTCATGGTCACATGGATTCAGCTTAATGCTGTATAGCCTTTTTAACATTGTTAATTCAGGAAGTTTACAAGACAAAGTAAAAGAAGTATTTTGACAAGATGCTATTTACAGTCATTTATATCATTCTGATTATGGCGTTTCAGTTTCAGCCAGAGTTAGTTATAAACCTGCAAGAACTTTGTCTGGTGAATGCCACAAAAAGGGACTTTGTGCTCTACTTTTCTAAACTATTAAATATCCATGTATCTTGAAATGGTTTCCACTTTCAATTGTTTTGTTCACAAAGTGTAACATCTTGTGTATTTTCAAATATTAGCATGTAGAGTAGCTTAATTTTACATCTTTTGTTTTCCTTAACGAGCACCAAAACCCTGTTGCTGAACAAGCGACAAATTCCCATAATGCTACGTGCTGATCTGCTGTCATCTGTTTAATCAGAGAAAAGTCCAAGCTCCAAGAAGACATAGTAATCCGCAGGCAAAAGAAGGTTCTTATGAGACGAACTCGTCAGAAATATCTAGAAGAGGCTGCTATACGAGAAGAGGAACTTCGGCGTGAACTTGATAGGTTTATATATGTTCATAAATTGGATCAATTCAATGGAGAGGACATTAGAGAGAATTGTTACTAACAGTTGGCACTCAATGTGTTTTCAGGGAAAAGGCTGCTGAAGCAGAAAAAGAGATTGAGAGACAGCGGTTGCTGGAACTTGAATGTGCAAAAACTAGGGAGCTCCGACACAATCTTGACATGGAGAAGGAGAGGCAAACACAGGCAAGACCCTTCCCAAGTCCCAATTCTTTCCCTATGTGGAGATTTAATTAAACACTTGTCAAGATTAGTACCCATTATTGTGAGCTCCTTTGGACAGAATGTTAGTTGTTCTGAAGTCTCATTTCCCTTTTCTTTTTCATTGTTTTCTGTTATGCCATTGTTCAAAGGTTTGATGAGTATTGTGGTCTTTAATGTCTTCCCTGTCCATGCCTGGGGAGGGGTGGGGGGATGGTTTGCCAAAGTCTTCCCTGGCCATGCGTGTGTGACTGTCAGCCAATCCACCCCATTTTTATATTGGTTTGATTTCCCCTTTACAAGATTGATTGTATGCTAATGAGTCATTGTTTCAACTTTGCTTGCAACAGTTTAAGTTTTAGGTCTTTAATGCATTAGGACTGACATGTACTGGTCATATCATTAGTACAAGCAAATAACGTAAGTACATATTTGCTTGTAGAGAGAACTTCGGCGTGAACTGGAGCAGGCTGAATCTGGAATACGATCATCAAGGCGTGACTTTCCTTCGTCCACCCATGGCAGGTATATTTCATACACCATTTTCTAAAGCTTAGTGATGTTTCTTAGGTCAACCATGTTGATAATTCATTCATGAGATGGCTGATATAGCAGACATCTGTAAGCTTACAGTATGTTGAATGCAAATCTGGTCTGCTCAGGAGTGATCTCTGAAAGCCAGAGCTAACTTTGCTCTAATCTATAGTACAAAAATTGATTCAGTATAAAGAAGATAAGTTATTATCTTTATTAAGACAATCATCAATGATCCCCTCAATAAAGAAGAAAGAGATACAATGGCATGATTCAAGGGAAACAATGCACACATTTTCACATCTTTGATTCTAATGGAGCAATGGATTGGAGAAAAAAAGGAAGATTGAGGAAGAAAAGAACATGGATGGAAATCATAGTTCTTGTAGATTTTCATGGTCCTCTACTGCCATGCAGCTTCTACAAGAATCAAGAGGCACCACTAGAACTGTGGAACTCGGTCTTCAGTACTTGCTTGTAAAGTATTACCAAAACCCTTTTTTGCAAGATGACCAATGGGATCAGCTCTTAAGACCAACAGGCACCACAAGAACTGTTGGAACTCGGTCTTCAGTTTCTGTAAGAGTAACTGGACTGGCAAAATACACTTTCACATACAATGGTTTGGTGCAAATCTAAACAGATGATTCTCGTGATTTTCTTCATATTTGTAGATTGCTCTGATGCTTTCTATGGTTGATCTAATGAATATTAAGTAGACTAGAGTTCTAACACCAGGAAATTAACAAGCTGGAGATGTGAATAGAAAAAAATAGGAAAGTGGAAAATCACAGATGAAGTTATGGTGGATTTGCATGGTGGTGCCTGTTTAGATTTGTATTTGCTTCCCCGCTCTTAATTTCTCCTCTTTGTTTTTCCAGCTATTCTAGATTTAGCTGTACTGAATATCACAAATTCCAAACCGGGAAAAGGGGGGGATCTCCACCCTCTTAAATGTAGAAGTTGATCTCCTAAAAGAAAAATGAAAGTGATATCAGGTGGATGCTGTTAACTTTCAAGTCCATGGCATAAGATTTCTCCAAGGGAGTATAACATATCTAGTAAAGCGTCATTTGTAAAACCATAATCCTTTGCATTTTACGAGCCAAACCACAGGGTACCAAAGTGTATTTTGCCCATACCAATCCCTTTTTTTATATAGAAAATTACCGTTGTATATAAGAAGCGCCTATTCCTTGACTAGCAAGGTAATGCATTGGGTGGGTGTTGAGAGCTCTTTACAAACACGTGTTGACCTCAGGTTTAATGCGAGGAGTTTATTATTTGATTAAATGGTTATGGTAGGAGGGCAAGTTTCTCTTACACTTTCTCATCAACTCAAGCTTTTAGGCTTTATCAGAAGGAACTGCCCCCCTCAAGATCAATGATAATAGATAATCATTTTTCCTGTAGAAATCAAGAAGAGCTCTTTATGATTCTGTTATTCCAAACTCATTCTGAATGACCAACTGCAAGAAAATTCTATAGTTCTAACAATCGTTATTATTCAATCTACCATATATTGCAAATGTTTGCTTTGATAAACTTTTCCTTGATGAGAAAATGAAAGATTTATAGAACTAGATGATATGGTGGTGCCACCTCAGTGCCAATAATTTTTGACTGTCGTGCTCTCTTTTCTTAAAAAATTTCTGTCTGCAGTCGGGTTCGGGATAGATACCGAGAAAGGGAAAATGGGCGATCAAGTAATGAAGGGAGTGCAAGAACAAATGCTGGAAGCTTGCAGCCTGATACATCCACTAGTTCATCAATGGCTACACCAGCTATAGTGTTGTCTGGTTCTCGACCATTTTCAGGCCAGCCACCAACCATTCTTCAATCTCGTGACCGTCAAGATGATTGTGGCAGCGGCTATGAAGAAAATTTTGAAGGAAGCAAGGACTCTGGTGACACTGGCAGTGTTGGGGATCCAGATTCGATGACAGCGTTTGATGGGCAATCTGTTGGATTTGGGTCTGCACAAAGGCACGGATCTAGAGGGAGTAAGTCCAGGCAGGTGATGGAGCGGAGAGAGGGAAGAGAACGAGATGGAAGACGGGAAGGTAAGTGGGAGAGAAAACATTCATGACCAGTGACGTGCTGAGTTAGATATAGGGTTTAGGAATAGTCAGTGTATATACATCAAAGGTTTTCATTTACCGTTACAGATTGACACTGCATCTGATCCACCGTGGGAAAAATGGATGAATTTACCGATGGAAGTAGGCAGATCTGCTGTTCATGTTCTTATCCTCATCATAAACAGCAATGTATCTTTTAACGAGGACCATGAGCAGATACACTATTTTCACGCAACTTCTCTCTCTCTCTCTCTCGCTCTCTGTAATATTGCTGGAATATTGTCTTCGTCAGAAATTGAAAGAAAGATGGAAAGGAGTTTAGTAGGGAGTAGAGATTGCAAGTTAACAAAATGATTGGTATGTTTTTTTAAAAAACTATTAAGACAGATTGATCAGTTGTATTAGATAATGAATAATGTAGCTTTCCAGCAGATGTAGTACTTGTATTCTACCTTCCCCAATATTTTGTTAATGTCACGCTGTGTAATTGTCACTTGTCAGTGTAGCCATCTGATGAAAGGCAATAATTATATCATTCATGCACTATTATAATTATTTTTTTACCATTCCAAAAAATCGTTGATTAACTTACGTTTGAGTGCACTTTGATGACTGAAGTTTATCGGGAGCAGCTTTTTTTTAAAAACTAAATTACCTTAAAAAGAAAATAAATAAAATTGTTGTCCATGGTCATTTTTGTCTTGTCCTTTAGATTAGCATAATAAAAGTACAAATATTAATCACTTGAGCCAAAAAAAACCTATTTTTGATTAGCACAATAAAATGACACACCTAAATTATATTATTCTTAGCGAGCTTTTGAAAGCATGTTTATCTTTTCTTTACTTTATCCATATATATAAGCATTAATTTTTTATATGTTTTATGTCCTTTCCCTTGGCCGAGGATTAATAGAACATATATTTTGATATCTCATGAAATTATGGTTAGAAATTATATGAAAAGAAAGAAGTGATACCGGATGAAAAGATGAGCAAAGTTGTCAAATAAGAAAAAAAAATATAAAAAAGAAAAAGAAAAAAGAGCTTGAAATCAAAAGAGACTAAGAATTAGTGCTTAAAGATTGAAAATTGATGTGCTTTGATGAGAAAAGAAAAGAGCTTGAAAATGATATTTCATTGGTTTTTACTTTTTTTGGTTTGAACCTATTCTTTTACTCTCGTTTACCTCACCTTAATCTTAGCCCCATTACAATAAAAAATAAGACCTTTTGATTCATGCATTGCCTGTAATATATAAGCAATGGTGATGAGATTGAAGAGCAAGCCTATGGTAGAACATATTTATTGATTAAATTTGAGAAATTTTAACACATAAACCCTAAACACATGAGTGTTAGAGTGCATATCAATGAGAGGATCTATCACTTTTGCATCACAAAGATTTTATTTAAATCCCAACGAGTAATTGAGTTTTGAAGTTTACATGTAAACAAATTCATGAAGATTTATGTTTTTTGTCCTTCTTGATTATATTCTTATTTATAATGCTTGTATTCTTGTACATTGATGGGGTTACGAGATTATTCATGATTATTTTTAATTTTATTTCCTTTATCTATCATTTCTCGAGGACGAGCAAGAGCTAAGTGTAGGGGTATTTGATGCAACCATATTATTTGATAGTTTCACCTATATTTACTTAGTGTTTTGCATATGTTTTATCTATAAAATACCTTTATATTTTTGGATGAAAGATGCAAAAAATGAGATAATTGGAGTTAATTGATAGATTTGACCTCCAGTTGATGTTTTGTATAAAACGGAAACTTTAGAGATCTAAATGAAGTGATTCCAATGACATTCGAAAGATAACATTCATACATTTATTTAAAGCTAAGGCAAAAAAAAAAATAAGGAAGAGCATAAAATTCGCAACCTTCAAAGTCATACCTTGCAATTTATCGATATTGACCTTTGGGCATTTCAACTTAAATATTTTAAGCTACAGAAGTTCGATTGATGCAAATATAATTTTGTTGGATTCTAGACTCAAATAACTATCACTCGCCCAACTTTTAGTTCAAAATGATGTCTTATGAATGAGATATTATTTTTACATGATGAAAACTAAATCTTGCAACTTAAGGAATGACTATTTTGTAAAATAGAACTAAGATTTCAAAGCATATATAAAGAGAGAAAGAAGGAAGGTTCGGCCAACAGAAAAGAAAAAACAAATTTTCCTCCTTCAAACCCAAAATCATGCATTCTTTCATCTTTTTAATAAGTTGTTCAACAAACATGTAAGGCTAAACTCTTTTTCTTGGTTGCGAGGACACAGAAACCTTCAGATTTCAAGAAATATAAGATATATTTTACCTTGGTTTTTAACTCTATATAATGAATATATTTGCTCTCCTATGCTTATATTTCCTATAATTCTATATTTAATTGCTAAGAACGGACTCTAAGTTATTATTATAGACAATCTATTGCTAAGTTTGATATCAAAACCGAAGTTGTGGTATATGAACGTGTGAAGCAAATAGTTGATAACTGTGGTGGATCTATGTTATTGATCTTAGGGAGGACATTCAATCAAATAAAACATATGTTACAGACAATTATGTTTCTTAATTGATCAATTTATCTAGTTCTTAAAGTTGTCATTGGACTCAAGTGGATACTATAGTTGCTTGATGGTTAGGATAAGTTATACAACGGATTCGTTAACTAATAAATGATAAAAAGAGATAAATATTTAAAATATAAATTTTATAGGTGAATGTTGACTTGTGACTGAGGTTTGTTTTATTAATTAATTTTGCTTTTATATAATTTTTGTTTAGTTTGCTTTAGCCTAGCCTAGACAACTTCAACCCCCCCCCCCCAATTGCATAACATATATAGCATGAAAATATGAACTAAAAGACCCTCGTGGAATTGATCCCTTGTTTTGCTCTATACTATCTTGTGTGTTCTATTTTAAGTTATGGTAATTAATTTGTGTGATCGTGACATCACAATAGATAAGCAACATGAATGTAAATTTCTTAGCTTAAGGACTGGTGCAACTTTAAATAAATTGTAATGAAAAATGTTTGCTCTATACTATCTTGTGTGTTCTATTTTAAGCTATGATAATTAATTTGTGTGATCGTGATATCACAATAGATAAGCAACACGAATGTAAATTTCTTAACTTAAGGATTGGTGCAACTTTAAGTAAATTGTAATGAAAAATGCTATATGGACTCTAGATAAACGTTTTACAAAATACAATTATGAGAGCATGAGAGTGTAGATCTAGATAAGAAAACAAATACATTGTTAAGACATCCTTATAATCAATTTCTGCAAACATAATTATATTATATATGTACTTTTCACGGGCCATGCAATAACATAAGCCCCTATATATTAATGGACTAATATATCTTTATGTTTCATTTTGGAACTTATTATTATTGAATTTCCAACTTATCATCATCATTATCATCTTTTTGAGACTATGGTGGTACAATGCTTATAATGTCAGTTTTTAAACCAAGCATGTTTGTATATGACCAAGTAAATATATTTGCATGCTCTTGCAACAAAGAGATCAAACAATCTTTTTTTATCAACTTAAATAAGAGTATCAATTTTCAGCTCTTTTTTATCTAGTTCAATTCCTATATTTACTATACTTAATTCCTTTTTGGTAGATTTTCTCAGATTTTTCAACTAACCTGGTAAACTCTTTAAGTATTCTTTTTTCCATTTGTCATCACCTATTGCAATTATGTTGTAAGAATTTAAAATTTTATTCTTAGTGTAATGCATTTGTAGATTGATGGAAGATTCACTTTAAGGATTCTTAAAAGAAAAAAATATATTATGTAAGTGTTTATTTACAAAGAAAAACAAGACATATTTAGAACAAAAGAAATGCATGATCGTGGCATCATGAGCTAAATTGCCAACAAGATAGGAAAGGTAGAAAAACAAAGAAAACATCTTAACAAGTATGATCAAATAAGAATCATTACTTTTAAAATAAAAAAAGTATAAGCTTAGTTTTGTAATTTTAGAATTTCTCACCATTTACTAGCCTCCTCATAAAAGCTTTTGTAAGAATCTCATTGATTGTGTGAATAAACAACTGAGGAACCATCTCATCCTCCACTTTAACTTTTATCTCTATACTTTATCTTTTATTCCCATACTTTAAAGTGTTTATGCAAAGGTTCAACACTTCATCATTGATCTTATCACTTGAGCATACCTTAGAAAAATTACTTGGAGTGGCGGGATTATTAACTTCTCTTCTTTTTTTCTCTTTTTCTTTTAATATTTATCATTCTTAATCCTATTACTTTGTCTATGGTCATCTTTTGTTGGGCTTATATCCATGTCACCCACTGACCAATAAATTTTCTCTTAATTAAAATGACCTTTTTTTGGCATTGTAGTGTCAAGATTATTTTAAAATGGAATTCCATGTTTTAGGAAACAACTAGCTACAATCCTTGTCGCTTTAAAGATTGTTGGCTTTCTCAATACAATATTTTTTTAAGAACTTACTCTAAGTTAATTATTTTAAACTTTAGACTTAATACTAGCTACTCATGGAATTTTAAGTTTGCATTATAGAGTTACACGGATATCAATATAATTAAATCCAATTTATATAAATAGTAGTTCAATTGAAAAAACAATTAGATATTTAAAACAACTTGAATATAAATTAAATTTCAATAGCTTAGAAAATAATATTTGCAATCATAAAGTGAATCACATTTTGATTACATCCATAAATTGAAATTAATAGATAGTTATATATCTTTTTTTGTATTTTTGATTTATGAAATTGAAATTGCAAGCCTACAAGCCTACTATTATATCACCTATAGAGTTATTGCTTACTAGTTTCAGATTTCAAAGGTCCTAAAAACTTAATAAAACTACAATCTAGTAATTTGGGTTTTAGTTATTGTTGATTGTTTCCTTGATCTTTCTTTTCATGTCTTATATAGGTGAGTGATATCAATTGCTAATAACCTCTTATCTTAAAAGTCTTCTTATAATCTCATAGGAATTGTTACTATCTTTTACATGGTATATCATAACTATTGATATACACATTCTAATTTGTTACATTCTCTTATTTTCTAAGTGTCTTAATTATTTAATCATTGATTATTGAAATTTTAACTTATTTTATATATCATAAGATTTATGGTAAAAAAAACATTTATGTATTTGAAAAAAAAATATAACCCTCCCTTTTAACCTATATTAGCCCTCCAATTTTAAGTATATGATAGGTGATTAATTAAGTATATGATGCGTTAAGTCTTATGATGTTAAGAAGTAACGAGGAACATCCCCTTAATTATTTTATAAGTCTACCTCAAAGAAAGATATATATACAAAGAGAAGAGAAAATAACATAAAATTCATAATAAAAGTATTTTCACCTAAAAATACTTTTTCCGAGTTTTCTTGATTTTTTTTCCCTCTAATTTGGAATAGGATGCCACTAGGCTACTCTTATACATATGAAAAAACCATCACTGAGGTTAAGATTCAATCGTTTCTGTTCTTTCTCCTACTCAAATCACAAGCTCCAAAGTTTCATTTGAAAATGAACTATGAAAACTTATCATGTTTTACCTACATAGCTAAGCTGCACAACCCTTTTTGGTTAACTGACTTGCAAGTTCATTCATGATCCATGCCCTCAAGAGACTAGCATCAGGAACCTTATTATAGTTCATCCATTTTCTACAATTATACAAGCAAGAATTTTGTTCATATCCTCAATTCAAAAATAATATCTATGCAACTAATATACTATTACCACCCCCAAAAGCTTTTGAATTTTATTTACCTAAGCCTCAACTGGTTCAATATTCAGTATGACTAGAAAATCTTTTATGCAACGGAAGACTTCAAGAAAAACTACAAAATCAAGAATCATGATTGTACTAGGTGCGTGCAGAGTGCTAGGCCAGATGGTAACTCCCAGCCTTGCTCATCTCCAAAGTATTACTACCACATATCCTCTAACCAAGTGCAAAGGTTAATTTTCTTCAATTTATCAACCTCCCACTTCTCATGTCACAAAAGTGGATACAATAAATAATAATTTTATGTTCCACGTCTTGCAATAAATAATAATTTATCAGCCTTGCTTACCCCGTAGTATAGCTTGTCATTAATCAGGGAAAGAGAAGACATTTCGAAATTATATTTTTATGCCAATAACTGGGACAAAATACGGGGCAGAAGTCAGCTCGGTTCGAAGTCAAACGAGGGCATAAGAAGGGTAAGTTGCGGTGGATAAAGCTAATACACCATTACATGAAACATATAACGCTTATAGAACGAGAGCGATTGGGGTGGATGTATAGATTCTGTAACATTATCTGTTTTCCCAAGTTTTTTCCTCTGTTTCTGAACAACTAGTTGATATAACAATATACCAAACCAAAACATTCTAATAACTGGTGATGGGAAATTTAGGTTCCTAAATCACTATTATTGTTGGACTTCACTGTAAGAAGCTTTCATCAATAAGCCAATTAATAAGTGGACCTGGACTATTACTGTTGATATAATTCACCTTATCATATAATGTTCCAGGTATAAA
Organism: Salix dunnii; assembly: GCA_015731905.1. NCBI lineage: Eukaryota > Viridiplantae > Streptophyta > Magnoliopsida > Malpighiales > Salicaceae > Salix > Salix dunnii. Next base: position 5,735,666 of record CM027671.1, read on the forward strand.
CATAGATCACAACTCTACACAGTATTCAAATGAGCACTTACGGGTCAGGATGGTGACCTTAGTCGACCAACCCAACAGGTCTTTGCGTACAATTCATATTTCATTCTCAAACTGAAATGTAGCCAAGTTATAGTAATGTAGAGTAGGCTTGCCTGTAGATTGGCATGTCATAGGAAATCTAAAAATAACGAGCCTTCAACCAAATGACTTAGCCATTTTTATGTACACAGCATAAGCGTTTTGCAACTGAAAAGGTCAGCATGTCAAGTTCTTCGGTTCATGAATGAATAGATCTCACTCTTAGGAAATTTATGTAAACCAGAATCGAAGCCATTGGAAGCTAAATTACTATAATCTGGCACCAAATAAAGGTAGAATGTGAAAGCCTAGATCTAACCAACAATGTTTTACTGAACTGGGAGACTAAACTAATGAAAGATACAACTCCCATTTAAGTCTTAAATGACATGTATGGAACACAACCGTAGATGGCAAAGAAAACAGAGAGCAGAAGGGTATCTTAAAACTACGATAGCAAAGAAATATTATTAAACTTTGGAAAAGGAGACGAAACAATTTCATTAATCCAAGTGTATCAAAGTGTACTAAATCCAACTAGTTCTGCTTTTCACTTTCAGGTTTCTTGGCTTTCTTGGCAGTTACCTGTGAGTATAAGAAAGTCCCAAATATTGCAATGGCTGATCCAAGTGCATTCAGAGGCCTAACTGGATTCCTGAACACCAAGACAGTAGAAATAATCACCACAACTCTCTTCATGGTGTTACCGACTGAAAAGGTTAAGGGGCTAATCTCGTCAAGTGCCTGGTAGGATGATTGGTTATAAAGATGGTAAAAAACACCAGACAGCAACACCCATATATAAAATGTTGATGATTTTCCAACAGCCTCAACTGCCTTATGATACCCTTGAATCCATTGAGACCCTTCAATCACAACCGCAACAGGAAAGAGATAAAGCAACGAGATTATGCTAATCCAACCATACAGGTTAAGTCCATCAACTTCTCTGAAGTTCTGCAAACTCCTTTTTGAGTAAATGTTCCTTAACACAAACCCAACATTACTAATCAAAGCACCCCACAAGCCATAGAAATTAAAGGACACTTCAGTGATAGCAGCAAGGGAACAACCAAGGACAATAGGGAGAATAGAAAGCCAGACTTTCAAGGGGTAAGTATCGCCAAGAAATGAAGAAAAAATAACAGAGAAAACAGGCTCCGAAGATTTGATAACATGAGTGAACGAAACAGCAACCTTGGAGAATGAAACACAGGCTGATATGTGGCCTATTGTGTGAAACAACGCAGGTCCAAGAAGAGCAATAATGAATGGCTTTGAGATCTTAGGACATGGTTGGAGCTTCAATGACCATAAAATGAGCATCCAAATGGACCCAACAAAAAGCTGGAAAGAAGCAAGAAACCATGGAAATGGAAACACATTCAATGCCTTCTTGTTGTAAATGTTAAAGACAATGTTTTGGAAGTACCAGAGACCAAAGATAAGTGCAAGTTGAAGAGTTTTAGACTTCGGCTTTGAAACTGCACTAGCATCTCCTTCTGGGCTGGATTCAGATTCAGATGCTGCTGCTTTGGTGATAAAAGATCCAGACTTTGAGCAAAATCCAGAATGGTTTTCATGGATTCTGTCAAAATGGTTCCTTCTGAACCCTGAATCATGGATCTGCGAAGTGGATCTTGAAGAACAACCAACTGGGTAGCCATGAATTTGGCCAAAGTTTGATACTTTGGTGGTTAAGGCAACAATCGGAGTAGAGGGCTTATTAAATAGGGCCGTTTGATTATGAGTCCTCCTGATAAGATTTGGACTTAAAAGTGAAGAAGCATTAATGGAGTATCTATGGTTGGTGGATTTAGAGAAAGTGACAGGAGATAATTGTGTAAGATTCAAAGCAAGCATTTTTTATCTCCTACTAGCTTTCGCGTATGAGAGAGAGATTCTGCAAATGGAAAGCAAGCTGATAAATGGGAAGGAGATTTTTTTTTGGTGAGATAGTTAGCGACTCGAGAAGCAAATGCTAAGCTTAAAAAGTGGCCCCTTTCAGAATCTTTAGGGTACCGTTTGGATTTGTCATACCTTTATACTTTTATTCTTTCAAGATTTTCGGAAACCAAAAAACTAAAAAGGGAAACAAGTATTAAAAAAAAAAGTACATAAAATTTAGACCATCTGGTTTCTTATTGTATGGAGTCTTGACAGACAGATGCCACTGTTTTCTACCCACCACTGCTGTAGTTTAGAAACCAAGAGCTGATATGCTGAGTTTTTTTTTTCATGTAGTAAATTAAATAATTGTTATATATATTTTGATTGATTAAATAAAATTTTAATTAGTTTTAATAAAATTCATTTTAAATGGGTTATTTGTTTTGCATGTCGAAGCTATTGAATGTTATTATTGTTCGCATATTTGGATAATTATTTAATCGGTATATTGTCTATGTGTATCGAAATGCTTGTAGATAACTTGATTCAACTTTTCCACATGTTTTATCTATATTTGTTTTAGTATATTTTATGGTTACATTATATTAAATATAAAATTTGATACATAAGAAAGTCGTGCAAGTTATTTTTGAACAAAAACAATATCGACTAATGAATTATTTTCATGATTATTATATTTGAATCATCATGATTTTTAAATTGTCATAATTATTATACCTATTATTATAATAAATATTTTAAATAATTAATATTATGATTATTACTAATAATATTGTTATAATCGTTTTAATTATTATGCCAATACTCATAACGATAACTAACATAGTTGTTTTCCGGATATTATTTCATTTATAATTAGTATTATTATCATTAGTATAATTGTTTTTGTCATTATTGATATTTAGGTATTATTTTTTGAGTTACTGTTATAATCATCATCAAAATATCATTATTTATATCATAAGCACGATATAATCGTTATTATCATGATAATTTATAATGTCACTATTATCATCAAGATTACAACACCTTAAATTATTATTAGTAGTATTGTTAAAATAATAAAAATTATTAACTTATCCTAAAGAATAAAAAAAACCTAAAAAGTTTAGCAAGAAAAAACACATTTCTAATTATTATTGCTGCATATATAATAAAAAAGAATGACCTCGAAGAATAAAAAAATACTAAAAAATATTAAAAAATAACAAAAGAGAAATAAATATTATTAGCCATAATAAAAGCATTTGAAAAAAAAACATTTCAAATGATTACTATTATTATTGCATAAATAAAAAAAACAAAATTACCTTGAAGAATCAAGAAAATAAAAAATATCACATAAGAGTATGAAAAAAAATCATGACAAAACAAAAAAAAAAATATTAGCCTTAAAAATAAATTTTCAAAAAATATATAAAATATTTCTTACTATTATTGCATTAGTAATTTTAAAAACAATTACCTCAAAGAATAAAAATAACTCAACATCATAACAAAAGGGGGAAATAAAATAAATGAAAAAATAAATAGATATTATTAGCTTTAAAAAAATAATTGATCTAAAGAAAAAAAGCAACAAAAAATAATTTTGAAATGATAGCTAATACAAATTAAAATTTAAGGACCTAACAAAAAAAAAAGGCAACCCAGCAAAAGAGGCAACCTCGAAGGGAAAAAAAAAACTCAAAATTATAACAAAAGAATAAGCAAACAAATAAAATAAATGACCAAAAAAAATATTATTAGCCTTAAAAAACCATTTGACTTTTTTTTTTATAAAAAAAAATATTATTTTTCAAATGATTACTACCACAAATTAAAATTTAAAGACTAAATAAAAAAATACAACTCTAATAAAAAAGAAGATAAAAAAGGATTCAAAACTAAAACAAAACTTATATACACATAAACATGTACAATAATAGGGATTAATGCATAAATGTATAAATAACAAAGGATTAATGCATAAATGTATAAATAACAATAAAGGAATCAAATTCCAATAGAACAATTGAAAGCATAAGGGTTGAAATAAAAATAAAAGATATGATTGATTTCAAGTGAAGGATTAAATTGACAACAATTCATATTTCTATACCAAAAATATTAAGGGATTTAAAACAAAACCAAAATTAAAAAAATAGGGACTAAAATGAAAATAAAATATATAATGAATTTCAAATGAAGGACAGAATTGAAAACAATACAACTTGTTGCACCAAAAAGATTAAGAGCTTTAATACAAAATTGAAAATTAAAAGAAGAATGACTGACATGCAAAAGACATATATAATCAATTTTTATTAAAGAATCAAATTGAAACAAATTGAAACCTCAGTTATAGAAAGCAATACCATACAAAACAATAAAAACTCAAGGGACGGAAATGAATTTATCATAAATCAGGGACACTACACTATAGTCCAGTGTTTAGGAGAGAGAAAAGGGCACAAAAATATTCAACCGACCATCGACGTCTCTCCGGACATGATTGCAAGTCATGCGCCACTCTGTTCGACCGAGGACATGGTTGTTCATCTTCTGAGATGTCGGATGGATAGTTTTCATGCCATATAACACCACAACTACCACTAGAAACAAGCACGAGAAAGAAATGTGCTGATGCGCCTGTACGATGTTCAAATAGTGCCGTCGGGAGAAAATATTAAAAAAAGAGTCAACTACCCAAACACCCCTACAACTAATTCTTTAATTTTTCTTATCGAGGACTATAAACATATTAAGACATTCTCAAATTTTATGCAATGTCTAGAAGACCCTTGCTAGCAGTTCCGTGGTTTTGTCATATTGGAAGGATGTATTGTCATTATATTGTACACATATCTTTAAAAAAATTAAAATTACCTCCAGTTCAGCTATTGTTCAATGCGTGCGGGGAGGGGTAAATTAGTATTTTTACTGTGCAAAAATACACGGAAAGTATAAAAATAACCCTAAACAATCAGGTAATGTCAGCTAGTCACATGGAAAAATCAAAAATACCCCCGATACAAAGGCAAGGTTTAAGATGCATTGAGGAGCAAAATCCTTAATACACTATTGTAATCCACAGTATTTTATGACCGTGTGCACAGTGTTTAACCGATCACTTTTAGCTTTTCTTCTAATAATTATCTGCGTGCTGCATTGAGTTTTTTTTATGTAGAAATATGATTGATTTTTTTTGTATTGTAATTGATTACTTTAACATTTAATCAGTAAAAATTTAATAGATAAAATTTGCTAAAAATGGATTTTTTTCCCCACCTAAAATGAACATTATAATCAAAACATAGGGGAAATGGTTCATATATTTTTTAACTATAAATAATTTGGGCAAATCCATCTACCCATTTTGTTTATGTGTTGCCTTTTTTTTAAATATTAGATCTGAGATATTACACATGAAAATATAGTAAAAGTAAGTGTTTAACAAAAAACAAAACCTAAAATTCAAGAATTAATTTTTTTTTAAGAAATGAAACCTCAACAAAAGATGAAATAATTAGAATTAAAAACCACAATAAAGAGCATATATATAAAATAAACAAAAATATGGACTATTTAGAAATATATTTAAAAAAATAAAGGAATTAAACTAAAGAATTAAAAGTATATGGGCCAAAATAAAAATAAAATATATAAATAATTTAACCGCAAGATTAAATTAAAACAATTAAAACTATTGCGAGGAAAAAATAATTAATTATTTTATTTATTGATTTAGTTTTTATCCATTTATTTTTTAGTAATTTTAGTATAACTCTAAATAATTTGTTTGTATTTATGCATCTAAACTCTTAGTTTTAACTTTTAATTTTTAATAGAATTTATCTTTGTATTAAAAGTAGATTTGGTTAAAAAATAGAGTAGATTCACCTTTAATGGTGTGAAATGAAAATAAAACTCTCTCTTATGCATGTATAGTTAATCTTCAGTTGTTAGTTATTTGTTATATTTTTTAGGACGTTTAATTATATTCAAAATATATAATTATTGTTAATAGAAAAAAACCTTTAAAGTAATTTTTCTCATTATTTTAAATGCACTATTTATAATAAAATGAATATATGAAAAAACTAAATAATTGAAAGTCTTGTTGATTAATTATTTCACTTTAATGTATAGTGTTATTAAAAAAAAATCAAGAACCATTAATATTTTTTGACATGTTATAAAATTTGATTTTGTCTACGGCAATACGCAGGGTAATTGACTCATATATTTTTTATTTGTAGATAAGTTGACCAAATTTTTTCATCTATTTTGTATATGTGCAACTTCGTATATTTTTTATTCATGTAATATTACATATGAAATATAATAAATAAAAAAGTTACGAAAGTCAATTTGTCACAAAAATAACATCAATTAATGAATTATCTTGATTATTATTCTTATTGTTATTATCATGATTGTTAAATTGTCACAATTATTATAGCTTTTATTGTAATAGTTATTGTAAATAATTAATATTTTAATCATTAGTGACAATATTATCGTTGCCACTATTATTATTGTTATAAAAAGAAATATTTTTTTATTTTTCAAGATTTGTTCTTCATATTATTATATTTGAAGTATTTCAAAATACTAAGATTAAATTAATTTTATAATTAAAAAAAACTTTACCTCATTTTTTATATATATTTTAAGGTGTTAATATTAAAAAATAATAAAAATATATAATTATTTTTAAGAGAAAAAACCCTTAAAATAATCATTATTATTATTTTAAACGCATATTTTATAATAAAAAGAATATATAAAAACCTAATATACAATAATAATATTTATTATTATAAATATTTTTGTTATAGTGAGAACTGAAAGTTTTGTAGATTGATTATTTTGCTCAGATATATAGTATTATAAACAAATATAAGACCATTAATATTTTTTTGCATTTTAAAAAATTTGTTTATGGTTGTGGAAAAGTGGAGGACAATTGACTTGTATATTTTTTTCATTATGGATTATTTGCCCCAATTTTTTGACCTATTTCGTCTACATGTGACTTCATATATTTTTTATTCATGTAATGTTATATATGAAGTATCATACATAAAAAAAACCCCGCAAAAGTCAACCTCTAAGAAAAATAACACCAACTCATGACTTATTTAAATTATTATTGTCATTGTTATAATCATAATTGTTAAATTGCCATAACTATTATAGTTGTCATTATAAATATTATTATAAATAATCCATATTCTAATTATTATTGCTCATAAAATCGATGACACCATAATTACTATTAGAAAAAGAAATTAAATTATTTATTTATTAAGATTTATTCCTCATATTATTATATTAAAGTATTTCAGAACATTGATATATATATATATATATATATATATATATATATATATATATATATATCTTAAGCTGCTAATATTAAATAAATATTAAAATATATAATTAGTCTTACATATTTATAAGAAAAAAAACTAACAAATAATCATTAGCATTATTTTGAATGTCTTATCTATAATAATTAAAAATTTAACCATCTAAGAATATTAACAAAAAAGCAAAATAAATGAAAATAAAAAAAGTATTATTAGATTTTAAAAAATTATTTGAATTGAAAAATAAATAAACATAAAAATTTACAAACAAATAGAAAAAATATATCAATTTTCAAATGATCACTACCACAAATTAAAATTTAACATCACCTAAAAAAAAACTTTAACAATAGTGAAAATAATAAATAATTAAAAACAAAAATAAAATCATGTACATATAAACAAACACAAAAATATGAACCATTTAAGAGATATTAACAAAAAAAAATATAAAGGAATTAAAATAAAATCCAAGATTAAAAGTATAAGAGATGAAATGGAAAATACATATATAATAAAAAAAAAATAAAAAAAAAATTGAAACAAATCAAAACTTTGATACCAGAAAAAAAATTAACACAAAACTATAAATTAAAAGACTGGGGGCCGAAATGAAACTAAAAATATAATCAATTTAACTTGAAGGATGCAATTGAAAAAATGAAAACTCTGACACCGAAAATATTAAGGATTTCAAACCAATCAGGAAATTAAAAAGACCGGGGACCGAAATGAAACTATAATATATAATTAATTGCAATTGAATGACTAAATTAAAACAAATTAAAACTTTTATAACAGAAATAAGGACCATAAAACAAAATAGAAAGATCAGGGACTACAATGTGCAGTCAATAAATAGATGAGGCTAACAGGTACTTTGGCACGTAGGAGAGAGAAAAGGGGGGAAAACTTCAATCGACCACCGACATGTCTCTGGCCATATGAGACCCCCACACGTCGTATCATGAGAAAGAAAACATGATAGAAAATAAATCTAAACATCAGTAAGATATTTTTGAACACCGGAAACCGCTGAACATGCTATCCAAAATCCGCGCCAATGCGGAAATAAATGGTGCGTCCGATGACGCGCCAATAATACCGTGTCATAATATATATTAAAAGAATTGTAAACTACTGAAATGGCCTTATAACTGACTCTTGGATTTTTTTTCTTATATGGGTGTGTGTGTGTGTGTGTGTGTGTGTAGTTGGCTATTTGAGAAAAAAAAATGCAGTTACCGTTATGAACCTAGGATTTATTGTGCATTTTTATCTTATTATAGGGTATTTTTATATTTAGCTATTTGAAAAAAAATATCCAATAACCTTAATGCTCCCGGTGGTAACTATGTTATTTTATCTTATTCATGGGTATTATAATTACACAAGAAAGCAAAAAATTGAAAATACCCCCGGACATGAGGCTAAAAATAATAATTTTACTATTTCAATCCACAATGCTTCTGAGTCTAGATGAAAAGTGTAAAATATTGTTTACACTGTTTAAAACAATGTTCTGTTTTAGCTTTGTATAATTAAATATTTTAAAAACAAATATTTATTTATTGTAATGATTGTAATATGAAAAAAATTCTATAAAAATTGTCCTAATATATTTTAATATAAAAAATATCTTTTAAACTCTATGTTGTATTATCAAACAATCAATAAAATTTAACTAGTACAAAACTCTTTTGAATTCAATGACAAAAAGATCTTATTAATACCTTTGAAAAAGAATATTGGTCTTTTGAGAAAGATAGAATATTTATTTTAATAAAATAGTATATTTTGATAGATGTTATTTTTTTAAAAGAAATGATTATATTAATTGATAAGAATTACATTGACGATAGAATACAGAGAATAAATAATGAAAAAAAACTTTAAAAATACATTGAAGTTTTGATTACAATACCACAAATATCATTAGAAAAATCTCATCAATATAAATTTAACAATACTAAAAAAGTTTATCAATGATAATCAAAGCAAAACACACTTTTCTTCCATATACAACAACTACAATAAGAAGAAAGTATAAAAGAAAAAATGAAACAAGCTTAAGGACATACCAAAATTGTGATTAAAATGCTTTTGAAATGTTATGTGTTTCAATTTCAGTTTGTACCAAGCTATGATATTATATATATAAAAAATTGTGTTATTTATCAATTTTAAAAAATAGTGCTAGTTTTTTTTTTAAAAAAAATCTTTTGACGAAAAAACATAGAAAAAAAGGAAGAGAATATCTACCTATTATCATTTAGAATCGTATTGGTTAGTTATCATAGAATTGACAATTTAAGGATATATTCACCTAACCTCTAAATTGGATTGTGTTTCAAGTTAAAGTATATGGAAGTTAATTTGAGGTAACTTGATAGGTAACTAGTCAGAATTCAATTTGGTTTTTTAAAAATTAATGATATCAATGTAATATTTTTGTTCTTTTTTTTAATATTAGGACAATAATATTTTGTATAGATCTAAGGTCAACTTAAGTTAACTCACTCAACCTAAAATCTAGATTATGGGTGTCATAATCCAATTCCGTTGTGTGTGTGTATCAAATCTATATTATATAACCCAATAAAAAACAAATCAAAAAAAGTTATGAAATACAATTTCTAATCAATACAATATTTAAGGATAAATTAAAAAATAAACAAAAAATACTTTAGCCAATTAAAGTTAAAAGGTATTTTTCATTGCACTTTTTTCCTCTATTTTTTATTTTTTTCAACGGGATTCCTTTTTTTTATTTTTTTATAACCGAGGTGTCCGAGTCAACTTGCGTGCACCACGATATTTTTCCCATGTAAATTTTTTTTTGAAAATTAAGGTGTCCAGGTCAGCTTACGTGAACCATGAATAATCCCTGGACCCATTTTTTTTACATTTTTATTCTATTTTTTTTCCACTTATATTTTTTTTTTATAATCGAAGGTCTGAGTCAACTTACACATACCATGACTATTATTATTATTATTATAGAATAGTTAAAGGAGATTGCAATTTCAAACAGTAGTAAAAAGTGATTTTCACTGTTCATTATTGTTTGAAAAGGTGAAATGAACTGTAGTTTTGGTGGGGGATGACAAGGGTGTTTGAGAATGTGTTTGGAAAATATTTAAAAAAAAATGAATTTTATTTTATTTTTAGTATTTCAAACAGTAATTAACAGTAATTTTAACTATTCATAATTGTTTGAAAAAGTGAATTGAACTGTGGTTTTGGTGGGAGATGGCAATAGTGTTTAGGAATGCGTTTGGAAACTGCTTTTGAAATTTTATATTTTAAATTAAAAAAATTGGTGTTTCTAGATGATTTTGATGTTCTGATATCAAAAATAATTTTAAAAAATAAAAAACAATATCATTTTGATGCATTTATTAACAAAAAACAGTTTCAAAAACAACTTTAACCACACTTCCAAATAGACATGGCATGTGGTGGAGGTGGAAGGTAAAATGAGAATTGAACTTCTAGCTAAATTTTATCCTTTAAATGACTTTTATTATATTTGTATTTTTTATTTTGGTCCTTATACTTTAATCTATGATTTTATTTTAATTTCTTTATTTTTTTGTATATATTTCTTAAATTGTTCATATTTTTGTCTATGTTTATATGTACATGCTCTTAGTATTTTCTTCTTATTTTTATTATTTCCACTATTATTAAAGTTTTTTTATTTAATGTTTAAATTTTAATTTGTGTTGGTGATTATTTGAAAATTGATATTTATTATTTTTTCTCTTTGTTTTTTTTTTTTTTATTATTTATTCTTCAAGTCAAATAATTTTTTAAAATCTAATAATATGTATTTTTGTTTTTTCATTTATTTTTTTTTAATTGCATTTTTGTTAATATTATTAGGTGTTGATTTCTAATTATTATAGATAAGGCATTCAAAATAATGATAATGATTATTTGTAAGTTTTTTTTTCTTATAAATATGTTAGACTAATTATATATTTTGATATTTATTTAATATTAGCGTCTTAATATATATATATATATATATATATATATATATATATATATATATATATATATTTGTCCTATTTTTTTTTTTTGAAAAACTAAATTAATATTAGTATTCTGAAATACTTTTAATATAATAATATGAGGAATAAATCTTATAAAATAAAAAAATAATTTAATTTTTATTTCTAACAATATTTATATGGTCATCGATAGTATGAACAATAATAATTAAAATATGAATCATTTATAAAATTTTTTGTAATGATAGCTACAATAATTGTGATAATTTAATAATCATAATAATAATAATAAAAATAATAATGGAAATAATTCGCCAGTTGATGTTATTTTTTTTAGAAATTGATTTCTGTTGCTTTTTTATGTATTATTCATATCTAATATTATATAAACAAAAAAAAAAATATAAGTGACACATGGATAAAACAGGAGGAAAAATTAGGGCAATTTATCTACAATAAAAAAATATACGAACCAATTGTCCTCCACTTCGCCGTAGTCATAAATAATTTTTTTAACATGTAAAAAATATCAATGGTTTTAGATTTTTTTATAATATTATATATCTGAGCAAAGCCTACAAAACTTTTGGTTCTTACTATAGCAAAATTATTTACAATAATAATAATTATTGTATATTAGGTTTTGATATATTCATTTTATTATGTAAAATGCGTTTAAAATAATGATGACAATTTTTTTTTAAGTATTTTTCTCTTAAAAATAATTATATATTTTGATATTTTTTTAATATTAACACCTGATCTATATATATATAATGAAGTTATTTAAAAAAAAAAAACTCAAAATAATTTAATCTTAGTATTCTGGAATACTTCAAATATAATAATATGAAGAATAAATTTTGGAAAAAAATTTATAACTATAATGATAGTGATAACGATAATATTATCAGTAATGATTAGAATATTAATTATTTATAATAATTGTTACAATAAAAGCTATAATAATTATGACAATTTAACAATCATGATAATATTTTTTTTTTATGTATGATATTTCAGATCTAATATTACATGAATAAAAGATATACGAAACTGCACATAAACAAAACATGTGAATTTTTTTTTGTCAAATTATCTACAAATACAAAATATGTGAGTTATTTGCTTGCGCTTCGCCGCAACTAAAACCAAATTTTATAACATGTCAAAAATGTTAATAGTTCTTAATTTTTTTTAATAATGTTATATATTAGAGCGAAACAATCAATCTACAAGACTTTCAATTATTTATATTTTTAGTATATTCATTTTATTATAAATAATGCATTTAAAATAATGAGAAAAATTATTTTAAAGGTTTTATCTCTTAAAAATAATTATATATTTTGATATTTGTTTAATATCAACGCCTTAAAAAAATATAACAAATAACTAACAACTGAAGATTAACTATACATGCATGAGAGAGAGTTTTACTTTAATTTCACACCACTAAAAGTGAAGTTACTTTGTTTTTTAACCAAAATTATATTTAATATAAAGATAAATTTTAATAAAAATTAAAAGTCAAAACTAAGAGTATAGATATATAAATAGAAATAAATTATTTAGAACTATACCAAAATTACTGAAAAAAATAAAGGGATCGAAACTAAATCAAGAAATAAAAGACTTATTTATTTTTTCCATACAACATTTTTAATTTTTTTAATCTAATATTTCCGTTTAAATTATATACATATTTTGTTTTCATTTCGGCTCATATAATTTTATTTCTTTATTTTAATTCTTTTATTTTTAAAAATATTTCTATATAGTCTCTATTTTTGTCCATGTTTATATATATACGTTCTTAATTTTGGTTTTTAATTCTAATTATTTGCTCTTTTGTTTTGGTTGTGTTTGTTAGAAAAAATAAATTCTTAAATTTTAGGTTTTTTTGGTTAAAAAAATTACTTTTATAATATTTTTATGTATAATATTTCAGATTTAATATTACATAAATAAAAAAAAAATACGGGGCAACATATAAACAAAATGGGTAGACAAATTTGCCCAAGTTATCTACAATGAAAAAATATTTATTTTCCTTGCATTTCGATTACAATTTTCCTTTTAGGTGAAAAAACTAATTTCTAATAGTTTTTAATCTATTATAATTTTACTAATTAAATATTAAGGTAACCAATTATAATATGTATAAAATCAATCAGTTTTCTACATAAAAAACCAAACGGAGCGCAGTGGCAAGTAACCTGATAGCTAATGTGCTGGCTAAAACCAGTAGTAGCTATATTGGAGGAATGTTATTATGAATGTCTTGAGCTAAATGCTCTCAATATTTTACAAACTGTAACGATGGAATAGTGACCTTGCATGTTTATTAGTGATTTGCATGATTTGAACTTGTCTGCCAGTTTTCTAGACAAAACCAAAGTTCTATAACTAAAACAAATCGGGGCTTCATACATTGATTTGAGGCTGTGTTCGGGCAGGATCTCGGCAGTAACATGCTTGAACAATGTAGTTGAAATAAAAGTACATTATGTTGGTGATTTTTATTTATTTGTTTCTTCTAATATTGTGATCTTACAAATCATTTGTATTAATGCTGCCTACTTGCGGTATCCCATCCTTATACAGGGTAAGCAACCTTCCAAAGAAGACAAGTTTGAGTACGTGACACATGGGAAACTTTACAAAATTGACAAGGAAGGCTCAGGAGCTGATTTCAAATTGTATGCACAGAAGCTGCTTTCGTTGAGTCCGTTTAGAAGTCATAAAAATGCATCTTCATTCTTAATATATCATTGGATAGCTTCTTTAATCCAGGTAAATGGCCATTGGTCATCTAGCTGATATCTGCATCTTTTTTTGGGGCTTAGGGAGATCTACATTTCATTTGGTGGACTTCAACTGTTGCTGAGAGGGGGTCCTAGCTCGCTTGCAAGGTTTCAGCTTGATAAAAACTATTTTATGTTGATGAGGAAGATGTAGAAGCATTAATAGTTCTATATAATTTTCTACCTCAGCAATGAATCAGCTACGATGAAGTTTCAGTTACATGTTGCATTACAATGACTAAATGCTGATTGTTACAGGTCTAAATTCTCATCTAGTTTGTGGTGAAGCTGATGAAGAGTGTTTGAGAGAAATAGAGTGAAGGTGGTGAGTGTTTTTCACTCGTAAATATATTAAAATAATATTTTATTATTATTATTGTACTTTTCTTCCATTTTTAAAATGCATGCTTTACATTCTAAGAATATTTGTGGATTTACTATCATATTCAATTTAATGATCAGAGAACTCTTCTAACCTTAAAATAACAAAGTGCCATCAATTGCTAAGCTTCTAAAATTACCATCAACCATTAAAATCATAGAAATGCTATGAAACATGTTCTTAACAAGAAATCATTACCATTTGCAGCCACGATAAGCCCAAATTTGCTGAGTTGATATAGAAACTGCAGGATCGACTTGTTATTTGAAGAATAATATGATGATGCATTACTATTTAATCATCATATGGTGATGATGTCCCAAGAATAATATGATGATGCATTACTATTCAACACCACAAATCAACTCTCTATGAGCCTGTTTGGCACAGCTGTTGCTGTTGTGGTTAAGGTTTAAAAAAAGCAGGTTTAGAAAAAACGCTTTTAGCTGCGGTTTGTAACTGAAATTTGTGTTTGGTTAAAATTGTGGTTGAGGTTGAGTTTAATAAAAAGCAGTTTTGTGTGTTTGGTTACCATGATTTTCATATTGTTGTCAACTTGTGAAATTAATTAAAAATACACACACACACATTTATATAAATATTATGTTGGAATAATTTTATATATTTATTAATAATTATAATAACAAAATGTTTGAAATAATTGACGTAAATTAAACACTTGTTTTTATTATGTCATTAAATTATATTAATTCAATTTTTTTGCATATTTGTATAATTTCATTAAAGCATAAAATGTGAGTAAACAAGAGCATAAAACAATTAAAATATTCAGAGCACAATTAAATTTTTTAACATCATTAGAAAAAAAAAATTATCCTTTTAAAAAACCTAGTGTTTTAAAAACACTTTTCAAAAAGATAAGAAAAATATATATTTTTTAAATTAAAAAATAAATGTTTTTAGACTATTTTCATGTGTTGATGTCAAAAATAATTTTAAAAAAAAATTAATAAAAAACACTTTAAAAAACAATCTTAATTATACTCTCAAACAAACACTCATCCTAAAATATGATCTTTTCATAGTCATTATTTCAAGATTCATGAAATTAGTCAAAGTATGTATAAATTTATACAGAAACACGTTAATAAAAAAAATAACGTGATCTTGTTGATATTATTAGATCTTATTGTAACAATTTGTTTTCCTTTTTAATTGTATAATAATTATTCATTATCTCTACTAAAACAATATGGCATCGTACTACCTTTTATCTTATATTTAAATTTATATAGAGGTTTACTACGCAAATCCTTATTACTTTGTTGTTTTTTTTTTTTTATTCTGGTCAACAAAAGAGGGGCTAGGAAAAGTGAGGCAAAAATGAAAGGCAGAGGGCTGCGTTCATGTCTAGCACGTGGGACGCAAATGCAAAAGCATCTCTAAGATGCTTTTGCATCTGCATCAAAACTCATTTTTAAATGGTGGGACCCACCACAAAAATTTATTTGGGTGTTCGGTAATGTTACGTTTTGCTCCGCATTTTGCTTCAATCGCAGGTAAAAACGCGAAGCCAAACACCCACTATATAACTTAATTCTTTCACGGACATTGAACTCGCTTTGTAATAATTATTTTCAGTACAACCTATCGTACCCACAATCAACTATGACAAGTAATGAGTTTAAAATATATTAACAATGCAATGAGATTGGATTTTTATTTTTATTGTCTCTATAAAAGATTTTTATTTTGGTCAATGTCTATATAAGAGGATTTGATTTGTAAAAAAGTGAATCCAGACCCATAATGTACAAGGCATAAACCCTTCATGGTTAAAAAAAAATAGTTTTATAAAAAATACTTTTAGTTGCGGTTTATAATTAAAATTTAAGTGTTTAGTTAAAACTATGGTTGAGTTTGAGTTTAATGAAAAGCAGTTTCGTGTGTTTGATGACCATGTTTTTTATATTGCTGTCAACTTGTGAAATTACTTTAAAGACTACACACACACACACACACACACACACACACATAAATATATTGTTTTCTTAATTTCATAGATTTAATAATCATAATAACAAAATTTTTGAAATAATTCAAGTAAATTAGACATTTGTTTTTATTCTCTCATCAAACTACTTGCAATTCCATCACGAATTAAATTCATATATTAATGCCTCTGCAATCCCTGACTATATGATCGAGAAACAATATATGATAAAATTAGAATTGCGATCATATTCGGCAAAAATCATATCTTATGATCTTCTTCTAATATAGTTATATAGTGCAATTGATACAACCACAATCTTCACTTGTGTTTTATATGGATAAACAAACATGTTTTGTAAAATTCATCACTTTTGCTTCCATCTAGTAGTCCTTTGCAACAAATTGAAAAATCATGGCAAATTGAAAAATCATGCTTCATCAAACCTACCCAATGGAACGAAACTTGTTATTATTCTGAAAAAAGTAATTGTTGAGGATGAAGTGAAGGGTATTCTCTCATAATTATTTGTTGAAGCACACTATAAAAACTAGGAACGGTCCTTTGGTGGGTCTTTGTATATCTTATAGTTATTTAATTATTTTTATGTTAAAATGACATAGATTCACTAAATAAATAAAAATCAAAATTTGATTACGTCCCACCTCCCCCACAAATAATGATTTTTGTTGTTTTCAAGCCTTTCTTGATACTATATACTAATTCAATGGTTCACTCACATTTTTCCTTCACAGACCCAGTTTGACTGACATTATTTATCACAATGCAATCTTTTTTATATATATCCGAGTAAAACATTGATCTTGTACCAGAGATGCCATTATTTTCTGTTTTAGAAATGGATTTCTGATATGAACAGGGAATGCTCGGAATATAATGCAACAGCTCAAACCCATCTCCCAATACTTTTACCGCTGCAACCAGCTCCTCCATCGGCTACTCTGTGAGGGAGATGGCTAAGAGAGTGGTTCCGGGTGGGATAATGCAGTGTGGGTTGTCTGTTTGAGCCAGGACCAAGATGCTTTCGCAGATATGGCTGAACTGTTATTTTATTGGTGGAACCACAGTAAAAAACTGGAGTCCCGGAATACATGAAAATACTATTTTAGTCAAGGGAGCCTAAAAGGTTGTCCCCAGTTACAGACCACAATGTCCCATCACTCCACATGTCACTTTGCATGCCCAAATATGAAATTTCTCTCAATAAATAGTCTTTGACAGAGCAATCTTATATCAAATACGGCCATCATAACATATCACAAGAGCTTTGTACTCTAGAATTAAGCCCATGCATATCAGTAAACCTTCAAGCAACTCCTATTTTCTGGAGTACAAATGAAATTGGTGATATAAATGTTAGCCATGATTGCTTTTAAGTGTACAAAAGCAGGAAGAAACAAGGAATGAGATGCCACGGAACAAAGATTTTTGAAGTACATCAAAGAGGAAAAGTTACAAAAGGGGTAGCATACAAACAACATGCTCCCCATCAGAATTGTATAACTGATTAAACAGAAAAAATCACACAAGCACAGCCTTAGGTACCTAAGTTTCTTTCATCGGAAGTTAAGAACCTAAATGGTGCCACCAGGTTGCACGGGCTAGAATGCCACAGATCCTTGGGAAAAAGACAATGACAGTTTTTAAGGGAACAGTTTGGCTCAATGAAGTATCTGGTGCACGCGAGCGCAGATGACTTCAATTTCGTAAGAAATCTGCATAATCACAATCATTCAAAGTGAGTTGTACTTTCAGCTCAAAACACCAGATTAGAAAAGGACAATCCAATAAATGAACAGAACTAAAATTAAGGTTTGCAATGGCTTGCTATTCCATGAATACAGGCTTTCAAAGAAGCTAAAACCTATTCACTAAAACCATCCCTATTTCAGCGAATATCTCCTTCAATGCGTGGCATTAATTTCTGGTTTTAGTCATATATTATGTTCCAAAGGTGTTTTTTCATCCCCCACGTATAGCATGTAAGATCATTGTAATTATCAATGCTTGTGTTACAGCAGATAAGTGCAAAAGGAGAAAAACGCAGTATAAATATAAGGATTTGTGGAGGTAGAAGAAGGTTGTTGGACACCAGCTGGAAACAAGATAACATGACTTAAGTCATCAATTAGAAACATCTACACTAACAAGATGAAATAATGTTTTATGAACAAAGAGCAGGGCCCGAGCAAAAGGCAGAAGACATTTACAACTACAAACCGAAAGGCAAAGCCTTGCATGGCAAAATAGTTCAAAGAAATTATGAAATTGACAACTGGTTTGTATATTTGATTGGGTGAGATGAGAGAGCCATGCAAACCCCTAACTTTTAGCTTCCATTGGAACAAAATTCATTCTAAACTTGGGATGTTGAGCACAAAAACTGAAGAAAATTTATAAATATGATCGTCTGAGCCCAATTTCAACCTGTATACATGTTATTAAGCTTTGAATATCCTCCCAACAATTTTTCCAGGAACTACACGATTTAAATGCAAAAGGAACCAAAATTTGTAAGACCTTCATTAAACTTGCTTCCGTCAAACTAAAAATTCTAGCCATTATTTCCATTTCAACATTAAAACCAGGCTATTTACATGACAGCTAAACTATATGGTTTAGATAATAAACATGACACATACAAAAATTATCTGGATCGTGAAGTGAAAAAACCCACCAACAAAAAATGGTGAAATACAGTGCATGATAATAACCACCTCAACAGCATAACAGTGAAAACCAATTAATGTCACACAAATTCAGGCAAGCAGTTTCTCTGCTAAATTAGCCCCATTGTTCACCATGAGTCATTAAAATGGTAGCAAAATTTGATGTGCAGAAAATAGAAAGTACACACCAATCCCAAAAGTAATCAACATGCTGAAGACAAAAGGTCAGCAAGTTCACAGCAATGAACAGCCATATAAACAAATGCCAGTATTGAGAGAAGTAGCGAAACAGAGACTCCAATCAAGAAGCAATCTCCAAAAACAAATTGATAGCAACAAGAAACTGTAGACAAATTGAAAACTTTGTTTGGTGAGCATCACTGTCATTCTAAAAACCATGAAGAGGCTCTCCAAAAAGGGCACTTTGTATTGATTTGGTAAATGTAGAAAAAAGCATCAAAGAATCTAATTAGGGTTTTCCACTTAGTATAACAAAAAAGATCTTAAAGTTCGGCAAAAAAAACAAACAAACAAAAAAAAACCCTTTAAACTGAATCTAGATGGACACTTTACCTATATTATACTAAATTATACCTACTTTTAGCCGAAATGGGGGAAAAGAACATGAAGAATTTCAACTAAAAAGTATAAAATGGTATGGCATGGGTAAAGTTTCCAAGTTATGCTCAAAGAGGCTTTTTGTAGATTTGTTTACTAAAATTCATCTTTCTTAGTTTGCTATGCCCAACCCATCACTGAATTCTTCATGTTATATTTACTCAACAAAATCATGACTTCGTAATCAAGAATGATGCATCAGAAACTAGACAGACATCGGAACCTAGACATAAGGAACCAAAAAACAATGAAAAACAAATTTCATTATAAGAGATTTCAACATCAGGAACCCAATTTACTAATCAATAGTATCCTCTACAAAGGAACTCCACGCCCTTTGGATGGATAATATTGCTCTCCATCACCTGCTTCTCCTATCTTCCAAATATTATTACTAACTCTTTTAGTGGACAACATATCAATTTACCTTCAGAAGAATTAACAATCACTGGTGGAATTTCAGCAATTACGGATGCAAATTCCAGAATCCTATCCATCTCTCTAATGGGATATTCAACAAATTTAGCTGGCTGGACTTTTAAAAAATTTATCTGAAATCTGGAAATTCAAAAATAATATATAGCAAAACCATTGAAGTTGTCAAAACAGCAACTTTTAAAATTTATGTATGTTACCATAACACTACACGTTTGACCAAAAACCTCCTACATTAGTCTCATCATGTTAGAAAGAGCCTTTCCTGATAATCATATCGTTCTTGTTTGATCTCATGGTTGTCCAATCAAGAGTTTCCAACCTTTAATATGCTCTGCCTTTCCATAAAAAAATATCTGACCTTCTAGCAACATGATCAGTCCCCCTAACAAAACCAATCTTAGGATTATGTTGAAGATCATGTATAGCTTCCATGAAAGCTAATTCTGCAACAACCTTTAACATTAACTTAATCAAAGGCTTAGCACTTATGGACCAAACAATCTCTCCACTGTTTCTTTTATATCATCATCAAAAAGATGTATGCTAGTTTTTCAATTAGGAGAACTTTTGGTCACTTCTTCATAACTTTTATCTAAAGTTCAAGAACATCACTTTGACCCAGTTAATCCCAAAATTCTCCTCAAAAACATATGAAGCATATCCTTTGCAACATGCTTCATAAAAACCACCTCTAAAGCCATATCTAATTTAATTCCCTTCTCATGGGTTGTTTCACTATTAAAAGTACTATCAATTTTAAGGTTATTCTACTGATGCTGTTAAAAGTACAATCAATTTGATGGCTATTCTACTGATGCTGGTTGTAGTGGAGTTAATCAACTGACAAAACATAACCATATTTTGCATGTTCAACTATCAATGCATGAACATCTTTTGCATACTTAGCATATTTTTTATAAGTCCAACACATTAATTTTTACCAGCTAAATTAGTTGAGTGTCCAGTTACGAAGTTGGATAAGATTCCAAAATTTCCAACCATAATTGTTGATTTTTATGAAAGTAGGTTGATATTTTAAACTATAAATGAGGTTGTAATCTATTTGGAAGAGATGGAGAGAAGGAGATGGAGATCAATATTATTTATCCATGTAGAGCTATTTTGTAGAGGAAAAAAAAACACAACGTTAAATGAACATAACTTTAATCGAATCGCTAAATCGGGATGAAATTCAACCAAAAGGTTCTCGAAGCCCATTTATATAGGAGGGTTGGCAGGGCACCCTGAAATTTGACCCGGAAAAAAATATTTTAACAGCTTCAATGTTTCTGCTATATTTTGTTGAAGGGAGCTAGGTAGGATTCTAGAATTTCCAACTATAATTCTTGAAATCCCAGCCGGCTAGAATTGTTGATTGTTGGAAAAGTAGGCTGATATACGAGGTTACAATCTTATTTGAAGAAATGAAGAGAAGGACGTGTGGAGCTATATTGTGATCGCGGTTATTAAATTTATCCAAGAGTAAAATACCCAAAAAAACATGCATCACTTGAAATATAAATCAGAGACCACATAACATAAGCAAACATGACAAGAAAAAAAGCAATCAAATACAAAGCAAGGAAAAAACAAGATCAAGATTAGCAAGAATCATACCATCCACTTGAGCTGGGCCGGTTTCCACTGGAACTGGGTCTAACGAAACCCAGATTTGATTCATCACCTCTCCTCATCGTCTCATACCCACCTGACTTAGGCCTCCCGTCTCCACCAAACCGACCCGTAGAACCAAAAAACTGTTGCTGTTGCTGTTGCTGCCTTTGACCCGCCTCCTTGCCCCTAAAAACCTCCGGTCCAGGTCTCTCCTCCCTCCCAACAAAACCCGGTCTAAGATGTGGTGGCACGAACTTATCCGGTTTAGGCGAACCCACTGTAAACCCAACCTCCTTCTGCGTCTCCTGTCCACGAACCGGAGAAGAAACAATAGAACCGACCCCGGTTCGACCTAAAGGACGTAGAGAAATACGGTCCGATTCCGGTTCGAACCCTGTTCGAGCCGGGATTTGAACTTGAGCTGGATGGGCTGGTGGGGTTTTCGGAGAGGGAGTCAATGGTGGTGTTTGGACAGTGGATATCGGTTTAGGTGTGGGCCGGGTCAGAACCAGCATCCGCCCATGGGTTCTGGTTGATGAGGATGGAAGATGGCTTTTGTAGAGATTGTTTGGGCTATTAGGTGATGATATCGTGGAGTAAAACGAAGTGGAAGAAGACTGGTGCTTTGATGGGTGGTTGTTGGTGTTATTAGAAGAGGAGGAGCTGCTTATGTTTTTTTCATAAACATGGTTAAAGTTAACGGAGGCATATTTATTGGCTCTTGCCATCCACCACCAGCAACCACCACTGAGTAGCTTTGTTTGCTTGTTTTTAGAGAGAAAAAGGATGGATCTTCGGCTCTAATATTAGCACTGCAGAGGAAAAGGTACGAGAGGGGTTGGATCTTGAAGGTAGAGGAAGAGAGAGAGTAGAGAGGGAGAGAGATTGTTTTTTTTACGTGCAAGGAAATGAGAGCAGTCCGCGGTTTTTAGGTGCTGGTAAGAGATCAATTTAAGTGGTGGTTTTCAGTTTGTGGCTTGCGTGGCGAGAAGTTAGTGGGTCTGTGAGAGACACAGGAGGAAGTGGCAAATTCAAACACTTGTGTGTGTTTGTGCGGGCTGGGTGGTTTGCTTTAAGCAACTCCACTGTAACGAGTTATTTGGAAGACTAAAATTTTTAAAATAAATTTTTAAATAATATATATATTTTTATATATATATGTTTTAGTGATAAAAGTTATTTTAAAGAATTAATTTTTTATATTATTTTAAATATAATATAATTATTTTGTATATAGTTTAATTATATAATTAATAGAAATAAGTTATATAATTAAATAATTATTTTTAAAAAACCTTCTAACAATATAATTATTAATTTTATATTTTTTTTACTCTCTTGTTAATATATTTTTGAATAAAAATAAAAATAAATATTTTTAATATAGTTATATTATTTTTTATTATTAATATTTTGTATATGCATTATTTGAGTGTGTATGTCCAGAGCCCCCTTTCTATTATATATATATATATATAGCCCCCTTCCCCACCCATACACACAGCCCGGTCCCCAGCCCCAGCCCCAGCCCCAGCCCAGCCCTAAGTGCACTCCATTTCAACTCTCCTAGTCTTGATCGGCGACTTGGAAGGAGGAGACGGTGCTGGAATCCAAGAGAGCAAGAGGATAGTCGTCAGGTGCTGAACCATATGCAAGTCCAATGGTAAAAGTTATTTTAGAAAGCCAAATATATAAAATGGCTCTTTTAATAGTATATATATGGATTTTTTGTTGATGCGTACTCCAATGGTAAAAGTCATTTTAGAGAGTCATTTATTTTTATATTATTTTACATATAATATAATTATTTTATATGTAGTTTAATTATACAATTAATAAGAGTAAGTTATACAATTAAATAATTACTTTTAATAAATCCTCCAACAATATAATTATTAAGAATAATCATCTTTATTTTATTTCATTAAAGTTTATCATGTATCATTTTAATTTTTATGATATTTTTAATCAATGTTATTTATTATCGCTGAGTGTTAGAAGAACTTTAAAAAACAAATTGAATTGAAATTAATTTTATAATACGATAAAATATATTTAAAGCTAATTAAAAATAATTAATTTTTTTTACAGTTAATATAAATAATTCATGTAATTAAATAATTGCTTTTAAAAAATTCACATTATAATTATTAATTTTTTAATTATATTTAAATAAAAAATTAAATTTAAAATAAAAATAAAAATACTAATATAAATAACATACCAGCTCTTGCTCTTGTCTGTCTCTCAAATGAAATAAAAAATTAATTTATAATTTATAGCTTTTGATACAAAGAAGGTTAGAAATAGCTCTTAAAACACGGAGCAGCCATTTTAAAAGTTAAAATGGCTGCTCCGTTGGAGTTAAATTTTTCCAATAAAAATAGCCAAAAAATATAATTTTAGCTTTTGCCTCCTCAGATTATCTACGGTTGGACTTGCCCTTAGGGTTTGTCCTTTGGAGGCTTGATGCAGGGAGGGGGAGCTGCGTAGGGGGAGCCATAAGGTTGGTTGAGCGCTTCCATATAGAAAATTAAATATGATTTATTAATGAAAAACAATGTTATGGCCTTCATATTTTCTCCTGACATATATAGCAGCTCAATCAGGAATAGATATTTTTAGGAATAGATATTTTTAGCTGTGTAGATAGCTATTTTGTTATAGTAAATACAATAACAAAAAAAAAGATAAAAAAATATACTATTTTAGTTTTGCCTCAGCATATGCCTTATCAGCTGCAATTGCTCTTAGTAAACCACAAAGGTTTCTCGTCAGCTTGGTACCTAGTTTGTCCAGACGCGTGCTTACTTGTTTATTGTCTGTTTTTTTTAAAACAAAACTATTGGCGAGAATATATTTTTTTGTCTTCTTTTAATATATATAATTTTGATTTTGATTTTTTTATTTAATTTTGATTTTTTATTTTTCAGGGATAATTCTTACTTTTTTGTTCAATCGAATTACATTAAAAATAGGCACATATATTAAATTGATTAGATAAAATAAAAGTAAAAACATTATGTAGGACTGCATGTATCATAAATATTATCTAAAAATAAATATTCTTTATTTTCAAAAATAAAGATCTTATATACAAAAAATAAAATATAAATAGATAGATATATAAATCATATTATTTTTTATATAAAAAACATTAAATGCTCACAACACTATCAAAATAATCTTTATCCAAAAAAGGTTAAATAAGCAAAAATAAAATCACATATAATAGATATTAATTGAAATATAAAATTCTTGAAAAAAAAAGATATCATTAAAAAAAGAAATATCATAAAAAATTATAAAATAATCATATTTTTTATATTGACTTTATTTTTTGATATTAGATTTGAAATATCATTCATACAAAAGCCACAAAAGTCATTTTTTAACAAAAAAAAAATCAAAAAAAAAGATTATTTTATCTTCAACTCAATACTAAAAGATAAAAACATCACACTAAATTATAAAATTGAAAAAAATATATAAGAAAAATTAACAAAACAACCTCAAACCAACTCTTTAATTAATATTTAGTCAGCAAATAAAATCTCATGACCTTGATTATTTGATAATTTGGAGATTCAAGTTATTTTTGGGTCGATTTCGAATCAAATTTTACAATTGATAAATATATTTGTTTCTTATTTTATAGTATTTAAGATTTGGATTTCAAGATTATTGTATGATATTAACTATCATTTTTTTTTAATTTTAGTGTGTAGATAGATAGATAAATACATGGATGACTTAGTCGTTATTAAATAAAACATTTGATTATTATTAAATACAATAGAGGTTGGTTTATGCTTGTTTGTGAGTGTAGTTAAGGTTATTTTTGAAAATATTATCTATAATAAATGAATATATAAAAAAGCTAAATAATCAAAACTATTTGTAGACAAATTATATCACTCAAATATATAGCATCATAAAAAAATTAAGGACCATTAAAATTGCTTTTATATATTAAAAAATTTAGTTTTGGCTGCAGTGAAGCATAGGGTAAATGATTCTTATATTTTCATTATGGATAATTTGACTCAACTTTTCCAGCAGTTTTGTCTATCTGTGACTTTGTATACTTTCTTTTTACATTATATTAGATTTGAAATATTATACATAAAAATTCATAAAAGCCATTTTTTAACAAATACAATATGGACTAATGAATTATTTTGATTATTATTCTTACTGTTATTATCATAATCGTTAAATTATTACAATTATTGTAGTTGTCATTATAACTATTATTATAAACAATTAAAACCCTAATTATTACCAATTTGAGATTTTTTTAAAAAAAATCTGAGTTCATTATTTTAAGGTGTTAAATTAAAAAAATATCAAAATATATAATTAGCCTTACATGTTTTTAAGAAAAAAATATTTTTAAAATAATCATTATCATTATTTTAAATGCCTTATCCATAGTAAAATGAATATATAAGAAAACTAAATAATTAAAATTTTTGTAGATTAATTATTTTGCTTAGATGCATAACATTGAAGGACTTAATTGAAACAAATCAAAACTTATATATAACAGATGTCAGGACCATACCAAACAATCAAAAGATAAGGGATTGAAATGAAAGCAACATAAATAAAACGGACTGTCGTGTAGTTTACCATGTAGGAGAGAGAGAAGAAAAGAAAGATCAACCGACTACCATCACTTGAAATGAAAACAACATAAATAAAAGAGACTATCGTGTAGTTTACCACACAGGAGAGAGAGAAAAAAAAGATCAATTGACTATTGTCACTTCTCTGGCCACCGTGGGATTCCACATGTTCAACCATGAGGTGGAGGACATGGCGGCGCATCAAGTGAGACGTCAAATAAACATTTTTAACCACCATATGACGTTGCACGACCGCCATAAGGGATCGTCACGAAGAAAATTGTCTATACGTCCAGGCGACGCACCAACAGTGTCCGCAGGGAAAAATATTTTAAAAAATTACCTACACACTCCTACAACCAATTTTTGTATTTTATCTTATATGGGGGCATATCTGTATTTATATTTTTTAAAAAAAATATGAAATTCCAGTAACACTTCCGTAGGCAACACTAGTGTTTTGTCTTATTGGAGGGTAAAAGGGTTATTTTACTGTGTAATGAAAATATAAAATTACAGTGACACCCCGATGACAAATCTTGGTTTGTCTTATTGGAGGGTATTATGGTTAATGTATTATGCATAAAAATATAAAAATTCAAAAATACCTCTGAATCTAAGGCTAAAATTAATATGCACGGAGGGGTAAAATAGTAATTTTATTATTGTAATCCACAATAATTTGTGTCTAATGATACAATGATTTTGCTGCAATGATTATGCGAGTTAATTCAACTTATTAGTAATATTGATTTTTGTCTTATTGAAGGATATTATAATTATTTTATTGTCCACATAAATGAAAAATAAAATAAAAAATACTCTTGAATTCAAGGTTAAAATTATTGTGTATGAAGAGATGAATAACAATTTCACTATTACAATCCATAATAATCTGTGTCTATTGATATAATAATTTGCTACAGTGATTCCACCAATGAATTTAGCATATTAGTAATAGTAATTTCACTATTATAATAAGTAATGATTTGTATTTAGCTACAGTGATTCCGCAAGTTAATTTAGCTTATTAGTAATAAAGATGTTAGGTGACCCGCATGCTGTTTGCTCCTTTAAAAAAACAACTCAGTATTTGCCAGTGCATTTACAAATATTTATTGTTTTACTGTATAGTTAAATAAAATAATAGTTTTTCTTGAATTTTTTTTTATTAAAACATGTTAAGTCCATTAATTGGATCATGTATTATATAATTAAATATTATTAGAAATAGTTGAAGTAATTAACAAAATTATATTATATGCTCCCAAGTCAACCATAATCCAATGACAAATGGTTAAGGTGAGGTCAATTAGTTTACGAGCTTAATTTATAAATAATAGAAAAACAAATAGCATCCATGATTATATGAGAAAGCCAAGAGGTGCCCGATCCGTCACGCACACACCAAAGAAGCTCATCGGAAAGTCACAATGGTGAGGCAGAAGCGACGCCCCATGGCCATGTGTTAGGTGGCATTCTTGGCATTTACTTACTTTTCATGGGTAATCTCATCATTGATTCATTTTTTAAGAATTTTTATGTAGGGAGGTGAAATAAGGTTGGTGATGAAGATGATGTAATATATTTGTCTTGATATGTTTATTCTTCTTTGTCTTTTTTAAGGGGGTGTTTGGGAAGCCACCCAAAAACGTTTTTGGGTGCTTTTGGTCCTTTTTTTTTTTAATTTTAAAAACAGACGGTTAGTGTTTTTAGATCATTTTGATGTGCTGATATCAAAAATGATTTTTAAAAAATAAAAAAAATATCATTTTAATGTATTTCGGCACGAAACACACTTTGAAAAGCTACAGCAACAGCTCTCCCAAACACCCTCTAAGTATTAAGGCCACCATTTTATCAATGAAGATCATCCAAACTTCATGGATGTATGTATTGTCCATGATCATCTAAACTTCATGTATGTATGTATGTATGTATGTATATATATGTTGACTTTATATTTTTGTCATTGACATGATATGCATGTCTAGATTAATTGGTTCAATGATACATCTATCCTATTTTTTTGAGTTGCATATCTAGTCTTCTAAGTTACCCATTCATTGCACAAATACATTTTATTTATTTTTCTTCCTTAACAAAGATAAAAATAAAATTCTTGAATATTTTTTAAACAATATTTCATTATTTTATTATTTTATGTAAGATACTTGATATCATTTCTTGAATTATATGTTATCATCATTTATATACATATATGTTATTTTCATGCATAACATGTAATCCAAAAATATTGAGTTTGAGTGTCCGTTATTTTTATCTTACTATCCCTTTTTGTTGAACAATGCATAGGTTTTGGTGGTTTAGTATAAACAAAACCTAATATACATGTTTTGGATTCCATAAAATATAGTATGACTATGCACATATTGTTACCATTATGGTCTGTTCTAGTTAATTTAAATGTGTATCTTCCTAAAGACTCATACATATTATTATAATTTATAATAATTCAAACTCAAGTATCAACAATTGATTTTGTCATGTTTATCACAAGATTCAAAAATTACCTCTAAATTAATCCGACTACTCAATTTCATGTAACTAATCATAAGATGCACATTCATTAACATCATATTTGTTAAGAACTTCACAAATTCAATTAATGACCTTTTTTAATATGAAAATCATCTTTCTTGTTTTGGAATCATACCATGAATTTTGAGAATTGTATTATATTCAAGTCTTATTGTTGAAATGAAATCATGAAGATATAAATTTGAAAATATTTTCATGAAAAATTAATTTTCTTGGTTAAGAACCCAAAACATGTCATATGAGGCTAAAATGCAATTTTACAAGTATCTTGTTGATAACTAAATAAGTATAGGTTGATTAAGATCATAAGAAATGATGATTAGTTTAGAATTAGGCTATAAATCTTCTACCTGATGAATGATTATTTATTAAAAAAAAATGTTGCATCCCAAAATAGGTTATAAGCTTTTGAAAAGAGAGCACATTGATTTATTTTGAGCTTATCCATTCATGATGAAATTATGTGAGAGAAGATGTTGGAGTTTTTGTATGGTTTATTTATCAAATTTCATATTATTTTTTTTCCCATTCCCTCCGTATTTTTCTATTTGATTGTAATTAGGCTTTTAAAAGAGAGTATAAGATTGTGTTTCTTTTCTTTTTTTTTTCTATTTTTATCTAATCATGGTGGCTAGGGTTTTTTGTTTTTTGCTAATTAGGGTTTCTCACCCATATCTTTTTATTTATACCGCTATTCTTAACATTGAAACTTATGCCTAAAAGCTTAGGAAAACCTCTAGTTATAAGACATGTTTTTATATAATACTATAGTTTTATTTTAATTTATTTTTTATTATGTAAACCTATTTACTTACAATAATATTTTGTATATGTTAAAGAGGAATAAAGGACCATATAAATATATTAAATAGGACATTATATTCATTAAACATAACTTCCCTCCACTATGAATGTTTTTGAGATAATAAAAAGGAATTGGGATTAAACATGTTTGATATGAAAGAAGTAATGACAATCTTTAGATCAAATACTTTCTTAGATTTATAAATATTATTGAGATTCCGAGTTTGCATCCTAGAAGATGAGGGACTTGATGGTTAATGTGCAAGCAATTCTTATCTAGAATAAAAATAATATAAAAGATACAAGCATATCTACGATGAGTTTAAGTCAAAATTTGACTTCTAATAAAAATAATAGTAAAAAGAGCAATTCTTTATCTTTATTAGTGAACAATTTTAATGGTGGTTTGAAAAGGATCATATGACACTCTTAAAAGGATTAAATAAAAAAATATTAGAAAATTTGATTTTAATTTTAGAGGATAAAACAATATATACTTTTTAAAATAATCGATAAAAATCATATTATATTTGGAGTTGTTAAATGATGTAATATGAGATGACTTCTAAACATATAAATAAATGACTAGAAAAGGTTTATGCACTGAACACAACAAATTAAATGATAACTTGTGATTTTTATTATGAAGACATGAATCATAAAAAGATTTATAATCATATGCCTTTAATACATGGATTTTCATTCTAAAAATAAAATTTTATTGAACAAAAAATATTGGTGACTTTGTTGTTATTGTCATAAGTTTGAGGTAAAAATGATAAACACGGAGTGCAAGAGTGATGGTGACCATTTATACATGTTATTGTTACTCCAACCTTCGGTAAAAAATCTCTCCAATCAAATCCTTCACAAGAAAATGATTCTTCTTGGGGGGATTTTTCTTAAACCATATACATCAATTTTTGGGCTTTACAGAATGATTAAGTTTTAGCATGATGAAATACAAATCTCTTGATTGAGAAAAACTTTCTTGAATTTTAACATACTAATAAATAAAAATTTGATCTTAGAAAAAAATAATTAATGAACAATATAATTTACTGTAAGTAAGGTACATTGAAAGTGATATATTTTTTTTATGTACAACTAGTCTCTTTATTCAGACTCTCACAAATCATTAAGTTTTTTTAGTAACTATAATACTTAGTGATTAATTTGAATCATATTAATTATATTTTTATTATTAAACTCAAAATTCATTAATTCGAGAAAAGTTGGTCCATCATTCAACAATACCATGACAAACTTAATATATGTAATACCTAAAAATAGGCTTATATAACTTACATAAGTTACATTTACATGATCTTGAAAATAAAAGGATAGATAACAAAAGTGTTGCCACTAATTTCTTAGAATAAAATTTAATAGAAACCTAACACTACTCTAAAAAGATGAGGTTAATAAAAATCTTACAAAGTTAGAGAAGATCACATCATGCTTTAACAATGAGGTTAATTACCACAAACTTCTAACCTAATTTAACTTCTTATACAAGTCGAATTATGTGTCTAATTTTCTAAACCTTGCTCGCAAATTGATTATCAATGTCTTTCCTAATCAATTATAGATAAGATGATCTAGGCTACGTTTAACATTACGTTTTAAAAATATTTTTTAAAAAAATTAATTTTTTATTTTATTTTAAATTATTTTTTAATATTTTAGATCATTTTGATATACTGATATAAAAAATAACAAAAAAAAATATTATTTGTATTTCTTAATAAAAAATATTTTTAAAAATAACTTCAACAATAATCTCAAACATAAATACTTGAAAAGAGAAAGCTCAATCAATTGCTTTACTTAAAATAACATTGAACATTTGGAATGAAGAAATTTAATTAGGATATGAAGCCTATTTTTATACTAAAAGGAAAAATCCCATAAAAAAAATAAAATTTATATATAAGTCTAGAATATTAAATAAAGAAAATCCGAAAAAATGAAAAAAATAGCAAAAAAAAAAAAAAAAGGAAAAAAGAAAACACGAAAACACGAAAAAACACAGTAAATTGTGAGTAAATATAGTACGCAAAATCACATAAAATTGGCTTACACATGCTCCTTTGACTTTTCATTGCTTATTTTGATTTTTAGCATGAGTAAACTAATAATCCTAAGTTATTAAAAATAAAAAATATCATAAAATTAAAAAAATCCACATATTAGATGGAGGCACGTTGCCTCAACCCTTTCTCACTCCTTTAGATTAGGGATGATCACGAGTATTTATTATTTTTTTATATTTATTATTTATCGAGTAAAATATTTAAATCTTGATTTCGTGTATTTATATAAATATATATTATAAAACTATCATTTAATAATATATGTTGTATATGTGTACGTTAGTATTGGGATATTTATTTATTGTATTGAGCATTTTTTTAAATTAAATGTTATATATAATACAAATATATATATCTCAGGCTGATTTAAATAAAGTTCCAAGTTGAGTTGGAGAATATTAATATTTTAATTATTATCTATTGAATAAATCATATGGAGTTCAAATTAAATTTTCATAAGTATTTTATTCTATGAATGTATTTTACATTGCTAGATTTTTAAAATTAAAATAAAATGGTCCCAACATCATCGATCCATGAGGATAGACAAGTCGGTTTCGGTTGAATTATAATTTTGATAATCTAACTCAATATTTTTAAAAGGAATTTTATAAATTATCTTTTATTTAAAAAACATTAAAATGATATATTTTTAATTTTTTTATAATTTTAATATATTAATATTGAAATAAAAAAATAATCTTAATATATTTATAATTGAAATTGTTTTTTGCAAAAAAACAAATATGAAGCTAATTAAAATAATTTGAGATAAAACCTGTATTGTATATTAAAAGTATTTTGAAAAATATTTTTTAGATATTTTAAAATGTGATAATGTAAAAAATAATATTTAAAAAATATGAAAAATATTAGTATTGTTTTTTAAATACTTAAAAAACGTTTTTAATTACACCCTGGACATGGCTTACACCAAAATGCGATTTAAAATACAAGAAATCAAGAACACAAACACGGACATGACCCATCATTAGATCAAACCTGCTGAACAACGACCATTCTTGTTCATTGGCTGTCTCTCAACTCCTCCCTCAACAAAAAGAAAGCAAGAGGATAAAGAAAAAAAACAATGGCAGCGAAGCAAATGGAAGATATACAGAGAAAACTAGGGATGCTGAATTATCCAAGAGCCAATGCTCCTGCCCAGTCTCTTCTTTTTGCCGGCATGGAACGTTACGCTCTTCTCGAATGGCTCTTCTTCAAGTACCCCGATTCCCCTAATTACTGTCTTTTTTTTTTTTCACTTTTGTTTTTGGGAAATTGAAGTGAATGGCTTGTTTATTTACTGGGAAAAAGCGGCTCAAGGAGATAATTAATTTGTGGGATTTTCCTTGTTTCTTCTTGATGATGCATGAAGCTTCACTTGGTAATAGCTGATTGCTGAGAAACTGTTAATTTGACCCAGAAACTGGGTTACATATGAATTAGCTTACTGCTAGACATGTTAATTTGGCTGTAATTGAAATCATTAATTGCTGTCTGAAGGGCATTTAAATGTATTTGTTCTCTGAATTACAGATTATTGGGTGATAAATCGCCTTTCTCGCAGCAAAATCTACAAGGAGATGCTATGGATCGTGACGAAGAGACTGCTCGTATCCAATGTAGGTTTTTTTTTTTATACATATCATTCGGGAAATTAAATTTTTGTTTTCCGTTGTACATTAAACAATTTTTGTGGTTGCAGTAAAAACAATCTGAACATAGATTATGAAGGACTTGTGCTGATTTTAGTGTCTTCTCTTATTTTTTACTCGAGCCTTTTTTATGTAGGAGTAGGACAATTATGAGGGTTGACTGCATGTGTAATAATTATTGATTAGAGATGTGGATGCTGTGCCTTAAGTCTATTTTAGGTGGAGTTTTGTGTACTATCGGTATTGAAATACGCATGTGATTTGGCATTTCTAGTGAAATCTGGAATCATTTCAGGAGAAGAAACCAAAACTCTAAGGTTGTTACAGCTGCTGTTGTAGCTCCATGAATAGTAACCCTGCGAGATCTTTTCAGGATCGATGTTAATTGGTTCATGGATTGCTTTGTGTTTTCTAGAACACAATTTAGGGTTCTAGGATAAAAAAATCAGGTTTTTGTTCTAAATGGAGTCACTTTAATTTTTTTAGAAATGTTAGAATATCATGTTTAGAATCCTCATTTCACTGCACTGAGAATCAGGGGTTGTTATTGTGGATTTCATATATGCGCTTATCTCATAAACCCACGAGTACTTGGAAAGAACTGTATATTTCTATGGTGGGTGACTGGATTTTGTAATCTTGGCTTCTTTCAGAAACATAAAAATTTAGGCTTCAAATCTAATTGTTAGAAATACCACTTTAATCTTGCACCTCTCTCCTTTGATCAAAGATGAAGTTGATAACCACTAGGGGAGTAGTATTTCTTTGAAGTTTCATTCTTCAGTAATTTGATTTATAGAGAAGCTAAGTATCTTCTGTTCTGGCTTCCAACTCTTCTTGTTTCACCTTAATGCCTGATTTTAGAGGGTGGATTTGGATGGATATTGTACTGGTCATTTCCTTCTTGATGATCTCAATCTGATCCTCAATTTAGTCTCAACTAGCTTATCTAGAAAGCGAAGTTTATTGCTCTTTATATAATCTACAATGAGTATCTTACAAAATTTCGTTTTGCCTTTTTCATAAAATGGATGAGTATCTTACAAAATTTTGTTTTGCCTTTTTCATAAAATGGATTCGGGAAAAAGCTTGGTAGCAAGTATTTTCTCATTGGTCATCGGTCATTGCAAGTGCAAATGTTTGGACTTTAGCTTTTGGATACGCTTATAGGCTTCACTTTCTATGTAACTTATATTTAATAACTGTTCTTTCTTCTGGTCTCTGTAGCATCTCTGTTTTTGCCATTCATTTCTCTAAGATTTTTGTAATAACTTAAAAATGGTTCATTAACATTTGTGATTATATTATCTTTGTTGCAACAAAAAATAACTATGCATTTTATTGCAGATTTGGCCGAGATTGCAAAGTTTCTGGGCATCTCTTCAATTATAGATACAGAAGCCATCCAAGTAAGTTGCTTAATTCTGTATATGAAATAGCTAATTTTTAATCAATGATTGCCTAACTAACAGTTTTTATACATTTATATTCTTAGTTAACTTCAACGAGTTTGAGTGCAGTTGAACATCCTTCTGAATCCTATCATATGCTTTCATTAGAAACACTTCGTGACTTTTGAATTTGATTTCCTTTTGTTTTTTAGAAGTGATCCATATGCTTACATCTAGTTTGTATAATCTACAATTTTAAGATGGACTGGTAGATTAATGGTTGGTTAAGTAAAAAATTGTGTCTTTTCAATGGGTTGAAATGCCTGAATTATAAACAGTGAAGATTAATAAAGTACATGAGCAAGTCAAACTGGACTAGTTTGTTTGATGTTCCAATATCAAGTGAGTGCAATGTCAATGCCTTTGTGTTTCAGGGGCGAGGAAGCTATGAAGACCGAACTGAAATGCTTCGCCTAATTGTAGACCTCGTGGAGGCTAGCATCTATGCTGATAATCCTGAATGGAGGTTGAGTTTGCTTAAAGTTCACTATTTGAATTAGTACCAACATTTGTTCATCAACTCTATGATAAATGTTGCTACTTTTTGTTGCTTGCATTTCTTTACATCCTTCGTTCTTCTGAAATTTGTTGTACAACTTTTCAGTGTAGATGAACAGGTGGCAAAAGACATACAACTCATAGATTCTATTGCAGAGAAACAAGCTGTAATATTCTCAGAGGAGTGCAAGCTGTTCCCTGCTGACGTGCAGATTCAATCCATATATCCATTGTAAGATTATGTTATTCTCCACTCTTATTTTCATCCTTCTTGTTGAAGTATATTGAACCATTGTATCAAACATAAACCTCTTTGGTGATTTTCCAGTTTTCCCATCTAGGTTACCTAGATAAGTGTTAGAATCTTTTCACTGGACAACCAAGTTTATGATAACTTGTTCTATATGGAATGAATTCCGTTGTAGTCCGGAAGAAGACATACAAAAGCAACTTTTAGAACAACTATAAATGCTGATGTCAAACATATATCACATGATTATTATTTCCAGTTATACTGGTAAATGATGATTATTATTTTTCCATGTCACAAGATGTAGTAACATTACCTTCCTTTTATCAAAGCGCATTTGCAGACCAGATGTATCTGAGTTGGAGACAAAGCTTGCAGAGCAGTCAAAAATACTTCTGAATCTTCAGCAGAAAATTGATGATTTGGCATCTAAGGTCCATCCACTTCTCTAATTCAGTTTTGTTTATTTATTGTTCTCTTTTATGTTCAAAATAGTCCTTTGTATTTCTCATGTTAAATCAATTTCATGTTATATGTCTTCAATTCACAATTTGTGTGTCTTTGTGTGTGAGGGAGAGAGAGAGTTTATTACTTTCGTAGCTCTAGACATAATGTTGCCATTCTTGAAGAAACATTTGATATGCTGTTTTCTTAGAAGAGCTGTTCACACACACACACACAAACACACACACGCGCTCTATTGTTTCACTATTGAAAACACGTGCTCCTTTGAAAACACACACTCTATTGTTCACACACACACACACACTCAATTGTTCACACACACACACACACACACACACACACACACACACACTCTATTGTTTCACTATTGAAACCACGTGCTCCTTTGGGTTTTTGCATTTTCTCCCTTAAAAAATACAATATTAATCCTTAAATTCCCACCTTTGAACAAGCTGAATACTTATTTTGGAGAATTTTTTGCATGTTTTTCTGAATACTTATTTTCATCTAATGTGGAGTCACCCCCAATTTCTTGTACTGAGTATTAATGCAGCTTATTTTTTTCCATCTCATTTATATCTTATTTCCCTTGTATTTAACTCTGTAACACATTTTGTTTAGCATGCATACAATCCAAATGAGGAGTATGATGAGGTGGAATCTCATCTCCGGGCACATTTGGAATCTTTCCTAGAAACTGCAAAATCATTCAATGTGATATACACCAAGGTCTGGATTTTCTCTTCTCAGTCTTAATTTATTATTTTAATAATCTTGTCTGCTAGCTTTATCTGAACAGAGAAGTTTCTAGGAAACTCTTTAGAAACTTCAAGATAAGGATGACAATAGGTACCCACGAGTTGAATGTCTTGATATTCATACCCTACCTATTAACCATATGGTAAAAAATTTAGATATCCATAAACTATCCATTAGGTTTCGGGTATCTATTATCTAACTGTTATTTACTATTTAATAAAAAAATAAAATAGTTTATATATATATCCACTAGTTCGAATTAAATTGCCAACCTTGCTTCAAGATCATTCAATTTATTTCTGAGGTTTCCCTTCTCCTTTTGAATATATCTGAACATAAAACTTTCTACATCATGCTGGATTCTTTCATGCATCTGGTATTGTGAGTTGGTTTGCCCATTTGTTATGTTTCTTTGTTTGGTTGATTATGACTCTTCATAGACACGCTTTAAGAAAATTTGTAGAAACTCTCTCAATCTTTAACTTGTACATTTTTACTGTTGTCAACGTAAAACTCCAGTCTTGAAAACTTATGCTTGAGCATCTTTGTGTTGAAGTCTATGATAATGAATGCAAGTGTACTCTTGCTACATTATAGCTGTAATTTGTTCTTTTGTGCCTTTTCAGGAAATACGCCCTTGGACACACATGATGGAAGTGCCACAACTTCATGGGTTTGGACCAGCTGCCAACCGGTTGTTGGAGGCATACAAGATGCTTTGGAAGGTATACCAGCAGCATCATTTCGTGTTTTTCATGTTTTTTTTTTCTTGAACGGTTGCATGCTATAGATTTAATATTATTTATGAATCCTATCAACACTTTATTCAGTCATGTCACTACACAATTGTTTATCATTAAATAAAACTATGACTGATAATATTTCACCCCCTTGAGTTTATATTTTTCAAGTTCCCTCCCTCAGGGGGATGAGCTCATGTGGACTCTAGATCATTAATGTTGTCTTGTCAAGAACCATTGACAAAACAAAAGTTTAAACTTTAGCCAGCACCTTGACCTTCGAAATAGTGGA
The DNA here is from genome assembly GCA_015731905.1 of Salix dunnii. NCBI lineage: Eukaryota > Viridiplantae > Streptophyta > Magnoliopsida > Malpighiales > Salicaceae > Salix > Salix dunnii. The sequence goes on from CM027671.1 coordinate 5,773,740, forward strand.
AAAAATGAAACAATTGGGAGTAGGAGAGGAATTAAGATGTGTTGAGTAAGATGTGGCAAGCAAATTTGTTAGACCCCTTCATAATCAGAAACATTCTGCATGAAACAGAAAGGGTGGGGGGAAGCACTAAGTAGTTGAGGGTATTTTAAAATTTAAAACCAGGGCATCGTATTAGATTAGAAACATGAAGCATTAATAAAAGATTGATTCTTGTACTGTAAATCTTTTTAAAACTATTTGATGATTATCACTAACATTATATGTTATCAATGGAGAAAAGTATGAGAAAACCTTTGAGATGAACTTCGTATGGATTGCATAGGCAACACTGACCCAGCCTTGGCACACTAACTTGTCTATTGGAAACTTACATTCTTTCTATCACCTTATGCTGAAGAAAACGTGGTCTAACACCAGGGGAAATTATGCAGTTGTTTCCCTACCAGGTCATTTTTCTTGAACACCAAAGCATGGAGACCTAACATGCCCTTTCCATAGTCCTGAACTAGAACTAGAAGTTCCCTTTTTCTTTCTTTCTTTCTTCTTCCTTTTAATTTCTAGTTAAATTCAATATGAAGATTTTATTCATTTTCTGCTATTCATTCGAATTTATAAGGTTAGCTTAGATGTTTTTGAACAATTTGGGTTTTTCTCCTTTCGTTTTCTTTTTGTATTTCAATGTTGTGTTCAAATGTATCAGATGTGTTTTCCTGCTAGAAAGTTTTCAAGCACCCCGCTAGCAAAGTTTAAAAGCCTGAAAATAATGCTTTCTGCATCATTATGATATAATCTAATCAGTGGTACTGATTTATGGAGATGTTCCATTTAAGCTCAAAGCCATTCACAGCATTTGTGAAACTCTGTTTGAACTTGTATCAAGCAAACAAGAGAAGTTGCCATTTATGCTTTCATGGGAATTGACTTCTTTCTGCTTTTGTGGCAGTTCCTAGGGAACTTAAGAAATCTAAGAGACTCGCATGCAGCTCTTGCTGTTGGATCTTCTGAAACAAAAGCTGGTGAACCCTCTTCTGTTACAAGAATAATATCAGAGTGCGAGTCTGCACTGACATTCTTAAATCGTGATCTTGGCATTCTCTCGGCTTCAATTTCACGTGAGAAAGGTAACAACACGAGTTTATGATGACTGCATCATAAGATAGTTAAAAACTTCTGACATGACCTATAACTCTTTCTTGGGAACTTATTTCTTGTGGAATATTTGTATTATGTTTAAAAATTGATTGAAAGGAATGTCACCGTACCACTGTTATTTTAGTGAGTGTGCAGTGTTCACTATGTTGGAGTATTTTAGTTTTGATATGATTCTTGATTCTACAATCCTTGAATATATCATGTGAAATGAATGGCAGACTATATCTTATGTTATGTATGATGATTAGAGTTGGGGTTTAGTGTCTCCATGTTTAACTTTGTGGAAGTGTGGTCCTAATGTTAATTTGGATGTAGTTACAGTATTGAGACACTAGAGTCCTGCAAGGAGTGAGTGGACATTAACAGTTACATTTGACCAAGGTCTAAGGTTATGTTTGGTATGTCTTGGATAAGTTGCTTTTTACCTTTTAACCTAAAGAAAGGTGATAAGTGTGTTTGATTAGAAATAATGTTTAACTTAAATAAAAATTCGTTACAAATTAGAGTTGATTTAATAAAAAAAATCAACTTTTAACTTGTAAATTCTAACTCATACGGCATTTATTATAAAACAAAATAAAATTATTTTGAGTCATTTTTCACCAAACATCTTCTAACTTAATGTCATTTTAACTTATTTTTATCACAAGTTATTTATATAAAAAAATAAATATTAGATTATAAATTAAAGTAAGAAATCATATCAAGTAGACTCTAAATTAGTGGTGTTGTGCATTAGTACATGTTTATCTCATTAGAGTATACAGAGGACGGCGCTTCATTGAGAAAATATGATTTTTCCTTTTCAAATTAAACTTAAGGTGCAGATCAAGCTCAATCTATTAACATGGTAATGCAACAAAAAATAATTAAATATAATAAGAACTAGTTGAGATTTGCAAATGTCGGGAGAAGAAAGAAAAAGAAGAAAGTATTGGATATATGTTCATGGGTATGCTTTTTGTTTTGACTGTTGTATCAAGCTATAGATTATGAACGTAAGTCTAAAATTATGTAGCCATCTTATGTCAAAAAATGCTTTCAAATAAGGTTTAACAATTATCTTTTAGAATTTGCCATATTTTTTTTAGTTAATGTAAGATTTTTTTTCTATTTAATTTAGACTTATTTAATTATTTTTAAAACTTTTTTTAAGATATTTTTACTAGTATATAAGCAACCTAGGAGTGCTATTATATTTAGTTTTGATTTGAGAACTTTTCAGTAATAAAAATTCAAATTACGTTCTTGTTATAAAGAACCTTTTTAGAAAAATTATGTTTTGTTTTTGTATTTGTTGCTTTTCTTAAGTTATTTTCGTATGCATTGTCATTAGACAAGGCCATAAATTATGACAGACAATAAATACTCTTATAATTAGTAGGAGATTTAGCTTAACATGTATAACTCATAATTGGGTGAGGAGATTTAACTAACCATGTATAGCTTTCTAAGTTCACTCCGTGTAATTAGTAAGTACATATTTAAGTTTCCATTTATAAGTCACAGTCTTGCCTATATTATGAAAACCTTCTCAAAAGAAAAACAATTTGAACCATTTTGTTGTTGTATCAAAGTGAAATTTCAGTTCTAGTTTCCTCAGTCATAGTCTCTGTATTTATAAAGAAGTTAGATAATGTTTGTGTCAGATTTAACTTGAGTTAGACATTAATAACCATGCTCAAGGGATCTATCAGTTAAGACTATTACTTTGGTTTTTTGATTTTGTGGTATGATTATTCTGACTTTGTTACAACTACGGTCTTTATAAAAGGTCTGGAGACAGGATTGACAATAGAACACCACATGGACAAAACCAGCCAAAAAGATCAATTTATCATGAAATTGAGGTCTGACTTTGAATCCATTCGTGTCTTTTTAGTAAATAATGATCATGTTTTGTGTATCTCTAGTAAATTTACTCTATATTATATTAACAAAAGCCTTGTGCATCCTAATTATAGGGTTCTATCTTATCTGTTGAAATTTGGTCTGTTGAATGACAGAGAGCATGGTTCTTCTATTGTGTTTTCTAATTGTGCAACTTGTATACTTGGCAAAAGTAAGACTTTACCCCTTTCTTATGAAGGAAGTAGAGACACCTATAATTGTGAGATCATTCATAATGATGTCTAGGGTATTAGTCTTATAATTTCTTATGCCCAATGCAAATAGTAACACTTATTGATGAATACAACAAATATACAAGGGTTTATTTTTTGTGTAACAAATTATAAGTTTTTCATATGTTCAAACTCTTTTTAGCTCTTGTTGACACTTAATTTTTAGCTATAGTTAAAATCCTTCTGTCTAACTCGTGTGAGGGATATATCTCACTAGTTCCAATCTTTCTTGCAATCTAAAGGTATTATCTCTCAACATTCATGTCTATATACTCCATAACAAAATGGAATAGCTGAACGAAATAATTGCCATCTCTTAATTGTTGTCCGATCCAAGCTCATTGAGTCTTTGGTTCCTCTTACATTTTAGGTAGATTCACTTAGCTCGACCACGTTTATCATAAATAAACTTCCTTTCTAAGTTTTGGAGTTCAAGTCTCCATATTTTAAGTTTTATCATCATAATCCTAATATAAATCTTTATATTTTTAGGTGTATTTGTTTTATGCATCTTCCCTCATAGGGCATAAACAAGCTTTTCCCAATCCATTCATTATGTCTTCTTGGGCATAAAGTCTCACACAAAAGGGTTATTTATACTATTGATCCAAATTCTAATCGAGTTCGTGTTTTAAGGATTGTGCTCTTCTTTAAAAATCAATGTTTTTTTTTTTTCTTCTTTTTTCTTATATCTTTCTCATTATAGTGTTTTATTATTTTCTTGCCTTTTTTTGATGACATATATAGTGCTCTTAGTACTCATGTTGAAAGGTTCAAACCAGGTATGGTATACTAGCGGAGATCTTTAGTGCTGTCCTTTTCTGCTTTTGTCTTGCATCTTCTTTGTGATGCTCCTCTCGAGTGTGTGGTCCTCTTGGCTGTCATGAACATTTATTACATATGGTAGGTACCATTTTTGCATTGTCTTCCACTCAATGGTGGGCACTCAAAAGGAACTACGTGCCTTTAAAGCTAATAAAACTTGGGAAATGGTGGATTGTCCTGCTAGTTTGACTCCAGTTAGATGTAAGTGAGTTTATTCTATTAAGGTTAAGTCTAATAGTAGTTTGGATCAGGGTTATCAATGTCGTTTCGTTTCGGTTGAAATATTTCATACTATTAAAAAAACGAGATAAAATAACGTTGGTTTTATCTTATTTTAAATTTCAGTCTATTATCTTATTTTAAATTTCAGTATATTCTGGATTTTTCGATTTAATATCAGTTGAAATACATTGAATGTGCTGTTTCAACCATGAAAAAAAAATAAAAAAAGAATGAATAATCTGGCCATTGATGATTTTAAAGTTAAAGCGCAATCATGTTTATTAGGTACCTTTTTTTATTGCAGCTCAATTGCTTATGGGTGGGTCCATCATTATGGTTTCATGTTCTCAGTGTTTTGTTTTTATCATTAACTTGTAGACTTTCTTTAATTAAAATTATATTTTACTTTAGATATTTTATGTGAATATATATTCTCTTAGTTTTTTTTTTTCATATAAAATGATTTAAAAAATACTAAAACAAATTAAAAAAATAAACCCACCTGTAATTAAAAACTTCAAATAATTTTTAGTTTTCAAGCAACTTTCCAATAACAATAATAACAAAGAAAATAATTTATTTTGTGTTTTTTAATATAATCTATAATTAATATAGAGATAAATTGTAATAAAAATTAAAAGTATAAATATATAAATACAAACAAAAAATAAAAACTATCACAAAAAAACCAAAAAAATTTAAATGATCAAAACTAAACCAAAAAATATAAAAACTAAAATAAAAAATTACATAGATTAAAGAGTAATTTTTTCTAATTTATTACAAGATGGGAGCTACACTACCCCACTAGATTGACAATAAAGGCTTTAATTACTCTTGAATTGTAATTATTTTTGTTAAATTAATATTGTAATTTATTTCATATAATTAATTAATTAATTATATAAGAACAATGTAACCCCAAAACGATGAGCCAAAACGCTCCAAAACCGAAATATTTCGTACAAAAAAAAAAAATCAAACACCAACCAAAACGGAATTGACAACCTTGGTTTGGACATGCATAAAAATCGCTTAGTAGCTCTTGGAAATAATCAAGAATATAGAGTAAATTATGAGAAAAGTTTTGCTATTGTTGCCAAAATAATCACCATTCACAGGATGCAAGTTGTGTCGCTCTTTATATGGTCTCAAACAGGGATACTAAGGAAGATATTTAAATGTGTCCTCCTACTCCTTATATGGTCTCAAATAGGCCCTTTGTGCATGATATGACAAATTTACTTCTACCCTACTCAAGTTTGTTTTTCTTAAAAGTATAATACATCTTTGTTTTTTAGCAAAACTATGATTGACTTTGTTGTTCTCTTGGTATATGTTGATGATATAATTATCATAGGTATTGAATCGATTCTAATCTCCCAATTAAAATAGTTTTTACATAATTCTTTTCACATGATGGATTTAAGACCTTTTACATATTTTCTTGGTTTGGAAATTACTATTTATTGGTTAACATAGTATTTCTTTTTGTCACAATACAAGTATGCCTAGGATTTGGTGGTTGTTATTGGTCTCCAAAACTCAACCCTTTTTGATATATATTCCTATAGAACTTAACCTCATGCTACGCAGTGAAGAAAGTGACTTATTATGAGACCCTGTAGCCTATCCTATACTAGTTAGCAACTTGGTCTATGTTACAATTACTAGACTTGATATTTCTTATGCAATCCAACAAATTAGTTAGTTTACGACTTCTCCTTTGCACCTTCATATGGATGTTGTTCGATGGCGTATTCCTTATGTTCATGACATAATGCTGTAGGGACTTTTCTATCTTGCTGATACTTCACTTGATCTTGTAGTATATAATGATGTTGATTATACCAAGTGTAGTGACACTCAATGTTCTGCTATGAATTGATGTGTTTTTCTTGGTCTAACTTTTATTTCTTGGAAAAACAAGAAACAAGACCTTGTTTCTATGTCCTCTGTTGAATCTAAATATATGACCATGTCTCAAGCTTGTGCTAATATACATTCGCTATAAGGGCTATTGGTTGAACTTGGCTTCTCTCCATATGACCTTATTTCTTTTTATGTGGATAACACTAATGCCATTCGTATTTTAGTCAATCCTATTTTTCATGGACGCACCAAACAAATCGGGGTTGATTAACACTTTATTCATGAGGCATTTGAAGCGTATACTATCTTGCTGCCTCATGTGTATAACAATCTTCAAGTGACAAATATTTTTACTAAGGCTCTCACACAACAATATTCTAACAAATTGATGCTTCTAGATAAGGCCATAAATTATACCAGACTGTATGTATTCTCTTAATTATGAGATAGATTTAACTCATAAATTAGGAAATTTTTAGCTTACCATGTATACCTTCCTTAGATTACTATATATAATTAACATGCACAAATTTAAGTTTCTATGTTTAATTGGTAGTCTTGCCTATATAATGAAAGACCTCCTTAAAAGAGAGACAATTTGAACCATTCTAGTATGCACTAGTCAATATTAAAATGCTAACTATTCCTAGTGATTAGTTGTAATGTGTTACTGAAAATCTTAGTGGTGAGACACATGATAAGACGACTCACATAAAGGTGCTAGTGACCTATGATAGAGAGTGACTAACACAAAGGTGTTAATGACTCTCATTGGGAATGTCTATATAAAAGTGGTAGAGACCTCCAATGGACATGACCTGCACAAAGGTGTTAGAGATCCTCAATGAGATGACCCACATACAAAAAACAAATAAGTATAATAAGAACAATTCTCCATGTATGGTATAGATTTGTAAACACTGGGAGAGTGGAAAAATAAAGTATTCAATTATGGACATATGTTAACGGATATAACTTATGATGTGATTGTTAGATTGAGTTAAACGTTTGATCAAAACTGGTTGAATTAGAATATTGCAAGTATATATATATTGTTTTGATCAAAAGGAAACGAGCAAGATCCTCAAACTGGCTGCGGAAAGAAAGTGTTTAAACAAAGTTAACTCGATAACCAATCCACACGCACCTAATTAGCTTCTCTGAATGACTTGAACGACCTGGTCACGAGCTAGAAGCTGGTGAAATCTTTCAACCAAAAGCCACATTGCTTTTGGTGAAGAGAACCGGCAGTGGAACCCTAATAGTAACGGTCAGGCAGATGCACAGCAATATGATTTTTACCGACATGCTACAAGCTTGATTGCTCAGGCGTGAGGTGGTGCTTCAAGAAGGGACTCGCGAATGGCACGGAATTTGCTGACTAGTTTTTCATGTGGTGGCCAGCAATCTGCGATTACTGGAACCTTGGAAAACTCATGCATGCACGCGTGTAGTATTGAAAATCTTTCCTCGGCTATCATTTTTATTGCATGTATCTCTTCTAATACAGGGACCAAGTTGGCAAGCCAACCGAAAGCAATATCCACAATCCCGATCCTCTCTCCACTAAAGAATTGTTTTCCCTCGAGTTCTTCCTCCAAGAGTTTCAGTTTCTCAATAGCTGGTGCAAAAGCACACGCTTCCTCTTTTCTGCCCTTGATAAATGCCTCCCATATTGATGACATAACCTCAATTTCAAAGGATAAATGTGTTAAGATGCATGCTCGCTCTAAATTTACATACACCCCAGTGATTTGCATACCTTGTCGTCACCAAATTTTGTCCAGAAGCGAGCAACAGCTCTCTCCATTGGATCTTCTGGAGAAAAGGGATTTTGCTTCTAGGTCTCTTCAATATATTCAAGGATTATAAGAGATTCAACAACCGGTTTTCCTTCATGAGCAAGGACTGGAATCTTTTTGTGAACTGGATTGTATAGGACAAGTAAAGGGCTCTTGTTGGTGAAATCTTCATCTATTGGTTCAAATTGGACGCCCTTGACCTTCAATGCCCCAACGATCCGGATACCAAATAGACTTGACCATGTCTTCAAAAGTTTCACTTCCACCTCCATAGTTTCTTGCTATTCAAACATCTGGATAGCTGAACATTTATGCATCTAAGTTTTAACTTGATCTGCTTGTCTTGAAGTGCCTTATCGAGGCACCCTATTGGAAATACAAGAAAGTTTATCATATTAATTCGTCATGATGTGTGAAGCCGAGTCATATAAATGTAATAAACTACCTTTGTGCTGTCACAAGTATTACCGTCAGTATTTATAAAATAAAGAAAACAAATCCTTAAATTCAACAAAAATATTATTTTTTTGAGTTTTTCTTTGGTGTTTCCTGTCATTGACGATGATGTACAATGAATTTGATGGAGATCAGCCTCAGTATTATGCCCTAAACTTGAGACAAGTTATGATTATGAGATGTTGTTTGTCCTTATACGAGGAGAAATGCGTCTTTGTATCACATGGTAAAAGATTAGGTATGAAGACTATGATGCCCAAAATCGATTTATGATTAACCATATATAACAAAATGGAAGAATTGGGTATTGTGTGATTATACTTTTAGTAATACCCTAGCATGTTTTTGAACCTCATCCATGTTACACACATTATTATTGACGATGTGTCATTACATGTTAGTTTCTTCTATAATATTTCATTGTTTTTTTAAGAATGTTTGAAACTATATTTTTCTTGATTACTATCTACTAATAGATAATCTAATAATACTTTGCAATACTGATCAATAAATAAAAAATAATATAAAAAATTAAATGGACAAAATATTTGGATATGAAAGAAAAACTTTTTGAAAAAACCTTTACAAGATAAAAATCTTATAGGTTAGTCAAATCCGGGATAAATAATTTTTTCACTAGTTTAAAAGATAATAATAAAAAATAAATTATTAGTAAGACTATAATTAAAACACAGGCAAACTCAACCCCACCTTCCAGGCTTAGGCTCTATTTGACGTTATATATATATATTTTTTAAATATCTTTGAATACAACTCTATATATCCATGCTATCTTACTTGATGAGACAATGAGCCATCTTATGTGTTCTATCATAGTAACTTGTCAGTACATTTAACAACCTTCAAATTATTGATAACCTAACTAGAACCTTCAATTGTTAACAATTCACACAAAAACTCACCTTAACAGTCCAAAGGATCTTCAACTTTTCAGGGACCAATTCTCTTTGAGAATCTCCTACACACTCATCATATGAATTGACAATCCATTTAGGTCTATTTGATCCTATAAATAGATCACTCATTTTTATTTTGGATGGTGTCCCATTCCTTCTAAAGGAACAACCCAAATTACTAACCTTAGACATGTTATACAAGTCTCTAATACAGAGTGACATGTAAAGGTTTGGCCCTTTACTTTGTAAGTGATTGACTTCTTATTTAAGCTAAACAAGTCACACTTAACATAAAATTCCCTCAAAATTTCCATATAAAGAGAAAATGCCTTTTAGTCACAAATTCCTATTTTTTCTCTAAAAAATATCTTCAATAAAAGAACAAGTAGTATCAGATAAACCCCTTATAGATAACTCATCCTAACAAATTCTCTAATGAAAATTTGGCCTTGTATGTTTTTTTTCTTTTCTTTATTGAGATGGAACACTCAATCTTGATAAAATGCGATTCAATATTCACTAAACTAGCCATGTCTTTGCCTTTTTCATTAGTCTTTTGAATTTTATAAGGTTGAACAAGGGTTTTCTCAATAGTCGAGGTCTCTTGTTCTTGTTCATCCAAAAAGCTTGAACAAGGTGGTGAAAGTTTATTTTTTGCTTTCATCTTATACCGACCCTATATAAATTAACATAACATTCATGAATAATTCATGTTTTTGAACCTTACTTGAGATCTAAAACGTGTTCTCTTGTTAGATCATGATATAATCTTCCTACCATTTCTCTTAAATGATGTAGAATGCAAGTTAAAAAAGAACATTTTGAATGAATATTGAAGAGATCATCAAGGATATAAAGAGAAAAAAAGGATGAAAGAATTTACCTTGGAAATGCAAAAAAATGAATGGTAAGGTAAGGTGACAATATTTTTTATTTAATCGAGGCTTTTGGTGAAAATAAATATAATAATGCAATATTTCAAAAAAGCTGTCATATCAAATTATATTTCTTTCTTTTATTATTGATAAGTCCAACTGGTTTCTCCCCACTAAAACACATTATTTTGTTATTTAAAGGCCTTTTTTGAAACTCAAAAACCTTTTTTAAACTTTTTTTTTTAAATATCCATGTCATTCAAAGATATAAATCTTTTGAAGGTATACCATTTTTTAGTCTAAAAATACTCACAATAGTTAACTTAAAAACGAGATACTTACCTCAATGGTTATTCTCCATTCATGAAAGCTTATCCTTTTATTTGACCAAATATAGATGTGAGTTTGTGAGTGAGATAAGCATAGTGTTATGTTTTTTTTTTTAAAAAAATATCTTTGATTATCTTTAAAAGTTAAACTTTATGTTAGTGTATAGTTACATGTACATTTATGATTCCCACAAGAAAATTTGATTAACTCGACAACTTCATTATAAAACTGCTTGTTTATTTCCACAATGTAATAAACAAATACTTTTTCTTCAAGGAGTTAAAGAGCGAGAAAAATGATCATTATAAGATTGCTTGTCTATTTCCACCATGATGTATGCAATCAACTTCTTCTTTAAGGATTTGAAAAGAAAAAAATGATTGATGATGAGAATGCTTTTTTATTTCCACAATGATATGAACAATCAACTTTTTCTTCATGAATTTGTTATCTTAATAGTTTGCACTAGGTTCAACTAGCTTTACTTAAGGCATATGCTCCTTTTTATTATCAGTATATTTACATTCAAAAATAGAATTTTTCTTTGCTAATAGTCACAATGATGTCATCTCATTATGTATAAAAAATATAAGATTATTAAATTATCTTATATAGAGAGTGATATATTTTTATCTTACTGCATATTATTATAGGGTAATAAATAGACAAAAAATAGATATAACATGAGTTATATAAAGGTATTTAAGTAATCAAGAGAGAATTCATCATCCTTGGTGAATTAGGAAGAATATTCATATTTTCTCAAATAATATTGATTGTAAATCCTTGCATTGGAATGAGAATTGAAAGTAGTTTCAAATTGGATTTAAATAATGAATGACTATAATATTGAGAAAAAATATGATTTGAAAAAGTAAACACATGCTATAATTTTTATATAAAAACATTATTGATGAAAATATTATAATTACATTGAATAATTGGTTACTAAGAGGTTACGTCAAACCACTGATGACTTTTTTAATGTATAGGGGATCATGATAGGTTGCTAGACATTAGTCATTATTAGATAATTGAAGTTGTTGATTATATATTTTATTTATCATCATCAATTGTCAATTAGATTTATGTGCAAATTTTGGTTGGTCAAAAAGTTGCCCTATTACTAGTCCTAAAAATTTAACATCAGATGTTCAACTTGAAGTTTAAGAAAAATAACAACTTCATAGATTTGGTAGGACAAATTATGCACCAATAAGATATAAACTTTTTATGGAAGATAAAAATTACGAGTTACCATACCTGATAAACCTACCAACTACATAAAAGAAATAACTAATATTGATTTTGAAAAATGGTTTAAAGCCATGAAATCTAAGATGGTTTTCAAATACAACAATTAGATGTGGACCTTGGTTGATTCATTTGAAGGGAAAAAAACACATTGAATATAAATGAATCTTAAAACAAAATTGATATAGATGCTAATGTATAAATATAAAAAGTTGCCAAAAGTTGCAAATAAAACAAGAGATTGAGTTTGATGAAATCTTCTCATTGATAGCTATGTAAAATCCATAAGGATTTTACTTGCTATATAACTACAAATCATGATTATGATATTTGAAAAATAGATCTCAAAATAGCATTCCTAAATGAGAATATTTAGAAAAAATATATATATGAAATAACCTAAAGGTTTTGAATCTTAGTAATTTATTAGCAAAGTATGAAAGTTATAAAAATACATTTATTGATTTAAGAAAGCTTCAAATAATTTGATATATTTGGATAAACGCCATATAAAAACTAATAGAATTGACAACATGGTTCATAAAAAACAACAAAACAACCCACACCCATGGACTTGTATTTCCTAGTCATTTTTTTGAATTTGTTTTTACTTTGCATTATTTTTTATTTAGATTTAAACTAATAAAATCTCTTTAATTTTGTAAAAATATTTAGCTCACTCTTTGTTTTTTTTTTTTTTTAAATAGGGGCTATTGTTTTGAATTATTTTATGTTTTTATGTTGTTTCAAAGAGATTATTATAATTTATCTTTATATTGCTATATAAATAAATTGTATTTCCATGATATTTTATAAAAATAAAAATTATTTGTTCTTAGTAAAAAAAAACCATTTAAATAAAAAAATATAAATTAAAAAGAAAAGTTAGGGTTAAATATTTCAATATTCATTTTGAAGAAAGAATAAATTTTTATTTTAGTGTTTAATTAGTATTAATAACTTCTTTTCAATTTATTAGTTTACACACACGCACACACACACACACATTAATTTATCTTATTAAGTGTAAGAAATATCTTTATATTTTTAATTAATAGAAATATGATATAATAAAATATATTAATAATATTAGCATAATGCTTTACCATTTTAAAAACTAATAAGAAATACTACTTGTAAAAATCACAAAATAAATTAAATTGCTATTATAGATTATAATTATTAACATGCAGTTATGGCATATGACTTTAATCCATCAATATGATAAAAAAATGGATTATATAGAGTTTTTTTTTTTGTAAAAGAAGAAATTATTAATATATAAGAACATAAATATTCAAATTATAATTTAAAGAGACAAAAAAGAAATAACTTTCTTATTATGAATTGTTCTATTTTTTCAAGTTGTAAGAATATAATACAAGTGAATTTATTTATAGGAGAAAGAAATGAACTCAATGGTTATTGAACTTCAAGAGACTAAACTCAGGGGTTATAGAACTTCAAGAGACTAAACTCATAATTATTTAAGAGTCATGGACATTCAATACACATAATTATAAATTTTTAATGGACATTTGATACACATAATTATAAATTTATAGCACTTCCCCTTGAATGATCATGTACTTAAAACTATGCCTCTCATTAAAAACCCTGCAAAGAAAAATCTAATGGGCAAAAGAATATACTATTCTTGTATGAATTCTGAATACTTTAGAATTTGATAGAAGACTTTATATAGATACTTTAAGATCCATATTTGATTTTAATATTCATTAAAACAATGTCAAATTACCTCATTAAAACCTTGTAAAGGAAAACCCATTAGGAAAAATACCTAAGCGAAGGAAAAAGAATATAAATTGCATTGACTTTCCTTCAAAAAAACATGTTGTATGATAAATCTTTAAGATGATGCATTCCAGTATTATGAACAAGTTTCTTGAAAGTTGAGATTGATAAAGACTTTGTAAATAAGTCTACTAAATTATCACTTGAACCAATTCGTTTAAAATCAATTTCTCCATTTTGTTGAAACTTGTGAGTATAAAAGAAATTTGGTTAGATATGCTTTTTTTTTTTGTTTGCTTTAATATAGTCTCCTCTGAGTTGGTGATGTAAGTAACATTATCTTCAAACAATATTGTGGGACTATTTTCGATGTTTGACAATCCATATTTTTCCTTTATGTTACATTCTTGGCTTGCTTCATGTATCGCAATAATTTTTGAATGGTTTGATGAAGTAGCCACCAATATTTGTTTGATAGACCTCTAAGAAATTGGAGTACTTCTATAGGTAAATCAATTGTTTGTGATATTTCTTTATGGGGATCAAAGAGATAACCTACATCTGCATATCCACTCAATTGTGAATTTGATCCACAATAAAATAATCTCATTTTAGTTGTTCCATGGAGATAGCAAAATATATGTTTGACTCCATTCTAATGTCTTTTGTGGGAGTGAAACTATATCTTGCTAATAAATTTATTCCAAAAGCTATATATGGTCTTGTACAATTTACAAGATACATGAGTGCTCCAATATCACTAAGATATGATATTTTAGGACCAAGAATTTCATCATCCTCTTCTAGAGGTTGAAAAAGTCCTTTTTTACACTAAGTGATCGGATAATCATAGATGTACTCAAATAATGAGTATTGTGCATATAAAAATACTTTAGGATATTTTTGTATACATCAATTGATGTACAAATATCCAATTTAAAATATGCTCAATTTGTAATCCAAGATAAAATTTTATCTTCGTGAGATCTTTCATCTCAAATTTATTTTTCAAATAGGTTGTAATTTTGTGAGTTTTTCAGGAATACCAATGATACTTAAATCATCAACATATACTGCAATAATAGGAAATTCAAAATTTTTATTTTCTTAATTAAAATGCACGGACAAATCTTCTTATTATGAAACTCTCTTTTTAAGAGATATTCATTAAAATGATTATACCACATCCAACTAGCTGCTTCAACCCATATATTTTTTTTTGTAGTTTAATGGAATAAACACTTATAAGTTTATTACAAAATGCTTCAGACATTGTACATCATTCAGAGATTTTTATATGGATGTCTTTATCCAATAATCCATATATATATGCTGGAACTATATTAATTAAATATATAGAGTTTCTGAAACTGCTAAACCAATTAAAAATCTAAAAGTGACTGTATCTATAACTAGAGAATAAGTTTTTCTATAATCAATGACGGGTCTTTGTGAGAAATCTTGTTCAACAAGTAGTGCTTTATATCACATAATTTCATTGTTTTCAATAAAAAAACCTACTTATATCTAATGAGCATAACATCTTTAGGTGTATGAACTATAGGTCCAAATACTTCATGTTTTGCAAGTGAGTTTAACTCTATTTGGATTTCTTCTTTTCATATTGGTCAATAATTTCTACGTTGATATTTTTTAACAGTTTGTGGTTCAAATTCATCATCACCTCTAGTAATGCAAAAAACAACTTTAAAATGCAAATATATCATTTATGATAGTTTTATCTCGTTCCAAAATCTCTCATGTAAGAACATAGTTTATGAATATTTTATTATTTCTAAGTATTTGATTCTCTTAAGGGGGGTCAATATTAGAAGATGATTTGAAAAAAATATTTGATGTTTGTTTTATGGGTGAGGACTCTCTAATGGTACTATTATCTATTCATTGGAGTTTTTGTTTTTTAGAATTTTCTTGGCACTAATAGGTCTTCCACACTTTAGGCGTGATAAATTGTTTAGCTACTATGTTGACTTTTTTTTTCTTTTGAAATTTCAATTCTAGATGGAGCATTTGCAGGAAGAATGTGAGATTTAACCATCTTTTCACTACTGGTGAAAACATCCGGTAATTAAATTGCAATGTTTTATAAATGAATTATCTTTTGAACTTCAAATTCATAGCGATTTGTCCTTAGATCAAAATGATATAACTTTAAGTTATTCCAAATAATTTCTTGTCGTGCTTCAAACACTAATTTTTCTTTTTTTAATAGGAAAATGTTCTCATTAAAATAGTAGTGTTCAGAATGTGCATTAAAAATATCATCAGTTAAATGTTTAAGAAATATAATAGTATATGGAGAATCAAAATCAAAATCAACTTAAATTTATATTCTTTGTTACAGACCCATTTTAGTCTTTTGTGGGGATGCTACAAGTACATATACCGCAAAACCAACAATTCATATATGAAATATATTTGATGGTATACCATAAACAAGTTGTAAAAGAAAATAATTATGGCAGGTAGTTTTTCTAATGCTAACGAATGATGCAACATGCAATATAGCATGTCCCTAGATAGGTATAGGCAATTCTGATTTCATAAGTAATGGTCTTCCAATTAATTGAAGTTGCTTTATAAATAATTTTGATAGATCATTTTGAGCATATACATGAGCAACAACAAGATGTTCAATATAAGTTCTAATAGAAGTGCAAAAATGATCAAATGCTTGAGAAGTAAACTCACTAACATTGTCCAATCAAATTTTCTTGATAAGATAATTAGGAAATTACTGATAATTTGTGCTATTAATCTAGCAAATACAATATTTCAACTGGAAAGTAAAAAACATGTGATCATTTACTTAATGTATCAATTAATACCATAAAATATCTA
This sequence comes from Salix dunnii, assembly GCA_015731905.1. Taxonomy (NCBI): domain Eukaryota; kingdom Viridiplantae; phylum Streptophyta; class Magnoliopsida; order Malpighiales; family Salicaceae; genus Salix; species Salix dunnii. The sequence goes on from CM027671.1 coordinate 5,790,185, forward strand.
AAGGTACGCATGGTGAATGAATAGGCCCACATATATCTCATTGAATTCTTAGAAGAAAATGGTGACTCTATAAGAACCTTAGATGGAGTTGGTTTAGTAATTAGTTTACCTTGAGAATATGCAACACATGGATTTTCAATTGGTAAAAGAATCTTCAAGTTCTTTAAAGGATGCCCATATGGATCTCAATAATTTGTCTCATTATTATTGATGCTGGATGTTCAAGTCGATCATGCTAAAATATATATTGTTATGGGTTGGAATACTTATGGTATATCATAACGTTTAATTCAATAGATTTCATGATCGTATAATAAATTCTAGAAGAGAAAACATGTAGTTTTTCAAGTACAAGTTTCTGACCTAAAATACGTGTAGTAATATAAAGATATTATTTCATGTCTTCATTTGTTGTTTCAATATGATAACCATTAACATGCATATCTTTTAAACTAAGAAAATTTCTTCTAGACTTAGGTGAATATAATGCATCTTTGATGCTAAGTCTTGTGTTATTTGATAACACAATATTAGTTTTTCTAGAACCTTTAATCATGTGTGTTGGACCTAAAACTGTAGTTATCTTAGCTTTAGTTAATGTCAAATACTCAAAGTATTTATTTTTCTCAAGAATTTTATGCACTGCTGCATTGTTTGTTTGACATAAATCTTCATAATGAAAAACCATGTCACTCCTCAAAATATAATCAATGTTTATTATTTAACTTGAGCCAAACTAATAATGTTTATTGAAAATATAATAACATGAATATTTTAATACATATAAAAACTTGTAATCATCTTTAATGATTCTACCACTAAGCATGTTTTCTGTCTTATTTAGGTTTTCAAAGAAATCAGAAACACTAAGATAAGTACTTATATCAAGATAAGTATTATGATTTTCATAATCATCTTTATGAATAAGATTAGTCTCATTTGTATTTTGTTTTAGAGAGGCTTGATGTAAATCTGTAAGATATTTTGGTGTATGATAGGTAGGTGACCAATGACCATGCAAAGCACATTTATGACACTTATTTTTCTGCTTATGGAAATTCTTGTTTTTTTTCTTATTTGAGTTCATTGTGTCTCAACTTTTGGTGGTATGGTGCGTTGTTTTTAGAAGGATTATCTCTTCTATTTTTTCATACTATATCCTTGATTCTACTTTGTCTTTTGGACAAAGGTTCCATTCACTTTAGAGTATAGTTTAGAGCCTATAGGATAAGGCTAATTATTTTTTTTTTTTATGAAAAGCTTATTATTTTGTTCAGCCACAAGAAGACATGAAATTAGTTCCAAGTACCTTTTGAAATTACACTCTTTATATTTATGATACAGGACAATGTTTGAGGCATGAAAAGTAGAGAATGTTTCCTTTAATATTTGATTTTCTGTAATATCTTCACCACATATCCTTGATTCTTCCTTGTCTTTTGGACAAAGGTTCCATTCACTTTAGGGTATAGTTTAGAACCTATGGGATAAGGTTAATTATTATTTTTTTCTTATCAAAAGCTTATTATTTTGTTCAGCCACAAGAAGACATGAAATTAGTTCCGAGTACCTTTTGAAATTACACTCTTTATATTTATAATACAGGACAATGTTTGAGGCATGAAAAGTAGAGAATGTTTCCTTTAATATTTGATTTTCTGTAATATCTTCACCATATAATTCAGTTATGAGGTGAATTAAGAAAACAAAACTATATTAACTAATCGATTTAAAATCTTGCAACCTCAAGTGCAACCAATCATAACGAGTTTGAGGAAATATGATAAACTTTTGGTTGTCATATTTTTCATTTAGATTTTGGCACATAATAAGAGGGCCTTTTATTGTGATATATTCATTTTTTAATCATTCATGGAGATGGAGATAGCTCTTCAGGAACTTGTAATACTAGTTCTTCAAGAATTTTTTAATTCTTTAGAAACTATAAATCACTTTCTATGAATAAAAGTGAAAGAAAATTTGCCAAAACTAAATTATAATAATATAAATAAAAAATAATAAAATTGATATAAGCCACATAATAATTGTGCTAATAACCTATTATAAAAAGAAGAAACAATTAACGTATAAGAGTATAAATATTCAAAGTATAATTAAAGAAGATAAGAAAAATATTTTTTTTTATTATGAATATTTTTATTTACCCAAATTCTAAGAATACAAGACAACTGAATCTCTAAATAGATATATCTAAAATTCTAGCTGGTAGAACGACTTCTACTCTTCAGGATATTATCATCCCGGTGCAAAATGCTTTTCGTAGTTGCAGGAGTATGTCCGATAATATCAATCTAATGCAGGAATTGCTTAGGCACTATGGTCGGAAGCGGTCTTCAACGAGATGTGTGACAAAGATTGACTTTAGGAAAGCCATTGACTTTGTGCAGTGACCCTTCCTAAATCAATTCCTGCTTCTTCTTGGCTTCCCAACCTATTTTGTCCACCTAGTTATGGGATGTGTTGAAAATTCTTCCTACTTTGTATCAGTTAATGGTAATATTCATGGTTTATTTCTGGGGAAAAGTGGGGTCTGACAAGATGATCCTCTCTCTTCATACTTGTCCATTGCTTGCATGGAGTACCTAACTCGTTTGTTGAAGATTGGTTCTCAGAATTCAGAGTTTCACTATCACTCGAAGTGCAGCCCTCATGATATCTTCCACCTTGCTTTTGCTAATGATGTCCTCTTCTTGTGTAGAGGTGATAGGTCCTCAGTCAATATTCTTCACCAGCAACTGCAGGTTTTCGACAGAACATCAGGTTTGGATATTAACACTTCAAAATCTTTCATATACTTTGGTGGAATGGATGACTAGTTTAAATCTCAAACTCTTTAGGATACTAGGTTTTTGGAGGGCTATTTTCCCTTTAGATATTTGGGTGTTCCTTTGAGTACTCCTAGGTTGCTAGCGAGTCAATTCTTTCCTCTCCTCCATAAGCTTGAAGCTGCCTTTCAAAGTTAGATGGGGAAGCATCTCTTCTATGTTGGCCGACTCCATCTCCCGAAGTCTGTTATTTAGGGGATGGTCTAATTCTAGCTAAACATTTTTCCTATGCCCCAATATGTTATTCATCAGATTATTTGCTTGTGTAGGAATTTCTTGTGGATTGGTAGCATCTTGAGAAGCAAATCCGCCTTTGTCGCCTGACCTTTGGTTTGTCTTCCTAAAGCTGAGGGTGGTATGTGTTTGCCGGATATGGCTGGTAAAAACATGAGTTTTCTGGCCAAGCATTTATGGAACATATATTGTATAACAGACTTTTTTTGAATTCAGTGTGTTCACCATTATTACTTGGGTCATCACTCAATTTGGGCAGTTTCTGCTCATAAGTCCTCCTCTCCTCTATGGAAAGCTATCCACTCTTTAAAGGTTAACCTTCTACATGATCGTGGTGGATCTCTTCAGGTTATCTCCTTGATGCAGAGTTGGAATGCTACAGCTAGTCCTTTCTCAGTTGATGCTTATAATTATTTTAGATTTAGGAATGATGTGATTCACTAGGATAGGGTCGTCTAGGAGCAATGATCATTGCCTAGAGTAAGCTTTGTGTTATGTCTAGCAGTCAGAGGTAAATTTAAAACTAAAGATTGTCTTTACTGCTTGAGTTTAGATGCTACTTGTGTGCTTTGTTCTCAGGCAGAGGAGTCACATGCTCATCTCTTCTTCTCCTGCAGCAAGACATCTCTCTTATGGTCTAGGACAGGTCTTGGCTGTGTATTAACAGGCATATGTCCTCTCTGTCTAGTGCTATCTATGGCCTAAGTATTGCTAGTAAGGGCCTTAACTCGAAAATACAAAATGTGGCTTTGGTTATAACTGTTTATAGGATTTGACATGAGCGGAACAATCAAATATTTGAAAAGAACCGAAGATATGTGGGTGTCATCTTTCAAAAATTTCAGATCTTGTTCTACACCATTTACTATTTCCATGTTAAGGATCCCTCTCTTTTTAATGTCGGCTAGGATCTTTGTAGCTACTTAATGTCTTGTAAATGGCAAGTCTCAGTTAGCCTTGTGTTCAATTTGAGCTTTCAGCTCTGTGCTTTGTATTGCTTTGTTTGCTCTGGTTCTCCATTTATTACTTTGATATCTAATATACTTATATTTGATAAAAAAAGAAAAGAAAGAAAAGACAACTGAGTCTACTTATAGGAGAAAAAATAAACTCAAGAGTCATGAAATTTCTACAGACTAAACTCAAGAGTCATGGACATTCGATGCATAAAATTATAGATGGTTATGGACATTCGATACATATAATTATGGATTTATAACATCATTTTTTTTTTCCTTTCTTTTCTTTGATATTAAGATATATTATGGAACTAGTTTATTTATAAATGAAGATTAAACTTTATTGTATGAAAATTTTAAAAATGTATATTTATAAATTAAAGAAAGTAAGGTCCTACATTAGTCTTAAGATTCAAACTCCTTGGATTGAAACTTAAAAAATCAAGGAAATGAGCAAGTTGTTTTCAACCATGAAACCAATCAATCAAAGACATGAACAAATCTTTTTAATCATCAAACCAATTACTAAAAAATATGATATATTTATTTTCTTTTATTAATTTCATTCATACTACAGTCTAACGTCATTATTATTATTAAGAGAAATACAGTATTCTAATTTTAGATGCCAAGTATACATCCTTGGATATCTTACTGTGCGGAGGAGTGGAAAATTTCTGTACCATAATTAAATTAAAGATGGGTTGATATTTTCGAAGTTGAATCTAACCAAATATAGTATATAATATTGTTTAGAAAGGATAAATGAATGAAAAGATACCAGGTAGATCCAAATCATGGAGAAAAAATAATCATCATGGACAAGAAGATTGATTGCAGCGTTTGATTTCCATAGAAAGCAGGGTAGAAGAACCCACCTCCCTCCCCCTCTCTCTCACACGCATTCGCTCATAGCCACAGATGTTTTTATCTAATAACCAGTTTATGTACACAGAAAGACTGTTTCAAACTTAAAGATTCAATCATTCATCTCTGCCTCATCTAATCAACGAAGTCTCTCAATCTATCTACACCCAGAAAGAAAAAAGAGAAATAGAAGCTCCCTTTTCTTCCAGTAAACTAGCTAACCCTTTTGAAGGATCATCAATGGGACAGGTCCTAGACAAATTTCATGGTACCATCTTCCTCTTCGTATCACTATTTTTTTTGTTATTATTATTTATCGTTAACCAAATCGTTCATCTGTCTAGCTTTTGTTTCCGTTTTTCTGTCTTCTGAAGCTTCATGGAAATAGTATTTTTCTTACAATTCTTCTATATGTTTTTTTTTTGTTACCTTTTCTTGTGTTAACAAAAAAACAAATTATTCTTTGTTGATGACCTTACATGAATATTCTTTACTGGGTCACGATATTTGCTGGGATTTTTTTTCTTTTCATATAAGCATGTTAGGGTCATTTTTTATTTTATGATGCCAAGTGTAGGACATGTGTTGTCTGTTAAGCATCACGATGCTATATGGTTTGGTTTGTAAATTTGTGCAGGTAAGCAGTGGAGGGAAAAACAAATACGGTTGATTACAGACAAGGCGTATAATCGCATAAAAAGTCTTTCGGGAAGTGCTAATCTCAGTTTTGAAGAACTATATATTGCTGTTCTACTTGTGTACAAGTATAAAACTTTGTGTTTTACTATCTTGTGTACTCATTTCACTTTTTTTCCCCCTAGCCTTTGAAATCGATTCTTTGATCAAAATTATATCTGGTGCTAGTCTTACTAATGATGACGTACATTTCTTAATGCAGTGATATTAACAAGCGCTTGCCTGGTCCCCATTTTGATCCTCCTTCAAAAGAGCAAGTCAGAGTCATGATGCAGGTACCCTACTGCATTTGATACGAGCATAAATCTCAAAGCATTCTATAGTGTGTTTTTGTAGCGAAAGACATCGAAATGATAATGACTTGTGTTTCATTGGTGAGACTTGATGGCTTCTTGAAGTAATTTTGCTGAGAAATAGTTTTACTGGAAGTAATACTTATACTGGTCATAAGAAAAGCTGAACATTGTATTCATCATCATGGCATCCTCTCCTATACCATAATAGTTTAGACATGCTGCAGAAGTTATATATATGGTTCAGAAAGCATATCATATCATGCCGCGTCAAAATATATTAAGAGACATGATATTTCTAGTGAAAATAATTGAGCTTTTCTGTGAAATACCTTGTCTTGTTACCATTGTTTCTTAGTTGTTCACAAAGAGTAGGAAGATATCCTTTCAGCTTAATTTCCATTTCCAATATTGTGGGAGGTATATGTTCCAACAAAGCAGGGAAAACCTCGATTCCTAGAGTTTAGGACTCACTCTCTCTTTTCTGGCTTCCAAATGTATATAATCTTGCAAGTGAAGGTAAATCTATTGATTGTTCTATATGCAGGCATGTGATATGAACCTTGATGGTGAACTTAACCATGAAGAATTTGTGAAGTTTATGAAGCAGTTAACAGCAGACACGTTCATTGTGGTTAGTCAGGGGTTGATTATCACTTTGGTTGTGGCCCCAACAGTTGCCATGGCGACAAAGAAGGCTACTGAGGGTGTCCCTGGTGTTGGGAAGGTGGTGCAAAAATTACCCAGCTCAATCTATGCATCCCTCGTTACTCTTGCAATTGTGTGGTTTCAAACTGGACGTCAGGATGTTGACTAGAGGCTTCATTCATGTTCAGTAAAAAATAAGTCATCCTATAATAGTACAATGTACACAATTTGCTGTTACTATACTTCTTATTTGTGAAATATGCTGGCTAGTCAGTAGCTTACTTCTTAATAATCAGGATGATAAACATTGCCACAACTTGTTGAGCTGTATTAAGCTGGTTTATATTGTTTGTCATTCATTGTGCTTATACAGTAACCTGGATTTAATAGGTTCTTTCTTTATTACTGTATAAATGGTTTTGGCCATTAGCCATCTCGCTTTTCTGCCAAGGTTGATTCTTTTGGAGTCCAGTATTGGATTCGATTTGAGTAATAAAAATAATCAGGATTGCAAAGAACGCATCAAGACTTCCTCGGATTACTGCGTGCAACTTACATTACAGGATGGGAACAAGGGAAAGTTTTTGAAGGAACTCTACAAGAAAAATTTACATGATGTTTTTAGAAAAAAAAGCCACCATGAGATTACGTGATGTTTCTCAACGGATTTTCAGATCGGTAAACATGGATACTTCAAGTATGATAATCTTGTATCCAAGCAATCGGTGAAAATTTACAAGTATGTTTCCCAATGAATATGCGAGGATCATAATCATGATTTTGATTGATGTCTTTGATATATAGGTACTTTTGCGGGTTGTCATGACAATCAAATACTCTCCATCATACGTTTAGTTAGTTCCAAAAAGCATATCAAGAATTGGCGAAGCCAATAAAACATACGAAGCAAAACTGACAATGGAAGGATGGAATAATCTTATGTTTCATCTATGAAAGTCTAAATATATGGTCATCTCTCGTTCTGTTAACAATTGTAGCTACCAACTACCAGTAACAGTTCCAGTCTGTAAATTCCAAGAGTTCAAACTCATTTTGCAGCTCTTGAACGGGACTTAAAACTTGAATAGCCAGCAAGGCTGAGCACCAAGTTTCAAAGCAAAAGGTGTGTGATCAAGTAGAAGTCATCCTTCTAGCTTAGATTTGGCCGAGTCAAGTAGTTCTGTACAACATTCACAAATTAAATATACAAATGCAATGTTATTAGAGTTGCATGGAGAACTTTGAAATATTAACCTCGAGTGGACGTGAAAAGATCTCTTACTTTGTTCAGAAGCTGTTGCTTTCTGGACAGTAGTACGGAAAAAAAGGTTCCCATTTTTCTGATAGACAGCCTGCAGTCAAGAGAAAGAATGTAATGTCCTCCGTAAATAGGCTTATTACCACCATACAGGAAACCCAAAATATAAAATTTGATGCAGTAAAAGATAAACATTAGCAAGCATGTTAGTAACAGCATTTAAGCTGAAAAGGCTGTGTATAGCATGTATAGTTTGGGCAACTAAGAAGATAGCGAATAATATCCAATCCATGCTAATAACCATTTTTAAATCTAACCATGAGTATGAATTTGGTCGCCATAGTTGCAACTGATTCAAGTACTAGGTAGATAAAGTGTTTGTTTACATTGCTTCGACAGCAGCTCGAGTTTGATACCCAAGCAATTCAAACTGCAATCTGTTATTATATTAAATTTTGCTGGGAATTTTAGGCAGAATAATGCGACCATATCTGTATTCAACTATTGGAGTAAAACAACTTGTAAACCAATCAATTTACTTAAAACCACAATTGAATACATTTGAAATTTCTAGTCTTTACACCTCCATGGAACCACACTCTTGCATATAAAACAAAACAGAACCCAATTATAGAGCAATGGTCAACTGCGGTTAAAAGGGAAATAACTTGTAACAACACCATGCCATATTGATAAATGATATATATATATGACAGCTCGCTCAGACATCAAAAGTTTATAACCTGCCTGACAAAGGAAAGGACTTGTATAGCAATAAGATAACCACTAACTATTTGGGATTGGCACATTAGGGGAGTAGCCTCAGAGTCAAGAAGGGCAATTGCTTTTAGAATATTTCACGAAATGTTCTACTAAGGTGGTGCAAGGAGTTCTACCCGGACATGGGTTGGCGACAAATAAGTGAAAAATAGCAAACATTCCAGATAATAAAAAATGTGCAGTAAGAATATGCCTAGAAAGAATTGATTGGAAAAGAAGAAAACATAAAGAGAAAACTGAAGCCTTCAAACAAAGACTATAGTCTCTGCTAACTTTCACATCTAATCTACCAAAAAGAAAAAGATTACAAGTTTTTCACAAGGACTTGAAATATTTGTTAGGTATTCCCCCTACCATGCTAATTGCCACCCTATTATTCTCTATATAGTCGGTATCATATTAACACACGTGTGAAGCTATAAAAATCAGGGGGAGGAAATTTATGGCAAGAAGATCAGTAACACTGAATCTAACAAAAAAGGATAACAATTTCCATGATGACAATATCATTCCTTGACAGAAAGCAAAAGTATCATAAGAACCCTTTTGAACAAGAAAATAAAACCATAATGTTTCTTATCAATGAGATTGCTCTTCATACTTAAAACCCACTTCTCACATGCTGATTTATATTCGAATAGTCAAGAAATTATCATGTTGTACTTGTAATAATAAGCAACGAAATAACATACTGATTTTGATTCTTTTGATGCACAACAGCACAAGTAATCAAATAATCAAGGAAAAGGCAGAATAAAGACCCAAAACTGGAAACTAAAAGGAGATACGGTTGAAAGAAGCTTACACGAGACGACGAAAGATTACTGAGCTCTGCTATTGCTACTTCATGACTTCTAACCTGATAAATGAAACCCGCATAAATAATTTAGTCATATAAGAGATAGGTGAGAGTTTCACAAAAGGAGGTACCTTTTTTATGAGTTCGAGATTTGTGTCCGTGGCGGAAGTGGAGGCTGCCATTGTCTTTTAGAGCTACCGGCTTCTTATTTCTTTCTGGAGTGCTGCCCGGAGAAAGTGGAAAAGTTCATCAATGAGTGGTTTTTACGGTTTAATGGCCTTACTAATTTTTTTTTCCTGGTGTGTCATAGTGAGGCTTGTCTGATTGATTAGGTCAATTTTGACCTTAAATTATCATGTTCTGGATAAATAGTATACAATTTTTTTTTTTTTTTGTGTTTTATAATATAACTGATTTTTTGAAAAGGATTGTTTGTTTTTTTTTTATTTTTTTATTGTTTTAGTATGTTAAACGAGCAATTTTGCTCGTGTGATGTGCTGAGTTTTTTTATCTATATAGAAAATTGATTAGTTTTATATGTGTTGTATTTTGTTATTTTAATATTTAATCATTAAAATTATAATTGATAAAATCTGGTAGAAATGATTTTTTTTCTATGTAAAAAACTGATTGTAAAATTTATTGTTTATATTATAATATTAAAAATATTTTAGAATAATATAAATAGGTCATATATATATATATATATATATTAAGGTACTGATATTAAATAAATATCACAATATATAATTAGTCTCACATATTGATAAGGAAAAAAATATTAATCATTATCATTATTTTGAATGTTTTATCTATAATAATAAGAAATTTTAAGACCTAACAATATTAACAAAAAAACAGCTAAAAAACTAAATAAATGACAAAATTAAAAAAATACTATAAGATTTTAAAAATTATTTGAACAGAAGAATAAAAAAAGAAGAAAAAAAAATATCATTTCTGAAATGATCACGAACAAAAATTAAAATCTAAACACTAAATTTTTTTTTTAATAACAGTGGAAATAATAAAAATTGATGAGACCATAATTATTGTTAGAGAAAAAAAATCCATAATCTGTTTTACTTTTATATTATTATATTAAAAGTATTTCAGAACAATGATATTAATTTTTTTTTCTAAAAAACTTAGGTCATTTATATATATGAAGGCTCTAATATTAAATAAATATTAAAATATAGAATTAGTTTGATATATTTAAAACAAAATAAAACTTATAAATAATCATTATTATTATTTTGAATGTGTTATCTGTAATAATTAGAAAATTCAATACCTAACAATATTAACAAAAAATAAATATTATTATATTTAAAGAAATTACTTAAATTGAAGAATAAAAAAAAGAGAAATAATAACAAACATTAATTTTTAAATAATTACCAATACAAATTAAAATTTAATCATTAGAAAAAAATCTTAGTAACAGTAGAATTAAAAAAAATCAGAAACAAAAAATAGGAGTATGTACATATAAACATAGATAGAAATAAAAATTATGTAAGAAATATATAAGAAAAGAGTTTTTTTTTCAAATAGTAATGAAAAACGAAAACCACAATTGAAATAACTGTTCATTACTGTTTAAAATTGTGATCTCCTTTAGTCATTCTATAAAATAATAGTCGTGGTGCCCGTAAGCTAACCCGAACATCCCGGTTATAAAAAAAAATATTATAAGTGAGAAAAAGAAACAGAAAAAAAATGTCAAAAAAAGTGGTTTAAGGGATTATTCATGGCGCGCATAAGTTGTCCTAGACACTCCGAATATCAAAACACAATGTATACGTGGGGAAAAAAATGTAAAACAAAAACGTGGGTCTAGAGATAAAAAAGAAAATATACGTGGAAAAAAAATTATGGTACCCATAAGCTAGTCTGAACACTTTAGTTATAAAAAAACAAAAAAAACAAGTATAATTGAAAAAAAACAGGAAGAATTTTTTTTTTTAAAAATGGGTCTAGAGATTAATCATGGTGTGCGTAAGCTAGCCAATATATCTTGTTATAAAAAAAAACAGAAGCCTGGTTTATAAAAAAAAGAAATCACTTTTTCAAACAATAATGAGAAAAAAAATTGTGGTGCACGTAAACTGACCCAAACACCCTGGTCATGAAAAAATATATAAGTGGAAAAACAATAGAGAAAAAAATGTTAACAAAATCGTTGTGCGTGTAAACTAACCTAGACACCCCGGTCATGAGAAAGAAAAACAAAAAAAATGTATAATTGAAAAAAAAAAGAAAAAAAAAAGGATCTTGAGATTAGTTGTGGTGTGCATAAGCTGTCATGAATACCCGGTTAAAAAAAACAAAAAAGAAGCTTGTAAAAAAAAAAAACCCACAGCAGATCACGCACCCCAGTCTACAATGGATCTGGGTGTGCGTGAATAGTCCATGAACAGGAAATTAAAAAGTGTAAGGAGAAATTACCTTTTTAAACAAGAAAGAGGAAAAAATCGTTGTGAGCGTAACTAACCTGGACATATTGGTCATGAGAAAAAAAAACAAAAAAAATCTATAAATGGAAAAAAAAACAAGGAAAAAAAAGTTAGAAAAATAGATACAGAGATTAGTTGTGGTGCGCGAAGGTACCATGGATACCCCGGTTTAAAAAAAAATAAAAAAAAAACTTGTAAAAAAAAACAAGGGATTACGCACCCCAGTCGACAGTGGATCTGGGTGCGCATGAACATTAATCTAGTGAGCTCTTTTAGATTTTTACTAATATCAACAATAAATTTAAAAATTAATATAATTATTATTTTAAAATAAAAAATATTTTAATAAATAATTTTTACCACTAGTTTTTTTTATCTAATCTAATATTTTCATTAACAAGAAGAACCCTTTGAAAAAGATCAAAATTTTGATATTTTGAGCTAGGATTTTTCATATTAAATGAAGTGCACTATAGCTTTCTAGGTTCTAGGGTGAACTTAACCCTTGTTTTTCTAGTTTAAAAAAGATATCTAGCTTTTTCTTTCTAATTATATTTTATTATTTTGATGTGCTAATATTAAAAATAAAAAAATATTATTTTAATATATTTTTAAATAAAAAATATTTTAAAAAACAATCTAATTATGAAAATTCTTGTACTTTCATCTGCCATAAAGATAACAAAGTACACTATGATGTTAGTCCTAAAGGCCAAAATAATTAAGGACAAAACAATTTACCCCAAACATTTAAAGTATTAATTTTTTAGATGGGGAGAATAACAATCACTTTTGTTGAATACCTGGTGAATGAAAGGAAGAATATCAAAGCCATTGGGTAAGGTCTGTATACTTCTAAACCAATAAGAATGAACAAGTTAAAATCATTTGGTTAACAGCAAAGATAGTTGGATAAGAGCACCTACTGGGATTTCATGGTGATGATCTATCAATTATTAAGGCCTTTTATGTTTGATTGACACTGAATTTTAAAAGTATTTTTTGGTTTTAGTTTTAATTTATTTTTTGTTTTAAATTAATATTTTAAGTAATTTTAGAACATTTTAATATATTGATATAAAAAATAATTTTAAAAAATAAAATAAAAACATCATTTGAATAGATAAGGAGTGACCATCTAATATTTTAATTTTTAGAAACTCTAATGGTCTTAGAGTATAAATAAGGAGATTAGTTGTTTAAGAAGAAGACTTGTGATCTCGAGTGTACTCGATGTATAATAAGTTGTTTTGTTGTTTTATTTTACGTCATATATTTCTATAAATTAGTCTATTTAAAGTTAAAAAAAATTGTTAGTAAAGAGATCTTTATCTCATGAAGTTTAAACCTAATTATTCTAAAACCCAGAAAAGTGTCTAAGGTTTAAGAAAAATTATCCTTAATAAATAAATTATAATCTTATCATGTTTAAAACTAACTATTCTAAAGGCCAAGAAATAAATAAATAGAATATTTGAAAATTTGACTGGATAAATGCAAACTTGTTGTCTTTTTGTATTTTTCAAAATATGATGAAAATGAAAATTTTAATTTTATATAAAATATGCATGAAAATACGAATTGCAAGAGATCTTTATCATATTAGTTTAAAGCCTAGTCATTCTAAAGTTAAGAAAAATTTATAAAAGATTTAAGAAAAATCATTCTCGATCAGAAGATATTTATCTTATCAAGTTAAAAACCTAATAAATTTAAAGCCTAAGAAATAAAAAAAAATATTTGAAATTTTGGCCAAATTTTAATGGATAATTGCAAACTTGTCATATGCATTAAATGATTTTTTTTTGTATATTTTAAAGTTGGTCAAAATACATTTTTATTTTTTGTATAAAATATGCATGAAAATTTTATAATTTGCTCGTATCCATGTGAGATAAACATCTTTTTTGTGTTTTTTAAATGAGGTCATTTTAATTTTTTTAGGATTATTTTTTGAGATTTTGTAGAAACTAGGTACTTTTAATATATGATTTGTATTTTATAATGCAAGTATATAGCCTAATTTTAAATGAAATTCTCGGGGAAAATATTATTTTCTGTGTAAAATATCAAGGATTAATTCTAGAAGAGATTGCCATGGCCTGGTGAATCCTTGATAGTCTCTATGTATTATTCTTATTATATGAGTAAGTACAGGTGTATTATATATATATATATATATATATATATATATATATATATATATATATATATATATATATAACCGACTTTATAGACTTTGTATAGCAGATCTCATATAATAAAATAATAATAATTGGGTTTAAAATTATAGTGAATCATAATGCTTCAATATTGTCACTCTCTATATAACTTTATTTTCCATCATTAATGTTGGATGTAATTTAAGTTACAGAAAATAAGTTATTACAAAAGGAAAGGAAAAACACATGTATAAGAGAATAGGCGGTATGGCCTTATATTGAAAACACACGATTCTTCAGGAGTGGGGATATGGTGATAATCTTCTTTTTGCACTCCCAATACATGCATCCATCAAGTTTGCATTCACCTCCCGCCATTGCTGCTCGTGTTTACATGCGTAACATTTACTTGTTGTGGAAGGAGATGGTACTGGATGCCCAGGTTGTCAAAAATCTTCTTCAGTTCAAAAACAAGATCCGATCTTCGATTGCTTTTTTCCCCGAAGTTTTGATGGTTCATGGTGTGCTGAACACACAGAGTAAGCTTCAAATCTTTCCCGTTCTCTATCTCGCACACCATCAGTGTGTGGTTTGGGTTCCAGTGCTTCGGTTTGCTCTCAATGTATCTGCATTATTTTAGTTAATTACGTACGTACCTAATATGCAAGGTATAGAGAAGAGAGAAATCGGTAATAATCAACTCGTATCTAGACAATATCGATTTTTATAGCAGAACAAGTGCGGTCTAGGCAAGCTGATTACATGAAGAAATAAATTGATAACTTACACTTGTATAGCTTTCTTGAGAGCATTGAAGTCATCGACAGAAGTGGAGACATCAATGGTGATGTCAATGCCATCCCCCATGTCTGGACTTCTTCTGAAATTGCTGATGGGCTTTGTGTGAAGAATAGAATTAGGATAATATATTTTCTCCGCGTCATACCGTAAGAACACAGTTGTCAAAATGTTCATCTCTTCCACAACCATCTGCAATAATATTTTATTAGAAAATCTTCTCACTCAAGCTAGCCAGCTAGTTAGGGATCAATCCATATTCGTTTCTTTACCTGGACACCATCGACGACACAACGATCACCGACATCGAAAGGATGCATAACGAAGACGAAGATGATGGACTCAAAGATACTCTTGCAAGTGTTTTGGAACATGAACCCCACGAGTAGCAGTTGAGATGTGAAAAGAAGTAAAACCTTGGTCGTCGCCAATCCCGTTACCAGGAGGGAGATCACAAGGATGATTAAAATCACTATTGCACTTGCTAACCTGTGAAGTTGCCGGATAGCAGTCTTGGTATCGTTCAACGAATGTGCCAGCGCCTTCCTCTCAACATAAACATGTACCTAGAAATTCATAACATAAACATTGCAACGAAGGAAATTATGCGTCGTAATTCGAATAAATTGTTCATATATATGTGCTTTCCCATGTACCTAGCCAGATAATTTTCTTCTTGCTTGCTTGCTTGTAAAGATCTAGAACTAAGAGCAAAATCAAGAAAATAAAAAAGTGGGTTTAGGGTTTCGCTTACCACCCAGTTTCTGAAAGAAGATTTTGTGATTTTTCCAGTCTCAACAGCTCCTTCAAAGAGAGGAAATATGGTATGAACCTCCACGGTCTTTAAGAACCTTAGTAGATCTTCCTCTTCTATATACCTTAAAACATTCAAAAATGGGGGAAATATGTTTACCTGTATAAGTTTACAAGTTATATTTACGTTCTTAATCAATATAAGGAATAAATTTAAAGAAAAGAAGCAAATCTCATATATATAATACAATATGACATACACTCTCACAACCTCTCTTCCCTAATTTATAAATTCTAACCCTAACACTAAATTTCCAGATTTTCTGCTGGTTCCCCGCGTCGCATGATCTACGTACCTTCACTAACCACAACAGGAATCGCAGGCTTCTCCGTGAAAGCCGACGCCGGCCATCCCAGGAGAACGATGCCTAACCCTTAACAGTCATCCTACGACGTGTGCCCAGCTACTGCTGAGAATACTACTAGGATCCAATCGACTTGGAAAGACAACAAAGGGACCACGGCTCCTGAGATTACTTTATCCAAGATGTTTTTTTTATTTTTTTTTATGCAAAATTAGATTAATAAATAATTTATACAATAAACCCGATGTTTATTCGAGGAAAAAAGTAACTTACCTAATAATCGCTTTAAATCATAAAAACATTTAAAGATACGCTATAATTAAAATTAATATTTTTTAAATTGATTTAGTGTTTTTATATAAAAATATTATTTTAATATTTTTTTTTAAAGAAACTGTTACAATATTTTTTATACAAGAAAAGAGTATTTTATTTTATTTTTTACTTTAAATTAACACTAATATGAAAAATATTTTTATAAATTAACTCATCATCAACAATTTCAAACATACACTTTAAAAACACGAAATCGCCAAGAACCTGTGTACTCAGATAGACTCCAAAAGTAGAAAGTCTTTTACCAAAAAGACAAAAAACAAACGAACAAACAAAAGGGTAAAAGGTGGTGATGGAAGCTACGAAAGCACATGGAAATTAATAATTTAGAATCTGTTAGGCATAATTTTTAACTTTAAATCGTAATCCAAAAGTTATTTTTATGATTAATTTATGAAAAAAATAAGTTAAAACCATTTTAAATTAAAGACATGATTGATAAATCAAGTCAAGACTTAATTTATGATTATTTTTAAAAGAATATTAAGTTAGAAATTACAGTTTTTAATTGAAAAGCAAATTCTTGACTCAGTTTTGCAATAAACTTTTGATCAAGTCAAGAGTTATTCCTATTGAGATATATTCGTGACTTGTTTTTTTATTAAAAATAAGAGAAATTTACAGAGATCATAATCTAAGTTTATAGAAAATTGTCCAAAACTTATTGTAACTTTCATCTTGCAGCCACTTTTGGAGACGAATTACAGGAAAACATCTCTTCAGTACAGTCTCTTCCAAGGAGATATATATATATATATATATAAAATGTTCATAAAACAAGAACGATTAGCAGAACTTACTTGGCTCCAGGTTTGGCAACGTTCTTGAAACTCCTTTGAGCACTGACTCTAGCCTCCCATTCACTGTTGATCTCCGATCTTGCGTTACCAAAATCATCAACCGTCCTCGAGATCGTTGACAATCCCGATGATTTAATGTAACTTCCCAATCTCTTCACGCTCCAAGCAGTTGCCCTGTTCATCATACTTAGCTTCCTCAACCTCTCCATATCGATTCTCCTCGACTCGTACCTCTTAGATTTCGATACAGGCACGTCCGGTGAGGCCCTCTCTCTCAGTTTCGCAGGCAAAGTCTTGGAATGCCTTAGCGTTCGACGGCGAGGTGTTTCCCTCTCATTGTCATCCAGTGGTGGCCCAGAGAGCGCAACGAGAACGTAGTGGTGGAAGACACTTTCTTTCATGCGGTCAAAGAAAGTAGCGACATGGAAAGATGAAGCAAGAACCTTGACAAGTAAAATCTTCAGTAACCATATGGTAGCTCCCATAAGGACAGCAAGTAGAACTCGGAAAACCTTCTTCAAGGCCTTGTTGCGTTTGTGGACATCATAGAACATACTAATCCATGCAAGTAGAACCAGTCCTAGCCATGCACAATGCTGAAAACTCTTGCGCAAGCCGAAAACAAAGTAGAGTACTTTTTCTCTAAGCATGAAATTGCGTTCTATGAGAAAACCAAGAAAACCTACAACCCAAACCGACACAAGGCGGCCACAGAAGAGAACCAGGAACATGAGGCACCATTTCCATAAAACTAAACCCCACACGACCTTGTTTTTTAAGGGTTCAACGGTTAAAGAGAGAATTAAGCAAGTCATGCTTATGAGAAACAAAATGAACTCAATCAAAGCTCTTTTTTTAATCTCTATTATCCTTCTCTTTCGATACGTGGAACTTTTATATCCCTCTCCAACATCATCAACTTCATCATCTTCTTCCTCTCCTCCTTCGTATTCACACCATTCTTCATCATCGTCTTCATCTGTGGAGGTAGCGCTTTCGGAGGGGTTTAAGAGTTGGTAATAATCTTCTGATTCAGGGATGCCTTTGTAAGGGGGAGGGTAGTTTGTTTCTGTGAAACGAGATTTGGGTTTGGAGAAGTTTAGACGGCGGAGGGTTTTTGTTCTTGCCAGGGTTTTAGAGAGGGGCGCTTTGGAGTCTGCTTGTTGTGGTGGTGGTGACTGTTTGATTTTGGAGTCTGGTTGATCCACGGAAAGAACCACTTGGTCTGAGTTGGGTTTTTGGTACTCCTGTTTTTTAACCTCCATCATAGCCAGCTCCACCTAATTAGCCACACATAGAGATTTGAAGATTTAAAAGAGAAATGAGAGATTGAGCTTGGTTGTTACAGTCAGAAGAGAAGAGACAAGAGGGAGTGATTTTTGGAGAGCATACTTTAAGTAGGCAGAGATATTATCTAGTGCAATAATTGTGACAATGAAAACACTAGGAAAAGTTGGGAGCACTTTTGCTATCGATATATTTGCAGACAGAATGCCATGATGCAGTATGCATGCTGTCCACCAATTCTATGAGGAAATCACTTTCATTTTGAATTTTCATGTCCAATGCTCCATTATTTATTTGTGTTGCCGTTTGGTACAGTATACTTTTATTTCAACCACAGATTCAAAATTTAAAAAGTATCGAATTAATTAGCAAACATTGTCCTATCTTAAAATCTTAGGGTAAAAAAACTATAAACTATAACGATAGAGAAACAAATAACACAATATTAAATACACACTATATAAAAACTGTCATTAATCATCTTTTAACCATTGGAAAAGAAATGTTTGGGTGACAAAGCTTCCATGTGGAACTGTTCACCAGGTAATGTGCTGTGATCATAGCCTCCTGTCTTCCAAGTTCATAAGTTCATATCCCGAACATCTTCAAACTCCTCCCCAAAATGCCATGAAACTATATGGCTGGATTGATGCATGCTTGTCCAAGTATTTCCGATCAAATTCTGATGGATTCGGGAAGATTCACTCATCCATGTTTTTCATGTAAGTATATTGATTTTTGAAAATTAGATGAATTGATCACCCCATTAGGAATATGTTGACCAATGGAGACAAAGCAACCAAGTGTAATATGCTGAAACGATCGACCAAATTAAGAAATGATCAACCAGATCAGTCGGCAGAATACAATTACTGTACAAATTTGAGATTTTCTTATCTTAGTTTGATTCCTTGATTTTCTATTACTTCATACCTATATAAATATTGTAATCCAACACTATTAAGCAATATAAAAGGAGAGAGAATGTCAATAAGAGATTGAATATAAACACTTAACAAAAATATATATTCCTCTCAATCTTATTCTTTTTCTTGAGTTTTTAACTTTGCATTTTTTTTTTATTATCTTCAATAAGTTATATTAGAGCTTAGGTTTGATTAATTAATATAACCAATCCAAACTTCCGACTACAAAGTCCTAGTTTGACAAAGGGCAACTATGAAAGTTGGTGTATTTGAGTTAAAAATTGACCAGGTTCCTAGGATGTATGAAAGATATTGAAAAAAGGCTTTAAAGAGCCTGAGCAAGGAGTAATGTTAACTTTAGGTCAAAGGAAGGTCATGCAAAAGGCCAAAATAAAAGATAAACAAACACTCACAATCATCCATCAATATTAAAATGATGTCACTCTGAGATAGAGGCCAATGCAACCACTACCAAACAATTATAAGAAGTTTTGCAACAATCAAACTATGGATCTAACAAAGTAAAAAATGGTATGTTTATACAAACTATATAGTGATTTTGAAAAGTTACATATGCTTGAGATTGAAAGTATTTCATAATACTTTTTTAGAATATTGACCATATATAATCAAATAAAGACATATGAGTTGAAGATAAAAGAGACATGCATGAAAGAGAATATTTTATGCTCGCTATAATATAAATTCCATTATCTTATAGTTACAGTAATGGAGTAAAAAACATGGACATTGCAAAAGAAATTCAAGGTGTTATGGAAAAACTACAAACTATGAAGAAAAAGTTGTTAAGAATATATGGATACACAATCACTCTTCTAAAAAATCTATACAAAATATAGTTTGTATATACCTAAAAGGGTAAAGGGCATTGATAAGAAATAAGATGAGGAAGATCTAGTTTTAAAAGAGAAAGTCGAGACAACCTCAATAAGTCAACCAATTCCACTAACAATCGCAATCTAAAATCCAAGATTGACAGACTAAAAATTAAATGCTTTAACTATATATGAAAAGTGATTATGCTAAGGATTGTTAGAGTCCAACCGAAAGGGTTTAAGAGAATGTCAATCTTGTGCTAAAAAAAACAAACCACTTTATTGCTAGTTCATGATGAAAACATGCAAGCTACAAAAATATAGTATCTTGACAATGGTTCAACCATCATATGTGTGGACATAAAGACAAGTTTATGGAGCTTAATAAAGCATTAAATGTAATGTCACCTTTATAGAGTATTTAAAGGTTATTATCATATAAAAGTATATGATTCTTATTAATTGAAAGATAGAAGTCATCAATATTGTTTATGTAACTTTGTCCCTTCATTTAAAAGTAATATTTTGAGTTTGGAATAATTATTAGAGAATGGTTATGAAATTAAGATGAAAAATCATACTTTGACATAACTTAATACATATAGAGCCACAATTACAAAGGCAACCATGAAAAAAATAGAATATTCTTGCTTAACATAGGGACAAATATGCCTAAATGCCTAATGGCATGTGTAAATGATGAAACTTGACTTTGATATATTAGGGCAAGTCCAACGGGGCACACCATTGTTGCAGCTAAAGGCAAATTTTCAAAATTTTTGCTTTTTATGTTAAATTTCCATCTCCAACGTGAAGAGCAAATTGAAAAGCTAAAATGGCTTCTTCATCTTCGGGAGCTATTCCTACAGGTGTATATCCTGAGAGGCAAAAAAAAATAAAGCCGTTGTAATGTTACCATTGGTACAAATTAAAACAACATAAAAATCGAAACAACAAACCCGAAGATGCAACAACAATTCCAAACTACCACCAGCAACAAATTGAAACACATCAACACAGCAACCCAACACCCATCAACACAGCAACGATTATACTCAAAATTGAAAAAACACAGAATACTTTGCATCCAATCCGGAGAAGAAAAATCACAGAAAATACCATCAAAGTTCAAAATCCAACGAGTAGATTGCATCTTTGATTCCTGTCAAACCTTCCTGCATCTTCGGTTTGTTTTATTAACTTGATATATTTTTTTTGTACAGGTAGAAACTTAACAGAACCTTTGATTACGAGTTGAACAAGAACCCATGTCATTGAAATTTCAACAAGAAAAACTTGAATAATCGTTCAAACCGAAGATGCAGGGGATGGAGCCGAGGGAGATGGGGGGAGGGAGCAAAGAACAGAGGGAGAGGGGGGAGAGCAGAGTGAGAGGGAGTCGAGGGAGAGGGGGGAAAAGAGTAGAGTGAGAGGGGGGAGCGCCATGGGAGAGGGAGATTGGGGGAGGGAGTTCGTCGGGACAGAGGTGATATCTAGCAGAGTGAGAGGGAGATGGAGAAGACGAGATGGGAGAGTGAGAGGGACGAAGACGAGATGGGAGAGTGAGAGGGACGAAGATGAGAGGCCAGATCGAAGAGTGAGAGGGACGGAGACGAGATGGGAGAGTGAGAGGGACGACGGGGCAATTGGGTGTGATGAGTAGATGAATTGGGTTTTGGGATTAATTGGGTGTGCGGCGCAATTGAAGTAGGGTTTTAGGGTGGGGGTATTTTAATGTTTAGGAAAAAAATTAGAAATTAATAATAATTAGTAAAAATAATAATTAGTAATATTGAAAAATGGGTGAATATTAATAATATTAAAATGGGTGAATATTAATAATAATAATTATACGAAATTGATAAATTATGAATGTTTTGATCAATTAGCTTAATTGCATGTTTTAAATTTATAGTTAGATTTAAGAACTGTGTAAATTTAGTTTTTAGAATTTTTGTGGAGTTATTTAATAATAATATTTAGTAAAAATAATAATTATGTGAATTTGATAAATTATGATTTTTTTGATCAATTAGCATAATTACATGTTTTAAATTTATAGTTAGATTTAAGAACTGTGTAAATTTAGTTTTTACAATTTCTGTGAGTAAAAATAATAATTATGCCAATTTGATAAATTATGAATTTTATGATCAATTAGCTTAATTACATGTTTTAAATTTACAGTTAGATTTAAGAACTGTGTAAATTTAGTTTTTACAATTTTTGTGGAGGTAATTAATAATAATTTTTTGATCAATTAGCTTAATTAACACAATGTATTTTTTTATGCAGATAGACTCAAATTTGCTAAATTCATTCACTGACTTTCTTATAAGTGAGTCTGAACAGATTGTTTCTCAACAAAATGATACTACTGTTCATATAACTAAAAAAATCACAAAGAAGTAAAAAATTCTCGCCTGAAGAAGATTGTTTACTTGTATCTGCGTGGTTAAATACTAACAAAGATCTAGTCACAGGAGTTGATCAATAAACAAGACAATTTTGGGCTCGAGTACATGCGTACTTTGTCGAGAATGGAGGAAACTTGAATAATCGTTCTCAAATAAGCATCTCAAATAGATGGCAAGATATAAATAGAGAAGTTGAAAAATTTGTTAGTTTTGTTACCCAAATTGAAAACCGTCAACAAAGTGGAACGACTGAAGAATCAAGGGTAATGTTTTTTTTTAAAACATTTTCTTATTAAATAATTTATTTAACATATTTATTATATAACATAGTTTTATTTATTGAATTTGATTTCCCAGATTAATGATGCACGACAAATGTATGCTTTAGTCGTTGACAAAAGATTTCAACTGGAACATTGTTGGGTTATCTTAAAAAAGGAACCCAAGTGGCAATTTGAACATGCAAGTCTTCATCAGAAATCAAACAAGAAACAAAAAAATCATGGAAATACAAGTCCAGCTTCTTCAAATCCATCAACCACTGATTCTGTTAGTTTAGGAGAAGACAGTGACGCATTTGTTTACCAAAATAGACCAATTGGTCAGAAAGCTACAAAGGAACGACTTAAACGCAGACAAGGAAAAGAGAAAGTTGGGGAGACAAGCATAGCAACTATTTTACAACAATTGAAGGATAGCTTTGATGAGATTGAGGTAAAAAAAAACTAGACAGAAAAATTATGTTAGAGCAACAAGCTTTATTGATTAAACAGAAGCAAGAGAAACAAGAAATCGAGATTATGAAGATGGATACTTCTAAAATGGATCCAATTTCTGCAGCATATTTTGAAGATAAAAAGTTGGAAATTGTGGCATAAAAGAGTACTAATTTATAAGTAATTTCATTGAATTATTTGTAATGGATTGTATGTTGATGAATTATGTAAGATCTTATTGTTAATTTGTTAATGTGTTAAATTTTATTATAATTAAATTTCAAATTTCATATATTCTAGATCTTTTAATTATAATAAAATTATTTTTTTATTTTCTTATTAAAAAAAATAATTGTATTGTTGACGAGTTTTTCAAAAACAATTATTTAATTATATAATTTACTCATATTAATTGTATAATTACACTTTATACAAAATAATTGAATTTTATTTAAAATAAGATTTTAAAAAAATGGCTCTTAAAAATGACTCTTTCCATTGGAGATCACATCAACTTAAGAGTCATTTATACACTATTCAAAGAGTCATTTCTATCATTTGGCTCTTAAAAGTGGCTCTTGCCATTGGACTTGTCCTTAGACTTGAATATGTAAACTTTGAAGGTGTTTGAGAGTATGGTTAGGGTTACTTTTTAAAGTGTTTTTTTTTACTTAGAAATGCATTAAATAATATATTTTATTAGTTATGTTGCAAATGTTTAATGGGACACTTTTTACAATAACTTCCAGAAGAAGTTTACATAAAAAACAAGTTAACCCTTACAAGAAATATATGTTGATGTTTGTGGTCCTATCAAATAGTGTTTGTTTGGTAAAAAAATTATATTTTCTTACTTTTTATTGATGATTATAGAAGAAAAACTTGGGTATGCTTATTAAAAGAAAAGTATAATGTACTTACTTTTTCTATGAAGTTCAAGACATTATTTGAACAAAATCATTCTTTTATAAAATCATTTAGGATGAATAGTGGGTTAATTTTACTCTAATGATTTTAATATGTTTTGTGAAAATTATAGAAAAAAAGATTCTTAACAATACCTAGTTCCTAGAATAAAATAGTATTATCTAAAGAAAGAATAAAAGAATCCCCAACATGATAAGAAACATATTCAAAACAAAGAACATGCCTAAAAGATTTTAGGATGAGGTTGTATGTTGTGTTGTCTGCTTCTCAGATAGATATCTAACTAAAAGCTTGAAAGACATGACTCTACAAGAAACATGAAATGGAAGAAAGTCAAATGTTACTTATTTGAAACTATTTGAGAACATTGATTATATACATGTAGATCATCAATAATAATCTTTATGGACTAGGATTAAAACTCTAAATGTTACAAGTTTTACAGCCCCAATGATAGGGAAAATAGTGATTGGAAGGTAGATGAAGAGAAGAAATATAAATTTATATTGGTTCTTAATGAAAATAGAACACATATACAGATCATCGAGAACCTATAAATACACCTCCATGAGCACAATAAGCTTAACTTCTCTGTCTTTTTATAATGGAAGTTCAAGTAGTAGAAGCCTATCAAAACCACAAAAAAAAAGAGGATAAAAAGCTTTAAGGTAACTAATCCTATTAATGATGAAGTAATATTATATTGTCACTTTGTTATATGTGATTTTATTATGTTTGGAGAAGTAATAAAGGATGAAAAACAGATAGTTACAATGGATGAAGAAATTACATTAATTTAAAAGAAAGAGAGAAAGATACAAGAATTTTGTCACTAAATAAAAAACCAATAGGTGTCAAGTGAATCTATATAGAAAAAAATGTCAAAGGAAAAGTAGAAAGGTATAAGGCAAGGTTAGTGGCAAAAGACTATAATTAAAAACATTATATTGACTATAATGAAATATATTTATTAGTTATTAGATTGAGTAGCATTTAATTAATCATTACCACCTCTACCCAACATAGATGAATAATTTATCAAATGGATCTTGAATTAGCCTTTCTTAAAGGATTCCTTGGAGACAAGGCCTACATTGAGCAATCTATAGGTTATGAAGTGAAGGGATATAAAGACAAGGTTTTCAAGTTAAAAAAAAATCTTATGTGGGTTGAAGAATACAAGGGCTTTATATAAATAACAATAATGATTATTTCTTAAAAAATGAATTTGTAAAATGTCCCCATAAGTATGCTATCTATGTAAAAATAAAATAGAGTGGTGATACTCTTATTACATGTTTGCATACAAATGAATTGATCTTTATAGGAGATAATATAAAGATATTTGTAAACTTTAAGTAAGCAATGATCAAGAATGTTGAGATGATGAATATTGGTCTCCTGATATGCTAATTAGGGGTTGAAATCATACAAGGAGAAGATAAAATCTTTGTGAATCAAGAGATGTTTACAAACAAGATTTTTAACAAGTTCAAGATAGAAGATTGTGCAAAAATAAATGCTCCAGTTGAGTACATAATGTTGTCAAAGAAAAATGAAGAAAAGTAGATATACTCTATAATATTTGAAAGTTTAGTTTGGAGTTTGAGATATTTAATATGTATTTGTTATTGTATTCTATATGGAGTAGGACTTATGAGTAGGCTTATGAAAATACTAATTATGACTCAATTTAAAAACTTTAAGAGAATTTTATGACATATACAAAGTATTGTAGATTTTATCTTATTTTATAGTTATTCTAGTAGTTTTAATCTTATAGGTTATAGTGATTATATTGAAAATATAAATGATAAAAAAAGCACTACAAGGTTTGTCTTTTACATAGAAGACACAATAATTAAATAGAGTTTAAAGAAGCAATTAATACCTATCTTATCTACTTGTGAAGTTGAATATGTAGCTACTATGATATATTTTTGTAACTTTATATGGCTAAAAAGATTATTGAAAGAATTAAAAATATCATAAAAGAAACTGACATGGATTTACATGGACAACTCATTAATCATTGTCTTAGTTAAAAACTTAGTTTGTCATTACAAAGTAAGCATATATTGACACAAAATTTAATTACCTATGATATTGCACCACAAACGAAGATGTTGAAGTCAACTATATAATGACACACAATTAAGTTGCGAGTATTTTCATAAAGCCACTCAAATATGATATGTTTATCAAGATGATATATATGTTAGGAGTTATAAACAAATCAAGTTTAAAAGAGGACTTTAAAAGTAAATTAATTTATGTAAATTAGTAAAATTGGTTGATTGGTTAGGAAAAGATCAATTAGTTGAGATAAAGTAGGCAAATGGAATAAGTTGAAATGGTTGAAGAAATAGTCAACTGATTTAATTGGTATAATATAACTCATGTTTAGATTAAGATTTCCTCCTATTATTTTAATTCTTTGATTATCTCGGACATAATGTCTATAAAACTAGTAAAAATATATCTTCTTCTTAATCTTTTTTTTTTATTCCTAAGTTTTTAACTTTGCATTACTATTATTTATATTTTACCACACTCATCATTCTTCTAATAGGTTGCCCAAATAGCTAGGTCAAAAGGTTAGAAGTTGTAGTATTTGTGATTAAGTTACACTACGAAAGGAATCGTGTAGAAACTTGAATCATATTTGCCATCTTTCTAGAATTAGGCATCCTTCATATTCAAAATCTTTTATGACCTTCCACAAGGGACAAAACATAGGAAGGATTATCCTTAAAGACTTCATCACAACGCTACATGTCTATTTTATTTTTACTAGACCATCCCATGTTAATACGTCCTTAGATGCCTTACTTGGGGAAATGTTCTCTTGTTATATAGTTTTAAATATAAGACATTATCATGAGTTTTGAAAAATAATGTTTTGTTTTCTTAGAGTCAATTTAGTTATATCTTTTGAATAATGTTGTGATATATAGATAGATCATTGACTAAAAGCTTGGTCAAAAAATTAAGAGAAAAAGGATTAGAGATGTGTCATATCTTAATATCATTATATTAATATCTATAATTTCATCATCATAAATACAATATAATTGTCTTTATTTAGGAAACCAAGTAAGATGATAATGAGATATGGCCAAGGAATAATGATTTGATGCTATAATATTGTTCTCTTTTTATGTGTAAGATTCAAGATGGTCGTTTTGATTTTTGCTCTTGCTTAGATGTTATGATTGAAATATGTGAAAGGGAAATTGATAGGAAAATACAAAAATCTTTTCATCGATTGCGGGAATAACTCTCCTTGTATATCTCTATTTACACTTTGCTTTAGTCCAAATATATTAAGAGTAAATGTCTTCATTAATGGTAGTGCTTGTGTTGTAAAAAGAAAAAACTAATATATAAAGAAAAGGAAAATGAAAACATACACAATATTCATAAATTCATAGGTGATTTATATTTATAACCTAGGTTACGGTAAAAGAGTTACTAAACTGATTTTTTCTTTTTCTTTCTTATCTTCCTAGTTGGGGTTTTAATAGGCTTTGATGGGATGACATTTGAGACTAAATTAAAAAGTTGGTAGAAATAGGATGAAATTCAAGACTAAATTAAAAATTTATTATAAAATCAATGACTAAAATAAAGAGACCAAATCATTTTTAAAACAGTTCTATGCAATATTATTTAACATTAAATATTAAGGCATAAGGAAATCCTTGTAAATGTCATTATACCTAGTCCAGGAAGCTAACCTTGAAACCTTCTAACTTGATTCATTATCTAACTTGAGTTTCAAACTAAATTATATAGGAGTTTTCATAATATGACACGTTCAATTTGGTGGGTGTAAAGGCAACTTAAATGATTAGTGAAAATCTAAGTGTAAAAAAAAAAACTCAAGATGACATCTTGTATTCTTTTTAATATTGTGATGATTACATATTAGATCATCTATGGCCAACTCGGTTAACTTCATTTTTTTTTTTTTTAACAAACTCCTAGACATGATCATAATGCGATAACCTATTTGATGAATTATCTCTTTCTCTTTCTTTTTGTTCTTTTCTCCCCGATTAGGCCTTTATTTTATTTGAATAGGATGAAACTAATAACTAAATTGAATTAATATTAGGTTTTTTGATACACTTACACAACAAAAATATTTTTTTTTAAATAAGATTCCCAATAATCTTATTAGACAATGTAGAATTATTTAGGATTTGAGCAAAGATTACATTAAGATAAGGTTGAAACAAAACCATGATTAAATAAAAAAAACAAAATAAACAAACTAAGACAAAAAAAAATAAAAAGTTAAAAACCAAGATTTGTTTTCGTCTTGTTTTAATTTAACTTTAAAAGTTTGAAAATGATTAACCTAAAACCATTTAGTTTGAGTCAAAAAACAAATATGTATAAAAGGCTTTTTCCGTATATCTTTGTTCCTTTGATTTTCTTTCCTACCATAGTCACCCTCCCCTCTCTTTTTGACTCTATAGTTTGTTCACATCTTTCTTAAATTTTGTTGCAACTTTCTCATTATTCCTTTTTTCTTTTATCAATATACTCCATCTTTTATCTTTGATATTTTAGTTTGGTGTAGCTGGAGATGAAAAAACATTAAATACTATTATTTTTTTTGTCTCATCTAGAAAAAAACATATTGGAAGTTCTAGTCTTACCAATTATCTAACATTATTGCTAGAAAGAAATGTGTCTAGAGAAGATAATTGCAAAAAAGCTTCTAACAATATAAAATTAATATGGATCATTATTATGTTCATCACTTAGGTTTATAATAAATGATTTCCTTACTAGGTAGGATATGTCTTATTAGGATCTTATTAATGTCTTATCCCTATATGTTTCTTGTATTTAACTTCCTAGAAAAAATATTGTAGTTTAATAAATAGAGATATGCTATATGATGTTGGAGTAACTAAGAAATATCATAACATTGTTATTTATTGCTCTTTCAATGGTCAATTCTTTGGTCTCAATTATTCTTTACTTGACATATAGGGATTGGTCTAATTGATATAAAAAACAATCAATTAAAAAATAACAAAACAACCAAGTCAGCTCGGTTTAAATTGTTAAATCTGTATTCTAGATTATGAGATTACGACAACCCCGTGAAATAGTCCCTAGTAAATTTGAAGAATAAAATTAGAATTAAATAGAACTAAAAATAAAAAATAAAGCATAGTTTAACATTTTCATATCATTCTATGATTTTTTTTCGTTCCTATCTTCAATTGAATATATAACTAATTAAATTGGCCACAAAAGAATATAATAGTAAAAAGCTTTTAATACTATAATGAAAAAAAATCAATTGATATTGAACCTACTATACACTAAATTGACCCAAAAGACAAGTGCAGCTACTCAAAAGGCCAAATTTGTCTAAGCCTAGAACTCAGCCCTGCACGCTAGGACTCTATTTCAACTATTATTGGAGTGCATAATGCATCATTTGTTTATTTTTTGGTTATACAGAAAATCAAAGTCCATATTTTTGGACATCAAAATCCTATTTTGAACCTGTTTTAACTTTAAATACCATTAAAAAATATTAGAAATGCTAACACATCAATTTATAAACAAAAAAACCCTAAATAGGTCCAAAATTAAACTATTAAGTTAGGCAAAAAAGCTATTTCTCAGTCCTTATATCTAATTTGTTTTTGATTAAATGGAATTCATTTACATCAAGTAAGATTTAATTGGTGACATATGCACAATCAATAACTTTCTCTGAAAAAGTTAACGAATTGAACATACGAGAACTAGGTCAATCAACATTTTTGCTGACATGCATGAAAAAGTTAACGACGGTCTTCTAGACGAGAGATCGAGGTCTGAAAGCGGTGAACTATTCCTTTCAAGTTCTTTGAAAAAAGGGCAGGAATAGATCATGAGAGACTTGAATTTGCATCAATCTATGCCTTTTTATTTCACTTTTCAACTCCCATTTAACCTGACTTTTGTGGGGCAGGCCTCCTGAGGCATGGCTTTCAGCAATAACACAATAATGGAGGGAACCCTTATCTTATCCTCTATACGGGTAGATATCTATCATGTGTGTGAGCAAATCCATTTCATCTTTCATTTATTTATTGAGACCATTACAAATCGGTGGACCACTTCCCAATTTTGTTAAGCAACCTCCCATATTAGTGAGTTGATTATTTGTGGGGTGTGTTTAAAGCAACTGAAAAAAGATGCTATTGCTAGTGATGATGTGTAGACTTCCTGGCCCGGAGAATGGAGCCGGCAGGGTGTGAAAGGCTTACAGAAAAGGTGATCCTCCTTCCATCAGCCTTCACGGGAGGCAATCTCTTAATCATGGCAACTCTGTGATTTGCTTTTATCTATTTAGAATAACATTTTATTTCAAATAAAGTTCTTTGTATAACAATGCTACCCATCAATTGCATTTTATCCCAAAGATGAGATACCCTTTATTTATCAAAATACTCACTTTTTTATTATTTTGACCACTTTTTTTTAATTATAAACATAAAAAATTCAATAAATTATCAATTAAATTTAAATTTACATATGAATTAAATTGAATTACACATGTGAACTCATTCGAAATAATGTGTTAATGAGAATGCATTGAAGTGTGAAAAGTATTCTTTCATCTAATCATCATTTAACTAGTAGACAATTTATGCTGGGTTCTTTGCATATATACATACAAATATATAAATATCAAAAAGCATGTTACTTTAGTGACCACTAGGAAGTGTTGTGCAATTAATGGGGGCAATCATGCCGACAAAATAAATAATTTATACTAACTATAATTATTAATTTTAAAATCCCTCTCTTCATGATTTTAATTTATGTATTTATTTTTATAATAACTTTAAAGTTTGATTACTGTATTTATTTATTTTAAGAAAAGATAATTTGATTAGATGGTGCACCATTCGAGGTTTTAGTATTTAGCTATATTTTGTATTTATTTCCAAGGTCCGTTTACTCATCCAAATCATATTTTGTATTTATTGCCAAGGTCCGTTTACTCATCCAAGTGCGGTTGATCACACAAAATAATAATAATTAGTGTACTGTATAAGCTATAATTCAATTAGCACAACGCGCACACACTCCTTATCTGATGTAGCCGCTTGTAACATTCCAATACCGATTTAAGTTGATATTTCTAGGTAATTCTTTAAAGGGTTTTTTAATTTTAAAAAGTAATCATTTTAAAAAATATTAAAATATTACCACGATAAAATAATATATATATATATATATATATATATAAATTAAAATGAAAATATTTTTTTTATATTTTTTAGAAACATCATTTGGAATGCAATACCAAACAACTCTTGCGATCCAAAATCCACAATACATCTCGAATCATTAATAACAAAATAAATGAATAAATAACTTACAATAAATTTTTGTAGAAAAAATATAGATTGTTGACGTGTGCTATACTGCGAGTTAGATTAAATTTCTTTTAAACATACAAAAAAAACATCCAGTCAATGCTAATATTTTCCTTGTAAGAAAATATAAATTGCATGGAGATTGACGAGATATGATATGATTGACTTGATGAATCAAAATATAATCTAGATAACTTATAAAAATATAGTTTGATTTACTAAAATTCAAGACAATAATTTTTTATAAAAAAATAATATTGAAATGACAATATATTATATTGATCTAGGTAACACCTATTTAACTTGTCGGATCCACCACTCGGATCATTATACAATGATAATCCCATCTAAAACAAATCAAAAGTAATTATGAAGTTCATATTTCAAACAACATAATATTGAAAAATAAAATTAAAAAAAATTATTAAAAAATAAGAAATCTTTTTTTTTTTTACGTAAGTTAACTTTCAAATTCAACGGGATCATAGATCGATATACCCTCATAAAAGCTTAATTTCTATTCAACCTAATATTGAATGATATAATTCAAAAAAATTCAATTAAAAAGACAATAAAAAACTCAAGTCAACCGAGTCAATCTACCAAACTTGTTCAACTTTTGAGACTAAGTTAATCACATATAAAGCAATCCATAATTCATTATGAAGTTTAATCTTCAATAAAATAAAAATATTAATTTAGAAAAGAAAATATAAATTTAGAGATAAAAAAAAACAAAAACAACTATTGAAACAAATAATGCTTTTGAGATGCTAAAAAGTAAAATCATCATTTATTTAAACAGGTCTGAAAATTGGACTAGCCAAATTATTTCATTCAAGATCATATGTGGATAAAAATCTTTAAGAGTGCTAGAGTTGATGATTTATCCTCATATTAGATGACTGCTTAGTATTTATGAACATATCAAAAAGGACAATTATTGATAAGAATGATAATATAAAGACATGTTTGATAATAGTGCTAGTGGTTGGTGATTTAATATAAGTACATATTTGTGATTGATTTTCTATTCTAGTAATATCTTTAGTGTTTAATATGGGCTATGACCATCTTTTTTGGAGGAAGGACAAAACTCAAGGACAAGTTATCTCTAACCTAAGTAGAATAATGTAGTTGGGCTTATAGAAACAAAATCTTTAAAGTATTTAGGGGAGGATTTGACACAACTAGATAGGAATCTGACCTAGAGAGACTACATGAATAATCTAATAAAAGATTATATGGACAAGTGGGGAAAGTCTAGGTTTAAAAGAAGGTTTGATCATGTCTGACTAGGTCAACATCTTAAAACTATAATAATAGGAGATCCAACCATTGAATTGAGAGCATAGGTTAACAACTTAAGATCTTTTAAGTGATTCTATATATGGTTTTCTAAATAAAAGCTATTTTATTACTTATCAAACCATTGAATCTCAAAAAATCAGGTTTAAAAGTTGTTGTTTAGGCATTTTTTTTATATTTTTCCTTTGATTTTTTGGATTTATTATTATTTTGGATTCTATTCTTAATTTTTGTAATGCCTTCAAAATGTAGGTTGTTTCCTAAGAGATATAGGCTTTTCTAACCTATTTAAAGGTTTGGTAAAACACTTGAGGAGGCAACCACCATATGCTTATTTGTCATAGAATAAAATTATGAGTTTAAGATTCATATCTACAATTCTATTTTGCACATTAAAATTTCTTTTTTGTCTATATAATTGCTTTTCTATTAATTTCTTTCTTAAAATTATCATGATTTTATACATTGACCCTCTCTCATAGCTTATTTAGACCATCTTATTTTGTCCATTCCTCTTATACCATTTGTCATAACCTATTTATGGATTATTTTCTAAAAAAAATTAAAAAAAGATGGCATGGTGGAAAAATCAACCATAAATTTTTTCATGAATTCGAGAACCCGATTAAACCTCTATTTGCCAAAAAAATAAAGGAAAATACAGATTCAAGGCTAAAATAATTTATTATTTAATAAATCTACATAAAAATTAAGTTGAAAGACATAATTATATTTTTTATAAAGGAGTGTTATAAATTAAGTGACCAAATTATATTTATGTCAATCTAAAAGATTTGTAGACATCACTGCACTGTTATATGGTCTGAGTAGTGTAGGCACACCATCGTTGTCTTCATCATCACAGAAGTTGAAGAGGTCGCCTATGTCTGCAAGTAAGGAGCACTTGAAATATCATTATTCTTCCTATAAATACCTATAAGTGAACGATACAAAAGGGGGAAGAAACGAAAAAAACACAAAGGATAAAGATAGAGAGCACGAACGAGGGAAGAAAATAGAGGAAAAGAAAATGAAAAAACAGAGGGAGACAGAAGACTGTTTTTCTCCCTATCAATGATGCCACCAATAGCTTCTCCTTCCCCTCCAACAAAAATGACAACCACCACTTACAGTTTTTGCCTCTCCCCCTCATCGGCAACACATGTAGTAGCTCCGAGTATGGCGTATAGATGTAACAAGTATGAATTAAACAGCGACAGCCACCACCTGCAGTTTCTTCCTTTTCCTTAACTTCGATAACTCATGCTTTTTTCCTCGATACCTCTAGTTTTACCTCTTCTCATCAACAAGAACAACCTCACTTTATTCCCAACACAATAGCAACTACTCTTCTTCTTCTCCTTTGGCCATTGCAGTAGTTGCACCTCTCTACATAGTGACAATAGTCATTAAAGCACCTTCCTTCCCTCCTATGACTACCACAGGCCATCATTTCTAGCGCCATCGCCACCGGCAAAACCAGTCTAACCTCCTTTACATTGCGGAAATGACTAGTAACCTCTTTCTTCTCCTTCATTCATTACTATTCACTATGGAAGTGAATAGTAGGAAGTGCTAGACATTATGTCCAACTCGACTCGAGAGGGCTGTTGGGCCGAACTGACCTAAAATGACTGTTGACCCATAAAATTCTCCTTACACAACAAGTCCCCTTACACGGATTCTAGTAAACTATTAGGTTTTCTCTTGACCTTAATACTAAGTGGTGACTCCTAAAAATTATAATTATAATTATAATTATATGATTATAAGAAATCTCTTTTCCACATACCATCTCCCGTCTCCAGAGATGGCTGCATGTGAAGCTTGAATAATAGTCTTCGCGATAGATGGCGACTCTACTAGGAACTTGTTTTTGTTAAACTGAATTTTGCTTGTCAGATTGTTAGCCTGTTTATTTTTATCGGTCTATTTAATTTTAGCACACATTTTTACTATTGAAGCATGCATCTTTACTTTTGATTCATGCATAAACATTGAGTATGAATTGATGTCATCATGCATTTTCTTTTGTAAATAAAGCCATTTCTAGGTTAGGTGAGGAGTAGATAATGAAGGTCACATTGTGCCCTAATCATTTCTTGTAAACCCTTCATGTAAGATAGTCAGTGGACAATTCATAGACCTTTTGAGACCAGGTAAAAAGATTATCCCTCATTTAATGGCTTCAAATTTGTATTCAAGATACAAACTCTTTGATAATTAATAACCCAATGTGTATGTATATATATTTGTATTAACATGTATCCATCACTGTATATAACATACATCTGACAAATTGAAATACAGGTCCCCGTAGAGCTCTAACCTGTAAAGTGCACAACACAGCTCTAACAAAGATACATGAAAGATGAAGAATGTGCTCACCAAGATGCTCATTTCCAAGAAGAGTTGAATGCTTTAAAAGATGGTTTAGCTCATCTTACTAGCTTACTTAAGCAAGCATTAAGAAATGCCTTTAATGAGGGCCTTCAAACAAGGGCCTTCAACTAGACCTATAATAGCTGCTCAAACATAAACAATGAACCAACCTAAAGAGGTGAACAAAAGAAAATTCTCTAATTTGAGCAAGCAATACTCTAACCTACATTGCGGCACTTCAATTTAGGTCTAGGAAAAATAAAAGAGAGATAATTTTCATGTTCACATTAATTTACTAAAAGATGCAAAAATATGTTTAGTCCTGAATGTTATAGTAATAAAAAGTTTTGTGTTCCTGAATTTATCAAATACACTAGGACACAATGCCCCGTCACTCCCTTAAAATTATACTGTAACAAAATAGCAGAAATAATGCATAATGAAAATTTACTATTGTATTTTTCCAAGATAGTTTGAGTGGGATAATAATTAATATGATGAGACTAGACATTAAGATCCATGGTTGAAAAGATCAAGTAGATGCTTTTATCAAGCAATACAGGTGTAATACATTGCTCTTAACAAAACAAGTTTGTCCAACCTAGAGATAAAAAACAAAGCAAGCATAAAGGAATATGCTTAAAGATAGAGAGATCTCGCTGTATAAGTACATTCCCCGCTTCTAGATAAAGAAATGGTAACCTTAATTGATAACATATTCAAGGCACCATACTATGAGTATATGATAGATAATTTAGAACCTATGCAAAAAAGGGGCTTTGAATAAAAGAGGAAGGAGGCCGACTATTTCAAAAATAGCTATAGAGATAGGAAAAACCAATTCCAGAATAACCAGAACCTTATTGCCAATATCAATCTTCAAGCAAAAAAACCAAGCTAAAAATTTCCCAAGAAGAAATTACTAGAAAAACAAGACAACTACCTCCGCTACCACTACCCATAAATGAGATGTATCAAAAGCTACTAAGCATGCATCGGGTAGTCCTTAAACCTCAGGCACTTTTGCAACCACCTTACCCCAACTGGTACAAACCTGAGTTCACCTGCGAGTAACATGCATTACAAAGGCCAAATGGCATCACGAGGTATTCGTAATGACCATTATAAGTACAAAACGTAATATTGTGAATATCTACTAGATGCACTCAAACTTGGTGGTATCCTGCCCATAAATCTAATTTGGTGAAATAAGTGGCTCCATAGAGCTTATCAAGCATGTCATCCACTGTAGGGATCGAAAATCAATCCTTGATGGTTGCAGCATTTAATGCTCTATAGTCGGTGCAAAACCTTCATGTCCCATCTTTTGTTTTTACTAGCAACACAGGAGATGAAAAAGGACTTGTACTCGATTTTATTAGCTCTAATTTTAACATGTCATGAACTTTTTTTTTCAATTTCAGCTTTTTAAAAGTAAGCGTACTTATAGGGTCGCATGTTAATGGGCTTTGTTCCTTCCTTCAATATGATGCGATGATCAATTTCCCTGGTGGGAGGAAGATGAGTGGGTTCCTGAAATAAATCTTAGAATTCCTCCAGCAATTGTATGATATCCGTTCTACTCTCTATGACGTGGTTGTGATTGATGATTGAAGGAAAATGGCAAACGAAGAGCCTCCTTGCTGTAAGTTCTTAGTCATATCTTCCTTGACGTTTGCTAAAGGGATGTATCCATGCCCTATAATATGTGAGTTTGATTGCTCCAATGGAATTTCATTGTCAACTGCTTCTAGTTAAATTCAATGGTGCCTAATTGCTCTAGCAACTGCACTCTTAATACTAGATCCAACCCAACAAATGGTAAGGCATATAGTGTGAGGATAAATGGTACACCTTGGAGTGTGATATGCACATTTTCAAACTTCCCTCGACACTTTAAAGGTTCACCATTCGCCATCCTAACATTAAAGGAAGTTGTAGGGATTACGGGTAACAGTAACAAATTAGCCATTTTCTCACTAATAAAGTTATGCGTCGACCCATTATCAATTAGAACTACCATCTCATAGGAACCAATTTATGCCAGTGTTCGCATTGTTTTATTTATTACCCATTCAGATAATGCATGAAGTGAGATTTCCGGTTGGAACTATGCTGAATTCTCATCGTTTTCTCCCTCAGCATAATCACAGTAGCCTTTTAAGAGTAGGAGTTGTGATCCTTTGCAATTGTGACCCACTGAGAATTTTTCATCACAATTAAAATACAAACCTTGTGCTCGTCTTTTCTACATCTCCTCGCAAGATAGCCTTTTCATTGGCGGAACTGCTTTGAATTTTGTTTGCAGCTGGTAATATGCAAGTAGTAAACTAACAAACCATGTAGCCCTTATTTGGTGGTTCAGCTATTTGTCTCTCATTCTTGCTAAACTACTAGCTTCTTTTAGTGATTTTGGTTTGAACATCCTTATTCCGTTTGCTATTTCTGGTTTGAGGCCGCCCATGAATGTTCCTACCAAAGCCTTCTATGGCCAGCCATGTACCCGATTGCCTAGTCGTTCAAACTCCTTCTGATATTCCCTTAAAGACCCTTCTAGTTTTACTTTTGACAATGCTTCATCAAAATCCTAACATTTAGTAGGACCAAACCGTGCCCACAATTCCTCTTGAAAGATGTCCCATGTAACTTCCCTTCCTTCTGCCTTAAAGGACCTACGCAACCTTTGTCATCATTGATTTGCTTCACCTTGTAGGTGAAATGAAGCGAGTGAGACCTTTTGGAGCTCGATGGTGCCTTGAAATTCAAAGAGCTGGTCCACTCTTGTGAACCATTCCGTGGGGTCATCTTTAGAAAAGCGAGGGAGCTACAGACTGGCTAGTTTCGAAGAAAATAATGGTCTTCCTCCTTCTAAAAGTTAGCGTGTTTCCTCCCATAAGGAACAAAATCGTCCATTAGGAGAACTGGATATGGGGTCAGAAGTCGTGGTCTCTGCAGTGGTTTGTTTGGCCATAAGTAGTTTTGAGAGTTTGCTGATAACACCCTCGATATGTTGGAGTTTGTCAGCAACACCAGTCTCCATACGACTTAAACTAGTTTGCAATCTACCCAATCTAGCTTCTAGACATTCGATCCTCTCCTTGTTTGTTCTTATGGCTCTGATACCAATCATAGGTCCTAATCAGGCTATAAGTGTATGTTTGTGACAAGGTAAGAAATTATTCTACTTTAGGCGAGAATGGACCACAGAATTGTTTATTGGAAGAAATTCAGCTACTTTATTAAGTAACTTCAAGGGTTTAAATCATTGTTGCTAAAATCACGAGTTTACTCGTAAAATTGTATGATTTTACGAGTCAACTCATCAAATCTTGTTAACTCGGGTAGAAAAATCAATTTTGCTCGAAATTTCAATTTTTTTGCTTCACCTGCACGGCGCCCAGGCCATGCTGTCTACGTGTGGGTGTGTGTGTGTGTGTGTGTGTGTGTGTGTATTCTTCTCTCTTTCTCTCTTTCTCTCTCTCTCTCGCTATATATATATATCATGCAATCACTTTTGAAAATCAGTATTATTAATTTTAAAATTTATATTTAATTTTTTTGAAAAAATAAATTTTTTTTTTTTTACTTTAAATTAATTTTTTATGTTTTTAAATCATTCTCATGTCCTGATGTCAAAATAATTTGTTGGTGTTGGAGCTATTACTAGCAATATCGGTGTTGGTACCAATATTAGTATTGATAATCCTTTTAATAGGAATGCTTTTGATGAATGTATTAAAAATAATGAGGAAAATAACGGTTATGAGACTGATTTTAATTTATATAGCACATTAGTAAAATATTTATTTTAAATTTATTAGTTTTCACCTAATGAAATTCTATGGACATAATTATTTTTTAATGCATTTTGAAGTTATTTTAAATTATGTATGAACCTTATATAATGAAGTTTTATGACCATAATTATATTGTATTGTATTCGGAAATATTTTACTTACGATTTTACAATTTTTCTACCCACACGATTTTAGCTATGATTTTATGATTTTTGAATCATGTATGAACCTTATATAATGAAGTTTTATGGCCATAATTATGTTGTATTGTATTCGAAAATATTTTACTTATGATTTTTCTACCCACACAATTTTAGCTGTGATTTTATTATTTTTATATGGAAAAATTCAGGTATGATTTTACGATCCGAGTTTTCGAAGCCCCTTCCGTGTTATGTCAAATTCGCGATTTTGACAACCATGGCTTAAATACATGAATAAAAGTAACAATTACTAATAATCACCTCACGTTCTGAGATCATATCTCTAGCATTTAAGGGTTCACAGTTACTATCAACATGCCAGTTACACAATTTATTGAAATCAAATAACAGCTCATGGTTACTAGCAACATGCCATTACACAATTTATTAAATTCAAATAACAACTTTCTATTCTTAAGTAGCCACTTGTTCCTAAGCAGCCACTTTTATAGTTATGACCAAGTTCTTCTCCCTGCATGTTTTTTTACGTGGCATCCTGCATATCTTTATGTGGCAATCAATCCATGTACTTTGGGTTCAGTATTACAACTCTAGTTGATCTTCTTGGTAGCTTATCACCAGTATTGTCACACCACAGCACTGGAGGAGTGGGGAATTGCACAGTAATTTCTGATAACAGGGATTGCAGCCACTTGATTTATGAAGTCGTGTTTGCGAGAGATGTATACTTAGCCTTAATGCTGCTTCGAGCAACTATAACTTGTTGCTTGCATCGTCATGAGACAAGATTTTATCTAATGAAAACACAGTAGGCATTGATTGATCGTCGATCATCCTAATCCCTTGCCCAATTAGAATATAAAAAGCTTGAATGTTGGAAGATGGAGATGGACTTATCAAAAGGCCAATAGAAATGGTGCGTTTAAGGAATCGAATAATGCTTTTGATTGCCTGCCAATAGGGCTCCAATGGATCATGCATGAATTTACTTACTCTGTGAATGGCAAATGACAGATATGTATGAGTGAAAGCTAAATATTACAGGCTACAAACCACTTGCCTATATAAAGTTGGATAAGAGAATTTGGTTCCTTCAATGGCAGATAGGTGACAGGTTATGGACATAAGATTGGCACATGGTTTGGTTTCTGTCATGCGAGTGCAATGCAGGAGTTTAACATTATATTTTCTTTGAGTGAGGTACATTCCAGCTTCAAATCATAGGACCTCCACTCCTAGAAAATAGCTAAGATCACCTAGTTCTTTGATAGCAAAGTCAAAGTGCAAGTATCGAAGAACTGTTGGCCTGCAGTGGTGGATTTATTGGTGATGATAATATCATCAACGTAAATAAAAATTAGAACCAAGGCATCAATTTTGCTCCAAATAAACAAGTAGGGATCAACTTTACTTGCGATAAAACCGAGAAACTTGCAGTGCATCTATGAGCCGAAAGAACCAAGCTCATGAGGCTTGTTTTAAACCATAGATGGACTTATGAAGTTTACATAGATGGTTTGGATATTGAGGATGGATATATCCAGAAGGTTGAGCCATATATACTTCTTCTTCTAAGGCATCGTGAAGAAAGGCATTTTGAATGTCAATTTGTTGAATATGCCAGTAATTTGAACCAGCTAAGGATAACATAGTCCAAATGGTAGCATGCTTAACAACAGGGCTAAAAGTTTCATTAAAATCAATGCCCTCTTGTTGATGAAAGCTTTAGCAACGAGTCTAGCCTTATACCTCTCAATTTACCCATTAGCCTTTTTCTTGAGCTTGTAAATCCAACGACAACCCACAACATTTGTAGTAGGAGGAGGTGAAACCAATGACCAGGTGTTATTTCATAGAAGGGCATCATATTCAGCATTCATGCTTGTTCGCCATTGGGATGATTTGATAGCTTCACTATAGCAAGATGGTTCAATATCAGATGAGGTAAGGGATATAAGTAAGGCTTTAAGCAAAGGATACCATACAAAATCATCTAATGAAAGTTTGGGTTTAAAGATGTTGTTTTGTGATCTAGTGGTCATGGCATGAATCCTCATGTTGCTTGGGGGTTCTGTAGAAGGTAACACTAATAATGAAGGAGGCTGAGGTAGATTTAGGGATGAAGGCTAGATGGGAAGAATATTATTTGGGATAAAATCAGTTGAGCTCTCAGGCAGTGCACTTAGAGTATTAGCAAGTGGAGGATTAACTGGTTGCCATAGTGATTCAGCCTAATTACCTGCAGAAGGAGTCATTAAAGTAACAGAATCAGTAGTTGACATAGATGTACAAGGATTTAACATATTTCCAGCATTGGCATAGAGTGGGATGGCAGAAGGGAAGGGCAAGTTGACATGTGTGGAGGAATCGTTGTTTGTAGACAGTGGAGAGGAAACTTTATGATGGAATGGGAATAAATTTTCATCAAATATAACATGATAAGAAATATAAACTTATCCAGTTGATAAATCAAGACATTTGTAACCATGATGATTGCTACTATAGCCAATAAAGATGCATGATTTACTTTGAAAATCCAATTTATGTTTATTATAAGGTCTAAGATTAGGCTAACATGCACATCTAAAAACTCGTAAAAAGGAAAAATCCAGGACTCGGTTGTAAAGTTTCTCATATGGTGACAGATTTGCAAGGGTTGGTGTAGGTGTTTGATTAATTAAGAAGGTCATAGTGGTAAAAGCATCTTTCCAATAGAGTTATGGAAGATTAGAATGAGCTAATAAACTTAGACCGACTTCAATAATATGGCAGTGTTTGAGTTCTACAGAACCAACCTGCTGGTGAGTATGAGGGCATGCAATACGATGAGCAATGCTAGTGGCTTTGAAATAATTATGAAGTCGAGGATACTCGCCACCCCAATCAGATTGTATGGCCTTTATTTTATGATTAAATTGTTTTTCTATGTAAGATTGAAATTATAGAAAAAGATTTTCAACATCAGATTTGAATTTCATTAGGAATAGCCATACAAATTTAGAAAAATTATCTAGAAAGCTGACATAATAACGAGCACGAGTAGTAGAAGCTACAAATGCTAGACCCCAAACATCGGTAAAAATTAGGTCTAATGGAGTTTTTAAAACATAATTTGAATTTTTAAAAGTTAAAGCATGACTTTTTGCTAGTTGGCAATCGAAACATATAGAATGCATTGGTAATTTAACAACTGGCACTTTATTTGATGACAAGTCCCTTTTAACAATTGGAAATGCAGCATGACCAAGGCAACGATGCCAATGGTCAAATGTAATACTACACTAGAGAAGGCTTGAGGAGGAAATTTTGAGGATGTGAATTGATACAATCCATTACTGACACAACTACAATGAAGGATGGTCCTTGAGTATCCCTTCACAAGAAAATAGTGACCATGAAATTCGAAGTAAACATTGTTGTCAATACATAATTTCTTGATAGAAAGCAAGTTTTTATGAATTTAGGGAACTAACAGAACATGATTTAAAACAAAGAAATGAGAAGAAGTATGAAGATGTGAATTGCCAGTTTTAGAAATATGCAAACCATGACCATTGCCAACTTGTACTTGATCTAAACCAATGTAATCTTCATTGTTGACATTTAAATTGGCCATATCATGAGTAATATGGTGAGTAGTTCCTGTGTTAGCATGCCAATTGTTGTCCCAATCATATGTTGCAAGAAAGGCTTATTTATGTGGAGGTGAAGAGAATCGATGGTAGGTGAGATCAAACCGATGAT
Organism: Salix dunnii; assembly: GCA_015731905.1. NCBI lineage: Eukaryota > Viridiplantae > Streptophyta > Magnoliopsida > Malpighiales > Salicaceae > Salix > Salix dunnii. Next base: position 5,833,151 of record CM027671.1, read on the forward strand.
AGCACTTCTTAACAGAGTGACCTTGTTTACCGTAGACCTGACACACAATAGAAGGTGAGTTGTGCGTGTCATATTTATTGGTTGAGAAAATTCCTCTACCACGATAGGTGTTGGGATGACCTCGACCCTAAGAGCCATATCTATTCTTATTATGGAAGGTTGATCTTTGTTGCTAAGCAATGTTTGCTTCAGCAAGGGTGGCAGGGGCGGATAGTTGATGGTGATTGATACGAGACTCTATTACAATATGGAGGGGGTATACTTCCTCAAGAGAGATAGGGTTAGTCCGAATGTAGATCGATGAAACTAAGCCATCATACTCATGTACCATTCCAGCAAGAACATAGGAGATAATTTCACCACAGCTAAGAGGTTGTCCAGCCATAGCAGTTGATCTTTTTATGAACAAGAAATGATCATTGGTAGATTGACTGGTTTTCTTTGCATTTGCAAGTTGTGCCCAAATTTGGATTGTACAGGCTTGAGATTTAGAGGAGAAGTTTGTTTCAAGTGCTTGCCACACTTAATGAGAAGTATCATATGAAACTACTTGAGCCAACACATTTTTAGTCATGGAAGACATGATTGTGTTGAGGATTAAACTATCTTGTCTCAGCCAATGATAGTGTTCAAGATTTCAAAGTTGGGTGATTGTACTTGTATCATAATTTCAGGTTTCAATCATTTTTGGAGGAAAAGTCAATGTTCCATCTAGATAGCCATACAAATCTTGCCCATGAAAATAGTGCAGCAGTTATGTCTTCCAGAGGGGATAGTTATCTTGGGTTAATTTGAGTGAAACAATATTGGAGAGTGGGGTTATGGTGGGCATTTGAGAGGAGTTAATCGTGGTGGATGAGAAAGGAGAGGAAGACATGTTGAGATGTTAGTCTTTCTAAAGCCTTGATACCATGAAGAATCACAACTGTGATTGTAAAGGATATATGTATACTTGCAGATGATAATAATACGTATACATGACAACATATTTATAGACTTATGTACAATAAAGGATTCTGACGAGTATACACAATTAATTTTCCTAGTCTTCTTCCATATTTCACTCAATTGTGATCTTCCTTATCTCTTTCCAGATATCCCTCATGTTCATGAATGCAGGTGCGTGATTTGCTGAATTATCCTTCATCCTGATCTCTTTTTAGATTTGCCTCATGTTTATCATGGCAAGCACGTGATTTGCTAAGTTTCTCAATGCTATCTTTTACACTCACCATGAATTATGGCTACAATTTAAGCTATAGAAAATGTTGGTTATTGGGTTGGATCTAGTCTATCCATAAAAGACGAGTTTGGTTCAAGTATTTAGAGAAGTTTTAAAAGACAATAGATGCTTTCTCTACTTATATAAATAGGGACATCATCCATATGAAAAGTCAATTTTTTATTATTATTGAAAGAACATAGTTTTCTTTTTTTTCTTTCATCTTGATTCTCTATATTAATTTGACAAGATTTACAAAGATATCCGCATTGTGTACTATAAAATATTACTTTGATTCTAGTAATTGAAATGACAGTAAAGTGATTGATCCGGCAATAAAAAAACAAATTCTCATAAATAAGTCTTTTTTGGATTCTACATAAAAGAAATTATAAAAGGAAAAGAAAACCCATGCAAGAGAATGGCTGGTATGCCCGTATTGAATGTGGGGATGTGGTGATAATTTTCTTTTTGCACTCCAAATACATGCATTTGTATGAAGATTACGTTGACATTCCCCCATTGTCGATCATATTTACATGCGTAAGATGTACTTGTCGTGGGAGGAGATGGTACTTAATGCCAAGGTTGTCAAAAATCTTCTTTAGTTCAAAAACAAGCTCCGATCTCCGAGAGCTCTTTTCCCCGTAGTTTTGATGGTTCATGGTGTGTAGAACACTTAGAGTAAGCTTCATCTTGTTCACATTCTCTATCTCCTTCACCAACAATGTGTGCTTTGGGTTCCAGTGCTTTGGTTTGCTCTCAATGTATCTGCAGTATTCGATAATGCTAGTCATCATTCATGGCACCCAATTCATGAAACTAATACAAATACAGATTAACAATTGAACAATGTCTAGAGCTTTTGCATTTTATCTGCATATCACTAATATATGTGTCACATAATTTGCTAGATATATAGAAAAACAATTAGTCATTAACTAATATCTAGAATATATCGATTTGTATTAGCAAAACAGAGTGTGGTTTAGGCAAGCTAATTACTTCAAGAATTAATTTTGTATAACAGTACTAGAAATATTTTGAATGCAAATGAGATTAATAACTTACACTTGTATAGCTTTCTTGAGAGCATTGAAGTCATCAACAGAAGTGGAGACATCAATGGTGATGTCAATAGCATCCCCCATGTCTGGACTTCTTCTGAAATTGCTGATAGGCTTTGTAAGAAGAACAGAATTGGGATAATATATTTTCTCCGAATCATACCGTAAGAACACAGTTGTCAAAATGTTCATCTCTTCCACAATCATCTGCAATATTAGAAATATATATGTATCTCTTCTCACTCAATTAAGTTCAATTATGTAGCGACTAGATAGCTAGTTAGGGCTAAATAAAAAAACAACAAAATATTACCTGTACGCCATCGATAACACAACGATCACCAACATCAAAAGGATGCATAACAAAGACGAAAATGATGGACTCAAAGATAGTTTTGCAGGTGTTTTGGAACATGAACCCCACTAGTAGCAGTTGAGATGTGAAAACAAATAAAACCTTGGTCGTGGCCAACCCAGTCACCAAAAGGGAGATCACAATTATAATTACAGTCACTATTGCACTTGCTAATTTGTGAAGTTGCTGGACAGCCGTCTTGGTATCATTCAAGGAATGTGCCAATGCTTTCCTCTCAACATAAGCATGTACCTAGCAATTGAAAACATAAACATTCTGAAGAAGAAAATCACCCCCCATTGAATAAATTGTTGATGTTCTTTCTCATAGATACAGGATAAAGTTAATCACATTTAATCCTTGATTAGAGGGATTAAACGATCGAGGGGAAATGTTGCTGTGTATGGAATCCGGGAATCGAATCATGTGGGCTCGACAAGTTGGTGATGATGTGAAAAATAATTAAGTACTTGTCAACTATACAGCAAATTATTAATCCTAATTTGAAAGCAAGCATCCTTAAACCTTGGAGGACTCTTCTTGTTTATTGCTTGTAAACATAGTAAGGTGAGGCCTTTAAAACCTAATAAAAAAAAAAAGTGGGTTTAGGGTTTTGCTTACCACCCAGTTTCTGAAAGAAGATTTTGTGATTTTTCCAGTCTCAACAGCTCCTTCAAAGAGAGGAAATATGGTATGAACCTCCACGGTCTTTAAGAACCTTAGTAGATCTTCCTCTTCTATATACCTTAAAACATTCAAAAATGGGGGAAATATGTCAGCAAAAATAGGCAAATATTACACTAATCATGAAACGATCATTGTACATAACTTCTTCAACATACTCTTTCTATCACTTATATTTAAACTTATGTTGGGACATTAGAAGGATCCCAAAGAACCTTTAGGTGTTTTCGTAAGAACTGAAGCTAGTGAATTCATGGTCGAAAACATAAATCCATGGTCACAAAAATTAAATAGAGCTGGCTGTTAGTGTTATGCATACACACCCCAACATGTTTCCTATATTTGTCTCCTTGTGGGGTATAGGACACCTACCAACCCCTCTCGATCACCTTTTTTAGTCCATTTATATTTGTCACGGTCAAAAACAACTCGGCAAAACAAATACAGCTATACCAAAAAATATGAGCAATAGTGATCGAAGTGGGTGATATGAGCAGCTTAAAAGCAAGTAAATCGTGAGATCTCTGAACTAGCTTCTCGTGTGACCTACTTCGTTTACTCTTCGTAACTTTTTTGGTGTCATTATATTCGTCTTATTAATATTTTTTCATGATACCAATAATGAATTTTAATGTTCCTCTGATAAGATTTTTCTTTTTTTTCTCTATCTCCTCTCCTACGTGTAAAATGGGAGGATTACCTTCACATGTAGTACATTAAATCGATCCATGTATCCATTTCCTTTTCTTTTTTATTGAGTTCCACTTGCCCTAAATTTGAACCAAACTAGCTACACCCCCCCCGGCTTTACTTCGTTTGATTATCAGCTGGGATTTAATGGCAGCTAGCTAGTTTTGCCCACCAAACGACCAGGCCTCCTACAACCCTTCATGATTATTCTCCTGGGTTGCTGATTTAATCATTATATATCATGATTGGTTTTCAAAAGGTAAAATAAAAAAAGGAAAAGGGATTTTATAAATCTCTCAGTGCAAAGTATTATAGAGAGCGTGACTTTTGAAAACCATGAACGTGTCTCTAGCTAGCTAGCCCCACAACAGCATCAATGAAGGCCACCGTCAAGATATCGCCAAGGACGTACATGGTGGATATATGGAGCTATGACCACTTCTCTAGAAAAGTAGAAAGTATTTAAAAACAAAACAAAGAATATATTATCAGAAAATCAAGTTAAAAGGAACATTGGATAAATAAAACAATTTATTTTGAAAAACAGCATAGATTTGGAATGCTGATTATAATCGATTCTCTATTACAATAAGATTTAATTAATTAATCAATTAACTGAGTTCATATATTTACAAACACATTCAATTTATTTTTTCAAATGTTCTTAAAAACAAATAAATATGGAAAGATTGGTATTTTGAAAAACTAATCTCAGTGCTATTATTTTTTAGTATACCAAATCAGATTAATTGTTATCTGATTTATTCTCTTTTATTATAATTTTAAAATCAATTTAAAATTCAATTATTTACACTTAAATGCTTCTGAACATTAAGATTTTGAGATTCAATTCAATTCAGAAACTTCCAAACAATTTATAAATTAAAAACTTAAAACTGTATGTTTTTGTTGAAGTAAATTGACTCAATTTTCGAATATTTAATATAAATAAGAACTTATTCCTAATTAAATATATTATGACTTTTCTTTGAATAAAAAATATAAAACAAGTTATATCAATTTACTAATATTAAACATAAAGTGAGTACCAAGAAAAATAGACTTTGTAATTAATGACCTTGAATTCCTTCCTTGATGCCACTTTTGGATGCTTGGGTTTTTATTGAAATCTGATTTGATCTAAAGATTTTGCATTACCTCACACTCCCATCCATTAAATTAACAGAATCTTTTCTTTTCTTTGGATATATATGGATCAATAGAAGAGATGTGATTTAGATGTTATCTACCATAGAATTCTGTACTAAAACAATTTCAATTTTGGACAATAGAATTTAAGCATTGTAGAGTTTTTAATAATCATGATAAGATATGGTTTCAAATATGTTAACTCTTAATAATAATTAAATGTTAAGTAATTATCTCATCTAGAAGCTTAAGCTCTTAGATGACGTTTAGAATAGAATCTATATTATTCTCTAATATATATTCTTAAATGAAAATTATTTGAGATTGAAATTTACATAGACTCGTACTAACTTATACTTGATTTTTATAATATATAAATAGAAATTAAACTTACTTGGCACCAGCTTTGGCAACATTCCTAAAAACTCGTTGAGCATTCCCTCTAGCCTCCCATTCACTAGTTATCTCCGACTCCACATTACCAAAATCATCGACCGTCCTGGAAATCGTTGACAACCCAGAAGACTTAATGTAATTCACCAGCCTCTTCACATTCCAAGCAGTTGGCCTGTTAGTCATACTTAACTTCCTCAACCTCTCCATGTCGATGCTCCTCGGCTTATACCTCTTAGATCTGGATAACAGCAGGCCCGGTGAGCCCCGCTCCCTCAGTTTTGCCGGCAATGTCTTCGAATGCCTGAGAGTCCGTGGCCAAGGAGTTTCTCTCTCGTCCTCCTCTAATGGTGGACCTGAAAGAGAATCGAGAATGTAGTGGTGGAAGACGCTTTCTTTCATGCGGTCAAAGAAAGTAGCGACATGGAAAGATGAAGCAAGAACCTTGACAAGTAAAATCTTCAGTAACCATATAGTAGCTCCAATAAGGACAGCAATTAGAGCACGGAAAACCTTCTTTAAGACCTTGTTGTTTTTGTGGACGTCATGGAACATACTCATCCATGCAAGTAAAACCAATCCTAGCCATGCACAGTGTTGAAAACTCTTGCGCAAGCCAAAAACAAAGTAGAGTACTTTTTCTCTAAGCATGAAATTGCGTTCTATGAGAAAAACAAGAAAACCTACAACCCAGACCGACACAAGGCGGCCACAGAAGAGAACCAGGACCATAAGCCACCATTTCCATAATACTAAACCCCATAGGATCTTCTTTTTGAGGGATTCAACGGTTAAAGAGAGAATTAAGCAAGTCATGATTATGAGAAACAGTATGAACTCAATCAGGGCTCTCTTTTTTATCTTTCTTTTCCTTTTCTTTAGATAATTGTAATGTTTTTTGGCCTCTCCAACGTCACCTTCTTCTTCTTCTTCTTCATTATCAAACCACTCTTCATCACCTTCCTCATCTGTGGAGGTAGTGCTTTCGGGAGGGTTTAAGGGTTGATATTCTTCGGATTCAGCGATGGTTTTGGAAGGGGGAGGGTAACTAGTTTCAGTGAAACGTGATTTGGGTTTGGAGAAGTTGAGACGGCGTAGGGTTTTTGTTCTTGCTTGGGTTTTAGAAAGGGGGTCTTTAATGTCTGGTGGCTGTGGTGGTGGTGACTGTTTGAGTTTGGAATCTTCTTGCTGTGGTGGTGGCGACATTTTGAGCTTGGAGTCTGTTTGGTCTACGAATAGAACCACTTGGTCTGTGTTGGGTTTTTGATGCTCTTGGTTTTGAACCTCCATGATTGTCAGCTCCACCGGAGTAATTCACCACACACAGAGATTTGAAGATTTAGAAGAGAAGTTGCAAGGATATATAGTCACAACAGAGGGAAGTGATTGTGTAAATTTCGGACAGCAAACATTCAAGTAGCCAGAGAAATAATCGAGAGCAATTATTGTGATGGAAAAGAAAAGGGGCCGGGGGAAAGTAGGAAGCACTATCTTTTAGCTATCAATATATTTGTAGAGAGAATGTCATGATGCCACCCTTCACGCTGTCCACCAATTTTCCTAGGAAAGCAATTTCCTTTAAAAATATTATAATTAATTGATATATTTAAATACATAAATTGATAGTCATATATCTTTATAAATATAAAAAGAGAAATTATTAATACTAACTAGAATATATATTAAAATATATGACATTTGGTTTTGATAACCTTGTTCTTTTAAATCAATTACTTATTTTACTTAAAAACTTAATCAAATAAAAATTCAAGAAAAAAAAGTAGTGTATAGAGTTCAACAAAAAGAGCACATCGTAATCTTTTTTGAACACCAAGTAAAAATGAAATAATATTTTATTAAGAAAATCAAAATAATATTTTTAATTAGTTTACTCTAATCAACCTCAATTAAAATCTAATAATCACTTGGTAAGGCTTGCTACAATTATATTTTGATTAATACAAATATAAACAAGGAGATGAAGAAAGCTAAAAACAATTATAAATCATCTAGGCTTATGTGTCTTAGAGTTTCTCCAAGAAAAAAAGCTATATAGATAAGTCAAATTAGTAATATGGCCTTTTAAATAATATAAATATAGTATTTTTTTATATATATATATTTGCATTTCAATGAAAACAAAATCATTTAGAAAAATCATTTCTATTTAATATATATAATATTGATATAACTATTTATTAATAATAAATAACAGATACAAGTACAATCAAAACCACTTTTTTACATAGAAATATATTAAAAAAGAATTTGATTCTTTTGATCAATATGTAGAAATAACTATTCAACTTAAAAATATTATATTAGCTTTTCAATATGGCTCTCCCCTCGGAGATATAAAAATAAAGAATAAAAACTAAAAATATTGGTCTTTTTCATTTAGCTATCCCTTTCAAGTTGCTCTTGATCTTGTAAAATAAAAGTTACGCTTGCAGCCTCGCAGGACCACGGTCCTAGATTTTTATTATTTGATTCTATTAAAGGGACATATAACTTGTCATCTACCTGATTTTTTACCATTCAAGACATGGATGAAAAATCGGGTGAGTTTCTTATTTAGAAAAAAAAATATTTCTAGATTTATATTTATCTAAAAAAATCTATTAACCATCATTTAATATCAATAAACTAATTTATCAACTCAAAACACCTATAAATTATATCTAAAAATATAAAATAAATTAGAAAAACATATTTTTTCAATTCTTATCTATATTTTCAAGAAAGTTAAAGGGAAAAAAGACATACTAATGAAATTTCCTTGATCGAATAAGACTCGTTAACACCAAAATAATTTTTCATGGCTAAAATGTAGTCAATCCATGAATTTTTCTATCTTTGCCATTTCTTTCACTTTTCTCCATCAAACACAAGGACCAAAAATAAAGTTTTAAATCACACAAAAAAAGCAGATATTACAAAAAATCAAAAATAATATCCTCCAAAGATAAAGGCTAAAAATGCTAAAAAAAACATTAGATAAGCATTGTGATATTTTTCTAGTTTTTGTGTAATTCTCCAATTTAGTCCCTTTTTAGTTTTCTCTTGCAACTCTAAAACCTAGATTTATTCTATTCTATTCTATTAGCATATTCAAGAATCAACATCAATAAAACACTATAATAACCATATAGGAAGAAAATCAAAATAATTTTTAATGTAGAATTATCTCTTAGATTGCTAATTTGAGATTTTGAAGAAAGTTTGTAACTTAACCCAACAAGAACCTTTCCCTGAAAAACATTCAACCCTCAAAGCAACAGACATTGACTTCCACTCAACAATAAAAACTACAAACTTTCACTTTCATCTAATAGTCAAAGCAATATAATAATGAAAATAGTGACTTCCACTTAATGAGAACTACAAAAATGTTGATGTAGAATTTATTTTTTTCCTTCCTTTGTTAACCAATGAAAAAAAATAAAAAGAAAGATGACCATAATAAAAATCGGCTCCAATATACATGGTGGTTTATAAATTTTCTTGAAAAGGCCAATTTAGTCCTCCAATCTCATAAATTGTCACTTTCTAATCACTTGAGTTGTCTAACTTTTTAATTTGTAACAAAACTTTATTTATTTTTTAGCCTCTAGTTTGAGAAAGAAAGACTAGTCAAATACTTGATCTTGGTGTCACCAAGTTTTATTCGATGATGAAAGTTATATTAAGGTGTTTTTTAGTATTTTCATCATTTGAAATAATAGATCTAAGGTTGATTAGTGTTTTATTTTGTGTTGATTTTTGGTTTTTAACTGATTTTTTTATTGTTAGATGCCATAAATTGGTTTATAAAAGTGTATACGGTGTTTTCTATATGTATGTATATATGTTTGATGGAAATCAAAGTTTTAAAGAAAAATAAAAAGAATTATCTTGAGTTTTCAATAATCCTCCCATCATTAAATTCGAGGGTTGTAGACAATTTATCATCTATATCTTTTTTATTTTAAAAAAATAATTTGCATCATCCACCCTGTAATTTTTTTCAAAAAAAAAAAAAGATCTGGCATGTGAGCATGCTATTTTTTGATGGGCTAGAGCGCATGCAAGTTGCGTGCCTAGTTGTTTTCTTCTTCTTTCTTTTTTTTAACCCACATTTTACACTGATTTTTTTTGTTTTTAATTTATTTTAAATATTTGAAAATAAAATAAAAACTACTTGTTACTAATGATCTATTTTTTAATTTAGTTCAACATAAAAAAATATTCTCTTTTTGTTATCTAACTTAATAAATTAGACCTATTTTTGTTGTTTCAGTCTCACAGATTTAAAGGGCGTTTGGTAGTGTGGCCATGCCAGAGGTTTAAATAAAAACATTCAATTTAGTGTTTGGTAATGTTTAAAAAATTGAGAAAGTGGTGTGGGCCCTACTTGAAAAAATTGCAAACCACTGGCTTGTGAAAAGTAGCAATTTTGTTGCTTTTCACGCTACTGCGTTTTGGGGAGGCGGTTGGGTATTAATAATTATATACGTGGGGGGGGTTATTGTTGTTAGGGGTTTGTTATTATTATTTTTTTTTAGGGGGGGCTCGGAGTAGTATTATTGATTATTTATTATATTTTATATGTATATACTTTGCAAGGAGGGGATTTTGCAGGGATGAGAATGAATTATTATTTATTATATTTTCTTATAAAAAATATATTTATAATATTAAAATAATTTAAAAAATAATTAAAATATAAATAAATATATTAGAATGAGATCACAGTATAATTTTTATCTAATAATTCTAATTTTATTTCAGATGATATTTTACTATATGTTGTTTCAGGATCGTAGATGCCTTCATGTATTGATTTATAGTTTGTGATGAAATTACAAATAGTTTGATGGGAGAATAAAAATAATTGTTTAATTTACATAAATTATTAATTATATTTTATTATTATAATTATTAAATATTTAAAGAAGAATATATATATATATATATATATATATATATATATATATATATATATATATACACCTTTTATATAGATATTGTTCGTGATGACATTGCAAGTAATCTGGTGAGAGAATAAAAAAAAGTGCTCAATTTACTTGAATTATTAATTATATTATATTATTATAATTATTAAATCTACAATATTTAAAAAATTATAAATATGTTATTTAAAGTAATTTCACAAATTAAAAACAATATGAAAAGCTTGGTAATCTAACACATAAAACTGTTTTTCATTAATCTTAAACTTAAAAGCAATTTTAACCAAACACTTCAAAACTTATTTTAAACCATAACTAAAGTGTTTTTTTATAAAACTATTTTTTTAAAGCCTCAACCATAAAAACAAAAGCAATATCAAACACACCCTTAATCATGGTTGTATTTTCATTTTTAAAAAAGTTTGATTGTCGTATAATTAAATGAATCATAATCTTAAAAATAAAAATAAAATCAACAAATTAAGGGAGATGCATGACCTAGAGGGTGATTTTGATGGTTGGTTAATGTTTTTTTTAATTGAATATTGTTTTTTATTGATTTTGTCCTTTAATATTGAGTTAATTGAGCATTGAATTTTTTTTTGTAGAATTATCATAGCTTTATAACCTAACATGCAAATTTCGCTAATTAATATGAGTTGTCCCAAGTCTACATGATAAAATATCATCAAGAGATTAAAAACAAATATTTTTAAGTATATCACCATTTCAAAATTTAAAGGAGATGCATGACCTAGAGCAAGATTTTGAAGGTTGGTTAATGTTTCTTTTTAATTGAATATTGTTTTTTATCGATTTTGTCCTTTAATATTAAGTTAAATTTTACACTAATTTTTTTTTTAATTTATTTTAAATATTTGAAAATAAAATAAAAAATAGTTGTTACTAATGATCTATTTTTTAATTTAGTTCAACAAAAAATAAATATTCTCTTTTTGTTATCTAACTTAATAAATTAGGCCTAATTTTGTTGTTTCAGTCTCACGGATTTAGAAGGTGTTTGGCAGTGTGGCCACATCGGAGATTTAAAAAAAAAAGTTCATTGAATTTTTGGTAATGTTTAAAATATTGAAAAAGTGGTTTAGGTCCCGCTTGAAAAAATTGTAAAATGTCAGCTCGTGAAAAATAGTAATTTTACTGCTTTTCATGCTGTTACGTTTTGGAGAGGGAGGATTGGGTATTAATAATTATTTATGTGGGGGGGGGGGGGCTGGGGTATTATTTTTACGGGTTTGTTATTTTTTTTTAGGGGGGTTGAGAGTAGTATTATTTATTATATTTTGTATGTATTATATTTTGCAAGATTATACTTTGCAGGGAAGGGAATGGTTTATTATTTATTATATTTTCTTATAAAAAATATATTTTCAATATTAAAATAATCTAAAAAAATAATTAAAATATAAAGAAATATATTAGAAGGAAATCACAATATAATTTTTTTTCACAATTATAATTTTATTTCAGATGTTATTTTACTATATGTTGTTCAAGGATCACAGATACCTTCACGTATGGATTTATAGTTTGTGATGAAACTACAAGTAGTTTGATGGGAGAATAAAAATAATTATCTAATTTATAATTAATTATATTTATTATTATAATTATTAAATATTTAAATAACAATATATATATATATATACACACATATATATATATATATATATATACACCTTTTTGTATATATATTGTTCGTGATGATATTGCAAGTAATTTGGTGAGAGAATAAAAAAAATATCCAATTTACTTGAATTATTAATTACATTAAATTATTATAATTATTAAATCTATAATATTTAAAAAAATTATACACACACACACACACACACACTTTAAAGTAATTTCACAAGTTAAAAGCAATATGAAAAGCTTGGTAACCAAACACATGAAACTGTTTTTCATTAATCTTAAACTTAAAAGCAGTTTTAACCAAATATTTCAAAACTTATTTTAAACCATAGCTAAAGTAATTTTTTTAAAACCTCAACCACAAAAACAAAAACAATATCAAACACACCCTTAATCATGGTTGCCTTTTCATTTTTAAAAAAGTTTGATTGTCGTATAATTAAATGAATCATAATCTTAAAAATAAAAATAAAATCAACAAATTAAAGGTGATGCATGACCTAGAGCATGATTTTGATGGTTGGTTAATGTTTCTTTTTAATTGAATATTTTTTTTTATCGATTTTGTCCTTTAATATTGAGTTAATTGAGCATTGAACTTCTTTATTTTTTTATTTTTTTTATAGAATTATCATAGTTGTATAACCTAACATGCAAATCTCGCTAATTAATATGAGTTGTCCCAAGTCAACATGATAAATATCATCAAGAGATTAAAAACAAATATTGTTAAGTATATCACCATTTCAAAATTTAAAAGAATTATAGTTTGATATGCCATATATTTTAAATTTATTGTTAAAATATATTTCTCAAAAAACTTGGTAATAATGATTAAATATATTTCTTAATAATAAAAAATATATATAGCCAGACTCAACTGGGCTGGTTGTCTAGTTCGTACTAGGGAATGAAAGGATATCAATCCAAATAAAATAAAAAAAAAATAGTCTTTTATAATCTAACACCTTATATCTTAAATAGCACAAGACATAAGTTGTAAGAGCACTTCAACATACATCTTTAGCACCAAAATAAATGAAGTGGGCAGGCTTGCAAGCCTCAACATCGAAGCAAAGAGCTTTCATCTTTATTTTATTTTTATTAATATCAACTTTATATATCTTGATTAATCCCACAGACCTTAAAATTATCAGTCATAAATCTCCAGTAATTATTATATTAACAACCATATATAATTTACTAGAACTTAAACCATATATAAATAAACTATTTAGTCTTACGCTGTATACTAGCTGGACTATCTACTACTACATTTTTTTTATTAATATTAGCGTGCATATATCGCGATTAATTCTATAGATTTTAAAATTAACAGTCATATAAATCTCCAATAATTATCGTATTAACAACCATACGATTTGTTAGATCTTAGACGATAGAAAACTAAACTTTTGCGTCTCAAGCTAAATATGGACGACCTACTACTATATGAACGAAGTGCTTTCATCTTTTTAATTGAGTATCTACTACTATATGAACGAAGAGCTTTCATGTTTTTAATTGAGGAGGTTGCCGGCTTGCAGAATTCCTGTCAAAGTGGCTGCATGTGAGTCTCCCTGCGTCAAAATGTAATTGCAGCACTGAGTGTGGAAAAGTTAAAGGGAGATATTGATGGAAGCAAAACGTGAATAAAATGTGAATAAGAACGTGTGTTAGTGGGCAGCTTGCATCATCATGATTTGGTGCCAAAACCTCTACCACAAAAAAGGAGTAGAAGAAACGCAGCAGTAAAATCGAACTGGATTGTGAATGATGGTGCGGTGAAGTCATTTGCCATGTTGTTCTTATTGTTCCAAACCAATGTTTCTTCAGAATTTTCAAGCCCTCTTTCTCTGTTTATATCTTTCCATTTGTCTTTTTGAACTTTGAAGATGATACTTCAAAACAAAGAATGTGGCAATGGAAGCTGGTGTAAATGGGGGGACATGAACGATAGCAATAGTAACATGAATGAATGAATGGGAGAAAAAAAAAACAAGTGGAAGAGGTGTTTGGATTTTGGAATTTCGTTTCAAATGTATTTTTGAAAATAAATGAATTTTATTTTATTTTTAACTTTAAACTAAAAAAAATAGTGTTTTTAAATTAATTTGATGTGCTGATAATAAAAATAATTTTTAATAAATAAAAAATATATTTTTTTTAATTAATTTCTAAATAAAAAATATTTTAAAAAATAAACATAAACATACTCTGCACAGATCCAGAGCGTATTGCCAACCAAGAAAAGTTGAAATAGATGGGGGGAGTGGAAAACCCACTGTTTCTATGCCGATGAGGCAAGGAAGCGATTGTGCCACCTAAGTTTGCGCCACTTGCATGAAATAAAATAGTGAATTTTTTAATAAAAAATAGACCAAAGCTCTAATTTATATGAAGAAAAAAAAAAGGCAAAAGAAGATATAATATGATATAGCAACCTTAAAACGTATGACATATTTTACCTTCACATTACATTTTAAAAATATTTTAAAAAATGATTTTTTTTTAAAATTAATTTTTTTAATATTTTTAAATCAATTTGATAAACCAATATCATAAATAATTTCTAAAAAATAAAATATATATAATTTTAATATATTTAATAATAAAAAATACTTTTAAAAACAATTACAACCACTTTCTTAAATATGGATAAAATCCAACCAAAACAATGATTATTGGAGTCAATATAAAAGGATAATGTTACAATGACAATCAAGAATATTAAAACTTAAAGAAATATTTCAGTAAAAATATTGTCAGAAGCCTTGACCATTTTCTTTAGCTAAGAAGCAATTAATGAAGTTAAAATAATATCATTAGCTTTTGTTGACCCATCTATTGCATCTCTCCATAATTATTTTCATGTTAGCAATGAATTGATTGCATGAGGTGATATAATAATAATAATAATATATTTATTAACTATGGAATTAGATAATATGGGAATAAAGATTTATAAATAAAAGTAATGAATTGTTTTGCTTATATGAAATAGAAATATAAACTAAATTTCATTAAGTTTTGGTGATAAAACAGGCGAAGTAAATCATATAGGGTACATAATAAACACAAAAACTCAACAACAAAAACATTTCACTAGTAGAAAAGAAAAAAAAAAGATGTATGGACAGCCTTGAATATGCATGCACATGCTATAAGAGCCTAAGCCAAAACTAAAAACTCTAGAAGATAAACTCTAATAAATAAAAGGGAAAAAAAGAAGTTGTATGTTAAATTGAATATAAGGCTTAAATTTAATTAGATAGCAATCATGAAAAATAAAAATAAAAATGGTGAGGAAATTAATAATAACAACAATAATAATAATAATGTTTGATTGTGTTGCTTAGTACTTGTAGACAATTATGTAAAAACACATTCAGTGATCCTAACTTACCCAAGTTTAACCATGGGGGCTCCATAATAATAACAACAAATAATTATTTAGTACATAATTGTTAACTTCAAAACTTGTAGATTAATTGAGGTGCATACAAACTGTATCAGATACCCATGTTAATAAAAAAAACTACAAGAGAAATCCAAACATGTTATACTGTAGAATCATGGGTTAACCACTCTCTGTAGGTCTAGCTTTGTCTTTTATATTTCTTTTCTTCAAAGTTCTTTAGTCATTTATCTAGGCAAAACAGCCTATTTTTGTTAAGAGCACAATCAAAGTGCACTAGTTTGTTAAGAACTAGACTTTAAAAGCTTGAGACGTAAGGAATTGGATTTGGAAGTTCAGTCTTTATTGAGTATTGTTCTAGCTTATATAGCCTTCGGTATAACAAACTTGAAACAACTTGACATGCAACATGCATATGTGAGAGCAAAAAGAAAGAACAAGAAATAACAAAAATAACAGACTGTAACAAACCATTAAGTCATGTCATGAGTGACTTCTCCTTCAATCTCTCCCTTAAGAAAATTGCTGCAAAACAATTAGCTTAATTCAGCAATGTCATATACCCCAAACCTTGAATCCTTTGGAAGATATCAACTTTCAATGGCTTCGTCATTATCTCCATCAAACTTGGGAATGCAAGGTTGTGCACAATTACTTCTGTTGCCATCATTTCACTCTGTGCTTTAAAGTTATTGAAATCAATGGCTCTTAATTTAAAACTCTGATACCAATTTGTTAAGAGCACAATTGAAATGCACCGGTTTGTTGAGAATAAAACCCGAAGAGCTTGAGACACAAGGAATTGGATTTAGAAGTTCAATCTTTATTGAGTGTTGATCTTGCTTATATAGTCTTCAGTATAACAGACTCGAAACAACTTGACATGTAACATGCACGTGTGAGCGCAAAAAGAAATAACAAGAAATTACATACTATAACAAATTGTCAAGTCATGTCGTGAGTGACTTCTCCTTTAATTTTGGCATCTAAACCCAAAGGTAATAAATAATATATGAAGCTCTTGCAAACACATGAAAAAAGCACAACAAAAAGAAATGCCTCCTGGTATTATTAGCCCTGAATCCTCTATGAATAAGAGAGTCCAAGTTTTCTAAGTGCAAACATCCATGGTCTATCTAGGTACTGGTTACCAGGTGAAGCAGAGTTTTTTTTTTTTCTATTTTCTTTTTCTTTTTGCATCCCAGACCATTCGAATAAACCTATCAATCCACTCTAGATTTGAAAACATTTCTTTTCATGTTACTTTATATTTCTTTAATATGGAATATATATTCACTAGCATTTTTAAATGTTCATTGAGCGATCATCTCATATTACTATATAATCTTACATTAACTGTTTTTGGCTTGGAATTAAAAATAATAATAATTTTTTTTTAGTATTTTTAATTTACTTTAATGTGCTGGTATATATAAAAAATATAAAATATAAAAAATATAATGTTAATATATTTTTAAATAAAGAAAACATTTTAAAATTAATTTCAGCCAAGTGCATAACTTGCGGGTCCTCAACTCCTCATCTCTGAAAACGGCATGAACGAGCCACAAACATCACGGGCATCGACCTTAAGACAAAACCTAGCCGAGTGAACGAGACATTTAAAGCACAACCATGCTCGTGGTCTATCCCTTTGAAAATCACAAAGCCATAACAAATCAGAACATGAAAAGAGCAACAAAATGAGGCAAACACTGGAGGTTTTTAGCAGAATGTTTTCATAATTTTGCTACTCATGGTTTTGGAAGTGTTAACTTTTTAAAATCAGTCTCCTGTCTACAGATGGCTGCTAATCTTCTTTAAAATGGTGAAATTGCCGCAGGTTCCTTGATTGAAGCTAAAAGAATCTCTGTAATGCATTTAAGAAACATCATGAAAAACTAATCGAAAGGGCTAGGGTTTTGTACAATTATTTTGGAGCTTTAAACTGAAAGGATTCACTAGATTTTTTTATGACTAAATAACAATTTACTCTTAGAATTCTTGACAGAAATTCAAGAAAAGAGCCAAGGGAGAAGGCAGCAGCTTTAATGCCGATGTAATGTGCCGAGGTACTTCCTTCCCTATTTTTCTCTCAGAGAAACTTGATTTAATCTTAAATCTCTCCATGCTTCGCATCACACCAGTAAAAGGATTGAAGAAGAGGAAGATAGTGTCTTATCACATGAACACCAGTATTCACATGGCTTTTCTCCGAGAAAGCAATTAATGTACAGATTAGTCTAGTTTTCTTTTCTTCTTCTTTTTGTGTTTTTGATGCGTAAATGGAATACAATTTTTGAAAGTTTTTCTTTATTATAGAGAGGATGCAATGATAGTAAATGTTACAGGAGACCCCACTAAATGTCAAAGGCTCCCTTAATACCCTCGAGGGACTCTCCCACTGATTTCCTGAAGAAGAAGAAACACAAATAAGATGATCTAACTTGTACGACATCAATTTAATTGAGGCTAAAATGAAATTTTAAAGTAAAGGAATTGTAACAGACAAATCTTTCTCAAGTTCCATATGAGAGCAAAAACAATTTTGAATCAAGATCGAGACAATAACTTGAGGGTATGACCAGCAGTCCGTGAGTAAGCAACTAGTTCATAACAAACTCAAGAAAAGAATCCCAGGAGAAGTAGAAGAACGAAGATTCAGAAAAGCATACAATAAAAAATCATAAGAGGACATTTAGTATTACGTAAGTGAAGTGACAAGGACATCCTAATACTGAAAAATGTGATCATGTAAAGGAAGTAAACTTTCAAGACTTTCAGTAGCATAACTTCATTGTTGAAGTTTCTTAGAATCACAGTGGCGTGAAAAATTTTGTAACTCGTCCACATAATGCACCACAACTATCAAACAAACAACATGATAAGTCAGCTAGAGGATTATACCAAATAGAGAAGAACTATGGCCCAACTATGATTGTGACCTCAAGTTTGCAAGTTAGAGAAACAAAGACGCCTAACTTCATTCTATATGTGGGGTATGTTTTGAATTGTGGACCTAAGTGAGAACAAAAATACTCCTGTACTTAGTCCATATAAAAAAAATTGTCATATTTTTGGGGAAGACTTAGTTGCAGTGACTTTATCCTACACACTTTAGTTGCTAGAGAAAAGAGAGAGAAAGGTGAGTTTTGTGACACCTTGTAATCTTTTACTTTCTGGCCTGTGAAATACGCCTAAATTGCTGAACCACATAAATTCCTTGTGCGATTGATTGTGTTTGTCTTTTATATTTTTCTACTTGTCGATTGATTTGAGATTTTAGGGTTGATTCCACTGCACTATAATTAGGAGCACACCCTCGGTTTCAATTTCACTAAAGATAAGTGTCTAACAATGAGCAAAACCCTTTTCACAGAACCAGCTTACAAGTGTCTAGTAATCTATTGGCACTCTCTCCCTTTCTAAACAAATGTATGAGGCAGTGTCCCCAAACTAAACGATGAATCAGGAAATTATATAACAGGAATTGAGAGAAGGAAAATCCTCAAGGCACCAGCCAATAATATGATGCCATGTCAGAAACAAAAATGAGGGAAAAGATAGATTACACAAATCAAGAGAGCAGAGAGAAACGAGAAAAGAAAACTGTCAAAATTGAATGAAATTAAAATGCCGCCATTGTTCATGATATATGATGTCATGAAATTCATTGGTTACCTGTACTCTGAAAAAAAATAGGGATACAATTTGACCAAACACAAGCAAGGAATTTGAGCACCAGATGATATATTTCATGTCTCGATCCCCAAATCAGTATATTCAATAACAAAGCCCCATCATACTGCCCTGTCCTGTAAGTCCATCTACTATTTTTGACAAAACATGTCTGTACATTTTTTTATGAAGTATATCATCATAAGTAATACATTTTTGTAAATGTATCATTTTAAAAAAAAAAATTGTGATACATTAGCTAAAGTATGTTTTTCAACGTTGTGGATGATGCAAGTTGAAAACTTTGATAGGTCTTTTTTTGGCATGTACTTATAATTTAGGATCAGAGTAACTCAAACATAGCACAAAAGCTAACACAATTAAAGGCCACAAGCCAGGTTGTAAAATGAGCCGAGAAAAACTTATAAATAGATGAGAATAATAACCTAGTATCTTGCAGTCAAAGAATCTTCTGCAGTATCCTACTTGTATATTTCATTTCAAATGCTACAAACAAGGTCAGCAGTCTCTAGTCTGACAAAGTATCACATAACATCTAAATAAGTATTTGAGCATAAAAGTTTGAACCAGCCAATTTTACGACAATACTAGCATAAATTCCTTAAGAGGATGAACAAAAAAGAAAATCACCCCACATTGACTTCGATGGCAAAAAAGAAAGGATCAGAAAATAAACATCAGATTAAAGTTGCATTGTATATTCATCTCCAGCCAAAAAATGTAAAATGCAGATCATCTGCTTTTCATGCTATGCCTCAATTTCACAAAACTGTTTTGTCCTACCTAATATCTCAGCAGCACTGGCTTCATGACTATCAATCTGAGGAAAGTCATCAAGAACACCTACACTAAGTGCCTTTTTTCATATAATACAAATTATCTTCTTCAACTGGCATTATCTCCAGAGAAACAAATTTCTCCTCGGATCCCCAAAACCACTTCCACAAAGGTGTTATACATCATAGTACTTAACAGAAGACCAAGGTCCAGGAACACATTTCTCACCAAAATCCATTCCATCCTGCTTAAACTTAAACAGGCTAACTTCAAATTCAACTATACTACAACACAGCATAAACCATCCAATTTTCAATACCATTGACGAAGTCATACGTTGAAGGCAACATTTTCATGCATATAACTCTAACAAACTTAAACAGAAGAATGTCTCATGATGTTGGTTATTTTTTTAGGAAAAGGGAGAATGTGGGCTGAGGTAGAGGAAATTTCATTAAAACCCAAATAGAAGAATGGCTAGAAAATTCACTAGATAAAAATGTAAAAATACCATCCACTAGGCACATCAAAAACCAACCAGATACCTCCAGATGTTTACATATTGATAAAATAATCAACCCTCTCACTCCCCTTCTCATGCTACTTTTGCATAAACTTACATTTCATGCTCCTTAGTTGGTCATAAAGGCAAAAACATGGAGGGAATGGTCAAGACAATTTTATTTCAAAGAGCTGAAAGTCGCTGAATAGTCAATTGGATAGGCTCTTGAACTTCATTTGATTGAAAATTAGTATATCATACTACTAGGAACTCAAAATATGGGTTGTACAGTGGCTCTATCACTTTTAGGGGAATGGTTAGATGATTAAGCATTAAGAGCATCAAGTTCTCCTCCTCATTTGGCTCAATGAACTTTAAAAACTGACTGCGCAAAATTCCTTTTGCAAGTCAGTGTGGCCCTGGAAAAACTTGCACACATTGTCATTATTCTACATCCGTGTTTCTTGCTAGATATCAACCCATTATTGACTTTCTTGTCCTTTCCTTTCCCTAAAAATTATCTTCTACCCTGTGCAATATCTATTTCCTAATGCACATAAAAAAACATCATCAACGTTTTTCTTTTGTCCTAATGCGGTCTTAATCCCTGTGATTTCTTGCCCCTCATCAAACACACTCATTTATGATCACATTAAAGACAAATTACTTCTCAATAGCCTAAATTTCATCCCATGCTGGCATCTAATATGATATTAACCTAAATTCAGGGTAGTTCATCAAGAACAGAACGTTATCCAGCTACCAGAAACTTATTCACACAAGAAATCTTGTTGTTACATTACACATAAATCTAATCACAAACATCCAACACACTCGAAAGAATCTTCATTGAAGAGATAATTCATAAGAACATATTGCTTCATCACAGCCACTCTTGATCTCCACAGTGAAGTTCATGATATTATAGAATATAACATAGAGATTCGCAATCTCTAGACGATAACAAGAAGTAAAATTCTAGGAATGTCAGCATGATTCAGATAATGACATATCAAAGATCTCAAAGCAGCTGCATCACAACTAAAACCATGAAAAGTTTTAAAACTTACTTATACATACAGTACTTGTACTCTTGACTCCTTGTGATGTCTTTCTCTCCTTCTTCAAGCTAAACAGAAAGCAATAAAAAAACTATTAACTTTCAAACAAAAGTCAAACCCAAGTAAAGAAACCCACTTTCAGACTTAACTCACCGGGTCACTCTCATATATAAGCTCATAACAAATTGGAGAAAGACACTTCAAAGCGCAATTCTCCTTTGCTGTCATCGAAGTTTTGCATTGTTGACCCCACAGTCCACTGTTTCCATCAACAAATCACATCCCATCAAAGAAAAGAAACCGAGACGAGTGTTTGTATTACTAATAGCCTAAAAGATTCACAACTTGTTCTCTCATATGAATTTTCTCAAGAAACAAACTGAAAGCGAGAGAAAAAAGATACGAGTGTATAAATATTTTCTAAAATTCACCTCTCTATGTCAGCATAGCACTCATTCTTAATTTGCCTGATCTCAACATCCTGTAATCTCAATTAAAAAAACAAGAAGACGATCCAAATAAGAAATAAATAGAGAAATAATTACATTAAAGAAGAAGATGAAGAGAGAGAGCGAAGAAAAATTAGGTTTACAGTAATCGGACGAGGAGACTTGGAGAAAACTGGAGAAGGGTTGATGAATAGTAATAATAACAGAAAGAAAAGGGTAAGAAAGGAATTTAGTTTAGACTTCTCATCAAAGTAATAATAAGCCATATCTATCTCTACTCGGAATCTATCAGTGACGGAGAACGCATGAAGAAGTGCAGATAGAACTCACTAACTACGAAGGCTTTCGTTAATTTTATAAAATAAAATAATATTATTTTAATATATTTTTCATTTATTTCACTACAAAATTATTTTTAGTATTACTTTAAAGGTTAAAACAAAACAGTATTTTTTATTATTTATTTAAACTCACGAACATTATGAATTAGAATAGTAAAATTATTTAATAATATAAGTATTATTTATATATTATGACTAAATATTTGGATGATTAGTTAAGTCGTGTGTCTGCTAAGTGTTTCTCTACAAGAGTTCAAATCTCTCATGCGACGGAAATAATTTTTATTATTTTTTAATATTATATTATCATAGCCTTTTCATTTTGTTTTTGTTAAAAGTATTTCTTTCGACAATTCATCACATAGTTTTGTCTTTTAATTTTTGGATTAATTAAAATACTAAATATTTTTAATATTAAAGTATTGATAAATTTCAATTTTATTTTTTAATTTAAATTAATTATATATTTTAGTTTTATACCGGTCATCAATCTTTTAATTTCCTGTTTTATTTTAAATTCTTTATATTTTTTGGTGTTAAAGTTTAGATTTATTTCAATTTTATCATTAAAATGAAATTTATTATATATGTGTTTTGCATTTCGACCTTTATACTTTTAATCTTGAATTTTATTTTAATACCTTTATTTTCTTATATATATTTTTAAGATGATTCTCATTTTTGTCCATGTTTATATGTACATGCTCTTTGTTTTTGTTTCTAATTTTTATTATTTCCATTGTAATTAAGGTTGTTTAGATGTACATACTCTTAGTTTTTATTTTTATTTTTTATTATTTTCACTATGATTAAGGTTTTTTATTTAATGTTTAAATTCTAATTTGTGTTGATGATCATTTGAAAATTGATATTTTCTTTGTTTTTTTTATTCTTCAAATCAAATAATTTTTTTAAATCTAATAAAAAAATTTGTCAATTATTTTGTTTTTAATTGTTATTTCATTAATATTGTCAAGTGTTGAAATTTCTAACTATTATAGATAATACAATCAAAATAATGATAATGATTATTTGTGAGTTTTTTTTCTTATAGATATGTGAGATTAATTACATATTTTAATATTTATTTAATATTAGAACCTTATATATATATATATATATATATATCAATCAAAATAAATTACCAAGGTTTTTTTGAAAAAAAAATTCAATTTCTTCTTCTAACAATAATTATGGTGTCATCAATAGTATTACCAATAATTCTTAGAATATTAATTATTTATAATAATATTTAAAATAACATTTATAATAATTATGATAATTTAACAGTGATGATAATAACAATGACAATAAAAATTGAAAAAATTCATCAATAATATCACATAAACAAAATGGATGGAAAAATTAAGACAAATTATTTGCAATGAAGAAATATACGAGGCAATTACTCTCCACTTTGTCGTAGCCATAAATAAACTTTTTAACATGCAAAAAAAATGTTAATAGTCATAGATTTTTTTTATATATATAATGATATATATCTAAGCAAAAAAATCAGCCTACAAAAAGTTTCGATTCATAGTATAGCAAAATTATTTACAATAATAATAATAATAATAATTGTATACTAGGTTTTGATATATTTATTTTATTATGGAAAATACGTTTAAAATAATGATAATGATTATTTTGCCTAATTTTTCTCTTAAAAATAATTATATATTATGATATTTCTTTAATAGTAACAACTTAAATATATATAAAAAAAAGGAAGTAAGTTTTTTAAAAAAACAAAAATCTCAAATTAATTTAATCTTAGTGTTCTAAAATAATTAAAATATAATAATATGAAAAATAAATCTTGAAAAATAAAAAAAATGAATGTTTTTTTATAACGATAATGATAGTGGCAACGACAATATTGTCAATAATTATCAGAATATTAATTATATACATTAATTGTTACAATAACAACTATAATAATTGTGACAATATAATAATCATGATAATAACAATAAGAATCGTAATCAAGATAATTTATTAATCGATGTTGTTTTTGTTAAAAATTAACTTCTACATCTTTTTTATATATGATATTTCAGATCTAATATTACATAAATAAAAAAATATATGAAGCTATACATAAAAAAAACACATAAAAATTTTTGTCAAATTATCTACAAATAAAAAAAAATTCACTTGCCCTGTACTTCAACATAGATAAAACCAAATTTTTTAATATATTAAAAAAATGTTAACAGTACAATATTTGTTTCTAATAAAGCTATATATCTTAACAAAATAATTAATCTACAAAACTTTAAAAAGAATCTATTTTCACTTATAATTAGAATATTACTTATTTACAATAATATTCATAATAGCAGTGATAATAGCTATGATAATTTAGCAATCATAACAGTAATAATAAGAATAATAATCAAAATAATTCACTAGTCGATGTTATTTTTATGAAAAAATAATTTTTGTAACTTTTTTTATGTATGATATTTTATATTTCATATCACAAAAAAAAAAATGAACCATACATAGACAAGAGGAGTAGAAAAAATTTGTCAAATTATCAACAATAAAAAAAAAATCTTGCGTTTCACCGCAGTCAACACCAAATTTTGTAAAATGTAACAAAATTATTAATGGTCCTATATATTTTTTATAATGTCATACATCTAAGCTAAATAATCAACTTAAAAAATTTAAGATTATGTATTTATTTTACTATGGATAAGATATTTAGAATAATAATTACAATTATTCTTAGGACTTTATCCTTGAAAAATAGGTGAGAATAATTATATATTGTAATATTTTTTTATATTAACATCTTAAAATAATATATAAAAATTAACTAACTTCTCTTTATAAATGTCACATTAATTTAATTTTAGTGTTCTAAAATACTTTTAACATAATAATATGAAGAAAAAAAATCTGAAAAACTCATATTTAATTAATTTTAGAATTTGTATTCTTGTTATCTATCAAATAAATTTTTCATCAAGTAATTAAAAAATGCTCAACAAATAATGAGTATGTTGTAGGCAACAAATAACTTATCTTTAGTTAATTTGATCAACTGAAGTTTTGTTATCTACCAATTAAATTATTACCCAAGTAGTTAAAGCAAAACCTCGTAGACACTAAAACATGAATATAAGCTAATATTATGATAAATATTAAATCTATTATGGTTAGCATTCTCCTTTTATAAAGATTTTATTATATATTTCAAAAATCATAAACTAGTTGATCTCATGCATGGAACGATAATGATAGGTATATTTGTTTTTTTATTAATACAAATATTTAATATTCAATAATAAACATTAGAATATACATAATTGAATACTGATGATTGTTTGATACTGTGTTTTTTAAATATTTTTTAAAAAATTTAAAAAGAATTATTTTTATCTTTTAATTTAAATTATTTTAATTTGCTGATATCAAAAATAATTTTTAAAAATAAAAAAAATATTAGTTTAAGACATTTATATGAAAAATATTTTAAAAAGCATCAACCACACTCTCAAACAAGTTCTTAAGATTCCTAACATGAATCCATTTTTAAAATCAATGTAGGAAATATAAAAAAAAAATATCCACAAAGTTTTTTAAAATAAAACTTTAAATAATTTTTTTTAATTAAAAGGTAGACAATATAATAGATGACATGTCATCTATTTTTTTAATTAAAAGGTACACAATATAGATATTTTTTCCAATGACAAAAACAAATTTTTAGAGACTTGGCATGTGGATCCCCGATGAATGTCAAGCCTTTCTATAATGCCCTATGAAATAGGGAAATTTTTTCTCTATTTTTCCATTGACATTTTGTTTTTTATTTTACAACCATTCAAATTCAATAAAAATGTTATTTCTCTGTCTAAATCACTAAACAATTCATGTTTTCTTGTAAAACTATTTATCCATTAAAAGTATATCATAATCATATTTTATTTGCATTTACAAGTTTTATTTTTACAATATTATTAGCACACACACATAAAATTAGTTATTACAATTATCAATTATGACTATTTCGATGTAGTATTTGCTATACAATGGCCAAACATCTTATAGCATCAATTTTTTAAAATGCCATCAAAACATAACAATAATAAGGTAGTTGGCATTCTCAACATGGATAATTGAATACCTTAGTACTTAACCTCATTATTATAGTAGCTACTCAATATTGCATCTTGTAATTTTAGATGGTAAGAGAAATTGAACAACTTGTTAATAGGATGACTGTAGCCAACTCTCCTTATTCAACTCCACTAATAGCTTATAAAAATAAAGATTGTTACATGACCAAAGTTAAGGTAGTTGGTATCCTAAACTTGATGGCCATATCTTCTTAAGTAAAGAAAATGATACAAGTCAGAACTCATTGTGCTTAATTTAAAGAATAAATTAAATGCCTCTCCCCTTTTCTTTTTAAAATAACAATAATAAAGAAAGTGATTATAGCTTTTAGCCAATTCTACAAAACAAAGTTAGGGCATCTTGCTAATTAGCTTCTCCATTTTATTCAAAGTATTCAAGAATTTTCTACCCTCTCCACCTTAAAATGTATTGTTCAATTGTCACTTTTTCAAACCTACTGACATGAATTTATAAAACTTTTGAAATGATCAATATCAACGTCAAGTTCATCTTTGGTGAAATATAAGTAATTTTAAGCATGGATCCTCCCTACTAGATGCTTCATAGTCTTTTGTTCAATATCTTGAGGTATGTAGGCCTCATTTAGTATCTTTTTTAAAGCATTGCAATGTGGCTCGAGACTGAGTATTAATGACATAATGGAGATCTTGGCAGGGGTCTTTTCAACTAGTCCACTACATAGTACTCACTATGCTTCATCAATTTCAGAAACTCATTTATTTCTTCCTCTGTCACAAATTTATTTACCTCTCGCTCTTTATCAAAGTCCATTGCCTTTTTGCCCTTAGCTTTTCTTTGTTTTTCTAACTCCTCGGGCATGAAACAACGGCCACTCCAGGTCAGCCCGTTTATCTCAATTTGGAACAAAGTTAAAGGAGTTTCAACATCCGAGGTAGAAACATATTTTACAGGCATTGCCCTATAGTGTGCTTTCTTTGTATATGAGGGCTTAGTTAATACCAACTTTAAGAGTCCATTAGCTATTGATTGGATCCTACACTTCTCTATCACCGTTATTTCCCCATTGGCCTCCATAACCACAATCCTTAACTCTCTTAAAGTCATCATTCTTGCAACCTTTTGATGAAACTCGATACATTTATCAATGTGATGCCCTTTCTTGTTATGGAATGGGCAAAAGTCATTTTTTCCCATATTTTATTTGGTTGATTCCTTTAAGTGTCCAGATTGTACCAAAATATCGTATAATCTAGTCATAGTCACTTTTAGAGCCTTTTTGTTTGTTACCAACTTCCACAGCATTCACCCCATTACTTCCTACAACATGTTTAGGCTAGGGATTCGAATTCATATTTGGTGAATCCTCAAAAGTGACTCATCCAACCTTGATTAGCTGCAATACCCTCTTCTTAAAAGCTATACATGTCTCAATGTTATCACCCATATTACCAGTTTGGTATTCACAAGTCAATTCGAGGTTGTGCCAGGTGGGGAAAGGTGATTAAATAGATGGTAATGGTAAAGGAGCAATTTGTCCAATGCTTAGTAATTTGACATATAACTCCTTTAAGGTTATTGGGAAAGGTGATAATTGTTCTTCTGGTTATCAGTAGTCTCTCTTTTGGGAACTATTTTGGTCATTTGTAAGGAACTTTATTTGATTGGGTTGATTTAGGATGGAGGGTTTTGAAAAATTGATATTCGTGATTCGGGGTGTAGGTGTTTGGTAGCTTTGGTAATTTCTGTCTTTCCCTCTATACCTGTCTTCTAAATTATTCACCTTAATTTCCTTCTTCTTCCCAACAAAACTCCTCTTCTCTACGAGTTCCATAATTCTCCCACTTCGAATTCCTTGTTCAATCCTCTCAGCAATTCGCACTACATCATAGAAATGCTAGGCTAAGCTACCTATAAGGTGCTCATAGAATGGGGCCCTAAAGGTATTAGCAAATAAGGTCACCATTTCTGTCTCTATTAATGGAGGTTGTACATTGATCGCTTGGTCCCACCATCTTTAAGTATAAGTTTTTATGGACTCTTGAGTTCCTTTCTCCAAGGTAATCAGACCGGTCTTATCAGGAGAAATCTCAAGATTAAACTTGTATTGCTTTTAAAAAAGCATTTGTCAAGTCCATCCACTTCCTAATCCTTACGTTGTCTAGCCTTATATACCAGCTAAGGGTCGATCCTGTTAGGTTATCTTGGAAAAATAAATTAACATTTTATCATCATGGATAACTTTTGTCATCTTGTTATAATAGGAACAAAGATGAGTATTTGGGCATTATATCCTGGTATACTTGACGAATTCCAACACCTTGAACTTCATTGGAATCACGATGTTAGGCACCAAACACACTTCAACAAACCTAACTAGATTAAATAAATCATTTCCTTTTACTTCCCTTATCCTCTCCTCTAGCACAAACCATTTATCATATCCTACATGATTAGAGTAATTGACGTCTTATGGATTCTCAACTGCTAAATCCATTGTAATAGGGATTTGGATGGGCCGAGTGGGATCATGATGCTTCTTTAGTGTATTTATCCCTATATTCTGAAGCAATAGGGCTTTGAACTGCTGGTGGTGCTTTGTCAGGTTGAGTAGACATTCCTTCCCCATTTCTTTTTATTAATGTTTTCTCGAGCAAACTGGCTAAACGTGCCACGTCATTTTGAACAGCCTTAAGCCCTTTTTAGTACTGAAATTCCGGTTCTGACCTTTCTTCTTTTTTCATCTTTTTTCTTAGTCGAGTGTTTTGAATTCTAGTAAGGGGACCCATGTTTCATAGTTGAGCTATCATGCATAAAAATGTATAAGAAAATGTATGGTATAATGCATGTTTGTGACAAGAATGCTTTCTATATGGGGTATGGATGCACCTTTCTTGTGAACGATTAATAGTCACCACCTCATAAACATAGTCTCAGCTAGACTTCAGCAATAGCAAATGATATCCACTCCTATATTTCGTGCTTTGATTCTAATGATCTGAGCATGCACAACAGCTTCATCCATTCATCCATCCATTTTAGTCATCTTTTCTATGAGCAACATGTTGGTTTTGTTCAAAGAAGTATTATTGGTATCGATTTGATCCTTGTATTTTTTTCATTACTACTAGTCCAAATACTTCACCGTTTCACTTTCTTTGCTAAGCTTTATCCTCAAAAGTTTTATCTCATTTTCTTTAATTGCTAACTCTACTTCAACAACTTTCTCTTTTACAGACTTCGTCGAATGACTATCCAACTCTACATATTTCTTATTCAAATCTTCATACTTCCCAATTTTATCCATCAACTCATACTGAATTTGTGTGAATTTCTCTTGGTAATACTCTATGCTCCCTTAGCATTTGTTAAAATCAATTTTTAAGGCATCAAGTTTAGAGTAACTTTACATCCAATTTAGACTCATCTTTGCCAACTCTTTCTTAGTTCATAACCTAACATTCTTCTCCTCACCCAACTTTAACTCAAGCTTTGTTATTCTCACATCTTTAGACTGTATTTGTTCATCTAAAAATGCTCTCCTCTTATCCCTTTCCAACACCATTTCTTCCAATATTGCCTTGTCTTTTCTACTTTTGCTCAACTCTATCTGGAGTTTTTATATTTGTTTTCTCAATTTCTCTTCATTGTCAACCCCTTTCCTCTTAATAAGCTTTTCTTCAATTTGGGGAGACTTGGCTTCTTCATAAGTCATGGTTGAAGCAGCTAAGTCTCTCCATCTTGCATACCCCTCGCTTATACTTGGATCCCTCAAACCTTTTATCTCAACCAAAACTAGATGTTTCCAGTCTTGTTTGATAATCTCCAAAACTTCTTGTGGAATGAGATCTTTAATACCAAAGAACTGAGCAATTCCCATGGTCCCTGGAAAAACTTGCATGCTCCCATGTTGTCTTACCATAAAGGTAGGTGCATAACTCACGTAACCGATAATCCCTACCAATGAAACCCAATGTCTTTGCCCACAACTCATTAGGACATTTAGTGCTGTGACCTAAGGGGCTCTCCATTTGAAATCACTACTAAGTAAAACTTTTAGCTTCTCTACCCAGCCCTGGTTGTCTAGATCTCTCCATTCTTCTTCCTCCACTATCCTCAATGGTTTTTGGATGAACCACCAAAAATTATTAAAAACATGATTTTTTGTTTCAATATGGCTAACCATCCAGATATACAATAACCGTGTGCTATATCTCATTGCTTCTTTTCAGACCCTTCTACAATGGTTAAGTGTTATGATGGTTTCAGCCAAAATAGAGGTCACTGGATTGATTTGTGTATTCTCGTATTTTATATAAACAGCAGCAGCATCCAAGCTTATTATACCAATTTGACTTGGGAACAACACAAGGCCAATATGCCTAAGGCAATCAATCTCTCTTTTTTTTTATCCAAACTTCTTTTCTAGTTCAAATTCTAGCATCTTCCATTTCAGACCAACAACATTCTTCTCTAAAAACCTTTCCAAGTTGGGGATTCTAAGCAATTTCGATAGTTTAGGGATGATTTTGTTAGATCTCAACGGAAAATAAATCATGTACAGATCATTTGGAAACTCAGTCAACATCTCATTTTCCTCTATAGTAGGACAAAGTCTATGCTCCCAAAAGAAAAAAAATGGTTGTCTAGATCCCAAAAGTGAACTAGAGCTTGCACTGTTGGGCTTAAAACTTTTACCTTCACAATTTCTACCTGAAGTCTGTATTTTCTAAAAAATACATCCTTATCCACATTCTAGAAATTAGTCATTAACTTGCTCACTTTATTCATAATGCAATTCAGATTCTTGATTGGTGATAGCCTCTTAGCATCGCTTTTAAGGTAGTCTCCTTTAGTCAATTGTGACAATTTAGAATTTTTCCCATATTCTATGATAGAAAATTTAGCAATGGTGTCCATTTCATTCACAAGACCTGCAAGTCAAAACGCTTTTTAGATCCTTTTTTATGCAAAAAAATATTATAAAACATACACTCTAACGATAGGTTCTAGTTCCTTTTTGTGAGACATAGGATACTATTTGGTCTTTAAAGAAAGTCTATTATTGTCCCAGTTATCACTTTTGTAAAGGTGATATGGGGGTTTAGTAGATGGCGAGATAACATGTATACCAATCACTACCAGTCTAAATACTCATCAAAGAGTTGAGATTTACACAAACTTAAACTTTGACTTAAATCATAAGGTAAGCTGTTAGTCCCACACTTAACTTAAAGTTTAGTGTGTGTGCCCCCCCAAAAAAATAATAAAGGTGATGCATGACTAGACATAATTGTTTTTACCCATATTTGATATACCATGTATGACAGGATGTAAAGATGCATGTTAAATCTTTTGAACAAGATAAACCATTCATAGCAACTAGGGGGAAAATCAACATATCATAAACAAACAAATTACCAAGCCTAGTTCAAAGGTCCCCAGTAGAGTCTCCATTTTATCGCACCCTCCGCGAGAGTGTGGCGTTGCGGTGACTCTCCTTATGAGTGGGGAATTCATGTCGGGATTATATCTTTATTTTATGAAAAAGAGAGTTGCCACCTAGTATTATGTTTACTAGGAAACCTAAATTAGTCTTTTAAATATTCTAAGACAAGGGACTGATTATGTAAAGGGAAGATTTTAATACTCCTAGTATGCCCTACCTAAGATAAGTTGCTTAGTGATTTGGTTTGCCATATGATTGCTATGATATTGGTGTTATCTAATCATTTTTCCTAGAATGAGTTCACAAGGAAAGGGACACAAATTTACAACCTATGCAATGGAAATATAAGGAAATTCAGAGCGCTTTAAAAGCCTATTTTTGCCTTAATATTTCATTCTTTTACGGCTCGTAAACCGTGGAGTCAAAAATTGAAATATCCCCAATTATGATTAAGGTTTTTCTAAAGATATGTTGGTTAAATAATAATGACGCATTATTCTTGTAAAAGTATTTTGGATATTTACCTCTTTAAAGTTTCTTTATCCAAATATTAACAGTGAATGAATTATCCCCGTTAATGTTTTGGATATTAACCCCTTTAAGATTTTTTTAGCCAAATATTAACAATGAATAATAACAAATTATCCCTGCTAATATTTTAGATATTGACCCTTATAGGATTTCTTTACCCAATTATTAACAGTGGATAGTATGAATCCCCAAAAATAAAATTTTGATATTTTTGGAATATCGGCCAATACCTTTTGGATTTTTCAAACATGTAAAATCCAAAAATTACGAGAAAATATTTTTTTTGTTTATAAAATCCATGCTAAAATATATTTTTTCTTTAAACTCGGAATAATTATTTTTTGTGGGAAGGAATGTTCAAGATATGTTAGCGTATCGGCTGTATGCAAGAAAACAACATATTTTTTGTTTTAAATATTTTTTAAGAAAAAAAGAATATTTTTTATGCAAATTTTATATTTTATATTTTTTTATTATATATTTTTTGGTGGGCAAGTTGTCTAACCCTTATAGGCCGAGAGGCCCATCATTTAGGGCCAGGTTGCTAGCATGTGGGCTATTAGCCCACCTCGTCTTAGGTTGTCAGGCCAAACACAAAGCCTGTCCTAACTAGCCCACTGTTCACATACAGTGGACAGTGGGTGGGTGCACATAGACGAGGAATAGTAAAATTGTGGTTTTTGGACGGTAATGAATGGTGTACCTGTCACTACTACCAAGTAAAGGAGGCTGAGGTGGTTCTTCTTGTGGTAATGTCGTTGGAAGTTGGCTGCCTTGCGTTGTTGTCACTGGTGCTCTTACTGCCTCATTGGAGGACGTGGTTGGGTTGCTGGCATGGAGGGGGAGCTACTGGTGATGATGAGGTGGTGCTAGGTAGTCGGAGTTATGAAGCTATTGAAGAGAGAGAGGCAACTAGCATGACTTGTTTTATAGAGAGTTGACCCCGAGAGAGAGAAAGAAGGTGCAACTAGTGAGGAAGAGAGAAGGAGAGAGTTGTCAATCGATGGAGATCTTGTCGATGCCGTGGAAGGGAGAGTGACCATAGCTGATAGTTGTGCTCACCTGCAAGTATTTTTCACGATGGTTTATGCAACTTTTCTCCTTTGTCTTTTTCTGTTCTTTTTTCCATCCATCTCCCTTTGCATGCATGGTTTTTGTAGGCAGGAGACAACCCTTCGTTTGTCTATTACGTGCAGCGATGAGTTGTTACCACCTAAACTTGTGGTGGTGTGCCTTGCACTGTTCAGTCACCTGAACAGTACAAGCACGCTTGCAAGTTTCGAAAGATTTGGGAAGGTGAAATTCGATTTAATCCCTCAATTTATAATTTCTCTAATTGCATCCCTAATTAGTTTTAAACTTTTAATTTTATGCAATTGTATCCCCGTCAGAATTTCAAGAGCAACCTTAGCTTTGCATGCCTTTTTATTTTAGTCCTTGGTTTTCAGTTTATGCAATTTAACCTTCAATTGACCATTAGACTCTGAATTTGTTCAGTTTGACACCTGACTTTGCATAATTGGCTTGGAAAAATTCAATTCGGTCTCTGAAAATTCCAGTCTTCTTAATTAAACCTGAACTAAGCTCAAGACCTTGATTTTTCATCGATTAAGCTCTTAATAAAATTAATTTGACTAATTTAAAGTATAGTTAAGTCCTTGCACTTAATTAAATTCTTCAATTGGACCCTAATTAATTCTCAAACATAATTACACTTTTAAATTGATCAACGATTAAATCAAATCAGCCCATAAAAATATAATTATATCTTTAGACTTAATTTTTATGCAGATTTATCCATTAATAAATTATTTTAGACTTGAATTTGTATTTTCTTTTATTTCTAGGCACAAAAGATGTATGATCGAGCTCTCAAAAAGGTCCAAAATTTTCACCTAAATTTTTCTACCGACACTAGCCCCTCTTATTTGTTTTATTATTTTTTGATAGATTTGGGGAATAGCCCAAAATTAGGTTATGAAAATTATCATTACACATGAAAACCTTTACATGTAAAACCATGAGCCTTGCAACAAAATTAAGGAATTACATCTACAAGTCTTACAAAGCTTAAGAATAGACATACTTGCTTTGAATACGAGTAGGAATATTGGATTTATTGAAAATGAAAATAGGTTAATTAAATTGTTTGGTATTCATTAAGGAATACCACATTGATAGTTTTCATGTTAGAATGTTGGATTGAATGGGAACCAAAATGGGTTAATTGGATTATTTACTATTTGTTAAGGAATGTCAGATTATTGACTTTTGAATGAGAATGTTGGATTAATTGACAATCACATGAGTTGGTTAGAATGATTGGTATTCATTAAAAAAAATACTAGATTATTGGTTTTCAAATAAGAATGTTAGATTGATTGACAACCTGAATTGAATGGTATTCATTAAACAATACCAAACTTTTAGTGTCTGAATGTGAATGTTGGATCCAGCTAAGATGGGTATTTCAAAGTAATGAGTATATAAAAGTGAGTATTGTAAAGTTGGTTTCAAAATGAAAATGTTGAAATGATTATTTGAGTTATGAATATTATGAGATTTATTTAGGGTTGGATATATTTATATAAAGAGAAAAGTAAATGATTATAAAGAATGGTATCATTTAGATGAAAAGTTATTATTTTCGTTAAGTGTTAAATGAGATGTTAACTTATAAACGTAGTAAATATTATTGATTTTATTACAGGTAACTTATAAGCTCATTAAGAGTAATTATTAGATATTATTTTATGTAGATTAAGAAACCATGGGTTATCAAGTTATAACATCAAACTTGTGGATTGTAATATTGAATACTTTATTTTGCAAAGTGATATAAGTATCCTCAGACTTAAACTAACAAAGATTATTGATTAATTAAGGTGATATAATGTTTTTGTTATCTAAAAGCTAATAATATTATTACCTTGTATGATTATTATATTTTTCATTCCAATATAAATAGTAACTATATAATCATTTTAATATATATATTTTTAATTATTCAAGTGTTGGTTGACATGGAGTTATTGTAAATGTTTTGATTTTTATGATAGATATGAAATCAAGTAATGTCTTAGTGGTATGAATGGGTGAGAATGAATTAAGGACTAATAGATATGATGAGATAATATCAAAATGATTGGATTGGAAGTGGGGTGATGAATTTGGAATGTTTGTGATTATGAAGTGTTAGTGTTTGTGATATGATTTTAATGTGGATACTTGAAATGTCTTGAATACAAAGGAAACTCTACCAAATCCTAGTAGAATATTAATGAGTCAAAAATATTAAAACCTTTAAATTGACTTGGTCAACCATTAAAAAATATTAGAAAAAATGATCGACTAGTTAAAAAAAATCCTTTGCATTTTGTTTTGATTTATTAAGAATTTTTACCCCAAATATTGAGGGTGCTACTTTTGATATCAGATTTGTAGCTTTGATTTAGCAAATTAAAAATAATGTTCTAATGATTGATGAGTAGTGGTTTGACTGTTTTATGTTTCAAATAAGACTAGGTATAGAGACAAACCTTTTTATAGTTAGGAGGAAGTTGAGACAGCTTATTAGAATAGAATTTAATTGGGGTATCCTACATCGGATATTACTTTATATGTGTTAGCTTTGTCTTTACAATGAGAAAAAGGTGAGTCTACAGGACCAAGAGTTGAGATTTTTTTCTCAGAAGGTTAGGGATGTGTGGCCTGAAATAACATAAGAATGGGTTATTGGGGCAATTAAAGCTCCACCTACGATGCCAATGCAAGAATTATGACGGCTTTTGATTCTATATACTTGGAATAGATAACGTGGGGTTATATCTGAAAGAGTTAAGAGGGATGGGTTCTTTGAAGGGTGTTACAACTATTGTACGAGTAATTATAGACAATATGAGAGAGACGAGTTGTTAACCCTACATCTGGGAGGACAAGACGCTGAGATAGTTGGACGATGGTTATGGAAGATTGAGAGAACTTTGAATTAGCTGGCAATATCGTATATATACTGTTAAATCTCAAGCATGGGGAAGAAATGTAGAACAGTATGAAATGGCAGGATGCCATCTATTATTCCTTTGCTTTCTTGTGCATGAAGACAAGCGAGAATTGTGGTGGTGCTACTTTCTACAGATGGGTTGGGGGATTAGGAATAGCGGCGGCATTCATAATGACAAATTCAAAACACTGCATCCAATCAAACAGATAAAGACTAAAAAATTACATTTTTCAAATCCCCATTTCCGAAACATAAACATAATTTTTACGAGGATGATGCCATCTCTACATCACAGTGTTCAGGAAGTACAATGCCTTCTGAGATAATGAATTTCTTTGCTGCACCAAAGATACTGGCGATCTGCAGAACCACGGTTTGACATGCCGAGGAATTGGGCTGGAGAGATGTCAGAAGAGATGGCATACACTCAGGATGAAATTCCTTCTTCCCAAAGGATGGTGCAAATAGTGTCAGCACCGCCCGGCAAAATAAGAATCTGCAAACCAAAACAGAAACTTTATCGCCTAATCAACTGTCAGGTAAACCAACTTTATACTGGTGGTATCTGACGCAGCCATAGTAGGAAATCTTTGAGGGGCGAGCTCTATTATAAAATTAATTCTGTCTCTAGAGGGGCCATCAAAGAGAATGAATTTTGCCCGTTCCAAACCCATGGAAATACAGTTGATTCCCTCTCTAGAGGACTTGTCCAATCATTTATTGTGACTTGAAAATGAAGGCAAACAAAATTTGTAAATCACTAGTCATAAGGAAATATTAGATTCGAAGTCAAACACTTTTAGGTTGGAAATGACATTTCAATCAACAAGCTATTGATTTTTGTTGTGGTTGTAGCTATAACAGTGACTCTGGATATCGTGGTGACCTTAGAGAGTGTTTGTTAACATATTCTATTAAAATATCTTTTCAAAAACCTGATATTTATTGCTAATTGAGAAAGCTTGTGAATATTCCTCCATAAACTCACAAGGACCCACGGCTGAGGTCCCTTTACTTTTCCTGTCCGTACATGTGATGTCAATGCTTGGACAAGCTGGTCAGTGCTTATCAAATATGCAACCGTACAAGGACCAAAAGTTATAATCAAGCAGGACCCATAGGAACAATTGAATGGTACCTCAAAAGAAGACGCCTAAGAAATGGGTCGCCTAAAATCTGTGCCCAAACAGGATCGAGAATGTCTGATGTTGCCAAAGTCAATCCCCATTCATTCAATGATGAAGAAAGCAGCTTCTCAGCCTTGTTATATGTATCCTGAAACCCATTTGGTCAATTAGTAAACAGCAGAAATTAAATCACCTCGATTGAATTAGAACAGGATTAACTCTTACCATTTCAACATCAGGTCCTGACAAACCAATTAACAGACAAAACGTCTGCAGAGGAGCTGTCAGAAACATGGTGAGCAGACTACCACTGTGATGACGAGAAGAATCAGCAGTCGTAAGAGGAATTGAACAGCTTGGTGATAGGATGATTGCAGCTGGCTCTCCTTTCTCAGCTCCACTTATAGCCTGCAAAAATAAAGATCATTACATGACCAAAGTTACGGTAGTTGGCATTCTCAACTTGATGGCCATATCTTCTCAAGAAAATGATACAGATCAGAACTCAATGTGCTTAATTCAAAGGATAAATTAAAATGCTTCTCCCCTTTTCTTTTTAAAGTAACAATAATAAAGTAAGTGATTATAGCTTTTAGCAACTTCTACAGAACGAAGTTAGGGAACCTTGCTAGTTAGCTTCTCCATTTTATTCAAAGTATTCAAGAATTTCTATACTGTCCACCACAAATGCACTACTCAGTTGCCACTTTTTCAAACCCACTGGCATGAATATATTAAACTTATGAAATGATCAGTTTTAGATTATCCATTTTGATTATCATTACACATGAAAACCTCTACATGTAAAGCCATGAGCCTTGCAACAAAGTTAAGGAATTACATCTCAAGTCTTACAAAGCTTAAGAATAGACATACTTGCCTTGAATGCGAGTATGAATATTGGATTGATTGCCAACCAAGATAGGTTAATTGAATTGTTTGGTATTCATTAAGGAATACCAGATTGTTGGTTTCATATTAGAAAACCTTTACATGTAAAAACCGTGAGCCTTGCAACAAAGTTAAGGGATTACATCTCAAGTTTTACAAAGCTTAAGAATAGACATACTTGCCTTGAATGCGAGTATGAATATTGGATTGATTGCCAACAAAGATAGGTTAATTGAATTGTTTGGTATTCATTAAGGAATACCAGATTGTTGGTTTCATATTAGAAAACATTTACATGCAAAACCATTAGCCTTGCAACAAAGTTAAGGAATTACATCTACAAGTTTTACAAAGCTTAAGAATAGACATACTTGCCTTGAATGCTTCACTGCTATCGCTGTCAATGACTATAAGAAGTGGCCTTCTTGTAAATGGGATTAAGTCAGTGGGATAAATGTTGTTTAATCCTGGAAAAGGATTAGTTTAATGTCAGCATAGCTCTCCAGAAATATCATCCAGTAGTGCAATGGCCAAGTTTAGTTCATCTATTGACGAGATTTAGATCATACAGTTTTTTCTGTTAATATAAGTGACCATTATGCATGTTTACCAGTCTAATTGTACAAATAGATACGAAGACTTCTCTTAAGAAAGTCCCCAGAAGTGCCCATTAATGGTGAGAGGAGCTGCAATATAAGTGCCTTAAAAAACAATTGCACTGTAGTTGAGCTACTTTAATCATCTTATGTTCCTTTTCCCAGCCTGACATGAGATGGTTATGTTTTCTTTTCCATATTTATTCCATTCAGTTATGCCAAGAGTAGTAGTGTTTAAGCTGATGATGTGCTGTGAGGTGTGATATGATGGTAGGAGAATGGCATCACTTTGAAATTTGTAATCTTTGCAAGGAATTCTTAAGCCTTTGAAGGAGCTGAATGATTTGTGTTAGGTATGAAGACTAAGGTTTTGGAGAGCTTGTTCTCTTAGTTTCCATTTTTAATTGGAAGCTATTTCTTATGATCCTTTCTAAAGTTCGTGAAAGTTTTCTTTTTCTTTTCTTCTATTGTATTTTGCCTTTGGTGCTGTCTTGTAAAGAATATTTCTCTTGTATTAGGTTTAATCCTTTTTTCAATGAAATTAATTTTCAGAAAATGCATTAACAACTTAAGCAATTAATTAAGAAACATTCAAAAAACACATTAGGGTAGCCATGCATAAAGATTTGGGGGCGAATGCAGTAATAAAAGGGAATAGCAGGGTACAAAAACAGTGAACAGGTAGAATTACTAATTTGTTATCTTTAAGTTTGCACCAAAGAATTGATCAAGCTATCACATGGAGAGCACAACAGAAAATTGGTTACTTTTGCATGAAACTAGGTGCATTGAGCTGGAAAAGTTCATGTTATTGTAAATAGTACCTCCATTCCCCCGTGTACCAAAATGCAAGCAGTCCAATTTACTTTGCCTTGAAGAAGGATTTGGACTATTACTTGATGAGCTAAATGGGGAAGTGGAGACTGCATCCAAGTACATGGCATGAGACTGAAAGTTTCTCACTGTGTTCTCAGTAGTGTTGATAGAAGTTCCACCACCTGAGGGTGGTGAAATAGGGTGTCCAACTCTTCCTGAAACAATTTAAATGATGTAAGAGACAAGCCAACCTTGCATTTCCTTAAAGAGAGGAAAGGGCAGGCTATGAGCTCTGGGATAAAGCAAAAGTACACGACCTGAAGCAGACAAATATATCAAGATAACTCCATCAGGGGCTAGCTCCTCACAAATTGTACCCAGAACCTGCCCAGAGAATGCACAAGTCCATCATGAAGGTTTAAACATGACAGACCCACAATTTGGTAATTAATTATGTCAATTATTTGCATCATGAAAGTTTTGAGGCATGAGACCCTTAATTCCCCTAGTGTTGCCCATCACAGTTTTTACATTTCAACCAATCGCTTCAAACCTGAAATCAGAAATTTAACAATGGACCATCCAAAAACAAACATTTCAGTCAGTCATTGACTAGGATGACAACATGAAACAATCGTCATTTGAGCGACACATGTTATTGCATGACACCATGAGTCAATAGAGAAAGGACAGATCATTGGAGATCAAGTAATGATGAAGGAGATGATATATTACGCCATACTCACTGCTAAAAAATGAGTTACAGATGGTCGATACAGGACAGCTTTCCTTGAGTTTAGAGGCAAGGTAGGATCAGCTAT
Source organism: Salix dunnii (assembly GCA_015731905.1). Taxonomy (NCBI): domain Eukaryota; kingdom Viridiplantae; phylum Streptophyta; class Magnoliopsida; order Malpighiales; family Salicaceae; genus Salix; species Salix dunnii. Next base: position 5,873,913 of record CM027671.1, read on the forward strand.
ATCCTGGGCATAGTTAATGCGACTGGACCCTGAACCACCATTCTGACCATTTTTAGTGCTGCTGGACTGATAAAACGAACCACTTGGTTCCCACTCCAGGCACTGAAGCATCCTGAATGTGTCTACTGTCAGCTCTGAAAACTTGACCTGATAAAGAAGCAAAACAGTAACAGTTTATGCATGGCATATAACACGATTTGGATAATACAAGTCAACAAAACATCTCAGTTCAAATCATACACGCAAGATCACTCTGTCAATATGGACAAAAATGGAGAAAGAACCTTAATACCGAACCTCATTATGATGGTAGCTACTCAATATTGCATCTCGTAATTTTAAGCTTCTTCTAGTTGCAACACGTGGTAGTGAATCTGGATGAAGATCCAGTACAAGACTATACCTTAAAGGCCTGATATTCATAAAGGTGGTGTCAGCTTTCAAAAATCTACTTATTTCCTGAACCACCAGCTTCCATTCTTTAAAATCAGTTTCCTGGAAACAAGATTGAAAGAAGGTCATCATTCACCACTCAATCGAAGTAAAAGAAACGGCAAGATATTGATATTTTGTTGTCATTCATTAATTTAAGAGGGGTCTTTTTACATGGTCGCATACACATCAATTGGTAATATTTTGTACACTAATTAAGGCAAGCATCCATCATGTAGGATGCAAATATGCATGACAAGTCACATGAGTTAACAGTTTACACAAATGACAGTATATCATTATCTTAATCTTAAAAGGTAAAAACACATCTATTTCATGACAATCACTAGATGAGAAGCAGGGCTAGTTACACAACTTAAAGCATATCATCAGTTTAAGATTGCACAATATTGACACTAATCACTATTGAGCCTTAGCTAATTTGAAACATGTTGATTAATGGTTTTCATCTCCATGACAAATTCATAAACATCAAGATCAAGACATGAAATTTCAAAACTTAAGTATCCAGACATCTGATCAAAATCAGAACGTAGAAAATAAACAACATAAGCTATAAAACACCAAAATCCACCTATCAAGCTTCAGTTCTCTAATGCACATGGACTTAATGAAACAAAAAGAAAAAGTTAAGCAAAGAGCATTCATAATTCATTGAAACCAAGACAGCAAACAAGAAAAAAAGGAGACCTGGAATGCCCTCCTACATTCATCAACCAAGATTTTGAGTTGATTGACCAACTGATGGACCATTTCGCGGCGGTTCCAAACCAAAGAAACCATTAGAAAACGAGCAAAAAACCTGAGCTGTTTATTGGCTAGATTAAGATCCTGAAACAATCCATCTTTGAAATATTCCCTACTCAAAATTGCTTCATAAAAAACATATGATTCAGACAGATAGCTGGAATCACTCGTCCTCATATACTGCCCGTAATACAGCTGAGCAATCCGCGATGCAATCTCCCCTATCTCCCATCTTTTTAACCCCGCTTCTACCAGTTTCTGCCGGTTTTCCTGTTGAAATTTCCACAATTGCGTGTATACCTTGAATACCTTGTAAAAATACGTATCATACCTAATAGCACCACCACCACCCAGAATAAAATCATAATTATTTAAAACAAAACAAAAAAAAAAAGAGAGAGAAGAAGATGCGAGGAAAAACCTGTTGCGTTCATAGTAAGGTAGGTCTCTTATTTTGGAGAACTTTTTATCGGCTTTATCGACGAGTGACCAATACACTTCACTCACCGGAAAATTACTGTTGGTATTGCTGCTCATAATATGTTGTTCCGTCATTTGATTTTAATAGGGTTTCTAATTGACTCACATAATCAGAATCGGTTTTCAGATGATCTAGTCGGATAAAAAACGGTGGTGGTGGAGAGGATTGACTTGTTACAGGGAAATTCCGGTGGAGAAAGGAGGAGAGTTAAGAGGGCGTGCCCTTCAGCATTAGCCAGCTCGAAAGTGGAAATGGATCTCTATTCAAACTTTAACTACACAGTAAGTCCCTCATTTTTTTGTTTTCTTACGTTTTAGCTCTGAGGGTTAAACTAATTTTATTTTTATTATTATTATCCCCCCCGAATGAGCTCAACTTGTCCTTGTATTGTATGGCAAGTCTCCAATCAGTCCTTGCCGTACTAATTGTTCCCGACATATCCTTACAAATCTAATTGCTCCCGTTATATCCTTATATTTTATTTTTATTTGTTTGAAGCTTGAAAACTTTACTTCTCAGAAAATGTATTTTATAAGTTCAGGTAAACGAGTAAAACCCTTGTTATCTTAGACTCTTGTAAAGGATGCACGCTTTGACTCGAACTCGAGACCTGTTGTGTAGATCGCAAGTCCTCTATCATCATGTCACGTTCTTTCAAAACCTAAAATATAAGACTCAATTCACCTAAATTTTAATATATATAGTATTTACGAGGTAATTTGCCCCCACACTAAACTGAGTTTTTTTCTACGTAGAAAAAATGAATGATTTTTTACGTGCTGTAATTTATTAGTTTAATAATTAATTATTAAAATTATAATAAATAAAATTTGTTAAAAATGAGGTTATTTTTTCCTAAAAGGAAAATTGTAATCGATACATGGGAAAGTGGTTCATATATTATTTAATTATATATAACATGGGCAAATTATCTACACATTTTGTTTATATGTTGCATCTTTTTTTTTATTTATGTAATATTAGAACTGAAATATTTTACATAAAAATATTATAAAAGTAACTTTTTAACCAAAACAACATAAAATCTAAGGATTAAATTTTTCCAAGAAATACAACCAAAACAAAAGAGGAAATAATTACAATTAAAAATCAAAATTAAGAGCGTATATATATAAACATGGATAAAAATATGAACTAATTAGCAATATATCTAAAAACTAAAGGAATTAAAATAAAGAATTAAGAATACATGGGTCTAAATGAAAACAAAATATATAAATAATTTTAACTCAAAGATTAAATTAAAAAAAATTAAAATTATTACAAGGAAAAAATAAATAATTATTTTATTTTTTGATATAGATTTGATCCATTTATTTTTTTCAGTAATTTTGGTATAATTTTAAATAATTTATTTGTATTTCTGTATCTACAATCTTAGTTTTGAATTTTAACTTTTATTAGAATTTATCTTTGTATTAAATGTAGTTTTGGTTAAAAAATATAATAAGTTCACCTTTGATGGTGTAAAATAAAAGTAAAACTCTCTTTTATGCATGTATAACTAATCTTCAGTTGTTAGTTATTTGTTATATTTTTTAACACATCAATATTGAACAAATATATAAAAATATAATTATTTTTAAGAGAACAAACCTTTAAAATGTTGATTGATTATTTCGCTCTAATATATAGCATTATTAAAAAAATCATGAGCCATTAATATTTTTTGACATGATATAAAATTTAGTTTTGTCTGAGGCGGAGCGTAGGACAAGTAACTCATATATTTTTTATTTATAGATAATTTGACCAAAATTTTTCAAATGTTTTGTGTATGTGTAGTTTCGTATATTTTTATTCATGTAATATTAAATATGAAATATCATATATAAAAAGCAATAAAAGTCAACATTTAAGAAAAATAACATCAACTAATGAATTATTTTGAATATTATTGTCATTGTTATTATCATGATTGTTAAATTGTAACAATTTTTATAGCATTCATTATAAATATTATTATAAATAGTTTATATTCTAATTATTATTAATGTTAGAAAAAGTAATTAAATTATTTTTTAATTTTATAAGATTTATTCCTCATATTATTATTATATTAAAAGTATTTCAGAATACTGATAGTAATTTAAAAAAAAACTAGGATATATATTAAGGTGCTGGTATTAAATAAATATCAAAATATATAGTCAGTCTCACATATTCATATATAAAAAAAACTTATACTTAACCATTATCATTATTTTGAATGTCTTATCTATAATAATTATAAATTGCAAAACCTAGCAATATTAACAAAAAAATAAATAAATGACAAAACAAAAATAAATATTATTAGATTAAAAGAATTAATTGATTTCAAGAATAAATGAAAAATAAAAAGTAAAAAACAAAACAAAGAGGAAAAATAATAAATATCATTTTTCAAATTATCACCAATATAAATTGAAATTTAAAAATAAAAAAACCAACCTTAATAACAGTGGAAATAATAAAAATTGAAAACAAAAACTTAGAGCATGTATATATAAACATACATAAAAATAAAAAAACATTTAAGAAAAAAAAACACATATAATCAAGATATAAAAGAATTAACATAATATTTTACTTTTATCATGGTTCTCAAATAATATTATATGTTCTTAAGAGAATACTCACAGTTTTTTTTTTTCAATAATCATGTACAAAATACATATTAAAAAATATCATGAATATTCAATTAAAATTGATTTTATGTTTTTAAAACTTTTTAATAGATTTTTTATATAATTCTATCCAATTATTATTTTTTATCTTGAATTATATACAAAATAATTAAATATTTTTTAATTACTTTTAAGATCTTGATGGATTTTGATTAGAGAATAACTCATACAATTAAAAAACATGGTTTCATTGAAGATTTATAAGAAAGAAAATAGGATTTTGATTGGAGAGATAAAATTTTCTACTTATTTCAAATGAAATAAAAAAAAAACCTTTAGGTTTTATTATCACTACCTTTTATTGAAAAATTATGATAGTTTTATTATTAATATCAAATGAGAATAATGCTCCTCTGGAAAGCATATGTTTTAGTCAAAAGTGAAAAACAATAATGTGTGAAAAAAAAAATTTATTTTATTTATTTTTAATATATTTTTTATATTTCAAATCAATCTTATCTCTCAACGTTTTATATTGTTATTGTTGTTATTCAATGAAATATACTACTGTTAAAAAATAATAATAATTTTTGCAAAAAAATAATATCAATCACAAGAAATTTTTAAAATTAAACATATTTTTTCAATACTTTTATTCATTGTATTTTTTTTATAAATGTCTATTTTATACTATTTTAATTGTTTAATAAATAAAACTTAAAAACAAGGTTATTAAACCCGACTAGAATAATGACTTAAACCATTGACCTAGTCAACAAAACAAAAAAAAATTCTAAACAAAATAAACTAGTTTTATTGAATTGATTTAGAGGGTGTTTAGGAGTGTGATTGCGGTTGTTTTTCAAAGTACTCTTCGTTTAGAAACACATCAAAATAATATTTTTTTTATTTTTTAAAAATTATTTTTGATATCAGTATATTAAAATTATTTAAAAACATCAAAAAAAATTATTTAAAATACAAAAAAAAAATCAAAATTTAACCAAATAGCAATACAACCACTTGGCCAAACAAGCAGTTATTTGCAAATATACCTACCAAATAAACATGCCCAAACTTCTACAAGATTTACTTCGAAATTTATCCAAGCTCAAAAACTAAGTTGATTAACAAAGAACTATTCACAGATGAAAATTGTTGTGCCCCAAAACATAAATTATTATTTATTATAATAATATAATTATTACTTTGTCTCAAGTCCATTAAAACTTTGAATTGAGTACCAGGGCAAGATGGTTCTTTTATAATGGCATAATTGTTTTTTATGAATTGTATGAGATTAGTTTGATAATTTAATTTTTTTATATATACAGTAAAATTACTCATTTATTCTTAGAATAAAACTAGTTAATTACCTGTACTATATTGCAGGTTGAGTAAAAAAAAATTATAACTATTAGTATTGAAATAATTAATAGATTTTTCTAGTTCAAAAATAGAATATCACATCTATAAATGCATGATTTGATATAATAAAACATATCAATACACTCATTATAACAATAACAACATCGAATACTTAACATCTAAAAATAGCATTACTATTATTGTTAAGACAATAAAAATTATTAAATTATCTCGAGAAAAAAGAATGAAAACATTAATAAAAGAATAAGCAAGAAAAAAACTAAAATTATTATTATTATTGCATGAATAATGGGAAAATAAATTTAATAAAAGAATAAAAAATCCAAAAAAATTACCAAAAGAGCAAAAAAATAAATAAAAATTATTAACTAAAAAAATCATTTAACGTGAAAATAAAAAAAACAACCAAAAGAAAGAACAAAGAAAAAAAATTTAATTTTCAAATGATCATCAACACAAACTAAAATTTAAGAACAAAATTTTTGAAAAAATGTTATCTCAATAAAAAGGAAAATAATAAAAATTAAAAACTAAAACTAAGAGAACATATATATAAATAAGTACTAAAATAGGGACTAATTAAGAAATATAAAAAAATTAAAGGAATTAAAATAAAAAATTAAAAGTATAAGGGCTGAAATGAAAACCAAATATATTATCAATTTCAATTAAAGGAAAAAAAAATATAACATTTATACATGCAAGGGTTGATATAATGAAATGCATCAACACTATTTATTATAACAACAGGAACATCGAAGCCTTAACATCTAAAAATATAATTACTATTATTGCTTAAACAATAAAAATGATTAAATTACACTGAGGAAAAAAAACATTAACAAAAGATGAAGCAAGATAAAAAAAAAACTAAAATTATTATTATTATTACTATTATTATTATTATTATTGCGTTAATAATGGGGAAAAAATCATTTGACGTGAAAATAAAAAAAAAACAACCAAAAGAAAGAACAACGAAACAAAAATAGAATTATCAATTTTCAAATGATCATAAACACTAACTAAAATTTAAGAACAAAATTTTTCAAAAAAATGCTACCTCAACAAAAGAAAATATAATAAAAATTAAAAACCAAAGTTAAGAGAACATATATATAAACATGGACAACAATAAGGACTATTTACAAAATATATAAAAAATATAAAAGTATAAGTACCAAAATAAAAACCAAATATACTATCAATTTCAATTATATGACAAAATTGAAAATATCAAATCTTCTGTACCGAAAATATTAAGGAATTTAAAAGTAACTCATATATTAAAAGAATAAGGACTAAAATGAAAATGTAATATATAATCAATTTCAATCGAAGGACACAATTGAAACAAATCAAAGCCTACATAACAGAAATAAGGATCAAACAACACAATTAAAAGAGTAGGGACGAAAATGAAAACCTATAAAATCAAGGGGTTGCTACGTAGTTTAGGGTGAAGGAGAGAGAAAAAGGGGGGAAAGGTACAATCGTTCACTGTCTCATCTCCAGCCACTATGTGAGACCACACACCACACCATGAGAAAAAAAACATGATGGCACATCCATGAAGATTGCGATTAGACATTTTCAGCCTCTAGACAACTTCGCACGCACAGCCCAAAGAGTTCATGAGGGCGAATACTGTTATTCGTGTGTGACACATGCATTCACAATATTTAGAGGAAAATAATAATAAAAATGCTAAATTATTGTAACACCCTACAACCAACTCTTCATTTTTTTCTTATTAGGGGCAGATTAGTATTTAGCTATTTTAAAAAATTATGCAATTACTGTGGAACTCCTCCTGGCAGCTATTGTTCTTTGTCTTTTTCAAGGGATAAAATGATTATTTTATTGTGCAAAATACATAACTACTGGATTACTAACATATTTAAGGATAATAATATCAATACAAAAGCCTCATAATTAAAGATATGGAAATGGATAATTTCTTCAAAAAGTTTTTAGCATTGAAGTGAGGAAACTATCACAGATCTTCCAGCAGTTTCATAAATCTTTATGTCGCCTCGAGTCTAGTGTTTCTGCAACAAAAGAAAAGGAAATTATTTTTGTCTTGAAATTTTTTGCAAATATGATTATATTCGTATCTATATAATTAATTCCCAAAATTCATTGGCGATGATATGAAAAAAAATAAGAATAATGGATTTCCACTTAGAAACTTAAATTGTAAAGTTTTATCAATGTAGAAAAATCAGTTGCAACACTGCATCGAAATGAAATCCTATGAACAACCATAACATGTTAGTTGTTTAAGCTTGTCATAAAACATTTAGAATATCCCAATATCAATCTAATTATTAATCAATCTAATTAAGCTTGAAAAATATCCCAATATCAAGTAGCAATATCACAACAACAAATACATAATTGCTATTTGCAAGATTTGTATGACTTGCTGAGATTTGAGAAAGTGTAGAAAGAAAGATGGAGCATTTTTTTTTTAAGAAACTACACTTGATAAATAATATATTTGAATTGTTCTTAAGACAATATACACTTAATTAATTTGGAGACTTGTATAGTAGTGGATGATTTATTCAGATAATAAATTAAAAATCGATTTGTAGTTTCTTGTCATAGAATTATATTTTGTATGTTTACACAATTTAGTTGTTTTTGATCAAATATATCTAATCAATCTCTTAGGCCTAATTCTTCACTGGAAGACCAAAACATTACAATGTTAATTTATTGTTTAAACAGAGGAAAGTAAATATAATATGATGTGATAAAAGTCACTACAATCAACAATTAATTTGGTTATCGTGCTTGTTGTGGTGCAACTAACATTTTCAACTCTATTATTAATTAAGCCTTAAGTCTTACTTCCTTAGGATAAAGAATTTAGCTTAATTTGCTATAGGTTTTTGCTCGTACCTTCCTCAACTAATGATATTCAAATAAGCCAGTTTTATGGTCGATCAATATAAATTTTTAATTAAGCATCATAAAGTAATAAAAATTAAAAACAAATAAACATGAAGGCACACTTAAAATGTTATATCAGGAAGTTCCTAGCATGTTATATTAGGCAAGAATCATAACTTTTTTTTGTCAAAGCACTTGGTTTTTGTTTCCTTGAAAGATCATCTGTTGATTGGCATGCTTGTGCTTGAATATACTTTTCCAATGAGTTGTATGATTGTGAATTATTGTGAAAGTATATTTTATTAAAAAGATAAGCTAAATGTATAGAGTAAAAGAAAATTAATTACAATGATTTATTTGCTTAGAGCATAAGAGAGGTAAACCTCCGCTACAAATCATGAGAATCAAAGTCGAGTTTGCTCTTTGGTCCAACGTCCAAAGTAATACCTTGCACCTGCTGTGTGTCAAGTGGATTTATTGTTAATGGCGTAGTTGAGAAGTTTTTTCTTAGCAATATTTGCTGGTGTTGGGGGGTTAGATAATGTGTTGCATGTAGCACTCAATACCATGTATACATCGATAGATTTATCAACATTTGATATTTGAGATGGTTGGTCCTGTTGGATGTCACTTGGTTCAATTGGAACATCATCAAAAATAATTGTTATAAGTATGTCACATCAATTTGTTATTGATCGAAATGTTCCAAATCGCAATTGAAAAATATATATCCTATTTAGCTTGGTTGCCATAAGTGGTGTGATTGTTAACCTCTTTCTACACAATGATGTATTGATGATCCAAAAAAGTTTTCTGCAACTTTTCCAACCATGAGAAAGTTTGTCACATCTATTTCATCGGTGACAACACAATCAAGACAAGGCCTACATAATCTGTAAAAATAATGCATGAAAGTTAATATACCAAGAAAATATTGGGTGTGCATAAACAACAAATACCAAATCATTAAGTTTTTTTTTATATTTTTTTTAAAAAAAACTAACACAGCACAGACAAGGATGTTATTGCATCATGATCAAGGTAAACTGGATTGTTAGCAATGCCACCTAGTTTTTTGTTGCAATGAGGATAAATTGGGTACCACCATCCATTAAAAAAAATTAAAATCAACAATTGATGCATGACATGTGAATCTGATATTATGTTATAAGAGGGTAAATAGATTAAGCGCATGTTTCACATAAAAAGTAGTATTGATAATTTTTTATACATTTTAAATGGTGCACAAATTATAGTAAAAAAAAGAAATGAAATAAAAAAAAAGAAGAAATAAATCGAACCTTGTGCTCGTATGGATTCATGCACAGGATATTTTTTTTATTGTCTTTTTATTTTCAATAATCTAATCCTCCAATTTCAAAATAACATTGGAGGATGAAGGAAGTTGGTATACTTCAACAGACAATTTCTCGAAGCTTTTAAAATAGAATTCACATGCAATTAGATGACCATAAATATAAATAAAACATTAAAATTATTAAAAGAAAAATTTGAATTCAAATGAAGAAACTTACTAATGATGGTAAGGCAACATTTCTAGTATATCAGGATTTATATACCGAAGAGAAGCAGTTGTCCAATTTAAATTAGGTTGACCTGGTGGTTAAAAAAGTTGGTATTTAAATGAGATACTAAAATACGAAAATATTCGAAGAAACAACAACATACATAAAAAAATGGGGTTTTTAGTCAACATAAGATATTAAAACCTCGATATTCTGTTACACAAAATCTTGCAAAAGCCATCATAATTGGAGATTTGAGTGTTTGAAGAGTTGAATCATCAAAATCCATATAGTTATACGCATTTCATCACCCCTTTAACAAACATCAACAAAACATGTTAAAAAACAAATAATATAAAAATATGTTGAGTTTGTTAGTAAACCTTATATTTTCAAGTATAAACTATCTTATATTTTCAAGTATAAACTATCTTTTATTCTCCAATGTTTGGCCCTGAACCAATACTTGTTTAAGCGGTTGAATAGCTTTAAACCTTCCTAGAATATCTGAATAAAAAAATATATACATGTTAATTTGAGATTGATATACATAGAGAATAAACAATAAAGCAAAGTTATTTATTAATTAGACATAATGAAAAAAGGATCGAATTAAACCTATGAGAACTCTTAAACCCTTTTTTGTTTAAGCGGTTGAATAGCTTTAAACCTTCCTAGAATATCTGAATAAAAAAATATATACATGTTAATTTGAGATTGACATACATAGAGAATAAACAATAAAGCAAAGTTATTTATGAATTAGACATAATGAAAAAAGGATCGAATTAAACCTATGCGAACTCTTAAACCCTTTTTTGTTTAAGCGGTTGAATAGCTTTAAACCTTCCTAGAATATCTGAATAAAAAAATATATACATGTTAATTTGAGATTGACATATATAGATAATAAACAATAAAGCAAAGTTATTTATGAATTAGACATAGTAAAAAACGGATCGAATTAAACCTATGAGAACTCTTAAACCCTTTTTTGAGAGAGAATGTGCGCAAAGTCAATGAAGTTGAAGTAATATCTTGGCACTATAAGAGTGAGTGGATCAATAGATTTAAATTTGACCAAAGGTGTAAGCTCGACAACCACATCGTTATCAATAACTATATTTGTTGATCTTTTTTCATATTGTAAAAAACCTTAACTTCGTAGTAAAGACCCTCAATAACTGCATTAGTAAAATGAGTAATATCCCTTGCTTTTGATGATTCTTGGATAGGTCCACTCTTTAAATCATAATGATTATGTTATGTCCAAAAAAGAAGTGCAAAATAAAAATTAAAATCTAAATAGATGCTAACATTTGCATTGCGAAAGTAACCGATACCAAAAAAAAAATGTTGAATTAGAACAAAATAAAGAATAAAACAAACAATATATCTTGTTTGATTGGTGGATATACTTGAAAAGAAAATAGAAAAAATTTATGTGCAGGTATGATTTTCTTCTTTCAATATACATGAAAGAAAAATGCACATAAGAATACAACCGCACCTAATTATCCCAGAAAACACAATTAAAACTGCTGACTTGTTTCTTAAATTTTGAAATCCATACATGACAGACTCGTGCTTGCATCAATAGATAAAATATGTACTTTTTGATATCCTTAATTCGCACAGCCATGTTCCTGCATAAAAAATTATTACGTTTATAATGGGAATAGGATTACATCCATAACAAAGAAAAATAAAAAAAACTAAGAAAAGAGAGAGACAACAACACACAAAAGTGCATAAACTTGTATGAAATGTACAAAGTAAAAATGACAAACACATATCATAATTAAATATAATTTCAAAATTTAAAACAAATCTAAGACTTGATATCGAGTTTGTGAAAGAACAATTAAACTGAATCCACCATATAAAAGATTTTGATTAGCATTCCAAGTGCTATATCGAGCTAATAATGCCTCTCTAGACAATGTTCTTTGCATAATCAATAAGATTGCCTTTATCATCAAGTATAATTATTTTAAGTCCTTTTTTGATGTAACTCTTAAAAGAGCAACATAAAATTATCCATAAGTAAAAACTTGCTCGTGAAGAAAAACTCTGACAACCTTTAAAGATTGCCCTTGACTTTTATTTATTGTCATTGCATAACATGGACGAATTGGAAATTGTCTTCTTTTAATTGTGTATGCATATCTTTCATCATTCACTAGAAATGTAATTCTTGAAATGAATACATGGCTATCAACATTAGAATATATTATTATCTGTGCTTCAATGACTTTCTCGGCTAGCTGCCTTACTAAAAGCTTATTCTATTACATAAACCTGCTTATGGGTTTAAATTCTATAATAACATGATTGGTATCCCTACTTGTAATGAAAGCTTATGAGAAGGGGATTCATTTAATTGAAGTTGATTTAAAAATTCAATTGCATGTAATAAATCAACATTTTTTTTGCATCAGTTGATGATTTGCAAAACTATCACAACTTAAATAAACATGTTTATTTTCTGGTAACATGTCAAATATAAAATCATTGATCATGGAAACTATAGAATTTATAGGTGTGACTATTGCTTTCTCTTGAAAATAAATAGAATTTAGGCGATGATTGTTGATATGGTGATAAACTAAAGAAACAATAGATGCAATAGGGTTAGAATTTGCATCTAAAAGCAAATATGGTGGTATCTTGATTAAAGATGTATAAGAATCATCTTTAAATGGGATGTCGGATATTTCTCCTTTACCAATCATAAGAATCCATTTGGCTAATAATTGCAATTTAATACTCTTAGTATCAGAATGTCTATTTGATAAAAGACGCAAGTTCTAATTTAGTGTGAAAATTTTAAATTCATGCCCCAACAGTGAGCTATTTAAAGAAGCATGGATAACTCCAACAACCACAAACAAGATTTTCTTAAAATGTCCACCCGACAATACTTACTTGCCACTAAATGACTGATTATGAGCAAGGACGTCTTGCAATAAATGATCCAATGCTTCAAATCGATTATTCATTTGAGCCTCGTCCTATATAATGAGAGATGTCATCTCTAAAATATGTGAAAGGTTTGTGTTCTTTTTTATCTCACACGATGATGTTTTATAAACCATTAGTGGGATTTTGAAGTGTGAGTGTGTTGTGCGGCCAACCGACAATAATTATGATGTGTATTCCAGATGATGCAACTATAATGATAATCAAACCTTTAGATCAAATCTTGCTTATTATTGTATGCCATATGCCATAAAAAAAATTTTCTTGTTCCGCCATGGCCATGAACAAATATCAAAACTTGTTCTTTTTGCATGATGGCTATAATAACATATTCATAGACATTTCTCTAGCACTGCTTAAGCAATGGGAAAGTTGTGGAATGTTGACATTTAAGATAAACTATATCATAGTTTAGCTTCTCCCTTAGTAACATATTTCTTATTTCTGCTAGCAACCTTTCATTAGGCATCGGAAGCTTGTACTTTTCAAGAGAAGTGGACGCAACGATGAAAAACAATTCAAGTTCATAAAACACATAGTTTCTCAACTCAACATCAGACATTAAAAGATTTAGCATGTTCAAAGTTGATCTAAAACAGTGTATAATATCATCATGCATGAATCTCCAAAATTGAAGGAACAATTCATTTGGGTCACTAAGATCACAAAAAAGAACTAAACTAACAAACAATTATCTAATCTATAGAGGTGTTATCGTTGTAATAGCTTTGCTTAAAGCATCTTCCCATTCTTTATCATCTCTTAAAAGCCCTAAGCTTTTGCAAGAAAGCTGAAATGTTGGATACAAAACCCTTGAAACTTTTCTGAGGTCATCAAAACCTATTGCTCCTTTAACATGGCTTAAAAGTAATCTTAGAAAATATAATTCTCCTACTGCAAAATGACCATATGTTAAATGACCAAGACTAAAACATTTTGTTCTTGCAGACTACTATTTCTGCCTAGAATCCCAAACCATTTTTTTTTGGAAAATCCATATAATATAGGTTCGTGCAGCTAAATCATTTTTATTGCATTCAAACCATTTTGTAAGCATTGTTCTGAGAACTCCAGGTCTTTTCATTACATTTAGCAATTATTCTTTTCCTGAGTAGACAATGTTGTGTTGTGATGGCAGATAAACCTGTAAATACTCAATTGAAAGATTTCTTGAAAGAAGTGGAAATTAAAAAAGTCACCAAACACCCTCATATGGGCATACAGAACAACAATTAAGATAGACTTTAATTTCATCATCATTCTCTTTTTGGACACCCATTTGACACCTATCTGATCCTTTGCTAACATATTTGAAAAGATACTTTATAAGCATTGATTGACAATATATCTCAACGTTGATGTGTGCATGGTATCTTAATAGCAACTCTCTATTATATGGAATAACATAGCTGTTATGTAATTGTATTCCATCTTTAAGCACAAAATTATCAAGTTATTGGCGACGCTTGTAGTAAACAAAGCCATTGTCATAACAAATCATTATTGTCCTAAATGTTTTTGAAAAAGATTTGGAGCACTTGCCCTTATTTATGCACTTATATTTTTTATTTGGAAAACCACATGCCCTATGGATCACAAATTTGGATATAATATCTTAACAAATAGGATCAATATTTTTGTTAGGAATTTCAGCGAAAATAATTGAATCGACATCTTCAGCACTACAACATTTAAATTATGCATCTACTCAAATGAGAAGATGGGTGTGTGAAAGCCCTCTTTTTTGAAACTCAACTGCACAAACATCTTTTTTTGAAATGTGAAAACATTAGAAAAGTATAAAAACGGTATTGAATGTATAATAAGCTAAAAAATTAATAGAAGATAAAAGAAGCTATAAGCACCTGCGATTGTCTTGCCAAATGGTTTGCATGATTTTATATAGGCAATCATATAAACTACTTTTACTCGGAAGGCTCTTGTAACAATGTCAGGTATACCTTTTTGTCTGTAAGGTCTATTTTTTCCGATCTCTTTGAATCTCTAGCCAACATGTATTGCATGTAAATGTAATAAAAAGATCTAGTTTTTTATAAGCTCTACAGATAGCCATTAAATCCTGATAATTATTTATCATATAGCATGGGCTAATAGTTAAGGAAGAGGGAACAGTAATTTTCCCGGCAGCATTACCCTCAACATCTCCTCTAAGTATCACTTCATGTATACCTTTATATATTTATGATCTTAGATCACTTTGATTAGCCCTTATATAATAAAGCCAATCCTCCTCAATATTGAAAAATCATCAACTAAAAATTGTTGATAAAGAACATCCACTTTTGATGATGGTATTTTCAAAATTTGCCATTTCATGAATAAGATATGCATAATATGCTCTCATAGGGACTCGTGAAATTTTTCTTTGTGGTTGATGATCTTGATTAGCCAACATTATTTTACATTGATGCCCATCATCACCATAAGGAAAAGCAATGGATATTGCAATACCATGAATTTTGGGTGTAGCTTAGAAATTCTTTGAAGAGAGCCACAACAATGCTTGATGATAATATCACATTCAGATTGGAAAATATCAATATCTCTAACAATGAAACCACCAATATCATTCAAAGATGGATCATCATATCATCATAAGTTATTATCTCTTTTACCAATCAACCGTAATTTATAATTTGACTAACAATCACTAGAGAGCCTTTGCTTAGCTTATCTAAAAGTTTTGACCAGCTGATTAATATCATCTAGCATCTACAATAAATTTCCAACAATAGTTGCATCTAAAGAAGATGAACCTCCATCTGTTGTGAACGCGCTCATTCGTGAGCTAATTTCATCTAATGTATCATAATATACAGTTATGTAAATTTAGGTGCATCACCTTCAATTGGCAAAAGAAAACTCATCAAATGATGACAATGTTCATTAATCTTAAAGACATATGAACCATGTCCTTCATTAATAGAGTGATCAAGCTTTGCTTCCATTGATGTGAAAGCAAACATAGAGTTGCATGCTCATATATTATCTCAAAATTTCCTCAATGTAGATCCATTTAATGGATTATGAAGATAGTCAAGAAGCTCTAGGGTTGAATGTGTGTGTGGCAATGAAAATTTACCACCAAGGCAACAAAGTGAGAAAGCTGGATTTGTTTTTGAGGAACGTGAAAGACATTCTTAAAATCAAAAAAGAGCTTTATAGTGTTGACACATAAATTTCTTCTCATCGAAATCAATATAAGAAAAAAAGGCTCCTAAAAAAGCAGCGCTTGTTAGAGAAGGATATAAGAATCAAAACAACATGCAATAAATGAAAAATAAGAAAAAGAGAAAAAAAAGATACAACTTACCCTTTCTTTTTCATTGATATTCAGCTTAACCATATGACATAACTGATGATGGTTGAACATTTAGTTCATAATTGCTTGAATTGAGAAAAGCATGGTCATTAATGACAATTATCGCTAGAATAAAGTGAGCTAGATGTTAAAGCCCTTACAATTGAATCATGACACAAAGTTTAGGGATTATTTGATTGTGGTTGATAGCAACCAAGTTCTTGATTGCCATAGTTGCGCATGGTTGGACAAAAGCTTAAAGGTTCCATTAAAATTGTTCTAGCATTTCAATGGTCTTATGATCGTTAATTAATGTAGAATCAGAATCATAAAAATCTTCGCTGAAGTTATGAGATGAATACAAATTAATGTCAGTGTGTTGTACTAGTTGCAACCTTTGTCGATTACTTGTCATCACTATTTGTCTATAGGTTGGAAAAATCCAGCAAAGAAACCTATTAGTTCTATTAGAAATAAAACACACACAAAAAAGCAATGTAAACACATATAACAAATTAAAGGTAAATAAATAAGAAGTGAGTGTAACATTGTCACAACATGAAAGAAAATGGCATACTTCTCAACAAAGATGATCAACGATTACTATTATAAGAAGCTTAGAGAACAAAAATGTAAGCCTTGTCATCCACAACATAAAAAAAAAAGAAAAAAAAAAAAAGCACCAAATAGCTTAAACTTAGTTATAGCATACCTTAATACTCTAAAAAAAAAATATCTTATAGAAAATAAATTGACAACTTGTTTTCTTGGTTACTACCTAGCTAAGAAAATGGATTGTTCTTTTATACGCACTCGTTTTTTTCTTTTAAACATTTTTAGTTGTATTGACACTGTGAAAGAATGAGCAAAACATTAAAAAAATTAACACTCACTACTTGTCTATGGGTTGGAAAAATTAAACAAAGAAACCTATTATTTCTATTAATAACAAAACACTAAAAAAAGTAATGCTTGACTGTGCAGTTTTTTTATGTTATAACTTGGATTCTAATTTCATAAATCTTTAATAGAAATATGCAATAAATCACTATAATTTGGGATTGTATTATGATAAAGGATAAATTGCATCAATTATTCCTCTCTTATTTTGTAATTTCATTTGTTTATTTAAGCTATTTGTCGTTGCACCCTCAATAACATATGAGAGTATGGTCTAACCTATAAGTTCATAATATAATATATAGTGCTAAAAGTGCAAATGAAATATAGGCACTTGTCTATTGGGAAGGACAATAGAAATGACATTAGTATTAGTAGAGATTGTCCTTTAATTAACCTGCATAGTGCATCAACTTGAAAAATAACAAACCAATCACAAATTAATTTCATTAAACAATAAGAACAAAGGCTGAACATGACGAAAAAGGGAAAATAACAATCAGACAAAAAAATTTGAATGATAACATTGAAAACTACATTGCTAACAAAGACGAACAACATAAAACATAATGATAAATGAAAAAAAAAAAAACCTAAAAAGCAGTCATGTTCTTCATGAACCAATGGGAAAACAATAAAGGAAATAGACAACACAACAAACTTCCACAACATTAAACACATACATTAATTTTCACAAACTAATCATTGCTAAAATTAAATATTAATTTTCTGATTCCATAACTAATCAAAAACTAAAATTGTCCCCTAAAGGCAAATGAAATAGAGCAGCTAATTAAAATATCAATCCTCTAATTTCATAACTATTTATAGCACAAAATCATTGACCAAAGGCACATGCATTGTAGGAAACTATATTTGATCCACCAAACAAAAATCTATACTTGATCCACTAAAAATCACCAAAAAATCAAATAAAAAACAATTGATTGAAATCATAAAATATTGAATTTCTAATTATATTAACCAATTCCAACATGAAATCATCAACCTAAGGAACATGAAATAAAATTTGATGTTTGTTCTATCCAACACCATGAATACTCTTAACTAAAATCATGGATTCGAATTGCAAAACAAGGGAAAATAACTATATAAAAGAGTCAAAACAAAATTGATTAATGCTCACGCCAACTGTTTCTAGGAAAAACAAATGTGCATACAATAATGGATTAAATTTCACATTATAAATTTAAAAAAGAGCCATAAGAACACCCAAAGATTCCAACAAAAAACTCACTTCAATATTAAAATTGTAAAAATTTAAAGTATAAACAAAAAAACCCATATCAATAAAAATAACATTTGATTTCCAATGGCAAGCAAATTTAAAAGGAGTCTTTAATTTGCCCCTAAATTTTTTCGATGCAAAATAACACATTTATGGCACATAAAAAACACACCTAACAACAACAACAACCCGAATCACCTAACAACAACAACAATATCGCTAAAACAACCCACAAAGCAACATAACATCCATAACCATTAAATTCAGTACCCACCAAAACAAAAACACAAAAAACATAGTTGTTGATTATGATTAACATACATTATTTTTCAAATACAAAAAAAAAAAAAGATACTTTCACAATAAAAAGCAAAGTAATGAAAACCAAACAACAACAACAACTCCAACCCCTGAAAATATCAACAAACCCAACACCAACATAACAATCAACTGACCAGCCAAAAAAACAACATCGCAACCAAAAAGTTGTAACAAAACAATCACAAAAATAGAAATGCAACCAAGTTAAACTCATCAAAACCAATAAACAATAAAAAAAAACTATCAATTAAAACAACAACATCATCTATCATCGAACCAAACAATCAATTAGGGGAGAATTGGAATAAGACAAAATTGAAAAATACATATATATATACTAACAACCAACAAAGCAAACAGGACTCACAACATTCAATACCTATGCACAAAAACAGGGGGTAAAAAAACAAAAATAAAGGTTGAAAATCATCATAAAAAACATAACAGCAAGACCAACAATGTGAAATGGGGAAAAAAGGATAAAATGGCAAGCAAGCTACCAACAAACGCATGAATAATAACCAAAAATCAAGTGTTTTGTTTTATACCATCATAGAATCCATCCAAGATATTATTATAGGATATAATACAACCTTTACTACCTTTAAATTCAATCCAATCAAAACTGAAAATCTAAAATTCAGCCTAATAAAAATAAAAAATCAAAACACAACTTTGTTACTTAAGATGAACATAAATAATTTTTCAAACAAAAATGATTTACCTCGCAAAATGAAAAGCAAGGAGAACCAAAACAGCAGCAACCATAACTCGTATCCCCTAAAAAACCCCAACAAACTCAACATCAATACCACAAACAATAAACTCTTAAAGAAAATAATATAACATTGAAACAAGGCAACACAAAAACAACATTCATTATTTAACCTAACACCATAAAAAACAAAAACAAAAATGAACCAACATGAAACAAAAAAAAAAACAACCACACATACCTTACAAATAAACACAACAAACGAAGACCATAATAATCTATTTCTACAAAAAAATAGGGGGGGAAATTAAAAACAAGAACAAAAAATAAACTGAACAAACAAAGCTGAAGATTAAACAATGCTAAACCAAAAAAATCAAACCATATTAGCAAAAAACTTACTAATTCAGCCTTGAAAGACAAAAAATTTCAAAAGTTGTACATAGATTATATATAGCTCCCAAAACCAACACAAAAGACATAGACACAACAAATATAAGCAATAGCAACAGCATTGCAATAGGACAGAAAAAACAATTTTATATTCTCAACCATATCTAAAGGAGGGGAAAAGCAGTAAATAATAACCAAACCTATAACTGCCAGGAAAAAATTTCTAAATATAGCCAAAATTATATTTGCTAGTACACAAGAGGTAATGAGTGCATTTAATGCACATTTTTATCCACAAACAATCTCTCCTAAAAAGAAATAGTAAAGTACAAGAAAAAACACACAAAACTACACACACACACACTACATAAAAATAAAAATCAACAATAAACCAAATATTAGTAATAGTTGCACACACACATAACCAAACAGCTCTATCGACCAATCCCACACAGTATTGGGAGCAATTTGCACTGAAAACTCCATATCTCCCCATATTGCCAACAAACCTAAGCAAAATCAATAACAAACCTGTATAAAAATCAAATAAAAATAAAAACCAACAATAAATCAAACCAACAACACATTTGCATAAACCTCCACACATACCCAAGTCAAACCCCTGCCAACACACCAAAAAAAACCACCACAAAATCAAACAAACAAAACAAATAAACCCCTTCACTGCCTAGACACCCAAGAATCACACTTCAAAAATCAAGATCAACAACCAAACCCACACCACTCAAAGTGGAAAGAAACCAACCACACCCCTCCCTAACAACAAATCATGGTGGAAAACCCAAAAATTAGTCGGCATAATGCGTTGCCGATGTCCTCTTTAATAAAAAAGGAAACTGACACCAAGAAGTTAAGTGCCAAAAAAACAAAAAAGATGAAGAAATGTGTTGCCTAGCTCGCCAACAACAGAAGATTAGGAAGGGAGAGAGCAGATTTTCCAAGAACAGATTCAGATTGGGAGTGCTCACTTAGGCCACTAATTTCCGTATTTAGCCCGCAGCTGAAAGGAACGTTGATCAACCCGTTGAGAGAACCAATCTCTAGATCAAATCCCAGTGTGTCGTTATAAGACCAAGCAAAGGGATAATGAACTTGTCACGGAGTTTATTGCAAAGTGGTGAGCCCTTACTTTTGCCTATCCCCAGAAGTTTACTCAGCAAGAGCTCCTCAATATATGCATGAATAACTTCATTTTAGGCACTACTTGTCGTTGATACTCTTGTATAAAACCTTTAAGGGATTCAAAGACTTAAGCACTAAAGTTCACAATGTAGAAGCAGATTTTAGCAAACAGTGTAGTCTTACAAAGCACTTGAATGATTAACCTCTGCCGCTAATCTCTAACAATACCACTGATCTTCTGCCGCTTCACCCCTTCAACAGATAGCCTCTGAAGAGTAAGCCTTGATAGAAGCACAAAACAATAGCAAACAAAACCTAAAAAATTTAAAAGCAAATTGGAACCAAAACAAAAGAGAGAAAAAAAAACAGACAAAAGCAGGACATGTGGCGCAACCATCATAATTTAAAAAGTGGATCAAAACACGACCCGAATAGAACTAACCCGACCCAAAACTAAAAAACTAAACTAAAACAACTATTACAATCCATGGTAAAAATACACACAATCTACAGTGTTTTTCTAATCTCTTTTAGTTTATTTTATAATAATAATATAATGCCTATTATTTAAGGATTTGTTTTAGAATAGTGCAATTACTTTGATGCATTTGAAAATAATACCAATTCAATTTCTCACCAACTTCACCCGGGAGATTTTTCTATTATTTTACATTTTTTATTATAATTTTAAAGAGTTCTCAAGAATATTTTTTATAAATTATATTTATTAAATAAAAAAAACTTTATGATGCTTACATGATATGTGTTAGCTTATGGATGACTTGTAAGCCTTTAAGGCTTGCCCCAATGTAATGTTTGAAAGTTGTCAGCACTCCAACCATATAAGGAGGCTCATGATCTAAGACTAATGATAGTTTGGTACTGGAAACCATTTCTTCTTGATTCCTTGCCAAGATTTTTACATCAACTCCTTAAAAAATCAAGAATAACCCTTTAATTTGTTGGTTCTTTAGATTTGGTCCCTTTTGTTTTTATTATGATTTGTTTCATGAATAACTTTTAAAATATAGTTCTTATTCTTTTGATTGTTATTTTTCTTATTTTGGAGCTATTTTTTAAATTAGTTTTGTTTTATGATTTCACTCTCATTTGCTTCTCTTTTTTCCTAACAAATTTAATTCATGTTCTTTTGATTGCTAGGTTTTTTTGGCCTCAATAAGTTTTTATTTTAAATCATAAATGATTTGTTTTAATGATTTTACCCTTTTTTATCATGGCCAATTTAATCCCCATCTTTTTATTACCATATTTTCCTTTGACAAGTCTTTAAAATTGATATTTTTAAATTGACTCATAATTTACTTCTTGATTGGACCTTAATTTAGGTTTTCAAGAGCTGCAAGTTTTTCGATCTTGATTAGTTTTAGGATATTCGTTCAGGTTTGCTTGTATTTTACCAATATTGCTTTCAATTTAGCCTTCAATGATTTTTTTTATCTTTAAATTTTTCCCCATTATTTAGTTTCTATTTATTTATTTGATATATTTATTTTAAAAATAAATTGTCAATGGATTTTTTCTATCAAATATTATCCTTATTATTTTTTTTGCTTTTGTATTATTTTTTTAATTTTTTTTTTACTGATCTCATCATTTTAGATTAAATTCATTAAGAATTAAACTTCTTAATTGGATGAAAATCAAATATTTATTGGTTATGACTTGTGAAGATTGGATAAAGTTTACGAGATTTGGCGAGTTTTCTTGGTTTTTTTTCCTTTTTATACTAATGTTTTCTATTTTTATCCTTTTTTGAAAGAAAAAAAAGGTTGTTTGATACTCTCAGTTAATCCTCAATAATTTCTTATTATTTCACCTCTATCGGTTTTTTAATCTTTAAATAATTTATAAAATTACAAATATTTTTCAATATTAGCCCGTATGATTTTTTAAGCTTTCAAATTTGATCATCATTGTTTTAATTGTGATTTATTATATTTAGGATAATATTTTATTTTTTTAGTTTAAATCTCATCCTCTCGGGTTTTTTCCTATCAATTATTTATATTCATTTTATTGCTATTTTTTTTCTTTTGTAAGTTTTTTATTAATATTTTTTGTATAATTTTATCCTTCAAAATTAGATTTGTTGAGAGTTAAATTTTTTAATTGAGCCCAAGGCCAAGACTTCACAACTTATAGGTTTTTAAGAGCAGATTGAGTTTAGGAAATTTGTCTGAATTTACTTGACCCCCATTTTTGTTAGCTTATTTGTTATTTTATTTTCTGTTTTTTATGTTTGATTCTATTAATCTATTCCTCTTTATTTATTTATTTTTAATTTCATACCTATGATTTTTAATTTATAAATACATTATCAAATTATAAATATTTTCCAATTTCAAATCTATGATTTTTTAATCTTTTAAATTTGGTACTTATTTTTTTAAATGCTATTTTTTTTTGTTTGAGATTTTTGTTTTCTAGATTTCATCCTCCTTGGGTGTTTTTCTCTGAAATGTTATTTTTAATCTTGTATGTTTTTGCTTTTTTAAAATTAAATTGATTGATAGATAAGCTTCTTAATTGAGCTTGAGTTTAAGATTAGGTCAGGTTTATGACTTTACGTTAATTTTCTTGTTTTTTTTTCTTTTTTATAAGCTAATATTTTTTTCTTGTTGTTTTTTTTTTAGTTTTACTTTTTTTATATCTTATGGCTCCCTTCCAATTAGGTTAGCATTGAGTTATTTGCTAATCTAGATTAGCTTATGTGTGATTTTTTAAAAAGAATTTGTTGATTTTTTAATTAATTTGTTATTATTTATTTATTATATTGTTTAAATTACTATTTGAACCAATAACTCGATAGTTGAATTTGTTTCAGCCTCAAGTTTTTGTTTTTTTTAAAAAAAAAAAATTACTTGGCTTGCGGCAAAGCATAGGAGGTCACTAAGATGCCTTGCTGGATTAAATTTAATAAGATTATTGAAAAGTTTCAAGCATGTTGACAGGTTAGATAGCTAGATGTCCATCTACTTTTGTTTTCCTAGCAATTTATAATCTTAAAAGAGAATCTGAATCACGTGGGTTTTTCACTATCGGCCATCCATAGTAAATTGTTGAATTACCCTTTTAGCCTTCTTCCTTGAATTTTTGAAGCTTTGCCAGAGGAGCAGGATGGTTTTTTCACGTGGCCATGTTGTTGTTCTTGGAAAGATCAATGCTGGCACTGTGCATCCACTATCCAGGCTTTCTATACTGTGGGCGAGCAGCAGCCTTCGCGCCTGGTTTGGTCATGGTTGCAAGGGGTTTGCTAGCTAATGTTCAGATTGTAGGCTTCTAGGTGTCGTCGTTTCATCCATGCATGCAGTGCTGTTAGGAGCACAAACATTGTTTTGTTAGGTAGCTAGCTAGTGTTCTTATTATCGTGGGGTTATGTCTGTTTGTTGTGAACTATTTGTTAACTTGCATTGTCAAACACTTTCCCTTTAGGGTTCTAGCACCAGTTAGTAAGGCCATATCGGTTCAGTTTGATCACTTGTTTATTAATTTTTTTATATTTTTTTACAGTAAAATAATAATTTTATATCTTAAAAAATATTAAAAAAAAAAAAAAAACAACTGTCAATAAGGTTTCCAAGGTAATTTCACATTTCATTGCACAGTAAAATAATCATTTAACCCTCATATAAGACAAAAATCATGACTTGACTGTAGGGGTGTTTGGATATTTCACCTTCTTTTAAAAAAATCTAAACATTATTCCACCCCCAATAAGACAAAATAGAAATATTGGCTCTGAGGGTGTTTCTGTAATTTACCATCTTTAAATTATTATTTTCTCTCGAATATTGTGTGCACGTATGCCACATGTCTCGACTGTATTTGGCCTCATGTCTTCTTCAAGAGGCGCATGTGGTGTAGTTCAGTGGCCAAAGATATCTATCTAGCATCTTGCTCGATATGCTGTTGTGTCATCTTCCTCATGGTGTGGCATGGTTAAGCTTTTTTTTCCTTTTTCTCTCCACCCTTTACTACACAACAACCCTTTGATTTTATGGCTGTTTCATTCTATCCTTGCTTTTTTAATTGTGTTGATGGTCCTTATTTTTGTTATGTAAATTTTGATTTGTTTCAACTGTATCTTTTTATTGAAATTGATTATATTTTACGCTTTCATTTCAGTTCTTATTTTTTTAAATTTGAATTTGGTTTTAAATCCCTGAATATTTTCAATACAAAACATTTGATTTTTTTTTAATTTTATCTTTTGATTGAAATTGATAATATATTTGGTTTTCATTTCGGTTCTTATATTTTTAATTTTTTAATTTTAATTCCTTTATTTTTTATATTTCTTAAATAATTATTATTTTTGTCCATGTTTATATATATATATATATATATATATATATATATATATATATATATATATATATATATATATATATATATATATATATATATATATATATATATATATATATATATTTTTAGCTCTGGTTTTTAATTTACATTATTTTCTTTTTTGTTGAAGTAGCATTTTTTTTTTAAAAAAATATTATTAAATTTTAGTATATGTTTGTGATCATTTAAAAATTAATAGTTTTGTTTTTTCGGCTGTTCTTTCTTTTGGTTTCTTTGTTAACTTTTTTTTATTTTCACGTCAAATAATTTTTTTTGCTAATATTTTTTTTAATTTTTTTGTTTGCTCTTTTGTTAAAGTATTTGGATTTTTTTATTAATTTTTTTCCCATTATTCACGCATTAATAATAGTTTTAGTTTTAGTTTTTTACTTGGTTTCTCTTTTGTTAATGTTTTCGAGTTATTTTTTTCTCGAGCCAATTTAAATTTTTGTATTGTTTTAACAGTAATAATAATGATATTTTTAGATGTTAAGTTTTATATATTATTATTGTTATAATAAATTGAATTGATGTGTTTTATTATATTAAACTTATAATTATAGATGTTATATTTTATATTTAAAAAAACAAAACTTATCCATTATTTTAATTTTAAAAATTAATATAGCATGGGCAACATAAGTAGTTTGTATTTAATGCGATTCTGGGTGTTTCCGCCTCTCCCTTTCCCTCACTCGCCCTTAATGCTTGGCGGCAATTGAAGCAGTACTTGTATTTAATGCGAACCGGGGGTGTTTCCTCCTCTCCTTTTTTCCCCACCCTTAATGCATGAGTACTTTCATCATTCTAGCCGTGTTCCTCGATTCAGCCATACCATGCTTGGAGGCGGCCACGTGCCCTAAATGTGATTACGTCATCATGACTAGGATTCCATGCTCTCAAAGCGAGTTTGCTGTCTCATTTATTGCTTACGTCATCATGACTAGGCTTGCATTTACAGTTGGGCTTTAAATGTGTTTTTAAAGAAATAGAAAACTAACCTTGAGCAAGTGTTGTTACCGGACACTTCCCCTTAACGTCAATCTACTCGTATGCCAGTGCAATATGGCGTGTATTATCCCGGAGCCATGGGTTAGCAAATTTAGGACCATGGTCTGCCTTCTCAGGTTCTTCCTCGTCCCAACTAGATTCTGTATAGGAAGGATAATACGGGTCTAGCTAAGGGGTGGAAAGCACTGGGGTTTTTGGATGAGGAACTACATGCTGTGGTGTCGACTATCGGCTTCTTCATGCTGTCATTGATGTTTTCCCGGGTGTCCTTCCTGGAGTTCTCGCAGAAGTCCACGGCGGTGCTCGGCGAGGAGTTCCTTTGACACCGTTGTAAGCCTAGACTGGAAATTTTTTGTAGAACGGAGAAGCCAAAGGGGGATAATACAAGCCACATTTTATAGGCGTGCGAGTACATTTACATTCGAGTTGTCACATTTATACGTTGGTTTTCCTAGTTCAAGAATTATAATTTTTTTATAAAATAATATAAATTATATTCTGGAATTTTATTTAATAATTTAATCTTTTAAGTGAGATGATTCTTTAATATTATATCAGAACCTTATTGACCTAGCAGTCACGAATTTTAATCTCATCACCGTCATTCTATTTGATAAATATCAAGTACAAGGTAATATGAGTTTGTACAAGTTTCAAACCCAAAAGTCTTTCATTTGAGAGGGTATATTAGAGAATAATATCAATTATATTCTGGAACATTACCTATAAACTTAAGTTTTTAGATAAGATGGTTTCTTAATAAAAATTAATTAGAAGATTTAAGGGAATTAGGGGACGAGAGGAGAGGAGAGGATTTGGCCATTTGAGGGAATTAATTTATTTTAATTAGAGTCCTAACATCGGGCTATAAAATTGGACCTAGTTTGATTTACAATTCAAAAGATTTTTTTCTTGTTTGGATTAATTTTAATGGGATTTGATTTTTTTTCTATTTAATTTTACTAGAGTTATATGTTTGACCTGTAAAATTATATGATTTTACAAGTTAAAATGTAATTTTAACAACATTGATCACCATTTATATTTTGAGTTAATTCTCTTAAAAAACACTTTTATTATGACCATTATTATCATGGATTAAGGCTTCTTTAGCATTGCATTCAAAATTAATTTTGAAAAAAAAGGAATTATTAATTTATTTTTTACTTTAAATTAAATATTTTTGGCCCTTTTAGATCATTTTTATGTGTTTATGTCAAAATGATTTTTTAAAAATAAAATAAAAATATTATTTTAGTTATTTGTAAACAAAAAATACTTTCAAAAATAACTTTAATCATACTCTCAAATAGATAATAAAACAAGGGGCTTGGGTGCACAAAGCTTGAAATACCTGCAATGTTATGGTCTGATAACATATGTTAGCAATGAAAATTTTCTCAAAAAATATATGTATACCAAAACAAATATTATTTTTTAAAAGAGAATCTCTAAATAAAATTAGAGAGAGATCATCCATTATCTAGATATAAATAAAAAATGTCAAATAAAACATAGAAAAATAGACATTGATTTTTTTTTAAGAAAATAGAATGATAAAAAAAAAAAGACTTTCACTTGTTGAACTATATAAAAAAATATTGTACACTAAATAGAAAAAAGTCTAACATCAAGCCCTCATAGGAGGGCTTTTCTTTTCTCTTTAATGTGTTTGTTATTGTGTTTTAAAAATATTTTTTTAAAAATAATTAAATTTTTATTTTATTTTTCACTTTCAATTAAATTATTTTGATGTTCTTAAATTATTTTTCATATGTTTAAAAATAAAAATATTATTTTGATATATTTTTTTAATACCAGTATTCAAAAAGAAGTTTTTGCTAGAAAAATACGATGCGTTGTATTTTTAAATATAAATAAAAATAATGAAAAAAAACATATAAAAAACATGTACTAAATTTTTAAAAAAAATATAGAATGATAGGAAAAAAAATATTTAGGATTAACTTGGATTGTCTTATTTTACATTAGTCCTCTTACCGTCTTATTTGATATTGGTCTCTTAATGTTATTACATTTATGATTTACTGTTATTAATTTATTTCTAATTATATTTTATTTTATTTGGGATAAATTTTTTTATTTTTTAATTCAAATCTCATTTTTCTTGGAGTTTTTTCTGTCAATTTTTATCCTTATTTTTTTTTTTATCTTGCTTTACTTTATGAGCCCTTTTTATTATTTTTTTCTATAATTTAATTTTTCAAGATTTTATTTGTTCACAGTTAAGGTGTTTATACGAAGTTGTAGTCTAGGATTTTAAAAGTTATAGGTTTTAGAGATTAAAATAAGTTTAGTAGGTTCTCTCAGGTTTGTTTTCCTTTTTCTTTTTTCTTTTTTCTTTTTCTATACTAGTGTTTTCTTCTTCTTTTTAATCTTTTTTTTGTAATTTAATTTTATTGGGTTATTCATAATTAATTCCTTTTTATTTCACCCGTATCATTTTACATTTATAAATAATCTATTAAATTTCAAAAAAAAATTGTTGTCACTAACTATAATTTTTTTTATATTAACAATATAATTAAATTATATATAAAATAATTATAGTATATTTAAAATGATATATAAAAATGGTTCTTTTAAATTTTTTTACCATTGGAGTAGACATAGTAAAATAAAACTATACTTACACTATTTAAAAAAAACTAATTTAGATGTTTAGCTTTTCAAAATGGCTTTTACCACTAGACTTGCTCTAATAGCAAGTCAAAGTGAAGTGAATTTTCTCAAGAGGCTAGCACTAGTTATTAATCTTATCAACAAGCAAAAAGCCTTTAGAATCACCATTACCTTCTTTTTCTTCCTCCTTTTCTTTTATATGAGATAACTTGCCCGTGCATTGCCCTTAACTTTTCTAATGTAGCAAATTGATTGATTGTTATATATGTTTTTATTAATTAAATAAAATTTTAATTAGTAAAATTATCATCAATAGAATCCGTTTCAAATAAGTTATTTGTTTTGTGCATCGAAACTATTAAATGATGCTATTTTTCTAATGTTTGGATAATTATTTACTTTTTAAATTGTTTATGTGCATTGAAACGCTTGTAAATAATTTGACTTAACTTTCTCACCTGTTTTGTCTATATTTGTTTTAGTATATTATGTTGTTACATGATATTAAATTTGAAATTTGTTACATAAAAAAGTCATGTAAGTTATTTTTGAACAAAAATAATATCGACTAATTAATAATTTTCATAATTATTATATTTTATCATCATGATTTTAAATTGTCATAATTATTACAGCTGCTATTATAATAATTATTGTAAATAATTAATATTATGATTATTACTGACAATATTGTTATAATTGTGTAATCATTATGCCATCAATTATAACAATAACTCATATTGTTGTTTTTCTGGCTATTATTTCAATTATATACCCCAACAAAAGAGAAGATAAAAAGAGATTTAAAACTAAATCAAATATATATATATATATATATAGGGATTGATGCATAAACATATAATAACAATAAAGGAATTAAATTTCAATAGAACAATTAAAAGCATAAGGGTCAAAATAAAATAAAAAAATATAATTAATTTCAAGTAAAGGATCAAATTGATAACAATTCATACTTCTATATCAAAAATATTAAGGGATTAAAAAAAAAGAATAGGGACAAAAATAAAATTACAATATATAATAAATTTCAAATTAAGGAAAAAATTAAAAACAATATAATCTACTATACTAAAAAAATTAAGATATTTAGTGCCCGTTTAGCATAGCAGTGCAAACTATATTTTAAAGAAAACACAGTTTACTCTCGTTTGACTTGGATAGAAGTAAAAAACAGTTTTAATTGTCATGAGAACCACTAAAAATACTGTTGAACCACCATTTTACCAGAAGCAGAATTTTTGAGCTTTGTCTGCGTTTCATTTCTCACCACAAAGTAAAATCATCACTGAGGTGGACCGTGCACAACAACAACAAAAGGAGACGATTCACCACAATTCCTCTCAATGGTAGGCACATGAAGCTTCATCTGCTCTTTCTCTACAACTCTTGACTACAATTTCTTTGCTTTCACCGATGAGCTACACCCAAACGCTTAACAGTAAAAAAAGATTTTGACTTTAGCTAAAACCAGTTCAAAATAACAATATAAGGGAATGGGTTTGAGGGAAAAGTAAAGAGAGAGACGGGCGGACCTTATAGCTGGAAGATGGTAGGGTTTAGTATAGGAGGCACACGGTGCCGTTTTCGATTTTTAATTTGCGATTGTGTAATTTTGGTCGCTTATAATTATTTTTTTGTGTTGTAATTAAATCGTGGATTTATATTTACATCTATCCTTTTTTTTTGTGTAGGACTTTTTATATAATATAAAATATTCATTAAAAATCATATAAAACGATGTCTTAAGAAATTAAAACATTCAATAAATCACAATATATATTTTTTTAAGAAAACCATAAATAAATTATAAAATACAAATTAACTTCTAAGTTTTATATAATTATCAATACATAATTTATTGAAATAATAAAAATATTAAGTCCTGTCAACCACTCATGAACCTCAAAAAAAATAAAAAAAATTAATCCAATTACACTAGATAAATTTTTTATCTTTAGGCTCAATTAAAAAGCTTTTTAATATCTTCGTCTCCCCGAAGCATAAATGAAAATATTCAATTAATAGTTTTTCGATTGATTATGAAAAAAAAAATTACAGTTAAATTTGACATTGAAATTATATATCTACAACATGTAGATAGAGATCCTGACATTCAGTATGGTCAATGCGTGTGGGGAGGGGTAAAACAGTATTTTGACTGTGCAAAAATACACAGAAACTACAAAAATACCTCTAAACAATCTGGTAATGCCAATTGGCCCCGTAGAAAATTCAAAAATACTCTTGATCTCAAGGTGGGCTGAGACGCACTGAAAGGTAAAATAGTAATTATATTATTTGAATCCACAACGAATTATCTCTACACCTATAGTGAATGACCAAGACTCATTTAGGTTCTTTTTATTATTTAATTTGGGATCATTTTTTTTTTAATCTTAAATCTCATCCTTTTTGGGTTTTTTTTTTCTATCAATTTTTATCCCATTCTTATGGTTGGTTTTAAAGTTCTTCAACATGTTTTTTTATTAATATTTTTTCTATGATTTTATTTGTGTAGAGTTAAGGATTTTTATTCAGTTGAGGTCTAGCATTTTACAAGTTTTAGGTTTTAGATATTAGATTAGGTTTAGGAGGTTCGCTTAGGTTTATCTGATACCCCCTCTTGGTTTGTCTATTCTTCTATTTTCTTGTTTTATTTTTTGTAATTTAATTCTATTGGGTTAGTCGTCAATAATTTCTTTCTATTTCACTCTTATCATTTTTTAATTTATAAATAATCTATGAAATTACAAATATTTTCAATGTTACTCACTATGTTCTTTTAATCTTTTAAACGTGGTGCTCATTTTTTTAATTACCATTTATTTTATTTAAGATTATTTTTTATTTTTTTATTTAAAATATCATCATCATCATCATGTTTTTTCTTCGATTTGTATTCCCTATTTGATTTTTTCTTTACCAAGCCTTTTTATTAATATTTTTCTATGATTTTATTTTTCAAGTTTGAATTTGTCTAGAGTCAAGGTTTTTTATTAAGCTCACATCTAGGATTTAATAAATTATAGGTTTTAGAGATTAAACTAAGTTAAGAAGGTTCACTTAAGTTTATTATACCCCCCCTCCCTTTTTTTTATACTAGTGTTTCTTTTCTTTTTTAATTTAATTATACTGGGTTATTCCTCAATAATTTCTTTCTATTTCTCCCTGATAATTTTTAAATTATGATTTTATTTAATCTTTTAAACGTGGTGCTCATTTTTTTAATTATAATTTATTTTATTTTGAATATTTATTTTATTTCATATCTCATTCTTGGGTTTTTTTTCATTAAAATTTTATCCCTATTCTTTTTGTTGTTGTTTCTCTTTTCTTTAGCAATTTTTTTTTTAATATTTGTCCTCTGATTTTATTTTTTAAAATTGATTTTTCTAGAGCTAAGGTTTTTGGTATTATGCTGAAGTCGATGATTTCACCAGCTATATAGATTTTAGATATTAGAGTAAGTTGAGTGGTTCCAGTTAAGTTTCCCGTCCCTCTCTGAGCTAGAAATTGCCCCCTTCAATGACATGGAGTTCATTTGTTTAAATATTGATTTGAAAATGTGATTGAGCCGCTGAAATTGGAAAACCCTTGCGGTGCTTCAATAATTGTTTTGGTTCCTTTTCTGTAGATTTACGTGTTTATTTTTAATTGGCTGAAGATAGATGACTTTGAATGATTTAAAAAGGACATAATAAATAAATATTGGACAATAATAGTTACGTAAGGCGGACTGAATGGTAAAGGAATGAAGCAGAACTGAAGGGCGTGGTGTCCTCGTAATGTTTTCTTTTGCGTTGACTTTCAGAGCAACAAAATAAAACCACAGCCGGATGCACAAAATAATGCAGCCAAGCCAGGTATGGTATACAGAGAAAGATCACGACCTTGAGACATTTATTTTAAATTTCATCGAGGAGAGGAGATGGATCATGTTGCGAATGTCAACCAAACCTTAAAATTTTCAAACAACTCACACGGCATTACATAGGCAGTTTTTTTTTAATATATTAAATAAAAAGACAAAATATAGATTATCTCACGCTCTGAAATAAAGAAGAAGAAGAAGAAGAAGCAGCCAGCATCGTAATTATCCTTTGAATTAGTTTGATGCCCGGTAGACTTTGGGGGACAGCCTTGGCCTAGGGTGCACCATTAAGGGCACGGCACGTTGTAAAGTCAGACCATAGGCTTCGTCCATGTTCAATTTCTCAGGCACCAATCCATCTGCCAAATCCCAATCAAATGCATGCGTCAGAGTTGCTGTCAATAGCTGAACCATACGCAGCCCCAGGCTCATCCCTGCACATATTCTACGCCCAGCACCGAACGGTATGAGCTCGAAATCATTCCCCTTAACATCAACCTCAGCCTTCTCTCCCCCTGGAAGAAACCTTTCGGGGCGAAACTCCAGCGGCTCAGTCCATACATCCGGGTCACGAGCTATGGCCCATACATTCACCAGAACAGTCGCCCCCTTCGGAATGTGGTAGCCATCGATCTCGCAGCTTTCCGCGGCAATGCGTGGAAGAGACAGCGGTGTAGAAGGGTGGAGCCGGAAGGTTTCCTTGACCACGGCTTGGAGGTAGGTGAGTTGGGCCAAGTCAACCTCAGTTACCAGACGGTCTCTACCAACCACGGAGTCGAGCTCTTGTTGGACTCGGGCAAGGATGTTGGGGTGTCGTATAAGTTCTGCAATTGCCCATTCCACTGTGCTCGATGACGTGTCGGTGCCAGCGGTGAACATATTCTGCAACCACGAGTCAGCTCCGTGAAAAAGTAAAGTAAATTCTCTAGCTGTGCCTACCCTTGTGACGTGCAAGATTCTTTCTCTAGCTGATTTGTTATTGTTAAAAGTCCTTTACCTTTTATTCTATACCAAAATATATGTCTCAGAATAAATTATGCGTTAATTGAAATCAAATGGGTTTTTTTTACTCAGCTAGAATGATCAAGCCGACGCCACCTAAAATAAAACCGAAAACAACCAGGGAAAGAATAAAAAAAATACCAATAGCAACGCTTTGATTTCAGTGTCAGTGAGCTTCCCCCCACCATCACCGTCAACATCCGGCTGCTCCTTCAGAGCAATCAACGTGCTCAGCATGTCGGTGTGCTTCTCTGATCTAACAGCAGGAGAGCTGCCGTTGACTTTATGCTCCTCCACAATGTTAGTCAAGAAAGCATCGAATCTCTTATGAAGCTTCTTCATTTTAGCTGCTACGCCCTGCAAGTCAAGCCACTCCAAGGCAGGAACAAAGTCACCGATGTTAAACACACCAGCCAGCACCATCACCTCCACCACCATTGATTTGAACTCATCTGCCTTTGAGTCACCATCACCACTGCCGTCACCGAACACCCGTCTCCCTAGCATTACCCTCCCAAGAGCATTAGCTGTGCAAACATTAAGCAATTGCCCCAAGTTCACTGGCGTATTGGGACCTGCTCTTGTCAGAGCCCCCGTAAGCACCGCCACTTCTTCCTGCATGTGGTCCATTCACATGGTACATAAATATTTAAAAAAAAAGCCCAAGTAAACAACCATGAATTTGTAGTCAATTAGAAAGACAACGTTAATCAATGTTATTTATTACCCGCTACCTCCTGCCTACATTAACTACGTAAGAGGTCGTACCTAGCTATTACTATCTATCCCTGTTTCTTTATGGGTTGTTCAATTTGTTTTTTAAATGTTTTAAAAAATATTTTTTATTTCTAAAAAAATATTTTTGATATTTATATATTAAAATAAAAATAATACAAAAATATAAAAGAATACTAATTTAAAATAAAATAAATTATATATTTTTTATTTTTTAAAGCACAAGGTGAAATAGACTAAATGAGATTAAATCAATTCATTCCTACCTATGTACGGTTAAATAAAACCATTTTTGTGTACGAACCAAGGTAAACAAAAATGAGTTTGTTTTTTTGTTATTTTTTATTAAGAAACCATGCCTATCGATTGTTTGAAAGGGTGCAATTATTTTTATTTAAAAATATATTAAAATAATTTTATTTTATTTTTTAAAAATTATTTTTGATATTAGTATATTAAAATATCTAAAAACATAAAAAATTAATTTAAAATAAAAAATAAAAATAAAAATAATAATTTTTTTTTTCATAAACAACCCCCAAAACTTGTTATTGGAACATGGTTCTGCCATGGTGGAAATGCAATTATCGGAGTCAATCTCGATCCGATTTGTTACAGTATCTGCCCTTTCCAAAGCAGAAAAATTAACTTATATATATATATATATATATATAGATGTGCAGATTGAGGTATATCAGAAGTGTTAATAAAGAAATATGGAATGAAATGAGCTTAAACCTGTCTAATATGTCTAAAATCATCCAAGGACTTGGCCGAGAAGAGATGGACGGAGCTGATCTTCCTAAGCAGGCGCCACCGTGGTCCATACGGTGCAAACACAAGGTCCTGGTAATTGTATGCAATATGTTTGGCGCCAGAGTTTGGTGGCCTGCTAGAGAAGTTGGAATCATGTACTTTCAAAAACTGAGCAGCCACAGAAGCCGATGCCGCCACCACCACGTCGACGAAGCCGAACCGGAGGTGCATGAGAGGTCCATAAGTTTTTGCCAGGGCTGCCATGGTGTGGTGAGGCATAGGCCCCAAATGGGGTAGGTTTCCAACGAGGGGCCATGGTTTTGGGCCCGGTGGAAGGGGTTTGCCGTGACGGTCAAGAAGGCTTCGCAGGTGAAGAAGGCAATAGACAAAGATGGACAGCAGAGCTGGGTACAGAATCAGAGGAGACATGATTAGCTCTCGTTTCCTGTGTTAATTTGAAGAAAAATGTGTGCCCAGTAGTTCCTATATGTGTGTGTACATATAGGAGGGGAAGACGGAGCGAGACGGAGACTGGGAGATGCGGTAGGTTAGTTGCAACGTGTGGAGAGTAGGATGCACACGTGAAGGGTAATTTCATATGTTACCTACTTGTTCTTTAACATTAGCGACAACATGTTTTTACTATATATACCACTACTGTCCCCGGCATTAACTTTACCCATCATTTTCAGCTGGCTGAGCTCGATTTTTTTAATATAGAAAATTAATTGATTTTTGTATATGTTATAATTAGTTATTTTAATATTTAATTAGTAAAATTATAATAGATAAATATGTTAAAAATGATTTTTTTTTATCTAAAAGGAATATTGTAATCGAAATATAGGAAAATTGACTCGTATATTTTTTTTATTGTAAATAACTTGGGAAAATTTATCTATCCATTTTGTTTATGTGTTGTCCATTTTTTTTGTTTACTTAATATTATATATGAAATATTATACATAAAAATATAAAAATATTGTAAAAGTAATTTTTTAACCAAAACAACCTAAAATCTAAGAATTTAATTTTTATAAGAAATACAACCTAAACAAAAGAGCAAATAATTAGAATTAGAAAAACAAAATTAAGAGCGTATATACATATAAACATGGAAAAAAATAGAGACTATTTAGAAATATATTTAACAAATATTGGAATTAAAATAAAGAATTAAAAGTAGATGGCCCCAAATGAAAACAAAATATATAAATAATTTAAATGAAAGGATAAAATTAAAAAAATTAAAACTGTTGTAAGGAAAAAATAAATAATTCTTTTATTTCTTGATTTAGTTTCGATCCCTTTATTTTTTTCATCAATTCTAGTTTAATTCTAAATAACATGTTTGTATTTATGTATTTATACTCTTAATTTTAACTTTTAACTTTTAATTTTTATTAGAATTTATATTTATATTAAATGCAATTTTAGTTTGAAAAACAGAGTAAGTTCATCTATAGTGGTGTGAAATGAAAGTAAAACTCTCTTATGCATGTATAGTTAATATTTAGTTGTTAGTTATTTGTTATATTTTTTAAGGCATCAATATTAAACAAATATCAAAATATATAATTATTTTCAAAAGAAAAAACCTTTAAAATATTTTTTCTCATTATTTTAAATGCATTATTTATAATAAAATGAATATATTAAAAAACTAAATAATTGAAAGTCTTGTAGATTGATTGTTTCTCTCTAATGTATAGCATTATTAAAAAAAATATCAAGAACCATTAACATTTTTTGACATGTTATAAAATTTGGTTTTGTCTGCGGCAAAGCCTAAGTAAGTGACTCATATATTTTTTATTTGTAGATAATTTCACAAAACAAAATTCACCTATTTTGTCTATATGCAGTTTCGTAAATTTTTTATTCATGTAATATTAGATCTGAAATATCATACATAAAAAAATTATAGAAGTTATTTTTTCATAAAAAACAGTATCGATTAATGAATTATCTTGATTATTATTCTTAATGTTATTATCATAATTGTTAAATTGTCATAATTTTTACAGCTGTTATTGTAAAAACTATTGTAAATAATTAATATTCTAATCATTACTGACAATATTATCATTGCTACTATCATTATCGTTGTCATAACCCAATTTTGGTTTGTTCCCCAAAATTATCTAAAAGATACAAAAAAATAAAATAAAAGAGGGCGGTGTCGATAAGAAAATCAAAGCAGAAATTCTTGGCGTTTTCAAAAGCTCAATTATATCTCTCTTGTGCCCAGAAATGAAGGAAAATGCAGATTAAGGCTAACATAATTTATTATCGAATAAATCTGCGTAAAAATTAAATCGAAAGATATAATTATATTTTTATATGCCAATTCGATTTAATCGTTGGCCAATTTAAAAGTGTAATTATATTCGAGAATTAATTTATGGTCCAATTAAAAGATTTAATTAAGCGCGATGACTTAATTATATTTTAAAGTGGTCAAATTAATTTTACTAAGGGCTTGGTCAATGAGAAATCAAGTTCTTAAATTTAATTCGTGCTCAATTGAGGAGATTGGAATTTTCATAGCCCGATTTGAATTTTTCCAAATCAATTATGCGAAATCGAGGACCAAATTAAACAAATTGAGAGTTTAATGGGCGATTGAGGGTTAAATCGTACAAATTAGAAATCAAGGACCAAAATAAAAAAGGCACACAAAGTCAAGGCTGATTTTTGAAATTATGACAGGGTTTAATTGCATAAAATCATAAGTTTAGATCCAATTGAGAGTGCATTTAGAACAGTTATAAATAGAGGGACCAAAATGCACTTTGGTCCCCCATTACAGCACGCCACTGCCTGCACCTACCGACCAGCCGCCTGTGCCCACCGCCGACAAGCCCCCTACACGGCATCGGCTAGCCTGCTACCGTAGGAGGTAGCCCACCGTTGCTTGCAACGGTAACCTCCATGATGGCTATATAAATGGTGAACTTGAAGGAAGAAGGGGGAGGTGTTTTTTTTGGTGAATGAAAATAGAGACAAAAGCAGATAACACAAAGGAAATTTTACTTAAAAATTTTGAATTTTGATCCCTCTCGTTTCTGGTCTTTCTCCTTCCCCCTCTCTCTCGGTTTTGCTCTCTCTCTCTCTCTCTCAAAACCAGTAGACCCGAAGCTCTCTCTCTCCCTCCTTTTTCTCCCGCTCGGTCAGTTACACTAATGCCAACTCAGGCCACCCCACTCCCCTAGTCGCCAGTTGCTCTTACTTCGGCAACAACCAGCCCAGTCTCAGGCAAAGCAAAGGCAGAACAGCCCCGACGATAGCCAATAGCCCGTCACCTTCCGATCCCATTTTCAACGCCACCACGACCAGAAGAACCACCTCGACCTCCTCTACACAACGGTATTAACAGATACGCCATTCGTCACAATCGAAAAATCCCTATTTATTGTTCATCGTCTTCGTTTACTACTAACGTCCCGGTTACTGTTCATTACAT
Organism: Salix dunnii; assembly: GCA_015731905.1. Classification (NCBI taxonomy): domain Eukaryota; kingdom Viridiplantae; phylum Streptophyta; class Magnoliopsida; order Malpighiales; family Salicaceae; genus Salix; species Salix dunnii. The sequence goes on from CM027671.1 coordinate 5,912,938, forward strand.
ATGAACAGTATTGGGTCTGGTCGGGCCAGGCTTTATGCCAGAATCAGTCATTGAAGAAGATGGGCTGAAAGCCCAGCCAAGATAGGATGGGCCTATATCCAGGCACATGTTTCTTCTGGGCTAAAAGCCCAGCCTGCGATAGGATGGGCTTATATCCAGGCCCATGATTCTTCTGGGCTGAAAGCCCAGCCCAAGATAGGCTGGGTTGACAGCCCAGCCCAGGCTTCTATGGGCTGACAACCCAGCCTGAGACAGGCTGGGCTGGCAGCCCAGCTCAATTTTCTCTAGGCTGACAGCCCAACCTAAGACAGACTGGGTTGATAGCCCAGTCCAGGCTTCTATGGGCTGACAACCCAGCCTGAGACAGGCTGGGCTACCAGCCAGCCCAGCCGGAAATAAAAAATAAAAAAATAATAATTGTAGCTGTCATTATAAATATTATTATAAATAATTCATATTCTAATTATTATTTTTTATACTATCGATGACACAATAATTATTGTTAGAAAAATAAAATAAATTATTTTTTTATTTTATAAGATTTATTCTTCATATTATTATATTAAAAGTATTTCAAATACTGATATTATTTTAAAAAAAAAACTAGGCCATTCATTTTTTATATATATTTTAAGGCGCAAATATGAAATAAATATCACAATATATAATTAGTTTAACATATTTATAAGAAAAAAAAATTACAAATAATCATTGTCATTATTTTGAATGTCTTATCTATAATAATTATAAATTTCAACACCTAATAATATTACAAAAAAAGAATTAAAAATAAAATAAATGACAAAACAAAAATAAATGCTATTAGATTTTAAAAAATTATTTGATTTGAAGAATAAATAAAAATGAAAAAATAAAGAGAAAAAAAATAATAAATATCAATATTCAAATGATCACCAATACAAATTAAAATTTAAACATTAAATAAAAAATCCGTAATAGTAGTGGAAATGATAAAAATAAAGATCATGTATATATAAACATAGATAAAAATAGGAATCATTTAAGAAATATATATAAAAAATAAAAGTATTAAAATAAAATCCAAGATTAAAAGTATAAGGACCAAAATGAAAAACATATATATAATAAATATCATTTAAATAATAAAATTTTGTTAGCAATTTAATTCGCTTTTTACCTCCATGTCCACCATATGCTATGCATCAAAATGATATATTCTTTTAATTTTTTTAAAATTATTTTTGATATTAGCATATCAAAATCATCTAGAAACACCATTTTTTTTTTAATTTAAGTAAAAAAAATTCAAAAACCTTTTCCAAACACATTTCCAAATACATATGTCATCTCCCACCAAAACCACAATTCAATTCAGCTTTTCAAACAGTAAAGAATAATAAAAATTATTGTTCATTATTTTTGAAATTGTGATCTCCTTTAATTATTCAATAAAATAATAATAGTTGTGGTGCGCGTAATCTGACCTAGACATCTCGATTATAAAAAAAAATATAAGTGGGAAAAAAATGAAAATAAAATATAAAGAAAAAGTGAGTCCGGGGATTATTCATAGCGTGCTCAACTGGCTTGGAAAAAAATGTATACTTGAAAAGAAAAAATCATGGTGCGCGTAAGCTAACCTAGATAACTTGGTTATAAAAAAAAATATATAAGTGGGAAAAAAATATATATATAAAAAATAGGCCTAGAGATTAATTGTAATGCGCGTAAGCTGACCCGAAAACCTCGATTATATGTATACATAAAAAAAGATGTTTGGTTTAAAAAAGAAACCAAAAACAGTTTCGTTGTTTGTGTGATTCGAATTCTCTCGCGGAGAAATGTATGCTAAGGCGCAGTCACAACCACTCGGCTAGAGTGAACTCTTTTTTCATTTTTACTATACAAATAATATTTATATTATTAAGTAATTTTACTATTATAGTTCATAGTGCATCTGAATTTAGATGAACAGTGCAAAAAATTGTTCAAAAGCGTGAACTCTTTTAGCTTATAAGATAAATAATCCAATTTTATGTAAAAATCAAGTTTTTATAAAATTATATTAAAATTAATTCAAACTTAATAAATTAATTTAATAATTTCAAAAAAAAAACATGACATAATTTTATTTTAAAAAAACATATAAGATTTGATGAATAAATTTGTCAAACATGTGAATTACATAACCTATTTCAAAATCCAAATCTATAAACAAGGTAATGGACTACATTGAAATTATTAACTTATTTTTTTCTAAATTATTATTATTTATTTAACCATACAATAATATAATAAAATTATTAAAAAATCATATGAAAGTTAAATTAAGAGGCAAATCCAAATAAATTGAAATGAAGATTGAATAATAAAATCATGCAATTTATTTCTCAACCAATATAAAGAAAAATTAAAATAAATTATCAACTCTAAATACCCAAAATTTAAGAATTTTTTTTAAAACAATAAGCAATTAAATAAAAGGGTTAAAATGAAAAAAAAAGCAAATATGAAATACTATTATAAACCATAATGCTAATAGGTTCAGAAAAGCAATGTTTCTCCCGCGCCTCTTAACTTTAAATATAAAATACACTTTTGAAATAAATTCTAAAGAACCATCAAAGCCACCCAAGTTTTTCACGTCCTTTATGTTTTAATTCAACATTTCCTAAAAAACATGAAATTAAGTTTCTAAAAGGGCTCGATTTTGCAAATAAAATTTTTTTGAGGATCAAAACAAAAAATTAATGAAAAAGTACTATTATAATCCACACTTAATTGTGAGAGGGTGAACAACAAAAAAAATTACAATCAAAGAGTCACTTTGTTTATATGATAATCAATTTGTTACACTTTGTTTATTATTTTATTCACTTAGTCAATCGATAACATAAAATGATAAACACATTACATTGACTAAATAAAAAAATAAAAATATGATGCATGACTACATATATTAAAAATATTATCTGAAAGTAAAAAAACTTGTTTTGAAAAATATAGTATAACTACACAAAGTATAAAAAAAAAGTATTATTTTAAATATAATTATTTTATATAAAAAGAATTGTTGTGTCTGGGTATTTTTTTTAACTATACATGGGAAGATAAATCTCTTTTTTTTGAAAAAAAATCATTTGATGATGTATTTTTTTTGCCATGATTCTAACCTTCATAGTGACCCGAAAATCAAGGTTTAAGAACTTTTGCGCTAAAAATCTATATTTCAACCTATTGTCTAACCAAAAATACTATAAAACACTTTAGAAACTATGGTAAATCTATAAATAGTGTCAAGAAACCAAATACACCTCCCTAAAAAAGAAAATCAACTTGAAGCCAAAATTACCCTAAGTTTATATATGTTTTTAGATGAACTCTAAAGGTAAAAAAATATATAATATAAACTCCCCTCTTTTAATGGAACATTTTTTTTTTCATTTTAGTAGTCCAAATAAGTGCAAGCCATATATTTCTCTTTCTACTGCCAGAATTCGATGTCATTTCTCTCTCCTCTTTTAAGCAGGAACTAAAAAAATACAAAAAATGAACTTGAAAAGTATTAAGGTACCAAAATTGTATAATGTTCAAGATTTTTAAAGTCAAAGGACTAAATTGTATTTAATTATAAACTCATGGCATGTCGCCCATGTTTGACACCTTCTTTATTTAGATTCCTCTTCTTTTAATATCACCTCTTTCTTAAGAAATCGAAGTCAATTGGACCTCAATTAGGATGAAATTGCTGGGAAAATAGATCGAGAATGAAATTGAAAAAAATAATTTTTTTTGCTTAATAGGTGAACAATGCAAACCATCATATGTACTCACCATCATAGTATTGGGTTTCGTATGTGAATCATCAATATGCATTTCTTTCAGCATATGCCTTGGCAAGACATTCACTACAAAGCTATTATCAACTACTACTTTTCCGATCAAGATGTCTTTACATTATACCATGATGTATATGGCTTATTGTGTATAGTTTCGTTAAGACCTAGTTCATAAGTATATGTAATTTGAAGTCTGAATTCTTCCTATTAAATATTTCATGGTCTCTTAATTAATGTATGAAGGAACATATGCCTCATTAAAAACTTTTTATATAGCCTTTTGATGGGGTTTCAAGCTTAATATCAAAGAAAACAATGATATTCTGGCATGAGTTTTCTTGAGCTATTCAAAAACATTATATTTATTCTGCTTCATCAACTTCAAGAATTCATTGGTTTCTTCCATCATGTCAATTACTTCTTTCCCCTTTACTTTATTTAGTTCTTATGGGGTAAAACACCGATCTCTTCGACTTAAACCCCTAATTTTTTTTTTAAAAAAGAGTAGGTGGTTATCTTGTGTTTTGAAAGGAGTACCCATAGTTATGTGGTAAGTCATTTTAACCTCTTTTATGAGTTCTTATTGGTTTAGACAAGACTAGTTTGGGTAGCTCACCTAGGGTGAACTGCACTTAACATACTTTTTTACTAGGTGCCTCCATCATAGACACCTCATCACTTATCATTGTCTCCACCTGAAGTAATCCTTTACTCATCATTTACATCATATTTTTATAGAAGTTTTCACACTAATTGATAGAATGGTTTTCTTGGCTGTGATGCTTGCAACATTTTAAGATGTCTCATTCAAACCTTGTATCTACTAATATTTGATAAATTCTTCCAATTGACACCCTCAAGCTTCTTAGGTGTCCTAATCTAGTACATTTATCAATCCACTACTTGAAGCATGATTAGGTATATGGTTAATGTTCATATTTGGGGCTTCTTTGAATTTATTCACTAGATTTAATTAATTGTAAGAATTTTATATTGAAAGCATTACAAATGTGAATGATATGAGCATTTTACCCATCACATGCTCATAGCACCATGTTTTGAGCATATTAGCGAATAAGGCAACCATTTCTTTATCCAAAAGTGGACGATGTACTTATGCCACCAAGTCGTTCCATCTTTATGCATACTCTGTTATGTTTTATTTATCACATTTTTCCAAGTTCAACAAGCACGTTTTATCAGGAGCAATACTCATATTATATTTTTACTATTTGATAAAAGTGTTTATAAAATCATTTTACTTATGGATCTTGGAATTATCTAATCTCACATATAAGCTTAAAGTGCCCCACTCAAACTATCTTCGAAAAAATACATTAACAATTTTTCATCATATATCACCTCTTCTATTTTGTTACTGTAAGATTTAATAAGAGTAACAGTGCATTATACTCTAGTGTATTTAATAAATTAAATAGCATAAATTTTTTTTTTGGTATGAATACATTCTCGACTAAACATATCCTTACAACCTTCACTAAACTAATATGAGTCCATTTTTTCAATGGTTTTTATTCTGACTTTTAAGGCTATCATTTTATCTTGGTTAACATCATCTATTGATTTTGCCTTGTGAGATTCGTTTATGCAAATGTGGGTGTTGGTATTAGTACTAATGCTGGTGTTATTAATTGTATAAATGTCAGATTATGTTGTGATCTTAAGCTTTTTCTCTAATTTCTTCAAGCTGATTCATTTGATTTGTTGCTTATGTTTGAGTGGTTGTAATAGGTCAATTAGAAAGGCCCTCGTTAAAGGTATTCTTTAATGATTGCTCAAGGAAGTTAGTGATTCGAGCCATGCTAACTTTTAAGGAATCAAACTCTTATTGGAAGTGAGCATCATAATATGTGTTCTCTTCATCCTTCATATTTTTTTATTGGGGTCGTGTATTGTATATTCTACAAGTTAGGGCTTTTCAAGGACTTATATCTCAACTTGATGTATGCATGTATATTATTTAAATTTAATGGCATGATGCATGTGGATGCAACTACATATCAAGTATGAATTGCCCAATCCATAACTTCCTTGTTAGGAATGGTTAGAATTTGTAGTATGATAAATTTAAAGGAATTTTACCTAAGTTCTTAAATCAACTCAATCCAATGCATATTAAAAAGTATACAAAAGGGATATCTTTTCCATTTATTTATCAAAACAAGTTACAAAGAATTTTAATTCAATGTTACTCCATTCAAGTATTCCTTATATTTTTTATAGGCCCTCGTCATTACTGACCCTTTTTCTTTTAGGTTCGATGGCAATGGGTAACTTGTTTAGGATTTGGTTTTGTTCTTTTGTCCTTAGAAGAGTCTTGGACAAGCCATCATTTCTCCATATTGAGTTATTAGGGCTTACCATGAACTTTTTCTATTGGTTTTCTCTATAGATTATGACAAGTCATTGCTAATTATTTATGATGTTTTCAACCTCGAATAATGAATCAACTTCTTTAAACGAACCAATATATTAAGTTAATCCCTAAGTTCACTTAAGATCATCCCAAAAGATCTCATATTAAACCACCAATAATTATTGAAGACTTCTTTTAAAGTCTATAAATAGTTGACAGTCCATATGAACAAAAGAGGAATGCAACATTGCATCGCTCATCTCCTATATAGATTTTTTAATAAAAAAAATACAATGGTTTAGCAACAAGAAAGTTTTAGTCTGTATTCTATATAGCAAAAGTGAGATTGTTCTATACTACTCATATTCAAGGAAAGCACCGATTGTTTCAATACTAATAAGCTTGGTGGCTTCTAAGGGAAATAAAACTAAACCAAAGATGACAAAAGCTATTATTCAATATTTCACCTCCATAATTTTTCCTTTATCTTTATTTGCTTTCAACTTGCTATTTGAACCCTCTAAAAGATGTTTGTATTGGTTAACTTGATCTAGAAGGAAACATTTAATGATCTTGAGGGTTGAGTTCTTGACCCTTTATGGGAAATAAACGTTACGGGGATTAAGAGGCGAGTTCAGAATTTAGGCATATTCTTTAATGGTAGGGATCATATCAATATCTTTAAAGGTGAAACAATTATAGCTTGGATCCTAGAAATATATCAAAGCTTTGACTATTTATATCTGAATCAAGATTTCTATCAAATGAATGACTCTTCTATATTTCCTTTCAAACAAAGTCTCATCTATATATCCCAAGATTATATTGTGATATCATGGCTGTACAAATTAATTATCCTAACTTAACACCCACAAAAGATAGTATAGAGCAAGAAAGGGATCAATCCCACAAGAAAGATTTAGTTTAGATTTTCATGCAATTGGGTGGGTGGGTTGGTGATTATCTGGTAAAATTAAAAATAAAATAAAATTTAAATTTATCAAGAAAACAAATTTTGATCATAAGTAAACATCCACTTATGAAAATTAGAATCAATTCTTGAAATGAAACTTCAATTTATATTCTGAATTTTATCCTTTTTAATGTTAGTTAGTTAAAAGATCTATTGTATAACTAACCTTAACCAACAAACAATCATAGTATCCACACTAATGATTTAGTTCATTGACAACCTTAAGAACTAGATAAATTGATTAACCTATACAACATAATTATTTGCAATTCATGTTGATTTGTTTAAATATTCTACCTGAGATTGATAACGTAGATTCTTTGTAATTATTAAGCTCAATTGCTTCACAAGTTTATGCACCACAACTCCAATTTTGATAGCAAAGTTAATAATATATTGTTTATAACAACAACTTAGAGATTGCTCTAGCAATTAAGATAAACAAGTATAGGAAATTTGCATAAGAAAACAAACATATTCATTCATCATATTAACTGAAAATAAATGGAAGAATGAATATCACAGTTCTTGAAACCTAAAGGTCTATGTGTCATTGCAACCAAGAAAAATAGTTTAGTCTTGCATATCTATGGAAAAACTACTACAAAAAAAATAAAAGAATACTTGAATTTGTGATTTTAGAATATAGTGTTAGTGTTTCTCTATTTTCAACGCCTTCTTCTCTCTTGTTCTTTACTTTCTCTTTTTTTTTTTATAGCCTAGGAAACTATAGTCCATAATTTAAAAAATAGTTCTCCCTTTAGTTGTTAGTTTTGCATATAAATACTTTAACATCTATTTTTTCTGAAAAGGATAAATAACCTTGCGTAAAATCTTCAACCTTTGACTTAAATGAGCTAAATTGCCCAAATAAGGACTTAGATGTCGGTTTGGATGCTATGAGATGTAATTTGGACTTATTTCGTTGCATAACATGTTTACTGGCAAAATTTATATGTCATATTAGAAAACTCATATTCTCATATGAACATTTTTTCTGATGAAATTTGGTTCTCTTATAAGTCTTTGAGTGTAGAATTCAAATGCATCAAATGGACTTCTGTAGCTCAAGATATTAAGTCAGAATGACCAAAGGTCAACACTAATACAATGCAAGATTTGACTTTAAAGGATATGATTCCCATGCTCTCTATATATTTATTTTTCTTTCCATTTATTTATAGAAATTTATGGATGTGAGCTTTCTAATATCATTAGAATCACTTCATCTTAACCTATATAGCTCAAGCTCTGCACAAAACATGGATTCTTAAATATTTAATCTTCTAAAAAAAGATATCTCATCAAATTGCATAAATTTCCATATTTAATCACCAATGTTTAATTTCTTTTGATTTCAAGCTCTATCGACATAAAATTTTAAGAGAATAAAGCAACACTTTTTTTTTCTTTCTATTTTTTCTACCTTTGGCAACTTTGCATATCTTTTCATCAAACATCATTATTTTTCTCGTTTCATATAATTTGCAAACATAATTTCATGACATATCAACAAGTATATGTTATACTAATCCTTGGTCAGGAGAAAAGGAAAACATATAAAAAGTTAAGGCTTGTACATGGATAAAACAAAAAATGATAAACAAGTTCATAGGGGGCTCACTAAGGTCTTTAAAAATAATGACTTTTGTACAAAGTAAATATGACTTGAATTTTTCAGGAGCGTACACCATTGCAAAAAATTCCTTTTTAGTTAAATGGCAATTGTATTATTGCACTTCGTCCAAAATGAGGGGAGCATAGGCAATAAAATGAAAATGTTTCCCTATTCTTTTCCTAAGTAAAACCCCTACCATATAGTCACCCGCATTAGATATTATTTTGAAAGGGTCATCCTAGTTTGGTATCTAAATAATAGGGGTAAATGTGACTAGTCTCTTAAGCTCATCATGAGCATCTTTACATGCTTGATCAAACACAATATTCACTTCTTTGGTACAAGTATGCTGTATTTTTCTAGAAATATTTGGTGAATTGTCAATAGAAACCTATCAAATGTTCAAGCATTTGGTTTATGAATGGTAATAAGAAATTATCTTTGCGTGTAAAAAGATTGAGATTTCTATAATCAACATACATTCTTCATCCACTCTAGAGGTAAGTAGGAATGAGTTTATCATTTTTTTTTTATCAACACGATTCTGGTCTTTTTGGGTATCACATGGATTAATACCACCTATTTACAGTCCATGATGAGGTAAATGACTTTTGCATCTAATAATTTTAGCTTTCATAGCCTTTATCATAAGTGGGTTCAACCACGTTTGCATATCCCTTATTGGTTTTCCATTGTCCTCCAAAAGTATATGATGCATACACATGGAGTGACTAATGCCCTTGATATTAGCTATAGTCCATCCAATGACATTTTGTGATAACACAACAACTTTACAAGTTTTTCCTTTAGCTCACTTCTTACATCTTTTGCTATAATGACTTGAAGTGTATTGTTGTTGTCAATGAATACATACTTCAAATTATCAGGCAAAAACTTCAACTCTAACTTGGGGGCATATAAAATAGATAGTATGTGAAAATACTAAATCAACCAAAACATTATTAGGAGAAATTGTCTTTAAAACTTGTAATGTTCATACAGATTCTTGCATGTTTTGAGGAACACATATATGCCTCTCCACTCTTTATCTTAGTAAAATCATAGTCATAGCTCAAAGTCACGCTTAATTCTTCCCTATAATCAAAATAAAAAATTGTTGCATAAACTTATCAACCTGGTCAAAACATGTGTTGGAGTAAACATTGTTGTAAGGATATTTTAGTGTATCATGAAAATTAAATTTAATTATTTCATCCTTTACCTTCATAGATAAAATATCTTTATTATAATCAATTTTTGTAATGATAGTTTTGAGGAATAGTCCCCCAAATAATATAGGAGTGTTATTCGATGAATCACAAGAATCATGTCCCATATCAAAAATATAAAAGTCACAAGGAATAACCAAGCTATTAATCTTAACTACAACATCTTCTTTCCCACCAAGTGGATAAACAAAATTACAATTAACAAGTTGTATTCTAATGCTAGTTTTAATTAAAAACTCAAGACTAAGAGAATCATAAACATGGTTAGGTATAACACTAATGGATGCACCTAAATCACATAAGACCCTTTTAGAACTAGTATTATCAATAAATACATTTGGACCCTTTTACTTTAAAGATAAATTCTTTTGAACAACAATAGATATAACTTCATTCATACTTACCATTTTCTAACCTTTTAGCTTGAAAGTTCTCTTGGTAGTATATGACTCTTTCAAGAATTTAACATATTTAGAAATTTGCTTAATAGTATCACTCAAATGAATGTTGAGTTCCACTTTATTGAAAACCTCAAAAATCTCTTTCTCTTTATCATCTTTTTTTGACCTATAATAGACAAGAAAGGTATAATTTTTTTTTAAAACTGAAATTCATTGATTTAAGACTTACCTTCGAAGTAATCCTTGTTGTTTCAATTTGTGGAGAAAAATATATTTATTTTTTATGCTCACTTCCATTTTTATCTCTTCGCTTTCCTCCATATCAACTTGTTTGAACCTTTGCTTTTCAAGTTGTTTCCCACCTTGTAGTATGATCGCATTGACATTCTCTTTTGAATTCAATACTTGGGAGAACAATTTTCTATTTATTTGTGCTTTCATTTTTTCTACACGTGAAGTTATTTGTCTCATTTGTTTCTCCAAGTTATGAATACTTGAGATTGTTTCCTATTTAGGGGATAATATATTTTGTTGCAAGGTCATTGTGTTTTAAACCAAGGTTTTCATCATATCACGAAGATCACTTGATGACCCCATAGCATTGAAATTTATGAATGCATGAGGATGGTTTGCTTGATAGTTCTATTGAGATTGAAATACAGGAATGGAACTGTCAATCTTGATTTCCTTGTTGAGATAGGTTTCCATAATGTAAGTTTGATTAATCTCTCCATCCGGGATTATACATGTTGGAAAATGGATCATACTTACATTTGGGATGTCTATTGAATGCTTCATCAACTATATTAACATGTTCAATATAATCTTCTTGCATTGTTGGACATATATTTGAAACATGTCCTTGTAAAAGAGGATATACTATAAACTTTCACATGTTGTACATTTCCATAAGTCAAAAAATACACAAGAGACATAAGACCATTAACTTTATTCTAAAGTATAGTAATATTTACCTCATTTACTCATATACTTAAGAAGCTTCCACGGGTGCCAAATTATTTCAAGTCGGTTGTCATATTTGAGATAAATTGACGTGTAACCCCTAGTGTCTTATGTACCAGTTCTCCTCCATTTGCCTTATTAATGATGCTATGGTTAGTAAGCATCAATCCTTTATAGAAATATTGAATGAGAAGTTAATCAGGTGTTTGATGATGAGGACATTGAATGCACAATTGATTAAATTTTTCACAATACTAGAAAAATGTCTTTCCATGAGATTGTCGAATCCCACATATTATTTTTCTTATATTGGCAATTCGAGAGGTTGAGAAATACTTTTCAAGGAATATTTTTTTTCATGTTACGTTCCAATGGAGTCGAGAAGAATAGAGAAAAACCATGTCTTTGTTGCCCTTTTTAAAGAGCAACAAAAAGCTTTTTGCTTAACTTATGTTTCGTCAACTCTATTTGGTTTATACCAAAACAAACCATATAGAACTCCTTGAGATAAGTATGAAACAAAATTCCTAGCACAAGAATCAACTAAAATAAATAACAATCACACTAAACAAAATTCAATTATGAAAATCTAACTTATGTTGTCATTGAACCAAAATAAAGAACAATCACACTAAACAAAATTCCTAGCACAAGAATCAACTAAAATCACTTTCCTCCAATGTTGCCAAAATTTATTGTGATGTCGTGATCATATAAATTAATTACCCAAACTTAAAAACACATATAAGATAGTATAAAGCAAGTAAAAGATTGATCCCATGAGAAAGGTTTAGTTTAGATTTTCATGCAATTGGGGAGTTTAGTTTGTGATTATCTAGACTAAGGCAGGATTTAAAATTTATTAAGAAAACAAACCTTAGTCGTAAGTAAATATTCAATTGAAAATCAAAACCGATCCTTGAAACAAAACTTCAATTTATATTTTTATTTTTTTAATCCTTTTTAATGTGAGTCATTTAAAATATTCACTATATAACCAACCCTATCCACACAAACAATCACAGGGTTTATACTAATAATTTTGTTCAATGACAACCTTAAGAACTATTTAAATTGATTAACCTATAAATCATAATTGTCTGCAACTCATGTTTATTTGTTTGAATGTTCTCTAATGTAGATTTACTATGATTATTAAGCTTAGTTGCTTTACAAATTTATGTATCACAACTCTGATTTTGATAGTAAAGTTAGTAATAAATTGTTTATAATAGCAACTTAGAGATTGCTCTAGCAATTATGATAAAATATCATAGAAAATACAAATAGAAAAACAAACATGTTCATTCATCATATAAACAAAAAATAAATAGAATAATAAATCTCATAATTCTTGAAATCTGAAGGTTTCTTTGTCCTTATGACAAAGAAAAATAAATTAGTCTTGCATCTTTATGAAAAAACGACAACAAAATATGAAAGAATGCTTGGATTTAGGATTTTTTAGAAAGTATTAGTGTTTCTCTATAATGGTCACCTTCCTCTATCTTATTTTTTTCTTTTAACATAGGAACCTCAATCCTACTTTATAAAATAGTCATTCTTTACGAAAATAATTTTACGTTTAAGTATTTCAATAACTATTTTCTTTTTTTAAAAAAAAACCTTGCATGAAATCTTTAATATTTGACTTAGTGGAGCCAAATTCAAAAATAAAGACTTGGATGTCTATTTGAATGCTTTGGGACGTAATTTGGGTTTCTTTCTTGACAAAATGTGTTTACTAACAAAATTCACGTGTCATCTTAGAAAAGTCATATATCTCTCATATGAGCTTTTTTTTAATGATGAAATGTGGTTTCACTTATATTTCTTTGAGTCAGGAATCCAAATTTTTTTAGTTTACATCAAATGGATTTCTATAACTTAAGATATTCAAGTTGGAATGATCGATCATCAATATTGGCAGAATGCCAGATTTGACTTTGAAGGTTGAGATTTTCATGTTATTTCTTTATTTAATTGTCTTGACATATATTTACATAAAATTATGAATGTTATCTTTCTAATGCCACTCTAATCACTTCATTTTGATCTCTATAGCTCAAGTTATGCACAAAACATCAATTAATGATCAAATTTGCCATTTTTCTCCTTTTAAAATTTTTCATCCATAAAGACCTTTAAAACATAAAAAAAAGAATATCAAGATATTTTATATATAAAACATAGGAAAAATACTAGATAAATATAGATAAAACTATCAAATAATATAGTTTCATCAGATTGGCACAAACTTTTTATGTTGTGTATGGTAATTCTCTAACTTGAGTCCCTAGACAATCTTTTTTAACTATTTGCATCGTCTTGATTTTTTCCTTGTACATCAAAAATATCATGGAAATCATGGTTTGGACTTCAAAAATATGTAAAATTTTAATTTGAATTATTAGGGGTTTTATATCCTAAAAACAAGTTCTAAGACATTACATGCGAGGTGAGTTTTCTACCTAATCTCAAAAGCTTTATGAATTTCCCAATGACTTCCTTTCATGAAGGTAGTATTGGAGCTTATAAGAAATGGTTGAGGAATGTTATGACCGCCATTACCGAATAAACACTCAATTTAGAGTTAGATGTTTCACAATTTTAAACCCTAACTGAAAGTCATGAGGTAAATCATTATTCCTCACTTAATCTAGAAATCTAGAATCGAGTTTATTGTAAAGTTTGCAATAAATCCATGCTTCATATGTGTATACAAAAAACATGATAAAATACAAATCGCATGCTAAAATTGAATAAATCAACATAAAAGGCTAGGGGAAAGACGTATAACCCTTAGTGCACCTTATCTATAGTAAGTTGCATTGTTATTTGATTGTTTTTATTCTAACTCAAATTTCTATTTGTTATTTTTTTTAAATTCAAGACAAATCTCTTTTCATATGACAATCTTCATCTTATAGGATCAGAAACCTAATTATTTTAAAATCTAAATCTTAACATCGTATATTACTTTTTTATATCTTTAATAGTTGAATTTATATTTTATAATGTAGTCTTACATCCTAAAATATGAAAGTTTACTACTAAGTCCTAATAAATAAAATCAACAGAGTATTTGGTGAATGATTTATAACATTTCAGTTAAATTTTAATGGATAATCATAAACTAATTATGATATTTTTTTTTTGCATTTTATAACATAAGACAAGATGCTTTTTTTTTTGTTTTGATTTTTTATATAAAAATATGTTAAGAAATCTTTTATTAATCGACCATATGTACAGAAAGAAAATATTTTTTAATAATTTTTTTTTAATTTGAAAAGTTTTGAGAAAATCAAATATTTTGTTACATATATTACAATTTAATTTACAAACTAATGTTGCACAAAATTAGAGGAAAAAGAAGAGATAAATCAAAAATAATTTTTTAATGTCCCTCATAATATTTTAGATTTTGTTTCATTTTTTTAAATGTTATATTATTGTTATATATGGGCTTAGCTTGACATAGAAAAATAGGTCAATCCAACATTATCGGTTTGGGTTTGGGCAGTTTGTGGCCCAAGTCAATTTTTATTGGGTAAGAACGAAAGGAACCGAACTTAATAATCGATTATTGTTCATATGCATAAGAGCATTGTTCACATGCACATGAACAATAAAGATAATTAATTTTAGTCTTTATAGTTCGTTGATGGGGGAGGAGGGACGAGGAAGAAGTGAAGAGTTACCTTTCGTGGAGGTGTCCAACATGAAGAGAAAGCTTGGTTCCTTTCATGGACGAGACAAAACTCTCTATGATCTCTCTTTTTTCCCCACCAAAATGACGTTTTTTTGGACTAAAATTTCAGCCAACTTAACTTATTTTTGCAATTTCACCCTTACCTAACTTTAATGGTAGCCCTTAATTTACAATTATTTTTCAATTTGTTCATTGGTATTGGATTTATGGAATATGACCCTTAACTAACCATTAAAATTTTTATTTTAATTTTAATTTCACCCCTAATTTCAAATAATTAAGCCCCTATAGTTTGATATTTTTTACATACAGATTATTTGCTAAGATTTCTTCAATTTAGCTTTTAATTAACCTCAAAACTAGGGTGATTGTCTTTGCAATAGTGCCCCTAAGTTCATAGGTCGTCATCTTTCACATAAAGGTTATTAGTTGATTTTCTTGCAATTTTACTTCTAATTTCAACCAATTGACTTGAAATTAATTTTTAAATCTGGTTTTCAATTGAATTAGGCTTTCAAACTTATTTTTTTTCATAAATTAAGCCCTTAATAAAATTATTTTGACCCATTTAATGTATAATTAATTATTGATACTTAATTAAATCCTTCATTTGGATTCCAAATTAATTTCTAAATATAATTAAAACTCTAATTTGACTATAATTAAATAAAAGTGATATATTAAAAATATAATTAAGCTCTTAGACTTAATGTTTATGTAGATTTATTTGATAGTCATTTATTTTAATCTTGAATCTATATTTTTCTTTGTTTTTGAACATAATAAGGGTACAATCATATTCTCGATTCAATCTAAAATTTTCAACTTGATTTTTAAACCACATCAACCCCTTTTTATTTTATTTTTGTTATTTTTATTTTGAAAATTTTTAGGAATAACCCAAAAATGAATTATGAAAATAACAATTAAATTAAAAAACATTAATTTCCTTCAAAAAGTCTTTCCTTTAGTTATGTGTTTCCCATTATGCCTCTTATGATCATTGTGCTTCATTCACTCATAACCTATTTTATGAATTTTGATTCTGTATATGCCTTATTTTTATTGAACATTAAGACACATAACTTCATATCTTCTAAAGGAAATAAAATTCAATTTTTCCTCTAAGATATTATTTTTTCTCGTCTTTTTATAACTTGTTAAAACTATTAACAGAGTTGACTACTAGGTCTCTCCTTATATTTTTATCCATATATGGAGTTTTAGAGCTCAGATTTAAACGAGGTCACTATTGTTGAAAATCTAACATTCTTGTATATAATTTCTATGAGAATTTGGTCTCAACATTTATCATTTTTAAGGTCTAATTACTTGTGGAAGTCAATGAGATGAATCTGTGCACATTCATCAAAACATTTAAATGATCCCTAAACATTATCAATCCCCACTTTTCCTTTAAAATAAATATTTTCACATTCTACATCACAATTTTTTTTTCAAATAGAAACACAAGTTATTCCTTCTAATTTCTCTTTCCTAATGGGTTGACAACCATATTACCCTTCACGTTGAAGTTTTCTTGATATTTTTACATGATTTTACATTCCAAACAATCCTTATAACCTTAATTTATATAATTCTATGTAAAAATACATTATCTCCAATTTACTCAAGAATCTTTATTGGCAATTTCAAAAAGCATAAAATTCCTAATTGAATTCAAAATAATTGTTATAATCAAGTTTAGGGTTCTTTATTGAAAGATAATATGGACTTCGATTTATAACGAAGTCAAAAAATTTCAAATCCTCCCTCTAACCCCCTCTTTTTTCTAGAACTTTCTTCGCTTGTTTTCTTGTTAAATCCTTATATAATATTGCTCCCTCCCTAATTAATTACAATGTGAACTTCAACTAATTTATGGTGTTTTCTTCTAATATTTTTTTTGGGTGAAAACATCAACTTTCTATCTCCCCTATTTAATGTTGTAGGTTCCGGAAATATAGAAGAAAAATAGGAGCATTTCTAGTGTATTTGTTTTATAAAATACACAATTGACCCTATTTATTTTTGTGTTTAATGTATGACCCCTCATTTCATTCTATAACGATTCAATTTATATATTTTTTTTATCTTTTATAATTTTATCTCTCAATATTTATTCTTTTTTACAAATTATTTTGATTTTAATAAAAAGTTTATTCCAGGGTTTACACACTATTTTAATCCACAAGGTGACATGTGTGCCTGGCATCGTGCTACACGATACTTTTCAAAAATATTTTCAAATTAAAAATGCATAAACAATATTATTTTTTACATAAGTACATTAAAGCTATGAAAAACACATGAAAAACACATCAATTTGATTGCTTTTTGAAAAAAATAGTTTGAAGCACATTACTAACCATACAATAACCTAAACACTCTTAAAGAACTAAAGTATTTATTTATTTATTTTAATTTACTTCATATGAATAATGAAGCTTCTTAATATATTTTTTTAATCATACCACGTAATAAAATGTAAAAATCATTGGAAGAGAACGTGTGACATTACCAACCACACATGTGACCTAGAGGAATTGAAAACGGTGTGAGATGAATGGACATCATCAATCACATTAACCCTCCAAAATGGAAGAGAACGTTAGAGTTCATTTAACACAATAAAACTTCTTCTTTTCAAATACTTTTCAGTCCAAAAAATGTCAAAATAACTTTTTTTTTAATAATTATTTTTAATATCAGCATATTAAAATAATTTAAAAACATATTTTTTTTTAATTAAAATAATATATAAAAATACAATATACTAAACAAACTCTAAATCTCTACACCACTCTAGGTTAGGCAATAAAACTCCCAATCAAACCAAACTACGGTCTCCAAGAATGTTCAAGAAGCTAAGGTGGATATTATGTTGTATAGTCCATTAGTCCCAATAGACTATTTTTAAATTATTATGTATTTGTTTTGAAAAATAATAATACTAATAATAAATTGTTCACGAAAAATTTAATTAAAATTGATTTTCTACTATTAAAATATATTGTGAACATGGTTTAAATATTTTTTTGATTTTTTTTTTGTTTTTAATCACAAAATATGAAAAATTTATTTTGATATTTTTTTATTAACTTGCTTTAACAATGATAAAATATTTGTTGAATAAAAACAATTATTTTAATTAAAAATATTGCATTAGTTAAGATAAATAAGAACTATATTAAAATAAAAATATATCTATCCATATATGTATATAGAAATAAATTATATTTTAAAGTTTGGTTAGAAAGTGAAGAAAAGTTTCCAAGGATTTTTTTTTCTGGATTTCAAAAATGTTTTTGAAAAAACTAAATATTATTTTATTTTTTTCTTTAATTCAAATTAATTTTTTTATATGTTTAAAATTATTATAATAAATTTTATAAAATAAAATATATTATTTAATATATATTTAAAATAAAAAGTGATTTTGTAAAAAATCACTAGCACAGTATTAAATCAACTTTTTAAAATTTATTTATGGTTAAAATAATTTGGGGTACAAAGTAGTTAACAACACTGTGGAAAAGTCCCGTGCTGGCGGCAACTAACTAGTACGAAAACAAGATTAGATCGAGAAAAAAAGAAACATCAACGACGACCCACGCTTGTCTATAATCGACAAACTCCTGTCCTCCTCATTCCTCGCCCTCTCACTCGTTTTAGCGCTTCAAATAATCAAGATCCTCTCTTCTTCCTTGACCTCCTTCACAAAACACTGAAACAGATCTCTCTTGCAGCTCCTCCACTGCAGGTACCTTTTTTTTTCATGGATTCTTTTCTAATTGTAGACCGCGATATTATAATTTTGAAATCTTTTTTTTCTTCTGAATTTCATTAAATTACCACTCGCCAATTGAAAAGAAATTCAAGCTATTTCATGATCTTGTTAGAGAATTTATTTATTTGTAAGTGATAATATTGGAAGGAAGGCATCAGTATGTTACCGTTGATCACACAAATATAATTTAATGCTGTGAGGTGTAGTAGCTTCTATGACCCGGTTGGTTTTAGAGGACATGTGGTGGTTTTCATGTCAACCATGAAATTTTTTCTTCCTGTTTTTTTTTGTTTTTGGGTTCAACACGACTGCTTGCTAATTAAACTTGGAGAAAATATTAGATCTTGTCAGTTTGAGGAATATATCCTACGATTTGTTTGTTGTTCTTTTGGGTCAGTTTTGTGTGTTTTTGCAGTCTTGAGAATTTCCCTAATGATGATCCCACCCCGGGTATTATATAGTTATATCTTCAAAGAGGAGAAGTACTGTTGCATCTTTGTTTTCCTCAAACTGCCTTTTTTTTAATAGGTGGAAAAGGATCTATTAAGTGAGAAGAGAGTATCTTATATATAAATATATAATGATTTTCTTTCTATTTGGTGCGACCAGGGGAGGTTGTTGTCTGCTAATCTATTGATATGTGTTCATTATAACTTTTCAAGTTGTTGACTCGGATATCCAAGGGTGATATGCATTTTCTTGTGGTCTTGAAATAGTCCAATATCATACTTCAATCTCTGTGCTTCATGTGGCAAGATTGATACCTGATTAAATTCATATATGGCTAACGTGGAAGTAATTCTAGCAATTTATTATTCATCAACATGCTCTTTCCTTCATACATTTGTAGTTTAGGTTATAATGCTTTTTCCATGGTTCGGTTTCCTCGCACGAGAATCAATATCTACCCTTTTCTCTTTCTATTTGAACATACATTAATTGGTACTTGTGCCTTTCACAGCATTTGGGAGTTGAGACTTGTTAAAAGTTGCGGTGCCTTTGGATGAAGGGGAACTAGGAATAAAATGAGGTAAAATGCATGATTTTGTTGGTGTTCATGGTGAAATTAAACAGCCATTCAGCAGTGGTTGTCTTGAAGAGTACATAGAACAGCCAATGTGTGTCTTCAAGTAAAAACCACATGCAAGAGCTTAACAACGAACGTGTTCGCGCTAAGAATTCTGATTCAATAAACAGGTAGTGCCTAAATCAAGGACCCCAGGAAGAATTTCTTTATTCAAATGCATATATGAGGGCCAGATCAATTTGACTTGCTGTATCCCAAATATCCAAGAGTTTTGCAGCATTTTATTTAAAGTATTTATCTTTTATCTGTAGGCATGATGCTGAGGCACATCTTGCTCCTAGGAAGTTGAAAACCAATGGCAATCTCAATTATTTTGAAGACAGAGAGGCAATGGTACTGGTGCTTTTCAAGGTTTTCCATCTAGAAATTTTGTTTCTTTACTTGCAGTGAAGCTTGATGTGGCTTGCTTACACTTTATGAATTTGCAAGTAGGAGCTTTATTTACGATTAAGTGCACAAAACGAGGAGATCCAGATTCTTCATGGACAAATTGCTGATGCCTGTTTGAGGGTAAATTTATCTGAAGGCCTTTGTTAGTCTACTTCTAGATGAACATAATGGTTAATGTGTTATTAGATTTCTGACTTATATGCAATTGCTTTGTTTTATATGGTGCCAGGAGCTTCAGTTGCTTGATGAGAAATATATTTTGGAGAGGAAATTCTCATACTTAAGAATGGTCTGTCCATCTTGTAAATTGCAGCTCTCTCTCTTTCCTTTGATGCAGTAATTTTCTCCATGTACCAAAATGGATTTTGAGAATGGTTTTTCAATCTTTGATCTATTTGCTGAAGCACCATCTTTTTGAATGATAGGCTATTGATGAGAAGGAAACTGAAGCAATTACTTCTGCTTCAAATGAGTTGGCTCGCAGAAAAGGTGATCTAGAAGAAAATTTACAATTGACCCATGACTTGAAGGTCTAGTACAGTTTCTATTTCCAGCTTATGCTTTTCTGCTCCTCTGAATAAATTTTAGTATTTTCCAAGCTGCATGAACATTGATATCAACCCATGATTAAGTAAAACTAACAAAAGAATCATTTATTAACAACAAAGATATCGGGGCTAAGAGCACCCTGAGATATCATTGTCATTTCAAAGAAATCCCTTCTTTATGCTTTTGAAGGTTGTAATGGTAACATTAAATTACAATCTGGTCAATTAAATCACAATCTGGTGATTCTGACCAGTTATTTTAAATAAACCCTTATTTGACCACCTTTTACTGTTTAATTTTGTGACATGACCGAGCATAGGGTTCATAGCGACTACAACATAGTGCAAATGAAAATTTGTAGGATAATGAATCACCAGACGTATGTCTAAGGGCAATGCCATAGAAGATTCCTCTAAGATGGAGAAGATAAGGTTGTGAAAGTCTAGAGAAAGCTTGTGACCAGATCTTCTTTTCTTCCCTTTATGCTGGTCAGAATGAGTTCTAATTTCACAGACCTCCCTTTTCTCTAACTTAATGTGTTCAAGGACGGGATAAAAGTCCATGTCTAACTTACAAAATCTGTGGATTCCATTAATATTAGTTTAACCCACCTTTAACTCCAAACTCTTGGACACACAAGATGCTAAGGCACGCCTTTTTCTTCTTCTTCTTGTTTTTTTTTTTTTTAAATTATAAACATATGTTATTACAAATACTCTACACAATTTGAAAAAGAAATTTTAAGTGAAAACACTATTTTCTTTTAAAAAAATAATAATGAACCAATAATTTTCTTGTCATGAAAGAAGTACTAGTATTTTTATTGGTTCCAGCTTTTTGACAATTCCTTTTCCATATGCTATATATGTAAACATAGTCTAAAAGAGGAAACTCTTTTCCTGTATTTAACCAATGAGTTACATACATAGTTTGTATTTATCTTCTATCCTTCTCTCTCTTTTTTAATCATGTAGATTATGTTTTTCTTAAAAGAAAAAAAAAATATATATATATCTCATCATAAAATTTGTTTTTCTTTTCGAAGATGCTAAACATCAAGGAAAAACGACAAGACAAGTTAAAGAAGATTATGAGCATCAATTCAACTTCTTAAGTTGGACCCAATGGCGGGTCCCACCACAATGATATGTTACACTGTTACTGCTGGAATATATGATTTTATCATATGATTCCTGGAACAAGAGGCTCCCCTTGCATGTCTGTAAACTGATTATATTATTTTGCTCAGTCAAACAAGTAAGCATGTCTATTGACTACAATAAATTATACCTGCAAACAAGTCTCTCAATGACTAAATTAGTGAAATCGCCCCAACTTATAGCTTATTGGTGAATTAGGATAAAACTAGTGCATGTACTTTTGACCTAATACAACATTTAAAATTTCAAGAGCATTGTATTGCCCATTCACCTACTTGGCACTCTTAATTTTGACATATGACTGGACCCCTCTTTTCCTTCTTTTGTCGTTTTTAATTTATTTATTTTTACTAATGTACTTTAATTTTTATCATTCTTTCTTTTTCTTCCATTCTATTGTATTTATTAACTAAACCTTTCATTAAAATTAAAGAAAAAACTAAAATTTCTCAGACATTCAAATTCACCGTAGATCAAAAGAAAAAACGTTGTGGATTGGAATGATGTTTTTCTTTGTTTTTTGATCCTTGAAACAGTTTTCTTAGTCATCAACTATTTTTATTTTTTCAATTTTTTCATCACACTAGGAATTGATTAGGATATGAGGCTGTTGTGATTAGATTGCTAATGGGTTTTCATTGTCTTGAAAAAAATATTCTGACATTAAATTGATGCTCCATTTGAAAAAATAGATTTAAAACTAATTGGAACTTCAGGGACCAAACTTGACATTGAAACAAAAAAGATTCTGACATTAAATTAATGCTCCATTTGATAAAATAGAATATTAAACTAATTGAAACTTCAGGGACCAAACTTGACATTGAAACAAAAAAGCAGTTTTTCAGTGTGGATCAACCGACTAGTATTTTCTATTTTTACTAGCTACATATATAAGAAAAGTCAAGATAACTTCTTTATTCTTTAATGTATCACCCATGCTCTAGAGTATAACTTTCAATTCATTGCTACATTTATTTGTTTTATAATTTGAATACATTTTCACATATTATTATTTTATCGTACATTACTTGATTTATATAATCAATCTGAATTGATAAATATTTTTATTTATACATGTGTCTGTACATATAACCGTTACATAATATTGTACAGTACATGTTTTGGCTTCTTTCGACAAAAACCGTAAGCTTCACCACTGACCCTTAGTGATCTGTAATTACTTTCCCTATATAACCTTCAAGTTTATAGCATGGAAGCTGAAGTTGTTTTAACATTAAGCTACTTGCTTCAACCAGGGAAATGTAATTAATTTAAGGAAGTTCTGGCAATAAATGGTAAAATTAATTCCATGTTTAAAGATTAGCCTGCAGTGATTGGTTGTTGGGACACTCATATGGAAAGTAGTCTTGTCCATTGTAATGGTCTTGCTAGTAATCAGTAGCTTTATAAGCTGATCCATTATTGTTTTTCTGTTAATAAAGAAGTGCAGTGTGATCTAGATCATATTAGGCACAGTACCTAGCTTAGCTTTGCTATATAAATTGCTAAAAGTGAAAGTTGGATATCATATCAACATACATATACACATCTGTATATTTAATTTTTTTTGACATCTACTAATTTATCAAGGTAGAACGTTCTGCTTAGGGAGTGTAAACATATGCTTCCCATCCTTGCTTTCTATAAAGCATAAAGGACTAACAATTTGGTAGTTTTCGTATATGTGCTTGACTTTTCTGCCCTCTCAGTTGAACAATTTGTGGAAAGTGATACCATCAATTGCTGTGATGAATAAATATTAAAACCTTTTACCGTGCTCCTAAATTATTTGCCTTCTGTTTTTTTTTTTTTTTTTTTTGTTATCAAATTATACCTGAATGTGTTTTGGTTAAAATGAATCTGTGAATCGTGTACTTGTTCTCCAGGTTGTGGATGATGAGAGATATATTTTTGTTTCATCCTTGCTTGGCTTATTGGCTGAATATGGAATCTGGCCCCATGTCGTAAATGCTTCTGCTATTTCCAACAGTGTAAAGGTAACCAATGACATGGATTATATATCTGTGAGAAGTGAACATGGCTCTACAAGACAATGCATGGACTTTGAGGTTGCTCTCATTTATGTTTTCATTTCCCATTTACTTGTTGCCAAAAAAGAAACAAGAAAAAAAGAAACCCTATAGTCAACGCATACTCTTGATTTTATATATTCTGATGGGCCATTCCCAGGCACCTTTTTCTTTAATCATGTTCCCTGGGAAGGCATGTGAAATGTCTCATGTTTTGTGTTGATCCTCGAACAAGTTACACTCTATCCTTGTCTGTGAGTCTATATCATTTTTGATCCCATGTATCCTGTAAATAGGAACTATTATGGGAAAGATCTCTAAATGCCTGCATCCTTCAGGTTTAAAGCATGGAAGCTGAAGTTGTTTTAACATTAAGCTACTTGCTTCAACCAGGGAAATGTAATTAATTTAAGGAAGTTCTGGCAATAAATGGTAAAATTAATTCCATGTTTAAAGATTAGCCTGCAGTGATTGGTTGTTGGGACACTCATATGGAAAGTAGTCTTGTCCATTGTAATGGTCTTGCTAGTAATCAGTAGCTTTATAAGCTGATCCATTATTGTTTTTCTGTTAATAAAGAAGTGCAGTGTGATCTGGATCATATGAAAATTTAAATAATTATACTTTTTTTTTTCCAGCTCCTGCATGATCAATTACAATGGAAGATTACAACTTCACATGTAAGCTATGAGACATGCTGTGGTAGAGCCGCTTTTTTTTGTGTGTTTTGCCAAATTAAGAACTTGCCATTATCATTCTTCTATTTGATTAAATTTTCAAATGTTTCATTTTTATCTAATATGCTAATGTTCTCATGAGTCCCTGAGGTTTAACATTTTTTTTATTTCCATATGCAAACATGTATTTAAGTATGTGAATCTTAGACTTGCAGATCCAACCACCCTGTTACCATGCATATACGAAAGCATTTTTTCCTTTACTCATTGTTACTTCTCCTGCATTAATACTTGACCTGAGCATTTTTTTTCCTTGAAAACATTTATTTTGGTTTGCTCATAAATTGTTATGTTGGGACTCTGGATGCTCATTTTTATCAGAGTTTTGCCTGTATCGAGATCTGGTTGTTTTTTCGGTTTGTTATGGTTTAAAATAATGTTACAATTTTGATTTACTTTTATCACAGGATAAAATCAGAGAGTTATCATCTGTGCTGGTCTCTAAAAATGGAAGCAGTTCTCATGATATGGATAACCCTGTTTCTGGCATCTTGACTGGTCAAATAACTCATCAATCCATGGTATTACTGGCATGTAATCTACTTGTTTTCTGTCTCCTTATTGTCACCTTTTCAGTACATGAGCCTGGCTTTATGATTAAATTAATCAATGATTTTTTTTTTCTTATCCTTTGCTTCTCTGTTTTTCAATGCAGGGTCAGCATGGGACTTCTGCTTCTAATCACCATATAGCTGAACGGCATATGGAACTGAATGACAATGTGCCAGGATTTGTACATGAGACAAATCTTGCTGATAAATCAAGTTTAGCACTTCATAATGGGACACACCAGCTATTAAATAGCAACAATTTCCCAGAGTTCTCATTTGATCGAGACAGGTTAGTATAATTTATGTAGTTTGGATGGAGTGCATTCAGTCCTTTTCTTATGACGGATAATTTTGTTGTTAGTTAACTAGCTATAAATTGCAGAACGTGTTTTTTCGGTTTAAGATTTGTGAAGCTCAAGCAACTCTAGGAGATTCATTCTATATTTCACAAGGAGTCATATTTGGTTAACACAAACTTTCTTAAGTTTGTACAATAGTCATATTGAATAAATCTGAGAATGTTCTCCCCTCAGCAATGTTTTCAGAACCAGAATGGTTATTGAAGCAAAAAGGTCAGAGGTAGTTATAAATGTGCAATAAATTTTGGTACATATTATATCAAGAGAATTATTATTAAATTAAACTGGAATCATTTTATAGGAACTATTCACAGTCTTTAGATCAATTCATTAATGTAAGAAAAATTTTAATGACTTGGGAATCAATATTAGTTTCTGAAGAGATATTATGAGCAAAGCAATTTTTAAGATTATGTTATCCTCAAATGGTTGTTTTGGAATGGATGTTATCCCCAAATGGTTGTTTTGGAATGGATGTTATCCCCAAATGGTTGTTTTGGAATGGATGTTATCCTCAAATGGTTGTTTTGGAATGGATAATTAAGTTTATTAGGAGTTCTCTATATTTACTTTTTCCCTATAATATTTAGTTTAGATTTCTATTTCTATTTCTATTTTCTATGCTAGAAAATAAAATATAAAACCATTTTTGGGGTTTTAACTAATAGATTAAACTTTTATGTTGAGTGGTTCTTTAACATGGCATTTGGACCAAGCGATCCAACCTTTGAATTCTACCACTCCCCTTCTCTTGTAATTATATTAATATAGATAAAATCATTCTTGGGGCTTCACTTTTTAGATTAATTGTTTGAGTGATTCTTTGACATGAAGGAATTCAATAATGGTATTATGATTATTTTGGTTTAGTTTCTGTCCAGGTTAATGGAAACTGATAAATGTTTACGTTCATCTTGAAGACAATATGTACAAGAATTGGTAAACCAAATCAAGGATGAAACCCCTTGGAATATTTCAATACTTATTGGAGAAAAATAAACAAGGAAAGAGTATCAACTCAGAAATATAACAGAATGTTCACAGCTGCTACAATGTGCAGAATATTTTTACATATATTTGTGTTCTTGAGTGTTCTTCGTCTTCTCTTTTCTCTAAGCACTCTTTTCTTCTTCTGCCTTTATTTCTATTTCTTTCCAACTTCTTTAAATATATAATTCCCCAATCCTACCACATCTAAATACTTTGCAGAACACTATCCCAAGTTGTTCATGTCATGCTGTCTCATATAAGTTTATTATACCAGAATTTTCCAGGATACTCATCTTATATTTGATGCTTTACAGAGTTTAATGCTTTGGTTCTCTCGTTTATTGTACAAGAACTAGCAGTATTCTTTTTCTCTTCAGTGATAGGACTTATTGTTATATGATACTTGCACCACTTTTGTAATTATATATGATTTTGTCACAGGAAGGTAGCTGGCCTTGTTTCCAATAGTTTATTCGGACAAAGTGATATGAATGTGAGAGCAGTACAGATGGCCAATGATTTGCCCCATCCTTCCATCATCAATGAAGAGATCACGTCCTCTGTTTCAGATGGTGAGGGTGCTTCTATGTGGAGACAAATTTATTGTCTCTGATAAAACCTAATGGACTCGTTTCATTTTAGATCTCCCTGGCATTGAGGGTTTCCAGATTGTTGGTGATGCTACACCTGGAGAAAAACTCCTTGGATGTGGATTCCCTGTCCGTGGGACTTCTCTTTGCATGTTTCAGGTGAAGTGCTTAAGTTTTTTATAGAAGAATTGTCATCATTTATGACATTCCAAATACAACAAATGATATTTATCCATACACCAATGGTATAATTTTTTGTCTATTAGTGGGTTCATCATCTTGAGGATGGCACTAGGCAGTACATTGAAGGTAATAAAAAAAAATGAAATGCATTTTTGACTTTCTGATAGTGCTCTTATTTAAAGGTTATCTCACTGATATATCTTTTATGATAATATTTGACTTAGGAGCAACAAATCCAGAATATATTGTCACGGCTGATGATGTTGACAAGTTGATTGCTGTTGAGTGCATACCTATGGATGACCAAGGCCACCAGGTGATTTTATGACTTAGCAAGCATTTCCTAAGGTGTTGAAATCCATGTGTAATGTATTGAGCGTGATAACATGGTTTCACAAAAAAAAAATATATATATCTATAAATATCACTCAAAAAATCCTTTTCTTGCCCTGTTTTCTTGCTGCTTTATTTGATCTTCTTACTTAATCAGCTTCACTGTTTTCAGAATCTAGTTGAGTTGTTGCACTGAAAACTTTGCAGATTACATATAAATGTAACTCTTGATATTATGATTTATTCCAATTTTCTTGTGTTGTCAGGGGGAACTGGTGAGGCTTTTTGCTAATGATCAGAACAAAATAAAATGTGGTAAGTGGGTCTAAAATGGATTCAGCTCTTTAATATCTTAACATCTTGATGTACTTAGTATATGAAGTGCGTGACTGTTTTTTTTAATCATATGAAACAGAACTTTTATGTGTCTCTTTTTTGTAGGATGAAGCCATGTTTTCAAATTATGGTAGATATATGATTTAGGTCCATGCATGTTGAAAGTTTGAACTTCAACTGGGCATAGCATTATTCGTTTTATCTTCTCCTTTATTTATCATAATAGTCTTACCTGTGATCAATACATTGTGATAGTGTCAGTTTATATAGCAAATAACTTTTTTTTTTTGGTTTAAATTTCTGCTCATAGTTTAGTTGAGATTATGATTTTTCTCCCACTTGGTGATCTAAGCTGTTGCTGTGTAACTTGTGAATTTTTGTGATTTCCAATCAACTTCTTTACTGAATGACTCAATCAAGTTGCCATGTGCACATTTAGAAGCCTTTTGCTTATATTTGACATTAAGGCATTGTCCTTGTTGAATGAGCATATACTTCTTGCTTGCTCTCACATGAATGTATTGGTCAACAAGGAGAAAGTGAAAATGCAAATGAATTGATTTAAGAAGCCATGTTTTCTTGGACCCCTTCATGATGCCAATTACCATTACTTGCAATTTTTCATCCTTTTTGCAAACTTAACTGGCATGCTAGCATGAATTGAAGATTTTCTTATGTGGCAGTTTATTGTTTTTTATATCATGACTTCTCTATTCTTTCATAACTTCATGATGATTTGCTTGTAGACCCAGTTATGCAACGGGAGATTGACAATTATATCTCTAAGGGTGAAGCCACATTTAGTGTTCTATTGCTGGTAGGTGGTAGGTATGGCTTTGTTTTAACAGAAGTGCTTGTATGTAAGACTAGTTTCTTCTAACGATATGTTATGGTTTTCCCCTTCTCCCTTGAAAAAAGAAAATTTGATTCCTATCCTAGACGGGATTTGGCTGTTGGAAAAGTGGTGTCTGGTAGATGAAAGTGTACTCATTGTAAGATGTGTTGAAGTAATTGTTTAGGAGACTTCAGTGTAGTTACAAATGTTCTGATATTAATTTTAGAACATTTTTGTTATTACCACAAAAAATTAACTGGTCAAATATTTAAACCTTTCATCTCTTTATTGATTTTGGAATGGGCTGATAGGCTTGGGTGCATTTGCAAATTGGATACAATTGATGTCCTGCTTTTTGAACTGCTTATATGTTGTATGTTGTAGGACAATATTAAGCTCGTAAATATTTAGGATTTTGGAGATTGGGGGGTGGGGGGTAGCAAACCACATGTATATTAACCCAGAATCTTAAAAAACTAAATATTGTAAGCCTAAAATAATTAAGTTTTTTTAATTTCTTGTATGGGAAGGATTAGAGCGCAATCCAACATGCAATATACACAATAGCATGGGAGAACACCTGCTAAATCTTAAATCTCTGTCGTGGTTTGTGGTGAAATTTTAATATTGAGTCCTATATTGGCCAAAATGTGTAAAGGAAAAACTCTTTTCAACAGGATGACTCTTTTCCATCACCATGAGCTCTTCACTAAAATCAAATATTAAATTTGAAAAAGGAAATGGTGCAAACTTCTGAAAAAATATTATATACAAGAGCAGAGAGCAGTTCTATAACTAATTATTTATTCATGCTCAATATAATTTCCATTTTCAATGTAAATTTGTGAGGCTTTTGTCATCTATCTTAATGAGGAGGTATTATAGCATGATTTGAGGTGTTGGAAGTGCTCCCTCTTAATCCTCATTTGCGTGTATGAGTAGGGATTGGTTGGTACATATAAATATGTTCTTACCATCCTTTCTTTTGGATCTTCATTTCCATTAATTGCGTGTAATGAAAACATGGAAATTAGTAAGAACTTAAATGCCTTGTGCTGACCTATGGCTGCTAGTTTTGTGTGATGATAATTTTTCTCTTACTTATCTGCTACAGTTATCTCTGTGATTCTCAGTGGAAAGCCTTTGGTCAGGATTCCTTTTATTGTGTTCCAGGGTGGAGAAGCCAGTAATGGCAAAACCCTTGGTAAAACTGTGAAAGCTAACAGTATCAAGAATTGTTCTATCATAGTTATAAAGATAATGAAACTGAAATCTAGACCAAACTTTCAATACCCTTTAGAGCACCTTAAAGTACTCTTATAAATACAAATTACTGTCTAATAAGAAAGAAAGAAGTGATTCTCTTTTGACGGCCTCTTAATGACTATCATAGTTATAAAGATAAAGAAATGCTTTATGAATGACACATGGTTGGATCATGCGCTAAAATAAAAATATCTCTTAATGTACACGGCACAAACCATACTTATAGATTTTAGTAGCCATGGTTTATTTTAGCTTGTCAATTCCTCCTCTTTTTTTAGCTTCTCTGTGTATGGTGTAAACAGCATATTCCAGAAATATCCTTGTGATTGAAAAATGTGCACATTTTCATTCTTCTTAGAGCAATATTTGAGCCAGTCAATGTGCTCTGGATATGGATGTTAAATTTCCAGTTGTTTGGGCAGTTTAAGATGTTATAGCGCTGTTTGATGCTGAGATTTTCTTTGGGTTCTGTCTAGAGATTTTAAAGTAACAAAATGGGGTTTTTGTTTAAGGGGAGGGAGGATATTTGGGCTGGGTTTCATTGTGAGGGTTTCCTTGTCAAGTCTAGGTGAAATTTTAGTTGACGCTTGTTACTATCCCATGTGTAACTGATTCTTATTCCCATGAAACTTGCCTTGATTCTAAGACGCCTCATATTCAACTATTCAATGGTTATACTGTATCCAATTCTATGACATCAAATATCTTCTAACAAACCTTTTCTTGTACTCCCTTTTGTAGACGGACTCTTCTGACAATTGGGAGCCAACAACTCTAGTTTTGCGACGATCTGGGTACCAAATTAAGAGCAATGGAAGGGGAAATGTAGTTGTGGCAGAGAAATTTTCAAAGGATTTATCTGTATGTTGTTTTCTTTTCCTGCTTTTCTCTTCTGCATATTAATTTGGTAATTTGACCATTTCTCTTATACATGTTTGGAGTAACTTTGGGCCTTTTGCTACATAAATCGCATTCTATCAACTATCCATCCATTGAGCCAATTATTATAACTATTTCTTTTCTTAAGAGTACCATGAAGATGACAAATCTTCGCAAATATATTTATTGTTATGTGATTGTATTTGTGTTATCGTTTTGGAATAAATCTTTATTGTACTTGCAGATCACAGATCTTTTAAAAAACCAAGTATTCTGCATATTTAAGTTTGTTCTCCTGTAATATGGCTTTGTATATTATGTTATATGTTTTTCACTCTGCAGGTAAAAATTCCTGCTGGACTCTCAACACAATGTGTTTTAACATGTTCCAATGGATCTTCTCATCCTCTCAGTACATATGATGTTCGGTAATTACTACCTTATGTTAGATTTTCTATATTTATGTTGATTTGAATGTAATTTCCATGCTCTACTTGTTTCAAATGGATTGCCATTTTATTTTGGCTCAGCGTCAGAAAATGTAAAGCTCATTGGTTGGGATGTTGACCAAAAAGATAGTAAATTCCTTATCTAGTCCCTAGACCTGGCAGGTTTACTCTATGGAGATATAGAATGAAGGCAATACCGCCTCCTTTACAATAACTCTTACTTACCCCAGTTACCCCTCCCATGTTCACAAAGTTCAGATTGCCATTAGAGTAGAATTAGAGGAAGAAGCTGTAGAGAGCATTAATTCCAAGCTAGCACTGTGGACTTCAAACTTGCCTCTCTAAGTGTTTGATGACTTGCTATTTGCTACGTGTATTGAGCCCTTCAATGTTAGTTCAACTTGATGGAAGGTCAAAAATTTAGTAGTTTGTAAAACAAAACAAATAGGTTAATACTTTTGCTATCGGAAATGCTAGTATTATGAATAAAACCATTTCTTTTGATTTGATAATCAATATAAATAATCTAACATAATGAGATATGCCTTTGGGAAGTGATTAACAAATTAAAAAGTTACCTAAATATCCATATGAACAATTGTGGCAACCAACCAGTGAACTCTGTGGATCTCTGAAATTTTAAATGGTTAGTCAAGCATAAGAAAAATTAAGTGCCACATCAGTTTGTATGGTTTTATTTATTTATTTATTTAGTTGTTTTTATTGCATTACTCTCTACAATATGTGACAAAAAGTAAAATGATGACCTTATGGTGACAATGGCAATGGTGGATGATCCACAATGGATTTTAGATGTTTTATTTATAGACAGATTTGTGCTGCCTCCATATATTCTCTGATAGCTCCCCCCCCCCCCCCCGAATATTTCTTTTCTAGCATAGTTTGGGTGGTTCAATTTATACCTAAGATTTGTTAGCCAATAAAAATTTGTTAGGATTTCTCTTTTCTAAATCAGAAGGTAGTATTAGTGAACGTGACAAATGGTTATATAACACCAAATGTTTTGCTTTTCCCTATGAATGCAATGGTGTTAAGCTGAAGCTATTGATATACCTCTTAGCATAAATTTGCACGGTTCAATTTATACCAAACATTTGTTGGCCAATAAAATTTTGTTAGGATTCTCTTTTCTAAATCAGATGGTAGTATTAGTGAACTTGACAAATGGTTAATCAGATGGTAGTATTAGTGAACTTGACAAATGGTTAATATAACACCGAATGTTTTGCTTTTTCCTATGAATGCAATGATGCAATGATGTTAAGCTGAAGCTATTGATATACCTCCTAGCATAAATTTGCACGGTTCAATTTATACCAAACATTTGTTGGCCGATAAAATATTTTTTGGATTCTCTTTTTCAAATCAGATGGTAGTATTAGTGAACTTGACAAATGGTTAATATGACACCGAATGTTTTGCTTTTTCCTATGAATGCAATGATGTTTAACCTGATGCAATGGATATACTTTTGCAGAATGCGAGACACTCTTGTGTTGGCCATGAGAATGTTTCAGAGCAAGGTATCTTATTCTTGCATGCGAAAAATTGGTGTCAGTTATCCCATCTTATTATTATTATTATTATTATTATTATTATTATTTAATAAAAGACTTGTCCTATCTTGGTTTCTAACATTTATAGTTCCAAATATTTGTGGAAATGCTGTATCATTTTTAAGAACACAAGTGGCATGAACAGAATTCATCTGAGAGAAGCTTTGTTTCCTATTTTCACTAAAATATAGGTATTTAAACCACACAAATTTTCCATGTGGACGTAGCTTTTGTAAGCCTGTAAATGCCATTGAGAGCAATGACTTTAAAGTTGTCTTCCTGGATGAAATATTTAAGAACTCAAACTCACATTAGCTAATGCTAGACATGACAGTCAAGTGCAAAAGTTAACAGAAATCTGCTTGTGGCAATGACTGATGTTTGATCGCCAAGAAGTTACTTTTACTATGGTGAAAAGATATCAATTTCTGATGAAATCTGCTCATGGCTTCACTGATTGAGTTCTTTGTTCCTACATTATTGTTCTTCATTGTCACAAGGCATTTTTTTTCGTCGATACCTATTTCATTGCATATTTCATTTACATATATGAGTGGACGCATTGAGTCCTGCTGCTTGCTTACAATATAATAATTTTCCCTTTATTGCCTTTTCTGATTTGATTTAAGTTTTGATCATCCTACTTGGTGTACCCCATTTGGATCAGGCATTGGATGACAAGAGAAAAGGTAGAGCTTAGAGCCATAGATCTCTTCATATTACAAGTTAATGTTCATTCCATACACAAGACAAGGAGAATAAATCTGCAAGGAGGTTTGCTAATTTATGCTTGATTATTATACCTTAAATAGTGGTTCAACTCATTTTTAGACGGTGAATCACGCATATATGTAGAGCATATAGATAGCAAATGTATAACAATAAATGTATTTTTGTTTAGTGTTGTCTCATGATTGTTGCCACATAATGTAGCATAGATTGTCAGGTGACCACGATCAAATTGCAATCACAATTTTTCATGCGAGAGTTGAATGCTATCTTTTGGTACAATTTTCTGCTCTTGAAGGAATTAAACCTTTTTCCAAATAAAACTATAAACTAAATAACTTCATAACGATGAGGATGTTCATTATATCGTTCTGGTTTATTTCGAAGGGATGGATGTTATTTTAATCCAAAGTCACAAACTCTGCGTGTGAGAGATTAATGCTGGTTTTATTTGGGTAGGAATGGGTGGTCAAGAAATGCTCATCATTTGATTGCTTTCGTAACTCATGAATCTTGCCAGTATCAGGCCTTAAAAAAGTCAATTGAATTTGCTTTCATTTTCAAGAAACAAATTAAATAATTGTTTTATGGATAAACAAAAATATGTTTGGTGGGGTGGGTGTGTTGAGGCACATTAGAAACGAAAATGATGTCTAGAAAATTAGAAAGGGGGAGCAATTGTGACCATCGAAATGCCCTTCCTGTTTGCTGATGGCAAGAAGGTTTGAGGGCGGTTGTGATGGTAATGGTTGAGATGGCGACTGCTCAACCTTTCAATATGCTAATATATTTATATATATACACCACTTTGATAAATTGAAAAAAAATGTGAAATTTATTATTATATCATGTGAAAAATCAATTTGAAGAGTCAATAGTTCGAAAAGGTCAAATGATTGACATCAGAAAGGTTTCCGAGCAAATATATATATATATATATATATATATATATATATATATATATATATATATATATTGGAAGAATGCTTAATTCTAGTTGACGAGTTTATAATATTAATTAAAAAAAATCCCATTATCCTCAAGACGTATTTCTATTAGTTAAAAAAATTGTTTCATTAAGAAAAATAAAATCTTATAAAAGTATAAGAAAGAAAGAATAACACAACTTAAATATAGTTCGTCAGTTTTTTTCTCTCTTCAGTTCTCTCCCCCCGGGGTTCAAATTCCAGGACAAATAAATTTCAAAGACCACTTGACTTAAATCTCAAATACAAGGACTAGAGAATATATATATATATATATATATATATATATATATATATATATATATATATATATGTTTAAAACTTAATACTTTTTTTTCTTCATTTTATAACGATGTTGTTTTTATTTAATACACAATTCCCAATGAATAACACAACTTGAGTGAGGAGGGAGGATTGGATCTTAGTTTTGAATAAAATCTTGTTATTTAATTTTTTAATATTACTATATTTATATAAAAAATGAATTTTATTATCTAAAAAACATTGATGTTGGGTCGCATCCAAGGAAGCACTAATTAGAAGAGAAGAATTATACCTGAAATAAAAAATGAATAAGCAAAAATAATATGTGACTTAATTTTCCTTTGATCATTATCCTCACTTCTTTCATTTCATAACAATTTCGTTAATAGTTTTCCGAGATATGAGTTGAAGTATTAGATGTCATAATTAAATTAAATTCCTTTTCACAAACCCTAATCTATTTTCTTTAGTGAATGAAATGGGATAGAAGTCATAGTATTAGATTTCTTGGAAAAATATAGTAATAATTGATGGGAACCTTATGATCACATGGTCACGCAACCCACAACGAAGAATAAAATCTGATCCTGAAAAGCCGAAATAGGTCTGATAGGAGTGTGACATAATGGAAATCTGCCCCAAGGCACCAACACTATTGAAAGGAGTAGAATGACATCACGAAGCCAGTTAATCTTCGATAAGTCGGATTTAGTTCGTTCAAGAACTGAAGAATGCAACCATTACTCTCACACATAAACTGAAAAGTTCATAATCAATTTCATCAATGGTTGCCGAAATTATTCCTAACATGAGTTTAAATAGTCTATTAAAAACTAACCCTAATGGACCCCATATGTAGACTTAAATGAGGTCCACTCAAAATTGGCCTAAAACCCCAAATTAAAAAGCTCATGACTTAATCCAAACAAGTCTTAATTTAAGCTCAAACAAGCCTTGGGCTCTAGCTAACAAAATTAAAAAAAGCCCATCATTTTTATTTATAGCATTCCATCCAACCCCTTAATCCTTGTTGATATTTTTGGACTGGTTCGCATCATCCCCTCTCTCCTCGAAAGGATTCGACCTCGAATCAAAAGCGTTATGTTGTTGATGGCTTGACAATCAACACACATCCTCCACATTCTATCATTCTTAGACTTGAGTAGCATGGGTACAACACATAGGCTTATACTCTCACAAATATATCCTTTATCTATTAGCTCATAAACTTGTCTTTGAAGTTCTTTTATCTCCTCGGGATTGCTTCTATAGGCTAGTTGGTTAGGAATTGAAGCTTCATGTACAAGATCAATCTTAAGCTCTATCCCCTGCAATGGTGGTAATCCATTAGGAGTATCGTCGGGGAACATATCATCAAAGTCCTGTAACAATGAAATAGCAACACTAGGCATAATATGATCAAGATCATTAGTATTAAAGTAAGTCTCCTTGTACACAAGTAAAATAATTGGCTTGTTAATGAAAGATGTAGATCTAACCTCACCCTCTCCAGGATAAAAATTAGGCTGTTTCTTTAGTTTTTCCACACATTTCTCATCACTCTTCTTGACTTTCTTCTCTCCTCTTGTCTTACCTCCACTCTCGATCAGATTTGGGTGTTTTTGAGCAATGGTTAAATGGTCTGGTTTGTTTTTGTTTGGATGAGTGTCTAAATATGTTTTAGTGGTTTGGGTTCTAGCTGAATCTGATGGTCTTCTCTCCCCTTGATTCTCACCTTGATTTTCTCTCCCCATTGCCTCATGCTCACATTTTAG
Source organism: Salix dunnii (assembly GCA_015731905.1). Lineage (NCBI taxonomy): Eukaryota > Viridiplantae > Streptophyta > Magnoliopsida > Malpighiales > Salicaceae > Salix > Salix dunnii. The sequence goes on from CM027671.1 coordinate 5,949,883, forward strand.
CTTTATTTGATCATCATACACCTGTTTGGGTGGAAAAGGTTCAAGAGTAATGGTTTTACCATCTTTTACAATGGTATGCCCATTTTTAACCCCATCATGAATTGACTTCCTGTCGTATTGCTAAGGCTTCCCTAACAAGGTGTGACTTGCTTGCATTGGTACCACATCGCACAAAACTTCATCAACATATATCCCAATCGAAAATGGAATCATAACTTGTTTAGTCACTTTCACTTCTCCACTATCATTCAGTCATTGCAATCTAAATGGTTTCGTATGCTTAACAGTACTCAAATTCAGTTTACTTACAGGTGTGGTACTACAAACATTAACGTAACTTTCATTATTAATAATTAAACCATACACCTTGCTTTGTACGTAGCAACGCGTGTGGAAGATATTCTCTCTTTGTTGATTAGATTCATCTTCCTTGACCTAAACCTGAAGTGTGCGCCTTATAACCAAGGACCCTGCAACCGGTAATGCTACTCATCCTCATCAATATTCTCCAATGGTGGCATGCCTTCGCAATCAAATTTGTCACTTTCAGATTCCATATCACCATCATCTCTAATCATCATGATTCTTTTATTTGGACATTTCGAAGCATAATGCCCATGCCCTTGACACCTAAAACATCTAACATCACGAGTACGTTTAGGCTAAGTTTCAGATTTATCTTTGGCCGTTGTTCATTTAGTTTTAGAAGGAACAAAGGATCTTAGCTGGACAGTACTCTCTCTCTTTTCATATTCATCTTCCAGGATGATGAAGAACCCGAATTAAATCTTGACCAAACATGTCCCTTCCGAAGTTGTCTCTCCACCTTCGTAGCCATATGAACCATATCGTGTAGCTCCACATAGTGTTATAGCTCAACCACATTGGCAATGTCACGATTAAGAAATCTATCCATAGTGGCTTCTCTATCCTCAACAATATTGGCCCGAATCATTGCTATCTCCATCTCTTTGTGATATTCATCTACTGTCTTATAGCCTTGATTCAGACCTTAAAGCTTCAAGTATAGGTCTCTGTAATAGTGGTTTGGCACAAATCGTCTTCTCATTAAGACTTTCATCTCCCCTTAACTCTGAACGGGTCGCTCCTCATTCCTCCTCCTATTGATTACAATCTGATCCCACCAAATCATTGCATATGCTGTAAACTCAATCATCACTAATTTTATTTTATTTTTAATTCAAAATAGCTAAGACAATAAAAAATCCAATATACTTTTTTCTCACACTCCAAATAAGCCTTATGATCATTTTTACCTTCGAAGTTAGGATTTTTCAGTTTGATGTTGTCCCTATTCATATCTTCATAATTCTCCATACCATGGAAATTAACATTCCTCCTAGCTCTGTTCGGTCCAGACCTGATTCCTTGGCCAACAAATACAAAATCATAGTCATCTTCGTCCACATCTGCGTTTTCATCAACATACTCTTCAAAATCAGATTTGTTATTCTGTATGGCTATACGAATCGTATTTCCTTGACGATCAGCTCCACTATGTTGTTGCTTTATCGAATTCATCTCATCTTTCAGATCTTTGTATTTCCTAGACAACAACTCAAGTTGTTGACCCATGACTAGTAATTGGAATGCTACATTAGCGTTTTGTGTCGCTAATTCATTGTTTTTAGATATCTTTTCAATCTGCAAAATTTGGTTAGTAGCAAAAAGAAAAATATCCTCACAACTCTCGTGTATCACACAAAAATATGATGGTTTTTCACTCTAATAAGCTCACTACGCCTTTTACCTCTCAATTTGCTTTTTTTTGGTTTTTTCAGAACTATAATCAACAAATTAAAGTCATTATGCTTCACAGCGCACTCTAATTATGATTTTCAGACTCAAGAAGCAAAAAAAATATTAAAAACAAAGCAAAGCAAAGCAAAACAAAACTACGATTACGATTTCGCATGTAATGCAAATTCATACGAATTGTGGACGATACGAAGACATGAAATAAAGCTGAAGCGAATACTAGTAACAATAATTACTTGACTCCTAGATAAAATAAAATAGAATAAAAAAATGAATTGGACAAAAATAAACATTAAGGATCACCTTTTGAGAATTGAGCATAATCTAAACTCTTACGCAATTTTTACGTAATAGAATTGAAACCCATACCAAATGACCTCGAAATAACCTCAAATTCAATATTTAGTATTTTAATACTAAAATAAAATCAACACTCAAATTATAGGTTGTTCACGTACTTCTAGGTACTCAACCCCTTGTATGATCAAATTTCGGCAAAATCAGACCTCCAATTGAAAACTCTAGTATACAATTTCAAAATAATACCAAATTAAATATATCATGCGATATCAACCCCATGACACAGAATGTAAAGTTTCAATTGATTTTGAAGTGCTCTTCTAAGGGTTCACGAAGGTAGTGTTTCTGCAACAGAAATTAATTTTGAAATAAATCAATATTAGAATAATTCCAAATTTGACATATGAGTCTGTCAATCCCAATAGACCGAATATGAATTTTCAATTGATTTTGATGTGGTTTGCTTATGTTTCCCCCAAGTTGTGTTTTCTGCGGTAAAACTTTATCTAATACCTTTTTCTCTCTTTCTTTTCTTTTTTCTCTCTCTTTTTCTTCTTTTCTCAATTTACTAAAACAACAAGACAAAAAAAGATGAAATATAAGCTTTCTTTTTCTTTTCTTTTTTTTTACTAGATCACGCAGACATGAAGAATAAGGAGATGAACACAAACACTGAAAACTTTAGGAAACACTAAAAAAATGAAAATAACAGAATGATATGATCTTATTTCAGAGCCTAACTCTGATACCACCTAATGTAAACCTCTTGATCACGCAACCCATAACGAAGAATGAGATCCGATTCCGGAAAGTAAGACACCAACACTATTGGAAGGTGTAGAATAACGCCACGAAACCAGTTAATCTTCGATAAGTTAGATTCAGTTTGTTCAAGAACTGAAGAATGCAAGAATCACTCTCACACATAAACTGAAAAGTTCATAATCAATTTTATAAATGGCTGCCAAAATTATTCCTAACATAAGTTTAAATAGTCTTTGAAAAACTAACCTTAATGGACCCCTAATATAGACTTAAATGAGGTCCACTTAAAAATGATCCAAAACCCCAAATTAAAAAGCCTATAACTTAATCCAAACAAGTATTGGATCCTAGATAAAAACAAAATCTTAATTTAAGCCCAAACAAGTCTTGGGCTCTAGCTAACAAAATTAAAGAAAATTCATCAGTCTTATTTATAGCCTTCCATCCAACCTTTTAATTCTTGCTGGTGTTTCTAGACCGATTCGCATCAATAATATTATTGATGGCAATAATAAAATTTTATTTTATTTTATTGAATACAAATCCTAATTGAGAATGATATTCTAACAGTGAAAGGGGCAATTTGTATGATGACTTCAAGGAATTCTCATCACAGTGGCTTCAAGTTATAAATTATCAAAGGTTGAACACTCTGATGAGTAGATGTTTTACATATATCTTGAAATAATAATTAATTGGCCAAACGCAATTATCGGATTCAATATATCTTGATATAATAATTAAATTTTAAAATTGTCTGGATAGGGTGGTATTAAAAAATAAAAGAAAATATAATGCCAGACCATTTCCTCGGAGGACGTAATGATGCGCTCAAACAAACATGACTGGGAATTAAGAAAAGTACTTGTCAACAACCGTTGAACCCAGCCCACGATGTGACCGACCCAGCAGATTACCAATTTATGCATCGCCTCGGAGGCAGACATCGGTATGCTAATTCTATTTCTTTTTTCAAACTTGCAGCGTAATTTCTTCTTACAATTTATTTTATTGTTAAATTATTTTTATTTTTTATTTTCAATTTAATATTTTTATATTATTTTCAAACGATACTCACACATGCATTGGATCACCATTGCAGAGATGTAAATCATGGCTCTAGCAGAAAACCCTAAACTCCCTCAATAAAAAAAACTTCTCTTTTGATATAAAGTGTTGATGATGAAAATAAAAAAAATATTATTTTGATATATTTTAAAATAAAAAAATATTTTAAAAAACAACTTCAATTATTATTATTTTTTTACCAAAAATACTTTTAAAAGGGAATTTCAGGGCAATCTTATATTGATGCAATAAAAACATTTAAATCTCCCTTCCCCATTTCCAGATGATTTTTCAAATCAAAAGGTCAAATTGAGTGAGAAACAGGCTTTGTGCTTTTTACATGTACAAAAGGGTATTATTTTATACGTTTCTTGTCCTGAAGCCACGAGGCAAAGTCTTCCCCCAGAAAAAAAGTCTACACAAAAGCTAAAACCAGCTATGACCCACAAGCTTGTACGTGACAGGCAAAGTTTTCCCGAAGGCTCCATCCATGTGCTTGTAGTCCTCCAAGTTTTAGATTTTGGCCCTCAGAAACCCCTCTTCTTATAGTCTTTCACAAACCGGTCCTTACACTCTTTCACTTGTGTGTTCGGACATGATGGGAGGAGGTTGATGAACATGTTCTGCCGTGTGGATGGACCGAGGATGAGCAGGATCTGGAGCTGTGAGGGTTGCCAAGCTTCAAATTAAAGTGCATGGGTCAAGATTTCTAAGCATCACCATCTCCTTCCCTGACTTGGCAAGACACCGTTGTGATTGAGTGTGTGGTAGCTTTCACAGGAGATGCAGGTTAGAGATCACTCACCTACACTTTACCAACCATTTACGCTTGGACGGTACTTCACCAATTGATTAATGGTCACTGGATTTAAGAAAAAATAAATAAATTCAAGTTCCAATCAAACCCAAATCAAGCAAATGAAAAGAGAGAGAATAAACACATAAAGGGACACATCAACTCCCCTTATCCTCTTGCTTCGCTTACCTTCCCATCTAAGCACCTCTTTTTCCTACTTTGTTTCTCTAACACCACTTGCTCGTCCCCTCTTTAATTTCCTCTTCAGTCATAAAGTTTGCTTGTAAATATTCTTATGAAAGCAAAAACTGTTTCAAATTTAGAGGTGCATCAAGATTGAAAAAAAATAAAAAATGGGTTCTACTACTGGAGACCAAAATCCATGGGCACCATATAGTAGTACCTATAAAGATTGTTCACAGGGAATTTGTAGCATTTACTGCCCGCAACGGTGTTACATCATTTTCCCACCTCCACCTCCTTTTACTCTTGGTGATGATGATTCAAATACTGATTTGTCTCCTCTTATTATAGCAGTTATCGGCATTCTGGCGAGTGCTTTCATCTTGCTGACATACTATACTCTCATATCCAAGTATTGCAGGCGGCGGGGCCATGGCGGTGGTGCCCTTGATTTGAATGAGAATCATGATCAAATGGCTAGTGAAGCATGGCAAGGTATCCCTGCAGGTGGATTAGACGAGGCACTTGTAAAGTCAATCACAGTATGCAAGTACAAGAGAGGTGATGGTTTCGTTGAAGGCACAGATTGCTCAGTTTGTCTAAGTGAGTTTCAAGAAAATGAGAGCTTAAGGCTTTTGCCCAAGTGTAGCCATGCATTTCATCTCCCTTGCATTGATACATGGCTCAAATCTCATGCAACCTGTCCTCTATGCCGTGCCAATATTGCTCCCGCTAATATCTTGCCTAGTGAAGCACCAGTTCTTGAACCTGTTCCGGTCCAAGAAAACCTGCCAAGAACTAATGTCTCTACAAATCAATATCAGCGAAGGAATAATGATACTGTTTTAGTGATTCAAGATTTAGAAGGGAGTACTTTCCGGCAAGAGGGTGCTGTTAGTCTTGTTGTCGGTGACGATACTCCCAAGACTCCGGTTACTCCAGATCTTGAAAGCTCGCGGACTGCCAAGGAATTACAGAGTGACCCGATCCAGCCACTTGGAAGGTCTGTTTCATTGAATTCTTCTCTATCTCAAAACCACATATCTATTGCTGATATACTACGCGTCAGTGAAGATGACGATGAGGGTGGTGGTGATTACCGGAAGAATGGAGGAGGTGGGATCTTTGATTCTGTTAGCGGTCCATTTGGAATGAAGAGATCCATTTCTACAGGAAGATTTATGTTCACAAGGTATGAGAAAGGTAGGACTTCTATGATTCCCGATTGAGCATACAGTTTTCTGATCATGATTTAGAAACGATCGACATACCATCAATTTCATTTCTTCTCTGTTACTAGTTCATTAAAACTCACCATTATATATAGAGATCTGGTAATAATTCAAAATCTGAGATGAATTTGCAGTTAATGGGGTTTGTGTATATGTTGCTTCAGCCTAATCTAATCACTTCAAATGTTGTTTCCAACATCTTAGTAATTGGTTTTATTACTTTTTTTAATGAAATTGAAATTTCAAAAAAGAAAAGAAAGGGAGACGGTAAAATTTTACATTTAGAAAGCTTGATTGATGTAAACTTCTAAACTTTATTACCTTCAAACCCACACTCGAGAAAATATATTTAAAAATATATATATATATATAATTATATAAACTAGTCGGGAGTTCACTTGAGCATTTTGTTTTAGGTGTAAAGCATCAAGCTTACTGATTCTAGCAAGAGCAAGTCGTCATCTCCAGACTGGATGCATAAAACAATTCTGCTGAGAGATTACTGGAGAGACTCACTCATGCATGGTGTAGAGTTTTGACGAGAGATCAAAACCCTAAATTGCCATACGTCTGAGCTCTCCATCTTTTCCATGAACAATAAACTTTCACTCATCCATAATCTAGAATTGGCGTGCAGATCTTAACAATGCCAATAATTAATTGCATGGGGGCAGAGAAAAAAACACGGAAAGCAAGGCAAGTGGCAGCCGTTTCAAAATTATATTTGAAAAAAATTGATTTCTTTTTAAATTAAAAATTTTAATATTTTTTTAATATATTTTTAAATAAAAAAATAATTTCAAACTCCTAGCCGTTTATTTAAAAAAAAAAAAAAACAAACAAAAACACACAGCGAGATGACAGGCAAGTTGCCAACGTAGGGTCAAGGATAAGTTGATTTGGTGGCAATTCCATATGCTGGACAGAGGTTACAATCATAGGACGAATAAATTTATTACATCAAAAAAGATTTGAAGTGGTTTTTTATTATTAATATTGTTATTTTTATATCAGATATATAATAATTGAGATATTATTTTATTAAGATTTCATTTTTTTATAATAGAATTTAATAATACTAGAGAATAATTGAATTTGATAAATATAAAAAAATAAAGCACAACACTTAACCCGTATTAGCCCGCTAGACCTACTACGCACTTGACCCTATTTTCCATTAAGAAAACTTAATACTTGAGGTTTGATTGAAGAAAATTGGAAGAAAGGGTTGGAATTGGTAATAATTAGAAGAATTAAAAAGTTAAGGATCAAAATAAAAAAGATGATATAGTCCAAAAGTCTAACTAGTTCAATTTGAGGGTCTAATTGAGGAAATGGATGGAATTTAAAGACAAAATTAGCTAAATTTAAAGTCATGGGCCAAAATGAAATAGATGAAAAGTTTGGAATTCCAATTAAACTTATATTCAATAATCATGTATTAATTAAATACATTAACTAAATAGATACAATTTTATAAAATCTAAAATAAATTGTAGCATGTACAAATCATACATCCATACAATGAATTTTTATAAGAAAAACTATAAAATAAGTAAGCACTCAAAAATATTAATAGACTTCAAAAATATGAAAAATAAATTAAGATATTAAAATTAAATTAAAAAATAATATATTTGATTACTTAAAATGGGTAATCCAAAAAATTTGAATCAAAATACAAATGCCCACAAAATAAGAGTTGTGGTCGTCAAATTTGTTATGTTGAAATTGGTAGGAGAGGCGTTATTAGTTGCATCGAAAATAATGAAGGAAGAAGGAAAAGAAAGTAGAGGGAGAGGAGGGATGATGATAAGGGCATTAATTCAAAAATGAGGAATAAATAATTCATCGGTAATTTTGTTGGTAACAATGTCACATCATGATAATTTGAGGATTTTTTTGAATTCCCTTGTAATTCCCTCGCTATATTTACTATTAACAATAATCGACAAAAGTGTTTGTAAGAGTTACATGTAATCTTTCATGTATTTTTTTTCTCTCACTATAATTTCATTGGTGTTTATTGATGAAAAATTCTACCCAAATATCTTTATACAAGGAGTGCATGTCCTGACTTGAATTTAATATTTGTTGCGTAGATGTAAGCTCTTTGCTATCACGTTACGGTCTTTCGAGAAAAGATGGATTTTAGTAACATGGAAGAAAAGGTTTAACATTATTTGTAAAATAATATATAGGGAAATTATTTTTTACCATTAGGAGAGTACTGACACTCATCAATACAAGATCAAGTCAATAATAAATTAGCAAACCTTACATATATATATATATATATATATATATATATATATATATATATATATATATATAAGCCAAAGCCCCCGCGTCTAGTCACGGGTGACACCATATTTTTTTAACGTAAAAAAATATTAATTGTGTGTGTGTGTTTTTTGTTGTAATATAAATTTAGTAAAAATAATAAATTTGTATAGAATTACTGTGAAGTGCAAGTATTCTATAAAATATATGAATTTTAAATTAATATAAATTTATCTGTTTAGTAATTTTTAACAAAATAAACAACATAAAATTATCATCATTATTAAAAAAAAAACAAGAAGATTCAGATATTTGAATTATTGAATTCATTATATTAAAATTAGTTCATTTTATAATTCAATTTAAATCACATTTAAAAACAAATATAAATTGTGAAAAGGCATGGAATAATCAAATAAAAAATAAATAGTTAATTTTCTATCCATAAAAAGATAAATAGAAAATCTATCACTACGTTATCGTCATTTTCATTACTATAATAGTTAAAATTATTATCAACACTATTGCTCAAACAATTAAAATTATTAAATTACCCCTAAAAATAAAAAAAAATCAAAATATTTTAACAAAAAAAATCACTAAAATTATCATTATTATTGAGCAAAAAATAAAATCATCAAATTATTTTATCCAAGAAATAGATAAAATAATAGAAAACACGCAAGAAAAAGAACAAAAGAGCAATATTAATTTTAAAATTATTACCAATATAAATTAAAATTTCAGAAAAGAACCTAATAAAAATAAAACCCCAATAAAAAATGAATTGAAAAAATAATAATTTAAAAGCATAAATGAATAAATACGGATAAAAAATAAACACCGTCAAAATATTGTATTTTTTAATGTTTTTTTTTAATATTTCTAGATCATTGCTGATGTTATAAATAATTTAAAAAAATTATCATTTTAATATATTTCTAAACAAAAATATTATTTTTTTAAAAAAAATCAATCACATTTCCAAGCAAAATAAAAAAATATTTCATGGAAAAAACAGAAAAAAAACATAATCAGGAAAAAATAAAAATAAAAAAGCAATAAAAAAAATTAGATTCGAGGATTAATCATGGTGCACTTAAGCTAACTTAGATACCGAAATTAGAAAAACAAATGTCATAAAAAAACAAAAAAAGCAAGAAACTAAAAAAAAAAAGGCTGAATATAGGATTCAAACCCACGCCCTCTAGGAGTACAGTCACACTCTTTGGACCAACTCAACTACCTCAACATATTGTTCATAGTTCATAATAATATATATTAATTGTTGTTTTTATTGTGAGTAAAATAAAAATATATCGAGAGTGGGATTCGAACCCACGACCTCTCAGAAGAGGGACATAATATCGCGCTTCTTGGATCAACTGGGTTACCTCAACATATCATTCATAATTCACAAAAATATATATAGTAATAGTTGTTTTTACCGTGAGTAAAATAAAAATATGCTGAGAGTGGGATTCGAATCCACACCCTCTTAGAAGAGGGCCATAATATCGCGCTCCTTGAATCTACTCAGCTACCTCAACATATTGTTCATAGTTTACAACAATTTATATTAATAATTGCTTTTACTGTGGGTAAAAAAAAATATACTGAGAGTGGAATTTGAACTCACACCCTCTCAGAAAAAGGCCATAATGTCGCGCTCCTCAGACCAACTTGGCTACCTTAATATATATCATTCATAGTTCACAAAAATATATATTAATAGTAAGTTTTACTATGAATTCGCACAGTAAAACCGGAACGTGTTTTATATATATACCAGCCAAATGCCCTGCACCTCGTCGCGGGCAGTACCATATTTTTTTCAATGTAAAAAATATTAATTATTTGTATTTTTTCATTGTATTATAAATTTAGCCAAAATAATAAATTTATGCAGAAATCCTGTGGAGTGCAAGTTTTTTTTTATAAAATATATGAGTTTTAAATCGCTATAAATTTATTTGTTTAACAATTTTTAACAAAATAACTAGCATTAATTTATCATCATCATTAAAACAGCAAGAAGATTTGAATATTTGAATTATTAAATTCACTGAATTAAGATTAGTTCATTTTATAATTTAATTTAAATCAAACAAAAATAAAATATAAATTGTGAAAATACCAAAGATAATAAAATAACAAAAATAAACAATTAATTTTTTATTAACAAAAAGTAAAAAATATAAATTAAAAATTCATCCCCATGTTATTTTCTTTATCATTATTATAACAGTTAAAATTATAATCAATATTATTATCAAAACAATCAAAATACATAAATTCCCTGAAAAATCATTAAAAAAATAGACAAAAGATTTTTATAAAAAAACAATTAAAAACTCAAAATATTATCATTATCATTTCACAAATAGTAAAATAATAAAAAAATCTGATTAAAATAATAAATAAAAATAAGAGAAAACAAAAAAATCAAATGAATAAAGAGAAAAAAAGAGCAATATTAATTTTAAAATGATTAACAACATAAATTAAAATTTCAGGATTGAACCAATTAAAAATAAAACTCCAATAAAAAAACAGAAAACATGTTAGGGTACATAGATATTAATAAAAAATAAACATTATCCAATAACTAAAAAAAACTAAATGAATTAATATCAAATAAAAATATGCAATAATCAAATAAGAAATATAAATAGTTAATGCTCTATCGATAAAAAAACAAAAACATAAATTGAAAATTCATTCTCATATTATTGTCATTATCATTGTTATAATAGTTAAAATTATTATCAACATTATTATCAAAACAATTAAAATAATTAAATTGACTTGAAAAATCATTAAAAAAATGCAAAATATTTTTCTAAGAAAAAAATAAAAATTTAATCACTAAAATTATCGTTATTATTGTGCAAATAGTAAAATCATAAAAATCATCTAATCCAAATAGCAAATAAAAATAACAGAAAACAACAAAAAAAAATAAAGGGAAAAAGGGAGCAATATTTATTATTGCTATTACTATAAAAACAATAAAAATTACCAAATTATATCGAGGAAAAAAAACAAAATAGCAACCAAGAAAAGCAACTAAATTATTATTATTATTATTATTATGAAAGAATAAATAAACAACAAAAGATCAAATAAAAAATAAAATAAAAATTATCATTGTTATTATTGCCGAAACAATAAGAATTATCAAATTATCCTAATAGAAAAAGAAATATTAATTTTAAAATGCTTACCAACATAAATTAAAATTTCAGGATTGAACCGATTAAAAATAAAACCCCAATTAAAAAAACAAAAAATAAAAGCATATATGTATAAATACAGATAAAAAAAAAAAAACATTATCCAATAATTACAAAAAATTAAATGAATTAATATCAAATAAAAATTTGTAATAATCAAATAACAAATATAAATAGTTAATGTTCTATTGATAAAAAACTGAAAACATAATTGAAAATCCATCCTCACATAATTGTTATTATCATGTTATAATAGTTAAAATTATTATCAACAGACTATCAAAACAATTAAAATAATTAAATTGACCTGAAAAATCATTAAAAAAAAGCAAAATATTTTTATAAGAAAAAAATAAAAAATTTAATCACTAAAATTATTGTTATTATTGTGCAAATAGTAAAATCATAAAAACTATTTAATCCAAAGAGCAAATAAAAATACCAGAAAACAACAAAAAAAACAACGGAAAAAAGGAGCAATATTTATTATTGCTATTACTATCAAAGTAATAAATATTATCAAATTACAACGAAGAAAAAAAATTAAAATATTATTATTGTTATTATTATTATTATTATTATGAAAGAACAAATAAACAACAAAAGATCATATAAAAAATAAAATAAAAATAAAAATTGTTATTGTTATTACTGTCAAAATAATAGAAATTATCAAATTATCACGAGGGAAAAAAAATAAAAAAACATAAACAAAAAAGTAAGTAAGAGAAATAATTAAGTTATTATTACTATTATTATCATTAGATGGTTTTTATTGTTTTGATAGTAATAACAATGATATTTTTTTTATTATTATTATTTTGTTTGATCTTTTATTGAAGTTTTTAGGATTTTTTTAGTCTTTTATTTTTTTCTTTCATTATTAACACAAAAATAAAAGAAATCATAATAATAAAAAATTATCATTGTTATCACTGTCAAAACAATAAAAATCATTAAATTATCCCGAGAAAAAAAACTTAAAAAATATTAACAAAAGAGTAAACAATAATAGCAATTAAATAATAATAATAATAATAATAATAATTATTATTATTATTATTATTATTATTATTATTATTATTATTATTATTGTGTTAATAATGAAAAATAAAATAAATGAAAGACTAAAAAATCAATTTTCAAATGATCTTAGATACAAAATAAAATTTAAGAGCTAATTTTTGTGAATAAAATATCACCTCAACAAATAAAAAAATAACAAAAATTTAAAATCAAAGCTAAGAGCACACTTATATATACATGAACAAAAATAGGGATTATTCTAGAAATAAAAAGAAATAAAGTGATTAAAATAAAAAAATTAAAAGTATAAGGGCCAAAATGAAAATAAAATATAAAGGGATTAAAATTTAAAATTGAAAGTATAAGGGCCTAAATGAAATTCAAATATATTATGAATTTCAATTGAAGGACAAAATTAAAAAAATTGAAACTGTTGTACCGAATTTATTGAGTTATTTAAACCCAATCCAGAAATTTAAAGAAAGAGGACTGAAATGAAACATTAACATTCAATTAATTTCAATCGAATGACCCATTCGAATTAAATTAAAACTTATATAATAAAAATTAGAACCATACAGAAAATTCAAAGTCGAGGGACCGAAGTGAAAAAGATAAAAAAATCGAAGGACTCTTCTTCACTTTTACGTGCAAGATAGAGAGAAAGGTGGCAAGTAGCTTTAACCGGCCACCGATGCGTCCATTACCGTCTTTTGTCGCAACGCGCCACATTAGGAGGAAGACCACGTGGAGGCACATCGGGAGAGACTCTTGTACCCCATCTCCAGTTACCGTATGACCTCTCACGCGCTGCCTAAACAAGGCGTGTGGCGGGAAACCGTTATTCGCGTGCTCTGCACGCGCTGATAGTATACCGAAAGAAATAATAAAAAAATATGGTCAATTAATGGTCTGCCCCTATGCTCAATTCATTATTTTTGTCTTATTAGGGGTTATATCCGTATTTAGCCAATTCCAAAAAATAATAAAAAAATCAGAAGTGCGGCGAGCTGGACCAGACCAGGTCGAACCGAGGTGCAAAATGATCGCGGAGCCCCTCAGTCCAGGCGACACTTTTTGTTGTTTTTGGGGATAGATTCGTCAATACACTGTTCATAAATAAAAAAAAAAAAAAAAGACGCAAGTATACTGGCGAAGTACTGGACAAATATCCATTCTACAGCGAAATGGGTCTCCATGAACAGTACTGCACAGTAAAAAACCCTCTTAAATTAGCTTTTAGGTAATAATAAGGTTAGAATCTGTTGACTTTATTATTTAAGATAATCATGAAAGAGCCTTCCACTTCTTTTTGTTTACTAAATAAATAGAAAACTTATTTCTCACGCACTGCATATGCTTTTATTCGTTAGCATATGTTCCGTTCAAATCTTCTTCTTCATCTTTTCTTGTCTTGTTGAACAACTACGTGCTGTTTTTCTTGTTCTTCTTCTTTCAAAAACCCAAGTGATAGGCCATTACGTGACACTTTAGATCATTTTGAACCTGATTTTCAATTACTTGTGTATCTTAAAAATATATATAATTAAGGTTAGGCTTACAATTACACGTGGATTGTTCTTAAATTAAGTTAATTATTTGAGATTAAAAATTTAATATATATATTGCTAGCTGATGAACCATAACAGCGTAGAACAAGGCCTGCCCAACGCGCATAGTACACAATCACGGATTGCCAGAGCATTTCAAGTTTAAATATTGAGTTCCAAGTACTTTCTTCTCCAATCAAAACACTCGCTATATCTAAAAAATCAGATAGACTTGCATAAATCATAGCTATCCGATCAGAACACTATTACCACTTTACCATTCCAAAATCCATCTTCCAAAACCAAAATGGTAGGTGATCAGACCTCTGGTACCAGCACTGCCGCACCTTCCCCCATCAAAACGGTGGTGGTTCTGGTCCAAGAAAACCGTTCATTTGACCACATGTTAGGGTGGTTAAAGACTATAAACCCAGAAATCAATGGAGCCACAGGTTCTGAATCGAACCCCATCTCCAACTCTGACTCAAACTCAACTCTCGTATTCTACGGCGACCAAGCTGCATACGTTGACTCTGACCCTGGCCACTCGATCCAAGACATTTACGAACAAGTTTTCGGGACTCCATGGAGCGAAGCCTCACTTTCTGATGACAACAAACTGCCTCCAAATATGAATGGTTTTGCCCAGAATGCAGAGAGATTGCAGAAGGGCATGGCTCAGACTGTGATGAACGGGTTCAAGCCGGATGCAGTTCCGGTCTACAAGGAGTTGGCAGAGAATTTTGCAATTTGTGACCGTTGGTTTGCTTCTGTTCCTGCATCGACACAACCTAATAGGCTATATGTGCATTCTGCGACATCTCATGGAGCTACCAGCAATAACAGGCAGTTGCTGATTGAAGGGTACCCTCAAAAGACCATATTTGAGTCCCTGGATGAGGCTGGTTTTACTTTTGGAATTTATTATCAGTACCCCCCAGCTACTCTCTTTTACAGGTAACACTTTGAATCTGCTCTGATATCCCTCTTCTTTTTCTTTGCTTGATATATGAAATTATGTATTTTAACCAGTAGCGTAGCTGTTTATTTTAGGATTTATTATCAGTCCTAGACGTGTTTTATTACCATTTTTTTTAATTATTATTAAGGATACAATAAATCAAAACCATGCCACATACGTGATGAAGACATCAATAGACAGACTATCAGCTGGCGAAGGAGATTGTTTGAGAGAACAAGCAATCTAGATATCGTGTATTCGTTCATAAAAGAAAAGACAGACGGTATGGAAGATGCTTTTGAGGGGTTGTAATGTGAAAACGTACGAGATAGATACAAAGAAAATATTTTTTTTTATTAGTTTAAAAAACAGAGAAAGTAGCAATTGGCCTTAATGAGGTGTATAACAAAAATTGAGATATGAATTATGATCACCCTTTTTTTCTCTTCAAAGAATTGTTTTTTTTTTAATAAATAATAGCACAATTAAAATTTTATTTTAAAAAATAACACATTATTTTTCATTTCTAAATATAGGGATCAAGTTGTTTTTTCTTTATTTTTCTTTCCATCCCAGCTATTAAAAAACAATCATGCTTGAACTTCTAATCCACTTCTAACAAATAAAATCACAAATTCTCAAATAAAAAGGGTTTTTGTCTACTTCCTTTTGATTGAACCTACAATATGCTATCACAAATAGACAAATAAGCCATCCCATCCTTATAACACATGGATTAAACTTCATTTAACCCTCAGTTTTGCAAACGAATTAATTAATCCTTCTTTAAACACACCCTAGGGATTAGGGTTTTACCCAAAAAAAAATCACATATCTTCTCCTTAAAACCTTATAGCTCAAACTCTATACACCATACCACAACCTTAAAAATGTCAAAACCATTGGAATCACTAAACCCCTCTTTGATTTACATAATGATTTTATCTCATGTCTATTGTATAAGGGAAAATTTCAAGCACCAAAGATTATTTTATTTTTGAAAATAAATAGGTAATGCAACATATACTCATTAAAAATAAATAATCATTATCACCTTAAACAAAAACACATGCAAATATTCACTATTAGGCCATTAACCTTTTAAAATAGTTTATCGGTAATTATATATGTGATTAAAAATTAAAATCCAATGAACCCGAAAAGTCTTAGAAAATCCCTTGAAATGTTGCTAATGCAATTTTAACTCGTCGATGATTCCATCTTTAATATCCAATGGCATTAGAGTCTGATTTTTTCCCAAATACTCTAAAATATATTATTAGACTTAATTCATTGGTGATTTCATTTGTATGTTTTGTGGCATTGTGTAGTTCTTTTTAAGACTTTATAGGATATATCAACGGACTTAAGTCATTAGTGGTTCCATCAATATGTTTTTGTTTTGTCAGAGACTCTATTTATAAGTCTTAATGGAAATGCATG
The DNA here is from genome assembly GCA_015731905.1 of Salix dunnii. Taxonomy (NCBI): domain Eukaryota; kingdom Viridiplantae; phylum Streptophyta; class Magnoliopsida; order Malpighiales; family Salicaceae; genus Salix; species Salix dunnii. The sequence goes on from CM027671.1 coordinate 5,966,505, forward strand.
TAGTTTTTTTCCATTTCTCTAGATTTGTTTTCCAACTCTCTATAATATACCGACAAACTCGAGCCATTGGTAATCCTATATAGAAGATTTTTGTCCATCTAGGATTTTGTTTATAAGTCTTCATCGGATTGCATGTAATTTTCCATCTAGGATTTTGTTTATAAGTCTTCATCGGATTGCATGTAATTTTCCATCTAGGATTTTGTTTATAAGTCTGCAAATACCTTAAAACACTTCTTTGTTATCTAGTAATAAATTCATGTCATTGTAAAAGAACATCCAGAAATATCACATTGAAGTTAATTTCATTGCATATTCATGTTCTTACAAATTAATCATAATTGTGTTTCTTCTTCTTCTTCAATTTCATCATCTTTATTGAAATCTTTTACATTAGATATTTTGATATCATCATCTCTATTGAATTTTATATGTTTCTTAGTTCAAAATATATCATTTCATTCCACAACATCAATAAAAATGTTCTTAACATTCATTATTTCATTGTTACCTTTATGACTAACTTAAACATGACCCCTAACTTTGGTTTTTACCATGGACAACAAATCAACCCTATAACAATCTTTTCTAAAGAAAGAAGTGTAAGTGTAATATCTTTATTGATATTTCTTGACGAAAACAAAAACATCATTAATATTTAGAGTTTGTAGATTCTCTAGATGACATTTAATTCAAACCTCTTCATGTGTTGAATATGTAACTTGCTGGAGCATATATATTTAAGAAAGCTACTTATCTTTGTTAGCAGATCTCATGTCTTATTTAGTAATAAATCTTAATAAGCAAGTAGGATGAGTATTTATATAAATACATGGTAGTTATGACTCTTCATTATATATAATCTACAGTCCTCTAAATTCATCAATCTGGTTATGTTTGAGAAGGATGTTTGAGCAATTCTTTGGTAAAATCCATTCATAAATCTATTGGTTGATATTTCAATTTGTATTATTAATTTTCTTGTAGTGTTTGAGCGATTTCTTTAGCACGAGTTCTCTGCCAAAAAACTAATCAACCCAGCAAATCATTTCGAATAAACTTAATTACTAATATAAGATCAATTATACGTGGATAAAAATTCAATGTAGGACATGGATAGTTAAGTTGTGGCTCTTAATTATTATCCACCTTTCTTTTTCTTTTTCTTTTTCTTTTAAATTCAAACCTATTATTTTTGAGTCACTAAATCACTTAAAAAGTGAACCTTTTCTCAGTGGTCTTGGCCCTGTCTTGTATTCATCAAGTTAGCCAATAATTATACTCGGCCGACAGCAGCACTAGTTTCGGCATATGCGAGTTAATTTATTCAAACCCTATCGTAAACTTTTTGGTTTGCTGTGACATCAGAGCAACCAAGCGAAGAACCCATTGAATAAAAAACTGCTGCTGACACAATTTTGTAATCATAATTTATATGCCAGGCGGCTAAGATCGCTCGACTGTCGATCGATTGATGACTAAAAAGGTATCTTCAGAATCATTTTTGCTTTAGCAGTAAATTAGTCCCCTAACTTGGCTTCAAATTTTGACCCAGTCCTTTATTTGAGCTGGAAAGATATTCTATTTATTAAATTAATTATTTTTTTAGAACAATTAGATGGAAGAATCAAAATTTTAATATTGCTACATTGAGAAGTTGGCACACACTTTGCTAATAAAAAGTATTAAAGAAATCATTTTGCTTGGACTTTTAGTTTCGTATCACTATTTTTAATTATTTACTTGAGTAGCTGTCCCATTAAAGGCACCAAGGCCCGGTGGAGGCTAACCTCTATCGTGATGATTGATTCCCCCAGTAATTAGGTGAGCATTCCTGATTATAATTAGATTTTCAACGATGAACAATCCACACATCACCAGGATTTAGCGAAGTAACATGTGTGATTTTATTTTTTTAATTTTTGAAAGCCAGCAAGGTTGTTCAAATTGCCTGGGAGATGGTACTTGCCTGGCTAAATCATGGAGATGTAGTTTTTGTGGATATATTTAGTGCTGCTGTAGCTGTAACGGTGATTAGAAACACAAGATGTTTAATTAAAAGAAAGTTTTTAGCTAAAATTTTGTGCATATACCATAATTAATTTTTTTGTCAAATGAACAGGAACCTTCGAAAGTTGAAATACTTGACAAAGTTTCACCAGTTTGATCTGCACTTTAAGAAGCACTGTGAAGAAGGGAACCTACCAAACTACGTTGTCATCGAACAAAGATTTTTTGATCTTTTATCGATACCTGCAAATGACGACCACCCATCTCATGATGTCTCAGAAGGTCAGAAATTTGTGAAAAAAGTATACGAGACACTGAGAGCTAGTCCTCAATGGAATGAAATCTTATTTATAATCATATATGATGAGCATGGTGGGTTCTATGATCACGTTCCAACTCCTGTAACTGGTGTCCCTAGCCCTGATGACATTGTTGGTCCAGCGCCATATAACTTCAAGTTTGATCGTCTTGGTGTTAGAGTTCCTGCATTTCTCATATCTCCCTGGATTGAGCCTGGAACAGGTATTCTCATAACTTTTGTTCTATCTACAAATGAGTAAAATGTAATTTAGTAATCGTTCCATGATCTTCTTAACCTTTTCTAGGCTCTTAATTAATTAAATTGAGGAAGCTCGTCTCCTACGTATCATTTATAATGTATTACGTTGAATGGTGAATAAAATTGCAGTGTTACATGCGCCTTCGGGACCCTATCCTACATCAGAGTTCGAGCATTCTTCAATTGCAGCAACTGTCAAGAAAATCTTTAATCTAAAAGAGTTCCTGACCAAGCGTGATGCTTGGGCAGGAACTTTTGAGGGCATTTTGACAAGAACTAGTCCAAGAGTTGATTGTCCAGGTAAACTGAATATTATTTTACATAATGTCTTTCTTTGTTAGAAATTAAAAGGCTTATACAAGTTATATATATGTTAATAAATCACTACTATTTGAGACGCATTTTGCAGTTACACTGGTTGAGCCTGTGAAATTACGAGAGGGTGTTGCGAAAGAAGATGCAAAACTCAGTGAATTCCAAGTAGAGCTGGTGGAAATGGCAGCTGTATTGAATGGAGATCTTAAGAAGGATATTTATCCTCAACAACTTGTGGATGGCTTGAACGTATCAGTTGCCGCAAAGTATGTTGAGAATGCATTCAAGAGATTTTGTGATGAATGTGACAAGGCGAAGAAAAATGGAGTGGAGGAATCTGAGATCATCTGTTTAGAAAAGCCAGCAACAAAATCCAAATCTTTCGCTCATCAGCTATTTTCTTGCTTGGTCTGTGGTAATAAATGAAACTTCTATACGCGCGTATGCATGCATGGCTTGCATATTCGATAATCCCAGATTGTTTGAAAAATTCTTCACTTAACACATGACTCTGATTTATTCAACATTTCATGCTCTGTAATTATTTTTCATTACCAAGTTTCTTTTAATGCCATTTTATTACTGATTTGTTAATGGAGATGTAATTGCAAGCAAATCGATCGTAAGGGCTGCAATTCTCGTGTTTTGTGATAACACGTGAAGTTACGTTTTAAGCTAAACGGGGTGGTGTTTTCTACCTTTACAACCCAAACCAAATCCTTCGACATCGGAGTCCTACCCCGCCAACTCCAATCAGAGCTCCATTCACTCTACAACTAAAAGGTTAATATTGGATGCGGTAGCAATTTTAGTGTATAGTTAATTAGTCGATTGCACGTGATATGATAATCATTTTATTTATGTAAATATATTTAATTTTAATGTTTATGGTCAATTCTCTATTAAAACCGAACATCAAGTTAATTAGTTTTTTAAACTTTTTCTTTCTTTCTGTAGTCTATTTAACACAAAAAAAAATAAGAAAAATAAGTGAAAACAAAAAAAAATCAACATAAAGCAAATGAAGATCCTTTTGTATCTATATCATCGAATGAAACAAAATCCATTCGATAAAAAATCAACAGAAAGGAAAATAACAATCCTTTTATATCTAGGGATCAAGTAGATCTTGAATTAGTTCTAGCAAATCAAGAAGAAAATCTTGAAGAAGATTATGCAAGATCAAATAGGAACAAGTGTAGAAAGAAAAGGCAATACGGAAGTATAACTTGATTTCTTGCTAAAAAGGTATTTATGTTTTCAGTTAAGATATATATAACTCATGGGCAAATTAATATTTTTTTGTCAATTCTAATGTTTCAAGTTTTTCTATAAATAGAATGTTATACCCATTATTTTTCATGTAGTTAAACAATCAAAACACCTAAAAACACAAAAAGGAGCTAGCATTCAAAAGATTATTAATCACTCTCTTCTAAAAGAGTTTAAGAGATTTATCACTACTGATTCATTTTGATTATCATTAAAGTTCAGACATTTAAATGACTACTGCTTTGCAATAACCTAGCCTATAAGTACTTATTGAAAGACAAATAGAACATATAATATTTAGGTAATATGTGTATAAACACTAAATAACTTTAGTTTTGTTTAATAGGATCTTGGGATTTAAAAAAAAATATAATTTTCATTGTGTAAAAGTGAATTTCTATTCCTCCTTAGATATTTCATAAAAACAAATGGGTATTGTTCTAGCCAAATCTAGTATGATCTTTTTAGATATTCTAGCAAAAAAAATAGTTGGTTTTGGGGTGACGTTGCTATATTTACCTAGTGTTACTAGCCTATGTTTCATATAGGCCAACTTTCTGCTAATTAGTTATACGGTGTTAAAAAAGATTACTTTTTGCTAGGTGCAATGTATCATTGGCATCCTAATTGAGAGAAAAAAGATGAGGAGAAAAATTACAATTCAACATTTGCAACTTTATTTAGGGTTTTTGACATTTATATATTGCATATGTATAATGTCACAATGATCATCCTCTTATGTAGGGATATATTTGTTAATGGGTAAAAGACAAGGAATTGTTATTTCTTATCAATAAAAAAGGGATGGAGTCAGCAAAAAAAACATAAATAAATTAAATTATATTTTTATTACGATATGATGATTATATCTTACATATAAGTTTATAATTTCATATATTAAAAGAAAGCAAAATAAGATTTTGTGTTTTTGAAATTTAGGCCAAGTTCTCATGGCTTTAATAAATTAGTTATTAAATCTAAAAATATATGCAAAATAAAAATATTTTTTTGTGATATTTTAATATGATAAAATACGTAAGAATAATTTTCTTTTGAGCGACTTGATCATATGCAATTAAAACATCAAGTTAATTAGTTTTTTAAACTTTTTCTTTCTTTTTGTAGTCTATTTAACATAAAAAAAAAATGCAACACACACACACACACACACACACACATATACACAACATCATTAGTAATTGAGTTCATATGACACTACAAATGAAACAAAAAAACAAACGAATCTGGACCGATTTCTTCTTTTCCTATTTTTTGGCCTACTAGTCAAGGGCAAAGTTACTTGCAATTCAAAGAACTCACATAATTTCCTTTTATATTTATTTTTAGATTTTTTTTCTCCCTCATAGTGGGCCATGTAATGTAGGTGTTAGGTTTTAAAATGGAGATGAGAAGAGGCAGAGTGTCAAACTCGCTTTTTTTGACATGACACGGATTTGTCATTTGAACTAGATCGTAAATTCAGATTATAAAATCATAACTAAAATATTTTCATATAAAAATCATAAAATCAAAGTAATATTGTCTTGGTAGAAAGATCATAAAATCACAAGTAAAATTGTTGAGGTAGAAAGATCGTAAAATCATTAGTAAAATAATTTTGAATATAATACAATACAATTATGACCATAAAAATTTATTAGTTAAGGTTCATATATGATTTAAAATAACTTAAATATACAATATAAAGTAATTATTGTTAATAAAAATCAAAACAAGAACATTACAAATTAGGAAAAATCCTATGTATAGTCGTAGTCTTACTTTTCCTTTTGTAAATAGGATTCCTTGCATAAACAAGATTCTTATTTCTTGCATAAACAGGATTCCTATACATGTATAAATAGGCCTTCAATGCAATAAGAAGATCAATGAAGAATTGTTATTGATCAACATATAATTACTTCTCATTATCAACATGGTATCAGTGCAATTGATCCAGATCCTAACTTATTTTGAAACAAAAAATAATAATAAAGAATCATCGACCCTAAACCATGGCAGAAGCCACCCCATAAAACCAGATGACAACTATAAACCCTAGACCTAACCCTCAAATCATTACAATATAAAGCCATAACGATGACCTACCAATAGCCTTCCTTGGAATCAAACTCACTGGCCAAAACTATGAACTATGATCACAAATCATGGAGATATTTATCTCCGGCAGAGACAAACTTGGATACATCATTGGTGACATCAAGTAACCAACACTAACAGGCCTAACATACCACAAATGAAGAACAAAGAATGCCATAATTAAAGGTTGGATTATCAATTCCTTAAACTAAGATCTAATTGGAAATTTCATTAGATTTTCTATTGCTAAAGGGGTGTGGGATGCCATTGCCACAGCCTACTACGATGGAGGAGACAACATTCAGGTATATGACTTGAAAAGAAGGGTTACCCGAACAACACAAGGAAGTGGCTCCCTTAAAGAATACTATACCAGCTTACAAACCCTTTGGCAAGAAATTGACCATAGACGCCTAAACCCCATGACATATGAAGAAGACATAAAAAAACAATAAAATAATTCAAGAAGATCAAATTTATACCTTCTTAGATGGTTTGGGTGACCAATTTGACCAAGCTCAACGAGACATTCTTCAATAAACACCTCTACCTTCGATTGAAATAGCCTTCACTCAGGTATGAAGAGAGAACAATAGACGAGCTATGATGGAAAAAGAAATCGGTGAAGGTGGTGACAGTTTCGATCTGTTATCTAAAGGAAGAGATAAGCAATGGAATGAGATGAGAAGTGGAAGCCTAGGGATTCAGAATATGAACCACGATAGTGGTGATAGGTAGGTAGGAGATGAAGGTTGGAAAATTTTTAAAGGAAATCTACGGATTCAAAAGTTGAACCATGATAGTGGTGAGAGGAAGGAGGGAGGAGACGAATGGGTAGGTTTTAAGGGCCTCACCCTCACCAACCCACATAAATAGGCCCATCCATCTAAGCAGTATCATGGCCCAACATCATCACAGCCCAAACTCGGTCTACATGGACAAAACTCCAATAGGCTAGGTTTTGTTAGCCCAAAAGCCCATGAGGGAGGATGCACGCATTGTGATGGAAATAAAAACACCAAAGATACGTGTTTTCAACTACATAAATACCAAGAATGGTGGTATGAACTTAAAGGAAGAAAGGCCGAACAACATCATGCAATAATCGTTACTCATATGGATCCAAACACACTCGTGGCACTCATAAATCAATCGCAACCCACAGTCAAGACCCAAGTATAGGCCTCACAAATTTGGTTGCCCTTGACGAACACATAAACAGTTAGATTATTGACACAGTTCCTCGATGACAGGCTATATCAAATGCAAATGGTGACATATATACAGTAATAGGAGGGGGAACAATGGAATTATCTACCACATTTACTCTCTCTCATACTCTCTTTGTGCCCTCACTCTCCACGAAATTATTATCAGTAGGTCAAGTAACCCAAGAGTTAAATTATTGCGTGCTAATATAGTCCTTATTTTGTTTGTTTTAGGATGTTCTCACAAAGAAGATTTTTTGGCATGGTACTAAGAGATGGGGCGTAATATTATGTGGATGAGTTGGATCTTTGAAAAATTAATTATGCTTGATCATCATAACGATAAGAACAAGACATTTGGTTATGGAATTATTGGTTAGGACATCCATCATTCTACTATTTACAACATTTATTCCCATTTTTATTTAAAAATGTATTGCTCTCTAGTCTTAAATGTAAATATTGCATCCTAGGTAAAAGTTATCGAATGACTTATCCTATTAGTTATAATAAATGTGATGCACCATTTGAGATTATTCACTTTGATTTATAGTGACCTAACCCATTACAACTACTAACTAGTTTTAGATGGTTTGTCACTTTTATTAATGATTGTATAAGAACCTCTTGGGTTTATATGTTAAAATAAAAGAAAGATGTCTTCCAAATTTTTCAAAAAAAATTCACTTGTACAAACTCAATTCTCCATAAGCATTAAAACTCTTCTAACAGATAATGGAGTTGAATAATGGTCAAGAGTTTAAACAATTTTGTGACAGCAAAGACATCATCCATGAGACTACATGTCCTCATACTCCTCAGTAGAATGGAATTATTGAATGGAAAAATAGACATATACTAAAGATAGTACGAACATTATGGAAACTGCTCATATGCCTCAACGATTCTAGTTTGATGTCATAGGGATATTAGTTTACCTTCTCAACTGCATGCCATCTTGAATACTTGATTTCCACACACCATTACAGACTTTGGAATAGTATGTTACACTACTTGCAACACTTTACCTACCTTCAAAAATATTTGGTTGTGTTGTCTTCGTACATATTCCAAAGCACCAATGATATTCATTGTGTTTTTCTTGGCTATGGTTCTCACATGAAAGGATATCAGTGTTATTATCTCATTTTACGCAAACTCTATGTTACTTTGGATGTGACCTTTCTTGAGAATGAATACTTCTTCAATGACTCATCCTCGCCTACTCTTTCAAGGGAGACTGAAACTGAACAACAAACATGGGATTTGTTTTTTTGCTAAAGGAAATACTCAAACAGTTCTAGAGAATATCAAGCAGAACAGCAACACCGACATACATATTAAAGCCACAATATATAAACCTCCCTCCAAAATGCACCACGACAAAATTTAGAATCATGAGAACAACTCGAACACTATGATTGAGGTAAGGTCTCTTAACATGTCTATTTTATCTAATGTTGTACAATATAGTTTACCTCAGAGGTATAATCGAGGGATACCCCCAAACCGATACTCTCCAAAAAAGGAAGGCAGAAAGTCTAAATATTCCATTGCAAATTTTACCTTCGCTCATAACATGTCAAATGAAACAAAAGTTTTTACGGGGAAAGTATCTTCAAAACAATCTTCCACGCAACATCGAAGAGGCCATACTAGATGAATAGTGGAAGTTGGTAGTTTATGATGAAATGAAGGCCCTCAAGGATAATCATACTTCGAAACTAACTACACTAATAGATAGGAAAAGAACAGTTAGATGTAAATGCATGTTTACTATAAAGTATAAAACAAATGGGACAGTAGAACGATACAAAGCGAGATTGGTGGCTATGGGATACAAATAGACATATGGCATAGACTATCAGGAAACTTTTTCACCAGTAGCCAAACTAAACACAATTCGTATACTTCTATCACTTGTAGCAAACTTGGATTGGCCATTACATCAATTCGATGTAAAGAATGCATTTCTTCATGGATATTTAGAAGAAGTATACATAGATATTCCTCCTAGTTTTACTAAAAAGTAGGAAATATGGTGTGTAGACTTAAAAAGTCATTATATGGACTGAAGCAATTTCCTAGGGCATGGTTTGGAAAATTCAATCTAGAAATGAAAAAGCATGGATTCAGAAAAAGCAACTCAAACCATATTATTTCTAAAACAAAATAGGAGGAAAATAATGGTCTTGATCATTTATGTTGATGATATGATAGTTACATGTAATGATGAAGATGGGATTTCAAAATTACAAAAATATCTAGCAAATGAATTTGAAATGAAGGATCTTAGGGGATTAAAGTACTTTTTAGGCATTGAAGTATATAGGTCAAAACAAGGCATATTTCTATCACAAAGGAAATATGTTTTGGACTTATTATCCAAAACAGGTATGGTGGACTGTAAACCTGTGGATACACCTATCATATAAAATCATTATTTAGCCTAATATCCGGATCAGGTTCCCACAAACAAAGAACGATATCAAAAGTTGATGGGAAGATTCATCTACTTATCACATACACGTCCTGACATTGCATGTTTAGTCAGTTTAATTAGTCAATTCATGCACAACACAAGTGAGATACATATGGAGGCAGCATTGCGAGTACTCAGATATTTAAAATATTCTCCAAGAAGAGGAATTCATTTTTAGAAGAATAATCACCTTAACATCATTAGCTATATAGATGTGGACTGGGTTAGGAATCTAATCGATAAAAAATCTACTTCAGGATATTTTATCTTTGTTAGGGGAAAATTGGTAAACTGAAAAAGTAAAAAGCAAAAGGTAGTTGCTCTATCTAATATTGAAGCATAATTCAGGGGGATGACCAAAGGATTATGTGAGGTACTATGGATAAAAGGGCTACTTAAAGAATTGGGATATCTTATGGAGTCTGAGATCAAAATGTACTACGACAACAAAGCTGCGATTGTCATAGCCAACAATCAAGTTCAACATGACCGAACTAAGCACGTTGAAGTAGATAAACATTTCATTAAACAAAAACTCAACGAGAAGACTGTGATCTTTCCTTTTGTCAAATCTGTGTATCAACTAGCTAATATAGTTATTAAAGTAGTATCGAGTAAAGTGTTCCATACTCTCTCAACAAGTTGGGCATACGAGATATCTTTACACCAACTTGAGGGTGAGTGTTAACAAGAATCAAAATAGAAACATTACAAATTAGGAAAAATCCTATGTATACTCCTAGTCTTAGTTTTCCTTTTGTAAATAGGATTCCTTACATAAACAGGAATCCTATACATGTATAAATAGACCTTCAATGCAAAAAAAAGATCAATGAATAACTATTATTAATCAACATACAATTACTTTTCATTATCAACAATTATGTCCATAGAATTTAATTAGATAAAAACTAACATATTTAAAACAAACACTTTGTTAACATCTTATGTAAACTAAAATTAGCCTCATTACATTCATCTTTCTCATTATTTCTAAAATATTCATTAAAAGCATTATTATCAAAAGAATTACTACTACTACTACTACTACTGGTACCACCACCGATATTGCTAATACTAGCTCCAACTCTAACATTAGTATTGGCAACAATATTTAGCTCTAAAATTGTTAAATTATCTAGATTGACATCATTCTAAATAATTTAAATTTTAGAAAAAATAAAAGTAAAATTTAAATTTCAAAGACTTTTAAATCATAAAAATTGAAGGGATTGACCGGGATGCAAGACCCATGGACCTGCTATGAGCAAGGTTATTAAAATCATGATTTTAACACGACACGGAAGTTGCTTTTGAACTCGAATCGTAAAATTGAAATCGTAAAATCATAAGTAAAATATTTTCGAATACAATCTATCATAATTATGGCCATAAAACTTCATTAGTTAAGGTTCATACATAATTTAAAATAACTTAAAAATACATTACAAAACAATTATTTTCATAAAATTTTATTAGATAAAAACTAACAAATTTAAAACAAATCTTTAGCTAGCATGCAATGTAAACTAAAATCAACCTCATTTTCATCCCCCTCGTTATGTCTAAGACTTGCATCAATAACATCATTATCGAAAGGATTATAACACAAATATTGCTAGTACTAGATTCAACTCCAACAATATTTAACTCCAAATTCCTTGAATTATCTTAATTGACATCATTATAAGTTTCAAAATCAACTTCAGTGGCATGAGTACCATCTCAACATCATTAAAAGTTTCTTCATCATTATCGACTTCTTTTCCATTTTTTTTCATGTTGCACTATCAATAGTATGGAGTAAATTAATATTCAATGAACCACCATGTCCTTCTCTTTTAGTGACCCATTCATCATCAAATGGGAGATCATCTAAACCTTTATCAAAATCAATAACTTGCCTTTACCTTAATTATCATTCATTTTCAAATTACACATCACAAAAACCAAGTCATTCATTTTTTTATATTGTAGATGATTTTTTCATTTCGTATGAACCTATAAAAAAATTAAATTGATAACATATAAGATTCTTATCAAATATGAAAACCATATTTTTTTGTTAAAAAAAAAAACTTACCATGTCAAATGCACTCTAGTTAAGCTCATATCCAGATGAACTACAAGTCAAGCTTAGAACTTGAATTGCAAGCTTTTGTAACTCTAGACATTCACCCCCATAAGAAGCCCACCATTTAGCTATAATTTTTTTATTCATTGCTATTATGACAGCCTAAATACCAAATAACCCCTTTGCATCTGTGTATATATCAAGTTGTCGATCAATTTTAGTCTTTTCTTCTTTATCAGACACCATCCGATGTAAGTAGTCATATACTCCATATTTAATGTCGATGTGCTATCTATAATCAGTAGTATAATGATAATGAGGATTCAAAAAAATAAGCAATTGCATGCAAAGGTCTGTGAAGTTGAAGATCTCATCTTGCATCGATAATATCCCATATAGGTATATAACTACAAAAATAAAATAAAAAATAAGGATATTAACATCAACATTAAATAGTATAGGTTAAAAAAGATAGTTACATTAAATAAATAATTGGCATAATAGATAAGTTGCACCTTTTTTTGCACAAAACCAAAATTCACTTGTATCTTCTCTTTCGCTTGAATCATTGCTTCATATATAAAACTCATTGTCGGTGTCTCATCTGAATCAACTAATTTAAGAACTTTTATAAGAGGATATGCTGCCTTAATGCAATGAGAGACATCATGCCAAAACTTGTTGTCCGAAACATAATTTTGAATCTGCTGCCCTTCTTTATTTTTTGAAAACCTACTTGACCTTTATTGGATGGAAGTAAATATTATCATCAATTAAATCTTACAATCATTCAAACATCCAAGAGTCAAGTATGCAATGGCTGCAAGCCTGATCAAGTCTTTTCCTTTTGTAAAGTGTCTTAGTATGGAAATAAGAATAGTTTTTGAATATATGTATGTGGTGATTCTCCTCCCCTTAGCAATAGTTACTTGATGCACCTCTAGTTTCTTCTCAAAATCTTCCAATATCAAATCAATACAATGAGCAGCACATGGTGTCCAATATAAGTATTTTTTTTTTGGCATTAATAAATGCCTCGCTGCCTTATAATTTGCAGCATTATCAATAATTACCTGCACCACATTTTTCTCTCCAATCCTATCCATAATAGCATCTAACATCTCAAATGCTTTATTATGTTTTGGATATATTAGAGGTGTCTACAGATGATAAAAAAAAAAAATTGTTCCTTTAGGACTATTAACCAAAAAGTTACAAATAGAGCATCTTTTCTTATTAGTCCATCGATCAGATATTATTGAGTAACCTGTTTTTTTTCCATTCCATCTTATAGTCTTCAAGAAATTTCAATGTGTTATCTATCTCTTGCTTTAAGTACTTTTCTCTAATATCGTGGTAAGATGAAGGCTTAAATCCTGGCCCATGCTTTGCAACCAATTTAAGCACTTTAATAAACTCAAGGTTCTTCACACAATTAAATGGAATCGAACTTATGTAAAAAAACCTTGCAATTTGTTAACATACTTCTTCTTTAATATCATTCTTTAGCATATGATTGATGGTTAGTTAAGTACTTCCACTTACTAGTTTTTTTCCCTTATTAATTGAGTTGATTTCACTATTTTCATTTGCATATTCGTCGCTTCTAAAAAACTAAAAAGCCTTTCTTTTCTTCTCAGATGCTTCTTGATTTTTCACCAAAACACTCAAAATCATCTTCTTCACATTTGCTGGTACTTGAGGGCATAGCTCAACATCCTTTCGAGTGCAAGCCAAATGATGTTTAAAACGATAAATTTCTCCATTGAAAATTTTCTAACAGTACTTGCATTGAACTTTTCTTGAATTATTATCAATATCTATATTATGCTGCCATCCCACATCAAGTCTATTGCCACTGGTATTTTTTTGGATGCCATATAATCTTTAATTCACTAAAATAATAAATGTGTTCATGTTAAGTTTTGTGAAGCTTAATTAACCATTGAAGGCGCAATTAAGCATCAGGAAAAATAATTATTGCAAAAATAATTTTGCCAACTGCAAAAGTTTTGAGAATTCACCTCAGCATACACACAATATATAAAATGACAAATACAGCTGCACAATAGCAAGCACTCAAACATCCACGAAACATAACTACAAAAGTTTTGAGATTTCACTCTAGCATACACACAGCACATAACATGACAAACACATCTGAACAAACATAGGCACTCAAAAATCCACGAGACACAGCTGCACAAATGTTTTGCTCATGAAATTCAAGTTAAACAAAAGCTAGTCTTGTCCATATTTTGTTCAAGATTCGGTCAATCATACATTTTATTCAACTTGATTTGGTCTATCATACATTTTATTCAACAAGATTTGTTCAAGCTAGTCCTCGACAATTCTGCATCATGGCACTCAAGGAAGAGGTGGAAATCAAAGGATGAAATCAAACACCCATTTTCCAATAGAACAAACACGCACAAAGAAAAAGTGGGAAAAAAAACCCGAAAAGCTTGGACTTAACAGGAAATCACTAACCTTGATCGGCAATAACAACGATGAAAAAGACGACTATGACAACAACGATGAAGATAAAAGATCACCTCTGACAATACTTGTAGTCCAACAACTCTTACCGAAGAAGATGATTCGAGAGATGAGAGGAGAAAATGATATGGGGAAGAATCTTTGGGAGAAGCTGAGGAAGGGATCAACCGAACTGTGCCATTGGACGATTTGGATGAATAGATGAACGGACGATTTGGAGGTTAGTTGATGATGAACGGATGATTTGAGGATGAGAAGAGAAGAGTGACGAGCTAATGATTGGGGGAAATAAAAATGAAAGATTGAAATTAGGTTTACTTTATTATCGAATGGTTCGAACCAATGAGGATTGTAAAATTAGACCGATCCGATCTAATTTTATGATTTCGACCGATTTTGGTGTTTTTTTTTTAATTTAATGGGGACCAAGTTTTCAACCTAATTTGACAAGTTCTATTGAGTTGACTCACAAAATCATATGATTTTACGAGTCAACTTGTGAGTTTAAAAACTATGGCTATGAATGACCATCCCTGTATCTTGCAAAGCAAATCTTTCAAATAAAAGTGGATGCCGTTCTCCTTCAACTTGGAATCCATCGAAGCCCCCCCAGATTCTACCACCACAACCAGACATCAATCATTCCCCTTCCAGCCCGTTTCTCCTCCACTCCACCCCATTCTGCCAATAACCAATCAACTAAAAAGTATCGAAAGAATTTGAAAAGGACTAGTAACTATCACATGGTATCATCATCGTCAAGTAACAATGCTTTCCAAAATGGCAGAAACAACACTCAAAGGCCACTTAAACCTCTCACTGCTTCAAATCTCAAATCTTCCTCATTCAAATCCAAAGTCCACCCCTCTCACACTCCTCCCCTATCTTTTCATTGCAGGAATTGAACTCCGAGAACTTTTACCGGAGAGGACGATTTGAGAGATTAAAGGAGAGGATGATTTGGGGAAGAGAGGGATGAGTACTGGACTACTAGTCCAATGACGAGAGGAGAGGATGATTTGGGGAAGAGAGGGATAAGTACTAGACTACTAGTCTAATGATTAGAGGAGAGGGATGAGAAGTAATTAACTAAAAGAAAAATTGGGGATTCAGGGAAAAGGAAAATAAAGTAATAAATGGACCAACTGACAAGGTATTAGCTGAGGATCGTAAAATCAAACTGATCCATCGGTCTGATTTTACGATTCTAATCGATTTTACTGAGTCAGATTCGATTTTAATGGGGTTCGATTTTTCTACCCAATTTTACCAGATTTATGCATTTGACTTGTAAAATCATATTTTTTACGAGCGAAAACACGATTTAAACAATATTGGCTGTTAGGTCTTATTGGTTTAAATAGAGGAGTAGGGATGCATGGTTTGTTTATTAAGGATGCATGCTTTTTTATTTTTAGAGATTAGGAGCCTTGGAATGTGGTCACTTATTGTTAGTTTTAGAGATTTATAGCCAATGGGCGGAGAGTAAAGGGTTTGTCTTGGGCTCAAAACTATCATTGGTGTTGTTGAAAAGGACAAAGCCAATTAGGTTTATTGGCATAAGGAAAAGGAGTTTCTAAGCGGTGTGGTGTAATGTCAAAGAATACAGTAGGTCTCGAGTTCAAGTCAGGGTGTGTACTCTTTGTAAAAACCTAGAAAAATCATGTTTTACTCGCTTATCTAATCTCACAAAGTGCATTCTCTAGGAGGTGAGGCTTCCTCGCATTCAAAGAAAATGTCACAATTGGAGTTTTTCCTAGTAAAAAAAAGGTTATTCATGGTGGTTATATATAAAAAAAGGAGCTTACAATTTAAGATATGATAATTGTTATTAAACAAGAAAGAGATAAGTTCTTGAAAATTTGATTCCTCTTATCATTAGTGAAGACAGTAATAATAAAGTTAGGGATAATTATCAACATCATATTGATGATGATGAGCACACTACATAAGTGATGTTAGCCAATATATCACTTGAATTTTATACATAACATGAGAATATATATGCTTATATAATATTTATATAGATTAAAGGATTATGTGATAATTTGAGATCTATAAAAAATTATTTTGCTACAAGATGACAAAGGGTTTCTTGGTTAATACCTATATGTTAAGGATGTTTGACTATTTTAAGAAATTAGGTTAATAGGGTTTTTTCATGAATTATGAGTTAAGCATTTTCTTAATTTTTACATGCTAGAAAGCTTATTAAAGCTTTTGCTTAATGTGTGTTTATGATTGAATAAAGGTAAATGGACCTAAGAATTCGCCATGAAATAAGGATTGTTTTGTTAACTTTGATAAATTGGTTGATATTAGAGCTTAATAATTTTTATTTTGTTCTATCATTTTCTAGAAATATTATATCCATTTCTAAATTGATATAAATTAATTATTAAAAGCAAATATCATTCCTTCTATGTAATTATATTTATTATGGATTTGGGACGTATAGAAATGGTTTGTTTATATATGATCTTAAAACACTAAGGTTTAATATACATCAAAAGAAAAACATATTTGACTAACAATATCCAAATTATTTATGGCATTGTAGTCTAGATCATATCAACAAGATTCATTATCGTTTCGTAAAGAATGATATTTTATAAATTTGATTATAAATCAAATGAACTTGTAAAACTTGTTTATTGGATATGATAATATATATATTATTTTAATGTAGTTTCAAGTGAAAAAAACACTTAAAAAACGATATTGAACAGACAAACACCCCCTGAGCTGCTGCAGTGGTACGGATGGTTAATTTACATTACTAGTTCAACACAGGGATTATTGTGCTATGCATAATTTGCAGATTGCTGGCTGCAGCAACACTTTTCTTGCAATCTTCTACGAAAGCAACCGCTTCCAGTATGTAGTTCTTGGTGTCAGCTATCACTCACCAAGCATTATGTCTAACCACTACCAAATAAATTCATTGTTTGAAGGAAAATCTAACCTCTGCTACAAATTTCATTGGATGAAGCTCGCTTATTGAATGATCCGGCCACAAATAATGCGGTCCAGCTAAACAAGGAATATGATCTTGAGAATACCAAAAATTAGAAGAAGGAAAATAACAGCGAAGAAAAATAAAGGTTGAAAAAAGCTCAGAATTTCTTCTTCCTCTTGACTTGGCAGTTACAATCATGAGTGCTACTCGCACACCCCAGTTTCCTCTTCATTTTTCTCCACATGCTAGCTTTGCCCCTCTTTGATTTCTGATGGGTGCAAGAATCTTCTATTTCTTCCCTCATTATGCAGCATTCTCTTTCAAGCTCCATCACTTTGATGCTCATTTTCTCCATTTCAACCCTCACCTCTTCCTCGTCGAAACCCTTCTTTACCTCATCCTCCACCACCTCTCTTCTCAATTTATCATCAAAAACCTGAACCTCCTTTGTGATACTGTCTCGCAACTGCAACTGCGCCACGAACAACACCTGCACCACAAACCTAACTGGAAACCTTTCATTCTTCGCTGCATGTTCACAGGCTTCAGGTGACATTTTTTGGCAATCCAACACCCTACATACCTCTTCTCTTTCCACCTCTGTCAAATATCTATGCTTGTCCAGGTAAATGTCGATGGCCCTGTATATTCCATCGGAATTTCTGTGTGTTCCCAATGACGCTGCCATTGACATCTCAGCTAAAGAAACAAATGTGTCTATCCTCAAATCTATGTCACTTGCAACCTCCATCAAAAATTCTTCAATGAGTTCTGCCACCGAGATTATCCCGGAAACATCAGTGCTACAGTAGTTGGCATAAAAATGTTTCAAAATCCTCCTCACGCACTCAATATCATATTGGATTTCCTTGGAATAATCTTGAGACGGTATTAAGAGGTCTTTCACCTCTGCCTGGTCTAGTTGCTTCCCAATCCTAATCTCAAAACCACTTCTACAATCATTACTGCATTCGACACAAATTGCAAACCTGAGCATTTCAAACAACAATTTGCAAGGAAGAATTCCTTTTTCGGGAGGCAGAAGCCTTTCCACTGCTTCAATCACTTCCCTCTTGTAAATTGATTCATTCTCTCCAGAATTGGCCCACTTCTTTACATACTGACAAAGAGATGCTGCCACATATTCTGGCTGGACTCCATGCTGATTCATTGCATGTATGAGAGGATCATATAACTGGAGTGACAGTGTGGTCAAATCCTCTGATTTCCAATCAGGAGAAAGTAGTTTTCGTCTCGCATTTGGCTTATAGGCCTCCTCCTCCTCACTATCCCCACTGCATGTTGAAACCTGGATTGGTTCTCCAAGAAGTCGAGGATCGGCCGATGCTTTGTAAACGAGTGATTCTAAACATGCATCAACCAAACCTGAATGCATTACTTGTTGAATGGTATTGCTCGCTGACCGAAGAGCCTTGATGGTTTCATTCCAGCTAGGAAGGACTCTATCTTCAAAAAAAGCAACTGTCTTGTCCAGCAGATTATTGTCGCTGTGACTTTCAGTCATCTCCAAGTAGTAAGCAAGAGAAATGAGTGGTATGACATTCTCTGTGGACAAAATCAGTTCATACCCATGGCAGAATCTAGCAACAAGCGCAAAGGTTTCTGGATCAGCAGGAATATCTCGGAGAAGAAAAGCCAGCTTTTCTGGGGGATTTTCTTTGAGGAGGGCAGCTATTTTGGCTGATCTTGCAGACAGAAGATCCTAAGCAAATGTAAATTATACCCGCAGATATATCAGAAAAGTTTTTAAAAAACAAATTGATAATGGAAGAAGGATTTAGATGGTTTTCTAATCTACACTTCCGCTGAAGAAATTTTTATCATTAGGGTTGAGGGAAATAAAAAAAAATTAACCAGACAATTTTTTTAATGTTATATAAGCTTACTTTGTCAACACTGAAAGGCATGCCATGTACATGGAGCTCAACTTCTGATGGGGATGGAGAATTGGACAGCCTGAAATGCATAGAGGCAATGAAACAAAATTTAGAAAACAGTCACAAGATTTACGATGGGCAAGAGAGGCAAAGAGAGTACTCAATGAAGGAAGGAGAAGATTACCAAGACGATACGTCTCTTCTGGCCATCTGGTGACACTCTTAACTAGAGTTTCTTTGCGTGACAAAGGTAAGAGTAGTAGTTGTTGTTGGAAGTTCTGATCTTACAAATACCAGTATAGCTAGAATTCTGTAGGGTTTTTTTTAAGTGGTTTATGTTGTGTTCTTGTTTCATCAGAACATTTCAAAAACCAAACCATAGATCTCAACATTCAACTCTCAAAAGAAACGGTCCGCCCTAAACAAGTGCACTTTTGTTATTTGAATTATCTGATTAGATTTGTTGAGAAAACTATGTAGAAAGTAGCTTACCGGTTTATTTTCTTCTTTTATAATTTGCTTTCTTAAATAAGGATGGCAGAAACACAGGCTCTCCGATTTTCTTAATTCTTTTATTTTTTCCTTTTTGTTGTCACCCATTTGTTTTCTTATTTGATAATGATGTTTCATTTTACTAGCAATATCGTTTATTTTATTTTCACCATAAACAATTATATTTTTATTTTCCTGAAAAAATAAAAATTGACGCACCGATCCGATTGTATACAGCTCCAGTGCGCAAGAATTTGGAGTATTTAAGTTTAAATCCATAATTCTGGAACTATTAAGAATAATTTTTATTTTACTGTTGTCATTTGCGATGTCCAAGAACATATCTTGGCCGAAGGAGATGATTAGAAGTTGTGGCTACAACTCTGCAACTGCAAGACTAATGCAAATAACAAAAAAGTTAGCACTGATATATTGGAAAGCTCTTTTCCTTACCATGCTGCTCCCCCCGTGAAGGCTTCGTTCTAGGGAAAAGGGAGTGTCAAATTCATGTTCCCAAATAGGGTTAGTCATCTTAGAAATTGGGTGAAGTGGGTGTAGATTAGCTTCAGTTGGAACAATTGAGGGAAAGCTACCAAATAAGTGAAGCAAGATGCACAAATAGGCGTTGTGGACACGAACAATAATTTTTGAAAGTAATCGAACAAGTAAACAGGTTACATTCTCGATAAATTAACTATTTTTCTAATAACTTGGAACCTTCATAAGAGAATAGCCGTACTGCATTTGCATAACTCAGTTCTGCAAGCTCTTGTTTGGAGATGTCCAGCAACGATGCAACGTAACTTAAGACCTGGAGAAGGAGCGCAAACTTGCTAAATACACTTTATATTGAACAAATAATGGTCCCAAGCACACACATAGACCTCTTTTTCAACCAAGTTTATTTAAGTTATGTTGAATAAGAGAAGTGATGGCGACGAGGACGAGTAAAATAAACACACGAATATATTGATTAAAAGGAGACCATTACTCTAATTATATCCAGTCTAAAGAGAATAAATGAAATTAATAGCAAATGAAATGTGCCAAGGCCCTGGAACAGTGGTTTTGAGAGCCAAAATCTCAGAATTATGTGTGAACTGGCCCTTTACAAGATTAGCACTTGTAAGAGACAGACCCATTTGCTTTATGCATTATCAGATAACGAGTTCAAGGAAGAAACAAGCAAATGACATACATTGTGTATATTTGCAGGATGATTAGGTGTTTCTCTTGGCAATGCTGAAGGATGGGAATCACCATCATGGAGACTGTCAGCATTTGAAGAAGAATTTTCTCCTTCAGGATGAAAAATATCTCCATCAACAAGAAACAGGGAACCAAACTTTCCATTTGGCAGGGCATCAGGTGCATCTGTTTCCAACAAAATCCTATCAGAAGATACCTGCAAGAGGTTGGAGTTGAGACTTCAAATTATCGAATTATTTAAAATGTAAAACACAAAATGCAATTGATTAACGAACCGCTTTCAGCATTTTTGTTGCCTTCTCTTTTTTCATGGACATGAGAAAACCAGAAAACGAAAAGTAAGCACCAAGATTGGCAAACTCAGGAACCATCTCAGCAGAACCAAGGAAAGAATGGAGAATGACACCAGCCGGGAAAGGTCCTGTGCTTCTGAAGATCCAGCATGTAATTAAAAATTGTGATGCTACAATGGCATTAAGAAACAAATACAAATAGCTTCACATGATTACAAATTAGACACAACATAATCCATGAGGAAGAAGAAATAAAAGTTGAGACAATGGACGACAGGTTAAGAGAATCTTTATCCAAGTCAACGATCAAGTACAGAAAATAAGAGGCATAACAGCTCCTTGAAGCAAAGGCAATGACATAAATGAACTTTTCATTTCTATTAAACATGGAAAAAAATTGATTGAACTTGTCCATGTCAACCTACAATTTAATCATAGCACCTTACAGGCATCAAGACCTAAAATTTTAAAACTGACATACATATGATGATAGAATACAAATTTGTGAAGCAGGGCAATCATTCAAAAAGATAGGTGTTCCTATTTGTATTCTGAATACCTGATTACGATCTGAAATATTCACTCTACATTGCATAGATTACATTGAAAAGAAAGCTCTAGCCACACTACCATCAATAATCTGGATAATACCTTTCAGTGGAACAGAAATAAAATATAGTACCGTACTTCATTATCTCAAGAAGATCACCAAAAGCACGAACACAATGAACAGATACTGGTCTATTCAACTCTTTTGCAAGTTCAAGCTGTCTCTGGAATACTTCAACCTGGAATGTAAACTTTGAATATTAAAAATGTTGCATGAAACAACATTAATTGATGCACAGATTTAGCAATGACATCATTTATGAATATAGCAAGACAGAATTGGATATGTACACCAGCAATAGGAACAGATGTTCTTCCTCTATGAATTTTTCAGACTGGTATGAGATGCATAAACTATACAAGGGAAAAGTTGTGGAAGCAAAAACCGGGTAGCAAAGTAAAGTGACACAAGCATATTTGAGCGGGTATATATAGGGCTATTCAAATAGTAAAAAGTAATAGTTTTATCATACAATTTCAAGATGCTCTCAAAAGCAATAGGAAGTCAAGAAATTGCATCCTATGCAAACCCTAGGCAACAAGAAACAAGGTATATTTCACATTTAGTGAGCACAAACGAGGGAAGACTAGCCAAAATTCAAGGCAACCAGGAAAATAATAGATTTTAATTAAAACCAAAAACTAAACGGGTGCCTGTCAGGCGCTAGCGGTGTAATTGCCTTTGAAATAATACACACAGATATGTTTCTCCTAGTTACCAGGTACATAATTTCCAAATGAGAATTGAACTAATTTGAAGCCTGAGGCGCATGCTCCTCCATATCTCTTTCAATGCATAAAATTAAGAATGAACTTCTTTCAAGTCCAGTGGCAAAGGCCAGGTAATGAATTACCATAAGAATCACTGGATGACACTAAGCCATGAAGAAGAGAATAAATTGCTTAAGTGTGTAATAACAGAGAGAGAGAGAGAGAGAGATAAACTCTCCGTGAGCAAAACCTGATCATTGAAATCAATCTTCTTTCCATGTGAACCCTTGTCCAATCCAACCTGAAAAAGTTCATTGGCATGCTGTGTTAATTAAAGGTTCTCTTGAGCATGATGCTTTTAGAAGGTTCTACCGCCAGCAAGGAAATGGGAAATTAACCTCTCCAACAGCAGCAGAGGGTGTGATCTGAAAGAATTCTTTTAGTGTGCTGAACCAGTTAGGAGTCCTCTCCTCGATAAACCTATAGATAGATTAAAGACCAAAAAAAATCCATTGCCATCGACACAAACATCAAAGAAAAAACAATAACACTGCTCTTTAGGAAAAAAATAAAAGAAAAACATAATTCATGAATTACTGACCCCCAAAACAAAAACACATAACACATGAATTTTGAGGAAAAAGAAAGGAAGAAAGAGAGGGCTTTTATTACCAGGGGTGGAGACCAAAGCATGGGATCACAGACTGATAGCTCTCACCCATCTCTTTAACCAAGTTCCAGTCTTTCTAAGAAAAAATCAGAACCCAGAAGATTTTAAGACAAGAAGAGTTAAATAATCATTATTGGATACCAAATTATACACACACACACACACCTCAGAAACCCCATTAACAGCAAAACGGACTACGCCAGTAACAAGGGCAGTGGCAATGAGTTGAGGAGTCTTGTTAAGGATTCTTGGGTCTTGCAGGTGACAGTGTGCATCAAATAGTTTCATGGTCATGGCTTGGCTCCTCTCAAAGTTTCTCGCAGTTTCCCTCTTTGATTCTCTGTATCATCCCAAGACACAAATCCAGAAATTGAGACTAATCCAAAATATGGGTTTTATTTACCTTTTAATTACAGCCACGTTAGGATATTAGATTTTAGAAAATATCTGACCAAGATAAACGAAGAGGCAACGGTGACAAACAACATCTATGCGAATACTCTTCATTGCTAGTTTTCCATCACACTTTTATGGTGAAACATTGTGCAAGAAGAATAGAAGGGAGCGGAAAATAAAAGAGAAATTTCTAACAGTAGAGCTAAACTTGCGAATATTACTTATTGTTAATTAGTTATGAAGTGAGCTTGATTTATACGCAGTTATTATTATATGGTATAAGAGACAAAGAAGGAAGAAACAAGAAGAAATGAAAAACGAGATGGAGATAGAATAAAATTTGATAGTGATACATGAGATAAAATAATTTTTTTAGTATTTTTTTATATAATTAAATAAATAATAAAGTATTAATAACAAAAAATAAAATTAATAAAAATAGATATAAATTAAAATATTTGATCTTATAATTTGAGATATTTACACACTTAGGTTTATAATTTTTTTATTAAAACCATTTTTTTATTCAAACAAACCATAATAAAAAAATGTACACAAATAAAATTGACAAAACAAAATAAAAGAAAAAACTTTCTTTGCAATGTTGCATATACAAATAACATCTAAAATAAGTATTTTTTTAAAAATAAATTATATATATATAAAACATAAAAAGAAATATAGATGAATATGAATAATATCTTTAAAATAATTTAACAAATTTCAAAGAAATAAACAGTAAAAACATGATTATTAAAGAGTAAGAGTTTAAAGAAAATGCATCAAGATTTATAGATGCTCAACAAATCACCTACTCTTATACATAAACATACATTCAAGAGTTTCACTACCACACATTAGTCATCTTAACGGGTGAGACCAGATCATTACATGATTTTTTTTATGAGCATAAGATCAAACCATTTTTTCTAGTTTTTTTATGGGCTAAATACTAGAAAACCTTTCACCTAAACTTGTTGAAAAATAAAAAATAAACCACTCAATTTAGTTACTAAAAGAATTTATCAAACGTTTCAAATGTCATTTACATTTTCAACAATATACTCTTTTTATAGAGTTGATTCGAATAACAATGATGTTTTTCAGAAGAATTTTGTCAGTTCACATTTAACCTTATTTTTTTATGCTTACAATTACAGGTGAAATAAAGTTATTAAAAGTTGTTGCTTAGAGGATATATGCTTAGATGTTTAGCTTAGGACTTCCACACTTGTTTTGTCCAAGGGAAGGGTTATTTATAGGCTTAGAATAAAACTAGTTGTTTATATAGAAATTTGAATTTCATTGATGGCTAAAGCAATCGATTGGTTTAGATTGGTTAGGTCAATCAATTGATCAATTCTTGTTGAGTTCTCAGGTGTTCATCACTAAAAAATAAATAGTTGATCGATTCATTTGGTATTTGTAAATGGTTGATCAATTCTTGTAAATTTTCAGACTTGACATATTTAAACCTAGTAAACTCTTGAATCGATATCACTCTTAAAACAAGTCCTCACTTACTTTGCATCTTGGACTTGTTCATTGTTTCTTTTAGGCTTTTTTTAGATTATATGAGTGTTACAAGGTGTCAGTCAAGTGTTATTTGTCAAAAATATTATTATAAAATCTTGATTGGTGAGGCCAATAATTATTATATTTATAGGTTCTTTGTTCTTTAAAAGTTCATTAACAATAATATATTTAAATTGCACATTAATCAATTTATTGAACTAATACATATTATATTCTTTTTTTTATGAGAGGAAACAACTATTCATAAGATAAAGTATAAGTGATACTTGAAACTAATAAGTAGTGTTTATTAGTTTATATGTACTTTAAATTGACCCATATGAGAGCTCCATATAGAGAGATCATTTATGCTTATGGAAAAACTTACGTATAGTTGTGTAAATGATTCTTAAACTTGAAATCATTAAGTTATATCATATAAAGGGGGCTATGATTTGATCCTGACTATATATTATTTTAATCAAGGGTAACAAATAAATAAATATTAAGTATAACATTAAATTTATAAAGGTATTTGAGTAATCAAGAAATTATCCATTAATCTAGGAGAATTAAAAAAAAACATATTTTTATCTATTCTCAAATAATAATGATAATAAAATTTAAGCATATGAGATTTGAAAAAAAAATTCAAATATTATTCAAAGAATCAATGACTATAGTACTATTTATTAGTTTATGTCTAATATAAATATGAATTTAACCTTGGATAAGACCAAAAAAAAGCTTTGAATTTAATGATATCTTTGTATTTTAAAATAGTTTGTGTAGTTAACAAGGTCATGAGGAAGTTTCAATATTTTCAAATTGAGTTTTAATTATTTAAATTAGAAAATGCAGGCACATGTTAAACACGCATAAATACGGGGTTAGCATCCATACCATTCAAAAAGCATGTGTGACACAACATAGTAACTAAATTTGGCTTTTCATTATCTCTTTAGATGCACAATTATATCATCCTCCATACTGAGTGGTGCATACCGTCTGGTTGTCATATGCAATCATTTTCTTTTTTCTTTCCTTTCTTTTCTCCCATTAGATAGCTAAAATACACCAATATCCTCTTTGTCTTTTGCTTGTAAATTTCAAGTCTCGTTATTTTCATTTCTTATTTTTCATCTTTTTTTATAGAAGGTTTTATTTTGCAAATTCATACTTCAATTAAACTTACTCATATATTTTATTTTTATTTTTAGTCTTAATTGTTTAATTTATGATTTTGTTTTTATTTCTTTTATGGTCTTAATCCTC
The DNA here is from genome assembly GCA_015731905.1 of Salix dunnii. NCBI lineage: Eukaryota > Viridiplantae > Streptophyta > Magnoliopsida > Malpighiales > Salicaceae > Salix > Salix dunnii. The sequence goes on from CM027671.1 coordinate 5,993,054, forward strand.
ATAATTTTAATTTCTTGTTTCCTTTTCATTCTTTTTTAAAGAAGTTCTTTTAGTAATTCAATTACAATTTATCATCTCATTGTTTTAATTTATTATTTTCTTATTATTTATTTTATAAAAAGTTGTTTTGTTCAATTTAATCCTTCAATTACAATTTCTCAAATGTTTTGTTTTATTTTTTGATATTTATTTCTTAAGATTTTAATTATCTTCCTTGACCCTTTTATTGAAGTTTTTTGTTTACTTTCAAACTCATATTTCAATCAAAGTTTTTTTTTTTTTTACTTTATATAGTTTAACTCTTATTATTTCATTTTTCTTTTCTTTATTAAATACTATTTTTCAATTCAATTTAACCATGAAATTGAAAATTTTAATTTTCTATGTGATTAATGTTTTTTCACCCTAAATTCTCTTAGATCCTTTATGTAATTAATATTTTTACTCGTTTTATCTTTTGATATTTGATTTGTCACGGATTTAGGTTCTTGCGATCATATTGTTTGGAATTATTTTTTTAAATAGTGTTTTTATGATTATCTATAATTTATTTTCTATAAGTTTTTTGCATGTTTTACATATCATTTTTTAATATAAGTTTTTTTTAGAATTGTATTTTTTGTTCAATTTTTCAAGATAGTTTTCTAATTCATTTGTATTTTTTTTTTTTTATGTTTTATACAAATGAACTTTTTTTCTAAAACTAATTTTTATTTTTAAATAATATTGTTGATGTGTTGGGCATTGCATAATTGTTTTTTAGATAGTGGATTTATTCAATCAATTTTAAATGTGGTTATGTTTTAAATCATGAGGTTGTGAGGGTGCAAACTTATATATTATTAAGTTAAATAAAAAAATTCAATGAATATAATTGGGTGAATGTCTTATTTTATTTGATAGAATATATTGATCTACATTCTTTCAATTTCTCTTTTGGTTATTATTAATGAATTATATTTTATTTATTTACATAAATAATAATTGATTTATTTAATTAGATGCTTGCATTAGCTTTTTGATATGCACTTTGGTTATTTTAGTAAAAAAACACATTGAAATAGCTTGCATACCCTGTATTGTTACACATGGTGAGGAGCGGGTTAAATGGCTTGTAATGTTAAATTAAAATATTAATTTGCAAATTACAATTCTAGACTCAAACAAATCAACAATTAACAAACACAATAAAATCAAATTCATGCTCTCATATCCAACCTTGAAACAATATTTTGCAAATATAAACAAATACGAATAACATTATATGTTTATTCTATATAATCTTCTTTTTTCTTATCATCCATCTTCTTAGACAAATTGTTTATATCTTTTAGTGTCTTAAATAAATCTTTCTGAACTAACAGGGCACTCATCTAAAAAAAAAAATATAAATAACTAATTATTTTGCTACGCATGCAAGAAATATTTTTTTTGAAATTACAAATAATATTAGCCACTTACCTGCGCTTTGTAGTGGCCAAAAATATATTTTTTTCAACGCAAAAAAATAATTTCATCCGAAAAAAGATAATTTTTAAAAAAATTATAAATAACTAATTGTTTTGTTGTGCATGCAAGAAATATTTTTTTTTTAAATTATATATAATACTAATCACTTACTCATGCTTTATCGCTGCTGGAATCATATTTTTTTCAACGCAAAAAAAATCATTTGATCCAAAAAAAGATAATTTCTTTAAATTATAAGAAATTAATTGGTTTGATGCGCATGCAAGATCAAAATATCATAAATAATACTAGCCACTTACTCGTGCTCTGTTACGACCAGAATCATATTTTTTTCAAACGCAAAAAAAATTGATTAGAAATTTTTTTTTGTAAATTATAAATAATACTAGCCAATTACTTGTGCTTTTTCATTATCAGAATAATATTTTTTTCAACGCAAAAAAAAATCATTTGATCAGAAAAAAAGACATATAACTAAATGAGGTTGTAAAATCACTGTTTAGCCACACTCATTTTACTATGGACTGTAACAGTGCATTTCAAACCCTCTTATGTGTTATTTTCATACAGTTACCACGAACAATCATCTAAGTGTTCTTTTGATATTGCTCATGCTAATTATTTTGCAGCGCATGCAATTCTTTTTTCCAAGGATGTTTGTATTTCGATACAATTAGCATGAGCAGTCACTTAGGTGTTCTTTTTATATTGTTCATGCTAATTTTTTTGCTACACATGCAAGAAATAATTTTTTAAAATTATAAATAACATTAGCCATGTACCCACGCTTTGTCACAGCTGGAACCATAGTTTTTTTAAACGCATAAAAATCATTTGATCCAGAAAAAAATATTTTTTTTAAAGTAATAAATAATATAAGCCACTTACGATGTTTGTATTTTGATACAATTATCATGAATAGTCTCTTAGGTGTTCTTTTGACACCATGTATGCTAATAGTTTTTTTAATTTTTTTTTCTCAATCATTATTGCAATTTTACAATTTGCTGGTGAAATAATTCACCAAACAAATAAAACATACACAATATTCAATCACTTCAATGGAAAAGGCAAATAACTCATTTTGATAGATTTTATTGACTATAATTTTACCAAGTAAATATTTATCTAACCAATGAAAAAACACAACAATCAATCAATCAATTTACTACATAAAAAAGCCTAGTGCAACGCACGAGCAAAACATCTTGCTATAAGCTAAATGAGATAAGTTTACGAACCAATGAAAATTATTGTAGCTCTAGACTCATAGTACCATGGATTATAATTGTGAAATTACTATTTTATGCCTTCGTGCACATTCATTTTAGCATTTGTCTCAGGGGTATTTTTGATTTTTCACATATCTGGGCACAGTTAAATAACCATAATACCCTCATATACGATAAAAATCAACAGTTTCTATCAGGGGGTACCAAGTTTATTGCACATTTTATGTATAAATACAAATATACCCTTATATAAGACAAAATAAAACAGTTAATGTCAGGGGTAATAAGGTCAATACACTGTTTTTAAATTTACAAATACATATATATATCCTCATATAAGAAAAAATCCAAATGTTGGATGTAAGGGTGTGCCGGTTATTTAACATTTTTTAAATATATTTTCTATCATGGTACAGTTGCCGTTTCGCTTGACGCGCCATCAATTTCCGCGTTCATGTACATTTCAAACAGCGCGCGCGGTATTTTCTGACGTGTGAAAAATACTATTTTTTATTTATTTTATTCTTCGAGGTAATTTTTTTATATTATTTATGCAATAATAATAATAATAATAATAATAATAATAATAATAATCATTTGAGATGCTTTTTTCAAATTATTTTGTTAAGGCCAATAATATTCATTTTTTTGTATTTTTTTTGTTTATTCTTTTGTTATAATTTTTAGTATTTTTTATTATTCGAGGTAATTCTGTTTTTTCATTATATATTCAATAATAATAATAATTTGAAATGTGTTTTTTCTTGCTTCCTCTTTTGTTAAAGATTTTGAGTTTTTTTATTCCTCATGGTAAGTTAGTAATTTATATTATTTTAACAGTACTACTAATAATAATTTAAGGTGGTATGATCTTGATAATAATACTGATATTATAAATTATCATGATAATAGAAATTATACTTTATTGTAATAGTTATAGTGCTTATAATGTAACTAATTATGGTTTTGATGATAATAATAACAATAACTTATAAATTAATATAAAAATATCAATAATTACAAAAAAAATTATAATAATGATAATAATACTAATTATAATTTAAATAATATTAATAAAAATAATGATATTGGTTATCATGATGATTATTGTCGTAATAATAATGATTATAATAATATTGTTAGTAATAATCAAAATATTAATTATTTACAATAATGATTATAATAGCAGATATAATAATTATGAAAAATTAAGAATCATAATTATTAAAATATAATAATAATTGAAATAATTCATTAGTTGATGTATTTTTTTAGAATTGACTTTTACGATATTTTTATGTATAATATTTTAATTTTAATATCATGTAAATAAAAAAAATGTGAAGCCACATATAGACAAAACGGGTGGGCAAATTTGGGCCAGATTATTTACAATGAAAAAATATATGAGTCACTTGCCCTGCGCTTCGATACACATAGATAATCTGCCGATTAAATAATTATCCAAACATTTCGAAAAGTAACAACATTTAATCACTTCAATGCACAAAACAAATAACCCATTTGGAATGGATTTTACCGATGATCATTTAACTAATTAAATTTTTAGTTAATTAATAAAAATATGCACAATAATCAATCAACTTATTACCATAAAAAAGTTCAGCGTAGTGCATGGGCAAGAAAACTCGTGCAATCTATAATGTATTGTCCTTACATAAATAATATCCATGGTGAAATGAACCCATATCTTTAATTTCATAAAAAATATAATAATAAATTAACTTATTAATTCTTTCACTGTGAAAATTTTTCAAAATTTTAACCAAGTGAGCATGTGGAATGTGGCTCGCAAATAAAAAAGATAGGATAGGAACGATCCATAATTTTTCCACCACCACCAATATTAGTTAGAACATTTCCAAGGGGAGATGCTATCCCGAAGAGTTAAATTGGTAATATAGATTTTCAAATAGTGTAAATATGAATTTTTTTTTATATGAACTGCAATGATAAATAAACTATTTAAAAGAGTTAATTGTATTTTGATATATTTAACATGTAACTATTTTAACAACTCAATATAACTTAGTTGCCTTAACGGGTCTAAGAAAAGCACAAGCTTCTCAATGAACTTCAAATTAAATAATAAAATTGAAAACCACTAAATTTTAAAAGAAATTAAAAAATAAAATTAAGTCAACCTAGAAAAACTTGTCAAACTATTTACATGGGTTATAAGACCAAAATAATCTTATGAAAAAAATATATATTTAATGAAAAAAAATACATGCATTTCATATGGATCCCATAAAAAAAAAGTCACTCCTCACCGCACACAGGGACACACACACACACATTAAACACTTAAAAGGCCAGGTTGTTTCACTATGTACCTAGACATTTATTACTATGGATTCCAACATTAAAACTACTATTTTACCTTTCAGACTGGAAATTTAATCCTTGAAAGCAGGGTATTTTGGACATCTCCATGCTACATGTATGACATTTTCAAATTATTAGGGTTTTTTAATATTTTCATTTTTATTTGCACAATGAAACTACCATTTTACCCTCTAAGAGCTGATAAAAAGACGCGGAACAATGAGGTCCCCCCCTGATTTTTTACATATTTATGCATAGTGAAACAATGCAAATACCGCAGGGAAAGACAAAAACGTAGCCCTAGAGCTGAGGGTATTGTGGTACTTTCATCCCTAGTTTTTTATGTTTATTGCTGAGTCTAGGGGTGTATAGGTAATTTGCTATTATTTTATCATTTCTTTTTAGAAGCACTACAGGCGCGTCTATTGACATTATAATAGTGTTTCATGCCCACGCTTTTCAAATGGCGTGTGCGGTGTCGTTTGGTCGTTGAAACTATCCGATCGTAGTGTCACCTAGTGCGATGCCATGTACTTTACCTCCCGATGCGATGCATGTCATGTAAAGGTGGTTAGTGAATCAATGGTGGAGGATTTTTAGTTTTCTCTTTTTTCTCTCTTGCAGCTGGAAAATACATATAAGCCATTCATGTTTGTGATTGTTTTAGTTTAGTCCTTGTTTTTTTAATTTGGTTTATTCCTAACTTCTTCAATGAAAATTTTGATTTATTTTAATTGTGTCATTCAATTGAAACTGATGGTATATGTTGCTTTCCATTTCAATCCTTAATCTTTTGATTTTTTTATTTGTTTTTTATTCCTTTAAGTTTTTCAGTATGCAAGTTTTGATTTGTTTTAATTTTGTTCTCCAATTGAAATTGGTCATATATGCTACTTTTCATTTCGGTCCTTATTCTTTTAATTTTTTTAACAAAATTACACTTCATTTTTTTCAATCCCTTTATATGTTTCGGTCCCGAGGTTTTTATTTGTTTCAATTTTATCCTTTAATTGGAATTAATTATATATTTTACTTTTCATTTCGACCCTTATTTTTTGAATTTTTTATTTGGTATTAATTCCTTTTGGTTTTTCAGGTCTTCTTGGATAATGTTTATTTTTCGCTTGTATTGATGCATTTATGCTTTTAGTTTTTTTTATTAATTTTTGTCTTTTTATTTTTTATTGAAGTTTTATTTTTACTTGGTTCAATCCTGAAATTTTAATTTATATTGGTGATAATTTTAAAATCAATATTTCTCCCTTTCTCCCTTTTATTCTTTTTTTTTTATTTTCTGTTATTTTTATTTGTTTCTTGAATTAGATGAATTTATGGTTTCATTATTTATGCAATAATAATGATAATTTTAGTGCTTATTATTATTATTATTATTATTATTATTATTATTATTATTTTATAAAAATATTTTGCCTTTTGTTTTATTCATTGAGGTAATTTAATGATTTTAATTGTTTGAGGAATAATATTAATAATGATTTTAACTATTATAGTCATGATAATGAAAATAACATAGGGATGAATTTTCAATGATTTTTTTTCTTTTTGTAGATAGAAAATTAACTATTTATTTTTATTATTTGATTATTGCAGTGTTTTCACAATTTATATTTTATTTGTTTTGTTTAATATAAATTGGATTATAAAATGCACTAAAGCTAATATAGTGAATTAAATAATTCAGGTTTCTAAATCTTCTTACTTTTTTAATGATGATGATAATTTTATACTGGTGATTTCGTTGAAACCTACTAAACAGATATATTTATATTGATTTAAAATTAATATATTTTATAGGAAACTTGCACTTTACAGGATTTTACACAGATTTATTATTTTTTTCAAATTTATATTATAAAAAATTAACACAATTAATATTTTTTTGTATTAAAAAAATAAGATTCTGACCTTGACGAGATGCAGATAAGTGACTAATATATATATATATATATATATATATATATATATATATATATATATATATAAAACGTGTTATGGTTTCACTGTGCAGTGTGAGTGTGTTCACTATGGAGTGGATATTTTTTATTTGTGTTTCGTGCACGTATGTGCACTTTTTTTTTGTTTTACGTGTTTGTAAACAGTGGATTATCGATTTTACCCCCCGAAAACGACAAAAAAGTGCATAGAAAATAGGGGCTTTACTGGTTTTTCCATTTTATTTGTACAGTGAATTGACGAAAATAGGCCCCGAAAAAGACAAAATAGCGCACAGTAAACGGGGGCAGCTACGTACTTTCACTGACGGTTTTTTCAAAAATATCAATAGAGTCAGGGGCCACTTGGTAATTAACTCATATTTTATTATTTTTTTTGGATTAACTGTTGGTGTGTCATACGGACGCGTCAGCAGCGTTACACACTAACTTGCCTTTTAGGCGGCGCGTGCGGCGTCTTCCCGCCATCAAAAAATAACTTTCGTCGTGCCAAAAGATGCGCTGGAAGGTTCTCTCTCTTATTTCACGGCGCGTTCCGGTCATAGTGTTCGGGTAAGCGGCGACGGACGAGTTTTTGTCAGCTGTCGCTTTTCTCTCTCCTGCCACCATAAAGTCAGATCCGGTCCCTAATGTTTGTAGTAAGTTCATTGTGGTCCCTGAGGTTTTGATTTCATTTTTATTACTGATATATTCAAGTGAAATTTTTATTGTTTTCAATTGTACCCTTCAATTAAAACTGATTATATAAGAAGTTTTTATTTCAGTCCTTATACTTTTGATTTTTGATTTATTTTTTATTCCTTCAATTTTTCCGGTACAGATGTTTTAATATGTTTAATTTGGTCCTCCAATTGAAATTGGTAATATATACAAAGTTTGATTTCAGTCCCTTTTCTTCTGATTTTTTATAAAATGACGGCAATTATCATTATTTATTTTTTGTCCTCCAATTGTTTTTTGTTTCAATTTTATCCTTCAATTGGAATTAATTTTATATATGTTATTTTTCATTTCTTTCCTTATTTTTTTTATTTTTTTATTTGATATTAATTTATTTTTTATTGATATTTTTTAATTGTTTTTTATACAAATCTTTTGCTTTTTTGTAATGATTTTGCAGGGCAATTTAATTATTTGAATTGTTCTGACAGTAATATTGATAATAATTTTAACTATTATAATTATCATTTTACTATTAATATTACTCCTTTTTTCTCTACGTTCATTTTTTTTTTGTTTTTTGCCTCTTCTTTTTTTTTTTGCTCTTTGAATTGGATGATTTTTATGATTTGACTATTTATGCAATGATCATGATAATTTTACTGTTTTTTTTTATATATTTTTTATACAAAAATCTTTTGCTTTTTTTAATGATTTTTCAGGACAATTTAATTATTGAGATTGTTTTGACAGTAATGTTGATAATAATTTTAACTGTTATAGTAATGATAATGACAATAACATAAGGATAGATTTTTAATTTATGTATTCATCTTTTTGTGGATAGAAAATTAACTATTTATTTTTTTATTCGATTATTGGAGGTTTTTTTTATATTAATTAATTTAGTTTTTTTTTTAATTCTTAGACAATGTATATTTTTTTATTCGTATTTATACATCTATACTTTTAGTTTTTTTTATAGGTTTTTTTTTTGTTGGGATTTTTTTAATTGGTTCAATCCTGAGTTTTGAATTTAAATTGATAGTCATTTCAAAATTAATATTGCTTCCTTTTTCCCTTTATTTTTTTTTGGTTTTCTGTTATTTTTATTTGTTCTTTAGATTAAATGATTTTTATGATTTTACTATTTACGCAATAATAATGATAATTTTAGTTATTGGTTTTTTATTACTTTTTTTTTATAAATCTTTTTCTTTTTTTAATAATTTTTCAGGGCAATTAAATTATTTTAATTATTTTGACAGTAATGTTGATAATAATTTTAACTGTTGTAGTAATGATAATGACAATAACATAAGGATATATTTTCAATTTATGTTTTCGTCTTTTTGTGGATAGAAAATTATTACTTATTTTATACTGGTTATTTCATTGAAACCTACTAAACAAATAAATTTATATCCATTTAAAACTTATATATTTTATATAAAACTTGTACTTCATAAAAATTATATACATATTTATTATTTTGTCTAAATTTATGTTATGATTAAAAAATCACATATAATAAATATTTTTTTACATTGAAAAAAATATAATTCCACCCGTGACAAAACACGGGTGCCATGGCTAGTATGTATATATATATATATATATATATATATATATATATATAAACATACATTAAAGATTATTTTATTTTTTATTTTATAAATATTAAAAATTATAAATAAAAAATATTATTTTAATATATTTTTAAATAAAAATATTTTTAAAAAAGCATCATCTCCACTAGCTCGAACTCACCATGATAACAGTAACAAAAGCCTTTCCTCTTCTCTTCAAACCTCCCTTGACATCATCATCTCTGATGGACACCCTAGGTGGCGTTTTTGTTGGTGCTTCTGCAGCCGGGGTTTCTACCTTGCCATTTGATAATGGAGGAAACACAACTGTTTTTGCCTTGTCTGCTTCTCTTCTCAAAATTAACAAAGGAGATATCACCAAGTGGTCTGTTGATGGCTCCTCTGATGCTATTGTAAGCTGCAAACCCTTCATTTTTCTTCCTGGGTTTTGCTCTGTTCTTGATTGGTTTTAGCTTGATCTGCCAGTGTTGTTATCTTAACAGTTTCATGCTATGAAAATTTATGATTGTTTGTTTTATATGTGAAAACGGGGTCTCCTAAAATTTCATAAATAAGCCGCGTAATGTCCATGATCGAATTAAATGAAAAAAATGTTATTTTGTCTTCCCCGTTATAGCTGTACTAATTAATTAGAGTAACTGCACCAGTTGATAGGTACTTTTTGCAAGTCAATTTGATTTGATTTTTTATATATATTTTTGTTCTAAACCGGCCAGAGCCAATTTAGAATCATCACCATGCCTTCTGAGTTCAAATTTCAGTAGCTATGAAAAAGAGGGGTATCCATAGATTCCTATACCTGAGTTAGTTTGGTGATGGATTTAGTTTTTCCTTCATGGAAACTAGCCTTTTTAGGAGGGCGGTTGCAGTAGCTTTTGAAAGTATTTTTCATGCCGAAATGTATCAAAATGATGTATTTTTATTTTTTAAAAATCATTTTTGACATCAGCATATCAAAATAATCTAAAAACATCAAAACATATTCATTTAAAATGAAAAAAAAAATTGAATTTAGGCTGAAACGCCGGTTTGGCCGCCAACCAAACAGGCACAAACCGCATGGAAGTTCTTATTGAAGTCACATGTAATGCATAATGTACTAATCCATTTCTATGGGTGCAAATTGAAGTTCTTATATATAGTATAAACACACACACACACTCGCTCCTTATATTTGATTGCTTGCATTTATATTAAATTCAATTATCATCTTCTGCAGGTTAATCCAGCAAATGAAAGAATGCTTGGGGGTGGGGGTGCAGATGGAGGTATTCTTATTTAATATTTTTTTCCTTTTCATTATTTGTATTAACAAAGCTTGTAACAATTTGGAATCCCAATTCATTCTGTCAGCCATTCATAGAGCAGCTGGACCGCGACTACGAGATGCATGCTATGCTGTCCCTGAAGTTCGACCTGGAGTGCGATGCCCCACCGGAGAAGCAAGAATTACTCCGTATACTTGACTTTTTTCTTGTTATGATGGAGCTTGTTTTTCCACCTTGAACATATTTATCATTATATTGACATGTTGAATATATTCAGAGGTTTCAATCTGCCAGCGTCTCACGTGATTCATACTGTTGGCCCCATCTATGATGTTGATGGTAACCCTGAAGCCTCACTTAGGAATGCATACAGGTATATCATAATCTTAATAGCATCATTTCTCATCCGTTTAATATATCATTCTAAACAACATCTCTTGTTTGCCTACAATGGTTTCAGGAACTGCTTGACTGTGGCTAAAGACAACAACATTAAGTACATTGCATTTCCTGCAATATCTTGTGGTGTTTATGGGTAAGTAGAGCTGCTGATCAAAGGGAACCTCCTAGGCTTCTTACTGCATGAAATTTTATTTACATAGATTTGCATGGTCAAGGGTAAAACCCTGATTGCAATTGTACAATTTCTTGTTAATAGATGCAAAACTTTACTTTTTATGGTTTTAGCTCTTGATTTTTATGCCTTAGTTAGGATGATTTGATTGGGAAACGAATTTTCATATTTGTTGCAATGGCCTTCAATAAGGGCCGAATCTCAAGCTTTTAAGCACTGGATTGAAGACCAGATTTTGAAATATTCACAGGTTGGTGTTTGTGAAAACCGCGTGGCAATATTATACATCTCTCACAATTTTTCTTTTCTTAATTTTTGTTATTTTCAGTTATCCTTATAAGGAAGCTGCCACAGTGGCTATATCAACCGTTAAAGAATTTGCTGATGATTTGAAAGAGGTATGTATTATGTTAATATCATCATATGGGAATACAATACCACTCCAACTTGCAAATTGGATCTGGTATTTTTACATTGTTTGATTATCTGACCATTTCAGAATTTTCTTAAGCAAATTGTTGCTTTTATGATCTAGAACAAACACTACATAGAATACTAGGATGGAACAAAACTATAGATTGTCATTAGATCTCTATAGAACTCTTCTGCTAATGTTGTTGGTTCCTCGCATGCATTTTGTGCATAGAATAACATTTAATATCTCTTGTTGGAATATTAAAATAAAAAAAAAATTGAGGTGGGATTATTCATATAAATCGCCCCATGTAAGATTATGCTTTATGGAATTTGTTGTGCTTATCAATGGACTGGTCAATTCAACATTTTAGCACCACCATATAGCAATGAAAATGGCCATCTCCATCAACACTTGTCTATTGGATGCTGTAGCTTGCAAGTATCAAGCAAAAAGCCTATGAGTTTTGATACCAGGCTAATTTATCATCTGTCTTCTCTAGATGTTTCTGTGATCTGATAGCAGAAACATACCAATAATATATGGATAAATTATTGTAGCCTTGAAATCTTATTGGTGTTGTTTTAAATTGCTGTCTGTAGGTGCATTTTGTTCTGCTCATGGATGAAATGTACAAAGTTTGGTTGGTGAAGGCAAAAGAGCTGCTCCAGGCTTAGTTTGTGCTGAAGCTGGATTTAAGCACCTCTTGTGATCACTGAGGATGCAGAAGGTAATGGTTTGCTTTGATGTTATAGGCCAAATGCATGTAGGCATTTTATGGATTGTCTTATGTACCGTGACCTTGTAAGAGATTCGATGAATGCTTGTGGATACTCTTGAAGCTGTTTTGAAAGTTTAGATCTGGAAACCCTTGGCTAGGTCTTATGCACGTATTCGACTCTTGTCAGCTAATTAAGCTTTGGCTTAGCCCTTGTTCTAGAGTTCCACTGTACATTTTATCAAGGTTAAAAAATCAAGTGGCATGCACTTTACTGTTATCATTCTATGTATCATGGGCATACCATGTAAGGCTGAAATACAACGACAATTACTTGCAGAAGGGGTAGTCACATGGATTCCCACCATGATTATGAAGCAACTTCATGCTACCAGCATTGACTTTGACCCAAGGTTTAATGAAAAACTCTCTTGTTCATACAATCTACATTGAAACTTGAGAATAAGTTAATCCTAGAAACCATCCATTCCATGTTGCCCCTGTTTGAGACTAGGAACATAAACAAACTAACTCCAAGAACTTAAATTGTGTAATAAAAAAATGTTGAGTCCTTGTGAATATGTTTAGGTTAATCGTTACCCTTTTCATGATGAAAAATCCTTTGATCTTAATATTTGAGTCCCCATAGTACCTTTTGTTCGCTCTTAAGCATGGGAAATCACGGGTGTCTGCAGTCACAAATATTTCCGGTGTCAATCAAGCATCGTCATATTCAAAAGCTCCAGTTTTCTTTAATGACAACTAAAATTAGGCTTAAAGGTTGGGTTTCGTCAACTATAGATGTCTTTAGAATTGACGACAGAAGTTAACCTGACTAGCTGAGCTTCAAAACTTGATCTGTTCACACATGCTAACAGTAATATGCTTGATTTGTTCACTGTAGCGAGAACAGAAATGTGGCATAACAATCGCAGCAGATGAATAATATAGAAGACATTAAGCATACTTGTTTATCATAACAACTAGTTTGGCACGAACAAACCACATAACAATCTCAGCAAGACAATCGTTATGAATGGTAATCCAGATCGCTCATATATGAACCATGATATTGTTGCAATAATATTGACACCAGAAGAAACATGCTGCCAAAGCCACCACAGTAGTGCATCAACAACTATAGAATAAAGAGCTAGAAATAGTAAAACAATATTGGCAAGCATAGAAAAAGATGGAAGGAAGTCAAATGCAGGAGTAGCAGTTGAGATAATTAAATCATATAGTTAAGCTCGCGCGCGCGCGTACACACATATATATATCTATTGCTATTGACATACATTTACAAGTTCATCCAACAGTTATGCAAGAACCTTGTATTGAGTTCCTGAAATTCATATACGCATCGGAGACAATAAAATAAAAATATTTGAGTCTTTAGAATCCTGTCAGGCAGATATAGAGTTATATAAAATCTACTTGAAGATTTGGTCTTCTTCAACTTTGATTAAATTTTTAAGAATGGTTTATCACAAACTATAAATCATTTAATTGTTTAGTCTCTAATAGTAATTCACATGAACCACTATTGAAAAATCTTATAAATCTGTATTTAACAAAGAGGGATTTGCTAAGTTTAGAGTGTTTCTAATTTTGTGTTTACTTAGTATTTCTATAAAAAAATATTTGAAATAACTTTTTTCTCTCTCTAAAAAATAGGCTTAACTTAATATTTACAAAGAATCCTAAAAACCATATACATAACAAAAAAAATTAATATTCCCTTTGAATAATATTTATATATTATTTAAGGATATTTTTAGAAACTTAATCAATCAAGTTCCTACTTGGTTATTCTAGGACTAGATTTATAATTGTCGTAACCCAATTTTTGGGTTACTATCCAAAATAAAATAAAAATAATAAAAATAAAATAAAAGGGGTTTGATGTCGGTAGAAAAATCACGGTGGAGATTATGAATATTTTCTAAGCCGAATCATATCTTTTTTGTGCCCAAAAAAGAGAGAATACAAATTCAAAGTAAAAATTAAGTCAAAAATCATAATTATATTTTTTATAGGCCAATTTGATTTAATAATGGGTTAATTCAAAATATTATTATGTTTGAGAATTAATTTAGGGTCCAATCGAAGAATTTAATTAAGTGCAAGGACTTAATTATGCTTTAAATTGATCAAATTAATTTTATTAAGGGCTTAATTGATAAAAAATCAAATTCTTGAATTTAATTCGGGCTCAATTGAGAAGATTGGAATTTTTTGAGACCCAGTTGAATTTTTTTCAAGCTAATTGTGCAAAATTAAGGGTCAAATTGAAGTTTAATTGTTAATTAAGGGCCAAATTGCGTGAATCAGAAGTAAGGGACCAAAATGAAAAAGGTGCGCAAATCTAAGGCTATTATTGACATTCGGACAGGGGCACAATTGCACAAAATTACAAATTTAAATCTAATTGAGGGTACAAATAGAAAAATTAAAAGTAAAGGACCAAATTGCATTTCTACTTACCCTTATCCACTGCACCCTGCCATTACCTTTTCTACCTTCGCCTACGCTGCCGACTAGCCACCACGCCGCCGACAACCCACTAGTAGCAGCCGCCACGCCGTTGTTGCAGTCTACCACATCACTGACCAGCTAGCCACCGTAGCAAGCTAGGTTCTCCTATAAAAGGCCACCATGCACGACGGTCAGAGAGAAAGAAAAACGGAAAAAAAAGGAGAAAAGGGAGGAAATTCTAAGGAGATTTATAGCAATTTCTAGCATAAAAAACAAGCAAAATAAACATGAAATAACACCGTCATCTTCCTCTTTGTCGGCATCAGCTCTCTCTCCCTCCTTGGTTTCACAGCTCCTTTCTCTCTCTACTTTCAATCTCTCGATCCTCTCTCTCTCCACCGTTAGAAGCCATTCCACCACCCTAAAACCACCTTTATCATCACTGTAAAACTCCCCAACATACCAGAAACCAAACCCCATTCTTAAGAGAAGTAGTAGCCATGGTTGCAGTAACCGTAATGTAAGTCTGGTGACTTTGGAGGCTTCCTCTGGCCACCACAGGCCATCGTTGACGACGCCACCACCACTGGGATAAAACCACCTTGATCTTCTCTACCCAACGGTACTAACAGATAAGCTTTTCATCACACTCGAAAATCCTCCCTTCACTGTTCATCATCTCCTTTGTTTCCTACTATTCACTGCATGTGAACAGTGGAGAGCGGGCCGGACCTGGTATCCGGCCCGATCACTAAAGAGGTTAGGCCAGGTTCAAAAACCCGGCCCAAGAAAATAAAAGATGGGTTTCCTTTCTAGGCTTCCACCCGCGAGGGCTGGAAGCCCAGCCTAAACTTTTCTGGGCTTCCAGCCCGCAAGGACTAGAAGCCCAGTCTACTCAAGGCCGACTATCAGTCTACTATGGCTGACAGCCCAGCCCATTGAAAAAAATATAAAATAAAAAAAAATAAAAAAATAATTTTTTATATATATATTTTACTACTACTATTATTACAAAAAAATTCAAAAATATAAAATATGTTGTTTTCATGCATACGGCCGAATTCCAAGATTTTCCAAGCATATTTTTCGTA
Source organism: Salix dunnii (assembly GCA_015731905.1). NCBI lineage: Eukaryota > Viridiplantae > Streptophyta > Magnoliopsida > Malpighiales > Salicaceae > Salix > Salix dunnii. Next base: position 6,008,892 of record CM027671.1, read on the forward strand.
AAAAAAATATTGCATCTTCCTCATGTTTTAAAACAAAATTGGATATCGTAACCGGTTTATGATTATCCATTGGGATTTGGCCAAAATATCAAAAATAATCAAAACCATTTTGTTTTATCTATTAGGGTGTAAATTTACATTGTAAAATACATCCATGGATAAAAAAGAAAAGGATTTTAACTATGATGTAAATTTAAATAGTAAAGTACATCCGTAGATAAAAAAAAGAAAAAAAAGATTTTCTAATTGCGGTGTAAAATTACATCATAAAGTACACCCGCAAATAATTTTTTTTTTAATTTAGTGTAAAAAAGAATAAGCTTAGAAAAAAAAACAATCAAACAACAATGCAGCCTGCCTTAGGTAGGGTGCACTGGGGGTGATGCTTCTTTCCCTTGCATAACAAGTCCCCTTACCCAAAACTCTTGCAGACCATTAGGTTCCTAGTAACCTTAATACTAGATGAGGACTCTCTATAATTATAGTTGTAATTTTTACGGCTATAAAACAACCCCATTTTCACCGTGCGTCGTTATCTCCCCAAATCCCGGGGGATGGCGGGGCGCGAAGCGTGTAAAAAAATTCACCGTCACGATAGATGGCGACTCCACTGGGGACATTGCCAGACTGAGCTTTGTTTGTTTGATTGTTTATTTTTCAGTACATTACACTTTACATGCATTTTTACTGCTTTAACATGCATTTTAATTTCAAGTCATGCATATCATTGAGTTTGAATTAATATCCTCATGCATTTTATTTCTTGAATAAACCCAATTTTAAGTTAGGTAGGGATTAACGGTTTGCCTCATGACTTTCAGTCGGGGTTCAGATTCGTGAACATCCAACTATGATCTATGGGTTTACTTGGTAATGGCGGTCATACTGTGCCTCAACCATTTCTTGTAAACCCTCACACCACCTTCATGAAAGGTGGTCACTGGGTAGTTCATAGACCTTTTTGAGACAAGATAGAAAGCTTACCCTTTATACGATAGCCTAGAACCTAGGATACAAACTCTCTAGTTATTCATTTCATTTTTTTATAGAAATCATCAGACCAAGACCATGACTTCCTTGACTTTTTCAGAATACGGGGAAAGATCAGTTAACCAAGATTGTCCAAGAGCTAGAACCAATGAATCGCCACACATGACCAAAATCAACTGCCCCACGGAAAATATGAAGAGGCTTATACCCATTCTGGGATATATAGATGAATCAATATTTGAAGCCAGATATGGAAGAATTGCTCATCTGATGAAAATTCCAATTCAGATATCAGCGGTCAAGGCCCTAATGCACTTTTAGGATCCTAATTATCGATGCTTTACTTTTGGGGATGTCGACATGACCCCTACAATAGAAGAGTACGCTCAAATTCTGAGTTTCCCACATAACCCTCATAAAGTTTATTTCAGATAGAAAATTGAGCATATAGTCCAGGAGGTTGTTAAGCTTCTATGTTTGGATCAAGTGACCTAGTATATGACATTTTCTAGAGGCTTTAAGTGGAAGGCGATCAAGAATAAGTTGAGAACAAGTATAGATAAAGCGAGGCTTGGAGAAGAGGTGTATCGGTCAGTGGCTTTTGCTATTTTCGGTTTAGTATTGTTCCCTTCAGAAGCCATCAGGATTATTAGCATGGAAGCAACCAATGTTTTTGTTGAATATGAGCAAAGAAATAATAATCCCATTGCAACTGTACTAGCTGAAACTTTCCTGTCCCTAAACCATTGCAGATTGCATGGGAAAGGAGCAATGTGTTGTTGTATCCCTTTATTGTTCATATGGATTGTTAGCCATTTGAAAACCCCAAGGGAAGTTTTTATTAATTTTTGGTGGTTTAACATGAGGCCTCTCGGATTAATTCTAAGTGAAGAATGGAAAGACTTAGATGAAAAAGCTTGGGTGGAGAAATATCAGGCACTTCCCAAAAGTAAATTCAGATGGAAAGCCCCTTGGGTAGGTAGTTCAACTTATTTAATGAGTTGTGGTAGCAAGGTGTGGGTCCCATTAATTGGTGTAACTAGATATATCGGGCATTGTCCCTCTCTAGTAACTAGACAATTTAGGGGGACACAATATGTGCCGAGAACTAAAGGGTTGGCTAGATACACATGCTCTTTCAAAGAAGTTAATTCAGTGGCTGAACTCGAGGTGATTAAAAGTGATTGAGGGTAACCTGTTTTAGTCGGCAGAGAGCCCCGCCCAAAAGAGTCTTCTGTCAGTCCCAATTACTCAGCTTGGAGGAAATCCGAAGTACCCCGGAACGTGGTAAGACAAAGCCTGGTGCGAGATAAGGCACTAGAGTCTACTGGAACTAAAAGAAAGAGGGTTGACAAAGAGGACGTGCAATAAGAGTTGGATAAGCTAAGGATCGAGCTCAACAATAGCAAAAGTCATTAAAAATTCCTTGAGGAACAACTCTTGGAAGAAGAACAGATGAGGATTTCTTTAGATCGACAATTACAAGGAAAAAAAGAACAGATCAACAGGTTAATGCAAGAAAAAAAGTTAGCTAGAAGAAATTGGTTCCTGATATGATGACCTGATGAGTAAGCATGAGTTGGTAAAAAAAGAATTGGTTGCCTTGAAGAAAACTTCTAAAAGTAAGGAGCACGAATGCTAAGAATTGGTAGCATTGTTAAAGAGGGAAGGAGATCACTACAAGATGAAATGGGAGGTTAAGAAGGAGAAGGGAAGAGTAGCTAGTCTTGTCCTTGAAGAAGAGAAAGAATCGAAATCCCAGTACAAAGTTCAGGCGGAAAATGAGTTGGACGGAAGAAAGGTAGAGGAATCTAGCATGAAAAGATACTTAACCCAAATCAAAGACTTGAGAGATCGTGTTTCCACCCTACAAGCTGAACTAGAAACTCGAGAAGAAGAAATTAAAGATAGTGCAAAAGCAACGCAGTGAATGGCAAGAATGCACCACTGAAATTGAAGCTCAGTTGAACTCCAAAATAGCAGGGCTTGAGGCAGGGCTACAAAAGGCTAAGGCTTAGATACAATAACTTTAGATACAATAACTTGAGAAAATGACTTTGATATTAGAAAAGAATAATGACTCCTTGGTTACCAATAATGAAGCATTATGTCAGGATAATATTGTATTCCATCATAAAATAGAGCAAACTGATACGCTGATTGACATAGTAGCTAGGAAGGCAGATGAGCTACATGCAAAAGCTACTAGAATTGGCGGAAGTGCTTATAAATATGAAGCATATTTGGATGAACTCTCCTCTTTTGTTAAGTTTATAGCTAACAGAGGGACAACATTTGAATAAATGCTTTTGTATGACTGTATTATGATGAATGAAATGGACAAGATTCACTTTTGTTTTTGTTAAGTGTGTAAGATTCAATTGATTCAGGGCAAGACTTTCCTAAGATATCAGGCTACGGATCCTACCCGACAAGGAAGTCATGGATTGGTTTTCTTTAAACAAAAACAAAATAAAAATAAACCATCATGCATACATTCATTTGTCATAAGTAACATGCATATCATCAATAGGTCAAAATATAGGTCCCCGAAGAACATCACCTCCCAGAATCTACAATACTCGGCTCCGACAAAGAAATATGGAGAATGAGGAGCGTGCACACCAGGACGCTCATTTCCAAGGAGAATTGAATGCCCTGAAAGAAAGTGTAGCCCGCCTTACTGGTTTACTTGAGCAAGCATTAAGAAATGCTTCAGGAGAAGGTCCTTCAACTAAGCTTGCATAAGCAAACATCCCTGGCAAGGTGATAGGAGAAAGAGCTAAGGAGCCTCCACAACATCCTGCTTTTGTACAATTAGCAGCCCCAACACCCGTTCCGGTACCACTAGTAGAAACATTCGCAAACGAATCCCATAAGACGCAATTGTCTGATAATGCTGATCAAGATAAAATGACGATCTTAGAAGCAAGGATAAGAGCCATCGAAAGAGCAGATTTATATGATCCGGTGAAAGCAGTGAATATGTGTTTAGTGCCAAATGTGGTAGTCCCAAGAAAATTTTCCATTCCATATTTTATTAAGTATACAGGGACACAATGCCCTGTTACTCATTCGAAGTCATACTGTATTAAAATGGCTGAAGTGGTGCATGATGAAAAGCTACTAATACATTTTTTTCAAGATAATTTGAGTGGTCCGACTTTGAGTTGGTATAGGAGGCTCGACAACACTAGGATTCGCAGTTGGGAAGACTTGGTAGATGCTTTTATTAAGCAATATAAGTACAATATGGATATCGCCCCTGACAGGATTAGCCTATCCACCATGGAGAAAGCATAAAAAGAGAGCATAAGAGAGTATGCTCAAAGATGGAGAGACCTAGCCGCTCAAGTACACCCTCCCCTCCTGGACATGGAAATGGTCACTCTATTTGCCAACACGCTGAAAGCCTCTTTTTATGAACATGTGATGGGTAGCTCAGCTCAGCAATTCACTGATGCAGTAGCCGTAGCAGAACGAATAGAGCAGGGGATTAAGAGGGAGAATCTCTGCACCAGTAGAGAAAAAAGGTTTTCCTGAAAAAAAAAAGAGAGATAGATTATGTTGAGGCAAGTTATAGGGGTAGAAACACTTAGTTCCAGAAATATAATACCTCTTCCTCCCAAATTGCCAATGTCAATTTTAAATCCCCATGCCCTAACAAAAGGCTTGGGAATCAAGTCGAGGGTCTGTCAAAGAACCAGGCTGAGGGTTTCCTAAGAAACCGCCCTAGAACTCAAGAACAATTACCCCCATTACCTTTACCTTTGAATGAAATGTACCAAAAGCTTTTGAGTATTGGGCAAATAGCCCCTGTCCCTCTCGTACCTTTGCAACCACCTTACCCTGATTGGTATAAATCAGATCTCACCTATTAATACCACGTAGGAATCACAGGACATAGCATCCACACGTGCAATGCATTCAAAAGAAAACTCCTGCAATTGATAAAAGCTGGATGGGTAACGTTTGAAGAACCTCCAAATGTAAGCACCAATCCACAACCTAGTCATGCTGCAGGAAGCGGATCGGTGAACATACTGGATATCGAGTATCCAAAAAGTTTAAAAGTGCCTATGGAAAAAGTTTATCAAATGTTGATAAACGCAGGGTATGATGGCATAAAATACTGCCAATATCAGGATCAGGAGGGTCATCTCATTAGTCAATGTCCGGGCTTCCATAAAAATATGATACAAATGATAAACAGGGGTCTGCTTCAGGTGGAAACAGTAACAGAAGAGAATGTGGCTGTGACAGAGATGTCAAACAAAGAGGTATGTAGGGTCTAGTTCACTTCGGGAGGGCCACCTAGATTGATTTTGTCTAGGCCCTCTGTGACACAAAAAGAAGATTATAATGCCATGCCTTACAGCTATGGACATTCTTCTATCCTTCTACCTAAGATCGGAGGCCTGACCCGAAGCGACAGATGTTTTACCCCAAAGGAGTTGAAGAAGTTCAAAGGCAAAGAAGTTGTTGATACGTCTAAAGAGATAAGCAAACTTGTGACAGAAGAGGAAACCATTGAGTTCCTAAAGTTAATGAAGCACAATGAATATAGCATTGTGGAATAACTTAAGAGAACCCCTGTTAAGATATCATTGTTTTCCTTGATATTGAGTTCTGAATCTCGTCGAAAGACTTTACAAAAAGTCTTGAATGAGGCCTATGTACCTCAAGACATCAACCTGAAAGCCATGGAGCATTTAGTCGGAAGAATACAGGCTTCAAATTATGTGTACTTTTCTGATGATGAAATAGACCCTGATGGTATAGGGCATAATAAGCCATTATACATCATGGTACAATGTAAGGATGTTCTGATTAGAAAGGTGTTAATTGATAATGGTTCTGCTTTGAATGTGTTACCAACACATATGTTGAAAGAAATGCCTATCAATGAGTCACACATGAAGCCAAGCGTTATGATGACAAGAGCATATGACGGGTCCCCAAGACAGATAGTGGGGACCATTGAGGTGGAGCTATGTATAAGACCGCAAGTGTTCTTGGTGACGCTGCAAGTGATGGATATCCATCCATCCTATAGCATGCTATTGGGAAGGCCATGGATTCATATAGCAAGAGTAGTGGCTTCTTCATTACACCAATGCTTAAAGTACATTGCAAATGGGATGTTGATCACTGTAAAAGTTGAAGAAACCATATCAATGATTAAAATTGTGGCTGTACCATTCATAGAAACAGAGGCTTATAAAGACAAAAATATCCATGCATTCGAAGTAGTAAATGCAGAGTGGATCCTTAAAGGTGCCATGTTAAAGAAGCCAAGGATCCCAGAAGATGCAAAGATGGACGCCAAGTGTTTCTTGCAGAATGGAATCCCTTTTCAGTTTGACCTTATTGGTGGAATGCCGGAGCCAGTCAAAATAATGAAATTGAAGTGTACGAATTAAAGGTTCGGGCTTGGATATAAGCCGAAGAAAGAGGATTTCAAACGAGTCGCTCAAATTAAAAAGGAGGCTAGGATGGCCAAAATTGAAGGAAGAGAATCAAAGGGTGAAGACCTTGCTATCTCGCCACTTTTAGAATCCTTCCACAGCTCATCAGGGATAATCAGAGCAGGAATGAAAAATTTGCATGTCATCACTCCCAAATACCAGGAAGAAACAGATTTTCCGCGGCTCTCCATCCATAACGTCAATGCCCCTTCTGCAAGAACCTTTGTATGGAAATTGGCTGAAGGATAAGTGTTCCAGAACTGGAGGATGAAGCCCGTTCATATCGTGTTCAAAAAATAATTGCTTTTGTTTGGTCATAAACGTGTGTTTCATTTTGATCATGACGGTAATCTAGCTCACAATGCCGCAATATTTTGTCTTATTAAATGAGCACCCTCCTTTTTTTAATGAGATCATGCATTTTTATCTATGACATGTCATCTGCAAATAAGCACTCTTACACAAACACACTTTACACTTTTAGGAGCTTTGAAAGTTCCAACCGTTCACAAAACCATTACACTAAGAATAATTGGTCAAATTTCAATAACGTCATTACACTTGATGATAAGAAATGGGCAGAAGAAGGCGTAAAAGAATTTACTAGGTTGATGAAAAATTCTAAAAAGGCTTGGAAACCTTTTAGTGAAAAGCTTGAGACCATTAATCTAGGAACCGAGCAAGATAAAAAGGAGTTAAAAATTGGTACCCTCATAATGACTTAGGAAAGAGAAAAATTGATTTCTATTTTGCATGAATATATGGATGTTTTTGTTTGGACATATGCAGAAATGCCTGGTTTAGATACTGATGCAGTTGTGCACAAAATCCCTTTAATAGAAGGAAGTATACCTGTCAAACAAAAAACCAGGAGAATACGGCCTGATATGCTTCTAAAAGTAAAATTAGAAATACAAAAATAGTGGGAGGCAGGGTTTCTAGATGTCGTTCATTACCCTCAGTGGGTAGCCAATATGGTTGTGGTCCCCAAGAAAGATGGAAAGATCCGGGTTTGTGTGGATTATAGAGATTTGAATAAGGCAAGCCCAAAAGATGATTTTCCATTGCCTCATATAGATATCCTGATAGATAACATTGCTAAAAATGCCACATATTCATTTATGGATGGGTTTTCTGGCTATAACCAAATCAGGATGGCAGAGGAAGACAAAGAGAAAAACACATTTGTCACACCTTGGGGGATTTTTTGTTATAAAGTAATAACATTTGGTTTGAAGAATGCTAGGGCTACGTATCAGCGGGCGATGGTCACTTTGTTTCATGATATGATGCACCAAGAAGTTGAGGTATATATGGATGATATTTTGGCTAAATCCAAGATTGAGAAAGACCATGTGCAGATATTGAGGAAAATATTTGAGAGACTGTGAAAGTACTAGTTAAAGCTAAACCCTACCAAATGTTCCTTTGGAGTAAAGACGGGAAAATTACTAGGTTTTATTATGAGTAGCCAGGGAATAGAAGTCGATCCGGATAAAGCCAAGGCCATACAAGAAATGCCAACGCCTAAAACTGAAAAGGAAGTGAGAAGTTTTCTCGGACGCTTAAATTACATAGCCTGTTTCATATCCCAGCTAACAGTAACGTGTGAACCGATTTTTCACTTACTCAGAAAGAAAAATCCTGGAGTGTGGAATGATGATTGTTAGGAGGCCTTCGATAAGATAAAGAGATACTTATAAAATTCTCCATTGTTGGTACCTCCAGTACCAGGAAAACCATTGATCTTGTACTTAATGGTCATAGAAACAATCATGGGCTATGTGTTGGGACAACATGATGAATCTGGAAGAAAAGAGCAAGCTATATACTACCTGAGTAAAAAATTTAAACATTATGAGTCTCAATACACCATGATTGAGAAGTTATGTTGTGCTCTGGTATGGACAGCAAAAAGATTTAGACAATATATGTTGTACTACACAAATGTGGCTGATTTCCAAACTAGATCCACTTAAGTACATCTGTGAGAAGCCCTATCTATCGAGCAGAATAGCAAGATGACAAGTGTTGCTAGCAGAATACGATATTGTTTTTATGATAAGGAAAGCTGTAAAAGGTAGTGTAACCGCTGTTTATCTTGCAGATCATGCCATGGAAGATTATGAGCCTCTGGATTTTGATTTCCTTAATGAAGATGTGTTGGGAATCAGGGATGATATGGGAACGAGTGAGTGGTGGACACTTTATTTTGATGGAGTAGTAAATGTATCAGGAAATGGGGTTAGGGCAATAATAATTTCCCCGGATGGGAAGCAATACCCTTTTTTAGTACGATTATAGTTTGAGTGCACTAATAACACTGCCGAATATGAAGCATGTATCCTTGGTTTAGAGGCAGCTTTAGAACTTAAAGTTAAGAAGCTTGAAGTCTTTGGGGATTCCATGTTAATCATTTGCCAAGTAAGGGAGAATGGCAAACAAAGGATGAAAAGTTGAAACCCTACCAAAATTACCTTGTAAAGTTAGCTAGTGAATTCGAAGAGGTCAAGTTCACTCACATGAGTAGGGATAAAAATCAGTTTGCCGATGTTTTGGCAACCTTGGCTTTAATGGTACAACTTGTTGCTAGAGAAAAGATCCACCCAATTGACATCAAGATTCAAAATCATCAAGCCCATTGCTGCACACTTGAAGAATCGCCAGATATAAAACCATGGTATAATGATATTAAAAGATTCATCAAACACCGAGAATACCCCCGAGAAGCTTTTGAGATAGACAAAGAGACCTTAAGAAGGTTGGATGCAAATTTTTTCTTGGATGGTGAAATCTTATACAGGAGGTCGTTTGATAGAACTTTACTTAGATGTTTGGATGAGAAAGAAATTGGGCAGGCTTTGAAAGAAGTTCACGAAGGAATTTGTGCCACCCATGCCAACGGATATATAATGGCAAGGCAAATGTAAAGGTTTGGATATTTTTTTGGTTGACAATGAAGAGAGATTGCGTGGCATATGTTAGGAAATATCATAAATGCCAAATTTATATTGATAAAATAAACGCACCTCTGAAACCTTTGTTCAACATGACCTCACCATGGTCATTTGACATGTGAGGATTGGATGTCATAAGGCCAATTAACCCAAAGGCAAGCAATGAGCATAGGTTCATTCTAATGACAATTGATTACTTTACCAAATGGGTTGAAGTTAATTCCTATGCCCATGTAACACAAAAGGTTATCAAGAAGTTCATTGAAAGGAACTTGGTCTATCGCTATGGCCTATCTGCAAGGCTGGTGACTAATAATACCCAGAATTTTAATGGAAAGTTGATTGCCGAGCTTTACACCAAATGGAAGATTAAGCATCTCAACCTCTCTCCTTATAGACCAAAGATGAATGGGGCCATTGAAGCAGCTAATAAGAATCTTAAGAAAATCATCTGAAAGATGGTTGTTACTTACAAAGATTGGCATGAAAAGCTCCCATGCGCTTTGCACGCATATCGCACTACTGTCCGAACATCTGTAGGAGCAAACCCATTTACCTTAGTATATGGAATGAAGGCAGTTGCACCTTTAGAAATGGAGATTCCATCACTAAGGGTCTTAAAAGATGTAGAATTAGATGAATCGGATTGGGCAAGGGTGAGGTTCAAACAATTAAACTTAGTCAATAAAAAAAGATTAGCAGCTATTTGCCATCACCAACTATAATAGGTCAGGATAGCAAGAGCTTACAACAAAAAGGTCAGGCCGAGGGTATTTAAAGAGGGAGATCTGGTATTGAAAAGGATGTCAGTAGGAGATGACCAGAGTAAATGGGCGTCAAACTATGAGGGACCATATGTGGTGAAGAAAGCTTTTTCAGGAGGAGCTTTAATTCTAACTAATATGGATGAAGAAGATCTGCCTAGGCCTATAAACTTCGATGTTGTGAAGAAATATTATGCTTAATGTATCACTCATGACATCTAATGAAACTGAAATTTGGCCATGAATTTTTGGTGTATCCTCTCCTTTCTATTTCTGCATGATCTTATATTTTCATTAAGGTTTTTGTCAAATCAAAGCCTAGTACGAAAAAATGCCAATTAATGTTTGTTTAAACAAATGTGTTCTAAGAATTCAAACGATTTCATTAGAGGATGATCTCATACCCCAAAAACCCATATAGTAAAGTTAATCTCTTAGCTAAACAAATAATCCAAAAATTCAAAAAAATATCTCGCATGGAAAAGCAAAGCTTATCAGTTCAGGATGCATGTTTTTGAAATGAGGAGAGGCTATCTTTGATATGCCTTCACAAAATCTCAAATATCCATTACATTCCCTATTTGAGCCTAATAACTATTTCTTGATAATTAACCTTGACTAGGATCACACCCTACACTGGGAGGCAAGTGCGAAGAAAAAAACTTTCAATCCACAAAGTAGTCCTCATTGATAAAGGATGCCCAGACAAAGCTGGGGGCATAAATGTAAAAAGATCTTTAGTACACCAGCAAAACAATTCAACATTGTAGTAGTACTAAAAACTCAACATAGAAAACCCGAATAAAATACTAGGGGGCATGTCATGATAAAAGCCCAAACAAATACCGGGAGGCATGTCAAGAATCGATCGAATAAAATTAAGGGGTCATAAATTTATAAGGAGTTTTAGTACATTACAACAAATCGAGTCAACATGATAGTACTAGAAACTCATGATAAAAGACCCAAATAAAATAATGGGGCATGTCTAGGTAAAAGCCCAAACAAAATGTTGGGGGGTATGTCAAGTCATGAAAATCGATCACGAGGACTAAAAGTGGTTCTAAGAGTGAGCAACCCCAAATACCTTTTGAGCCTTCAAATATCTTTTTCTTGGTAGCCAACAACCTGAGCCTATATTATAAGCCTAATAAAGCCCTTTTTGATCAAATACATGCAATTTAGATCGATAGACAATGCTTTTCCATTTGAAACAATCCTTATAAATGCTTTACATGATTTGATCAAAGCCTTCTTGACATACAAGACATGCAAATATCATTTCATATTCTTATCAAAGTCAACATAAAACCTGCCAATGAGATCACTTGAATTCTTTCAAAAATAAGTTCATTTAAACAATCATCAAAATGGTTTTTATGCCCGGAATGACTTGGAAATTCCAAAAATCTTACATGAAAATAATTTTTGCAAATAACCACCCCTTTCTGGCAAACACTTAAAGCCCAAAACACTTGTGGGGCATAACCAAATCAAGGAGCAATCTAAAATTACAATTGAAACTGGCTCCATCACTCCTTCCCAAAGAATTTTGATCAAAACTCAAAGGGGCATGTTGATATAAAAAATCTATCACCTCTAATGGTCAAAACCATAAGTGGCAGTTCGAACAAGTAGAAGTAGGAAGCCGTTAAAGCTAGAAATCTAAACCTCAAAAAAGCAAGATCAAGAAGGAGAAAGAGGACCTATATTTCTCAAGTAAGTATATATACATCATCACACATTGCAATGAGAATCTAGGAAATAATTTTCATTCATCATTCTGGTATGCTTTTAAGCTCTCACCTCTTTCATTTCAGTGAGCGCATTTTTAGTTGTGTCTCCTCCCTGAATTTAGGAGTTGGGTTTCTCATAGGAATCTATGCAATGTTGTAGAGTGATTGTGATCTATAAATCTCGATTAATTACTATCCTAAATGTGTGCTCGAGCCCTCAATTAACTTAGATAGTGTGTTCTCAACCCTATCTCCCTCATCCTTATTCAATGATGGTTTTAGCCCTTAATCAATTAGGATAGTGCATCTTCCATCCCTATCCTCTTTCTTCGAGTATATTTTCCAACCCTCGACCACCAATCCAAATACCATGTTTTCCAGCCTTATCTTTCCTTCACATTCGAATGCGTTTCCAACCCTCGACCATCAATTAAGATAATGCATTTTCCATCCATATCCTCCTTGTTTAAAGGCGTTTTTCAACCCTTAACCATAAACTAAAATAGTTTGTTTTCCAACCCTATTTTTCTTCCACTTTTGAGTGAGTTTTCCAATCCTCAACCATCAATTTGGACCGTGCACTTCTTAGCCATTCCTTTCCTTGCATCCGAGTGTGTTTTCTAACCCTCGACCATCAACTCAATTAGTGCGCCTTCCAACCCTACTTTCTCTCCTCTTTGAATATGTTTTCTAACCCTCAGTCGTATGTCATAGATAGCGAGCTTTCTAGCCCTATTTCCCATTTCATGAAATCTTCACCTAGGTAGTCACCCATTACAAGGAGGCTATTTTCCTGTGTTAATGACAAACATCATCATCTTTCATCCTTTAAGTGCCTTTCTTAGACTTTAATTTTTAGGTAGTGCGCTTTCTAGCCTTATCTTAACATTCCTTTCTCAGTGCATTTCACAACCCTCATTCTTATTTTTGGATGGAGTAACCATTTCTTGGTCTAGTAAATTCACTTTTCTTTTTCTTTACAAGACTTTAGTCGTAAGCATTGTAAATAGGGGGGCAACTATCGTAACCCAATTTTTGGGTTACTCCCCAAAATAAAATAAAAATAATAAAAATAAAATAAAAGGGATTTGACATAGGTAGAAAAATCACGATGGAAATATTGAATATTTTCTAAGCCGAATCGTATCTCTTTTGTGCCCAAAAATGAGAGAAAAGACAAATTCACAGTAAAAATTAATGCAAAAATCATAATTATATTTTTTATAGGTCAATTTGATTTAATCATGGGCTAATTCAAAATATTATTATGTTTGAGAATTAATTTAGGGTCCAATTGAAGAATTTAATTAAGTGCAAGCACTTAATTATGCTTTAAATTGATCAAATTAATTTTATTAAGGGCTTAATTGACAAAAAATCAAATTCTTGAATTTAATTCGGGCTCAATTGAGAAGATTGGAATTTTTGGAGACCCAATTGAATTTTTTCAAGCTAATTGTGCAAAATTAAGGGTCAAATTAAAGTTTAATTGTCAATTAAAGGCCAAATTGCATGAATCAGAAATAAGGGACTAAAATGAAAAAGGCGCGCAAAGCTAAGGCTATTACTGACATTCGGACAGGGGCACAATTGCATAAAATTATAAATTTAAATCTAATTGGGGGTACAATTAGAACAATTAAAAGTAAAGGACCAAATTGCATTTCTACTTACCTTTATCCACTACACCCCGCCACTGCCTTTTCTACCTTCGCCTGCGCTGCCGACCAGGCACCACGCCGCCGACAGTCCACCAATAGCAGCCACAACGCCATTGTTATAGGCCACCACGTCCCCGACCAGCCAGCCACAGTAGCAGGCCAGGTTCTCCTATAAAAGGCCACCATGCATGATGGCCAGAGAGAGAAAAACAGAAAAAAAAGGAGAAAAGGGAGGAAATTCTAAAGAGATTTATAGCAATTTCTAGCATAAAAAACAAGCAAAATAAACATGAAATAACACTGTCATCTTCCTCTTCATCGGCATCAGCTCTCTCTCTCTCTCCCCAGTTACACAGCTCCTTTCTCTCTCTAGTTTCAGTCTCTCTGTCTTCTCTCTCGCCATCGTTAGAAGCCATTCCACCACCCCAAAACCACCTTTATCATCACCGTAAAACTCCTTAACATACCAGAAACCGAACCCCACTCTTAAGAGAAGTAGTAGCCACGGTTGTAGTAACCGTAACGTAAGTCCGGCGACTTTGGAGGCTTCCTCTGGCCACCACAGGCCATCATTGATGACGCCGCCACCACTGGGATAACCACCTTGATCTCCTCTACCCAACGGTGCTAACAAGTAAGCCTTTATCACACTCGAAAATCCTCCCTTCACTGTTCATCATCTTCTTCGTTTCCCATTGTTCACTACATGTGAACAGTGGAAATCGGGCCAGACTTGGTATCCAGCCCGATCGCTAAAGAGTTTGGGCCGGGTTCAAAAACCTAGCCCAAGAAAATAAAAGGTGGGTTTCCTTTCTGCGCTTCCAGCTGGTGAGGACGAGAATCCCAACCCAACCAGCCCAAACTTTTATGGGCTTCCAGCCCGTGAGGATTGGAAGCCCAACCTACTCAAGGCAGGTTGTCAGCCCACTGTGGCTGACAACCCAGTCCATTGAAAAAATACAAAAAAATAATATATATATATATATATATATATATACTACTATTATTATTACAAAAAAAATTCAAAAATATAAAATATGTTGTTTTCATGCATACGACCGAATTCCAAGATTTTCCAAGCATATTTTTCATAAAAAAAATATTGCATCTTCCTCATGTTTTAAAATAAAATTGAATATCATAACCGATTTATGATTATCCATTAGGATTTGGCCAAAATATCAAAAATAATCAAAATCATTTTTGTTTTATCTATTAGGGTGTAAATTTACATTGTAAAATACATCCATGGATAAAAAAAATGATTTTAACTACGATGTAAATTTAAATGGTAAAGTACATCCGTAGATAATAAAAGAAAAAAAAGATTTTCTAACTATGGTGTAAAATTACATCGTAAAGTACACCCGTAGATAAAAAAATATTTTTTTAATGCAGTGTAAAAAAGAATAAGCTTAGAAAAAAATCAAACAATAATACAGCTTGTCTTTGGTAGGGTGCACTAGGGGTAATGCATCTTCCCCTTGCATAACAAGTCCCCTTACCGAAGACTCTCGCAGACCATTAGGTTCCTAGTAACCTTAATACTAGGTGGCGACTTGCTATAATTATAGTTGTAATTTTTACGGCTATAAAACAATCCCGTTTTCACCGTGCGCCGTTGTCTCCCCAAATCCCGGGGGATGGCGGGGCGCGAAGCGCGTAAAAAAACTCATCGTCGCAACAATAATCTCTAAATTAAATACATTCTATGTATTTTTTTAAATTATTTTCAATTAAATCATATTTGATCAATTATTGAAGTTTAATGTATGACTACTAGTTCATAATATGTGTGACTCATTATATTTCTAATATATTGATCAAAATGTATGTCGCGATGATGGTTTTTCACGTTTCGCGCTTTACCATCCTCTGATTGGAGAGACAATGATGCGTGGTGAAAATGAGGTGTGTTTTATATATGTAAAAATTACAACTATAATTATTACGAGTTGCCACATAGTATTAAGGTCACTGAAAACCTAATGGTATGAGAAAGTCTTGGGTAAGGGGACTTGTTGCGCAAGGGGAAGATATATCACCCCCAGTGCACCCTACCTAAGGTAAGCTACATTGTTGTTTAATTGTTTTTCTTAAGTTTGATTTTTTCATTGTCTTTTCTAAAGTTTGACATAGATCTCTCTTCGTGAGAGAATCTCTACCTTATTAGGAGTTGAAAGATTAACCAAACAAATTTTATGCTACATTTAAAAAAAATATTTTTTTTAACTATCTGCGAGTGTACTTTACAATGAATAGCTAAATTTTTTTTTAAATGATTTTGATATTTTGGCCAAATTCCAACGGATAATCATAAACTGGTTACGGTATCTATTTTTCATTTCAAAATATGAGAAAGATACAACATATTTTTTTTATGAGAAATATATATGGAAAAACTTTGGAATTCGGTCGTACGCACGAAAACAATATTTTTTTGTTTTTATTAAATATAATTTTTTTTTTAAATAATAATTAAAAAAATTCAGGTTAGGTCTGACCCAACTAAATAGGTCAGCCTAGTCAAATTAGGCCTTTGGCCAAACTATGAGAGACTTGAGTAGGGTTGGGCCTGGCCCAGCCAACTAGGCAAGGCCTACAGCAGCCCATCTCACCCATACAAAATACACACACACACGCTGCATAATTAATTCATGCACGTGAATAGTAAAATGGTGGTTAGCCGACCACCGCAAGAGGCTCACCTGCCACTACCGCCAGGTAGAGGAGGCTAAGATGGTTGTCCTTGTGGTGGCGTCGTCGAAAATGGTGGTCTGTGGTGATCGGGACAAGAGCTGGAAGTTGGCTGGTTTTTGCTGGAGTTCGTTGATGCTGCTTCATCGGAGCTAGTTGCTGCTGTTGGAGGTACGGTGGAGCTGCTGCTTGGTTTGACTATGGAGAGGGAAAGGTAGCCGGTGCTAAGTAAGGAGGAGCTGCTGGTGCAGGGGGTTGGTTGGATGTGAGAAAGAGAGGTGATTGCTGCGTTTGCGATGGAGAAAGGGCTAACTGGTGCGAGGAGGGGGGGGAGAGAGAGCTGGTTGTTGGTTGTGGATGTGGGAGAGAGGAGCTGCGGTAGAGAGGAGTTGCTACTGTATTTGCAATGTAGAAAGGGTTGATGCTGCTAGGAGGGGGGAGAGAGAGAGATGATGGCCGAGAGAGAGAGAGCTGGATTGCAGCGAGGAAAAGAGAGGAGTTGCAGTGGGAGAAGGCTGTTGATGACAACTCTACCAGCGCCGAGGAAGATGAAGGATGGTGGTGCAATTTTTATGGCGTCTTCTTCTTCCTCACATGCTCTATAAATCCCCCAGTTCCTCATTGTTGTCCTTGTTTTTGTCAAGGTTTGCCCTCGTAACTCTGTTTTTTCTGCAAAGTTTTCCCCAAGTTTTTCCCCATCGGTCCTTAATGTTAAATTCTCCTCTAGTTTTTCCTCGTTCCCCCGCTTTCCTTTCCCCCTTCATTTGTGTATTTTCCTCCCCATGATTGTCCCCTAAAAATTTTCTCCCTTTTTTTTTGTGTAAATTTTCCTCCTTTTATAGACTTAATTGTGCAACTTGCAGTATGGAAGTGATGTTCAAGTATGGTGTCTTGTGTGTGGGAGTGGGTTGCAAGGTATGGCCAAGCATGGTTCTGACCAGGCCTCGATAGTTTTAATTTTTTTTAATGTAAAATAGACTAAAAAAATGGGTTGTTACATAAATATTTTTTCGATAGGAAGAACAATGTTTTTATCTTCAATTTCGACTTCTGATTTCACCCAAAAAATTTCATCACCGAAAATTCCGTTCTCCTCAATTTAACCCAATTAGGCTTCTATATTTAACTTCTCACAAGTTAAACCTTTAATAAAATTATTTGACCTATTTAAAGTATAATTAAGCCCTTGTCCTTAATTAAATCCTTCAATTGAGCTCTTAATTAATTCCCAAGCATAATTACACTTTGAATTGACCGACGATTAAATCGAATTGGCCCATAAAATATAATTATATCTTCCAATTTAATTTTTACATAGATTTATTCAATAATAAATTATTTTAGCCTTAAATTTGCATTTTCCTTCATTTCTTGGCAAAAAAGAGGTACGACCGGGCTCTCGACAACGTCCAAAATTTCTACCTTGATTTTTTTGCCGACACTAGCCCCCTTTATTTTATTTTTGTTATTTTTAAATAGATTTTGGGGAATAACCCAGAAATTAGGTTATGATAATATAAATTATAATTTAAAATAAATAAAATAAAATATTTAATTTATTATCAATTCAATAACTAATTAAATTATAATTGAAGAACAAATGCACCATCTAGAATGTGTCATGATGCTATAAATATTATGAAAGCCATAGGTAGTTTGACTTAATCTTTTAGTTGTAATTATCTTTCCTTCATTAATAATGTTTTGATTTAGATAATTTAGCATAAAGTGCGTGTACCATGTCAAATAATATTTATTTATAATATTATAGTCATTGATTATTTGAATAAAATTCAAAATTATTTTGAAATCTCATTCCATCTTGCATAAGGATTTAACAATCAATAATCTTTGAAAACATGTGAAACAATAATTATAATTCACCTAAGGTGATGAATCTTTTCTTAATCACTCAAATATCTTTTATATAGTTTATGTTATATTCAATGTCTGTAAATTTATTAGTTTTACTAAGATACCATGTAACATGATCAAAATATAACACTTTTATGTAAGATAACTTTGTGATCTTAAGTCTAAGATCACTAACACAATTGTCATACAATCCTTTTCATAGACATAAATGATATATCTATATGAATTTTTTCATTTGAGTTAGTTAAATATACATGTCATTGGATAAGCACCTACATATTAGTTCTAAGTATTCCTTATACCTCAACTTATGAGATTAGTTGTTTCTAATAATAAAAAAGAACATAATTAGTCTTTATAGAACCAAATATTTAAGAACAATATTTTGATGCAATAGGAGTTCTGTAATTATAACATCTTCATAATTTTATTTGCAAAGTGCTTTTGTTCCATGAATTTTATTTTTACTTTAAATTCATTTATTAGACATTAACTTCATAATATATATATATTAAAGATAAATCATGCATTTATTTAATAAATTAAATGTGCTCTACATAAATAAAATAATATCACATATAACTAACTAATTGACTATAAAACATATATACTAAGATCTTGACAGTGAGCTAAACTAGGCCAAACCAGTACCTATCAATTAGTTATAATCTAAATCTAGGAAACACCAATATCCACTTAGTATTGACCTAAAATACTTCGTAGAATATACAAACCTTTTTTAAAAAGAAGAGCAAACAAAGACAATTGAATAGAGTAAAAAAAGGTTGAGGCTAAATAGTAGAAACATCTTAGCTTTATAAGGGATCGAATCATATCATAACATATCCATTAAGGAAAACCAAATAAGGAGGCCTCTATTACCCCATTTCATCTCATTTTGGTATCATAAAAAGTAAATAAAATTCCCCACATTATTATTTCATTATATGTTATATATGCAAAATCCATACCAAGCAATTTTAGGTTTTAACATTCATTTACAAGCCATTAATGAAATGGTTGTAATATCCCTAGTGTCCCTAGGAAAAGCAATTCTTATAAGTACTTCAATTAATTTAGATGTAATCTTAAAATAAAATATCTTTGTTTATAATAATTTATAAAATAGATTCAGCTTCATGATTTATCTTTGATTAAAATCCCAATCATTTTTCATTTCCTTAACCTCATTTAGTTTGCTCAATCTTCAATTATCTTAAAAATATAATTTTTTTCATTGCATATTTTATAAAGGCTAAAACCTAAATCCATCGTTTTTGCATGTGAAAAGAAGTTTGATATTAATGGAACCAACTTGTAAGGTCTTTAGGTGTGTTAAAAGAGAAGAATGACTAATAACCAATTCCATAGACAAGGGAAAATGAATTTGTTATGAATAATGACAAGAAAGAAAGCATAAGATTTACCTGAATCTAGCTATCATCATTCAACATATCTTTCTTATGTTGGAATTAATTTTAAGACTCCTTATAAAACTATAGTGCCAATAAAGAGCCATACCATCAGGTTAATATAAAACTAACTTAAGCTTATTAGAATCATTAAATTCTTTAATGTCAAAGTACTTGTTACATTTACAAAGCCATTTATGCACATCATACCATCAAAGTTGGGAAAATTAATTTTTAACTTTTGTATCTTGTAATAGGTAACCTTTCACTTGTATATTGTTTTAGCTTCTATAAAATAGAGCCTTCTCGATAACATAACCTAATAATAAGGTCTTTTAGAAATTTGAAGAGAGATGGTTCTCAAAAGCCTTAGGATATCTCACACTTGAGAACAAATTTCATAACACTTGGTGTCGATCCAAGATCTCCTTCACTCGAAAGTTTGGAATTGATTATTAAGTATTGACGGCTGCCCTTCCCCACCTTCATGTGCTCCTGGTGGAGGATGGACCGTGTGTGCTTTGGACTCAAATGGGAAAGCAAATATGCCACGAAAAAATGTTAATGACCACAAAAAAAAAAAAAATGGGCGGAAAAAAAGGATCGATCTGTAAGAGAACACGTAGGCCTCAAATCCAACCCACACACCCGGAGAATCCATGAGGTCAGCCTATCACAGCACTCTTGTTAGATCTCCTCGGCCCCACCGCTGCCCTGATAATGACTTATCCTCTCCCCCCCCCCCTTCTGCTCTCACACAAAAATCTTTTATTATTCATACCCAAAAAAAAAACACTAAGCACACAGGCACTCCACGTCTGAAAATAATATTTTTAAAATCCACGTTTCCTTTCTAATATTAATATTTTCGGCAAAGAAAGTGTCAACAAGTAAACGCACCTCGAAGAAATATCATAGCTACCGAGTTGGAACGAAGACATGCATACAAATAGAAACTAGAGAGTGGGAAGGGAAGGGAAAAACAGAGAAAAAGAGGAGGTGGGGGGAGGTGGGCTGGTTTCCAGATTGAGAAAAGAAATGGAAACAAGCAACATTTTATTGAAGCAGCTACCGAGTTGGAATTGCTTGAGCCTGCCATGGCCTCCTCGTCATGTACCCATTTCTTCCCCACATTTCCTTGGTCATAAATCTCATTTCCTTTCTGTTTCAACATCCCAACAGGCACTAACCATTTGGAACAGCAGCAGCAGTGGTTCTACGAAGCACGAAACCTCAACAAAAAAGAGAAGATCGCTCAGCAGAAGCAGAAGCAGAAGCAGCAGCAGCAGCACATTTATTGATATCACTAAACCTAATACAACAGGTTCCTGTAGTAATAATATCCGTGCTCCTGCGCCTGCTAAACAAGTTGTGAGAGAAAAGCAAGAAAAGAAGAAGAAGAGTGTGCTCACGCTTAAGGAGAATGGAGACCCGCTTGGGCGTAAAGATCTTGGGAAGAGTGTCGTGAAATGGATCTCTCAGGCAATGAGAGCAATGGCCAGTGAGTTTTCTTCAGCCGAGGCGCAAGGGGAGTTTACGGAATTGAGACAGAGAATGGGGCCTGGCTTGACATTTGTTATACAAGCACAGCCTTACCTTAACGCTGTTCCTATGCCGCTTGGTCTCGAAGCGATTTGCTTGAAGGCTTGCACTCATTATCCCACGCTATTTGATCATTTCCAGAGAGAATTGAGGGAGGTTCTTCAAGACTTGATGCGTAAAGGGTTGGTTCAAGATTGGCAAAAGACTGAGTCCTGGAAGTTGCTCAAGGAGCTTGCCAATTCAGGTTTTCTTTCTTTACCCTTGTCTATGTGTTAGCTTACAATTTCGGAGGAATTGACTGTTAATTTGGGTCATATAGTTTTTAAGTTTGTTTGTACTATGCAATTCCTTACCTAAAGTTATTGGTTACAGGGTTGATAAAATCTTGCTTGTTGCCCCACAAATATCTTTCCATTTCAATTGTGAACTTGAAGAATAACTAATTGTTTAATGCCGTATACAAATTGAAAGCAACTCAAATTGTGCATAGTTGCTTATTGCATCTGTGGTTTTCCAATGACTATGTTTTAGAGCTTGGACTGAGATAGTGCATTTGCAGCTCAGCATAGAGTAATTGCGAGGAAGGTGACTCATCCAAAGCCTCTCCAAGGGGTTTTAGGGATGAACTTGGAGAAGGCCAAGGCCATACAGGGCAGAATTAGCGAGTTCACAAATCAAATGTCTGAACTGCTTCGTATAGAGAGGGATGCTGAATTAGAGTTTACACAAGAAGAACTGAATGCCGTTCCAACACTTGATGAAAGTTCTGATTCATCTAAACCCATTGAATTCTTGGTTAGCCATGGCCAGGGTCAGCAGGAGCTCTGTGACACCATCTGCAACCTGTATGCTGTTAGCACATCTACAGGTATTTAGTAATTATCTTTATCAAGAGTAATTGTCCATGCTTTGATCTCTGCAACTCATACTTGCTGACTAAAACAATAAATGCCAATTAAATAATATTGTAATTGTGCTGTTTATACAGGATTAGGAGGAATGCACTTGGTACTGTTTCGAGTTGAAGGAAATCATCGATTGCCTCCTACAACCCTTTCACCAGGAGATATGGTTTGTGTGAGAATATGTGATAGCAGGGGTGCCGGTGCAACTTCTAGTGTACAGGGATTTGTGAACAACCTGGGGGAAGATGGCTGCAGCATCAGTGTGGCTTTAGAATCTCGTCATGGTGATCCTACCTTCTCTAAGCTCTCTGGCAAGAGTGTGCGCATTGATCGTATTCATGGATTGGCTGATGCTGTCACATATGAGGTATTTGTTAAATGCATCATATTTGGTTATCCTTTGCTTGCTTGCTTGCTTTTAGAGGTAAACATCACTCTCATTGACCAACACAATCTGTGTTGCATTCTGAAGTTGAATAGTATAGGCCTACTCCTTTTTATGAGCTATGTTGCCCCACAACTTTAAATTAGGCTGTTCAGAACTTTCCTAGGAAGTTTTGATTACATCAAGATTTTAAGGGAAATTACTCCAATCCAGTTCTACATTGAGTATCTTAACACACAATGCTAAAGTCAATTTTTTACCTTTAGGATTCTTCTTAAGCTCCCAGTTATGCTGAACTTCTTTTCTGGTGTCACTTTTTCTATGTAATTTTTGTCTCACTCACATGTTGAACTCATAGATGTTCTGAAACTTTGGTTCTGAGCCTCTCTGGATTATAAGAGATGGATCATTTAGCAATATTCATCAAATGCACAGGTTTCTTGGATATTTTATTCTTTTGGTTTGTTTCTGATCCCTTTTTTACCTTTGACTGTTCTTCAAATTGCCAACAACATTACCAGTTGAAAGTACTGTTCTTTTAAAGACCATTGTGCTATATTTGCTGAAACATTGAAGAATTTATATAAACCCTTCCATAGATAACTGGAAAAACTATATCCATTTAGCATCTCAAACTGTGGTGCTGTGAATGATAGCAATAGCAGGACTACTATGATTTCACTTTCACTAAATTCTACCTTTGGCAAGCACCGCACCCAGTATGATTTGAATGCCATTATAGTACTATCATGATGGAGAGAGAACTTCTCACGTCTTGCTACTTGTATAAGCAAAATGGGAGAATTTAATGGGAGATTCAGCTTAAAAATACATTTTAAAGCAAACAGAGCACAGCACACAATTCATGGATTCATGCTTTTTTGTTTTCAAAACCTTAGTATGTTTTCAATTTAATCAGTTGCTTTATAATGTGTTGAGACTTCCCATAAATCATAGTGGAATGATTTCATGGTGCATCAATGCAATAGAATTGTTGCTTTCGGGCTTTTCAATTTACCAAGTGAAAAACTCGACCACAAATTTCTCCATCAATTTAGTTATCTGCAGAGATCTTATAACACAACCATGATCACTCCAATACATGAGGTGCAGATTATCAGTACGATTAGGTGCCTTCTCTTGGCGCCATTTGTTACAGGCATCAGTCTGCCACCTGCTTTAATACTTACCGACCAAATTTTTGTCTTAGTTCCGCATGCTGACTACCATTTGAACATAGTTAATCGATTCATCTCTACTGCCTGTTAACATATATGTTGGACAATCTCTGTTCCATGTTTCTCAGATTCTCTTTTCAATTGTATCAGCAGTTTACATTTATCTATATTTAATAGATTGTACTGTTCTTATTTTGAAGCGCAATTGCGAGGCCCTGATGCTGCTTCAGAAGAATGGTCTGCACAAGAAAAATCCATCAATTGCTGTTGTGGCTACATTATTTGGTGACAAGGAAGATGTTACTTGGTTGGAGGAGAATGATTTGGCAAGTTGGGATGAAGCAGACTTTGATGAATGTTTGGGGAAACCTTTTGATGATTCCCAGAAAAGAGCAATTACCTTAGGGTTGAACAAGAAACGACCATTGTTGATAATCCAAGGGCCTCCTGGTACTGGGAAGTCTGACTTGCTTAAGGAACTTATTGCACTAGCTGTTGGGCAAGGTGAAAGGGTGTTGGTGACAGCACCTACGAATGCAGCTGTTGACAATATGGTTGAGAAGCTATCAAATATTGGGTTGAACATTGTACGGGTTGGTAATCCAGCACGTATTTCTTCAGCCGTTGCATCAAAGTCTCTGGGTGATATAGTGAATTCTAAGCTTGCAACTTTTCGAACAGAGTTTGAAAGAAGGAAGTCTGATTTAAGAAAAGACCTGAGTCATTGTCTAAAGGATGATTCTTTAGCTGCTGGTATACGCCAGCTCTTGAAACAACTTGGAAAGACACTGAAGAAAAAGGAGAAAGAGACCATAAGGGAGGTACTCTCAAGTGCACAGGTAGTACTTGCCACTAACACTGGAGCAGCTGATCCATTGATTCGAAGGCTGGATGCTTTTGACCTGGTTGTTATCGATGAAGCAGGGCAGGCAATTGAACCTTCTTGCTGGATTCCTATATTGCAAGGAAAAAGATGTATTCTTGCTGGGGATCAATGCCAACTTGCACCAGTGATCCTATCCAGAAAAGCCTTGGAGGGTGGCCTTGGAGTCTCTCTCTTGGAAAGAGCTTCCAATTTGCATGAAGGGGTCCTTGCAACCAACTTAACAACACAATATCGTATGAATGATGCAATTTCCAGTTGGGCCTCAAAGGAGATGTATAGTGGATTGCTGAAGTCATCTGCAACTGTCGCTTCACATCTTCTTGTAGATTCTCCATTTGTTAAGGTAAAAAATCTTTTCATACTTCGTCCACAGTTTCTTCTCTATTTTTCCCGGGGTTCTTTAAGCTTGTAGGCCATCCCCCCACTTACTGTTGCTTATGTAGTCGGTTACACAATGAAGTTCTCCATGGCACATGGTTAAGTTTTCCACACCATCTTTCTTGATTAATTGTAGCGTAGATAGTAAGTCAAACTGGCAAATAAAAGAAAATACTTCAAGCTGAATAGATTTGTGAAACTTATCATTCTCTCCCTCTCTATATGCTATATGGACAACATAGGAAGTTCATCGAATTCTTGAAGGCATAGTAATCTTGAATATGACCATATGGAAAATCAATGTTTTTGTGATCACGATGTGTTTTGTTGGAAGCTTTTGGATCTGATAGTTGCAATTGTCCTTGCAATATATGTACTTTAGATGTGAGGCATCACCTTGACTGCTGTATGTGTTGTTGCAGCCCACTTGGATCACACAATGCCCATTGCTGTTACTTGATACAAGAATGCCATATGGAAGTTTGTCAGTGGGCTGCGAGGAGCATTTAGACCCAGCTGGAACAGGCTCATTTTATAATGAAGGCGAAGCAGATATTGTTGTGCAGCATGTGTTCTCTTTAATTTTTTCAGGTAAAATGCTCATTACTCGTAAATTTAAATTAACTGCTAATGTGTTTCAGCATTGCCATTGTTATCTGAAATTTTAATCAATGATGAACTAGGCTCGCAGATATAACTTAAATTCGTTTTTGTACTTTCCCAAAGATTGCATATATTATACAATTTGTATTTTAGAACACTGTTTAGTCTTCTGTATCACACGGTAATGTTTTAGAAACACTACTTTGATTTGTAAATTCACTGCACCTCCCGATTTTAACATCCGAATGGTTTAATAGGCTTTTGTAGCCTCATATGTGCTATATGAAAGAATGGCTCAGACTATCATTCCTGGTCTCACAGAACCTACCTTTATGGCACCATGAATTCCTTAGCTAAATTAACTCAACTGTGCAGGTGTTAGACCAACAGCTATTGCGGTGCAATCACCATATGTTGCTCAGGTACAACTCTTGAGGGAGAGGCTAGATGAACTTCCAGAAGCGGATGGTGTAGAGGTGGCAACTATTGATAGCTTTCAAGGCCGAGAGGCTGATGCAGTAATTATATCAATGGTATAGCTCCTATGCTTCAGCAGATTTCCTTTTATACTAACTACTAATACACCTCTATTCCTTCCTCTGCTTAAAATTAGAATTAGGAACGAAGCAGAATATTTTTACAGATTTTTCTTTCTTTATGATTGTAGTTTTCTACCAGTCTTATCATGTTGATCAGATTCACATGCACATGGATTTAACAGTCGTTTCTTATTCTACTTTGTAATGTTAAGAAATCAACCCAGTAGTTCTTCATCCGAAACTACCCTAGTGACAATAACATCTATGAAGTAACAACTAATAACTATTGCTGGGAAGGGGGGCATGGTTGAAGGTTGACAATGACGGTTCAGATTTTTGAGATCCTTGAACAAGACTAATGAAACAAAATAGAGGTTAAGCAATGAGGAGAAAAGTAGCATGTTCTTCTTCAGAACCTATCATTCTGAATTCTAATATTTATGTGACATTTAATACAAATGACTGTCTACATAAATTTTGAGACCAAAAGTGTAGAATGTATGGGAACAATCCAACAAATACAATACATGTAAGACGTAATATCTAACCTTTCCTTGTTTATCAGGTCCGCTCAAACACTTTAGGAGCTGTTGGGTTCCTGGGGGATAGCAGGCGAACGAATGTTGCCATTACAAGGGCGCGCAAACATGTAGCAGTTGTCTGTGATAGCTCAACAATATGTCATAACACCTTCCTAGCCAGGCTTCTGCGCCACATCCGCTATTTCGGTAGGGTTAAGCATGCTGAGCCTGGTAGTTTTGGGGGATCTGGATTTGACATGAACCCCATGTTGCCATCAATTAGCTAACATGGGGAAAGGAGGTTGACTATAAGGTATCTACATTTTCCCAATTGGTGATTGGGTTGGGAGGACAATGATAATGTGGATGCCTGCTTTCCTTCCAGCATCTGCTTTTGCATCCATTAAAACTGTACAGCAAGCTTTTGATTTTTTTCAATACAAGATACTTGCATCATCAATCATTTGTTAGATTTGTGTATAGATTAACAATATATAATTTGTATATAATGTGAACTGCGTAAAATATCAATGAAAAATTCACACAAAGTGATGTTGGACGCTTTGAATGGAGCTTCATTGTGTTTGAGAAATATTATCTTTCATCTGTTTAACGTTTATTGGCATTTGAACATGCAAAATCTTCTGGGTCTACGTGCTTGATTCTTCGTAATGGGGTCGTCTCGCTTATATGATTTACATCCAGTTTAATTGAAAAGTAAAAATATCTTCATATTTATTGTTGATATTTTATTCTTATATTTCAGTACAAGCATTTTCTGCTCTCCTCCGGCTTCTTTCCTTCTCTTTACTTCTTACCAGATAGGTAATCCTTGTACAGCGGGTTGAATTAATTTTTTCGTAACATAAATAAAATAAAATATATATGGATGAGTTTTAAAGGAGCCAAAATAATTGAGGACTCTGTTATTGGTTTAATGAATTCAATAATCTTCACTAATTTGATAATATGATTTAAAAAGACAACAGCAATAACAAAATAAATAAATAAAGTCTATAACTGATTAAAAAATGAATGTTTATAAATATTGGGAAAAGATACTCTCTAAATATTCTTAATATGTTTTAACGATTTTATTTGATAACATAGCGAAAATTATATTAAGCCTATTTTCTAATTATGATTGAAATTAGGCCCGTGACCGTGAGACGGGGTTGGTGCTGCGTTAGGCTGCTGCTTAATGTTTTGGTTTGCTAGCGGTTGATTCCGGTCGCAAAGGTTGACAGTGGTGGTGACTGCTGGTGTGTTCTTGGGTGATAAGTGGTGGAGAGAGGGAAGTTCTTTGGGGGTTAAATGGAGGCTAGCAGTAAGGTTTGATGGAAAAGATTGGATCTTATTGGGTTTATTATTGGAATTTATGGTGTTTAATTTGGTGTATACGTATATCATATAATATATGGTTAGCTATTTGTTGATTACCTTGGGAAGGCAAGGTGACTACTTTCCCTCATAAGGGCTTATGTTCTTGCTCGGATGTTCTTCTCAACCAAGCTAAGGTTTGTATTGCAGACAAAGTGTTTGATATAATTTTCCCATTAAAGTTTTTGTTATTTCTAAATTTTGACAAAGTTGTAATAATAGTTTTTTTTTTTTTAATTAAAGAAGAAGGTGTTCGGGTTAATTTACGTGTACTTCAACTAATCTTATGGGCTCTGAAATTATCGACCATATATTAATAGTCATCATATTAGAAACTATAGAATTCAAACTTCAGATCTTAAGAAAAAATAAACTTTTTAATTTCAAACTCTTATCACTACATCACATCTCCATGTATTTAAGTTGTAATAATAGTTTGATGATAAGGTTCTAACTTTAATTTCTAAATGCTCCTGATTAAAGCAGCACATAATCATAATTTCTAAATGCTCCTGATTAAAGCAGCACATAATCATTATTTCAATAAAAAAATAAGAAAAGAAAAGAAAAGAGAAACCATACTATCAGCTATGCAAATGCAGTAGTAACCAAGAAAAGAGAAATCATTATTATATCAAGTAAACGTGCTGCATCACAAACATGAATTGATGCAAAATATAAATATAAACCAATCTCCATAGACTCTTTTTTTTTTTTGTATTTTCATTGTAATTTTTTAATCGTAATTAATTTCGACGAGGGGCTGAACATGCTATCAGCCCTAACTATGGATTTAAACAAATATAAATGTAATATAATAATAAATGATTGGTACATGCTATCAATTTGTATTTGCATCAATTCTAGTCATTATTTTGCTTGATTTATTTTATTATTCAATTTAGTCCCTCATTATCTTCTGTCATTTACTTTTTATACAAAATTTGGTCCTCGTATTTTTTATTTATATTTATTTTTTAGATGATTATGAGTTTTGCTTTGTGATTTTTTCATGTTTTTCTTCTTTAAAATAATTCTAGTCTCATGATCCGAGTTACAGGTTTGGAAAACTAGCCTGATTTAACTTTGATTCTTGTAGATGATTATTATTCTAATCCTCATACCTTACGTACAATACTTTCCCACATCATTTTAGGTTTCTCTTTTAGCATGTCATTTATGCAACCTGAACCTTACGTAAACAATAATGAGAATATGATCTATATATGTTAATAATTGAGGTCGTTTGGATTGAAATGTCAAAGTGTAGTAATTATAGGAATGAATTAGTAAAATTGTTTATATGTGGTTCAATTTGTTGATATAATACAAACAGAAGGGCCCATTCTATAAATATTTCACCTCATCCAACACCATTGTTTCCTCATAAGTCAACTCAGATTTGACAGAATGTACACACCCAGTTTAGAATATGAAGAAACGAGATTGGTCCAATAAAAGTGAACAACAACCGTATACATGAGAATCCCCGTAAGCGCTGAAAAGGGCTGCTCTTCCACAGGTGCTAGCTAGCAATGTTGCTCTCATTGTTTCTGCCTCAGGAATACCAAAATTTGTCTCTTTTTGCTCCCCTTAAATCTTCAACTCCCTTTATTTCTGAGCATACGTTACGCTCCAACTCTCTCTTTTTTTTTTTGACATTTTCTGTCTCCTTTTGCACAGCTTGCCTCTGCTTACCCGGATGAGCAAATCTCCTCATCACTGCCCTGGTTTTCCTCAAACATACCGTCATATATAACCACTGCAGTGCAGCATCAGAAGACCACAAAAATATTCTGCTCGAAATCCTGTTAATTTCACAGTCTATGGCCTGGAACCACAGTATTCTGCTCTTGTTTCTCTTACTTGTCGTCTCCCCTATAAGCAATGGAGAGAGGTATAGAGTCCATAGCCTGAGGATCCACAAGATAAACATCCATGCACCGGTGACGTTTGGATTCCTCCCCAAGAGCTTGCCTGTTCCACCTTCGGCTCCGTCGAAGCGACACAATAATCATAGGGAACGTGAAGGTCCGGGCAGCTCAGCCGAAGATGGTGGTGATCGTGAAGTCCATCCGTGATAGATACTGAACAACGTGGTCACCACACAGACAAAGGCCATCAATCGGCGATCGCTGCTTCAAATTTATCAGTGCCTTGGTTGATTAATATATCTGCGATTTACACATGGCAAGAAAATGCATGATGGTTTTGTGGTTTTGAATTGTATTTAGTCAATTTTAATTGAATTATTTCAGTTGTTGTTGTTATTATATTCAAGACATTTCTCAGTGACTTGGTACTTTTGGCATGCAAGGTCCCATGGATAATGCTTTCCTATCTCTGTCACTCAAAACAAAACGATCACAACAACTACAAACTAAAAATGCAAAGGTAGCGTAAGTTGATGATTAAGTTGAAGTTTTTTTTCATAAGATATATTTTGATTGTTAATCATTCACGTCCCTAATTGAGATAAATGCTCAGTAACAAAGCATTGAAACTTAAAGATCATGATGAAATCAGTCTCAAAAAGTTAGAATCTAGGCGACAAGTAAAAAATATCTCAGCAAGAAATGAGTGATCCTACAGCCTATAAACACCATTTGAGTCTTATGATTTTCTATTCCTTTTTAGTCATGAGCCTTAGCCTATATTAATTGCCTCTAAATGTATTATCTGATAAAAAAAAATTATTTTGCATTGAAAGATATCAACCTTTATAGAGAGAAGAAAGATTATGGCTAGAAAATACATAATAACTCATTTTCTTCTCATTGAATCATTTAGTCTTTACTAATAAATAGACAAGTTTAATGCAATATAAGCAATATGTTTTCTTGTTGAAAGCCAAAAAATACATTTAGAATCATTTTTTGCCATATTTATCATGCATTCAAATAAAATATTTTGATTTAGATATTGTTTTTCTCAAGCCTAATTAACATTTGATTCATATACCTAAGTGAATTACATCATTGAACAATATATTTTGGGTTCTAGACCAATGAAATTTAATCTTCATCAAATTCTTTTAAAATTTACATCTAGTTGATTTATTTTCAACAATTAGATTTTAGAGAATATAAATTTTAATATTTATATTATATTCTAAAGATAAGAAATATAATTTATAAAAAATAGTCATCTACTGAACCTGGGAATTTTTTAACAAAGATGAGATTGATTTATGAAAACCTCATGCAGCCTACAAGGTATATAAGTGGTCAAATTTAGCTTCAATGAATTTTAGAAGTAATGACATTGGTATGATTGCCTAAGAGGTTGAACAATGATGATAGATATGAGTCATTTTAGCTTAAATGAAATGTTTCTTATGGAAAATTAATCATGGGCAATTATATAAGAGAAATATATATAACAAAATCGATTGGTGGCGATGTGGCTAGAAATAACAACAAATGATTTGGTGAACTCCCTTGATAGTTGAGAATAACACCACACTTGAAGAACATGGTTTAACTTGGGGGCAATTTCATGGTTGTAAGGTGGTTTTTTCTTTCAAAAGATGATAACGATATCTAACAAAGATGGTGCTATTTAAGTGTTTTTTTTATCATCATGAAAGGTTTTACATATCTATGCTGGGAGAAATTTAAAATAATACTTAGTTGTATAAGAATTGACAAACTCTTTTAGAAAGTGAGAAAACAAAGCATTGATTCTCAATTAAGGAAACAAATTAGTTCAAAATGACACACAAATACCACACTTGGGACACACTATTTGACAAAAGGGCAATTTATATGGCATAATATCTAAGTTGCATGACAAAGTGACAATTAGACACATTAATTATTTATGCAAAATTCAAGTGGGCTGAAGAGTCTAGTGACTAAGAAGAATCATCATTTAAAAAAATTCAAACCTTATTTGTTAAGCAAGAGAAAGATTGAGAAGAAACAAATAAGGAAAGCTATATTTTAAAACAGGTAAGGATACTTATATATAAACTAACCCTAGATCTTTGCTTGATTTTTTTGCAAAAACCTCAAAGATATCTCAAGATAATATGACAATTTAGTTTAAAGAGCATGAATATCTTGAGATAATGATTCGATCCTTTCAAGACTAAGAGGTTAACTTTTTCATTAGAAAGTTTTAAACTTAACCATGCAATTAAGACATTTCATGTTAGATCCTACTTCCAGGTAAATCATTTCTAAACCAAAAGGTAAGTCACCTTTTTTAACGACTATTTTTGTATTTTTCATCATTTTGGATAGGTCATTCATTATAATGAGACAAAACAGAGTCATTAAAAATAATAATTGATGATTTATTTTTTTATGTAAATTTAAAGGAATAAAATGCATAACAAAACAAACAAGTTATGCTTATAAGTCTAAAATAACAAAAAGCAAGCTAAATTTTTTATAAGATATCTAACAAAAATATTCATTTTTAAATTTAAATAAGGAAAAGAGACCTTTAAATAAATAAAAAGATCATTTTTGTTTTGCTTTTAAGTCCAATGAAAAAGAATACATTAAATACACAAAAAAAAACTAAAAAGTTAGGTGTATAGACCTTAAAATAAGAAGCTCAAACGAATTGGCCATCCAACCCCTGCCTAATGCACGGGCTTCTTTTTTAAAAAAAGAAAAAGAAAAAAGAAAACTACAAATGACTTGTCATTTATTATTGCAAATGATACATTATTTCCAACTAAAATTAGAATGTAACTTATCTCATATAATGAAATTCATTAATACCAAGATTTTGATGACTGAAATTGGTTTCAAATGAGATTTTATCTTCTTACCACCAAATTTTGGCAACTCTCTCTCTCTTTCTCTCTCTCTCTCTTATCTAAAACTAGAGACAAAATCTATCAATGAAAAAGTAGGATGACTAGAGTTAACTTTTGCACCAATTTGAGAAAGCCACCTAGTTAGGCTGGAGACCAGGTATACGTAAGAACCCTTTGCGTGGTTCTGTCGGGGACTTCCTCCACTGGTTATGTTGAATCGTAGAGCCAAATATAACATTTATCAAACGGGAGAATTTTTTTATTGGGGGGGCCACGTAAAAAAAATAGTTGAGCTGCAGTTGCAAAAGCAACTAAGAGATGCTTTTGCAGTTTCGACCAACACATATTTCTCATCTCAACATGCAAAGAACTCATAATAGAAAAATCACTGGGAAGAGCAAGCGATACAAGAAGAAATATTTCTATTACAAAACAACACAAACATAACAATCTCTTTTCAAATAAGCCACAAATCAAACCTAAAACCAATTGGATCTAGAAGAACGAAACTTCAACACACAAAACTCAACAAAAACACTTGAAAAGAAAAATCTAGTCTTCAAATAAGATCCAAATCCAACTAAAGACCCCATCATAGAGACAAATAGACTACATATCAAAAGAAGAAAACACATCCGCATAGTAATAGAAAATGACATACCTTTAAAAGAGGATTCCTTAAAGAAATAAGCAAGGAGAAGAACTGCAATGGAATTGTAAGCCAAAAGGAAAGAAAAAAAAATGTGTTTCTGAGTTTTCTCTTGTTAGAGAGTGAGAGGTGGCTAGAGAGACATGGAAGTGGAGTTTGAGAAAAGTACAACGGTGTTCTTGGATTTGTTTGATTTTGACAGCGGTGAGAGAGAGAGGGGGGCCCTTGTAGTTGTTGTAATGAAAACAGTACAGTCTCTCAAGCACTCATAGTTTTGTTTCTGAAAATATTTTACTAGATGTTGTTCCTTGATTAAATAGTCAAGGATCGCATACATGTTCACGTATGAATTTAGTTCGTGATGGAATTGCAAGTAATTTAATGAGAGAATAAAAAAAAAGTGTTTAATTTATTTAAATTATTTCAAACATTTTGTTATTATAATTATTAATAAATATACGAAATTATTCCAACAAAATAGTCATATATATGTACGTATGTATGTGTGTGTATACATATGTTATTTTAATTAATTACACAAGTTGACAGCAATATAAAAATTATGGTAACCAAACACACAAATTTTTTTTCATTAAACTCATTCTCAACCATAGTTTTAACCAAACACTTAAATTTCACTTACAAACCGCAGCTAAAAGCGTTTTTCATGAAAAAAATTTTTAACCTTAACCATAACAGCAATAGTTTTGCTAAATAGACTCTTATTAGAGTGTTTGATATTGCTTTTACTTTTGTGGTTGATGTTTTAAAAAAATAGTTTCATGAAGAACACTTTAGTTGTTGTTCAAAATAATTTTTAAAATGTTTGGTTAAAACTGTGATTGAGTTTGAGGTTGATGAAAAACAGTTTTAAGTGTTTGGTTACCAAACTTTTCATATTACTTTTAATTTATGAAATTACTTTAAAATGTATATATATTGTTTTTTAAATATTTAATAATAATAATAATAAAAAAAAATATAATTAATAATTCAAGTAAATTAAGCATTTGTTTTTATTCTCTCATTAAATTACTTTTAATTTCATCACGAACTATAAATTCATATATGAAATCCTCTGTGATCCTGAACAACATATAGTAAAATATCATCGAAAATAAAATTAGGATTACTAAACAAAAAATATATTATAATCTTCTTCTAATATATTTATTTATTGTAATTAATTTTTAGATTATTTTAATATTAAAAATATATTTCTTTATAACAAAATATAATAAATAATAATATATTTTTATATTTTAAAATATATTTTTTATATTCCCCCAGCCCCCACCCCACCCATTAAAGAGCTCCCGGCCCTAATTTCATTGCTGCTTTCCGTGAAACTCTGATTTAATAATAATTTAGATGGATTCCATAGCTAAATTTCAGCGTCTCAAAATTAACCCCAAACACTCTGAGGATGATGCCTGTGCAATGTATGACCGGATTCTTTTTATTCTATTCTCGGTGCCCTGTTTTTCAGCGAATGAAAGAAACCGCTGATTCCACAGCTCCTTCATCAGATTTGGGTGCTTTTGATAGAGCTGCTCCTGCGAATGACGTGAATACTGCTAAGGAATGCTCCATAGAATACCATCAAAGGAAATGGGATTTTTTTTTATTTTTGCTTTGTAACTTTCCTTCATCAACAAATTGGAGGATAATAGCCTTCAATTTGGCTATTAAAGGGCGAAATCAGTGAGAAAAACTGCTGTTATAACCACAATAAAAGAAAATCACTTTGTGCATCTACAGGTATGGATATCTTGATATAAATGTACTCCCAACAGCAGATTTTATTAAATATTTTTTTTTCTACGATCATGGCTACAACTACAACCAGAGCTCACATTCAATGCCAAACACAAATTCAAAACTTAATCTCAGAGATGGTGTATGTCATCTCAAAAAACCCATAATGATTTTGTAACTGTGAGTGATATAAACAGAAAATCTCGTTGCCAAATCATAGTGAATTTTAACATTCGAGATCAGAGATGTAGCTGAGGCATTGTCTTTCTCCTTCCATGCACGGGAACCACGTTGACGAGGATGTTTGAATAAAACTGAAGTCCTAAATGGTTTCATCAGCAACGTGGCTTTGTAGAAATTCGCGGTTCAGGAAGTGAATGGTGAGTTACGTAAAGCAACAAGTTAATTGTGAACGAGAACTTTAAGAGGGTGGGGAGACTTACGTTTGTAAGAAGGCATAGGGTTTCATCTGCGGCAATGCTTTCAAGGAGGGATAGTCAATTTAATAATTTTGTCGTTAATGCATCTGCTGCTGTAAGGTGTAAGATAGGCTTCCCCTTTCTCTCAATTAGGACCCGGAGAGAGTTCTAGGGAGACAAGGCAAACATCACTTCACCTTTCTAGAGGTTGGGTCAATAATTCACACGCTCCTCTTTTTACTTATCTCATGCCTTCAGTTTTCCTTTCTACACAATCTTATCCATCAAGTTTAGTGCTCTGGAGCTAGGACTTCTCTGAGAATGATGTTCTTTATTGATGGCAACTCGAAACGCAGCTTTCCAAGAAAAGGAAATGGAATAATACCACAGCCCCAGCCAGGCTAAAGCTTCAATACTCATCCGTACAGGTCACAAGCCTATCCATTCGAAGGATTAGGAATTCACAGTCTCTTGGAAATAAATTAATTACTGACCTAAACTAGCAAAACAAATTGTCACAAATAGCAGATACATTCATTGAATTCCAATTTCATTTCAGATTTGGTTTAATCGATCTTTAGTCGGATTAAGTAAAAATTCTCCATCTTTTACTTGCATCTTCATCTACTTTTGCGAGGATCCGCGGAAGTCCCTTCTCTACTGTTGACAATTTGCTCTGATAATGTTCAGCACGCATATTCAAGTCCTAGGACTGAATTAAACATTTATATTTGGATTAATTGTAAGATTATTAATGGAGGCATATCATTGATACGCAGACATCATCAGTGGCGAACCCACATGGATCATACACAGTTTAAGCACTGACGCACATGTCAGGCTTGCAGAAACCATGGGAGACATTAATTGGAAAAACAATTACTACAAAACAAGAGATGTGGAAAAAGCAATACCAGACGAATGATTTGGTATGGCTGTAACCCCCAACGTCCAGTCCCTTCTTTAAGCTCTAAAGATTATACATTCTACAAGGATCAATTCTTGAGGTAATGTAGGCTTACAGCTTACTGATTCCTTTTATGAAAGGCAGCCAGAAAACTGAATATGGGCGGTTTCAACTTTTATTGTCATTTTCATAAATTTTCCATCACTTCTGGGCAGCTGCTTCAGTTGGGGTTCGGGTAGTCATCTGATCAACTGCATGTACTGTGCTCTGAAGCTCCTCCCAGATGGCTTTGTATACCATCCTCTGCCTATTCACAGCTGACTGTCCCTCAAAGGCTTCAGAGATAACATCTATGCTGCAAACACATGGCACGCAAGTTCAACTAACATAGCTAAGCAAAAAAATCATGGCTGGTTACGAGTATTGATTCAGCTGAACACAGCATGATCTGAAGGGTGTCATACATATACATATCAAAAGACATTAATTTTAATGGCCAGGTGAAAGGATTTGTTCCGAGTAGGTTCATTATTGTCATAAACAATGCTTCAATTCATTAGAAGGGCTGTGCTCAAGGGAGTCAATAAAAAATGAAGGCTATGGGGCCCTTTGAATGATTATTTAAATCGAACCTATGGCACCCATAAATCCTAATTAACCTCCTTCCATATATTTAAGCCCTGAAACTACCCACTGCTTAAAACAGCAAACTAGTAGAGCAAAGCTGTACTAGTAGTTTTTAAGCAAGAACAGCAACGTTTATTCATTAGATGAAATGGCAAGGGATTTACAGCTCTAATCTATTAGACATGCAACTCTTGTTATCAG
Organism: Salix dunnii; assembly: GCA_015731905.1. Classification (NCBI taxonomy): domain Eukaryota; kingdom Viridiplantae; phylum Streptophyta; class Magnoliopsida; order Malpighiales; family Salicaceae; genus Salix; species Salix dunnii. The sequence continues at coordinate 6,046,104 of CM027671.1, forward strand.
ATATAATTGCTATTTCCTTATATATGATAAATGATCATGTTGAGTTTCTCAGTCAAACAATTCTCTAATGCTTTCATACGATGTTGTGAAGGACACACACAAACAGATATATGAGCAAGTAGATCTTTGGTGATAATGCCTTTATCCACTGAGGATAAAGAGATCAAAACTCCATAATGAAAATAAACTATGAAAACAATCTAATTTGTTTACTCATCTGAAACTTAAATACAACTAACAATACAAGGTACCAAAAAATTTACATACAGTAATGAACCCTATTATTATTGCCTGAAATCAGGGCCCATGGTAGTACTAATCAAGCACAATAGTACAACCTATAACAACATAAGAACAGTTCCATTTTGGTATGTGTTTTCATGTGGAATGTCTAGCTAAATAACATGTGTATAAACAGAAGGCCTCTTTAAGGTTTTTTGACAGGGGTTATGGTCAGATGAATAATTTCTCTAAATTATTATTAAAAAAAAAAAACTTTACAGATTAAAGAAACCTGTGGGGGTTACATTAATTTGTTAGGAAAAAAAAAGTTTCGCCATAAGCTTAAAAATTACATAATCAACTGAACAGGAAATTCCCAGTGGAAGAAGATTGCTCATTATGCCAATAATACAAGGACAACATCCTATAAACCTTAAAAAAAGGGAGAGGAAGGATTCATTGTTCTTTAAACACTCTTGTTTCTTCCCTCCACAAGATCCAGGAGAATTCCTTAGTTACAGATTAACACTGTCTTCTGTGCTTGAACATAAGCTACACACTCATTAACACTGTCTTCTGTGCTTGAACATAAGCTACACACTCATTAACACTGTCTTCTGTGCTTGAACATAAGCTACACACTCTCAAGTTCACCTCTACCTTTACAAAATGTGCCATTTCTCGAGAAAAGCCCATGGCATTATGTACAACTCATGTAAAGCATCTAGCCCAGTCTCAAAGTACCAGTAAAAAGTTGAAAGATTCATTCAATTTGCAAACTATCTATAGAAAGAATCATGTTCTAAAATACATCTAATGGAAAATAGAAGGGGACATATTCGCATTCATATTGCAACCCAAGGAAAAATCTTTGTATCATTACTTTGAGATGTTCCAATAATTAGATTTAACAAAGGATTTTTCCATTTATAATGAGTTATACATCCAGGCTTATCATCACCCCCGGCACTCTAGATTTTAAGGCCTCTAAGCATATCAATCTTTTTACCAGAACTTGGGCTTTTGGGATATATCCCTAGGTTTCTTTCTTTCTGTTCTCTCCGACCAGTTTCCCTAATTTCTAGACATATCAAATATTGTTTTCTCTCTGAATAATTTTATATGCATTTTCCCATTTCTCACTTATCTCTGCATACAAGAGTTGCAAAGAGTAGTTCCCAAATCATCACTCCCTCCTGTACTAACCACTGATGATATTCATAAACTCAATGAAATCAACTTTTATTTATTTATTTAACTTTGAAGATCTCTTGGCAAATTCAGATGTTCTTTGAACCAAAACAAAGGGGATTGATTGACTTGGGAAAAATAAATATCACTTAATCGTTCACAATAATCTTTTTTCATGGAAGAATGAAAATAATAATGCAACGCTAGACATATAGATAACATTATCTTGATCTCAACTGAGTAGTGTTCCAATAATTTCATAAAAAAGGAGCGCAGTCATCGGGTTGTACATAAACAATAATTTTGCAACAAGGCTTGACATTCTCTAAATGCAATGCACGCAACTTCAACATTCTAACTAACAGATCCAAGTGGAAGTGGCCAGAAGCTCCATTAACTGATTCATGAAACAATGACATATCGACCATAGAATTTAAAACATCATAGAATTCATTTCACGCAATGAGAAATAGATAACGCATACCAGACATGTCGACCATCACCGTAAGCATCTTTTACAGAGACTGATTCCGCAGTTAGTTCTTCCTTAATCTGTTGCACAAACAAATAACTTTTGTTAATGTTAATTTGATAATCCACCCATAAAATGCATGAATTTACCTTGTTCTCCATGGACTGCATAAGAGGAGAGTCAATGGAGCCAGCATCATTAACATCACGGGTAGCTTCAATACTGAATCTGCGATTACCGACAGATCCAAACCCTAATTTAACGAAGCCATGGGTTTCAAAGTGGAGTTTGGTTCTGTTAGCGCGAGAGAAGAACAAGTTTGGTTGTTTCTTGTTTAACATGACCAGGTGTGGTTTGGAGAGGCGGAGAAGAGATGAAGGGAGAGCTTGGCGAAGCCACGACGACATGATGATGATGTGGCTCTTTGCCATTTTCAGGGGAAATTTTATGGTGTTTATGTATGAGTTACTCAACCCATTTTGAAGGGAGGAAGGTTTTCAAGGGGGCTTGTTTTCTCTTTCCAAGCCCGATCCGCTCATTTTAAGTCTAGATTATTTTGTCACGTTTTTTTTAAAATTATATTAACTCAATATATAATATTAATATAATATAATTTCTATTTAAAATAAATTAACTTTTTAAATTATACCATATAAAAACAATGTCCAATGAATATAATTTAAAATAGTCAATATTAGATATATCTTTAACTTAATGTAATTTAATGTAAATAAAATATCCAAATTTTATGAAAGTAAAATATTCTATCACATAAATCAAATATTATTTTTATTATTAACGTTAAAATAAATATTTTAATCTTGTAATGGTGTGTAGAGAAAGTAATCAACTAAATATTGTAATAGATAATCATTTTTACTAAGTTTGTTCTCGTCATTAAAACATGTCTCTTTCTCCTCTAAAATCAAAGCACATGAAGTGTCGTAATAGTCTTTCAACTTATATCATATCCATAAAAAAAATCTAGGTTCTTCATAAGTTTATTCATTTAATATGTCGATGCTATCAAGGTTAATGAGATCTTAAACATCTCTTATTTTGCTCAAATTCCTACAAATTATAAACATAAAAAAAATGACATAAATATAAACCATATATATTAGTGATAGATTTTTATTTTAAAAAAAAATATCAATGTTAATAAAAATAATAATAAGACTAATTTTTAAAATTATTATTAATATGATAATATTGATATTTTAACTTTGTTGAATTCTCAAATTATATCGCTACAAATACAAAATTACTTAGTACTTATGCTCCAACCTATTTCACCTATTATAATGGATGAATTAAATATACTTCAATTTTTTTTACATCCAGTTGCACTATATTATTAGCTAAGAGCTCGAACTACAAACTTTAAAAATGATCCTCTTCAATCATTATATGATGGTCCTTTAAAATCAAGTTTCATTGATGTTATGATATTTAACATTAACTGATAATAATATGTTTCAACACCATTAAATGGTATATTAACATCATGTCATCATCTTTCCATGCCTTTCCTTGCATTATGTTCCTCCTCTTTATAAGTCATTGCATGTTTAATACTAGGTTATAAAACTGAGATAGTTCATGGAATTTATAACTTCATCTCTCTTTTAGTTATACAGGTTCCTTGTATTTTTAATCTCTTAATTGTTTGGGAATCAATATCAATTAAAGTAGGATTTGCACTATCACTCTTTTTAGCTTTATTTTTGGAAAATGATTAAGAATTTCTATGATCAGTTTTAAGTCCTTATCTTTTATCTTAATTTATTATCAAGTCCACTACCAATTGCTTCAATTTTCATTTCACATCTTAAGGGACCTTTGTAAAATCTTCAACTTGGCTTTTGATATCGGTTCAAGTGATAGTTTAGATGAGTAATACTGTCGCGACGACGATTTTTTCGCGCTTCGCGCCCCCGCCGTCCCCCCGGGTTTGGAGAGATAACGGCGCGCGGTAAAAATAAGGGGTTGTTTTATAGCCGTAAAAATTACAACTATAAATATTGGGAGTCGCCACCTAGTATTAAGGTCACTAGGAACCTAATGATCTGCGAGAGTCTTGGGTAAGGGGACTTGTTGTGCAAGAGGAAGATGCGTCACCCCCAGTACACCCTACCTAAGGTAAGCTGCATTGTTGTTTGATTGTTTTTTCTAAGTTTGATTCTTACTAGTCTTCCTAAAATTCGACGTAGATTTCTCTCCGTAAGAGAATCTCTACCTTATTGCGGGTTTGAAAGACTAAAAAAAAAAGAATAATTTTTACACTATATTTTGAAAGGCATATTTTAATTATCTACGAGTGTACTTTACAATGTAAATTTACACTGTAGTTAAAAACCTCTTTTTTATCTACGGATGTACTTTACAATGTAATTTTACACTGTAGTTAAAAATTCTTTTTATCTACAAGTGTATTTTACAATGTAAATTTACACCACGAAAGTTAAAACAAAATAATTGTTAAATTATTTTTGACATTTTGGCCGAATGCCAATGGATAATCGTAAACTGGTTACGATACCCAATTTTGCTTTAAAATATGAAAAAGATGCAATATTTTTTTTTACAAAAAATATGCTTGAAAAGTCTTGGAATTCGGCCGTATGCACGAAAATAAAATATTTTATATTTTTGCTTTTTTTTTTAAATGTATTTTTTGTAGTAATAATAGTAGTTTTTTTTTAAATATATATATTTATATATTTTTTTTGTCAATTTGTATTTTTTATTTTTTTTATTTTTTATTTTTTATGTTTTTATTTTATTTATGGGCTGGGTTGCCAGCCATAGTGGGCTGGGCTTCTATACATTTAATGAGTTTTTAGCCATGTAACATGTAATTTGATCATAAGAAAATACATAAAACACAATTACTTTTAACTATTGTATTGATATGAAATGCAATTTTTGAACTAAAATGAATGGTCACAAAACTAATAGTGTATTCACCAATAACACTAATGATTTGTTGATGATTAAAAGGCCATACCAACCTAAGCCCTTATCATTTAATATTGTTACAGTTTCAAGCCATGAGCTTCATCTTATTTATTTTATTTCTATAATAATATTAAATTAATTAATTAGCTGTCATGTGAGTAGTATGTTGTTTTCTAACAAATTAAATTTCTCTAAATTGTAACCCAATACTAGTGAATTCTTTGCTTATAAGAGCTAGGACTAGGCTTTGCATTAGTATAAATAGGCTACAATCTTTTGTTTCTTATCAATACATCCAAGCTTAAGAGATTTTTCTACAAACTATAAATCTTAACATCATTTTCAACTTCTTCAAATGTATTTAAGTTTCAGGCATCTCACTATTTTGATTGCTGTATTATATTTTTTACGCAATTCATACCTTACACTAATGTTGCTACCTGATTCTTTACCCTATTTGAAGTATATTTTTTTTAAAAAAAAAAAACAATACAAAAAACAAAACAAAAATATATTATTGATGAATTTATGTCATTTTTAACATTTTTAGCATTGTCTCAAAATAATTCAAACTTTAAATGTCTTTTTAGGTCTTATTAGTTGAAAATATAAAATTGAGTCATTTTCTTAAAGCATATACTCGTCAACCTTGTGTTTACACACACTTGTATATAGTTTTACCTTATCATAATTAGAAAAAATCCTATTAGCTATAAATATAAAAGGAGAAATAGAGAAAAGTCTTATCGATTATACATATAAAATTGTTATACAACCATACACTACAAAAAAGGGTCTTTTGCAACGGATTGATCCATTGCAAATAATAAAGGAATCCATTGCTAATATTAATAATTACCAACAAAATTTGCAACGGAAGTAATCCGTTGCATTCTTGCAATTGCAAATTCTTTTGCAATAGATTGTCTGTTGTAAATGAATTTGCAATAGCCATTCCGTTGTATATGGCAACGAATGTTCTGTTGCAAATTCAAATTTTGCAACGGACATTCCGTTGCAAGTTGCATTGGATTTGCAAAATTTGCAACAAAATTGCCGTTGAAATCCATTGCAAATTGCAACAGAAATTCCATTGCAAAGGTAGAATTTGCAATGGAAATTCCATTGCAAAGGATAATTATTTTTTTAATCAATTTTAAATTTAATTATTTTTTAATTAATTATGAATAAATATTTTAAAACTAGTAGAACATATTGAAATATTATTAATATTAAAAACTAAATAAATATGGTTGAAATAAAAATTTAGTAATTAAAATTCATAATACAACAGAGATTCAGTTACATTTACATGTCTAAGTAAATCAATATGGAATAAAAAAATACATATTTTGAAGTGTTTAAGGTGAAAATGATCTACGATGCTGTGGATGATAGGACCACTATATGGTTGGGGTCGAGGTATATACACTGTTGAAGACACGGGATCCATAACTGCCATTGTATGTGACGACATCGACGGGGCCATAAGTGTTGGCATACCTTGACCCATATTTGATGTCCTACCATAGCTTTCATGATTGCTCCTAAGATATTCTTTAATGGAATCAATTTCTTTTTTCATTTTAGTAATAAGATCATCTTTTGCTTTCAATTCTTTCAACTCTCGATAAAATGAGCTTAGATATAATGATTGCATTGAGTAGGAATGATGCGAACCTCGTGATCACGTGGTCATGTAACCCACAACAAAGAATGAAATCTAAACCTGAAAAGCCAAAATAGGTCTGATAGGAGTGTGACATAATGAAAACCTGCCACAAAGCACCAATACTATTGGAATGAGTAGAATGATGCCATGAAACCAGTTAATATTTGATAAGTCAGATTCAGTTCGTTCAAGAACTAAAGAATGCAAGAATCACTCTCACACATAAAACTAAAATTTTTAAAAGTAATAATCATCAATGGCTCCTGAAATTTAGGTTACATGAGTTTAAATAGTTCTTGAAAAAGTAACCCTAATAAACCCCTTAGTGGACTTAAAAGAGGTCCACTCAAAACTGACCCAAATCCCTCAATTGGAAAGCCCATGACTTAATCCAAACAAGTCTTGGATCCTATCTGAAAACAAAGTTTTAATTAAGCCCAAACAAGCCTTGGGCTGTAGCTATCAAAATTAATTAAAGCCCGTAAGGCTTATTTATAGCCTTCCATCTAGCCCCTTAATCCTAGAAACAAAAGGAAAAGCTAGTCACCCATATTATTTCCAAGTTGTAGTAGGATTCTTTTGTCTTCTTTGTTGTTTTCACTTTATGACCCAAATAAGGTTGTATTGGACCCCTCCTGCACATGGATAAGATGTGCTAGGGTGGTCTCCTCTTTATACTCCAATGGTCCTTGTAGTTATGACTTGGTTGAAACCTTCAAAACCAATGCATCCAATGCGTCTTTCAATGTCTTTGTCTTAGATCGGGTCATTGGACCATTTGGAACATGTAATGTGTCCTTGCTGGTGTTTCTGGGTGGTCTGCATCATCCCCTCTCTCCTCAAAAGGATTCGATCTCGAATCAAAATCCGTTTCAAACAATGTAAGATCAACAATATTAAAGGTAGCACTAACACCATACTCACCTGAAAGGTCAATTTTGTATGCGTTGTCATTTATTCTCTTTAAAACCTGAAATGGACCATCACTACGAGGCTATAATTTTGATTTCCTTTGGTTAGGAAATCATTCCTTGTGCATGTGCACCCAAACCCAATCACGGGGTTGGAAAACAACTAGTTTGCATCCCTTATTTGCTTTAGAAGCGTAAAGTCTGTTTTTTTTTCTATTTGTAGTCGGACTCCCTCATGAAGTTGTCTCACCTTCTTCACTTTCACTTCACCATATAAACTTACCCTTTCTTCACAAGGTAAATGAATTAAGTCCATAGGAGTTAATAGATTAAAACCATAAACAATTTCAAAAGGAGAAAAACCAGTGGTGGAATGTAGAGTTCTATTATAGGCAAACTTAACAAAAAACATGTTGTTGAAATTCTTTTGTATTACAACACGTAAAAGTTAAGATAATGTTCTATTGACTACCTCAGTTTGTCTATCTGTTTAAGGATGACATGTTGTTGAAAATAAAGGTTTGGTTCCCAACTTTCCCCATAAGGTCTTCCAAAAGTAGCTAAGGAACTTAACATCAGAATCTGACACTATACTTTTAGGAATGCCATGTAAACGTACAATCTCCCTAAAGAACAAGTCTGCGATATGAGATGCATCGTCTATTTTATGGCATGTAATGAAATGCATCATTTTAGAAAACCTATAAACCACAATGAAAATAAAGTCTCTACCTTTCTTAGACATAGGTAGACCTAAAACAAAGTCCATAGAGATATCTACCCAAGGTTCACTAGGCACAAGTAATGGTGTATATAGTCTATATGGTTGTACTCTAGATTTTGCCTTTCGACAAGCAATGCATTGTTCACAAATTCGTTGCACATCTTTTTTCATTTTTGCCCAATAGAAATGCTCATGCAATATATCCAAAGTTTTCATAACCCCAAAGTGACCCATTAAACCACCCTCATGTGCTTCACGAACAAGCAATTTATACAAAGAACTAGTAGGAATACACAATCTATTCTCTTTGAACAAATAACCATCCATCAAATAAAACTTATCAAAAGCTGAATGTCCATAAGCATTATAAATCTTAACAAAGTCATAATCATTACCACACAATTCCATCACATATTCAAAGCCTAGCAATCTAGTATTCATGGTATGTAAAAAAACAAACCTGCGTAAAAGTGCATTTGCTATGATGTTCTCTTTGCCTTGCTTATACTTGATTACGTAAGGAAAAGTTTCAATGAATTCAACCCATTTTGCATGTCTCCTATTCAACTTACCTTGTCCTTTCAAATGTCTTAAGGACTCATGATCTGAATGGATTACAAACTCTTGGTTACAAGTAATGCTGTCATGTCTCAAGTGCTCTTACCAAGGCATAAAGTCATAAGTAGGATAGTTCAAGGTCGCTCCACTTAACTTCTCACTAAAATACACAATAGGTCTACTATTCTGCATCAAAACAGCACCTATTCCCATTCTAGAAGCATCACATTCTATTTCAAATGCTTTCGTAAAGTTAGGTAAAGCCAAAACAGGTGCAAAACATTTTTTGTCTTTCAAAAGATCAAAAGCCAATTCTTGTTCCTCCCCCCCATTTAAACCCAACTGACTTCTTAACAATTTCATTGAAGGGTGCAGTTATTATACTGAAATCTTTCATAAAACTCCTGTAAAAACTAGTTAACTCATGAAAACTCCTTACCTCACTTACCGATTTGGGTGTAGGCCACTCCCAGATGACCTTAATTTTCTCCTCGTCCATCTCAATACCCTGTATAGTTACAACATAGCCAAGAAACACGATTTTCTCAATGCAAAAGGCACACTTTTTAAGATTAGCATATAACTTCTCATTGCGCAACACATTAAGTACATTATGCAAATGATCAAAATGCTTAGTTAAGTTCTTGCTATAGATCAGAATGTCATCAAAATACACAACCACAAACTTACCTATGAATGAAAGCAACATATGATTCATTAAACACATAAATGTACTAGGTGCATTTGTAAGTCCAAATGACATTACTAACCATTCATATAAAACATGCTTAGTCTTAAATGCAGTTTTCCACTCATTACCCTTTTTCATCATAATTTGATGGTACCTACTTTTCAAGTCAATTTTAGAGAAAATACAAGATCAATGTAACTCATCTAACATGTCATCAAGCCTAGGAATGGGGTGTTTATACTTTACCGTTATGTTATTGATGGCTCGACAATCAACACACATTCTCCATATTCCATCCTTGTTAGGCACAAGTAGCATAGGTACGACACATGGGCTTATACTCTCATGAATGTAGCCCTTTTCTATTAGCTCATCAACTTGCCTTTGAAGCTCTTTTATCTCATTGGGATTGCTTCTATAGGTTGGTCAGTTAGTAATTGAAGCTCCGGGTATGAAATCAATCTAATGCTCTATCCCCCTCAATGGTGGTAATTCGCTAAGAGTATCATCAAGGAACACATCATCAAACTCCTGCAATAAAGAAATAGCAATACTAGGAACAATATGATCAAGATTGTTAGTATTAAAGTAAGCCTCCTTGTACACAAGTAAAATCATTGGCTTGTTTATGAAATATACAGATTTGACCTCACCCTCTCTAGCATAAAAATTGGGTTGTTTCTTTAATTTTTCCACATAATTTTCATCACTCTTCCTGACTTTCTTCACTCCTCTTGTCTTACCTCCACTCTCAACCAAATTTAGGTGTTTTTGAGTTGTGGTCGAATGGTCTCGTTTGTTTGTGCTTGGATGGGTGTCTGAATGGGTTGTGGTAGTTTGGGTTCTGGCTGAATCTAATGGTCTTCTCTCCCCTTAATCCTCACCTTGATTTTCTCTCCCCATTGCCTCATGCTCACGTTTTAGCTTTATTTGATCATCATACACCTGTTTGGGTGTAAGAGGTACAAGAGTAATGGTTTTACCATATTTTACAATGGTATATCTATTTTTAACCCCATCATGAACTGGCTTTCTATCATATTGACATGGTCTCCCCAACAAGATGTGACTTGCTTGCATTGGTATCATGTCGCACAGAACTTCATCAATGTATTTCCCAATCGAAAATGGAACCACAACCTTTTTAGTGACTTTCACTTCACCACTATCATTCATTCATTGCAGTATATATGGTTTCGCATGCTTAACAATACTCAAATTAAGTTTACTAACAAGGGTGGTACTGCAAACATTAACACAACTGCCACTATCTATAATTAAACCACACACCTTGCTTTGTACATAACAGCGCGTATGGAAGATGTTCTCTTTTTGTTGATTAGATTCATCTTCCTAGACTTGAACTTGAAGTGCGCGCTTTATAACCAAGGACTCCGCAATCGGTAATGCTAACTCATCCCAATCACTATCCTCCACTGGTGGTGTTGCACGTCGCCGCGCGGCGTCCTGAGAGGTTTTGCCTCTCACAATGGAGTTGAGAAGGAGTCGCCACATGGCTGTAAGGATCGCTATGAAAACCCAATTTGCACTGGTTTGGTCAGAGATTCAAAGGTAGGGGTCTGGTTGTGTAAAGGAAATGTATTAGCAACCCTAGTACGCTTTACATGAGGTATATTGCATTGTCTATGTTGATGTGATTTTGAACACTTCAATGGGTTGTATTTATTTATGTGAATAAATCTAGCTTTTGAAATTTTATTATGAGTTCGTGAACCCCAAATAAAATATCAAGAAATAGATCCATGTAGATACCTTAAAAGGATCACCTATCGTGGATGATTTTTCTGCGACTTCATGCCTCGTAAAAAATGTTCTGATTAAAAAGAGAATTGGTCACCGCTCTGAATAATCCTGCGAATTTTATTGGTTATTTCTAGATATGTAAATGCTAGCCTACTTGTAGTTTCGTTATTTACTAGTTGAAATTAACCGTTAATCCTCATGAATTAATTTCACAATTGACCAATTAAAAAAAATCGATCGCCGCTCAGAATAATCTTGAAAATTTTGTTGGTTATTTTTGAATATGTAAATTTTAGCCTACGTGTAGATCCAACATTTACTACTTGAAATTAACTATTAATTCTCATGAATTAATTTCGAGATTTATTTTAATATAAGACAAATTCTCAAGATTTAATAAAATTATTTTTAAATCTAAGGTGAATTTTCAAAAAACGCTTTGGCCGTTGCAAGTAAAACACATTTTTTATTTTACTTTATATTCTTTTTTATTGACTAAAATAACATAAAAATTGAATAAACAAAACACAACACACACACACATTCTCTTTTTTATTTCTTTTTCATTACATTTTGCAAATAAAATAGAACAACACACCCACACACACATTCTCTTTTTTATTTTTCATTACATTTTGTAAATAAAATAGAACAACACACCCATATTCTCCTTTTCATTTCTTTTTCATTTACATTTCACAAATAACAATTAAGCAAAAATAAAAAAAATCAAATAAACATAAATGAAATTACAAAAACGACCTCGGGAATAGTGCTAGAACAGTGGCGGCAACGACAGGATATTGGAGAGGGCCTTCAACGGTGACCTACAAGATCAACAAATACACAACACAATAAAAGCCAAGAATCAAATTTGAATTTTTCCAAATATGCTCTTCTCGGCTCTTCAGATCTGGGGTGTTTTTTTGGGGGGGGGTTCACCTTCAAATGGAAGCTAGGCTACCGTGCTAGGGGGGAGCTGGAGCAGGAGAGACGGGGCCTGGCAGAGAGGGAGTGAGCCACCGTGGAGGGTAGCTGTGAAAAGGAGAGGAAAAGAGGAAATGGAGCTTCTGTTGTGACTGTGGCTGTGGGGTTGAGGAGAAATGAAGAAATGGAGCTGCTGTTGTGGCTGTGGCTGTGGCTGTGGGGTTGAGGAGAAATGAAGAAATGGAGTTGTTGCTGTGATGTTTAACGGGAGGGAAATGGAGGTGAAAAGAAGGCTGGTGTGGCTGGTCGGAGCTGCAAACTACCACTATAGGAGAAAACAAACAAAATGAAAAATTGGGGGGGGGGAGCTGCCGTCTGAGAGAGGGGAAATGGGTGTGTAGAGAGTGAAAGGAAAAAGTGAGGGGGCTTGGGGGCAGTGGCTGGGAGGAGAGGAAAGTGAGGGTAGATCTGCTAGGCAAGTGGCTGATTGAAGAGGGCTGCTGGTTGTGGGGAGAAAGAGAGGGAAAGGGAAGAGATGGGTAAAATGAGGGGCTGCAACTACCAAGAGGGGGTGGCGGCTGCAGCCCCAAATAGAGGGAGAACTAGGGTTAGGGTTTTTGGGTGTATGGATTTTTTTGGTCCCTTTTTCTTGTTGATGAACAACTCTATTTATAGAGTTTTTCATAGGCAAAATTTTGAAAGCTACCTTCAACTTGCGTGCCTTTTTTAATTTGGTCCTTGATTTTTGATTTGTGCGATTTGACCCTTAATTGACCATTAAACTCTCAATTTGTTCAATTTTGCTCTTGTACCAATATATTTTTGGATTTTTGTCTTTTTTAATATTTTTTTGAAACATAAAAATAAGTGAGTAAAAAATTAGGTAGCAACAAGTGGCATGCCTTCGCAATCATATCTGTCACTTTCAGATTCCATATCACCATTATCTCTGATCATCATGATTCTTTTGTTTGGACACTCCGAGGCATATTGTTTGTGCCCTTGACACCTGAAACACTTAACATCACGAGTGCGTTTAGGTTGAGTTTCATATTTACTTTTGGCACCAGTTGGGACATCAAGTTTAGCTTTTGGTGGTTCAGTTTTAGAAGGAACAAAGGATCTTGGTCGAACAGTACCCTCTCTCTTTAGATTCATCTTCCAAGATGATGAAGAACTTGAATTAAACGCTGGCCGAACATGTCCCTTTCTAATTGTCTCTCCACCTTCGTAGCCATGTGAACAATGTCCTCTAGCTCCACATAGTGTTGTAGCTTTACCACATTAGCAATGTCCCGATTCAAACCATTAAGAAATCTAGCCATGGTGGCTTCTCTATCCTCAACAACATTGGCTTGAATCATTATTATCTCCATCTCTTTGTAATATTCATCTATTGTCTTATAGCCTTGATTCATATCTTGGAGCTTCAGGTATAGGTCTCTATAATAGTGGCTTGGCACAAACCGTCTCCTCATCAAGACATTCATCTCCCCCTAAATCTGAACGGGTTGCTCCCTATTCCACCTCTTATGGATTACAATCTGATCTCATCAAATCAATGCATACTTTGTAAACTCAATCATTACCAATTTCACTTTTTTTTGTTCAGAATAACTATGGAAAAAAAAATCTTAACTACTTTTTTCTCCCACTCCAAGTAAGTCTTAGGATCATTTTTACCTTGAAAGTTAGGAATTTTCAGTTTAATGGTGTCCCTATCGATATCTTCATAATCCCCTACGCCATGAAAATTCACATTCCTCCTATCTCTACTCGATCCAGACCTGATTCGTTGCCCAACAGGTGCAAAATCATAGTCATCTTCACCCACATCAGCGTTTTCATTAACATACTCTTCAAAATCATATCTGTTATTCCGTATGGCCATACGGACCATATTTCCTCGGTAATCAGCCCCACTATTCTGTTGCTTTATTGAATTCACCTCATCTTTCAGATCCTTGTATGTCCTAGACAACAACTCTAGTTGTTGACCTAAGCCTCGCAATTGGAAAGCAACATCAGCATTTTGTGTCTTTGATTTGTTGTTTTCAGACATCCTTTGAATCTATAAAATTCAGTTAGTAACACAAAATATATCCTCTCACTTCTCATGTATCACAAAAAAAAAATCAAGGCTTTTCACTCTAATATGCTCACTACGCCTTTTACCTCACAACTTGCTTTCTTTTGGTTCTTGAGGAACTAAAATCAACAAATCAAAGTGAGAAGCCTTCGCAACACACTTTAATTATGTTTTTCAGACTCAAGAAGCAATGAAAATACTGAAAACAAAATGAAACGAAACTACGATTACGATTCGCGAGTAGCAATGCAAATTCATACGAATTGTGGATGATACGAAGACATTAAATAAAGCAGAAGCAAAACAATTACTTGACTCCTAGATAACCCAAAATAGAATAAAAACAAAGAATTTGACAAAACTAAATAGTAAAGATCACATTTTGAGACATGACGACAATCTAATCGTAGATGCAAGTTTTACGGAATATAATTTAAACCCTGAGTAAATGATATCCAAATAACCTCAAATTCAATATTTAATATTACAATACTAAACAAACATTAAACCTCAATTTATAGGTCATTCTCTTACTCCTAGGGACCCAACCCCTTGTGTGATTAGTTTGCGATAGAATTGAATGTCCAAATGATACCTTTAGTAAACGATATCAAAATAAGCTCAAATTTAACATATAGTGCAATATCAATGCCAATACATAGAACTTTGAGTTTCAAATGATTCTATGATATTTTGCTTAGGCTTCACTAAGGTAGTGTTTTTGCGGCAGAAATGAACCTTGAAATATACCACAAGTAAAAATTATTAGAATAAGCCCAAATTTGATATATGATCCTATCTTAACCCCAATAGACAGAATATTGATTTTCAATCAATTCAGATGTGGTTTTCTTATGTTTCCCTAGGGTTATATTTTCTGTGGCAAAACTTCAATGATTCTTCAAATTTCATCTAATGCCTTTATCTCTTTTTTTTTTCTTTTTTTTCTCCTTTTTTTTAAATATATTGAATCTTTTCTTTTTTTCTTTTTTCTTCTTTTCTTAATATACTGAAATGACAAGACAGGAAAAGATGAAATATAAGTTTTCTTTTTTTTTTACTAGAGGACGCAAACACAAAGAATATGGAGATGGACACAAACACTGAAAAACTTTATGGAACACTAAAAAGATGAAAATAACATAATGATATGACCTTGTTTCAGAGCCTAGCTCTGATACCATCTGATGTAAACCTCATGATCACGTGGTCATGCAACTCACAACGAAGAATGAGATATAAACCCGGAAAGCTGAAATAGATATGATAGGAGTGTGACATAGTGGAAACCTGCCCCAAGGCACCACCACTGTTGGAAGGAGTGGAATGATGCCACAAAGCTAGTTAATCTTCGATAAGTCGGATTCAGTTCATTCAAGAACTAAAGAATGCAAGAATCACTCTCACATATAAAACTGAAAATTTCAGAAGTAATAATCATCAATAGCTCTTGAAATTGAGGTTACATGAGTTTAAATAGTTCTTGAAAAAGTAATCTTTGTCACACCCCGAAAATGATGCGCGGCGTCGCGGTGACCGTCCCCGTGAGCGGGGGAAATTCATGGTGAGGGGGTCTTATCTTTATTTTTGGAAAAGGGAGTCGCCACCTAGTATTACGGTTACTAGGAAACCTAAAACTGGTCTTTCAGAGATTCTAAGGCAAGGGACTGGTTGCGTAAAGGGAAGGTTTTAGCACCCCTAATACGCTCTACCTAAGGTAAGCTGCTTGACGTTTTGGTTTGTTTATGATTTGTTATGTTTTTTATCGTTCAAAATATATTTTGGTTAAATGGTGATGGTGTATTATCTCCGCTGAATATTTTGAATATTAACCCCTTAGGATTTGTTTATCCAAACACCAACGGTGAATAATAGTAAATTATCCCTGTCGAATATTTTGAATATTGACCCCTTAGAATTTATTTATCCAAACACCAACGGTGAATAAATTCAAATTATCCCCGTCGAATATTTTGGATATTGACCCCTTAGGATTTATTTATCTAAACACCGCTAGTGAATAATAGCATATCATTCCTGCCGAATATTTTGGATATTAATCCCTTAAGATTTATTTATCCAAACACCGCCAGTGAATAATAGCATATCATTCCCGCCGAATATTTTGGATATTAACCCCATAGGATTTATTTATCCAAACACCGAGAGTGAATAATAGCATATCATTCCCGCCGAATATTTTGGATATTAACCCCATAGGATTTATTTATCCAAACACCGAGAGTGAATAATAGCATATCATTCCCACCGAATATTTTGGATACTAACCCCTTAGGATTTATTTATCCAAACACCGACAGTGAATAATAGCATATCATTCCCGTTGAATATTTTGGATTTAACCCTTTAGGATTTATTTATCCAAATACCAACAATGAATAATAAACCCGGAAAAAGATTTTAATATTTTTGGAATATTGGCCAATACCCTTAGGAACTTTACAAACATGTTGTAAAATCCAAAAATGCGGGAAATGATTTTTCTTTGCTAAATCCATGCAAAAATATATTTTTTTATTTTCAAGATAATATATTTTTCTTTTAAAAAAAAGAAATTTTAAAATATGCTAGTGTATTGGCTGTATGCATAAAACCACATTTTTTTCTAAATATTTTCTAAAAAAATATATATATACATTTTTTGTAATTATTATTTTTTATTATATTTATTTAATTTATTATTTTTTTTTTTGGTGTGGTGGGCTGTTGTTAGCCCACCCTTTTCTAGAGTCTGGGCTGCCAGCCCAGAGGAAAATGGCCTGGGCTGGCAGCCTAGAGATATCTGGGCCGTCGACCCAGAATTCTCGGGTCTGGGCCTTCGGCCCAGGCAATCTCGGGTCGGGCTTTATGTCTGACCCGACCCGGTTACTGTTCACGTATAGTGAACAGTAACCGGGATGAATTTACATAAATGAGGAAGATGAACAGTAAAACGTGGATTTT
Organism: Salix dunnii; assembly: GCA_015731905.1. Lineage (NCBI taxonomy): Eukaryota > Viridiplantae > Streptophyta > Magnoliopsida > Malpighiales > Salicaceae > Salix > Salix dunnii. Next base: position 6,063,250 of record CM027671.1, read on the forward strand.
CGAGTATGACAAATGGCTTACCTGTTAATACCTTCGTGTAGAGGACGTCGAGGTGGTTCTTCTGGTCATGGTGGCGTTAGAAATGGTGGCCTGTGGTGGCCGGAAAAGACGTCGGAACGGTGACAGTTCACATCGCAGCCCTTGCTGTCGCCTCTGTTACCGTTGCCTGGGGAGATGATCGAGCTTCTGGCGTTGATGGGAGGATGATGGTGGTGACAATGGTGGATATGGGTGGCTGAAACGGTGGCTGTTGGAGGAGAGAGAAGGGCATCGGTCTGCCTGTTTTTTAGTGAGAGAATCGGAGACCGAGAGAGAAAAAGGTCTGCACTGAGAGGGAATGCTGTGTTGTTGTTTTTTTACGTAAATCTTCCCTTGCTTTCTTCGTCTTTTTCTCTGTTTTTTTTCTCTATTTTTCACGTAATCCCTTTTTTCCTCTCTCTCTTTCTCTTCTCTACACTTCGTTTTGCAGGCTGCTATTTATAGCAGAAAAAAAAACCCTTCGGTTGCTATAACAGCTCATGCAGGTGCCGCCGCTTGGTCATTGAAAGCAGGCGTGCTGATCATTCAAGGCCGGGAGGCATGCAACCGGAATGTGATTTTCCAAAATCACGCCCGAGATGCAGTCATTTCCAAGAATTTTTTAATATAAAAGTATGATTCAATCCTTCAATTCCTAATTTCTCCAATTGCACCCACAATTACCTTTAAACTTATGATTTTGTTCAATTATACTCTTAGAATTCAAATCTCAACCTTACCGTTGCACGTCTTTTTTATTCAAGTTCTTGATATCTGATTTGCGTGATTTAATCCTCAATTGACCCTTAAAACTCTCCATTTGTTCAATTTGGCCCTCGATTTCATAATAAAAAATCCTAATCAATCTCCGAAAATTTCAATCTCATCAATTGGAAGCGGGTTAAATTCAAGAACTTGATTTCATCGTCTAAGCCTTTAATAAAAATTGATTTGATCAATTTGGAGTGTAATTAAGTCATTGCACTTAATTAAATCATTCAATTGGACCTTAAATTAATTCTCAAATATAATTACACTTTTAAAACGGCCAACGATTAAATCGAATTGACCCATAAAAATATAATTATATCTTTTGTCTTAATTTCTACGCAGATTTATCCGATAATAAATTATGTTGACCTTGAATCTGCATTTTCTTTCATTTCCGGGCACAAAAGAGGTATGATCGAGCTCTTGAAACGCCAATAATTTCTGCCTTGATTTTCTCACTGACACCGACCCTCTTTTATTTTATTTTTTTTATATTTTTGGATAGTTTTGGGGACTGACCCAAAATTGGGTTATGACAATCTTAATGGACCCCTTATGTGGATTTAAAAAAGGTCCACTCAAAACTAACCCAAAACCCTAAATTGGAAAATCCATGACTTAATCCAAACAAGTCTTCAATCCTAACTGAAAATAAAATTTTAATTAAACCCAAATAAGCCTTGGGCTATAGCTAACAAAATTAAATAAAGCCCATAAGGCTTATTTATAGCCTTCCATCCAGCCCCTTAATCCTAAAAACAAAAGGAAAAGGTAGCCACCCAAGTTGTTTCCAAGTTGTAGTAGGATTCTTTTGTCTTCTTTGTTGTTCTTACTTCATGACCCAAATAAGGTTGTATTAGACCCCTCCTGCACATGAATAAAATGTACTAGGGGGAAACAAAAGGAAAAGGTAGTCACCCATGTTGTTTTCAAGTTGTAGTAGGATTCTTTTGTCTTCTTTGTTGTTCTCACTTCAAGACCCAAATAAGATTGTATTGGACCCCTCCTACACATGGATAAGATGTAGTAGGGTCTCCTCTTTATAATCCAATGGTCTTTGCAATTCTGACTTGGTTGAAACCTTCAAAACCAATGCATTTAATGCGTCCTTCAATGTCTTTGTCTTAGATCGAGTCATTAGACCATTTGGAACATGTAATGGGTCCTTATTGGTGTTTCTGGGCTGGTCCGCATCAAGGAATGTGATGAAGAACTCGTATTGACTATAGATTTTGGCAAATGAGATGCACCATATACTCTACCCTTGTTTACCCCCCTAAAGCCTCACATCGAGCTACTCCATCAAAAGAGGATGAATGTCCCGATCAAGTCCATATTTTGCAATCATCTCCTTTCTATAATTTTCCTATAAACAGACAAGTACATGTAAAAATAAATTAATTTGAATATGAAATTATATTTTAAATATATTAAAAAAATAAAAGTACCTACCACCATTGTTTTGGACTTGTCCATGAATGTGCTAGTGTCATTTGCATTCTGATGCAAATTCAAAAAGACATCATCCATGGAAGTTCTTTCTCCGTGGCTTGTTCTTGCTATCAACATTTTAAAAAATTTAAGCAACAAAAATATTGAACAAATAAAATTACTAGTGTTGAACAACAACAGTTCTTATCGTGCAAATGAAACTGAATCACCAGAATGGGTACTTATTTTTCCATATATTTTTATCAATCGATTGCGTTTTGAAGATTCTAATCATCTTTGGAATTCAATGATGGACCAAACATCCTTGATCATGGTATTCCAATCTTTATTTTGTATCCAAATAAGACCTTTATCGAGGAAATGATAATATTTGTTGTCTTCATTATTGACAGAGCTTTGTTGCGAGCTCGTGCCACTTATTGGTTCAAGGAAATTTGAGCTTTTTCTTCCCAAATATTACGAACAATTTGTTCGTCTTCTTCAAGGAAGACATATTTTTTCTATCAAATACATTTGATAAGTAGAAAAAATAGCAAATAACATCAACAAATATTATAGAAAAATGTTACTCCACAAAAATGTATATCATAATTTATTCATTATTAGCAAGTGAATTCTCATAATTTATTCATTATCGTAATTATATACTTAGTTGCGTGAATTCATCTACAAAATACAATAAATTAAGCATTAATATTTTTTTCATAGCTTGAACTCTTTAAACAGTTCATGCTTACACATTGAATCAACTTTTTCCCAAAAGTGCCATGGTCCCTTGAAATTAGCTCTCAATATGTTTCTGATTTACATCCATATGATGTGTTATTGAACTTTAAATATTATAATAACAAAATTTCATGAAACAAATAATGACACAAATATTAACTGTAAAATAGTAAACTAAACTTACTCTGTTGTTCCATACAAACTGTTCTGTTTTTCTTGTAAGTGGATTGATTTCAGTGTCAAAACTCTTCTGTTTAATGCATACATTGTTTGGAGAAGAGGTTAAACCATGGATTGATGAGAGACAATCTTGATCCTTTGAAGATCTCATGTTACTAGCATCTCCCTCATCATATAATTCTCTCCCATTGTTACCATCTCCCTCAACTTGATCTCTTATGTCATACTCCTCCTCATCACCACCTACTCCCGAATAACCCTGATGTAAATTAAATTCTCTATAAATGATCGGGTCATCTCGAGGGAAAACTTGAGTTGCTAGTAAATTTTGAAATCCAAAACCTTCATGTGCATTTAACCCCTTATAATCTTCTTGATGAGGATATGTATTCTCGACTCTGGGTATATAATAATCATGTAAGTTATGAGGCTCAGGTTGGTGAGAAGTGGATGCTTTCTAATTCACCTTGGATGGAGTTCGATTCGATTTGGATGCAAACCTACCACTCCTGGAATCTAATATGGATCCATGTCTAGATATTCTAAAACAATTATATTGTCATCAATAAGTGTTGTTGCTAAAAACTAATTAATATGACAATAAAAAAATTATGAACAAAAGAATATTAAAATATCATCAACAAAAATATTTCTGATGTTATTAAGCATAATGGCTTAATTATATTTTAAATGGGTCAAATTAATGTTATTAATGACTTAATTTTTACACATATTTATCTAGTAATAAATTACTTTAGCCTTAAATTCACATTTTCCTTCATTTTTGGGCAAAGAAAGAGGTATGACCAGGCTCTCAAAAACATCCAAAATTTCCACCTTAATTTTTCTACCGACACCAGCCGCTTTTATTTTATTTTTATTATTTTTTAGTAGATTTAGGGAATAACCAAGAAATTAGGTTATGACACTTGGAATGACTTTGAAATTCCAAAAATATTACATAAAAACAATTTTTGTAAATAACCACCTTTTCTTGTAAACAATTGAAGCTTAAAACACTTGTGGGGCATGATCAGATTGGGGGGCAATCTAAACTGAAATTGAACTTGGCTCCATTATTTCTTTTTAAAGAAGGTCGAACAAAACTAAGGGTCTTTAAGGAAATGAGGGCATATAGATATGTTGAAGGCTTGTCATCTCTAGTGATCAAAATCTTAAGTTATGGCTCGAGTAAGCAAAAGTGAGAAGTCGTTAAAGCCAGAAATCCAAACCCTAGAAAAAAAAGGCCAGTAAGAAGGGGGACCTATATTTCTCAGGTAAGTATACATGCATCATCATGCATTGCATCCCCACTAAAAAATTAGAAAATATTTTGAAGGGATTGTAATTTACAGACCTTCATTTCATCTTTCTATGTACGCCTTCAAGCTCTCACCTCTTTTATATCTTATAGCGTGCTTTTTAGCCCTGCCTCCCTGAATTTGAGTGTCATCATGCATTGCATCTCCCCACTGATAATCTAGAAAATGTTTAGAAGGGATTGTAATGTACAAACCTTCATCATTTTTGTGTGTACCTTCGAGCCCTCATCATTTTCACTTCCCGGAGTGCACCTGCGAGCCCTTCATCATCATAGATAACATGCTTTTCAGCCCTATCTCTTTCCTGAATTTGGGTGAGCTTTCTAGCCATCATCAATTAAAATAGTATGCTTTTCTACCTTATTTTCCCTCATCGTCGAGTGCATTTTCCATCCCTCGACCATCAATTAAGATAATGCACTTTCTTGCCCTATTTTCCCTCTTTGAGTGTGTTTTTAACCCTCAATCGTCAATTTAAATGTAACGCTTTTCAACCCTATTTTTCAACTTGTCGAGTGCATTTTCCAACCCTCGACCATCAATTAAGATAGCATGCTTTCCAGCCCTATTTCTTCCATCTTCGAGTGCGTTTTTCAACCCTCTACCATCAATTAAGATAACGCGCTTTCCAGCCCTATTTCTTCCATCTTCGAGTGCGCTTTCCAACCCTCGACCATCAATTAAAATAGCAGGCTTTCCAGCCCTATTTTTCATCTTCGAGTGCGTTTTTCAACCCTCGATCATCAATTAAAATGTGTGCTTTCCAGCCCTATTTCCCCTCATCTTCGAATGCATTTTCCAACCCTTGACCATTAATTAAAATAGTGTGTCTTTCAGCCCTATTCCCCCTATCTTTACTATTCTCACTTGGGTAGGTTACCCGTTACCATTGTCAGCATTCTCATCCTAGGTAGGTCATCCATTATAATGAGATCATCTTCATCATTCCAACCTGGATAGGTCACCCATTACAATGAGACCATCTTCATTATTCTCACTTGGGCAAGTCACCCGGTACAATGAGACCATCTCCATCATTTTCTCATGGGTAGGTAACCCATTATAATGAAACCATCTTCACTATTGTTACTTGAACAGGTCACCCATTAAAGCAAGACCATCTTTGTGTCTTTACCATCTTTAGTTGGGCAGGTTGCCCATTATAACAAGACCATCTTTGTATTTCTTACCATCTTCACCATTCTCACCTGGGTAGGTCACCCATTACAATGAGACCATCTTCATCATTCCCACTTGGGTAGGTAACCCATTATAATGAGACCATTTTCCCATGTCATTCACAAACATCATCATCTTCCATTATTTTTTAGTGTCCTCATTAGGCCTCAATTTCTATATAGTGCGCTTTCTAACCCTATTTTATCGTTCCCTTATGAGTATACCCTCATTTTCACTTCCAAATGGATCAACCAATTCTTTATAACGTTTACTATTTAAAGTTTTTTTTACAAGACTTTAGTTGTAAACATTGTAAAAGACAACTGTTATAACCCAATTTTTGGGTTATTCCCTAAAATATACCTAAAAATAAATAAAAAAAAATAAAAGGGGTTGATGTTGTAGAAAAATCAATTTGGAAATATTAGACGTTTTCGAGAACCAAATCGTACCTCTTTTGTGCCCAAAAATAAGAAAATACAGATTCAAGGACAAAGTAGTTTATGAATGGAAAAAGCTGCGTAAGAATTAAGCCAAAAATCATAATTATATTTTTTATAGGCCAATTTCAATAATGTGCCATTTGAAAGTATAATTTTGTTTAGAATTAATTTAGGGTTCAATTAAAGAATTTAATTAAGTGTAAGGACTTAATTATACTTTAAATTGATTAAATTAATTTTATTAAGGGCTTAATCAATGAAAAATCAGGTTCTTAAGCTTAATTAGGGTTCGATTGAGAAAATTAGAATTTTCAGACATCGAATTGAATTTTTTCAAGCCAATGATGCGGAGTCAAGGGCCAAATTGAAGATATTAAGAGTTCAATGGTCAATCAAAACGCACAAATTAGAAACCAAGGACAAAAATAAAAAAGCACTCAAAGTTAAGGTTGGTATTCTATTAACTTTTTATCGAGTATATTATATGCTTCTAAATATATAATTTCATAAGAAAAAAAAGAATTAGAAAAGAGTTCTATTAGTTATAAATATCAATTATCAATATCAAAGAAAGAATTAGAAAAAAATATCATAAGTTATAAATATGGAAAACTATCACTCCCGTGTGCACACACAATCATAGATAGTTTTGTTATCATAATTACAAAAAATAATTAATATTCATAGCAAATGTTGAATGGACATAATTGTAAACATAATACTAATATTAATAAAATAAAAAATAAAACATACATAAATGATATCCAACCTAACTTTATTCATACTATTATTATTCATACTCTCATGCCTTTGTTTTTACAAGCACTCGTCCTAACTTTCACACCCATCATTTTCGATTAATTACATCTTAGCTATAAAAGCATAATGATTTAATGGACTTTTGGTATAATTTTTGGATTGCATTTTCCAATTTTTTTTTGAAATTTTTGAAAATAGAAAATATAAACAAACATTTTTTTTTTTGTGTGTGTGTTTTCAAACTTAATTTTAAAATCAGTAAATAGAAAACAACACCCAACCTTCTTTTAGCTTATACGAGCTAACTTGCTAGCGAGATACACTGGGTTTTTTTCTATATATGAAGTTGATTGATTTTGTGCATGTTGTAATTGGTTAATTTAATATTTAATTATTCAAATTATAATTGATAAAATATGTTAGAAACAAATTTTTTTTCGGCCTAAAAATGATTGAATATTGCTACTGCTAAAACTTTTATAATAAAATCTGTTAAAAATGATTATTTTTTCTATATAGGAAACTGATTGTTTTTATACGTATAGTAATTAGTCATTTCAAATTTTTAAGTTAATTATTTAACTTAGCATTTCTTAAAAAAATTGGGACCATTAATAATTTTATTATATGTTCAAAAATTTGATGCTAACTATGGCTAAATGCAGGGCAATTTTTATTTTATTATTGTAAATAATCCAACATATTTTTTCTACTTATCTTTTCAATGTGCGGTTTCATATTTTTTATAACGTAATATGAGAGATGAAATATCATATTTAAAAAAAAGACACAAAAGTTATTTTTCACAAAAACAATATTGACCAATGAATTTTTGGCACAATTCTTATAGCTATCATTATAAATATTATATACATAATTAATATTTTAATTAATATTAGTCATACTATCGATGACACCATATTTGTTTCTTAAAAAATAGAATTTTTATTTTATTTTATCAGATATTTGTCATATAATTATATTAAAAGTATTTTAGAACACTAACAGTAAATTATATTTTTATTTTCAAAAAAACAAATAGGTCATTTATTTATTATATATATATATATAAATATATACTTAGTCTCATATATTTATAAGAGAATGTTTATAGATAATCATTATCATTATTTTGAATGCCTTACCTATAAAAATTAAAAAATTTCACAACTACAAATATTAACAAAAAAGCAATAATAAGAAAAACAAATGAAAAAATATTATTTGTCTTGAAGAATAAAAAAAAAAAAATTTACAGAAGAGAAAAATACAAAATATCATTTTTCAAATGATCATCAACACAAATTAAAATTTAAAAATTATTTTAAAAAAAATATCACTAACAGAGGAAATAAAAAAAATTAAGAACAAAAACCAAGAGCATGTACATATAAGCATGGGCAAAAATAACAACCATTTCAGAAATATATATATTAAAATAAAGGAATTAAGATAAAATCAAAGATTAAAAGTAGAAGAGCCAAAATAAAAAAACAAATGTATATGAAATTTAATTTAAAGGACATATTTGAAACCAATCTAAACTTTGATATCAAAAAAATTAAAGAATTTCAACCCAAAATGGAAATTAACAGCTTGAGGACCAAAATGAAACTCAAATTTATAATCAATTGCTATTGAAGGATAAAATTAAAATAAATAAAAAATTTGATACTAAATATATTAAAGACTTTAGATCAATCCGTAAATTAAAAGACTGTGAACGAAAATAAAAATACAATATAGAATCAATTTCCATTGAAGGGTGAAATTTAAACAAATCAAAATTTGTATACCAAAAATCAGGACAATAAAACACATTTAAAAGATAAAGTACTAAAATGAAAACTTAGACAACACCGGGGACTACCATGCACTTTCACCGGTAGGAGAGAGAAAAGAGGGAACAAACATTCAACGACGAGTTGGAGCTTTTCCGGCCACCTGTGAATGCAACTCGCTCCACCATAAGATGGAGGACATGGAACTGCATCTGGTGACATGCCAGATCGACATTTTTTTACCACTGGAGTAGCTTGCACACGCCGTACAAAGGGGGCGTGAGCCCAGAAACTGCAAGCGCGTCCTCCGAGCACGCTTGTTGCAGTCAGTCAAAAATAGTATTTTAAACATTGTCAATTACCTAATCACTCCTTTAGTCAATTCTTATATTTTATCTTATATGGGAGTATAGAAGTATTAGCACACCTAAGGTATTGTTCCTTCTAGAAATTAAATATAATTAGAATTAACAAAAATTACGGTTTCACCCTTGATGCCAAATGAGGCTTTTCGTCGTTTATGAGGGTAGATTGGTAGTTACCCATCACATGTAGTGTTCATGGAAAATGTGTAAGGACTATGATACCCCGCTGCAAAACCTTGTTTTTGTCTTATTAGGGGATAGAAAAATTATTTTACCATGCATGAAATTGTGAAGATAATAAATTACCCCTGATAACAGTGTTAAACCTGAGGTGCACCGAGGGGCAAAAACTTCATTTTACTATTCAAATCCATAATGAATTTAGCTTGTGTGCACATGAAAGAACGAGTAAACAATTTAACTTACAAGGAAGATGGCAATTTAAACTTGGAATTTTCTTCATCACTACCTAGCTGGCCCTTTAACATGCCTTCGAGCTCCTTGAAAAATCTTTCCATGGCAGGAGATGGCAAGCAAAATGGGACTACGATCCCATCTTCTCCTTTCTTATTTGTAAACGGAATATAAAAGCATGAAAGTTCACAGAGGGCTTTTGCAACCCCACCACATATAGCATTTCCGCATCCGAAATCTACCTTTTCAATTCCTGCGCGTCTCAAGTCCGACACGAAGTAGGCGCCTACTACAGTATAAAGAGGCTTCCCCTGGTTACCATTAGAGATGCTGTTGTTAGAATTCCAAAATACTAATGATTTCAATATATTTTCTTCTACATTTGAGAGCTAATTTATAGAAAAGTTATAAGATTAAAATAGCTAAATACAAAACTATTTTATCTCTACTTTACATAATATCCAAATCAGGAAATTAACGGCTATATTTTAACATTCCTTTTCAAGTTAGAGCGTAGATATTTATCAAGTCCAACTTGTCAATTGCGTCATAGAACGCCCTTTTAGAGATTGCCTTGTGAGAATATCGACTAGCTGATCTTCAGGCCGGACAAATAGAAGTTGTATAATTTTCCGATCAAGATTCTCCTTAATGAAATGTTGGTTGACTTCAACATGTCTGATACGATCATATTGAAAAGGATTATGAGCAATTTCGATAGCTGCCTTATTGTGACAGTTTAGACTCATAGGCATTTCATAATCATTTCCAAGGTCTTGTAATACCTGTTTAATCCACAATAATTCACACACACCATGAGCCATACCCCGATATTCCACTTCTGCACTTGACCTTGCGACCACTTTTTGCTTCTTACTTCTCCAAGTGACAAGGTTGTCTTCCACGAATATAAAATATCCTAATGTCAATTTTCTATTCGTTTGATTTCCTGCGCATTCTGAGGCTATATACCCTTTAATATCTTGGACCTCCTTTTTTGAAAATAGAAGTCCTTTTCATGGTGTATTTTTCAAGTACCTCAAAATCCGGTATATTGCTTTCATATGCTCTTCTCCTAGTGAATGCATGAACTGACTTACCACACTTACTACATAGGCAATGTCTAGTCGAGTATATGATAAGTATATTAGTTTTTCCACTAGCCGTTGATAACATCCTTTGTCCACTAGCATTTAATCTTTTGTTTGTCCCAGTTTGTGATTCATCTCTATAGGTGTATCTACTAGTTTGCATGCAAGCATTACAGTTTCTATCAATAAATCTAACATATATTTTCATTGTGAAAGACGTATCTCTATTTTTGACCTCGAGACCTTAATCCCTAAGAAGTACTTCAGTTGTCCGAGATCTTTCATTTCGAATTTCGATGTCAGAAACTATTGTAGTGTCTTTCTCTCTTCTAGATCATCCTCCATTAAGATCATATCATCCACATATACTATTAGTGTCGTTACCTTCCCTCCTTTGTGTTTTATAAACAAAGTATGATTTGAATTACTTTGCGTATAGTCAAACTCTTTCATTGTGGATGAGAATCTTCCAAACCATGCCCGAGGTGACTGCTTTAGACCATATAAAACTTTTTTTTTTAATTTGCATACTTCAATTTCACATGAGGATCTAGTTTTCACTCCAGGTGACAATTCTATATACACTTCTTCTTTAAGATCTCTATTTAGAAAGGCATTATAGACATCGAATTGTTGTTGGGCCCAATCTCGATTAACTGCTATAGATATGAGAATCTGGATAGTGTTCATTTTTGCAACTAGGGCAAATGTTTCTTGGTAATCCACTCCATACTTCTGAGTGTATCCCTTCACTACTAACCTCGCTTTGTATCTATCAATACTCCCATCTGCTTTCAACTTCACTATGAACACCCATTTACACCCAACATTTTTCTTTCCTATTAGTAGTTGACATAGCTCCCCCGTGTTATTCTTCTACAGTGCCTCCATTTCCTCATTCATCGCCTTGGTCTACTTTGGGTCTGCTAATGCATCTTATACATTACTAGGAATAGACAATTTAGATAATTGATTAACAGTAAATGCATATGATTTTGATAATCTATGGGTAGAGATATAGTTGCTGATGGGATATTTAGTTTTATGTTTTAGACCAGGTTCACACTATTTCTTTGGGACTCCTCAATTTAGTCTTTGTGGGTATCTATTGGTCACATTAGTTTCTAAGACAAGAATTTCATTTATCTCATTAGGGATAGGATTTAGGGTTACCTGAGGGGACTGAGGAGAGATATTTTTGGTTGATTCTTCGATTAATGGTGTAGGCGTTGGTAATTCTAGAGACATGAGGGGGTCATTACTAAGATCATTCTAGTCTGTGCAGACTTCCAGGTTATCATCCCGACTTGGTCTCATTTCTTTTAATTTGAATATATCTTCATTCTCTTCATTGTTACTCTTCCCCTGAAGAGAAGAACCGAGAACTCCCCTTGAATAGTAGGATTTGGATTCTCGAAATGATGCATTTAAGGTTACATGTAGCTTTCGATGATGAGGATCATAGCACCAATATCCTTTCTGAAACTCTGAGTAACCTACAAACACGTACCGTTTTGCACACGGATCTAGTTTGCTTCGTAGAACTTTAGGGATATGGACATATATCGTACAACCAAATACTTGAGGCTCCAAATTTCAAAGGTGAGGAACGAAGAGAAGAGATTCCATTTTCTGTTGAGAAGACTGAAAATCAGTTGCACTAAATGGTGTTCAATTCATTAAGTACATAGCGGATTTGACTGTCTCACTCTAATAGTATTTTTGGCAAATTCATGCCAAATAGCGAAGCACGAACTATTTCCATAATTTTCTTGTTTTTTCTTTTGGCTAATCCAACCTGTTATGAAGTATATGTGCAGAATGTTTGATGTAAAATTCCATGATGCTATAAAACATTACCTAGTACTTGATCCATAAATTCCATACCATTATCTGATTGAAGTGTATGAATGTGTTGTTGGTATTGAGGCAGTACCATTTTCTAAAATTCCTAAAATGTTGTACTTACTTCACTTTTATTTCGGAGGAGAGAGATCAAGGTCATTCGAGTACATTCATCAATAAATATAACAAAATACCGTGCATTAGATAAAAGATGAGACCTTTGTAGGACCCCAAACATTAGAATGAATAACTGCAAATGGTTTTACATTTTTATTCAAACTTGGCAAATAGGAAATACGATGACTTTTCGCTAGTTCACAAATTTCACATTGAAAATTCAAAATACTTAAACTCAAAAATAAATGCGGTTGTAACTTCTTAAGGTACCCAAATGAAAGATGTCCGAGTCATCAATGCCACAACCATACGAGAGCGTGAGCTTGGTTCGTACTTCTTGTCTATGCGTATGACCCAACTTTAACCCCCTTTGTTTCGTTAATTCCAAATACAATAAATACGGTTGTAACTTCTTAAGGTACCCAAATGAAAGATATCCGGGTTGTCGATGCCATAACCATACGAGAGCGTGAGCTTGATTCATACTTCTTATTTGATGCGTATGACCCAAATTTAACCCCCTTTGTTCCATTAATTCCAAATAATACAGGTTGCCCCGTCTAACACTATAACCAAGAATCTTTCGAGTTAGAATGTCCTTAAAAACACAAAATAGAGGCCAAAACGTTACTATGCACTCAAGGGTAGTCGAAATTTGACTAACCGACAAGAGATTATCCACAAGAGATGGAACAATAAGGACAATATCTAGTGTAATAATCCTAGTTAAAATGATAGATCCTTCCCCCGTAGTAGGGGATGTATTAATGTTAGCAATGCATATAGTTGACCATGAGGAGGGTTTATGACAAATTAAATTATTGAAATCGGTAGTCATGTGATTAAATGCACCTATATCAATAATCCAAGTACTATTTTTTATAATAACAGAGATTACAAACTTTTTCCAATGATACCTGGATTGACCATATTCGCTGTGGGTTGTACTTGATCTGCTTCCGTCAGATGGACCATAGATTTTTCAAGTTTTTTTTCAAAAAATCCCACTAGTCCGGGTATCCGATAATTTCGTAACATCTTTTTTCGAATGCCCCATTTCACCGCAATGAGAATACATCAGCCCACCAGCTTTTTTGTATTTTGAGTCAGCCTCATTTTGGTCAAACCTGGTCAGCCCAGTCAGACCTTATATGTAACCCTAAAAAATTTTCGGTCAGCCTCTCTCTTCATTTATATATCTCACTGTCACTGTGCCCATCTCTCTCCCATGCTCCCCCGCTGGTAAATGATGCCTCGTAATCATCACGGCTTGCTCAGTGAACCTAGGGGGACCACCACGGTGCTCGACCTCCATGACTTGCCTCTAGGAGTGCTCTCGCCGGACAGCAGTGTAAGCATGCTCTAGCTCTAGCTTCGGGTACTTCCTTAGGATCTCCCCCCCTCACCTGGTCAAATACAGGGTCCAAACCACTTAGGAAGATATGCACCCGAAGCCTCGCCATGGCTGAGTTAAGCTACACCACATCGTCGATCGTGGTGGCCTGTGACTGGGTTCAGTGGTCGATTTCTTAGAAGATGGAAAGCAACTAGTTGTAGTAGGTGGATAATGGTCGACTATTCTGTTTTGTAGAGAAGGAATTTTGATTCAATTAAAAAATTCAAGTCTTGTCTGACCTGTCATAAAATGTTTAGGCCACTGCGTCCCAAATCTCCGTCGCTGTGGGTAGCCGTATGAACCGTTGCATCAACGGTGGGGTCATCAAGTCAATCAACCAGCTTTTGACTCGGTGATTCTTAGTAATCCAAGCTTCTCTTCTTGGGTCAGTTGGGTCGGGTTTTTTGTCTCATCGGTGAGGTAACCACCTTTATTTCTTGCATAGATTCAAATTTCCATAAGTTGACTCCAAAGTGAGTAATTTGTTTCATCTAATGTAATTCCAATTGGAACAGGAGAGTTGTCCTAATGGACTATGATTTGCGTCGCCAGAGAGGAGGTAACTGCTGGGTTAATTTCCATATTATTGTGTTGTTGATGTTTTGTGAATTTTTGAAGAGTATTTGAATATGTGAGGTTTGGGTTTATTTTTGAATGCTTGTGTTTCTGTGTTTCTAGGTTTTTTGAAATTTCTAGGTTTTATGACTTTGTGATGAATTTATGGGCTTGTGTTTGAAGTTTGGTTTAGGGTTCGTAATGTCTGGGTTTCGTTTGAGCTGCTATGATTGATTTGAACAGGAGATGTTTTGGTGTTCTGGGTTGTGAATGTGAATGTTGACTGTTTGTGCTGTTTCTGGGCGTGGTGGGGTTTTTTCTAGGTGATTTCTATAGTAAGTGTAGAGATTTATGGGATTTAGCCTTCAAACAAATAAATTCAATTCAAAAGACAAATACTTAAAAAAAAATCAGATACTCTCTGATACCATGTTAGAACTCGAAATACTAATGATTTCAGTATATTTTCTTCTACATTTGAGAGTTAATTTATAGAAAAGTTACAAGATTAAAATAGCTAAATACAAAATTATTTTATCCCAATTTTATATAATATCCAAATCGAAAAATTAACGGTCATATTTTAATAGGTATAGATTACATGTATTTCTCACTCATAGTCATGCTCGCCTTAGCCTTCCTTACCGATTCCAAAGCATATCCAAATGACTTCTTCGGAAGCTCCCCAGCAGTTGCCAATGCAACCGGTAAAGCAAGGCCATTCCCATAATACCCTCTTGGTAATAATGGAGGGTTAAATTTCTCTCGAGAATTGACAAGGCAAACCATGCGCATTTCTGCGGTAGGATCTGGATGCAGATCAATGGTGCGACATATCCACACACATGCTGTTAATATTTCGAAGGTAGAACAATGGCTGAGGTGAGGCGGGGCCAGCTTTCGAAGAGCAGATATCTCCGAAGGGCCACAGAGAAAGGAACGATGAGCCATATCATCAGGTGGAATAATTGAGGAATCAGCTACCTCCTCTTAATCTCGGTGTCTGCATGTAACTCGAGGGGGGTCAGTCGCATTAAGGACATGCCTGTCCCACACTGGTGGGACAGAGGGGACGTTGACTCCGCTTGTCATCTCACCCACCGCTGTCATGGATTGCACTTATCCTGGGGCATCACTGATGGTATTGTTGAGGCGGAGAGCAAAGAGAAAGCCACCACACTTGAAGGGGTCTTTCCCCTGCACGGAGGGACTGTGGAGATAAAATTGTATGACTGGAATGTGTAATCGAAGTCCTTCCTGGTCATCCATGTCAGAGAAATTTTTATGTAAATCATATTCTGTAACTCACTTATAAGTTTAATCTTTTTGGGGGTGAGCTTCGCTGGTTTGATTAGTTCGGGTTCACGTCTGTGAACTTTTAAAACTAGAGAAGTGGGTGGTGCTGATGACATTATAGAGCAGAATTATTGCTGTGAAAAATGATGCCAGCTACCAAGTTATATATGGTGAAGGCTAAGAGCATGGAGAAGATGATAAAATTATGCCACCTCACAAGTTTATTAATTTTGTGATGCCTAGTACAAATTAGGTCATCAATAAGTTTATTTTGATGTTAAGTTTTTCTATATATTCGTTGGTCTATTTATTAGCTTTTATTTATGATGCAAAATTCATCATATCAAAACAGAGGAATATTCAGTTGAGAATTTTCTAGGAATTATTCTGGAAGCTAAAAGAGGTCTCGGTTTTGAACAGTGATTTTCATTGTTTATCTAGATGCAGATCACTGTGGACGGGAACAATTAAATTATTTAATATTATTATTATTATTTGTATACTAGAACTAAATAAAGAGGTTTATTGGCCTGGAGGTTAGAGTCCCCCCTCCCCCGAGGCAGGGCGCGGGAGTTCAAATCTCTATAGCAACAATTTTTTGAATAGTTAAATTATACAATTATATTATTATTATTTGTATCCTACAACTGACCAAAGAAGTCACTTGGCCGAGTGGTGACGGTGGCATGTCCGGGCACGGGGCGTGGGAGTTCGAATCTCCTTACCAGCGAAAATGATTTTTGAGTAATGAACAATGCCTTTCACTGTTCATTACTGTTTGATACTTTTTTTTTCCTGTCTTCTTTTGTTTTTTTGATAATTAGGGTGTTCGGGTCAGCTTATGCGCATTATGATAAATCTTTGAACCTATCTTTTTTTTTTTTTTTTTTACAATTTTCACTGTTTATAGTTGTTTGAAAATGTGTTTTCTCCTCTCTTTTTTCGGGTTTTTTTTGTTTTTTTATAATCTCGGTGCCTGAACCAGTTTACACGTACCATGATTTTTTTCTTACGTATACATTTTTTTTATAATCGGGGTAGGTTACATGTGTCACGAATAATCCTCATATCCACTATTTTTTACATTGTTTTTTCTGTTTTTTTTTCCACTTATAAATTTTTTTTATAACTATGATGTCCTAATAACAAATAGTGATTTCAACTGTGGTTTTTGTTGTTCATTACTGTTTGGAAAGGTGAATTGAACTATGGTTCTGGTGGGAGATGACAAGAGTGTTTGAGAATGCGTTCGGAAATCGCTTTTGAACAAATTTTAAAATTTTGTATTTTTATTTTAAATTAAAAAAATTAGTGTTTCTAGATGATTTTGATGTGCTCATGTCAAAAATAATTTTTAAAAATAAAAAAAATATTATTTTAATATATTTTTGAACAAAAAACATTTTCAAAAGCAACTTCAATCACACTTTCAAACAAGCACGACATTTGGTAGAGGTTGAAGGTAAAAAACGAATTGAACTACTTGCTAAATTTTGACATTTAAATCACATTTATTATATTTGTATTTTTCATTTTGGTCCTAATACTTTTAATCTTGGATTTTATTTTAATTCATTTATTTTTTATATATATTTCTTAAATGGTTCTTATTTGTCTGTGTTTATGTGTGCATGCTCTTAGTTTTTATTTTTTTTTTATTATTTCCACTATTATTAATTTTTTTTATTTAATGTTTAAAAATTAAATTTGTGTTGATGATCATTTGAAAATAATATTTATTATTTTTTCTCTTTGTTTTTTTATTTTTATTTATTCTTAAGTCAAATAATTTTTTAAATCTAATAACATTTTTTGTTGTTTTGTCATTTTTTTTTAATTTCTTTTCTCTTAATATTTTTAGGTGTTAAAATTTGTAATTGTTATAGATAAAGCATTCAAAATAATGATAACAAGTATTTGTAAAAAAAAATTTATAAATATGTTAGACTAATTATGTATTTTGATATTCATTTAATATTAGCATCTTAAAATATATATAATATATAAATAAATAAATACCCTAGGTTTTTTTTAAATATAATTAATATCCATATTCTAAAATTCATGTCATCGATAATATGAACAATAATAATTATAATATGAATTATTTATAATAATATTTATAATGACACTTACAATAATTGTGACAATTTAACAATTATGATAATAATAATGATAATTATAATTGAAATAATTCATTAGTTGATGTTATTTTTCTTTAAGGTTGACTTTTTGTGGTTTTTTTATGTTTCATATTTCATATCCAATATCACATAAACAAAAAATATAAGAAGTGATACGTAAACAAAACGGGTAGAAAATTAGGATAGATTATCTACAGTAAAAAAAATATACAAGCCAATTGCCCTCCACTTCACCGTACCCATAAATATTTTTTTTAACATGCAAAAAAATATTAATGATCTTAATTTTTTTTTTATAATACTGTATATTTGAGCAAAACAATCAGCCTACTACTACAAATAAAAATTCTAATAAAAATTAAAAGTCAAAACTAAGAGTATAAATACATAAATACAGATAAATTATTTAAAATTATACGAAAACTACTGAAAAAATAAAGGCATCCAAACTAAATCAAGAAATAAAATAATTATTTATTTTTTTCCCTTAGTGCACTTAATTTTTTAAATTTAATCCTTCCATTTAAATTATTAACATTTTTTGTTTTCATTTAAGCCCATATACTTTTAATTCGTTATTTTAATTCTTTTATTTTTTAAATATATTTATAATTAGTCTCTATTTTTATCCATGTTCACCGTGACATAAATCAGTATGGACAGCAACAATAATGCTCAATTTTTAGGTCAATTCGGGTTGATTCGATTCATTTGGTTTGCTCGGTTCAGCGGTCATGTAAGTGCCGCTCTTTATTGTGATATTTGTGTTTAGTCCCTAAACTTTCAATTGTGTTTCCTGGTCCTTATTGTTATTATATAGGTTTTGAATTGTTTTAATTAGGTCCTTCAATTAAAATTGATTGTATATTGTAGTTTCATTTAAGTCTCATTCTTTGAAATACTTAATATTTTCAGTATCAAAATTTTAAATTATTTCATTTTTATCCTTCCATACAAATTTATTAAAAATCCTTAATATTTTTGGTATTAAAGTTTACTAATTTAATTTAAAATATTAAAATAATCAGTTATAACACGTATAAAATCATTCAATTTCCTACATTGAAAAAAACCTAGATAAAGTATTCAAAATAATGATAATGATTATTTTTAGTTTTTTTTTCTTATAAATATGTGAGACTAATTATATGTTTTAATATTTATTTAATATTATTGACTGGAAATATATAGAGAGATAGAGAGAGAGAAAACTCATTTCTAACATATTTTATCTATTACAATTTTATTAATTGAATATTAAAGTAACTAATTACCAAACATAAACAATTTAAGTTTATTTCTTAAAAAAATATTTTTATTTATAATATTTAAGATCTAATATTACTGGGGGAAAAAGCAACTCATAAAAAATATATACGAACTACTTTCCATTTTGATTACACTGTTCCTTTTAACTGGGAAAAAAACTCATTTCTAACATATTTTATTTATTATAATTTTTCTCATTAAATATTGAAATAATTAATTATAACATGTGAAAAACCAATTAATTTTTTATATAAAAAAATCCAGTGCAACGTATGATTAAGTCAACTTGTCTGACTCTGAAAGATGTTTCAATCTGTAATTGTTGACGCGGTATAAGCTTGCAACCATGCAAATATATTCGTTGGTCTATTTATTAGCTTTTATTTATGGTGCAAAATTCATCATAGATGTTTCAATCTGTAATTGTTGAGGTATTGTAGGCTTTCAACCACACAAATATAAGGGACAACGTATTTTAATTAAAAAAAAAATTATTGTCGAGGTTATGATGAGTCAACAAGAAAAGGTTGCATCGATACAATGTATTTAATTCCTTGAAAAAGACGGGCAATCCTTAATTGATGACCTCACAAAATCAAGTAACTACACCAATCATGTTAGTTTGACACGCTGTTTCGAGTTATATTTTTTTATATATAATTAATTAAAAAAAATATAAAAAAATGATAAAAAAAAATACAGGTAGATTAAAAAAAAATTGACTTGAAAATACATAAAAAGAATTTAAAAAACAACAAAGAGAAAAAAATAATAAATATCAATAATAAAATGATCATCAACACAAATTAAAATGTAAATATTTAAAAAAAAAAGTCAATAACAATAGAAATAATAAAAATTAGTGAGACCATAACTATTGTTAGAAAAAAATATTTTCATTTTATTTTATAAGATTTATTACCCATATTATTATATTAAAATTGTTTCAGAGCAATGATAGTAATTTTTTTCCCCTAAAAAATCTAGGTTATATATGTGTGTGTGTGTGTGTGTGTGTGTGTGTGTGTGTGTGTATTAAGGCACTAATATTAAATAAATATCAAAAAATATAATTAGTCTGCTAAATTTAAAAGAAAACAAAACTAACAAATAATCTTTATTATTATTTTGAATGTCTTATCTATAATAATTAGAAAATTCAAGACCTAACAATATTAACAAAAAAGCAATCAAAGAACAAAATAAATGACAAAATAAAAATAAATATTATTAGATTTTAAGAAATTATTTGACCTGAAGGAAAAAAAATTATAATAATTATTAATTTTCAAATGATGACCAATACATATTAAAATTTGGACATTAAATAGACAAACTTAATAACATTGAAAAAAAAAAAAAAAAAAGGAAAGAAAAACTAAGAGCATATATATATAAACATGGATAGAAATAGGAACTATGTAACAAAATATGTATAAAAACTAAAGAAGTTTAAATAAAATCCAAGATTAAAGGTATAAGGGATAAAATAAAAAAAACCATATGTAATAAATTTAATTTGAAGGACAAAATTGAAATAAATCTAAACATTGATACTGATAAAATTAAATAATTTAAAACAAAACCAAAACTTAAAAAAATTAGGTCCGAAATGAAACTGAAATCTATAATTAATTTGTATGGAAGATTAAAATTGAAAAAAAATCAAACTTTGATACCAAAAATATTAAGGATTTATAATAAATTTGCGTGAAGGGATAAAATTGAAATAAATCAAAACATTGATACAAAAAATATTAAGGATTTTAGACCAATCTGAAAATTAAAAGATTGAGGACCTAACTGAAACTACAAAATAATGAATTTCAATTGATGGACAAATTGAAACAAATCAAAACCTATATAATAACAATAAGGGCTAGAAAAATAAATTTGAACGTTCAGGGACTAAAATGAAAAATGATACAAAATAGCTGCGTTGACGTCAACTTATGCAGGCAGGAGAGAGACTGTATAGTCACACGCACTGCATAGGGGGGAAGAGAAAAAATAAACAGATGGACTGAACCTAATGAACTTACCGAACCGAACCAAACCAAACTCACCCAAAAATTGAGCACTACTATTGTCGTCCACAGTGTTATCTCTCTTGGTAAACAGTAACTAAATCGTGAGCAGATTTAACTTTTAAGATAGTAGTTACTATTTTCCCAAGAATCACAAACAATATTTGACTACATGAATTTTCAAATGCAAATATCCACTTAGAGCATCACATTGAAGCAACAAAACTGCAACTAGTCACTAACAGAGTGTAGGAAACTTTCCACTATTTCTTCTCGACAAAAAATAATTATTATAGTATTTATTTTTTTTCTCTCTCAACATACACTTGAAATATTTTGCAGCTTTAAGAAATATCACCTAGGAATATAGTTCAGACTTGTCTAGAATTTTTCTTCCTTTTACATCCAATATAATATACTAGTTAATTGCCCGCACTACAGTGTGGGCGGAGCAAATAATTTTTATACCTGCTGAGAAAAAAACACAAAAATTAATGAAAAAGCAAGTAAGAAGAAAAACTAAAATTATTATTATTATTAATGTTATTATTGCGTTAATAATGAAAAAATAAATAAATCAAAGACTAAAAAATGCCTAAAAACATTAACAAAAGAGCAAATAAAAAAATAAAATAAATGATAAAACAAAATTAAAAGTTATTAGCTGAAAAAAAATCATTTGACTTGAAAATTAAAAAAAATTGACCGCATTACATTACGGGCTAAGTAAACAATTTTTATAGTTTTTGGGAATAAAGAAATTAATAGGATTTGCTGGTTCAAAATTAAAATATAATATTTATATATATAAAGTTTAATATAATAGAATAGATCAACACACCCTATTATAACAATAACAACATCGAAGTCTTAACATCTAAAATTATCATTACTATTACTGTCAAAACAATAAAAATAATCAAATTATCTCGAGAGAAAAAATTAAAAAATATTAACAAAAGAGTAAGCAAGAAAAACAACTAAAGTTGTTATTATTATTATTATTATTGTGTTAATAATGAAAAAAAACAAAAATAAATAAAAGACTAAAAAAATCCTAAAAACTTTAACTAAAGATCAAATAAATAAAAATAAAAATAAAAATTATCAAGTGAAAAATATTCATTTGACTTGAAAAAAATATATAAAAAAGACAAATAAAAAAATTAAATGAAAGAACAGAGGGAGAAAAAAATAGAAATATCAATTTTCAAATGATCACAGACAAAATAAAATTTGAGAGCTAATTTTTTTTTAAAAAAAATACAACCTCAACAAATAAGAAAATAATAAAAAATAAAACCAAAGCGAAGAGCACACTTATATATACATGGACTAAAATAGTGATTATTCCAGAAATATAAAAACCGATAAAGGGATAAAAATAAAAAATTAAAAGTATAAGGGTCGAAATGAAAATAAAATATTTTAAAGTATTTAAACCCAATTCAAAATTAAAAGGAGGACCAATGTGAAACCTAAATATATAATGAATTTCAATTGAAAAACCCAATTGAAATAATTCAAAACTTATATAACAGAAATTAAGATCATAAATAAAATTAAAAGTGCATGGACAGAAGTGAAAAACACACAAAACTAGGGGCCTCTCTTGCATTTTTGCACGTAGGAGAGAGAAAACAAGAAAAACATCATTAACCAGCCATAGCCGTGTATACAGCCATATTTCTCTAAAACACACCACACTGGGAGGAAGACCACTTGGCGGCGAATCGACTAAGACGACGATTGCCCATTTCTGTCGACCTAAATAGTCCTCACGCACCTCTCGAACAAGGCGTGAGGCATAATACTGTTGGTCGTGTGTACAACACGCGCTGACAATATTCTAGAATTTCATTAGCAGCCTTAAAACTAAAATTTCAAGATATACATGTTGTGGAGCAAGCTAAATTTCTATTGTTGTTTGGTTTTTAAATTGTACATTCCTCTTTAATTAAATGGTTATTTGCTTGTAATTTCTTAGTATATTGACAAGAGCTTGTGGCATTGTCAACTATCATTGTAAAGAAATGATATCTGCTTGTGAATTGTGTTCGCTTTTGAGATAGGTGAGTGGATAATTTTTAATATGCATAAGAAATATTATAAATATTTGAATTGCTAATATGAATTGGATTATGCTTGTTGATAATATGTATGTTGATTACCATTTTTGTTGCGATAAAGCATAATTAATTATTGAATCTACATTCTTGTTATGAGGAAATATATACTTGTGAATTGATATCTCCTCATTTGATTAACATCATGAGTTGAGCCTTGAGATATGAATATGTTTATTTGGTGATGATATAAACCTACAGTATGCCAGTCAAAATATTCATGCTAACAAGGTAGTCTTAGTCTTTGTGCACATCGTATTTGAAACCCTAGTTGGTCAGAGGAGTCACCAACCTATATGGACTGATCATCTCATAGTATAGAGCCTTATTCTCATTGCATTTTGATTTTCTAACTTTTACCTTATAAACTTCTTGTTATGACCTATCTGAGAAATCTTCTTGTAAGAACTTAAAGTCGTATTCGGTAATATATTTTCCATTGTTGTATTATCTTGTAAATATTTATTGTATGTTATTTATTCATTGAGTTGTTAAACTCACCGTCTCATTAATTATCATTTCAGGCTTGTAGCTTGAAAGAAGGTTATTTTTGTTGTACTCCCAGAACCTATTATTGTGGTTTTAATCGATGCTTTTTTCTTATGTCTAGTTAGAGAAAGTCCAATGGTAAAAGCTATTTCGGAGAGCTAAATCTCTAAAATGACTTTTTAAATAGTGTGAATATAGTTTTTTTTTTTTTTTTTGTCTATGTCTACTCCAATGGTAAAAGCCTTTTAGAAAAGCCATTTTTTATTTATCATTTTAATATAGTGCAATTATTTTATATATCATTTAATTATGCAATTAAATATACAATTAATAGGAGTAAGTTATATAATTAAATAATTACTTTTCAAAAACCTTTCAACAATATAATTATTAATTTTTTAATTATAATTAAATTAAAAAAATTGAGCTTAAAATAAAAAAACCTTGGAACAATTTAAATTTAAAATTTTAAAATATTGAAAAAATCCACCAGAAATTCAAACTCATAATCGAATGAGGGATAGAGCAACAAACTGTCAACTCCAAGCTGATTTGATTAAATATTTATGGGAACAGTACGGTAATGAGTAAATAATCATTAGATTTAAGCCATTTATTGTATTTTTTTGAAGTATTTGTATGTAAAATATAAAAAAAATCAGTAGACCGGCGAACCGAATGAACCAAAAACTAAGCAACAGGATTGTAATCCATAGTGATTGGTCTCATAATACACAGTAACCAAACATGACCTCTTTTAGTATATTACATAATTTCAAAAGAAATTATTTTAAAAAATTGATATTTTTATTTAAATATGTTAATATTAAAAATAAATAAACTATTGTTATAATATATTTTTCAAAGAATATTCTTAAACAACCTCCACATGATACTACCCAATCTCTCAAGACAAGTATCCAACATGTTCCTTTTTCTTCTCTACCTCTCTCTATCCAAAGAAAAACCATACAAAGAAGAACTATGAGACCCAACATGAACCAATCTACCATTAACATCAAGACTGTAAACACCCAAAAAAAAAATGGTTATTGATAGATCAAAACATGGATAAGAACACATCTAAACCAAACCCCAAACAACCCACCTCATCTCATGGGGAGTATAAAAGGATGAGAGAGAGAGAGAGAGGATGAGGGATTCTTTTCCAAAACCAGCAGCTACACTTCGTTTTTCCCTTCCTTTTCCACAACAAAACCCTAAACCAAACCAATAAAGAGTGCTTTATATAAGTGTGAGGGAAAGATGAGACCTTGAGAGAAGATTGGACAGCTACCTAGAGGAAAGGAAAAAGAGGGCTGGAAAACGTGAGAGGAAGAAGGAGGAGAACCAGCAGAAGAAGATAAAGAATAGTGTCAAACCTTCCTCAAACTTAGTTAGATTCGAAAGGTATGGGTCATGAAACTTCCTTCCTCTTCTCCTTAAGACCCGAAACAGAAATAAGGAAGAAAACCCTAAGGAAATTAACCTAAGCTAGTTGTGAAGAAAGCTGAAATTGATGGTTTCAATGTGTGTGTTCTGTTGTGATTTGTTGAAAGATTTTATGCTGAAATTGATGGTTTCAATGTGTGTGTTCTGTTGTGTTTTGTTAAAGGATTTTGTGCTGAGATTGATGGTTTGAAGGTGTGTGTTTAGTTGGGATTTGTTTAAGACCTGTTATTGTTGTGACCTGTTACTGTTTCAGGACCTGTTATTGTTGCGATCTGTTACTGTTTCCGATCTGTTACTGTTTTAGGATCTGTTACTGTTTCAGGACCTGTTACTGTTTCAGACCTGTATTGTTGCAACCTGTTACTGTTTCAGGACCTGTTACTGTTTTATGACATGTTATTGTTTGAGGACCAGTTCTCGCTGCCGATTTCTACAATAGCCTCCTCGGCAAAAATGACTTAAATGCTAGTAATAATTTCATGGTATGATGGTGTGAAATGTGGACACTTGAATGTGAACATATGAATTCTTGAAAATATGTGTGGTGACGAATGTGATTCAAAAATACAAATGTATTGATTTATGATCATTGATATCATAGGTGGTGCGGTCGGGATTGGACCATCGTCAAGGCAAGAACATTCCGCAGGTGGAGCAAGTAGGTGACTTACACCTTCCTTTTTCATATATTGAATAATGAAATACCTTAACATGCATATTACCATATTGTGTTAGAATCGATATGATATGATTGAACATTCAAATGTTAGCAAATAAATGATTAGCTGCGGCTAATGGCATCCGAAGGGATGGTCGGGACAAATGGTTGATTAGCTTCAGCTAATGGCATCCGAAGGGATGGTCGGGACAAATGGTTGATTAGCTTCAGCTAATGGCATCCGAAGGGATGGCCGGGACAAATGAATGATTAGCTTTGGCAGTGAGTGAACGGTTAACCTCAGTAAGTGATGCCTTAAGAGGATAGCTGAGTTTGAGATTAGGCATTTATATGCATTATAAGCTGTTTATACCAAGTACATGAATAAATTATAAATGTTAATGCTTCATGTAACTACCAGATCGTTTAGTTATCATTATTATCATTATTATTATTATTATTAAGTAATTACATTGTCTTAAATGTTTTGTACTGCTGCAGGGACGACACATCCACGAGATGTCTAGGGAACCCAATACACGGGAACCTATTTTTGCAAGGAATCATGTAGATGCATTCTAAATTACAATGTATTTTGTATGAATCAATGTACTGAACATATAGCTTTATCAGATCCTTTTGTTCAAATTCGTAATGACTATTAGTAGGCTAGGAATGTAAACTCATGTCTATGTTTGTATATTTTTTTATAGGAACTTCTAATCATGCAACCATAATATTTCTTATTTATGAAAGATGTACTTTTAAATGAAATGTTGATTGTATGGATTGTATTATGATGACGTGAGGGATCAAGTTCATAGATTACCAGCACCATGTGTGCTAGATATCTATCTATATATATATAAAAATTTTGGGTCGCTACAAAGATCATCGCCATCAGTTTTTTCTTTCTTCTCTTCCTTATGCTGGTAGCTTGGTTTAGCTTCTCATCTCCGATACCAAGTTCATCAACACCAACCTGCCATTCTCTTCCCCTGGCACCATGCCCATTGGACTTAAACATCCTCCGCAGCATGACATTTGGCGGCACAATATTATAGCTTTTGAATTTGAGTTGTTACAAATAGCAACTCATGCAAGGAAAAACTATTTTGACTATAAAAATAGCTTCCCCGTTGGAGAGAAAAAAAAATTAAACAAAAATAATATATTTTTTTTATTTTTATTTTTGCCTCTTCAGATGGCACATCGGTTGGACTTGCTCTTAGTCTTCTACAATTATAACCTTATGTATTTACTCCTCTATTCAAAAATCAAATTATATTATAAAGTTAATTTTTTATTAACATTACGTTGAACTATGATTAATTTATTTAAAAGATAAGTTCATATTTAAGTTTGAGTTCGCATAGGTATGGAACAATCCCGAAGGACCACGTCTATGTGCCGGTCATGGATCCGAGAATCGGGTCATGACACTTTTCATTTTCACCCCTATGATTTTCTAATCTTTTAAGTTTGGTCCTCATTATCTTAATTTCTATTTATTTTATTTGAATTTTTTTTTCAATTTTCATCCTTTTTTAATTAAATTGTATCATTATTCTTTTTTGTTTTACTTTTTTTGTCAATATTTTGTCATTGGTTTGATCCTTTGAAATTATATATGTGGAGAGTTAAGCTCTTTATTAAACTAAAGTTCACTGCTTCACAAGTTAAAGTTTTAGAGATTAGATCAAGATATGGATGTTTGCTAGGATTTTATTGCTCCCCTCGTCCCCATTTTTATATTTTTTATTCTTTTTTCTTAGAAAATATGTTTTTTTCTCTCTCTCCATACTTGACATTTCTTTTATCATTCTACACTTGGCCTATTTGTCACCATTTTCTTTCTTTATCTTTATTTTTTTTGTAATATTTTTATTTAGCCTTTCCTTATTATTTTTTATTCTTTGCACTTGAAATAATTATCACTCTACATTTGACATATTTACACCTTTTTTGTGTTCCTATCTTCTTCTTTTTTTGTGGGATTTTAGCTTTTTCTTTACACTTAAGGTGTTAATATTAAACAAATATCAAAGTATATAATTATTTTTAAGAAAAATTACCTATACTATTATTTTAAACACTTTATCCATAATAAAATGAATATATAAAAAATAAATAATCAAAAGGTTTGTAGACTGATTATTTCGCTTAGATGTATAGCATCATAAAAAATCCAGGACCATTAACTTTGTTTTAAATAACCAAAAGTAAAATGTCGAGCTTCTCATCTCTGAGACCAAGTTCATCAACACTAACCTCCCCTTCTCTTCCCCTGATACCATGCCCATTGGACTTCAACATCCTTCTCAGCCTGACATCTGGCGACACAATATTATAGCTTTTGAATTTGAGTTGCTACAAATAACAACTCATGCAGGGGAAAGCTATTTTGGCTATAAAAATAGCTTCCCCGTTGGAGTGAAGAAAAGTAAACAAAAATGCTAAAAATATTTTTTTTATATTTTTGCCTCTTCAGATGGCACACCGGTTGGACTTGCTCTTAGTCTTCTACAATTATAACATTATGTATTTAACTCCTACTTTTCATTTTCACCCCTGTGATTTTCTAATCTTTTAAGTTTGGTCCTCATTATCTTAATTTCTATTTATTTTATTTGATATTTTTTTTCAATTTTCATCCTCTTTTTTTATTAAATTTTCTAATTATTCTTTTTTGTTTTACTTTTTTTGTCAATATTTTGTCATTGGTTTGATCCTTTGAAATTATATATGTGGAGAGTTAAGCTCTTTATTAAACTAAAGTTCACTGCTTCACAAGTTAAAGTTTTAGAGATTAGATCAAGATATGGATGTTTGCTAGGATTTTATTGCTCCCCTCGTCCCCATTTTTATATTTTTTATTCTTTTTTCTTAGAAAATATGTTTTTTTCTCTCTCTCCATACTTGACATTTCTTTTATCATTCTACACTTGGCCTATTTGTCACCATTTTCTTTCTTTATCTTTATTTTTTTTGTAATATTTTTATTTAGCCTTTCCTTATTATTTTTTATTCTTTGCACTTGAAAAAATTATCACTCTACATTTGACATATTTACACCTTTTTTTTGTTGCTATCTTAATTTTTGTTGTTGTGGGCTTTTAGCTTTTTCCTTACACTTGAAGGTGTTAATATTAAATAAATATCAAAATATATAATTATTTTTAAGAAAAAAATACCTTTATTATTATCTTAAACACCTTAT
Organism: Salix dunnii; assembly: GCA_015731905.1. Taxonomy (NCBI): domain Eukaryota; kingdom Viridiplantae; phylum Streptophyta; class Magnoliopsida; order Malpighiales; family Salicaceae; genus Salix; species Salix dunnii. The sequence continues at coordinate 6,092,345 of CM027671.1, forward strand.
CCATAATAAAATGAATATATAAAAAAACTAAATAATAAAAAGATTTGTAGGCTGATTATTTCGCTTAGATGTATAGCATCATAAAAAATCCAGGACCATTAACTTTTTTTTACATTTTAAAAATTTGTTTCTAGTTGCGGCGAAGTGCAGGGCAAGTGACATGTATATTTTTTCATTGTAGATAATTTGGTCCGACTTTTCCGCTCATTTTGTCTACGTGTGGCTTTGTATATTTTCTGTTTACGTGATATTAGATTTGAACAAAAAGCTATAAAAGTCAATTTTTAACAAAAACAACATCGATTGATGATTTATTTGATTGTTATTATCATGATTGCTAAATTATCACAATTACTATAGTTTCATTATAACCATTATTTTAAATAAGGAATATTTTAATTATTATTCATAATACTATCGTTGTCACCGTCATTATTGTTATAGAATAAATTCAATTTTTTTTATTTTTTAAGATTTATTCTTCATATTATTATATTAAAAGTATTTCACAACACTAAGATTAAATTATTTTGAGAATTTATTCAAAAAACTTAGTTTATATATATTTTAAGCCAATAATATTAAACATATGTCAAAATATATAATTAGCCTCACATATTTTTAATAAAAAATACATTTAAATAATCATTATCATTATTTTAAATGCTTTATCCATAATAAAATGCATATAAAAAAAACTAAATAATCACAAGGTTTGTAGGTTGATTATTTCTATAAGATATATAGTATCATAAAAAATATCTAGGACCATTAATATTTTTTTTACATGTTAAAAATTTGGTTATGGCTACGGTGAAACACATGGCAAGTCGCTCGTATATTTTTTCACTATGAATAATTTGGCCCATTTTCTCCACTCCTTTTGTCTACGTGTGGGTTAGTGGTTTTTTATGTGATATTAGATCTAAAATATCTTACATAAAAGGCTACAAAAGTCATCCTATAAAATAAATGACAAAAATATTTTACAGAAATAAGGAGCATACCAAACAATCAAAAGATCAAGGACTGAAATGAAAATACCATAAAAAAGGACTTTCATGTAATTTAGTCTACAGTTGAGAGAAAAGGAAAAAAATATCAACCGACCAGTGTCACGACTCTAGCAACTTTGGGACGTCATGCGCACCACCATGAGAAGAGGACATGGCGATGAAATTGATGAGATGCCGAATGGATTTTATCATAACCGCGCAATGCCACACGCGTCGCTAGAAAAAAACGTGGGGCCTAAAACTATTGGCGCATCAATCCATGACACCAATAAATTGAGAGGGCTACTAAATAATTAGTACCATTACTCAATTTCAGGTTATTCCAAAAAATATATCCAAAATAAAAAAATAATAATAAAAGGGGCTGGTGGTGGTATAAAAATCAATTTGGAAATTTTAGACGTTTTCGAGAGCTAAATTGTACCTCTTTCGTGCCTAAAAATGAGAAAATACAGATTCAAAACTAAAATAATTTATTATTGGATAAATCTGTATAAAAATTAAGTCAAAAGGCATAATTATATTTTTATGGGTCGATTCGATTTAATTGTCAGCCAATTTAAAGTGTAATTATGATTGAGAATTAATTTAAGTTCCAATTGAAGAATTTAATTAAGTGCAATGACTTAATTATACTTTAAATTGGTCACATCCAATTAATTAAGGGCTTAATCGATGACAAATCAAGTTCTTGAGCTCAATTTGAGCAATTACAAAATTTGCATAAAAAATATATTTTCAAAAAAAGAAAAAAAAAACAATTTGTGTTTGTTGTCGTGCATACAGTTGAATTCCAAATTTTTCCTAGCATATCTTTTGTAAAAAATATACATTGCATCTTTATCATGTTTTAAAACAAAAATTAGATATCATAATGGATTTACTATTGTCAGCACTATCATACTTTTTCCTATCCAAATGCAGTGTCTAGCCATCAATCATCCATTCAGATAGCGTGTTCTCAATGCTATCTCCCTCATCCTTATTAAAGGGCTCTTTTAGACCCTAATCTATTAGGATAGTGTGCTTCTTAGTCGAATCTTTCCTCTGAATTGGATGTGTTTTCCAACCATTAACCAAAAATAAAAATAATTTGTTTTCCAACCTTATTTTTCTTCCTCTTTTGAGTGTGGTTTTCCAATTCTAACAATCAATTAGGATAGTGTGTTTTTTAGCCTATTTTCCTTCCTCGTTGAGTATGTTTTGCAACCCTCGACCATCAATTCAAATAGAACACTTTCCATCCCTATTTTCCACTTGTCGAGTGTGTTTTCCAACTCTATACCATCAATTAAAATAATGCAATTTCCAGCCCTATTTTCCCTTCTCTTTTAGTGTGTTTTCTAACCCTCAACCATATATACTACATAACAGCTTTCTAGCCCTATCAACCAATTCTTGGTCTGGGAAATCCATTTTTCTTTACAACGCTTATTATCTAAAGTCTTTTACAAGACTTCAGTCATAAACAATGTAAAGAGGAGGGCAATTATCATAACCTAATTTCTAGGTTATTCCCCAAAATATACCTAAAAATAAGAAAAATAAAATTAAAGAGGTTGGTGTTGGTAGAAAATCAATGTGGAAATTTTAGTAGTTTTCTAACCCTCAACCATATATAATACATAACAGCTTTCTAGCCCTATCAATCAATTCTTGGTCTGGGAAATCCATTTTTCTTTACAACGCTTACTATCTAAAGTCTTTTACAAGACTTCAGTCGTAAACAATATAAAGAGGAGGGCAATTATCATAACCTAATTTCTGGGTTATTCCCCAAAATATACCTAAAAATAAGAAAAATAAAATTAAAGGGGTTGGTGTTGGTAGAAAATCAATGTGGAAATTTTAATTGTTTTCGGTAGCCAAATCGTAACTCTTTTGTGCTCAAAAATGAGAAAATACAGATTCAAAGCTAAAATAATTTATTATTGGATAAATCTATGTAAAAATTAAGTCGAAAGACATGATTATATTTTTATGGGCTGATTCGATTTAATCGTCGACCAATTTAAAGTGTAGTTAAAATTGGGAATTAATTTAAATTCCAATTGAAGGATTTAATTAAGTGCAAAAACTTAATAATACTTTAAATTGGTCACATCCAATTAATTAAGGGCTTAATCAATGAAAAATCAAGTTTTAAAGCTTAAAACATGTATCACTTATCTAATATCATACTGAATCCTTTTATTTGAAAATGAATTTAGAACTTTAATCTATATTTTTTTATAAAAAACAAACAAAACAATCTTCATGATTCTAGATGAAAATTTTCTCAAACTAATAATAATAATATATTTTTATTAACGTGGCTCATGTCAGATATTAATATACTAAATGTATTTATCCAAATAACTTTTTGTTTATAAATATAATAATATAAATAATTATATTTATATATTTTAACATCAATCCTTTGAAATCATAAAAAATATTAATTTAATACTTTTTTAAAATCAAAACATTTTAAGAAACAATTTAAAAATAAAAATAAAAACCATAACTATTTAAAAATAGCATACGGTGAAAATGACAAGGCTACTTATTTTGAAAAGGCTTTCGGAGCCCCTAGCTTGTAAAAGCCGAATAAACAAAAGCGCTGCGTTGCGTTGTTTAAAACGGTCGAAAATAATTTGAAATTTTCTTTCCTCGCCTCTCACGGACATAAAGACTCAGTATAAATGAAGGTGTTGCGACGAGTTAAACAAATCGGTATGATGCTTCCGAAGCCCAAATCGGTATGATCTTCTTCTGAAACTATGAAAGAAAACGTTGATAGTGATCTTGCATGTTAGGGCGGGGACATTCCGGTATCTTCTCTTCTCACAAACACAGCTTATCTTTGATTGTTTCAAATTCTATCAATTGTTGTGCTTTTTCTTTTGTTGGGTCTGGGTGGTGATTTTTCCATTATGAATTATTTTCCCTTTTGTCTCAATGTATTTTTTCTATGCAATGATTATCTGGTAGTCTTCCTGGATTCTTGATTGGGGCATCGATGTCCTCTATATTTTGCTACTGGTGATCTTGAGATTGTCTTTTGATTTGTCTTTCTGTCATTTTCTTGATCACGCAGTAAGAATTTAAGTAGTTCCTCATTTTTGGTTTGACTACTTGATTTGTGGTGTTGAAGCTGTGTTGGTGGATTTCCTTTTCCTTTTTATTTTGTCTTCTCATATTTCTTAAGCCATTTATTGAGATACAGAGCATGAATCATGAGAATGAGAAACTGGTTTTCATTTCTCTGCTGGAAGAATATTTCAGTGTTCAAATTGTAGATGAAGCACTGCAATGCGTGGAGGAGTTGAAAGATCCAGCTTTTCATCCTGAGGTTGCTAAAGAAGCTATTTCCCTCGCACTGGAGAAGAGCCCGCCATGTGTGGGGCCTGTCATAAAGCTTCTTGAATTCTTGCTCACTAAAATGGTCGTAACAGCTAGAGATATTGGAACAGGTTGCCTTCTGTACGGCTCCTTGTTGGATGATATTGGCCTTGATTTAATCAAAGCACCAAATAACTTTGGCGAGTTTCTTGGGAACTTGGTCGTGGTTCAGGGTCTGGACTTCGAGATCTTGGAGGAGCTTCTGGAGAAGGTGGAAGATAACAGGTTCAGGAAAGCCATCTTTGACTGTGCCATGAAGAGCATCAACTCAGACCCTTCAGGGCAAGAAGTGTTGGCAACACAGGTGGTTGGAATTGATGCGTCTTCCAATTTTTTCTTATGTTTTTATTTACTTGTAAATAATTGCTCTTTGATTCTGGATAGTGACGGGGATATGCCTCAGCTCTCCAAAGACGGAGAAATTCTCAGAGGATGGCGGGAACGGTAGGCTTAGATATGGTTTATCATCTATGCAAGGTTGGCGTGCAACCATGGAAGATGCGGTGAGTAGTTGATTCAGCATTTGATTTATGTGAATATGCAAAGTTTTTAAATCTTGTCACCAACATTGATCCTTTAATTGCCCATTGATTATTACAAAATATGAATAAACTGATGACATTATGTGGGGACGTCTTAAAGATTTGATTACAGGATAATACTAATGATAAATTTGGCCAGGCAGGAATTTGTCTAAGTGGGATGCAAATACAATATGTGATGTAATTTTTCAAAGTTTGAGGAAGTAGCTAATTATAGCTCTTAAAAAAGTGATGTTATGGGTTCTTCGGTGCCAAATCATCTAGAATTCATTTAAATTATCGTATTGTTTCCTGTATTTGTGCAAAAAGAATATATGATCATAAAAAAATGATTTTCTTCAATGTTCTTGGAAATGTATTTAGAGAAAGTTTTGTGGAAGAGTAATTGATCTTCAATTCAACAAACAGTTGATCATTGCACAAAATCTTGTTTAGTATGGGCATATCACTTCATTTATAAAGTGTCTTTATTGTGTGTTTGTGTTCTGGAATATTGCTTCAGTGGTCTTCTTTTGCATGCGAGCATGAGCTGTGTAGTTTATTTTATCTTTTACACCATGGATATGATGTTAGTTATATGATTATTATTATTTGTGTTACTAGCATGCTGCAATAACCGATTTGAATGCTACCACTTCCTTCTTTTGTGTTTATGATGGCCATGGAGGTGAGAATTGCCAGTTTCAGGTACATGTGAATGCTGTACATAATCACTGCTTTAACTAAAATGTGTTTTTCCTGAATCTGCACCAAGTCTGATTTCGTTGTCTTTTTGGCTGATCTCTGGTTATGCCCTTACATGAACAAAGTCAAAGTAATAGCAGCAATGCTCAACTCCAGTGAACAGAAGATTAGGCTCTTACCACTTTAAATCTTAATATTATTCCTTTTTCAAACTTGTTTTAAGTTTGTGATCTGCTAATGATGATTGTAAGAAAAGAACCCTTGCAGCCAAACTCAACCTGTTCAGAACTGAGACTTAGCGGGGTTAGGTAATCTGTGATGGAATGTGTATCCAGTAAACAATGGTTGTGTGTGTGTAGGGGGGGGTGTACAGAATAAAATTTTCTGCCAAAAAAATTCTGATTTTATTTTCAATAATGCTCGTCTCATATGGGTTGGTTTTTAATTCTAAATGCATCCTTGTTTTGCTCTGCTTGTACCTAGGTCAGTTTTTTAGTATACTTGACGTAGAGAATTTAGATCCCTGTCGCTCATTTCAATCCTGTAACTTGCAGGTAAAGTAGTTGCGAAACTCTCTTCCAAGTTTCTTCACCAGCAGGTTCTCAAGAATGAAGCATATGCAGCAGGAGATACAAGAACTTCTGTCCAGAAAGCATTTTTCAGGTTACTTGATTTTATTACTAAAGAGTTTTTTCTCTCCCCCTCTAGAAGAGTATTTGAAGTGAGCAGCGAGGTGCTGATGTAATAATGTTGCCAAAATCGTTTAGTATGATCTGGTGTTATTCTCCACCCTCTATTCTTGAGTTTTGAACCTTGTTAGTATTTATAAACTAGTCTTTTGATTTGTCTTTTTGTCATTTTCTTGATCACGCAGTAAGAATTTAAGTAGTTCCTCATTTTTGGTTTGACTACTTGATTTGTGGTGTTGAAGCTGTGTTGGTGGATTTCCTTTTCCTTTTTATTTTGTCTTCTCATATTTCTTAAGCCATTTATTGAGATACAGAGCATGAATCATGAGAATGAGAAACTGGTTTTCATTTCTCTGCTGGAAGAATATTTCAGTGTTCAAATTGTAGATGCAGCACTGCAATGCGTGGAGGAGTTGAAAGATCCAGCTTTTCATCCTGAGGTTGCTAAAGAAGCTATTTCCCTTGCACTGGAGAAGAGCCCGCCATGGGTGGGGCCTGTCATAAAGCTTCTTGAATTCTTGCTCACTAAAAAGGTCGTAACAGCTAGAGATATTGGAACAGGTTGCCTTCTGTACGGCTCCTTGTTGGATGATATTGGCCTTGATTTAATCAAAGCACCAAATAACTTTGGCGAGTTTCTTGGGAACTTGGTCGTGGTTCAGGGTCTGGACTTCGAGATCTTGGAGGAGCTTCTGGAGAAGGTGGAAGATAACAGGTTCAGGAAAGCCATCTTTGACTGTGCCATGAAGAGCATCAACTCAGACCCTTCAGGGCAAGAAGTGTTGGCAACACAGGTGGTTGGAATTGACGCGTCTTCCAATTTTTTCTTATGTTTTTATTTACTTGTAAATAATTGCTCTTTGATTCTGGATAGTGACGGGGATATGCCTCAGCTCTCCAAAGACGGAGAAATTCTCAGAGGATGGCGGGAACGGTAGGCTTAGATATGGTTTATCATCTATGCAAGGTTGGCGTGCAACCATGGAAGATGCGGTGAGTAGTTGATTCAGCATTTGATTTATGTGAATATGCAAAGTTTTTAAATCTTGTCACCAACATTGATCCTTTAATTGCCCGTTGATTATTACAAAATATGAATAAACTGATGACATTATGTGGGGACGTCTTAAAGATTTGATTACAGGATAATACTAATGATAAATTTGGCCAGGCAGGAATTTGTCTAAGTGGGATGCAAATACAATATGTGATGTAATTTTTCAAAGTTTGAGGAAGTAGCTAATTATAGCTCTTAAAAAAGTGATGTTATGGGTTCTTCGGTGCCAAATCATCTACAATTCATTTAAATTATCCAATTGTTTCCTGTAACAGTGCAAAAAGAATACTTGATCATAAAAAAATGATTTTCTTTGATGTTCTTGGAAATGTACCTAGAGAAAGTTTTGTGGAAGAGTACTTGCTCTTCAATTCCACAAACAGTTGATCAAATTCTGTTCCAAGTTTCTTCACCAGCAGGTTCTCAAGAATGAAGCATACGCAGCAGGAGATATAGGAACTTCTGTCCAGAAAGCATTTTTCAGGTTACTTGATTTTATCACTAAAGAGTAAGAGTATTTGAAGTGAGCAGTAAGGTGCTGATGTAATAATGTTGTCAAAATGGTTTAGTATGATCTGGTGTTATTCTCCACCCTCTATTCTTGAGCTTTGAACCTTGTTAGTATTTATAAACTAGTCATATCAATAATATATCTTACTAGCATTTGGATACAATTTTTGTAATGGTACTTTCTTCTATGAGCCTATTGCCTTGTAATTTTTTGACTGAAAATTTGTTCTTTGGGAAGTATGTTTGACCATTTTAGGATTTATAGTTATGTAAATGCTCTCATTTTATTTTAAATGATATTGCAAATAATTATAGGTGCATGCTCATCATTTAATTCCTTGCATCCCACACAGAATGGACGAGATGATGCGTGGGCAGAGAGGTTGGAGGGAATTGGCAGCTTTAGGTTCTTTCTTTCTTTTTTCCGAGGTGAGTTGGATGATGGAATTTCGTAAAGATATTAAATATGTGTTGAGACACGATTTTGTCTTGTAGATGTTACACTTGTATATTTTGTTCTGTATGGTCTTATTTTTATGAATTAATTAATCAGATTCAAAGAGGTATCATGTATTTCATCTTATTAGATTATGAAATCTAAGAGTTTCGAGTGACTAGGTCTTTTTACTCAATGTAAACACCGATTTGGAAGGTCTTGGTACTTCTCTCAAGCTTCAGAAACTTTGAAAGAATTTGAAATGATATGGCAATTCAGTTTTCATTGCTGCGATCCAATTTTTTTTCATTTAAAAGGAGGCTTAGATATATGAGATTGCACTTGGACCTGCACTTTCCAAGCCTAGATTGCTTAATCTACATTATGCCACTAAGAAGCTCATTCTTGATGTCAACAATTATAAGAACTTGAAGATTTTTAATCTTGGAAAGGATTTTCAAGTCCAAACTCCAATTTACCCTTCGATATCAATTATGAAAACCAGAACCTTGCCTTAGCTTTTCGATTAGTCTTGACATTTTTGCAGGTTTCATAAAAGGTGAATTCATTGTGCAGGTTCTGCTAACACCGACTCATTTAGCCATAGTAATGGAATATACAACTGCTGGAGAAATTTTTGAGAGAATATGCAACGCTGGTAGATTCAGTGAAGATGAGGTACGTATAGTGTAGAACCAAACGCTGTCATGAATTTTCCCCTCTTCTCTAATACCCTCACAAATGGATACTTGGTGGGTCTCATGAATTTGAATATCAAGATTAGTTCTTTCATTATTGAATTTCGCTGTGTGAAACCAGTTGCTAATATTCATGATGCCTTTCTTTCAGAGTTCTATTATTGGAAGGTGTTCTTCTTTCATCTCTTTTATGAAATCCATTTTCGCTTTTGGCAACTATCCTCTGCTTCCCTTCTATTCTTTTGTTTCTTTTTGCTAGCTGAGGCATTCATCATGTCCTGCAGAAAATGTCATGCTAACTTCCAGAGTTGTACTGTGCCATTCTTTCATCTCTTCTATGAATTGAATTGATAAAACTCACAGTGCCTTTCTTTCAATAAGGTTACTCTGTATTTTTTAGTTTATTTGTGCAGTGCTCTGTTTGTTCCATTAAGAATAGCAGCAAGGAGACGATGACAGTTATTGATTTATAGTAGTATTTGGTGTCCTTTCATGCATTGCTTTTGCTAATATTAGTCCTAAATTAATGGTCTTACTAATATGAACAAACGAGAGAATACTAGGAACATGGACTGACATTTGCTTTGGTCCCTTGAGTAAAAAATACGAGTTTTCATGCCAAAAATGAACAGTTCTTTCTCATGATCATATCATTTGATTGATCAGATTCTCTCAAATAAGCATTTTATGATTGTGATTCTGATTAAGTATTTAATCTAACATCATCTACACATGGGATGGGAACCAAAATGCTTTGTAGAAACTGATGATACCCAATATCCCACATCATCTTTCCTATGCTCTCGCTCATAAAGCTTGTAAATTTCATTACATTTTTATTCAAGCATGTGTTTTCAGGGTAAAACCCCACCATGAGAACATGAAACTAAGATGGGGAATACCTTTCGAGGAGGGGCAACTAGTTGTTTTTAGAAAAAAAAAAAACAAACCAAACGAATAATCAAGTCATGAGTTATAAACCAAATAGTGACTTACATCTAGATTCCTCTTTTTCTCTCCAGTTTTATGAGACTATAATTCCTTTCACCATCTATTTCATATCTCCTACAGGGGTAGAATATGGACATTGCTTTTTCATATTGGGGCCTTTTAGGAAATTGTTTATATTCAGGGCTGCTTTTATGCTTATATTTAATCATATAAATGGAAAAACGATTCAACTAGTATTTGGTTCACCATATTGATAGCTAAATATATTTATCTTATGTCATTGACTGTTGTGGAAGAGTTTGGATTGGATCCATCTTGCTGCCACCACGTTAGGGAGTGGAAGTGGAACATTGGAGGGCTAGTATTGACCATTCCTTGTTTTTTTTTTTTTTTGGAGTTTGTGCATCTCTCACAAGCTTTCCTTCCTAGTGTTTTTGAATTTCGATCATATATCTCCTAATAGTTTTAGAAAAAGCAGATCATATGCTTAGGATATGTTGGGAACTCCATTAGTCTTCTATTTGAATGAAGTTTGCATGGACTTGGAATTACCTATTAACATTTTATCATTGAAAATTGGCGAGTGTTATTCAGCATCCATCCTAAAATGGTTCTGAGAAGATTTCACAATGTTGTATAGAATCATCATTCAATGAGGCTTACCTTTATAACATATGCATGCGTAATGGTGTACTTATCATGTCCTTGTAGCATGCCAACCTCCAGCTCTGCATTTAAAAATATGCAGAATACAAACAATGCTCTGCTTTTTGTGAACATCACGTCTCACTTTGGGTGTGTTGTGTGAGATTGTCTTTAGATTTGTCTTTTTGTCATTTTCTTGATCACGCAGTAAGAATTTAAGTAGTTCCTCATTTTTGGTTTGACTACTTGATTTGTGGTCTTGAAGCTGTGTTGGTGGATTTCTTTTTCATTTTTATTTTGTCTTATCATATTTCTTAAGCCATTTATTGAGAACAGAGCATGAATCATGAGAATGAGAAACTGCTTAAGGGTAATGATGTTATGAAGAGGATGTTGCATTCAAGTATCAATCATTATAATTGATAGTCATCAACAACAAGTATACGGTTTAAGGGTCCTTTCTATTATATGGTTGTGTTTGATCTTAGGGAAAATACGATCTTAAGGGTGTTGATTCAGCATTTGATTTACGTGAATATACGAAGTTTTTAAATCTTGTTACCAACATTGATCCTTTAATTGCCCATTGATTATTACAAAATATGAATAAACTGATGACATTATGTGGGGACGTCTTAAAGATTTGATTACAGGATAATACTAATGATAAATTTGGCCAGGCAGGAATTTGTGTAAGTGGGATGCAAATACAATATGTGATGTAATTTTTCAAAGTTTGAGGAAGTAGCTAATTATAGCTCTTAAAAAAGTGATGTTATGGGTTCTTCGGTGCCAAATCATCTACAATTCATTTAAATTATCCAATTGTTTCCTGTATCAGTGCAAAAAGAATACATGATCATAAAAAAATGATTTTCTTTGATGTTCTTGGAAATGTATCTAGGGAAAGTTTTGTGTTAGAGTACTTGCTCTTCAATTCCACAAACAGTTGATCAAATTCTGTTCCAAGTTTCTTCACCAGCAGGTTCTCAAGAATGAAGCACACGCAGCAGGAGATATAGGAACTTCTGTCCAGAAAGCATTTTTCAGGTTACTTGATTTTATCACTAAAGAGTAAGAGTATTTGAAGTGAGCAGTAAGGTGCTGATGTAATAATATTTTTAAAATGGTTTAGTATGATCTGGTGTTATTCTCCACCCTCTATTCTTGAGCTTTGAACCTTGTTAGTATGTATAAACTAGTCATATCAATAATATATCTTACTAGCATTTGGATACAATTTTTGTAATGGTACTTTCTTCTATGAGTCTATTGCCTTGTAATTTTTTGACTGAAAATTTGTTCTTTGGGAAGTATGTTTGGCCATTTTAGGATTTATAGTTATGTAAATGCTCTCATTTTATTTTAAATGATATTGCAAATAATTATAGGTGCATGCTCATCATTTAATTCCTTGCATCCCACACAGAATGGACGAGATGATGCGTGGCCAAAGAGGTTGGAGGGAATTGGCAGCTTTGGTTCTTTCTTTCTTTTTTCTGAGGTGAGTTGGATGATGGAATTTTGTAAAGATATTAAATATGTGTTGAAGACACGATTTTATCTTGTAGATGTTACACTTGTATATTTTGTTCTGTATGATCTTATTTTTATGAATTAATTAATCAGATTTAAAGAGGTATCATGTATTTCCTTCGTATTAGATTATGAAATCTAAAAGAGTTTCGAGTGACTAGGTCTTTTTACTCAATGTAAAGACCGATTTAGAAGGTCTTGGTACTTCTCTCAAGCTACAGAAACTTTGAAAGAATCTGAATTGATATGGCAGTTCAGTTTTCATTGCTGCTATCCAATTTTTTTCATTTAAAAGGAGGCTTAGATATATGAGATTGCACTTGGACCTGCACTTTCCAAGCCTAGATTGCTTAATCTACATTATGCCACTAAGAAGCTCATTCTTGATGTCAACAATTATAAGAACTTGAAGATTTTTAATCTTGGAAAGGATTTTCAAGTCCAAACTCCAATTTACCCTTCGATATCAATTATGAAAACCAGAGCCTTGCCTTAGCTTTTCGATTAGTCTTGACATTTTTGCAGGTTTCATAAAAGGTGAATTCATTGTGCAGGTTCTGCTAACACCGACTCATTTAGCCATAGTAATGGAATATGCAGCTGCTGGAGAACTTTTTGACAGAATATGCAATGCTGGTAAATTCAGTGAAGATGAGGTATGTATAGTGTAGAATCAAACAGTCATGAATTTTCCCCTCTTCTCAAATAACCTCACAAATGGATACTTGGGGGGGTCTCATGAATTTGAATATCAAGATTAGTTCTTTCATTATTGAACTTCGCTGTATGAAACTAGTTGCTAATATTCATGATGCTTTTCTTTCAGAGTTCTATTATTGATACCTTTCTTTCAGAGTTCTATTATTGGAAGGTGTCGTTCTTTCATCTCTTTTATGAAATCCATTTCCGCTTTCGGCAAGTATCCTCTCCTTCCCTTCTATTTTTTTTATTCTTTTTGGTAGCTTAGGCATTCATAATGTCCTATAGAAAATGTCATGCTAACTTTCAGAGTTCGATTGTGCCACTCTTTCATCTCTTTTATGAATTCAATTGAAAAAACTCACAATGTGTTTCTTTTATGTAGTGCTCTGTTTGTTCCTTTTAGAATAGCAGCAAAGAGACGATGACAATAATTGGTTTATAGCAATATTTGGTCTTCCTATCATGCATTGCTTTTGCTATTATTAGTCCTAAATTAATGGTCTTACTAATATGAACAAACGAGAGAATACTAGGAACATGGACTGACATTTCCTTTGGTCCCTAAAGTAAAAAATACGAGTTTTCATGACAAAAATGAACAGTTCTTTCTCATGAACATGTCATTTGGTTGATCAGATTCTCTCAAATAAGCATTTGTGATTGTGATTCTGATCACGTATTTAATCTAACATCATCTACATATGATGGGGCTGGGCAACACCACGAGGCATAGGAATGTTACCAGGATTCATTCCACCACCCATCCCTGCCTGCGATGCGAGATTATAAGCCGCCATGCCTAGAGTTTTCATTCTCTGCATGCCCATAGCCATTGGTCGAGGTGCAGATCTGTTGTTAACTTCATGAGCACCTGGTATGGCTCCAGAAACCGCATTTCCAGATGATACTGGTTGTGGAGGTTGAAGGCTAGTCGTTCCTTCAAAATCTGTATCGTATCTACTGGACGAGTAGGATAATTGATGACTTTCTCTCCAGGTTGAGAGGGAACCAGGGCATTCCGTCCAGGGAGAGGTTCACTTCAAAAATAATCATGCTCTAGAGTTTGTGCAGCTGTTATACGCTTTCGAGGATCATATTCTAGCATCTTACAAAGAGGGTCAAATGGAGCACCTTTTGGAGAGAGAGGTACAACACTATGTAGCCTAGTATTCTCATACTTGTGCCCTTGGATATGCTCCACGTCATTGTGCCAATGTGGAAGGCTTGCAAGTGTTGGCCATTTTTCCAGTGTAGGATGGCCCAAGACCTTAAATATCTTGTCAAGCTGGAAAGGATTTGGTGCTGATTTGGCTTTTGCCCCTTGAAAAAGTGGCTTCAAAGTCAGAAGTTCAGCAAAAATGCATCCAACAGCCCACATGTCAATAGCACTTGTGTAGTGCTTAGCCCCAAGAAGCAACTCAGGTGCACGATACCAAATGGTTAGCACAACATCATTATCAGACAATGCCTTCAAGGGAGCTTGATATATCCTTGCAAGTCCAAAATAGCAATTTTGACAACCCCATGTTTCTCTCCCTCACCCATAACTAAGATAATTGATGGCTTTAGATCTCTATGTATGATCCAGTTACTGTGCAGATAGTTCAGTCCATTGAGTAGCTTCCAGAGCAATGATTTAACAGTGTATTGGTTGATCAAATTGTTACTCTTGTCTCTGTGATGCGTGATGATCTCATAAAGGTCATGTTCAGCATCATTTTTCAGAACTCTTGTGAGCACGAAAATGGTTGTTTGATAACCAGAGGCTAGGTTATCACCGAGTGTATTTTTTACTCAGGTCTTGCAAAAGGTACCAGGGCTGCATAGTGATGTATCAGGTATTGCTGCACACATTTTCTGAGCTAATTGATAGAAGTAGTCTTATAACCTGTGACCAAAGGCTTGATAGTGTTCTGACATTTAGTTTAAGGGTTATGACTTCTAGATTGCTGTTTAATTCTCATATGAATAATATGCATTGTGCCTTTCTTCCACGTTTTCTGCGGGGAAAGTCGCATGTTTTAACCACTCAACCAAACAACTTCGTTGTGCTATTGTAGTATACAAATAATACTTATATTAGTAAGTACTTTCATTTTATGGCTGGTGAGATTAGAACTCTCGTGACAACCTTATTAGTGCACGTCTTAACCACTCGGTCAAAGTCACTTCGTTGTCATTCTAGTATACAAATAATATTTATTTTATTATATAGTTTTACTATTTCAATTCACAGTGCTTCTGCGTCTTGATGAACAGTTCAAAATACTTTTTAAACTCCCATTCTGTTTTAACTTATATGAAAATGGTCTAAAAACACCAATTTTTTTATTAATTTAAATTAAAAATGAAAAATGAAAAAAATTCCTTTTTTTTTTCAAAAATGCTTTCGAAATGCAGTGCCAAACACCCTGAATATACACCGGCCAGAAGATATTTGTTAAAAATTAGCAAAATGATAAAAAAAATGAAACACGAAATATTTTTCTTTTTTCTTTAAAAATTGTTAGTCAGAAAACAATTTTTTCCCCCACTTTTTAATTTTTTTTTAATTTTTTAAAAATGGGTTCAAAAAATGAAAGTTCTTTCCGAGGAGAACTGAAAGGAAGTTCAGTTTCCATTCCCCAAACTGTTAAAAAACAAAAATCATGTTTTTTTTGTCTTTTGCACCCCTCACATGTATGGCAAGTTAAATGATTAAATGTTGTTATTGCCAAAACTCTTTTGATTTATTGCTCATATTATTATATTAAAAATATTTTAGAATAATAATAAATAGGTCATATATATATATATATATGAAGGTGTTGATATTAAATAAATATCAAATAATATAATTAGTCTCACATATTGATAAGGAAAAAAATATTATAAATAATCATTATCATTATTTTGAATGTCTTATTTATAATAATAAGAAATTTTAAGACCTAACAATATTAACAGAAAAAAAACTAAAAAACTAAATAAATGACAAAATAAAAAATATTATTAGATTTTAAAAAATTATTTGAAAAAAAGAATAAAAAAATAAAATCATTTTTGAAATGATCACGAACAGAAATTAAAATGTAAATATTAAAAAAAAACCTTAATAACAGTTGAAATAATAAAAATTAGTGAGACCACAATTATTGTTAGAGAAAAAAATTCCATATTTTTTTTTAACCTTTGTATTATTATATTGGAAGTATTTCGGAATAATTATATTAATTTTTTTTAAAAAAATAATAGGTCATTTATATATATTAAAGCTCTAATATTAAATGAATACAAAAAATATATAATTAGTCTGATATATATAAAAGAAAATAATGCTCACAAATAATAATTATTATTATTTTGAATGTTTTAGCTATAATAATTATAAGATTTAATACCTAACAATATTAACAGAAAATAAATATTATTATATTTAGAAAATTACAAACATTATTTCATTAAAATTTGGACATTAAATAGAAAAACGTAATAACATTGGAAATAAAGAAAAATTGGAAAGAAAAACTAAGAGCATATATATATATAAACATGGACAGAAATAGGAACTATATAAGAAATATGTATAAAAAATAAAGGAGCTAAAATAAAATCCAAGATTAAAAGTATAAAGGATAAAAAAACACATATGTAATAAATTTAATTTAAAGGACAAAACTGAAATAAATCCAAACATTGAAATTAAATAATTGAAAACAAAACCGGAAATTAAAAGAATTAGGACCGAAATGAAACTGAAAAGCATAATTCATTTACATAGAGGGATAAAATTGAAAGAAATCAAACTTTGGTACCAAAAATATTAAGGATTTTTTATAAATTTGCATGGAAGGATGGATTTGTAATAAATCAAAACTTTAATACAAAAAATATTAAGGATTCCAGGTCAACACACAAAATTAAAAGAATGAGCACCTAATTGAAACTATAATAAATAATGAATTTCAATTGAAGGATGAAATTGAAACAAATCAATACTTATATAATTGCAATAAGGGCCAGAAAAACAAATTTGAATGTTCAGGGACTGGAATGAAATTTGACAAAAAAAAACAGTTGTGCCGACGTCAGCTTGTGCAGGTAGGAGAGAGAAATGAGGGGGAAATTCAAATGACTATTGACACGTCTACGGACACCATATAGCCACATGCACCGCACCATGTGAAATAGAGCATGAAGAAAAATCATTCTAGATACCGATTGGGCATTTTTAGATGCCGGATAAAACCGCACACGCCGTCCGAAAAACGCATGAGCGCGGAAATGGACGCTGTGTTCAACAACGTGCCAACAGTAAATCGATGCAAAAAAGAATAAAAATTTGGCTAATTACCATATCACCCCTCCCTCCCAGGCATGGTTTTTGTCCTTTTTGAGAGACAAAATGATTATTGCACTATTCAATGAAATATTACAAAAGAAAGCCAGCCAGATGAATTGGACCGAAAACGTGCAATGACCGTGGAGCCCCTTAGACCAGGTGTCATCACCCAATTTTTGGGTGATTCCCCAAAATATACCAAAAAATAAGTAAAATAAAATAAAAGAGGCTGGTGTCGGCAGAAAAATTAACGTGGAAATTTTGGACTTTTTAGGAAGCCCGATCGTACTTCTTTTTTTTGCCCAAATACGAAGGAAATTGCAGATTCGAGGCGAAGATAATTTATTATTGGATAAATCTGCATAACAGTTAGGTCGTAAGATATAATTATATTTTTATGGGTCAATTTGACTTAATCATCGGCCGATGTAAAGTGTAATTATGCTTCGAAATTAATTGAGAGCCCAATTGAAGGATTTAATTTAGCGCAAGAGCTTAATTATACTTTAAATGAGTCAAGTTAATTTTATTAAGGGCCTAATTAGTAAGAAATTAAGTTTCGAAGCCGAATCTGGGTTCAATTGAGAAAATCAGGATTTTCGGTGACGAAACTCTTTTGAATTAATTGAGAGCCCAATTGAAGGATTTAATTAAGCGCAAAGGCTTAATTATACTTAAAATGGGTTGAATTAATTTTATTAAGGGCTTGAGTACTGAGAAATTAATTTTGGAAGCCTAATTTGGGTTAAAATTGAGACGATCGGAATTTTCGGTGACGAAACTTTTTGGGTAGAATTGGAAGCTAAAATTGAAGGTAAAAACATCATTCTTCCCGTCGAAAAACACTTTTGATGAAAACAAACCAAACCTCTTTTTTCTCTCTTTTTGGTGGCCGGCAAGCCCTCGACCACCAGTCCACCTCCCTTTCCCGTCACAGCCCCCTTTCTTTTCTGCCATATCACTCTTTCTCTCTCCTCCAGTGGAATTTCTCTCTCTAAACGCAGCATACTCACGGCGGCTGTCCCTCCTCTCCACAACGACAAAACACACACCCAACACCACCATCTTCACTGCCACCATCTCCTCCATCACATAAGCCACCCCGGCGTAGCCTCCGGCAAGGTAGTGGCAATAGCAGTGGGTGCAACGGCAACAGACCAGTCAATTTCCAGCCTTCATTCCGGCCACCACAGGCCTCCTTTTCCGGTTCCACAACGATAGAAATCATCGCCTCGACCTCCTCTACCTAAAGATACTAACAGGTAAGCCTTTTGTCACACTTGAAAAATCACTATTCATTGTCTTCTTCCCTGTGTATGTGACCAGCGGGACGCAATTTTGTCTTAATTTTTACGGTGTAAACTTACATTGTAAAGTGCACTCGCAAACAAATTTTTCTTTATTATTACAGCGTAAAATTCTTTTGGTAAACCTTTCAAATGCCTAGTAAGGTAGAGATTCTCTCATGAAGAGAAATCTACGTTAGCTTTAGAAAAGAAAAAAAATGAACTTAAGAAAAGCAATCAAACAACAATGCAGCTTACCTTAGGTAGGGTGCACTGGGGGTGACGCGTCTTCCCCTTGCACAACAAGTCCCCTTGCCCAAGACTCTCGCAGAACCCTAGGTTCCTAGTAACCTTAATACTAGGTGGCGACTCCTTTGCATTTATAGTCGTAATTTTACGGCTATAAAATAAACCCTCCATTTTCACCGCGCGCCGTTGTCTCCCCAAACCGCGGGGGGACAGCGGGGCGCAAAGCGTGAAAAATCGCCGTCGCGATAGATGGCGACTCCACTGGGGACCTTTCGTTGGACTGAGCATTATTTGTTTGATTGTTATTTTTGAGTTTTTTTTTATTCGTATTCTTACTGCTTTAGCATGCATTTTACTGCTTTCACATGCATTTTATTTTCAGTTCATTTATAGCATCTGGTTTGAATCAATTTCATCATGCATTTTAATTTTGCAAATAAACCCAATTCTAGGTTAGGTGGGAATTAGCGGTCTGCCTCATGACTTTCAGTCGGGGTTCAGATTCGTGAAACGTCCAACTATGAACTGAGCGTTTACTTGATAATGGCGGTCACACTATGCCCCAACCATTTCTTGTAAACCCCCATACCACCTTCATATAAGGCGGTCACTGGGCAGTTCATAGACCTTTTGTAACCAGATAGAAAACTTACCCTGCATGTGCTTAGAACCTAGGATACAATCTCTTCAATAATTCATTCCTTTTTAAAATAAATTGCAGAAATTATCAGGCCAAGACCATGACTTCCATGACCTTTTTGGAATACGGGGAAAGATCTGAGATGACGCAGATAACTGAGGGAGATTGTCCAAGAACTAGAATCAATGAATTGCCACACGACCAAAATTCACTGCTCCACGGAAAATGTGAAGAGGCTTATGCCCATCATGGGGTATGTAGATGAGGTGTTGTTTGAAGTAAGATATGGAAGAATCGCTCATCTGATGAAAATTCTGGTTCAGATATCAGCAGTCAAAGCCCTTATGCACTTTTGGGATCCCAACTACCGGTGCTTTACCTTTGGGGATATTGACATGACCCTTACCATAGAGGAGTATGCTCAAATCCTGAATTTCCCCTACGACCCCCACAAAGTTTATTTCAGACAAAAAATTGAGAATATAGTCCAAGAGGTTGCTAAGTTACTATACCTGGATCAAGTAGGCCAGTACATGACATCTTCTGGAGGTTTCAAGTGGAAGGCGATTGAGAGTAAATTGAAAGCAAGTAAAGATAAAGGGAAGCTTAGAGAAGAAGTGCATCGGTCAGTGGCTTTTGCAATCTTTGGTTTAGTTTTGTTCCCTTCAGAAGCCGCTGGGATAATTAGCATGGAAGCAGCCAATGCTTTTGTTGAATATGAGCAAGGAAAGAATAACCCCGCTCCAGCTATATTGGCCGAAACATTCCTGTCCTTAAACCATTGCAAGCTACATGGGAAAGGTGCAATGCGGTGTTGCATCCCTTTACTTTTCATGTGGATCGTTAGTCACCTAGAAACCCCGAAGGAAGTCTTCAATAATTTTTGGTGGTTTAACATGAGACCTCTCAGTTTGGTTGTAAATGAAGATTGGAAAGACCTAGATGAAAATGCTTGGGTGGAGAAATACAGGGCGCTTCCTCAAAGTAATTTCAGATGGAAAGCTCCTTGGATAAATAATTCAGCTTATCTAATGAGTTGTGGTAATAAGGCGTGGGTCCCGCTAATTGGCTTAACCAGTTATGTCAGTTATTCTCCTTCTCTAGTAACCAGACAGTTTGGGGGAACACAATATGTACCAAGAACTAAAGGGCTGACCGGATACACCGGTTCTTTCAAAGAAATTAACTCATTGGCTGAACTTGAAGTAATTAAAAGAGACTGGGGGCAACTTGTTTTAGTTAGCAGAGAGCCCCACCCAAAGAAGCCTTCTGTTAGCCCTGGTTACTTGGTATGGAGGAGCTACGAGATACCTCAAAACACCGTAAGACAAAGCCTGGTACGAGATAAAGCACCCGTCTTTGTCGAAACTAAAAGAAAGAGGGTCGATGACAGGGACCTGCAAGAAGAGCTGGATAAGCTAAGGATTGAGCTTAGCAATAGCAAAAGCAATCAGAAATTCCTAGAGAAGCAACTATTAGAAGAAGAACAGATGAGGGTTTCTTTGAATCGTCAACTGCAAGGAAAAGAAGAGCAGATTAACAGGTTGATCCAAGAAAAAAGTCAGCTAGAAGAAATGAGTTCTCGATATGATGACCAGATGAGTAAATATGAAATGTTGAAAAAGGAATTGGTCACTTTGAAGGCATATGAAAATAAAGAGCATGCAGACCAAGAATTGGTAGCCTCGGTAGTAAAGGAAAGAGACCATTACAAGATGAAATGGGAAGCTGAGAAGGAGAAAGGAAGGGTGGCTGGTCTTGTCCTTGAAGAGGAAAAAGATTTGAAAGCCCAGTACAGAGTGCAAGCGGAAAGTGAGTTTGAGGCTAGGAGGGTAGCAGAGTCTAATATAAAAAGATACTTAACCCAAATCAACAACCTTAGAGACCATATTTCCACTCTACAAGCTGAATTAGAAACTCAAGGAGAGGAATTAAAAATGGTGCAAGGACAGCGCAGTGAATGGAAAGAATGCACCGCTGAAATCGAAGCTCAGTTAAACTCCGAGATAACAGGGCTCGATGCAAGGTTACAAAAGGCTAAGGATCAAAACCAACAACTTGAGAAAATGGTTCTCATATTAAAGAAAAATAATGAATCATTGGCTGCCAGTAATGAAGCGATACGACAGGATAATTTTATATTCCATCACAAGATAGAGCAGACCGATAAACTAATCGACATAGTGGCTAGGAAGGCAGATGGACTATGTGTAAAAGCTACTAGGATAGGTGGCAGTGCCCGCAAATATGAAATGTACTTGGATGAACTCTCCTCTTTTGTTAAATTTGTAGCTAACAGAGGAGTAGCATTTGAGTAAATATTTTGTATGTCTCTATTTTGATAAATGAAATGGACAAGATCCACCTTTTGTTTTTGTCAAGTGTGTATGATTCAATTGATTCAAGCACCAGGGCGAAACTTCCACAAGATATCTACAGATCTTACCCGGCACAGAAGTCATGGATTGGTTTTTCAAAAATAAAAATCATCATGCATACACTCATTCATCATAAATAACACATATCATCAACAAGTTGAAATATAGGTCCCCGAAGAACTTCACCTCCTAGAATTTACAACACTCGTCTCCATCAAAGAAATATGGAGGACGAAGAACGTGCACATCAAGATGCTCACTTTCAAGAAGAGTTAAATGCTTTAAAAGATAGTGTAGCTCGCATCGCTAGCTTACTTGAGCAGACACTGAGAAATACCTCCGGTGAGGGTCCTTCCACTAGACCTCCGACAACTACTCAAACACAAGTGGTAAACCACCCTGATGAGATAATCACAGATGGCGTCCAAGATCCTCAACAAAATACTGCTTTTGGGCGTACAACCACACCGACAACCTTACCAACACCAATTGTTGGAATATCTATAAATGAGTCCCATAAAACACAGTCATCTGATGGTGTTGAGCAAGACAAGATGGCAGCATTGGAAGCTAGGATAAGGGCCATTGAAGGAGCAGAGTTGTATGATCCGGTGAGGGCTGCAGAAATGTGTTCGGTCCCAAATGTGGTAGTACCAAAAAAGTTCCGCGTTCCTGAATTCATCAAGTATACTGGAACACAATGCCCTGTCACACATCTGAAGTCATATTGTAACAAAATGGCGGAAGTGGTACATGATGAAAAATTATTAATGCATTTCTTTCAAGATAGTTTGAGTGGGGCAGCTTTAAGCTGGTACATGAGGCTTGATAACACTAGAGTTCGTAATTGGAAAGACTTGGTAGATGCTTTTGTTAAGCAATACAAGTATAATATGGATATTGCTCCTGATAGAACTAGTCTGTCCAACCTAGAAAAAGGGGAAAAGGAGAGCATAAGAGAATATGCTCAAAGATGGAGAGACCTGGCTGCACAAGTACACCCTCCCCTTTTAGATAGAGAGATGGTTACTCTATTCGCCAATACACTAAGAGCATCATACCATGAGCATGTGATGGGAAGTTCAGCACAACAATTTACGGATGTTGTTGCTATGGCAGAGCATATAGAGCAAGGAATAAAGAATGGAAGAATCTCTGCACCTATGGAAAAGAAGGGTTTCGGTGGAAAGAGGAAAGAGGTTGATCATATTGAAGGTGGTTATAAGGGCAAGAACACCCATTTCCCAAAATACAACCCCTCATCATCTCAAGTCGCCAACATTAACTTCAACTCTCCATTCTCCACCAAAAGACCCGAGAACCAAATTGGAAATTTACCAAAAAACCAAATTAGAAGTTTCCCCAAAAAGAGTTACCAAGAACTTCAGGAACAATTACCTCCATTGTCAATGCCTTTGAATGAGATATACGAGAAGTTATTAAGTATTGGGCATGTAGCTCCCATACCCTTGACACCCTTGCAACCGCCTTATCCCAATTGGCATAAACCGGATCTCACTTGCGAATACCATGCCGGAGTCGTAGGACACAGCATCCATACATGCATTGCTTTTAAAAGGAAGCTCCTCCAATTAATTAAAGCTGGATGGATAACATTCGAAGATCCCCCAAATATAAGCACCAATCCACTACCTAGTCATGCTTCGGGTAGTGGATCAGTAAATATGTTGGACGTCGAGTCTCCAAGAAGCTTAAAGATGCCGATAGAAAGAATATATCAAATGCTGATAAAAGCAAAGTATGATGACATGAGATGTTGTCAATATCATAACCAGAAAGGTCATTCTATTAGTCAATGTCGAGGCTTCTATGAAAATGTGATGCAAATGATAAATAGAGGTTTGTTTCGGATAGAGACAATTACAGATGATAACTTGTCTATGATAGAGATGTTAGATAAAGAAGTATGTCGGGTCCAATTCACTCTAGGAGGGATACCCAAATTAGTTTTGACTAAGCCCACCGTTACACCAAGAAAAGACTATAATACCATACCATACAACTATGGGCATTTATCTTAGGGTGCAAGACAACCCCTCGTCTTTCTACCCGAAATTGGAGGCTTGACCCAAAGTGGTAGATGTTTTACTCCAGACGAGTTAAAAAGGATTAAGGGGAAGGAAGTGGTCAACGTGTCCGAAGAAATAAATAAACCCATAACAGAAGAGGAGACCAATGAATTCCTAAAGTTGGTGAAGCATAGTGAGTATAGTGTGGTGGAACAACTCAAGAAGACCCCTGCTAAGATATCATTATTTTCCTTGATCTTAAGTTCTGAATCTCATCGAAAAGCTTTGCAAAAGGTGTTGAATGAGGCCTATGTACCCCAGGACATCAACCTGAAAGCCATGGAGCATTTAGTGGGGAGAATACAAGCTTCAAATTATGTGTATTTTACTGAAGATGAAGTGGATCCTGATGGTATTGGGCATAATAAGCCATTATACATCACAATACGATGTAAAGATGTTTTGATTGGAAAAGTATTGATTGATAATGGCTCTACTCTGAATGTGTTACCAAGGCATATGCTGAAAGAAATGCCCATCGACGAGTCACACATAAAGCCTAGCACCATGATGGCAAGAGCATATGACGGGTCACCAAGACAGATAGTGGGGACTATTGAGGTGGAGCTATGTATAGGACCGCAGGTATTCTTAGTAATGCTGCAAGTGATGGATATCCATCCATCCTATAGTATATTACTGGGAAGGCCAAGGATTCATGCGGCCGGAGCGGTGGCTTCTTCGTTGCACCAATGCTTAAAGTATATTGCAAACAGGATGCTAGTCACTGTAAAAGCTGAAGAAACCATATCAATGATAAAAAATGTGACCGTACCGTTCATAGAAACAGAGGCTTATAAAGATGGGAACATCCATGCGTTCGAAGTAGTAAATGCGGAATGGATCCTTGAAGGTGCTCCGTTGAAGAAGCCGAGGATCCCAGAAGCTGCAAAGATGGCTGCCAAATATTTCTTGTGGAATGGAATCCCTTTTCAGCTGGACCCTGTCAGTGGAATCCCAGAGCAAGTCAACATAATAAAATTGAAATGCGTGGATCAAAGGTTCGGGCTAGGATATAAGCCGAAGAAAGAGGATTTCAAACGGGTTGCTCGGATTAGAAGGGAGGCCAAAATGGCCAAAATCGAAGGAAGAGAATCGAAAGATGAAGACCTTGCCATCCCGCCGCTTCAAGAATCCTTTCACATCTCAACAGAGATAGTCAAAGCAGGCATTAGAGATCTGCACATCAGTACTCTAGAATACCAGGAGGTAGAGACAGATTTTCCGCAGCTCTCTATATATAACATCGAAGCACCCTCTCCAAGGTCCTTCGTGCGGAAATTAGCTGAAGGAGAAGTGTTCCAGAACTGGAAGATGGAGCCAGTTCATATTGTGTTCAAAAAGTAATTGTTTCTGTTTAGTCATGAACATGTGTTTTATTTTGATCATGGCGGTAATCTAGCTCACGATGCCGCAATATTTTGCTTTGTTAAATGAGCACTCTTTTCAATAAGATCATGCATTTTGTCATCATATTCATTCCCATTTGCAAATAGCACCTTACACAAACACACCTTACAATTTCAGGGATTTTGAAATTTCCAAACAAAATTATCACGCTAAGAATAATTGGCCAAATTTCAATAACATCACTGCATTGGATGATGAAGAATGGGCAGAGGAAGATATAGAAGAGTTCACTAAGTTGGTGGAAAATGCTGAAAAAGCTTGGAAACCTTTGAGTGAAGAGCTTGAAATCATCAATTTAGGAACTGAACAAGAAAGGAAAGAATTAAAAATTGGTACCCTTATTGCAACTAAAGAAAGAGGAAAATTGATTTCTCTTTTGCATGAGTATATGGATGTTTTTGCCTGGACTTATTCAGAAATGCCTGGTTTAGATGCTGATATAGTTGTGCATAAAATCCCTTTGATAGAAGGAAGTATACCAGTAAAACAAAAAACCAGGAGAATGTGGCCGGATATGCTCCTAAAGGTAAAAGTTGAAATTCAAAAGCAATGGGAGGCTGGATTTTTAGAGGTCGTGCATTATCCTCAGTGGGTAGCCAATATGGTTGTGGTCCCTAAGAAAGATGGAAAGATCCGAGTTTGTGTGGATTATAGAGATTTGAACAAGGCAAGCCCTAAAGATGATTTTCCATTGCCTCATATAGATATCTTAGTGGATAATGCTGCTAAAAACGCCACATACTCATTCATGGATGGGTTTTCTGGTTATAACCAAATTAGAATGGCAGAAGAGGACAAAGAGAAAACCACCTTTGTCACACCTTGGGGGACTTTTGGCTATAAAGTGATGCCATTTGGTTTGAAGAATGCTGGGGCTACGTATCAACGAGCAATGGTCGCTTTATTCCATGATATGATGCACCAAGAAGTTGAGGTCTATGTGGCTAAATCCAAAATCGAGGAAGACCACGTGCAAATATTAAGGAAACTATTCGAGAGATTACGAAAGTACAAGCTAAAATTAAACCCTGCCAAATGCAAACACAATCTTTGCAAACACAATCTTTGCAAATAACCAAGCCTTTTCATGCAAACACTACACTTGAAGCCCAAAACACTTGTAGGGCATGACCAGACTGGGGGGCAATCTACAAATACAATTGAAGCTGGCTCCATCATTCCTTTTCAGAGAATCTCAATCAAACTCAGGGAGACATGTTGATATGGAAAATCTATCATCTCCAGTGTTCAAAACCTTACGTTGCGGCTCGAGTAAGTAGAAGCGGTAGCCATCAAAGTCGGAGATCGAAAAGGAAAGGAAGGCCAGGAAGAAGAAAGGGGGACCTATATTTCTCAGGTAAGTATACATGCATCATCATGCATTGCATCTCCATTGAGGATCTAGGAAATATTTTGGAGGGATCATAATTTATGAACTTTCATTCATTAAGGATGCTTTCCAGCTTTATCTCTTTCCTAAATTTGGATGTCATCATGCATTGCATCTCCCTAGGAATCTAAGGAAGGTTTTGAAGGGATTGTAACTTACAAACCTTCATCATTTTTGTGTGCGCCTTCGAGCCCTGACTACTTTCACTTCCCTGAGTGCGCTCGCAAGCCTTTCATCAGTAGATAAAAGCGTTTTTCAACCATATCTCTTCTTTTATTTGAGTACGCTTTCTAGCCATCAACCAACTTAGATAGTGCACTTTTAAGTCCTATCTCTTTCCAGAACTTGGTGAGCTTGCTAGCCACCATCAATCTTCATCGTTGAGTGCGTTTTCTAACCCTCGACCATCAATATGAATAGTGCGCTTTCCAGCCCTATTTCCCTTCATCTTCGAGTGCGTTTTTCAACCCTCGACCATCAATTAAAATAGTGCGCTTTCCAGCCCTATTTCCCCTCATCTTCGAGTGCGTTTTCAGACCCTCAACCTTCAATTAAAATAGTGTGCTTTCCAGCCCTATTTTCCCCTCATCTTCGAGTGAGTTTTTCAACCCTCGACCATCGATGTGAATAGTGCGCTTTATAGCCCTATTTTCCTCTTCATCTTCGAGTGTGTTTTCTAACCCTCGACCATCAATTAAAATAGTGCGTTTTCCAACCCTATTTTCCCTCGTCGTTGAGTGCGTTTTCTAACCCTCGACCATCAATTAAAATAGTGCGCTTTCCAACCCTATTTTCCCTCGTCGTTGAGTGCGTTTTCTAACCCTCAACCATCAACTAAGATAATGCGCTTTCTAGCCCTATCTTCCATCCCATGAAATCTTCACCATTGTTCACCTGGGTAGGTCACCCATTACAATGAGACCATCGTCACCATTTTTCCTGGGTAGGTCACCCATTACAATGAGACCAACAACTCTATTCTCACCCAGGCAGGTCACCCGTTACAATGAGACCACCTTCACCATTCTCACCTGGGTAGGTCACCCATTATAACAAGACCGTCTCCATTACATTTCTTGGGTAGGTCACCCATTACAATAAGACCATTTTCCTGTGTCATTCACAAACATCACCATTTTCCACCTTTTTTTTTAGTGTCCTCCTTAGGCCCCAATTCTTAGGTAGGGCGCTTTCTAGCCCTATCTTACCATTTCTTTCTGAGTGCGCTTTATAGCCCTCATTCTCATTTTCGATGGATTGAACATTTCTTGGTTTGATAAATCCACTTTCTTTTTCTTTACAACGCTTACTATTTAAAGTCTTTTACAAGACTTTAGTCGTAAACACTGTAAAGAGGGGGGCAACTGTCATCACCCAATTTTTGGGTGATTCCCCAAAATATACCAAAAAATAAGTAAAATAAAATAAAAGAGGCTGGTGTCGGCAGAAAAATTAACGTGGAAATTTTGGACGTTTTAGGAAGCCCGATCGTACTTCGTTTTTTTGCCCAAATACGAAGGAAATTGCAGATTCAAGGCGAAGATAATTTATTATTGTTAGGTCGTAAGATATAATTATATTTTTATGGGTCAATTTGACTTAATCATCGGCCGATGTAAAGTGTAATTATGCTTCGAAATTAATTGAGATCCCAATTGAAGGATTTAATTTAGCGCAAGAGCTTAATTATACTTTAAATGGGTCAAGTTAATTTTATTAAGGGCCTAATTAGTAAGAAATTAAGTTTCGAAGCCGAATCTGGGTTCAATTGAGAAAATCAGGATTTTCGGTGATGAAACTCTTTTGAATTAATTGAGAGCCCAATTGAAGGATTTAATTAAGCGCAAAGGCTTAATTATACTTAAAATGGGTTGAATTAATTTTATTAAGGGCTTGAGTACTGAGAAATTAATTTTGGAAGCCTAATTTGGGTTAAAATTGAGACGATCGGAATTTTCGGCGACGAAACTTTTTGGGTAGAATTGGAAGCTAAAATTGAAGGTAAAAACATCATTCTTCCCGCCGAAAAACACTTTTTGTGATGAATCATTTTTTTAGTGTATTTTACACAAAAGAAGAAGAAGAAGAAGAAGAAGAAGAAGAAGACAAAAAAAACAGACTTGAATTGACTGGACATGGCACTGCCGGCAGCCATGCCCTGCAAGCCACCTTACCCTGCAACTTACCCACTGAAAACACCATGTTGTGGACATCAATCCCATACCTGCAAGTTGCAAGGTTAGCCTATAAATAGGGAGAAAATTGAAGAGAAAAGGAGGAGAAAAAAAAAAAAAAACGACCGGGAAAGTTAGATTTTGATTGAAAACAAACCAAACCTCTACTTTCTCTCTTTCTGGTCGCCGGCAAGCCCTCGACCACCAGTCCACCTCCCTTTCCCGTCACAGCCCCCTTTCTTTTCTGCCATATCACTCTTTCTCTCTCCTCCAGTGGAATTTCTCTCTCTAAACGCAGCATATTCACGGCGGCTGTCCCTCCTCTCCACAACGACAAAACACACACCCAACACCACCATCTTCACTGCCACCATCTCCTCCATCACATAAGCCACCCCGGCGTAGCCTCCGGCAAGGTAGCGGCAATAGCAGTGGGTGCAACGGCAACAGACCAGTCAATTTCCAGCCTTCATTCCGGCCACCACAGGCCTCCTTTTCCGGTTCCACAACGATAGAAATCATCGCCTCGACCTCCTCTACCTAAAGATACTAACAGGTAAGCCTTTTGTCACACTTGAAAAATCACTATTCATTGTCTTCTTCCCTGTGTATGTGACCAGCGGGACGCAATTTTGCGTCCCACTGTTCACGCGGGCCAAGGCCGATTAAGTGGGCCGGACTTCATGCCCGGCCCAGAAGACCAAACAACTTTGGGCTTCCAGCCATGAGGGCTGGAAGCCCAGCCCAATAACATATGGGCTTCCAGCCCAGCCCATAAAATAATAAATAAATAAAAAATAATAATAAATAAAAAAAGTAAAAAAAATAAATAAAGAGAAAAAAAGGGTTTTTTTTTACTATTATTATAAAAAAAATTCAAAAAAAATATATAAAATATTTTGTTTTCGTGCATACGGCCGAATTCCAAGAATTTCCAAGCATTTTTTTTAAAAAAATATATGTTGTATTTTTCCCATATTTTAAATGAAAATTGGATATCGTAACCAGTTTACGATTATCCGTTGGTATTCGGCCAAAATGTCAAAAATAATTTAATAACTATTGTCTTAATTTTTGCGGTGTAAACTTACATTGTAAAGTACACTCGCAAACAAATTTTTCTTTATTATTATAGCGTAAAATTCTTTTGGTAAACCTTTCAAATGCCTAGTAAGGTACAGATTCTCTCATGAAGAGAAATCTACGTTAGCTTTAGAAAAGACAAAAAAAAAATGAACTTAAGAAAAGCAATCAAACAACAATGCAGCTTACCTTAGGTAGGGTGCACTGGAGGTAACGCGTCTTCCCCTTGCACAACAAGTCCCCTTGCCCAAGACTCTCGCAGACCCCTAGGTTCCTAGTAACCTTAATACTAGGTGGTGACTCCTTTGCATTTATAGTCGTAATTTTACGGCTATAAAATAAACCCTCCATTTTCACCGCGCGCCGTTGTCTCCCCAAACCGCGGGGGGACGGCGGGGCGCAAAGCGTGAAAAATCGCCGTCGCGATAAATGTGTGATAACACTGTTCATGAATGAAAAAAAAGGCTCACATACGTGCGTGAATCACCGGAGCAAATGGCGAGTCCACAGTGACAATAAGTCATTGTAAACAGTAGAATACCGAGCTGTTTTAACTCTTTTACTAATTGTAATATAATAATATTTTATATATATATATATATATATATATATATATAAATCTTCATGACTCTAGATGAAAATTTTCTCAAACTAATAATAATATATTTTTATTAACATAGATAGTGTCAGATATTAATATACTAAACCTATTTATCTAAATAACTTTTAGCTTATAAATAAAATCAATTTATATTTATACATTCTAACATCAATACTTCGAAATCATAAAAAAATATTAATTTTTTAAAATCAAAATACTTTAAGAAACCATTTAAAAATAAAAATAAAATATATAACCATTTCAAAATAGCAGTCAGTAACAAAAACGCTAACCCCAACAAAAAAGCTACGTTGCGTTGTTTAAAACGATCTAAAATAATTTGAAATTTTCTTTCCTCTCCTCTCACGGACATCAAGACTTCGTATAAATGAAGGTCTTGCGACGAGTTAAGAAAAATAAGAAAGAAAGCTTTCCATCTTCCAAAGCCCAAATCGGTATGATGCTTCTTCTGAAACTATGAAAGAAAACGTTCATAGTGATCTTGCATGTTAGGGCGGGGACATTCAGGTATCTTCTCTTCTCACAAAGACAGCAGATCTTTGATTGTTTCAAATTCTATCATTGTTGTGTGGTGATTTTTCCATTATGAATTATTTTCCCTTTTGTCTCCATGTATTTTTTTCTATGCACTGATTATCTGGTAGTCTTCCTGGATAAGAGATTGGGGCATCGATGTCCTTTATATTTTGCAACTGGTGATCTTGAAAGCTAGGTCGGTAATCCCACTAATTACAGGTCAGGAAAATTTGGTGTAGCTAAGCTAGTTAGAGAGATATTGACTGGTGAACTCATTGCTTTGAAGTACATTGAAAGAGGCCAAAAGGTGATCTTTTTTTCACTTCATGTTTTTTGTCTCTCTCTCTCTGTATTTATTCATCTTCGAATTTCTCTGAGCATTGTTCTTTCTTTCTTTTTTCTGAGGTGAGTTGGATGGTGGAATTTCGTAAAGATGTTAAATATGTGTTGAAGACACGATTTTATCTTGTAGATGTTACACTTGTATATTTTGTTCTGTATGGTCTTATATGGGTGTGTTGGTTTCTTTTTCTTTATCAATTAATTAATCTTGTAGATGTTACACTTATATATTTTTTTCTTTATTATTCTGTATTTCTTCTTTGTTTTTTTAATTTTTTCCTCAACTTCGCGTTTTCTTTTATTTGATGGTAGCAGTGATTTGAGGTCTTGTTTGGTTTTTGCAGAATGATGAGCATGTTCAGAGAGAGATGATGAACCACAGGTCATTGAAGCATCCCAATATAATCAGATACAAAGAGGTATCATGTATTTCCTTCGTATTGGATTATGAAATCTAAAAGAGTTTCAAGTAACTAGGTCTTTTTACTCAATGTAAAGACCGATTTAGAAGGTCTTGGTACTTCTCTCAAGCTTCAGAAACTTTGAAAGAATCTGAATTGATATGGCAGTTCAGTTTTCATTGCTGCGATCCAATTTTTTTCATTTAAAAGGAGGCTTAGATATATGAGATTCCACTTGGACCTGTACTTTCCAAGCCTAGATTGCTTAATCTACATTCTGCCACTAAGAAGCTCATTCTTGATGTCAACAATTATAAGAACTTGAAGATTTTTAATCTTGGAAAGGATTTTCAAGTCCAAACTTCAATTTACACTTAGATATCAATTTTGAAAACCAGAGCCTTGCCTTAGCTTTTCCATTAATCTTGACATTTTTGCAGGTTTTATAAAAGGTGAGTTCATTGTTCAGGTTCTACTAACACCGACTCATTTAGCCATAGTAATGGAATATGCAGCTGCTGGAGAACTTTTTGAGAGAATATGCAATGCTGGTAGATTCAGTGAAGATGAGGTACGTATAGTGTAGAACCAAACGCTGTCATAAATTTTCCCATCTTCTCAAATACCCTCACAAATGGATACTTGGTGGGTCTCATGAATTTGAATATCAAGACTAGTTCTTTCATTATTGAACTTCGCTGTATGAAACCAGTTGCTAATATTCATGATGCCTTTCTTTCAGAGTTCTATTATTGGAAAGTGTTGTTCTTTCATCTCTTTTATGAAATCCGTTTTCCCATTATAACATTATGTATTTACTTCTCTATTAAAAAATCAAATTATATTATAAAGTTAATTTTTTTTATTAACATTGCGTTGAACTATGATTAATTTATTTAAAAGATAAGTTCATATTTAAGTTTGAGTTCACATAGGTATGGAACAATCCTGGAGGACCACGTCTATGTGCTAGTCATGGATTCGAGAATCGGGTCATGACACTTTTCATTTTCACCCCTATGAGTTTCTAATCTTTTACGTTTGGTCCTCATTATCTTAATTTATATTTATTTTATTTGATTTTTTTTCCAATTTTCATCCTTTTTTTAAAATAATTTTATCATTATTCTTTTTTGTTTTATTTTTTTTGTCAATATTTTGTCAATGGTTTGATCCTTTGAAATTATATATGTGGAGAGTTAAGCTCTTTTATTAAACTAAAGTTCACGGTTTCACAAGTTAAAGTTTTAGAGATTAGATCAAGATATGGAGGTTTTCTAGGATTTTATTGCTCCCCCGTCCCTATTTTTATTTTTTTTATTCTTTTTTCTTAGAAAATATGTTTTTTTCTCTCTCCATACTTGACATTTCTTTTATCATTCTACACTTGGCCTATTTGTCACCATTTGCTTTCTTTATCTTTATTTTTTTGTAATATTTTTATTTAGTCTTTCCTTATTATTTTTTATTCTTTGCACTTGAAATAATTATCACTCTACATTTGACATATTTACACCTCTTTTTTATTCCTATCTTAATTTTTTTTTGTTGTGGGATTTTAGCTTTTTCTTTATACTTAAGGTGTTAATATTAAACAAATATCAAAGTATATAATTATTTTTAAGAAAAAAATACCTATGTTATTATTTTAAACACTTTATCCATAATAAAATAAATATATAAAAAATTAAATAATCAAAAAGTTTGTAGACTGATTATTTCGCTTAGATGTATAGCATCAAAAAAAATCCAGGACCATTAACTTTGTTTTACATTTTAAAAAATTTGTTTCTAGTTGTGGCGAAGTGCAGGGCAAGTGACATGTATATTTTTTCATTGTAGATAATTTGGCCCAACTTTTCCATCCATTTTGTTTATGTGTGGCTTTGTATATTTTCTGTTTATATGATATTAGATTTGAACAAAAAGCTGTAAAAGTCAATTTTTAACAAAAACAACATCGATTGATGATTTATTTGATTGTTATTATCATGATTGCTCAATTATCACAATTACTATAGTTTCATTATAACCATTATTTTAAATAAGGAATATTTTAATTATTATTGATAATACTATCGTTGTCACCATCATTATTGTTATAGAATAA
This sequence comes from Salix dunnii, assembly GCA_015731905.1. Classification (NCBI taxonomy): domain Eukaryota; kingdom Viridiplantae; phylum Streptophyta; class Magnoliopsida; order Malpighiales; family Salicaceae; genus Salix; species Salix dunnii. The sequence continues at coordinate 6,126,207 of CM027671.1, forward strand.
ATTCATTTTTTTTTATTTTTTAAGATTTATGCTTCATATTATTATATTAAAAGTATTTCACAACACTAAGATTAAATTATTTTGAGAATTTATTCAAAAAACTTAGTTTATATATATTTTAAGCCAATAATATTAAACATATATCAAAATATATAATTAGCCTCACATATTTTTAATAAAAAATACATTTAAATAATCATTATCATTATTTTAAATGCTTTATCCATAATAAAATGCATATGTAAAAAAAAAACTAAATAATCACAAGGTTTGTAGGTTGATTATTTCTATAAGATATATAGTATCATAAAAAATATCTAGGACCATTAATATTTTTTTTACATGTTAAAAATTTGGTTATGGCTACGGTGAAACACATGGCAAGTCGCTCGTATATTTTTTTGACTACGAATAATTTGGCCCATTTTCTCCACTCAATTTGTCTACGTGTGGGTTAGTGGTTTTTTATGTGATATTAGATCTAAAATATCTTACATAAAAGGCTACAAAAGTCATCCTATAAAATAAATGACAAAAAACTATTATTTGCTTAAAAAATCATTTGACTTGAAGAAAAAAAAAAGAACACACGGAAAAAAATAAGAAATATCAATTTTCAAATGATTACAAACACAAATTAAAATTTAAGGACTACATTAAAAAACATACAACCTCATCAAAATAGAAAATAATAAAAGTTAAAAATAAAATCTAAGACTATATACTTATAAAAATGGACAAAAATATGGACTATTTTAGAAATATATGTATATATATATATATATATATATATATATAAAGGAACTAAGATAAATAAAAAATTCAAAGTATAAGGACTGAAATGAAAACAAAATATATATTAATTTCAATCGAAGGATAAAATTGAGAAAAATCCAAACTTGTCAAAAATATTAAGGGATTTAAAATCAATCCCAAAATTAAAAGAATAAGGAATGAAATAAAACTAAAATATATAATCAATTTTAATTAAAGGAAAAACTTAAAATAAATCAAAATTTATATTACAGAAATAAGGACCATACCAAACAATCAAAAGATCAAGGACTGAAATGAAAATACCATAAAAAAGGACTTTCATGTAATTTAGTCTGCAGTTGAGAGAAAAGGAAAAAAATATCAACCGACCAGTGTCACGACTCTAGCAACTTTGGGAAGTCATGCGCACCACCATGAGAAGAGGACATGGCGACAAAATTGATGAGATGCCGAATGGATTTTATCATAATCGCGCGATGCCACACGCGTCGCTAGAAAAAAACGTGGGGCCTAAAACTATTGGCGCATCATTCCATGACACCCATAAATTGACAGGGCTACTAAATAATTAGTACCATTACTCAATTTCAGGTTATTCCAAAAAATCTATCCAAAATAAAAAAAAAATAAAATAAAAGGGGCTGGTGATGGTAGAAAAATCAATTTGGAAATTTTAGACATTTTCGAGAGCCAAATTGTACCTCTTTCGTGCCTAAAAATCAGAAAATACAGATTCAAAACAAAAATAATTTATTATTGGATAAATCTGTGTAAAAATTAAGTCGAAAGGCATAATTATATTTTTATGGGTCGATTCGATTTAATTGTCAGCCAATTTAAAGTGTAATTATGATTGAGAATTAATTTAAGTTCCAATTGAAGAATTTAATTAAGTGCAATGACTTAATTATACTTTAAATTGGTCATATCCAATTAATTAAGGGCTTAATCGATGACAAATCAAGTTCTTGAGCTAAATTTGAGCAATTACAAAATTTACATAAAAAATATATTTTCAAAAAAAGAAAAAAAAAACAATTTGTGTTTGTTGTCGTGCATACAGTTGAATTCCAAATTTTTCCAAACATATCTTTTGTAAAAAATATACGTTGCATCTTTATCATGTTTTAAAACAAAAATTGGATATCATAATGGATTTACTATTGTCAGCACTATCATAATTTTTCCTATCCAAATGCAGTGTCTAGCCATCAATCATCCATTCAAATAGCGTGTTCTCAACGCTATCTCCCTCATCCTTATTAAAGGGCTCTTTTAGACCCTAATCTATTAGGATAGTGTACTTCTTAGCCGAATCTTTCCTCTGAATTGGATGTGTTTTCCAACCATTAACCAAAAATAAAAATAATTTGTTTTCCAACCTTATTTTTCTTCCTCTTTTGAGTGTGGTTTTCCAATTCTAACAATCAATTAGGATAGTGTGTATCTTAGCCTATTTTCCTTCCTCGTTGAGTGTGTTTTGCAACCCTCTACCATCAATTCAAATAGAGCACTTTCCATCCCTATTTTCCACTTGTCGAGTGCGTTTTCCAACTCTATACCATCAATTAAAATAGTGCAATTTCCAGCCCTATTTTCCCTTCTCTTTTAGTGTATTTTCTAACCCTCAACCATATATACTACATAACAGCTTTCTAGCCCTATCAACCAATTCTTGGTCTGGGAAATCTATTTTTCTTTACAACGCTTACTATCTAAAGTCTTTTACAAGACTTCAGTCGTAAACAATGTAAAGAGGAGGGCAATTATCATAACCTAATTTCTAGGTTATTCCCCATAATATACCTAAAAATAAGAAAAATAAAATTAAAGGGGTTGGTATTGGTAGAAAATCAATGTGGAAATTTTAGTTGTTTTCTAACCCTCAACCATATATACTACATAACAGCTTTCTAGCCCTATCAATAAATTCTTGGTCTGGGAAATCTATTTTTCTTTACAACGCTTACTATCTAAAGTCTTTTACAAGACTTCAGTCGTAAACAATGTAAAGACGAGGGCAATTATCATAATCTAATTTCTGGGTTATTCCCCAAAATATACCTAAAAATAAGAAAAATAAAATTAAAGGGGTTGGTGTTGGTAGAAAATCAATGTGGAAATTTTAGTTGTTTTCGGTAGACAAATCGTATCTCTTTTGTGCTAAAAAATGAGAAAATACAGATTCAAAACTAAAATAATTTATTATTGGATAAATCTATGTAAAAATTAAGTCGAAAGGTATAATTATATTTTTATGAGCCGATTCGATTTAATCATCGATCAATTTAAAGTGTAGTTAAAATTGGAAATTAATTTAAATTCCAATTGAAGGATTTAATTAAGTGCAAAAACTTAATAATACTTTAAATTGGTCACATCCAATTAATTAAAGGCTTAATCGATGAAAAATCAAGTTTTAAAGCTTAAAACATGAATCACTTATCTAATATCATACCGAATCCTTTTATTTGAAAATAAATTTAGAACTTTAATCTATATTTTAAAAAAAAAAATCTTCATGATTCTAGATGAAAATTTTCTCAAACTAATAATAATAATATATTTTTATTAACGTGGCTCATGTCAAATATTAATATACTAAGCGTATTTATCCAAATAACTTTTTGTTTATAAATATAATAATATAAATAATTATATTTATATATTTTAACATCAATTATTTATATATTTTAACATCAATCCTTCGAAATCATAAAAAATATTAATTTAATACTTTTTTAAAATCAAAATATTTTAAGAAACAATTTAAAAATAAAAATAAAAACCATAACTATTTAAAAATAGCATACGGTGAAAATGACAAGGCTACTTATTTTGAAAAGGCTTTCGAAGCCCCTAGCTTGTAAAAGCCGAATAAACAAAAGCGCTGCGTTGCGTTGTTTAAAACGGTCGAAAATAATTTGAAATTTTCTTTCCTCGCCTCTCACGGACATAAAGACTCAGTATAAATGAAGGTGTTGCGACGAGTTAAACAAATCGGTATGATGCTTCCGAAGCCCAAATCGGTATGATCTTCTTCTGAAACTATGAAAGAAAACGTTGATAGTGATCTTGCATGTTAGGGCGGGGACATTCCGGTATCTTCTCTTCTCACAAACACAGCTTATCTTTGATTGTTTCAAATTCTATCAATTGTTGTGCTTTTTCTTTTGTTGGGTCTGGGTGGTGATTTTTCCATTATGAATTATTTTCCCTTTTGTCTCAATGTATTTTTTCTATGCAATGATTATCTGGTAGTCTTCCTGGGTAAGAGATTGGGGCATGGATGTCCTCTATATTTTGCAACTGGTGATCTTGAGATTGTCTTTTGATTTGTCTTTCTGTCATTTTCTTGATCACGCAGTAAGAATTTAAGTAGTTCCTCATTTTTGGTTTGACTACTTGATTTGTGGTGTTGAAGCTGTGTTGGTGGATTTCCTTTTCCTTTTTATTTTGTCTTCTCATATTTCTTAAGCCATTTATTGAGATACAGAGCATGAATCATGAGAATGAGAAACTGGTTTTCATTTCTCTGCTGGAAGAATATTTCAGTGTTCAAATTGTAGATGAAGCACTGCAATGCGTGGAGGAGTTGAAAGATCCAGCTTTTCATCCTGAGGTTGCTAAAGAAGCTATTTCCCTTGCACTGGAGAAGAGCCCGCCATGTGTGGGGCCTGTCATAAAGCTTCTTGAATTCTTGCTCACTAAAATGGTCGTAACAGCTAGAGATATTGGAACAGGTTGCCTTCTGTACGGCTCCTTGTTGGATGATAATGGCCTTGATTTAATCAAAGCACCAAATAACTTTGGCGAGTTTCTTGGGAACTTGGTCGTGGTTCAGGGTCTGGACTTCGAGATCTTGGAGGAGCTTCTGGAGAAGGTGGAAGATAACAGGTTCAGGAAAGCCATCTTTGACTGTGCCATGAAGAGCATCAACTCAGACCCTTCAGGGCAAGAAGTGTTGGCAACACAGGTGGTTGGAATTGATGCGTCTTCCAATTTTTTCTTATGTTTTTATTTACTTGTAAATAATTGCTCTTTGATTTTGGATAGTGACGGGGATATGCCTCAGCTCTCCAAAGACGGAGAAATTCTCAGAGGATGGCGGGAACGGTAGGCTTAGATATGGTTTATCATCTATGCAAGGTTGGCGTGCAACCATGGAAGATGCGGTGAGTAGTTGATTCAGTATTTGATTTATGTGAATATGCAAAGTTTTTAAATCTTGTCACCAACATTGATCCTTTAATTGCCCGTTGATTATTACAAAATATGAATAAACTGATGACATTATGTGGGGACGTCTTCAAGATTTGATTACAGGATAATACTAATGATAAATTTGGCCAGGCAGGAATTTGTTTGACTGGGATGCAAATACAATATGTGATAAATTATACCTCTTAAAAAAGTGATGTTATGGGTTCTTCGGTGCCAAATCACATAGAATTCATTTAAATTTTCCTGTACCAGTGCAAAAAGAATACATGATCATAAAAAAATGATTTTCTTCAATGTTCTTGGAAATGTATATAGAGAAAGTTTTGTGGAAGAGTAATTGATCTTCAATTCAACAAACAGTTGATCATTGCACAAAAACTTGTTTAGTATGGGCATATCACTTCATTTATAAAGTGTCTTTATTGTGTGTATGTGTTCTGGAATATTGCTGCAGTGGTCTTCTTTTGCATGAGAGCATGTGCTGTGTAGTTTATTTTATCTTTTACACCATGGATATGATGTTAGTTATATGATTATTATTATTTGTGTTACTAGCATGCTGCAATAACCGATTTGAATGCTACCACTTCCTTCTTTTGTGTTTATGATGGCCATGCAGGTAAGAATTGCCAATTTCAGGTACATGTGAATGCTGTACATAATCAATGCTTTAACTAAAATGTGTTTTTCCTGAATCTGCACCAAGTTTGATTTCGTTGTCTTTTTGGCTGATCTCTGGTTATGCCCTTACATGAACAAAGTCAAAGTAATAGCAGCAATGCTCAACTCCAGTGAACAGAAGATTAGGCTCTTACCACTTTAAATCTTAATATTATTCCTTTTTCAAACTTGTTTTAAGTCTGTGATCTGCTAATGATGATTGTAAGAAAAGAACCCATGCGGCCAAACTCAACCTGTTCAGAACTGAGAATTAGCGGGGTGAGGTTATCTGTGATGGAATGTGTATCCAGTAAACAATGTGTGTGTGTGTGTGTAGGGGGTGTACAGAATAAAATTTTATGCCAAAAAAATTCTTATAATATTTTCAATAATGCTCGTCTCATATGGGTTGGTTTTTAATTCTAAATGCATCCTTGTTTTGCTCTGCTTTTACCTAGGTCAGTTTTTTAGTATACTTGACGTATAGAATTTAGATCCCTGTCGCTCATTTCAATCCTGTAACTTGCAGGTAAAGTAGTTGCGAAACTCTCTTCCAAGTTTCTTCACCAACAAGTTCTCAAGAATGAAGAATATGCAGCAGTAGATACAGGAACTTCTGTCCAAAAAGCATTTTTCAGGTTACTTGATTTTATTACTAAAGAGTTTTTTATCTCCCCCTCTAGAAGGGTATTTTGAAGTGAGCAGTAAGGTGCTGATGTAATAATGTTGCCAAAATGGTTTAGTATGATCTGGTGTTATTCTACACCCTCTATTCTTGAGTTTTGAACCTTGTTAGTATTTATAAACTAGTCATATCAATAATATGTCTTACTTTAAGGTGCATGCTCATGATTTTAAATGCCCTCATTTTATTTTAAAGGATATTGCAAATAATTAAGGTGCATGCTCATGATTTAATTCCTTGCATCCCACACAGAATGGACGAGATGAAGCATGGCCAGAGAGGTTGGAGGGAATTGGCAGCTTTAGGTGATAAGATAAACAATTTTACTGGCATGATAGAAGGGTTGATATGGTCTCCAAGGTGTGGTGGTAGTAATGAACAACCTGATGATTGGGCGTTTGAAGAGGTCATAATTAAAGTTTTCCACGCCAATTCATATTTTAAACACATTGGTCATCTACCACGCATACTACAATAATGGATCTTTCTGTATTTCTTTGTATCATTGAATACTAATGGTTAAGAACTCATTTTACTCTCATGGTGCTCAGGGTCCTCACTCTGACTTCTCTGCCCCAACTTGTGGTTGCACAGCCTGTGTTGTGATTATTAGAAACAATCGACTCATTGTTGCAAATGCTTGTGATTCTCGATGTGTGATTTCTAGAAAGGGTGAGGTATTTTTCAGTTAACCAGAAATGAGGGTTTGATTTTTTTCCCCTGAAGACTAAAGATTGATTGTAGGGGAGGGCTTTTTGGTATTGTTAAAAAATCCTGCAACTTTACTTCTACCTCAGCTAATCATCAATTTAAATTTTCTCTAAGTATTAATTTGATGGGTAGTATCTTGATAAATGGACAAAAAGGCATATAGTTGATATGGAAAAAAGCCAAATGTAAATCTTTCAATGAATTTGCTTTTTTTGATGCAGGCGTACAGTTTGTCTAGAGATCACAAACCTGATCTTGAGGCTGGAGAAAGAAAGGATTTTAAAAGCTGGTGGTTTTATACATGCAGGACGGGTCAACGGCAGTTTAAATCTTGCAACGGCTATAGGTACGTACCTAACATTCCTGTGAACTCCTGATCTCAGTCCCTTATTCTTGAGTGTGGCTTGTATAGTCAAACTCTGGCTCTCTGCCTCTGGATTTCCTCGTGAGAAGTTATTAGATGCCAATGAGCACAAAACTAAAGCTTTTTTGTTTTCCGTATTGAAAAGCAATGAGTATGCGTTCCACTTACAAAAGCATGTTTGCATCTGTTAGCATGGTCCGAATAAGATGTTAGCATGATCCGGATAAAGTAGTCTCCATATACAACAAGTATTCTATAGAAATCCAGCTGTAAATAGTAGTGCTTTAATAGGTTACTTATCTTTAGCCCGAAATTGTAGCTAGGGCATGTAAATCTCTTTTCTTCCTATATAATAGACAGGAGGGGTCATCAGAGTTTTCTATTCAGCCAATTTGTTAGCATCCACCCATCCATATGTGCACTCCCACTCCCACTGACACCTCCATTTTTGTATTCATGTCTATGTTTGTATTTGTTGATGCACACATATTGCTTGGTATGCCTGCACTCGTAAGTGCATTTATATGTGAGAGACAATTTTCGTTTTCTCTTTTATAATGTAGGTGATGTGGAGTTCAAGCAGAATAAGTTTTTTCCTGTTGAAAAGCAAATTGTGACAGCCAGTCCAGATATAAACACTGTATGCTTATCATTCTTTATGATTATGGTTTTATTCTTTTCTCCCTCTTCCAACCTTATTCTATATCTGCACCAGCTCGAGCTATGTGATGATGATGATTTTCTTGTGCTGGCATGTGATGGAATATGGTATGCATCTAATCTGCACCAGGTCGAACAGTGTTTCATGATGTGCTGATTCTCTTCATAAAAGAAATAGAACATGCTTCAATCTTAGTGATGAAAATGCAGTGCCTAAAAAAACATGAGTGTAGGCTTTGCTAGTTTAATTGAAGGAAAGTCAGTGGAACATATAAAGTGAGGCTTAGCCATTGCTGTTGGCCATATATTTACCTAAGAAGAACTTGCAAATTAGTGAACACTATTCAATTCTAAATGGGCTACAAATCAGTCTACAATGCTTAGTGATACAAGATCATTGATTGTGGTTGGTGGATGATTGGCACTTGTTCATTGTGCTTCCATGACTTGGAAAATAACACTTAACAACCCTGAAGTTTCAAAAACTGTCCAAGACGAATCCATCTGCTGAATTTGAATCTTTTATTAAACTATTGGTAGCAACTAGTAGATTTTATTCACGAACAACTTCAAGTGGAATGTGGTTTTAGACCTCTTCTCGTTACGTTTGGTGAACATGGTTTTGAAATATTCGGTTTTAATCATTTTATTCATCTCTCCATTTATGGCATTTTGAAGTGAGACCTCGCTGAACTATTTGGGTAGAGAGCTTCTATGACAAGGCATTAGTACCAGTCTACCATTCACTCGGAGGAAAAAATGAAAAAAAGAAAAAGAAAGATCTTGTTGCTTCTAGTAAATTCTACTCTCGGAATTATGGTATCCAATCTACATTTGCTAAGTTACGTGTCAAAAGTCCGATGGAAATTTCAATAATTCAGGAAATCAAGCTCTCTACAGTGTGTGCGAGAGTCCTTGATAGGTGTTTGGCGCCATTAACATTAGGTGGCTCCGTACTATGGGATGCCCAGTCCACACAGGTTGGTGACTCTCCCGACCAATTAAAGTTTCAGATATGATGTGTACAAAGACTAACATTTCCATGTTAGCATGGGTATTATGACTGACATACCGTAGGTATATATCATAAGCAAATAGACATTCATATCTCAAGGCTCAACTCATGACATCAATCAAATGAGGAGCTATTAATTCAGAAGCATATATTGACTCATATCAAGAATGTATATTGAACAATTGATTATGCTTTATCGTAACAAGAATAGTAATTAACGTATATATTATCAAGAATCATAATCCAATTTGTACTAGCGATTCAAATATTTATAATATTTCACATGCAAATTAAGTATTATCCACTTACCTGACTCAAAAGCAAACAAGGTTCAAAAGCAGAATGTTGACGGAACCTTACTAACGTCCCACAGGTAGAATATCAAGAAGAAGGCATACTTAAAAATGACTCAAAAGAAGTAAAATATCTTTAATAACAAATCTAAGAGTTCAACTCATAATCCTATGTATTTGTGAATCAAACTATTCATTTTTCGCAAAACCTAAAAACAACGTTTTCTTCTTAAATCTAATTCAAAATACACAATTTGTAAAATTGGTAATAATTCATCAAATAAACCTCAATTATCCATAAATCCAATTTGAAAAGATAATATTTCATCTAGGGATTTGTAATTTTCTTATACGTTTAGGGTCAAATTGTAATTTAACAAATTATATGATTAAATTGAACTCCTGATAAATTCATAATTATACTGAAATTTTATCCATAATTCATCCTCAATTCTGAGGCATGTTGACCTAATTTGAGCATGTGATTAGTTCCAACTTCATAGTTTTTAAAAATTTTATGAGGCCTGCAAGTTAGTATCTGGTGAGTTATTGCATGTGCGATATTCCGTGTATTTAATAAATCATGGCTAGTGCCTTTCTTCCACGTTACCAGCTCCACCTCTTCTAGATTGTTGTTTGCTGTTGCTATGAAACAATATACACCATGTCTTTCTTCCACATTTACCAGCTCTGGCTCTTCTAGATATTTATTTAACTCTCATACTATGATTTTTGATGTAGAGGCCCTAAACAGGAGCTTATTAATTGTCTAATGTTTTTCTTTTAGAGTTCCCTTGACTAGTGGATTAAAGGGGTTATACTGCTAGTTGATTTGATTTTTAAAAAGTTAGAGCCAGGTTAGTCGTTAATTGGAAAGTATAAATCTGTTTTGCATGTTCTACCATTTTGACAGTTTATTTTGTTTTTTGTCGAGGGTGTCTAATGTCATTCTTCTAGTTCATGACGGTGAGGATCTTCAAGGAATGTAGAGCCATGTATCTAATCACAACTTTGCTGCAATTTTACTGGGACTCAGCAGCAAGGAAAATGGTGGCTAATGGGATCCTGGATTTCCTACAAAGGTAAAATAGTTGACTCTCCTCCTTCTATTCTTAGTCTTCCCATCTATACTTCCTACTTTTAGAATTTCATTAGGAGCCTCAAAACTGAAATTTCAAGATATATATGTTGTGGAGCAAACTAAATTTTTTTTGTTGTTTGGTTTTTACATTGCGCACTTCTCTTTAATTAAATGGTTATTTGCTTGTAATTTATTAGTATATTGACAAGAGCTTGTGGTATTGTCAACTATCATTGTAAAGAAATGATATCTGTTTGTGAATTGTGTTCTCTTTTGAGATAGGTGAGTGAATAATTTCTAATATGCTTGGGAAATATTATAAATATTTGAATTGCTAATATGAATTGGATTATGCTTGTTGATAATATGTATGTTGATTACCATTTTTGTTGTGATAAAGCATATTTAATTATTGAATCTACTTGATATGAGGCAATATATACTTGTGAATTGATATCTCCTCATTTGATTAATATCATGAATTGAAACCCTAGTTGGTCAGAGGAGTCGCCAACCTATGTGGACTGATCATCTCATAGTATAGAGCCTTATTCTCATTGCATTTTGATTTTCTAACTTTTACCGTATAACATTCTTGTTATGACTTATTTGAGAAATCTTCTTGTAAGAACTTAAAGTCGTATTCTGTAATATATTTTCCATTGTTGTATTATCTTGTAAATATTTATTGTATGTTATTTACTCACTGAGTTGTTAAACTCACCCTCTCATTAATTATCATTCAGGCTTGTAGCTTGAAAGAAGGTTATTTTTGTTGTACTCCCAGAACCTATTATTGTGGTTTTAATCGATGTTTTTTCTCTCTTATGTCTAGTTAGATAAAGTCTAATGGTAAAAGCTATTTCGGAGAGCTAAATCTCTAAAATGACGTTTTAAATAGTGTGAATATAGTTTTTTTTTTTTTTTTTGTCTGTCTACTCCAATGGTAAAAGCCTTTTAGAAAAGCCATTTTTTATATATCATTTTAATATAGTGTAATTATTTTGTATATCATTTAATTATGCAATTAAATATACAATTAATATGAGTAAGTTATATAATTAAATAATTACTTTTCAAAAACCTTTCAACAATATAATTATTAATTTTTTTAATTATAATTAAATTAAAAAAATTGAATTTAAAATAAAAAACCATGGAACAATTTAAATTTAAATTCAAACTCATAATCCAATGAGGGATAGAGCAACAAACTATCAACTCCAAGCCGATTTGATTAAATATTTATGGGAACAGTATGGTAATGAGTAAATAATCATTAGATTTAAGCCATTTACTGTATGTTTTTGAAGTGTTTGTATGTAAAATATAAAAAAAATCAGTAGACCGGCGAACCGAATGAACCAAAAACTAAGCAACACGATTGTAATCCATAGTGATTTGTCTCATAATACACAGTAACCAAACATGACCTCTTTTAGTATATTACATAATTTCAAAAGAAATTATTTTAAAAAATTGATATATTTATTTAAATATGTTAATATTAAAAATAAATAAACTATTGTTATAATATATTTTTTCAAAAAATATTCTTAAACAACCTCCACATGATACTACCCAATCTTTCAAGACAAGTATCCAACACTTTCCTTTTTCTTCTCTACCTCTCTCTATCCAAAGAAAAACCATATAAAGAAGAACTATGAGACCCAACATGAACCAATCTACCATTAACATCAAGATCATCGCCATCAGTTTTTTCTTTCTTTTTTTCCTTATGCTGGTAGCTTGGTCGAGCTTCTCATCTCCGAGACCAAGTTCATCAACACCAACCTACCCTTCTCTTCCCTTGACACCATGCCCCTTAGACTTAAACATCCTTCTCAGCCTGACATCTGGCGACACAGTATTATAACTTTTGAATTTGCGTTGCTACAAATAACAACTCATGCAAGGGAAAGCTATTTTGGCTATAAAAATAGCTTCCTCGTTGGAGTGAAGAAAAGTAAACAAAAATGCTAAAAATATTTTTTTTATATTTTTGCCTCTTCAAATGGCACACCGATTGGACTTGCTCTTAGTCTTCTACAATTATAACATTATGTATTTAACTCCTACTTTTCATTTTCACCCCTATGATTTTCTAATCTTTTAAGTTTGGTCCTCATTATCTTAATTTCTATTTATTTTATTTGATATTTTTTTTTCAATTTTCATCCTCTTTTTTTATTAAATTTTCTAATTATTCTTTTTTGTTTTACTTTTTTTTTGTCAATATTTTGTCAATGGTTTGATCCTTTGAAATTATATATGTGGAGAGTTAAGCTCTTTTATTAAACTAAAGTTCAGGGTTTCACAAGTTAAAGTTTTAGGGATTAGATCAAGTTTTGGAGGTTTGCTAGGATTTTATTGCTTCACCCCCTCCCCCTTTTTATATTTTTTAATTCTTTTTTCTTAGAAAATATGTGTTTTTCTCTCTCTCCATACTTGACATTTCTTTTATCATTCTACACTTGGCCAATTTGTCACAATTTGCTTTCTTATCTTTATTTTTTTATAATATTTTTATTTAGTCTTTCCTTATTATTTTTTGTTATTTACACTTGAAAAAATTATCACTCTACATTTGACATATTTACACTTTTTTTTTGTTCCTATCTTAATTTTTTTTGATGTGGGCTTTTAGCTTTTTCCTTACACTTAAGGTGTTAATATTAAACAAATATCAAAATATATAATTATTTTTAAGAAAAAAATACCTTTATTATTATTTTAAACTCCTTATCCATAATAAAATGAATATATAAAAAATTAAATAATCAAAAGGTTTGTAGACTGATTATTTTGCTTAGATGTATAGCATCATAAAAAATCCAGGACCATTAACTTTGTTTTACATTTTAAAAAATTTGTTTCTAGTTGCGGCGAAGTGCAGGGCAAGTGACATGTATATTTTTTCATTGTAGATAATTTGACCCAACTTTTCCACCCATTTTGTCTATGTGTGGCTTTGTATATTTTCTGTTTACGTGATATTAGATTTGACAAATAAGCTGTAAGAGTTAATTTTTAACAAAAACAACATCGATTGATGATTTATTTGATTGTTATTATCATGATTGATAATTATCACAATTACTATAGTTTCATTATAACCATTATTTTAAATAAAGAATATTTAAATTATTATTGATAATACTATCGTTATCACCATCATTATTGTTATAGAATAAAATTCTTTTTTTTTTATTTTTTAAGATTTATTCTTCATATTATTATATTAAAAGTATTTCACAACACTGAGATTAAATTATTTTAAGAATTTATTCAAAAAACTTAGTTTATATATATATTAAGCCGATAATATTAAACATATATCAAAATATATAATTAACCTCATATATTTTTAATAAAAAAAATACCTTTAAATAATCATTATCATTATTTTAAATGCTTTATCCATAATAAAATGAATATATAAAAAAAACCTAAATAATCACAAGGTTTGTAGGTTGATTATTTCTATAAGATATATAGTATCATAAAAAATATCTAGGACCATTAATAATTTTTTTACATGTTAAAAATTTGGTTATGGCTACGGTGAAGCACATGGCAAGTCGCTCATATATTTTTTCACTATAAATAATTTTGCCTATTTTTTCCACTCGATTTGTCTACGTGTGGCTTAGTGGTTTTTTTTATTGATATTAGATCTATAATATCTTACATAAAAGGCTGCAAAAGTCATCTTTTAAAATTAATGACAAAAAACTATTATTTGCTTAAAAACTCATTTGACTTGAAGAAAAAAAAAGAACACAGGGAAAAAAAATAAGAAATATGAATTTTCAAGTGATTACAAACACAAATTAAAATTTAAGGACTACATTAAAAAACATACAACCTCATCAAAATAGAAAATAATAAAAATTAAAAATAAAATCTAAGACTATATACTTATAAAAATGGACAAAATTTTGGACTATTTTAGAAATATATATATATATATAAAGGAACTAAGATAAATCAAAAATTCAAAGTATAAGGATTGAAATGAAAACAAAATATATTATTAATTTTAATCAAAGGATGAAATTGAGAAAAATCCAAACTTGTCAAAAATATTAAGGGATTTAAATCAATCCCAAAATTAAAAAAATAAGGACTGAAATAAAACTAAAATATATAATCAATTTTAATTGAAGGAAAAAATTAAAACAAATCAAAATTTATATTACAGAAATAAGGACCATACCAAACAATCAAAAGATCAAGGACTGAAATGAAAATACCATTAAAAAAGGACTTTCATGTAATTTAGTCTGCAGTTGAGAGAAAAGGAAATAAATTATCAACCGACCACTATCACGACTCTAGCAACTTTGGGACGTCATGCGCACTGCCATGAGAAGAGGACATGGCGAAGAAATTGATGAGATGCCGAATGGATTTTATCATAACCACACGATGCCACACGCATCGCTAGAAAAAAACGTGGGACCTAAAACTATTGGCACGTTAGTCCATCACACCAATAAATTGAGAGGGCTACTAAATAATTAGTGCCATTACTCAATTTCAGGTTATTCCAAAAAAATCCAAAATAAAAAAAATAAAAGGGGCTGGTGGTGGTAGAAAAATCAATTTGGAAATTTTAGACGTTTTCGAGAGCCAAATTGTACCTCTTCGGTGCCTAAAAATGAGAAAATACAGATTCAAAACTAAAATAATTTATTATTGGATAAATCTGTGTAAAAATTAAGTCGAAAGCCATAATTATATTTTTATGGGTCGATTCGATTTAATTGTCAGCCAATTTAAAGTATAATTATGATTGAGAATTAATTTAAGTTTCAATTGAAGAATTTAATTAAGTGCAATGACTTAATTATACTTTAAATTGGTAACATCCAATTAATTAAGGGATTAATCGATGACAAATCAAGTTCTTGAGCTCAATTTGAGCAATTACAAAATTTGCATAAAAAATATATTTTCAAAAAAAGAAAAAAAAAACAATTTGTGTTTGTTGTCGTGCATACAGTTGAATTCCAAATTTTTCCAAGCATATCTTTTGTAAAAAATATATATTGCATCTTTATCATGTTTTAAAACAAAAATTAAATATCGTAATCGATTTACTATTGTCAGCACTATCATACGTTTTTCCTATCCAAATACACTGTCTAGCCATCAATCATCCATTCAGATAGCGTGTTCTCAACGCCATCTCCCTCATCCTTATTAAAGGGCTCTTTTAGACCCTAATCTATTAGGATAGTGTGCTTCTTAGCCGAATCTTTCCTCTGAATTGGATGAGTTTTCCAACCATTAACCAAAAATAAAAATAATTTGTTTTCCAACCTTATTTTTCTTCCTCTTTTGAGAGTGGTTTTCCAATTCTAACAATCAATTAGGATAGTGTGTTTTTTAGCCTATTTTCCTTTCCTCGTTGAGTGTGTTTTGCAACCCTCGACCATCAATTTAAATAGACTACTTTCCATCCCTATTTTCCACTTGTCGAGTGCGTTTTCCAACTCTATACCATCAATTAAAATAGTGCAATTTCCAGTCCTATTTTCCCTTCTCTTTCAGTGTGTTTTCTAACCCTCAACCATATATCCTACATAACAGCTTTCTAACCCTATCAACTAGTTCTTTGTCTGGTAAATCCATTTTTCTTTACAACGCTTACTATCTAAAGTCTTTTACAAGACTTCAGTCATAAGCACTGTAAAGAGGAGGGCAATTATCATAACCTAATTTCTGGGTTATTCCCCAAAATATACCTAAAAATAAGAAAAATAAAATAAAAGGGGTTGGTGTTGGTAGAAAATCAATTTGGAAATTTTAATTGTTTTCGGTAGCCAAATCGTACCTCTTTTGTGCTCAAAAATGAGAAAATACAGATTCAAAGCTAAAATAATTTATTATTGGATAAATCTATGTAAAAATTAAGTCAAAAGGCATAATTATATTTTTATAGGTCGATTCGATTTAATCGTTGAACAATTTAAAGTTTAATTAAAATTGGGAATTAATTTAAATTCAAATTGAAAGATTTAATTAAGTGCAAAAACTTAATAATACTTTAAATTGGTCACATCCAATTAATTAAGAGCTTAATCGATGAAAAATCAAGTTTTAAAGCTTAAAACATGAATCACTTATCTAATATCATACTGAATCCTTTTATTTGAAAATGAATTTAGAACTTTAATCTATATTTTTTTATAAAAAAAACACAATAATATTCATGATTCTAGATGAAAATTTTCTCAAACTAATAATAATATATTTTTATTAACGTGGATCATGTCAGATATTAATATACTAAGCGTATTTATCCAAATAACTTTTTGTTTATAAATATAATAATATAAATAATTATATTTATATATTTTAACATCAATCCTTCTAAATCATAAAAAATATTAATTTAATATTTTTTAAAATCAAAATATTTTAAGAAACAATTTAAAAATAAAAATAAAAATAAAAACCATAACTATTTAAAAATAGCATACGGTGAAAATGACAAGGCTACTTATTTTGGAAAGGCTTTCGAAGCCCCTAGCTTGTAAAAGCCGAATAAACAAAAGCGCTGCGTTGCGTTGTTTAAAACGGTCGAAAATAATTTGAATTTTTCTTTCCTCGCCTCTCACGGACATAAAGACTCAGTATAAATGAAGGTGTTGCGACGAGTTAAACAAATCGGTATGATGCTTCCGAAGCCCAAATCGGTATGATGCTTCCGAAGCCCAAATCGGTATGATCTTCTTCTGAAACTATGAAAGAAAACGTTGATAGTGATCTTGCATGTTAGGGCGGCGACATTCCGGTATCTTCTCTTCTCACAAACACAGCTTTTCTTTGATTGTTTCAAATTCTATCAATTGTTGTGCTTTTTCTTTTGTTGGGTCTGGGTGGTGATTTTTCCATTATGAATTATTTTCCCTTTTGTCTCAATGTATTTTTTCTATGCAATGATTATCTGGTAGTCTTCCTGGATTCTTGATTGGGGCATCGATGTCCTCTATATTTTGCAACTGGTGATCTTGAGATTGTCTTTTGATTTGTCTTTCTGTCATTTTCTTGATCACGCAGTAAGAATTTAAGTAGTTCCTCATTTTTGGTTTGACTACTTGATTTGTGGTGTTGAAGCTGTGTTGGTGGATTTCCTTTTCCTTTTTATTTTGTCTTCTCATATTTCTTAAGCCATTTATTGAGATACAGAGCATGAATCATGAGAATGAGAAACTGGTTTTCATTTCTCTGCTGGAAGAATATTTCAGTGTTCAAATTGTAGATGAAGCACTGCAATGCGTGGAGGAGTTGAAAGATCCAGCTTTTCATCCTGAGGTTGCTAAAGAAGCTATTTCCCTCGCACTGGAGAAGAGCCCGCCATGTGTTGGGCCTGTCATAAAGCTTCTTGAATTCTTGCTCACTAAAAAGGTCGTAACAGCTAGAGATATTGGAACAGGTTGCCTTCTGTACGGCTCCTTGTTGGATGATATTGGCCTTGATTTAATCAAAGCACCAAATAACTTTGGCGAGTTTCTTGGGAACTTGGTCGTGGTTCAGGGTCTGGACTTCGAGATCTTGGAGGAGCTTCTGGAGAAGGTGGAAGATAACAGGTTCAGGAAAGCCATCTTTGACTGTGCCATGAAGAGCATCAACTCAGACCCTTCAGGGCAAGAAGTGTTGGCAACACAGGAGGTTGGAATTGATGCGTCTTCCAATTTTTTCTTATGTTTTTATTTACTTGTAAATAATTGCTCTTTGATTTTGGACAGTGATGGTGATATGCCTCAGGTCCCCAAAGACCGAGAAATTCTCAGAGGATGGCGGGAACGGTAGGCTTAGATATGGTTTATCATCTATGCACGGTTGGCGTGCAACCATGGAAGATGCGGTGAGTAGTTGATTCAGCATTTGATTTATGTGAATATGCTAAGTTTTTAAATCTTGTCACCAACACTGATCCTTTAATTGCCCATTGATTATTACAAAATTTGCATAAACTGATGACATTATGTGGGGAGGTCTTAAAGATTTGATTACAGGATAATACTAATGATAAATTTAGCCAGGCAGGAATTTGTCTTACTGGGATGCAAATACAATATGTGATGTAATTTTTCAAAGTTTGAGGAAGTAGCTAATTATACCTCTTAAAAAAGTGATGTTATGGGTTCTTCGGTGCCAAATCATCTAGAATTCATTTAAATTATCCAATTGTTTCCTGTATCAGTGCAAAAAGAATACATGATCATAAAAAATTGATTTTCTTTGATGTTCTTGGAAATGTATCTAGGGAAAGTTTTGTGTTAGAGTACTTGCTCTTCAATTCCACAAACAGTTGATCAAATTCTGTTCCAAGTTTCTTCACCAGCAGGTTCTCAAGAATCAAGCACACGCAGCAGGAGATATAGGAACTTCTGTCCAGAAAGCATTTTTCAGTTTACTTGATTTTATCACTAAAGAGTAAGAGTATTTGAAGTGAGCAGTAAGGTGCTGATGTAATAATATTTTTAAAATGGTTTAGTATGATCTTGTGTTATTCTCCACCCTCTATTCTTGAGCTTTGAACCTTGTTAGTATGTATAAACTAGTCATATCAATAATATATCTTACTAGCATTTGGATACAATTTTTGTAATGGTACTTTCTTCTATGAGTCTACTGCCTTGTAATTTTTTGACTGAAAATTTATTCTTTGGGAAGTATGTTTGGCCATTTTAGGATTTATAGTTATGTAAATGCCCTCATTTTATTTTAAATGATATTGCAAATAATTATAGGTGCATGCTCATCATTTAATTCCTTGCATCCCACACAGAATGGACGAGATGATGCGTGGCCAAAGAGGTTGGAGGGAATTGGCAGCTTTGGTTCTTTCTTTCTTTTTTCTGCGGTGAGTTGGATGATGGAATTTCGTAAAGATATTAAATATGTGTTGAAGACACGATTTTGTCTTGTAGATGTTACACTTGTATATTTTGTTCTGTATGGTCTTATTTTTATGAATTAATTAATCAGATTCAAAGAGGTATCATGTATTTCCTTCGTATTAGATTATGAAATCTAAAAGAGTTTCGAGTGACTAGGTCTTTTTACTCAATGTAAAGACCGATTTAGAAGGTCTTGGTACTTCTCTCAAGTTTCAGAAACTTTGAAAGAATCTGAATTGATATGGCAGTTCAGTTTTCATTGCTGCTATCCAATTTTTTTCATTTAAAAAGAGGCTTAGATATATGAGATTACACTTGGACCTGCACTTTCCAAGCCTAGATTGCTTAATCTACATTCTGCCACTAAGAAGCTCATTCTTGATGTCAACAATTATAAGAACTTGAAGATTTTTAATCTTGGAAAGGATTTTCAAGTCCAAACTCCAATTTACCCTTCGATATCAATTATGAAAACCAGAGCCTTGCCTTAGCTTTTCGATTAGTCTTGACAGTTTTGCAGGTTTCATAAAAGGTGAATTCATTGTGCAGGTTCTGCTAACAACGACTCATTTAGCCATAGTAATGGAATATGCAGCTGCTAGAGAACTTTTTGACAGAATATGCAATGTTGGTAAATTCAGTGAAGATGAGGTATGTATAGTGTAGAATCAAACAGTCATGAATTTTCCCCTCTTCTCAAATACCCTCACAAATGGATACTTGGGGGGGTCTCATGAATTTGAATATCAAGATTAGTTCTTTCATTATTCAACTTCGCTGTATGAAACCAGTTGCTAATATTCATGATGCTTTTCTTTTAGAGTTCTATTATTGATACCTTTCTTTCAGAGTTCTATTATTGGAAGGTGTCGTTCTTTCATCTCTTTTATGAAATCCATTTCCGCTTTTGGCAAGTATCCTCTCCTTCCCTTCTATTTTTTTTATTCTTTTTGGTAGCTTAGGCATTCATAATGTCCTACAGAAAATGTCATGCTAACTTTCAGAGTTCGACTGTGCCACTCTTTCATCTCTTTTATGAATTCAATTGAAAAAACTCACAATGTGTTTCTTTTATGTAGTGCTCTGTTTGTTACTTTTAGAATAGCAGCAAGGAGACGATGACAGTAATTGGTTTATAGCAGTATTTGGTCTTCCTATCATGCATTGCTTTTGCTATTATTAGTCCTAAATTAATGGTCTTACTAATATGAACAAACGAGAGAATACTAGGAACATGGACTGACATTTCCTTTGGTCCCTAAAGTAAAAAATACGAGTTTTCATGACAAAAATGAACAGTTCTTTCTCATGAACATGTCATTTGGTTGATCAGATTCTCTCAAATAAGCATTTGTGATTGTGATTCTGATCACGTATTTAATCTAACATCATCTACATATGATGGGGCTGGGCAACACCACGAGGCATAGGAATGTTTCAGGATTCATTCCACCACCCATCCCTGCCTGCGATGCGAGATTATAAGCCGCCATGCCTAGAGTTTTCATTCTCTGAATGCCCATAGCCATTGGTTGAGGTGCAGATCTGTTGTTAACTTCATGAGCACCTGGTATGGCTCCAGAAACCGCATTTCCAGATGATACTGGTTGTGGAGGTTGAAGGCTAGTCGTTCCTTCAAAATCTGTATCGTATCTACTGGACGAGTAGGATAATTGATGACTTTCTCTCCAGGTTGAGAGGGAACCAGGGCATTCCGTCCAGGGAGAGGTTCACTTCAAAAATAATCATGCTCTAGAGTTTGTGCAGCTGTTATACGCTTTCGAGGATCATATTCTAGCATCTTACAAAGAGGGTCAAATGGAGCACCTTTTGGAGAGAGGTACAACACTATGTAGCCTAGTATTCTCATACTTGTGCCCTTGGATATGCTCCACGTCATTGTGCCAATGTGGAAGGCTTGCAAGTGTTGGCCATTTTTCCAGTGTAGGATGGCCCAAGACCTTAAATATCTTGTCAAGCTGGAAAGGATTTGGTGCTGATTTGGCTTCTGCCCCTTGAAAAAGTGGCTTCAAAGTCAGAAGTTCAGCAAAAATGCATCCAACAGCCCACATGTCAATAGCACTTGTGTAGTGCTTAGCCCCAAGAAGCAACTCAGGTGCACGATACCAAATGGTTAGCACAACATCATTATCAGACAATGCCTTCAAGGGAGCTTGATATATCCTTGCAAGTCCAAAATAGCAATTTTGACAACCCCATGTTTCTCTCCCTCACCCATAACTAAGATAATTGATGGCTTTAGATCTCTATGTATGATCTAGTTACTGTGCAGATAGTTCAGTCCATTGAGTAGCTTCCAGAGCAATGATTTAACAGTGTATTGGTTGATCAAATTGTTACTCTTGTCTCTATGATGCGTGATGATCTCATAAAGGTCATGTTCAGCATAATTTTTCAAAACTCTTGTGAGCATGAATATGGTTGTTTGATAACCAGAGGCTAGGTTATCACCCAGTGTATTTTTTACTCAGGTCTTGCAAAAGGTACCAGGGCTGCATAGTGATGTATCAGGTATTGCTGCACACATTTTCTAAGCTAATTGATAGAAGTAGTCTTATAACCTGTGACCAAAGGCTTGGTTTGTGGCTTCTAGATTGTTGTTTAATTCTCATATGAATAATATGCATTGTGCCTTTCTTCCACGTTTACCAGCTCCACCACTTCTAGATTGTTGTTTGCTTTTGCTATGAAACAATATACAACATGCCTTTCTTCCACATTTACTAGCTCTGGCTCTTATAGATATTTATTTAACTCTGATACTGTGATTTTTTATGTAGAGACCCTAAACAGGGGCTTATTAATTGTCTAATGGCCTTTTATTTTGGATCATAATAAGGAGATATGGACAATCATTGGTTTATTGTGGTCCTGAATTCAACTTATTAAAGAAATGGTATCAAAGATGGATGGTCATGAAGTTATAAAGCAAATTGGAAGAGGAACTTTTGGAGTTGCATTTCTTGTTCTTCATAAAATTGAGAATAAAAGGTATGGAGTTTCTCTGCCAAATCTTCTTTACAGTTAAATTTTCCTCAGCTGTTATGTTGCTTTTCTTTGCACTTCAAAAGGAGGGGTCGGTAAAAGAGAACTCTCCCCTACAAGTTAAGGAAAGGGATAGCTTGATGGACTCAATTTGAATCCTGTCTTGCTCTACTAAGAAACAGAAACAAAAAAGAGACAAGAAGAAGAAGATACTTGGGAAGGGTATGAGGGACTAAAATTGATCATTGTTTACTTAATATTATGCAGTAGGAATAAGGGATCAGTCACTTGTTTATTAAGTGTGATTAAGCCCTCATATTTCATATTTCACATACAGAATGAATATGCTTTTTCTGTATAAAGTTGTTTTCATAAATCTGACATGACATATGATCCAGCTTAGCCAAGTTATCTTGGAAGATTTTATTGCCAGAAAATTATCGTGGAAAAAATAAGATGTGTATCAAAATCTATTTTCCATGTGAAATGTCTCATGAGACTTGGATCAATAGTCTAAACATGACCACATATTATCTGAACACGAATCATACTCAATATTCACTTACTGAATGTATCTCAAATGTAGTGTCTGATCCTTTTCAGAGTACGGAAGAGTTTTGGCTCTCCTTGAATGTCAAATTCCTTAGAAAAATTCCTTAGAAAAGCTTATGAACACTTTTGTTCTCTTTCTCTTCTTCTCAATTTATAGAATTTTCATAATACTTCAAATTTCTTAGGCAATGCTTTAAGTAATGTTTGGTTATTGTCTCCCAAGTGCTAAAAGTAGTATCATCACTCTTTGCCGATGTTTCTCAAGAATTCTATGCATGCATTGTGACAAGTTATATTTGTTTCAATTGCACAGAAACTCTATTATCTTACGGTACATGTCCAGGTGACTTTGGACTTGCAAAATTATTGAACAAGGAGGATCATGCATCCACAGTAAGGGTTCAGTTGTCGACCTGGTTCGATTGTGCCGAGTTCCTATGCATTCCTAATTCTTCCATTGCTGTCATAACAATGAGGATCGTTTGTTTTATCTGAACTTTCCTGGCAAATGCTGACAGCTGACTAATACTGCTTGTTATTTCAATAAATTGCAGGCACTCCCAACTATATATGTGTCCAGAACTTCTTTTAGACATACCTTATGGATACAAATCGGGCATTTGGTCTCTAGGTAATGAAAATCCCGCTGACACATTTGTTCTTAAGTTTTCCAACCTGGTAGCGAATCTCTTCAAATCACATTTTCTATGATTTTATAGGTTCCTGCATGTTAGAGTCGAATGGACACATCAACATTTATTTTTGCAATATTTGGCATAAATGACTCGATTTATTTCATTACATGCATGCATATGGTTTTCTAATTTATTATTAGGATTTGTTTAACAATTGCTTTGTAAAAGCTTGTGTATTAATGGGTTTTTTGCCAAAACAATTGATCTGACTTATGGCGAACCGCGAGTCAAATAACTAGCATATCTCTATATTTAGAGTTTTGTGTTTAGTATTTTTTAATATATTTATTTTTACATATATTGTGGTGTTCTTTACAGCTTGACATAACCCATTAGTTTGATCTGTGACCCGGGTGATCTAAGACCTAGGCTAAATCGAGTTTGAGAAGGAGGAATTCATTCTGGTGGCTCCCAAGTCGATCAGCCAAAAGAAAAATCAATGAGGACTCGTTGATTTCTAAAATTCTTTTCAATATAAAAAAAAATTAGGCTGATCTAGGTTAATCTAATTAACTCACATGACTTATGAATTGCCCACGTTAGCTTTAAAGATTATGATTATTAATTTATAGGTAATTAAGATCTATAGTTTGTCACCCAAAGAGTTTTTTGAATGATGTGTTTTATTAAAAAAAAAAAACTAAAGCTACTTAGACATTTATTGTGGACCCTATCATTTTTGGTTGTTGATTTGCATAGTCAAATTACCATTTTGCCCCTACCAACACAATTTATAACTTCGTGTGAAGGTAAATGTTCCTTTTGAGAGGATCAAGTTTGTCAATTCAAAGTTATTGGTGCACCTGTTTTTGTGCCCTTTGAGCAGCGCAAACAATGTCTTCTAATAGTTGAACACAACATTCTAGGGTAGCAATCCAAGTGTATTGTCATTTGATTGTATTAAATCTGATTTTTTTTCAATTTAATCCATTGACACTTGATTAAAATGATATATATATCAAATTTGGTCCTCGTTTTTTTGTTTGTTATTTGCTTTTTTCTTATACTTTTCTTGATTGATATTTTTTCAATTTCATCCCTTAAAGTTTGACTTTATTTTCTTTTATTTTAGACGAGTCATTGGCATGCACTTCACCGCAATGAGAAGTATTTTTTTACCTTGTTTCAATATATTTAATTTTTTGTTTTGTATTTGGTTTTTAATTTTTTGGTTTAGTTTCGATTCCTTTATTTTTTTAGTCCTTCTGTGATAGTTTCTAATTTTTCATTTGTATAAATACATTTATATTCTTAGTCTTGACTTTTTAATTTTTGTTGTAATTTATTTTTATATTAAATTTAGCATGCGTCAAAAAAATAGAATAAGTTTAGCTTTGATGGCATGAAATAGAGTGAAATTATATCTTACACATGTATAATTAATCTTCTATTGTTTGTGATTTGTTATCTTTGTTTTTTTTTTTTTGCATTTGTTTTGTCTATGTGTGGCTTGATATATTTTTAGTTTAAAGTGATTTTTATTTAAAAAGATATTAAATTATTTTTTAATATTTATTCTTCACATTATTATATTAAAAGTATTTTAGAACAAAGATTAAATTAATTTGAGAATTAAAAAAAATAGTTCATGTATATATATATAAGGTTTAATATTACACAAATATGTTGAAATGAAGTGCTGAAAAATATTAAAGCAAATCGACCAAAACAAATGAAAAGCACTGTTCTAATCCACAGTCAATTGAGTGTGGATGAATAGTGGTTTAACGATCTATTTTAGCTTTCCTTTTAATTAGTTTGGATTTGATCTTCTCTCTTTTTTAAGTTTAGTAGAATGAGGGGAAGAAAAGGAGAGAGATTTTAATATTTTCCTTACCTAATTGAAGAATAATTTCAAAGTGAAAGTGAGATTAAGTGTCATCAGAACATTCAAACATCAAAAACACAAGGATTTGGAGTATTATTCAAAGTAGAAATTGGAGGGAAAAAAGGAGCAATGGGGTAGCAACAACAAGAAGAAAAAGAAGGGAGGAGGAGATTGTGATTTCACAAGCTATTAGGATCTTAAATCTTCCTTGGTATGGTTTTTTTTTTTATGCATATAAAAGATTCTAGACTTTATGGTTAAATTGCATGATTTTCTTTATGAAATTAGGGTTAAGGATTGTGTATAATTGATGAATGTGGCATGAAATCGAATGAAATGAGAGCTAATTGGCAAGACAAATGGAAAGGAAAAGGGGAGCCCCTAGGAAAGGCTATGGCTAGCCATTGAGGGCAGTAGTTTGGAGGGAAGATTTTCTATTTTGCAAAATAATTATTATGTATGTTGTGTTAGGTGTGAATATTTGTGTAATGAATTATTGAGCATGAAAAGAATGAGGAAAGTCTTGTTTTCCAAAGGCCAAGTTTTGGCCAAATGTATGTGATGCAGAAGTTAACAATTGGGTAGATTCATCTCTTGACTTTTAAAGAGAATATGAGTAGGAAAACAAGGGAATTATGATCGGTTTCTTTCGTATGAGTTGTAGTTCTGGATGTGTATCATCCAAGAAAATTGATTTTATTTATTTTTAATTTTATAACTTTAGTTAAGGGTCACCAAACATGACTATGCAAGGCAGACACTACAGAATAGCAGGTCTGTCATTTTTATGATGCATTTCGTAAATGTTGGGGGCAAAATTGGGTTCTCCTCTCTTCATAAGAGTTGTAAGACTGTATTTCATCTTACCAACGAGATAAATTTTGTACAAAATAGAGTTATGTAACTCCCGTTATAGTGAAAAATCTATGTCCGACCTCAGCTGACAACTTTGAGAGGGAAAAAAGAAGAAGAAAAAATGGGAGGTCAAAGCGAAGTAGTTAGACGCTTTAAAGGAAAAAAA
Organism: Salix dunnii; assembly: GCA_015731905.1. Lineage (NCBI taxonomy): Eukaryota > Viridiplantae > Streptophyta > Magnoliopsida > Malpighiales > Salicaceae > Salix > Salix dunnii. The sequence goes on from CM027671.1 coordinate 6,152,700, forward strand.
ACAAGTTATGTTAAAAAATGGGTGTCTATAATGATATTTTGATTGGCAAAAATTGTTATAAAAAAATAAAATGAAAGAAAAAGAAATTTAAAGGCATACTGGATTGTTTCGGTGTGGTTATTGGGAAATGTATCGCTGGTTATTAGGAAATGATTTATGAGAATTTCCTATCACTGCATGAGGGACCACAAGTGTGGCACAACAACAACAACAACAACAAGGGACTACGAGCAAAGCATCCACAATAGGTAAGTCATTCATGTCGACATTTCTGATTTAATTTTCATAATGAAATTGTGTGAATTATGCTTAAAGTGTTGGTGGAAGTTTGAAAATATATGTTTTATCAGGAAGAATATTTAAGGCATGTGTGTTAGGACAGTTTAATAATATCATGAACAAAACATGGCAGTGGCTAGCCATACATTCAATGTATGTCAAGATCTCAGGGATGGAGATCACTATGCAAAGAGATATACATCGAGTGTATGTTACAATCCAGATAAAGGGATTGTTGTGCAGTGTTTAATACATGTTCATGTATTTTGAAATTTCAAATAAATAAATAAAATGGATTCAATGCACATCCTAAAAATAATAATATAGGAAGGCATATGAGGGACCCAGGAAGGCGTCTTCTATGATTTTTGATGTCATTAGAGTGATAAAGGTATCGACAGTACTTAGTATCGACACTATATAAGTGGGGAAGTTGGTTTGTATTTCAAATAGCTATGCTAATTATTATAATTATGTATGATTGTATACCGTGGGTTTAATAACTTTAATATTTTTTTTTCAAAATTTCTTTATGGAATTATCTTGTATTTTTTGTTTCAGTTCCATCATCTTCACATCATGAGTAAAGCTATTATTTTTTAGTTTTTTTTTGTATCAAGTAATATTTTATATAAATTAAATGTTGGTAAACTGATATGTATGATCACTATTTTTGGAATAATTGAAATGTAAGAAAATTAACTCGTTTTGTTCTATTCTATTAAATTTGACTGGATTTATATTAACTCTGGTTCAAATTGTTGATTTTTGTTAAAAAGTATGGTTTTTTTTGTTATGGTTGTGATGAAGATGATGTTTAAAGTTTTATAAACCCGGGATGATTGAGTCAACATTGAATGAAAGGTTATGTTATTTGTCATAAAGTTGAGATCTGCTAGTAGAAGGGAGGTTTTGCTGAAATTTTGATAGAGTTTTAGTGAAAACTTTATATATATATATATATATATATATATATATATATATATATCTTCAAAATAAGATGTAATTAATTGTTTATACATACATACATACTATATATATTGTAATTAATTGTATGTATGTATGTATAAACAATTAATTACATCTTCTTCACTTAGCGAATGTGTATTAATAAGATTACTTGTTTGTCTTATAGAGAAAGGGATGTTACAATTTATCACCTTAACTCTTGGTTCATTTGAGAGTGAATTTTTATTATTTTATTAATAAAGGTTTCCATGGAGTCATTCTAATTTTACAACTAGGTCAAAAATTTAGCTTGTTGGCTCGAATAGACTCGGGTCACACACACACACACGCACACACGCACACACACGCACACACGCACACACACAATTATATATATATATATATATATATATATATATATATATATATATTAGTTTTACCATTCAATATTTTGTTTTTGAAGAATCAAGGTTCATATTTTTTTTTATTTTGCTTTCCATGCGATCATCCCATTTTCATTTAATTATTTCGTTCCTAACGACTAAAATCATAGGGATCTTTTCAGAATATTGAAAAGATAGATTTACCATGTGTTTTTTTTTTTTGCATTAAATCATTGTCTATTTTTTTCATTTGTTGGTGATATCTTTGTTAATAATCGTATCATTAAAGTAATCATGCCTATCAAACCAAGTTGAATCAATTACATAGATAATTTTTTATAAAAATACACACATCAACTTAACAATATATATCTTAGAAAAATATTCGTCAAACTTACAATGAAACGTGAATCGCCTATCTAATATCATACTGAATCCTTTTATTTGAAAATGAATCTAGAACTTTAATCTATATCCTTTCCAATATTCATCTTCATCTTCTTTTTTTATTAGTTTCAATACGAGCGAATTTGCTCGCGCGATGCGCTGAGCTTTTTTATCTATATAGAAAACTAATTAATTTTTTATATGCTGATGTTTGTTTTTTGAATACTTAATTAGTAAAATTATAATTCATCAAATCTATTAGCAACAGGGTTTTTGTCCACCGAAAAACGATTGAATCTTGCTACTACTAAAACTCTTTTGATGAAATTTGTGAGAAATTGTAGGAAACTGATTGTAAAATTTATTGCTCATATTATTATATTAAAAATATTTTAGAATACTAATAGTAAATTATTATTTTTTGAAAATAATAAATAGGTCCTTTATCTATCTATCTATCTATCTATCTATCTATCTATCTATCTATCTATATATATAGCTAATATTAAATAAAGATCAAAATATATAATTAGTCTCATATATTATAAGAAAAAAATTTATAAATAATCATTATCATTATTTTGAATACCTTGTCTATAATAATAAAAAAATTCAACACCTAACAATATTAACAAAAAAGGACAATTAAAAAACTAAATAAATGACAAAACAAAAGAAATATTATTAGATTTTAAAAAATTATTTGAATTAAAGAATAAAAAAAGAAAAAATAGACAATATTATTTTTGAAATGATCACCAATAAAAAGTAAAATGTAAATATTAATAAAATAAACTTAATAATAGTGGAAATAATAAAATTGGTGAGACCATAATTATTGTTAGAGAAAAAAATTTCATAATTTTTTTTATTTTCATATTATGATATTAAAAGTATTTCAGAACAATGATATTAATTTTTTTTCCATATATATAGGTCATATATATATATATATATATAGATTAAGGCTCTAATATTAAATAAATATCAAAATATATAATTAGGTTGACATATATATAAGAAAAGAAAAGAAAACTTAAAAATAATCATTATTATTGTTTTGAATATTTTATCTATAATAATTAGAAAATTCAATACCTGAGAATATTAACAAAAAATAAATATTATTATATTTAAAGAAATTGTTTAGCTTGAAGAATAAAACAAAAGAGAAATAATAATAAATATTATTTTTGAAATGATTACCAACACAAATTAAAATTTAAACATTGAACTTTTTTTAATAAAAGTGGAATTAAAAAAAATTGAGAACAATAATTAAGAGCATGTACATATAAACATGGACAAAAATAAGAATAATGTATGAAATATAGAAAAAAAAGGATTTTTTTTTCAAATAGTAATGAACAACAAAAACCACAATTGAAATAACTATTTATTACTATTTGAATTTGCGATCTCCTTTAGCTATTCTATAAAATAATAGTCGTGGTGCCCGTAAACTTACCCGAACACCCCAATTACAAAAGAAAAAAATTATAAGTGAAAAAAAAACAAACAGAAAATGTTAAAAAAAAGTTGGTCTAGGGATTATTTGTGGCTCGTGTAAGCTATCCCAGGCACCCCAGTTAAAAAAAAAAATGTTTACGTGGGGAAAACAAATTGTGGTGCGCTTAAGCTAGCCTGGACATCCTGGTTATAAAAAAAAATATATAAATGGGAAAAATGTAAAAAGAAAATGGGTCCGGAGAAAAAAAAAATATACATGGGGAAAAAAATTCGCAGTACGCATAAGCTGGTATGAACACTCTGGTTTTAAAAAACTACAAAAATGTAAAAAAAAAGTGGGTCTAAAGATTAATTGTGGTGTGCGTAAACTAGCCCGAACATCCCGGTTATAAAAAAAAAGGAAGCCTAGTTAAAAAAAATAAAATTTTCAAATAGTAATGAATAGTGACTTCACCGTCCATTGTTGTTTAAAAGTGCCATTTTGTAGCCTGAGAAATTTGAGCTCTCGCTGTGGGGAAAGTCGCACGTTTTAACTACTCAGCCAAACAACTTCGTTGTGTTGTTGTAGTATACAAATAATACTTATATTAGCAAGTACTTTCATTTTCTGGCTGGTGAGATTATAACTCTCGTGGCAACCTTATTAGTGCACGTCTTAACCACTCGGTCAAAGTCACTTCGTTGTCATTCTAGCATACAAATAATATTTATTTTATTATATAGTTTTACTATTTCAATTCACAGTTTAAACTCCCATTCTGTTTTAACTTATATGAAAATGGTTTACAAACACCAATTTTTTTTTATTAATTTAAAGTAAAAATTAAAAATGAAAAAAATTCATTTTTTTTTCAAAAATGCTTTTGAAATGCAGTGACAAACACCATGTATATACACCGGCCAGAAGATATTTGTTAAAAATTAGCAAAATGATAAAAAAAAAATGAAACACATGAAATATTTTTGTTTTCTTTAAAAATTGTTAGTTAGAAAACCATTTTTTTCCCCACTTTTTAATTTTTTTTAATTTTTTAAAAAGGGTTCAAAAAATGAAAGTTCTTTTCGAGGAGAACTGAAAGGAAGTTCAGTTTCCATTCCCTAAACTGTTAAAAAACAAAAATCATGTTTTTTTTTTTTGTCTTTTGCACCCCTCACATGTATGGGAAGTTAAATGATTAAATGTTGTTATTGCCAAAACTCTTTTGATTTATTGCTCATATTATTATATTAAAAATATTTTAGAATAATAATAAATAGGTCATATATATATATATGAAGGTGTTGATATTAAATAAATATCAAAATATATAATTAGTCTCACATATTGATAAGGAAAAAAAATATTACAAATAATCATTATCATTATTTTGAATGTCTTATCTATAATAATAAGAAATTTTAAGACCTAACAATATTAACAGAAAAACAACTAAAAAACTAAATAAATGAAAAAATAAAAAATATTATTAGATTTTAAAAAATTATTTGAACTGTCGCGCCCCAAAAAAATGTCAGCGTGCGGCATCGTGACGACCCTCCCCGTGTGCGGGGCAATATAAATGTCGGGGGTCTAATTTTTATTTTTTTGTGGAAAAGGGAGTCGCCACCTAGTATTATGGTTACTAGGAAACCTAAACTAGTCTTTCAGATATGCTAGGGTAAGGGACTGGTTGCGTAAAGGGAAGGTTTTAGCACCCCTAGTATGCCCTACCTAAGGTAAGCTGCTTGGTGTTTTGTTCGGTTATGATTTCAAAGAATATGTTGGTTAAATGATGAATGAGATATTATTCCGCTGAATATTTTGGATATTAACCCCTTAGGATTTATTTATCCAAACACTAACAGTGAATAATAGCATACAATTCCTGCTGAATATTTTGGATATTAACCCCTTAGGATTTAATTGTCCAAATATCGACAGTGGATAATAGCATATCATTCCCGCCGAATATTTTGGATATTTACCCCTTTAGGATTTATTTATCCAAATACCAACAGTGAATAATACAAATCACCAAAAAAAGTTTTTATATTTTTTTGAATATTGGCCAATACCCTTTGGATTTTACAAACATGTTGTAAAATCCAAAAATGCAAGAAATGATTTTTTCTTTGTAAAATCAATGCTAAAACATATTTTTCTCTTCAAAACCCAAGATAATATATATTTTTTTTGAAAGAAAGACAATTTCCTTTTTTTAAAAAAAAATATGCTAGTGTATTGGCCGTATGCAAGAAAACAACACATTTTTTTTTATAAAAATATTTTTTGGAAAATTTGTATCTTTATATTTTTTTATTATTTTTTTATTTTATTATTTACTGGTGGGCTGCCTGTCAGCCCACCCAGTTCAGGATCTAGGGCTGCCAGCTCGCACTGGAGCTGGGCTCGCGGCCTGGCTCCACTGTCTGGGCCCGCGGCCCGGCTCGTTGCCTGGGCCTGTGGGCTGAAGCTCCTTTCTCTTTCGGGTCGGACTTCCGGCCTAAACGGGCCGAAGCCCGTACCCATTATTGTTTGGGCTAGGCACCAAACCCGACCCGACCCGATCGTATACTGTTCACTATACGTGAACAGTAACTGGGACAAATGAGAAGAAGATGAACAGTAACATGGTGATTTTTTGAGTGTGACGAATGGCGTACCTGTTAACACCTTTGTGTAGAGTAGGTCGAGGTGATTCTTCTGGTTGTGGTGGCGTCAAAAATGGTGGCCTATGGTGGCCAAGATAAGCGTTGGAAAAGGCTACTGTTACTGGCGAGAAGTTGTTATAACGTCGTCGGAACCGATGGACGAGTTGCTGGGGTTGAGGGTGGTCTATGGTGATGATAAAGCAACTCTTGGTGGTGAAGCTGGTAGCCGGAGTTGTTGAGCCGAGGGGGAGAGAGAGAGAGGAGTCCTCTGGTTTTAGAGAGAGAAGACAGTCGAACGACCAGAGAAGAAAGAAAGAGAAAAATAACCGCTGATTAGTAAAATGCTTGTTGTTTTTTTATTTTTTCACTCTTATATTCTCCTCTTTTCTCACTTAAATCGCTATTTATTAGAAGAAACAATAAAATAATAACACGTCGAGGAGAATCAGGAAGACAGGGAGGAGAATCGGGAAGTTGATTTTGATGGAGATGAATTGGGAAGAAGATCACGATTGATATAGGAAGAATCGTTGATTGATCTGCCGTGATCAATGCGCCTGGAAATTCCATGCAAAATGCACGCCGGAACAGTGTATTTTTTTTTAAATGCAGATTTCAAAATTTTTAAGAAGGTAAAAAAAATGATTTGGTCCTTTATAATTTCTTTAATTGCACCCAATTGGATTTTAAACTTGTGATTTTATGCAATTATATCCAATCAAAAAATTTAATCTCAACCTTAGCTTTGCGCGATCTTTTTATTCTGGTCCTTGGTTCCTGATTTTCGCGATTTAATCCTCAATCGACTATTAAACTCTCAATTTATTTAATTCGGCCCCGATTTCGCACAAATGACTTAAAAAATCAAATTGATCTCCGAAAATTTCAATTTCATCAATTGAACCCAAATAAAATTTAAGAAACTGATTTCTCTTTAACGAAACCCTTAGTAAAATTAATTTGACCATTTTAAAGTATAGTTAAATCTTTTAACTGGACCCTAAATTAATTCTCAAAATATAATTATAATTTAAACCAACAATTAGATCGAATTGGCCCGTAAAAAATATAATTATATTTTTTTGACTTAGTTTTTACGCAGATTTATCTGATAATAAATTATTTTGACCTTTAATATGCGATTTTCTTTATTTTTGGGTACAAAAGAAATACAATCGAGCTCTCGAAAACATCCAAAATTTCACCTCGATTTTCCTGTTGACACTAGACCCCTTTATTTTATTTTTTGTTATTTTTGGGTAGTTTTGGGGAATGACCCAAAATTGGGTTATGACAATTGCCCCCTCTTTACAATGCTGACGACTAAAGTCTTGTAAAAGACTTTAAATAGTAAGTGTTGTAAAGAAAAAAAATAGAATGGTGGATATGGGTCTCGTTGTTCTGGGTGACCTACCCAAGTTAGAAGGGTCTCATTTTTCTGGGTGACCTACCCACGTTAGCAGTTAGAAGGGTCTCATTTTTCTGGGTGACCTACCCAAGTTAAAAGGGTCTCATTTTTCTGGGTGACCTACCCATGTTAGCAGTTAGAAGGGTCTCATTTTTCTGGGTGACCTACCCAAGTTAAAAGGGTCTCATTTTTCTGGGTGACCTACTCGGTTAGAAAGGGTCTCATTTTTCTGGATGACCTACCCGGTTAGAAGGGTCTCATTTTTCTGGGTGACCTACCCGGTTAGCATGGTCTTATTTTTCTGGGTGACCTACCCGGTTCAAGGAACGAAGTAGCAACGATCTTCAATTCATCTTCCGCGATCTTGTTGACCTGAAATTCTGTTTCTCCATACTTTCCAAAACTTGAAATTACATCAGCTTTCTCCACGCCTTTCCTGTCAGGTTAGTGCTATGACAATAATATGCATGTTTTTGTTACCTCTTTAGAAACATAGGTCCCCCCCTGTTCGTTGTAGTCTTCCTTTATAGGATGTGCTTCCCGTGCTATATTTTCACGGTTGGTGAAGAGATTTTTCCGTTCCTCATGGGGCCCTTTCTAGCTCCATTGAAGTTTCCTTTTCATTATATTTTATCGATGTTTTAAAAACTCAAACTGATATATATTTAAAATAGAGGGGTCGGAGGAGCATTCATTTTGTCGCCGTAGATCTGACATTTATGACACTTGCGGACATAGTCAACGCAATCCTTCTCTAATGTAATCCAAAAATAACCAACTCTTTGTATTTTCCTAGCCATCATATGTCCACTAGCATGGGTCGAGCAGATCCCTTCATGGACCTCTCGCAATGCGTTTTTGGCTTCAACTCCATCTAGGCATCTCAGCAAAGTCCCGTCAGATGACCTCTTATACAAAACTTCTCCATCAAGATAAAAACCCATTGTCAGTCTGCTCAAAGTCTTCTTTTCGATGTTAGATGCCCCCATGGGATAAGCCTGATTTTGGATGAAGTTTTTGATATCGTAGTACCAAGGGTTTCCATCTATTTCTCCTTCAACTGAGCAACAATGAGATGGGCTATTTCTGATGTCAATATGTATTGGCTGTAAGTTTTGCCCGAAGTCTATTCTAGCCATAGAAGCTAGTGTGGCCAAGGCATCTGCAAACTGATTTCCTTCCCTTCCCAGATGTGTGAACTCGATTTCCTCAAATTTTTCGGCCAGTTTAGATAGGTATTCTTGGTAGGGTATTAGCTTTTCTTCTTTGGTTTGCCATTCCCCTTTTACCTGACAAATAATTAGCATTGAGTCCCCATACACATCTATCTTCTTTATGTTCAAATCCAATGTCGTCTCTAAACCAAGAATACATGCCTCATATTTGGCTGTGTTGTTAGTGCAACCGAATTGCAATTTAGTTGAAACTAGATATTGTTTCTTGTAAGGAGATATTATCACTGCCCCTGCTCCGTTACCACATACATTTACAGCACCATCGAAGTACATAGTCTACCGTTCTAGCTTTCCTTCCTCAACTGAAAGCACATCTTCATCAGGAAAATCAAAGTCTAACGGCTCATAATCTTCCATAGCATGGTCAGCCAGGTGATCAGCGATAACACTCCCTCTTACAGCTTTCCTTGTCATGTACACTATGTCATACTCGGATAGCAGAACTTGCCACCTGGCAATTCGGCTGGACAAGTAGGGCTTTTCACAGATGTACTTCAACGGGTCTAATTTGAAAATTAACCATGTGGTATGGTACAACATATATTGTCGCAACCTTCTTGCAGCCCATGCTAGCGCGCAACATAACTTCTCAATCATCGCATACCTAGACTCACACTCCATGAACTTCTTGCTTAGGTAATAGATGGCCCTTTCCTTCCTCCCGGATTCATCATGTTGTCCAAGCACACATCCCATCGCTGTTTCCGTCACTATTAAGTATAATATCAACGGCCTTTTTGGTACAGGAGGGACAAGCAGAGGTGGTTTTAGCAAGTACTGCTTGATTTTCTCAAAAGCCTCTTCGCATTCTGTATTCCAAATCCCAGGATTCTTCTTTCTTAGCAAACGAAAGATTGGATCACAGGTTGTGGTTAATTGGGATATGAATTGAGCAATGTAATTTAACCTTCCTAAAAAACCTCTTACTTCTCTTTCAGTTTTCGGAGCAAACATGGCCTGAATAGCCTTTACTTTTTCAGGATCCACTTCTATTCCTTTGTCACTCACCACAAATCCTAACAACTTCCCAGATTTCACCCCAAATGAACACTTTGCAGCGTTAAGCCTCAACTTATATTTCCTTAACCTTTCAAATAATTTCTTCAATATCTGGACATGATTCTCTCCTTCTCCAGATTTAGCGATCATGTCGTCCACGTATACTTCAATCTCCTTGTGCATCATATCGTGAAATAAAGTTACCATAGCCCTTTGGTAAGTGGCACCAGCATTCTTTAACCCAAATGGCATGACTTTATAGCAGAAAGTCCCCCATGGTGTCACAAAGGTTGTCTTCTCCTTATCTTCTTGCGCCATTTTTATCTGATTATAACCTGAAAACCCGTCCATAAAGGAATATGTGGAGCTACGAGCTGTATTGTCAACTAACATGTCTATGTGTGGTAGAGGAAAATTATCTTTAGGGCTAGCACGATTTAAATCCCTAAAATCCACACAGACTCGGATCTTGCCCTCTTTTTTGGATACCACTACTATGTTGGACACCCATTGCGGATACTTAACCACCTCTAAGAAACCAGCGTTCCATTGTTTTTCAATTTCTGCCTTTCATGACAAACATTATTTCATTAAAATTTGGACATTAAATAGAAAAACATAATAACATTGGAAATAAAGAAAAATTGGAAAGAAAAACTAAGAGCATATATATATAAACATGGACAAAAATAGGAACTATGTAAGAAATATGTATAAAAAATAAAGGAGCTAAAATAAAATCCAAGATTAAAAGTATAAAAGATAAAAAAAACACATATGTAATAAATTTAATTTAAAGGACAAAATTGAAATAAATCCAAACATTGAAATTAAATAATTGAAAACAAAACCGGAAATTAAAAGAATTAGGACCGAAATGAAACTGAAAAGCATAATTCATTTACATAGAGGGATAAAATTGAAAGAAATCAAACTTTGGTACCAAAAATATTAAGGATTTTTTATAAATTTGCATGGAAGGATGGATTTGTAATAAATCAAAATTTTAATACCAAAAATATTAAGGATTCCCGGTCAACACACAAAATTAAAAGAATGAGGACCTAATTGAAACTACAATAAATAATAAATTTCAATTGAAGGATGAAATTGAAACAAATCAATACTTATATAATTGCAATAAGGGCTAGAAAAACAAATTTGAATGTTCAGGGACTGGAATGAAATTTGACAAAAAAAAACAGTTGCGATGACGTCAGCTTGTGCAGGTACGAGAGAGAAATGGGGGGGGAATTCAAATGACTATTGACACGTCTCCGGACACCATATAGCCACACGCGCCGCACCATGTGAAAGAGAGCATAAAGAAAAATCATTCTAGATACCGATTGAGCATTTTTAGATGCCGGATAAAGCCACACACGCCGTCCGAAAAACGCATGAGCGTGGAAACGGACGGTGCGTTCAACAACGTGCCAACAGTAAACCGATGTAAAAAAGAATAAAAATTTGGCTAATTACCATATCACCCCTCCCTCTCAGGCATGGTTTTTGTCCTTTTAGAGAGACAAAATGATTACTGCACTATTCAATGAAATATTAAAAAAGAAAGCCAGCCAGATGAACTGGACCGAAAATGTGCAATGACCGTGGAGCCCCTCAGACCAGGCGCCCTTTTTTTGTCCTTTTCAAGGGACAAATGTGTGATAACACTGTTCATGGATGAAAAAAAAGGCTCACATACGCGCGTGAATCACCGGAGCAAATGGTGAGTCCACAGTGACAATAAGTCATTATAAACAATAGAATACCGAGTTGTTTTAACTCTTTTACTAATTGTAATATAATAATATTTTATATATATATATATATATAAATCTTCATGATTCTAGATGAAAATTTTCTCAAACTAATAATAATATATTTTTATTAACGTAGATCGTGTCAGATATTAATATACTAAACGTATTTATCTAAATAACTTTTAGCTTATAAATAAAATCAATTTATATTTATACATTCTAACATCAATACTTCGAAATCATAAAAAAATATTAATTTTTTAAAATCAAAATACTTTAAGAAACCATTTAAAAATAAAAATAAAATATATAACCATTTCAAAATAGCAGTCAGTAACAAAAACGCTAACCCCAACAAAAAAGCTACGTTGCGTTGTTTAAAACGGTCTAAAATAATTTGAAATTTTCTTTCCTCTCCTCTCACGGACATCAAGACTTCGTATAAATGAAGGTCTTGCGACGAGTTAAGAAAAATAAGAAAGAAAGCTTTCCATCTTCCAAAGCCCAAATCGGTATGATGCTTCTTCTGAAACTATGAAAGAAAACGTTCATAGTGATCTTTCATGTTAGGGCGAGGACATTCAGGTATCTTCTCTTCTCACAAAGACAGCAGATCTTTGATTGTTTCAAATTCTATCATTGTTGTGTGGTGATTTTTCCATTATGAATTATTTTCCCTTTTGTCTCCATGTATTTCTTTCTATGCACTGATTATCTGGTGGTCTTCCTGGATAAGAGATTGAGGCATTGATGTCCTTTATATTTTGCAATTGGTGATCTTGAAAGCTAGGTCGGTAATCCTACTAATTACGGGTCAGGAAACTTTGGTGTTGCTAAGCTAGTTAGAGAGATATTGACTGGTGAACTCATTGCTTTGAAGTACATTGAAAGAGGCCAAAAGGTGATCTTTTTTTCACTTCATGTTTTTTGTCTCTCTCTCTCTCTCTGTATTTATTCATCTTCGAATTTCTCTGAGCATTGTTCTTTCTTTCTTTTTTCTGAGGTGAGTTGGATGGTGGAATTTCGTAAAGATGTTAAATATGTGTTGAAGACACTATTTTATCTTGTAGATGTTACACTTGTATATTTTGTTCTGTATGGTCTTATATGGGTGTGTTGGTTTCTTTTTCTTTATCAATTAATTAACCTGGACTGCAAACTTTCTTCTTTGTTTTTTTAATTTTTTCCTCAACTTGGCGTTTTCTTTTATTTGATGGTAGCAGTGATTTGAGGTCTTGTTTGGTTTTTGCAGAATGATGAGCATGTTTAGAGAGATGTAAAGATACAATATAATCAGATACAAAGAGGTATCATGTATTTCCTTCGTATTAGATTATGAAATGTAAAAGCGTTTCAAGTGACTAGGTCTTTTTACTCAATGTAAAGACCGATTTAGAAGGTCTTGGTACTTCTCTCAAGCTTCAAAAACTTTAAAAGAATTTGAATTGATATGGCAATTCAGTTTTCATTGCTGCAATCCAATTTTTTTCATTTAAAAGGAGGCTTAGATATATGAGATTCCACTTGGACCTGCACTTTCCAAGCCTAGATTGCTTAATCTATATTTTGCCACTAAGAAACTCATTCTTGATGTCAAGAATTATAAAAACTTGAAGATTTTTAATCTTGGAAAGGATTTTCAAGTCCAAACTTCAATTTACACTTAGATATCAATTTTGAAAACCAGAGCCTTGCCTTAGCTTTTCCATTAGTCTTGACATTTTTGCAGGTTTTATAAAAGGTGACTTCATTGTGCAGGTTCTGCTAACACCGACTCATTTAGCCATAGTAATGGAATATGCAGCTGCTGGAGAACTTTTTGAGAGAATATGTAATGCTGGTAGATTCAGTGAAGATGAGGTACGTGTAGTGTAGAACCAAACGCTGTCATAAATTTTCCCATCTTCTCAAATACCCTCACAAATGGATACTTGGTGGGTCTCATGAATTTGAATATCAAGACTAGTTCTTTCATTATTGAACTTCACTGTATGAAACCAGTTGCTAATATTCATGATGCCTTTCTTTCAGAGTTCTATTATTGGAAAGTGTTGTTCTTTCATCTCTTTTATGAAATCCCTTTTCCCATTATAACATTATGTATTTACTCCTCTATTAAAAAATCAAATTATATTATAAAGTTAATTTTTTTTATTAACATTGCGTTGAACTATGATTAATTTAATTAAAAGATAAGTTCATATTTAAGTTTGAGTTCACATAGGTATGGAACAATCCCAAAGGACCACGTCTATGTGTCGGTCATGGATCCGAGAATCGGGTCATGACACTTTTCATTTTCACCCCTATGATTTTCTAATCTTTTATGTTTGGTCCTCATTATCTTAATTTCTATTTATTTTATTTGATTTTTTTTTTAATTTTCATCCTTTTTTTAAAATAATTTTATCATTATTATTTTTTGTTTTACTTTTTTTGTCAATATTTTGTCAATGGTTTGATCCTTTGAAATTATATATGTGGAGAGTTAAGCTCTTTTATTAAACTAAAGTTCACGGTTTCACAAGTTAAAGTTTTAGAGATTAGATCAAGATATGGAGGTTTGCTAGGATTTTATTGCTCCCCCCCGTCCCCATTTTTATTTTCTTTATTCTTTTTTCTTAGAAAATATGTTTTTTTCTCTCTCCATACTTGACATTTCTTTTATCATTCTACACTTGGCCTATTTGTCACCATTCGCTTTCTTTATCTTTATTTTTTTGTAGTATTTTTATTTAGTCTTTCCTTATTATTTTTTCTTCTTTGCACTTGAAATAATTATCACTCTACATTTGACATATTTACACCTTTTTTTTGTTCCTATCTTAATTTTTTTTTGTTGTGGGATTTTAGCTTTTTCTTTACACTTAAGGTGTTAATATTAAACAAATATCAAAGTATATAATTATTTTTAAGAAAAAAATACCTATGTTATTATTTTAAACACTTTATCCATAATAAAATGAATATATAAAAAATTAAATAATCAAAAAGTTTGTAGACTGATTATTTCGCTTAGATGTATGGCATCAAAAAAAATCCAGGACCATTAACTTTGTTTTACATTTTAAAAAATTTGTTTCTAGTTGTGGCGAAGTGCAGGGCAAGTGACATGTATATTTTTTCATTGTAGATAATTTGGCCCAACTTTTCCATCCATTTTGTCTACGTGTGGCTTTGTATATTTTCTGTTTACGTGATATTAGATTTGAACAGAAAGCTGTAAAAGTCAAATTTTAACAAAAACAACATCGATTGATGATTTATTTGATTGTTATTATCATGATTGCTAAATTATCACAATTACTATAGTTTCATTATAACCATTATTTTAAATAAGGAATATTTTAATTATTATTGATAATACTATCGTTGTCACCGTCATTATTGTTATAGAATAAATTCAATTTTTTTTTATTTTTTAAGATTTATTCTTCATATTATTAAATTAAAAGTATTTCACAACACTGAGATTAAATTATTTTGAGAATTTATTCAAAAAACTTAGTTTATATATATTTTAAGCCGATAATATTAAACATATATCAAAATATATAATTAGCCTCACATATTTTTAATAAAAAAATACCTTTAAATAATCATTATCATTATTTTAAATGCTTTATCCATAATAAAATGCATGTATAAAAAAAAACTAAATAATCACAAGGTTTGTAGGTTGATTATTTCTATAAGATATATAGTATCATAAAAAATATCTAGGACCATTAATAATTTTTTTACATGTTAAAAATTTGGTTATGGCTACGGTGAAACACATGGCAAGTTGCTCGTATATTTTTTCACTATGAATAATTTGGCCCATTTTTTCCACTCAATTTGTCTATGTGTGGCTTAGTGGTTTTTTATGTGATATTAGATCTAAAATATCTTACATAAAAGGGTGCAAAAGTCATCCTATAAAATAAATGACAAAAAACTATTATTTGCTTAAAAAATCATTTGACTTGAAGAAAAAAAAGAATACATGGAAAAAAAAAAGAAATATCAATTTTCAAATGATTACAAACACAAATTAAAATTTAAGGACTACATTAAAAAACATACAACCTCATCAAAATAGAAAATAATAAAAATTAAAAATAAAATCTAAGACTATATACTTATAAAAATGGACAAAAATATGGACTATTTTAGAAATATATATATATATAAAGGAGCTAAGATAAATAAAAAATTCAAAGCATAAAGACTGAAATGAAAACAAAATATATATTAATTTCAATCGAAGGATAAAATTGAGAAAAATCCAAACTTGTCAAAAATATTAAGGGATTTAAAATCAATCCCAAAATTAAAAGAATAAGGAATGAAATAAAACTAAATATAATCAATTTTAATTGAAGGAAAAACTTAAAATAAATCAAAATTTATATTACAGAAATAAGGACCATACCAAACAATCAAAAGATCAAGGACTGAAATGAAAATACCATAAAAAAGGACTTTCATGTAATTTAGTCTGCAGTTGAGAGAAAAGGAAAAAAATATCAACTGACCAGTGTCACGACTCTAGCAACTTTGGGACGTCATGCGCACCACCATGAGAAGAGGACATGGCGACGAAATTGATGAGATTCCGAATGGATTTTATCATAACCGCGCGATGCCACACGCGTCGCTAGAAAAAAACGTGGGGCCTAAAACTATTGGCGCGTCTGTCCATGACACCAATAAATTGAGAGGGCTACTAAATAATTAGTACCATTACTCAATTTCAGGTTATTCCAAAAAATATATCCAAAAAAAAAAAAAGGGGGCTGATGATGGTAGAAAAATCAATTTGGAAATTTTAAACGTTTTTTAGAGCCAAATTGTACCTCTTTCGTGCCTAAAAATCAGAAAATACAGATTCAAAACTAAAATAATTTATTATTGGATAAATCTGTGTAAAAATTAAGTCGAAAGCCATAATTATATTTTTATGGGTAGATTTGATTTAATTGTCAACCAATTTAAAGTGTAATTATGATTGAGAATTAATTTAAGTTCCAATAGAAGAATTTAATTAAGTGCAATGACTTAATTATACTTTAAATTGGTCACATCCAATTAATTAAGGGCTTAATCGATGACAAATCAAGTTCTTGAGCTCAATTTGAGTAATTACAAAATTTGCATAAACAATATATTTTCAAAAAAAGAAAAAAAAAACAATTTGTGTTTGTTGTCGTGCATATAGTTGAATTCCAAATTTTTCCAAGCATATCTTTTGTAAAAAATATACATTACATCTTTATCTTGTTTTAAAACAAAAATTGGATATCATAATGGATTTACTATTGTCAGCACTATCATACTTTTTCCTATCCAAATGCAGTGTCTAGCCATCAATCATCCATTCAGATAGCGTGTTCTCAACGCTATCTCCCTCATCCTTATTAAAGGGCTCTTTTAGACCCTAATCTATTAGGATAGTGTGCTTCTTAGCCGAAGCTTTCCTCTGAATTGGATGTGTTTTCCAACCATTAACCAAAAATAAAAATAATTTGTTTTCCAACCTTATTTTTCTTCCTCTTTTGAGTGTGGTTTTCCAATTCCAACAATCAATTAGGATACTGTGTGTTTTAGCCTATTTTCCTTCCTCGTTGAGTGTGTTTTGCAACCCTCTACCATCAATTCAAATAGAGCACTTTCCATCCCTATTTTCCACTTGTCGAGTGTGTTTTCCAACTCTATACCATCAATTAAAATAGTGCAATTTCCAACCCTATTTTCCCTTCTCTTTTAGTGTGTTTTCTAACCCTCAACCATATATACTACATAACAGCTTTCTAGCCTTATCAACCAATTTTTGGTCTGGGAAATCCATTTTTCTTTACAACACTTACTATCTAAAGTCTTTTACAAGACTTTAGTCGTAAACAATGTAAAGAGGAGGGCAATTATCATAACTTAATTTCTGGGTTATTCCCCAAAATATACCTAAAAATAAGAAAAATAAAATTAAAGGGGTTGGTGTTGGTAGAAAATCAATGTGGAAATTTTAGTTGTTTTCGGTAGCCAAATCGTACCTCTTTTGTGCTCAAAAATGAGAAAATACAGATTCAAAGCTAAAATAATTTATTATTGGATAAATCTATGTAAAAATTAAGTCGAAAGGCATAATTATATTTTTATGGACCGATTCGATTTAATCGTCGACCAATTTAAAGTGTAGTTAAAATTGAGAATTAATTTAAATTCCAATTAAAGGATTTAATTAAGTGCAAAAACATAATAATACTTTAAATTGGTCACATCCAATTAATTAAGGGCTTAATCAATGAAAAATCAAGTTTTAAAGCTTAAAACATGAATCACTTATCTAATATCATACTGAATCCTTTTATTTGAAAATGAATTTAGAACTTTAATCTATATTTTTTTTATAAAAAAAAATAATCTTCATGATTCTAGATGAAAATTTTCTCAAACTAATAATAATAATATATTTTTATTAACGTGGCTCATGTCAAATATTAATATACTAAGTGTATTTATCCAAATAACTTTTTGTTTATAAATATAATAATATAAATAATTATATTTATATATTTTAACATCAATCCTTCGAAATCATAAAAAGTATTAATTTAATACTTTTTTAAAATCAAAATATTTTAAGAAACAATTTAAAAATAAAAATAAAAACCATAACTATTTAAAAATAGCATACGGTGAAAATGACAAGGCTACTTATTTTGAAAAGGCTTTCGAAGCCCCTAGCTTGTAAAAGCCGAATAAACAAAAGCGCTGCGTTGCGTTGTTTAAAACGGTCGAAAATAATTTGAAATTTTCTTTCCTCGCCTCTCACGGACATAAAGACTCAGTATAAATGAAGGTGTTGCGACGAGTTAAACAAATCGGTATGATGCTTCCGAAGCCCAAATCGGTATGATGCTTCCGAAGCCCAAATCGGTATGATCTTCTTCTGAAACTATGAAAGAAAACGTTGATAGTGATCTTGCATGTTAGGGCGGCGACATTCCGGTATCTTCTCTTCTCACAAACACAGCTTATCTTTGATTGTTTCAAATTCTATCAATTGTTGTGCTTTTTCTTTTGTTGGGTCTGGGTGGTGATTTTTCCATTATGAATTATTTTCCCTTTTGTCTCAATGTATTTTTTCTATGCAATGATTATCTGGTAGTCTTCCTGGATTCTTGATTGGGGCATCGATGTCCTCTATATTTTGCAACTGGTGATCTTGAGATTATCTTTTGATTTGTCTTTCTGTCATTTTCTTGATCACGCAGTAAGAATTTAAGTAGTTCCTCATTTTTGGTTTGACTACTTGATTTGTGGTGTTGAAGCTGTGTTGGTGGATTTCCTTTTCCTTTTTATTTTGTCTTCTCATATTTCTTAAGCCATTTATTGAGATACAGAGCATGAATCATGAGAATGAGAAACTGGTTTTCATTTCTCTGCTGGAAGAATATTTCAGTGTTCAAATTGTAGATGAAGCACTGCAATGCGTGGAGGAGTTGAAAGATCCAGCTTTTCATCCTGAGGTTGCCAAAGAAGCTATTTCCCTTGCACTGGAGAAGAGCCAGCCATGTGTGGGGCCTGTCATAAAGCTTCTTGAATTCTTGCTCACTAAAATGGTCGTAACAGCTAGAGATATTGGAACAGGTTGCCTTCTGTACGGCTCCTTGTTGGATGATAATGGCCTTGATTTAATCAAAGCACCAAATAACTTTGGCGAGTTTCTTGGGAACTTGGTCGTGGTTCAGGGTCTGGACTTCGAGATCTTGGAGGAGCTTCTGGAGAAGGTGGAAGATAACAGGTTCAGGAAAGCCATCTTTGACTGTGCCATGAAGAGCATCAACTCAGACCCTTCAGGGCAAGAAGTGTTGGCAACACAGGTGGTTGGAATTGATGCGTCTTCCAATTTTTTCTTATGTTTTTATTTACTTGTAAATAATTGCTCTTTGATTCTGGATAGTGACGGGGATATGCCTCAGCTCTCCAAAGACGGAGAAATTCTCAGAGGATGGCGGGAACGGTAGGCTTAGATATGGTTTATCATCTATGCAAGGTTGGCGTGCAACCATGGAAGATGCGGTGAGTAGTTGATTCAGCATTTGATTTATGTGAATATGCAAAGTTTTTAAATCTTGTCACCAACATTGATCCTTTAATTGCCCGTTGATTATTACAAAATATGAATAAACTGATGACATTATGTGGGGACGTCTTAAAGATTTGATTACAGGATAATACTAATGATAAATTTGGCCAGGCAGGAATTTGTCTAAGTGGGATGCAAATACAATATGTGATGTAATTTTTCAAAGTTTGAGGAAGTAGCTGATTATAGCTCTTAAAAAAGTGATGTTATGGGTTCTTCGGTGCCAAATCATCTAGAATTCATTTAAATTATCGTATTGTTTCCTGTATCAGTGCAAAAAGAATATATGATCATAAAAAAATGATTTTCTTCAATGTTCTTGGAAATGTATTTAGAGAAAGTTTTGTGGAAGAGTAATTGATCTTCAATTCAACAAACAGTTGATCATTGCACAAAATTTTGTTTAGTATGGGCATATCACTTCATTTATAAGGTGTCTTTATTGTGTGTTTGTGTTCTGGAATATTGCTTCAGTGGTCTTCTTTTGCATGCGAGCATGTGCTGTGTAGTTTATTTTATCTTTTACACCATGGATATGATGTTAGTTCTATGATTATTATTATTTGTGTTACTAGCATGCTGCAATAACCGATTTGAATGCTACCACTTCCTTCTTTTGTGTTTATGATGGCCATGGAGGTGAGAATTGCCAGTTTCAGGTACATGTGAATGCTGTACATAATCACTGCTTTAACTAAAATGTGTTTTTCCTGAATCTGCACCCAGTCTGATTTCGTTGTCTTTTTGGCTGATCTGGTTATGCCCTTACATGAACAAAGTCAAAGTAATAGCAGCAATGCTCAACTCCAGTGAACAGAAGATTAGGCTCTTACCACTTTAAATCTTAATATTATTCCTTTTTCAAACTTGTTTGAAGTTTGTGATCTGCTAATGATGATTGTAAGAAAAGAACCCATGCAGCCAAACTCAACCTGTTCAGAACTGAGACTTAGCGGGGTTAGGTAATCTGTGATGGAATGTGTATCCAGTAAACAATGGTTGTGTGTGTGTAGGGGGGGTGTACAGAATAAAATTTTCTGCCAAAAAAATTCTGATTTTATTTTCAATAATGCTCGTCTCATATGGGTTGGTTTTTAATTCTAAATGCATCCTTGTTTTGCTCTGCTTGTACCTAGGTCAGTTTTTTAGTATACTTGACGTATAGAATTTAGATCCCTGTCGCTCATTTCAATCCTGTAACTTGCAGGTAAAGTAGTTGCGAAACTCTCTTCCAAGATTCTTCACCAGCAGCTTCTCAAGAATGAAGCATATGCAGCAGGAGATACAGGAACTTCTGTCCAGAAAGCATTTTTCAGGTTACATTATTTTATTACTAAAGAGTTTTTTCTCTCCCCCTCTAGAAGAGTATTTGTAGTGAGCAGCGAGGTGCTGATGTAATAATGTGGCCAAAATGGTTTAGTATGATCTGGTGTTATTCTCCACCCTCTATTCTTGAGTTTTGAACCTTGTTAGTATTTATAAACTAGTCTTTTGATTTGTCTTTTTGTCATTTTCTTGACTTTGCATATTGGAACAGGTTGCCTTCTGTACGGCTCCTTGTTGGATGATATTGGCCTTGATTTAATCAAAGCACCAAATAACTTTGGCGAGTTTCTTGGGAACTTGGACGTGGTTCAGGGTCTGGACTTCGAGATCTTGGAGGAGCTTCTGGAGAAGGTGGAAGATAACAGGTTCAGGAAAGCCATCTTTGACTGTGCCATGAAGAGCGTCAACTCAGACCCTTCAGGGCAAGAAGTGTTGGCAACACAGGTGGTTGGAATTGATGCGTCTTCCAATTTTTTCTTATGTTTTTATTTACTTGTAAATAATTGCTCTTTGATTCTGGATAGTGACGGGGATATGCCTCAGCTCTCCAAAGACGGAGAAATTCTCAGAGGATGGCGGGAACGGTAGGCTTAGATATGGTTTATCATCTATGCAAGGTTGGCGTGCAACCATGGAAGATGCGGTGAGTAGTTGATTCAGCATTTGATTTATGTGAATATGCAAAGTTTTTAAATCTTGTCACCAACAGTGATCCTTTAATTGCACGTTGATTATTACAAAATATGAATAAACTGATGACATTATGTGGGGAGTTCTTAAAGATTTGATTACAGGATAATACTAATGATAAATTTGGCCAGGCAGGAATTTGTTTAAGTGGGATGCAAATACAATATGTGATGTAATTTTTCAAAGTTTGAGGAAGTAGCTGATTATAGCTCTTAAAAAAGTGATGTTATGGGTTCTTCGGTGCCAAATAATCTACAATTCATTTAAATTATCCAATTGTTTCCTGTATCAGTGCAAAAAGAATACATGATCATAAAAAAATGATTTTCTTTGATGTTCTTGGAAATGTATCTAGAGAAAGTTTTGTGGAAATTCTGTTCCAAGTTTCTTCACCAGCAGGTTCTCAAGAATGAAGCATACGCAGCAGGAGATATAGGAACTTCTGTCCAGAAAGCATTTTTCAGGTTACTTGATTTTATCACTAAAGAGTAAGAGTATTTGAAGTGAGCAGTAAGGTGCTGATGTAATAATATTTTTAAAATGGTTTAGTATGATCTGGTGTTATTCTCCACCCTCTATTCTTGAGCTTTGAACCTTGTTAGTATTTATAAACTAGTCATATCAATAATATATCTTACTAGCATTTGGATACAATTTTTGTAATGGTACTTTCTTCCATGAGTCTATTGCCTTGTAATTTTTTGACTGAAAATTTGTTCTTTGGGAAGTATGTTTGGCCATTTTAGGATTTATAGTTATGTAAATGCCCTCATTTTATTTTAAATGATATTGCAAATAATTATAGGTGCATGCTCATCATTTAATTCCTTGCATCCCACACAGAATGGACGAGATGATGCGTGGTCAGAGAGGTTGGAGGGAATTGGCAGCTTTAGGTTCTTTCTTTCTTTTTTCTGAGGTGAGTTGGATGATGGAATTTCGTAAAGATATTAAATATGTGTTGAGACACGATTTTGTCTTGTAGATGTTACACTTGTATATTTTGTTCTGTATGGTCTTATTTTTATGAATTAATTAATCAGATTCAAAGAGGTATCATGTATTTCATCTTATTAGATTATGAAATCTAAGAGTTTCGAGTGACTAGGTCTTTTTACTCAATGTAAACACCGATTTGGAAGGTCTCGGTACTTCTCTCAAGCTTTAGAAACTTTGAAAGAATCTGAAATGATATGGCAGTTCAGTTTTCATTGCTGCGATCCAATTTTTTTTCATTTAAAAGGAGGCTTAGATATATGAGATTGCACTTGGACCTGCACTTTCCAAGCGTAGATTGCTTAATCTACATTATGCCACTAAAAAGCTCATTCTTGATGTCAACAATTATAAGAACTTGAAGATTTTTAATCTTGGAAAGGATTTTCAAGTCCAAACTCCAATTTACCCTTCGATATCAATTATGAAAACCAGAGCCTTGCCTTAGCTTTTCGATTAGTCTTGACATTTTTGCAGGTTTCATAAAAGGTGAATTCATTGTGCAGGTTCTGGTAACACCGACTCATTTAGCCATAGTAATGGAATATCCAGCTGCTGGAGAAATTTTTGAGAGAATATGGAACGCTGGTAGATTCAGTGAAGATGAGGTACGTATAGTGTAGAACCAAACGCTGTCATGAATTTTCCCCTCTTCTCTAATACCCTCACAAATGGATACTTGGTGGGTCTCATGAATTTGAATATCAAGATTAGTTCTTTCATTATTGAATTTCGCTGTGTGAAACCAGTTGCTAATATTCATGATGCCTTTCTTTCAGAGTTCTATTATTGGAAGGTGTTCTTCTTTCATCTCTTTTATGAAATCCATTTTCGCTTTTGGCAACTATCCTCTCATTCCCTTCTATTCTTTTGTTTCTTTTTGCTAGCTGAGGCATTCATCATGTCCTGCAGAAAATGTCATGCTAACTTCCAGAGTTGTACTGTGCCATTCTTTCATCTCTTTTATGAATTGAATTGATAAAACTCACAGTGCCTTTCTTTCAATAAGGTTACTCTGTATTTTTTAGTTTATTTGTGCAGTGCTCTGTTTGTTCCATTAAGAATAGCAGCAAGGAGACGATGATAGTTATTGATTTATAGTAGTATTTGGTGTCCTTTCATGCATTGCTTTTGCTAATATTAGTCCTAAATTAATGGTCTTACTAATATGAACAAACGAGAGAATACTAGGAACATGGACTGACATTTGCTTTGGTCCCTTGAGTAAAAAATACGAGTTTTCATGCCAAAAATGAACAGTTCTTTCTCATGATCATATCATTTGTGATTGTGATTCTGATTAAGTATTTAATCTAACATCATCTACACATGGGATGGGAACCAAAATGCTTTGTAGAAACTGATGATACCCAATATCCCACATCATCTTTCCTATGCTCTCGCTCATAAAACTTGTAAATTTCATTACATTTTTATTCAAGCATGTGTTTTCAGGGTAAAACCCCACCATGAGAACACGAAACTAAGATGGGGAATACCTTTCGAGGAGGGGCAACTAGTTGTTTTTAGAAAAATAAGTACCAAATCTTGAATTCCATTTTGAGCAATTACAAAATTTACATAAAAAATATATTTTCAAAAAAAGAAAAAAAAATAATTTGTGTTTGTTGTCGTGCATACAGTTGAATTCCAAATTTTTCCAAACATATCTTTTGTAAAAAATATACATTGCATCTTTATCATGTTTTAAAACAAAAATTGGATATCATAATGGATTTACTATTGTCAGCACTATCATACTTTTTCCTATCCAAATGCAGTGTCTAGCCATCAATCATCCATTCAAATAGCGTGTTCTCAACGCTATCTCCCTCATCCTTATTAAAGGGCTCTTTTAGACCCTAATCTATTAGGATAGTGTGCTTCTTAGCCGAATCTTTCCTCTAAATTGGATGTGTTTTCCAACCATTAACCAAAAATAAAAATAATTTGTTTTCCAACCTTATTTTTCTTCCTCTTTTGAGTGTGGTTTTCCAATTCTAACAATCAATTAGGATAGTGTGTATCTTAGCCTATTTTCCTTCCTCGTTGAGTGTGTTTTGCAACCCTCTACCATCAATTCAAATAGAACACTTTCCATCCCTATTTTCCAGTTGTCGAGTGCGTTTTCCAACTCTATACCATCAATTAAAATAGTGCAATTTCCAGCCCTGTTTTCCCTTCTCTTTTAGTGTATTTTCTAACCCTCAACCATATATACTACATAACAGCTTTCTAGCCCTATCAACCAATTCTTGGTCTGGGAAATCTATTTTTCTTTACAACGCTTACTATTAAAAGTCTTTTACAAGACTTCAGTCGTAAACAATGTAAAGAGGAGGGCAATTATCATAACCTAATTTCTAGGTTATTCCCCATAATATACCTAAAAATAAGAAAAATAAAATTAAAGGGGTTGGTATTGGTAGAAAATCAATGTGGAAATTTTAGTTGTTTTCTAACCCTCAACCATATATACTACATAACAGCTTTCTAGCCCTATCAATAAATTCTTGGTCTGGGAAATCTATTTTTCTTTACAACGCTTACTATCTAAAATCTTTTACAAGACTTTAGTCGTAAACAATGTAAAGAGGAGGGCAATTATCATAACCTAATTTCTGGGTCATTCCCCAAAATATACCTAAAAATAAGAAAAATAAAATTAAAGGGGTTGGTGTTGGTAGAAAATCAATGTGGAAATTTTAGTTGTTTTCGGTAGCCAAATCGTATCTCTTTTGTGCTCAAAAATGAGAAAATACAGATTCAAAACTAAAATAATTTATTATTGGATAAATCTATGTAAAAATTAAGTCGAAAGGCATAATTATATTTTTATGGGCCGATTCGATTTAATCATCGACCAATTTAAAGTGTAGTTAAAATTGGGAATTAATTTAAATTCCAATTGAAGGATTTAATTAAGTGCAAAAACTTAATAATACTTTAAATTGGTCACATCCAATTAATTAAAGGCTTAATCGATGAAAAATCAAGTTTTAAAGCTTAAAACATGAATCACTTATCTAATATCAAACCGAATCCTTTTATTTGAAAATGAATTTAGAACTTTAATTTATATTTAAAAAAAAAATAATAATCTTCATGATTCTAGATGAAAATTTTCTCAAACTAATAATAATAATATATTTTTATTAACGTGGCTCATGTCAAATATTAATATACTAAGCGTATTTATCCAAATAACTTTTTGTTTATAAATATAATAATATAAATAATTATATTTATATATTTTAACATCAATCCTTCGAAATCATAAAAAATATTAATTTAATACTTTTTTAAAATCAAAATATTTTAAGAAACAATTTAAAAATAAAAATAAAAACCATAACTATTTAAAAATAGCATACGGTGAAAATGACAAGGCTACTTATTTTGGAAAGGCTTTCGAAGCCCCTAGCTTGTAAAAGCCGAATAAACAAAAGCGCTGCGTTGCGTTGTTTAAAACGGTCGAAAATAATTTGAAATTTTCTTTCCTCGCCTCTCACGGACATAAAGACTCAGTATAAATGAAGGTGTTGCGACGAGTTAAACAAATCGGTATGATGCTTCCGAAGCCCAAATCGGTATGATCTTCTTCTGAAACTATGAAAGAAAACGTTGATAGTGATCTTGCATGTTAGGGCGGGGACATTCCGGTATCTTCTCTTCTCACAAACACAGCTTATCTTTGATTGTTTCAAATTCTATCAATTGTTGTGCTTTTTCTTTTGTTGGGTCTGGGTGGTGATTTTTCCATTATGAATTATTTTCCCTTTTGTCTCAATGTATTTTTTCTATGCAATGATTATCTGGTAGTCTTCCTGGGTAAGAGATTGGGGCATCGATGTCCTCTATATTTTGCAACTGGTGATCTTGAGATTGTCTTTTGATTTGTCTTTCTGTCATTTTCTTGATCACGCAGCAAGAATTTAAGTAGTTCCTCATTTTTGGTTTGACTACTTGATTTGTGGTGTTGAAGCTGTGTTGGTGGATTTCCTTTTCCTTTTTATTTTGTCTTCTCATATTTCTTAAGCCATTTATTGAGATACAGAGCATGAATCATGAGAATGAGAAACTGGTTTTCATTTCTCTGCTGGAAGAATATTTCAGTGTTCAAATTGTAGATGAAGCACTGCAATGCGTGGAGGAGTTGAAAGATCCAGCTTTTCATCCTGAGGTTGCCAAAGAAGCTATTTCCCTTGCACTGGAGAAGAGCCAGCCATGTGTGGGGCCTGTCATAAAGCTTCTTGAATTCTTGCTCACTAAAATGGTCGTAACAGCTAGAGATATTGGAACAGGTTGCCTTCTGTACGGCTCCTTGTTGGATGATAATGGCCTTGATTTAATCAAAGCACCAAATAACTTTGGCGAGTTTCTTGGGAACTTGGTCGTGGTTCAGGGTCTGGACTTCGAGATCTTGGAGGAGCTTCTGGAGAAGGTGGAAGATAACAGGTTCAGGAAAGCCATCTTTGACTGTGCCATGAAGAGCATCAACTCAGACCCTTCAGGGCAAGAAGTGTTGGCAACACAGGTGGTTGGAATTGATGCGTCTTCCAATTTTTTCTTATGTTTTTATTTACTTGTAAATAATTGCTCTTTGATTTTGGATAGTGACGGGGATATGCCTCAGCTCTCCAAAGACGGAGAAATTCTCAGAGGATGGCGGGAACGGTAGGCTTAGATATGGTTTATCATCTATGCAAGGTTGGCGTGCAACCATGGAAGATGCGGTGAGTAGTTGATTCAGCATTTGATTTATGTGAATATGCAAAGTTTTTAAATCTTGTCACCAACATTGATCCTTTAATTGCCCGTTGATTATTACAAAATATGAATAAACTGATGACATTATGTGGGGACGTCTTCAAGATTTGATTACAGGATAATACTAATGATAAATTTGGCCAGGCAGGAATTTGTTTGACTGGGATGCAAATACAATATGTGATGTAATTTTTCAAGTTTGAGGAAGTAGCTGATTATACCTCTTAAAAAAGTGATGTTATGGGTTCTTCGGTGCCAAATCACATAGAATTCATTTAAATTTTCCTGTACCAGTGCAAAAAGAATACATGATCATAAAAAAATGATTTTCTTCAATGTTCTTGGAAATGTATGTAGAGAAAGTTTTGTGGAAGAGTAATTGATCTTCAATTCAACGAACAGTTGATCATTGCACAAAAACTTGTTTAGTATGGGCATATCACTTCATTTATAAAGTGTCTTTATTGTGTGTCTGTGTTCTGGAATATTGCTGCAGTGGTCTTCTTTTGCATGAGAGCATGTGCTGTGTAGTTTATTTTATCTTTTACACCATGGATATGATGTTAGTTATATGATTATTATTATTTGTGTTACTAGCATGCTGCAATAACCGATTTGAATGCTACCACTTCCTTCTTTTGTGTTTATGATGGCCATGCAGGTAAGAATTGCCAGTTTCAGGTACATGTGAATGCTGTACATAATCACTGCTTTAACTAAAATGTGTTTTTCCTGAATCTGCACCAAGTCTGATTTCGTTGTCTTTTTGGCTGATCTCTGGTTATGCCCTTACATGAACAAAGTCAAAGTAATAGCAGCAATGCTCAACTCCAGTGAACAGAAGATTAGGCTCTTACCACTTTAAATCTTAATATTATTCCTTTTTCAAACTTGTTTCAAGTTTGTGATCTGCTAATGATGATTGTAAGAAAAGAACCCATGCAGCCAAACTCAACCTGTTCAGAACTGAGACTTAGCGGGGTTAGGTTATCTGTGATGGAATGTGTATCCAGTAAACAATGGTTGTGTTTGTGTGTAGGGGGGGGGTGTACAAAATAAAATTTTCTGCCAAAAAAATTCTTATTTTATTTTAAATAATGCTCGTCTCATATGGGTTGGTTTTTAATTCTAAATGCATCCTTGTTTTGCTCTGCTTGTACCTAGGTCAGTTTTTTAGTATACTTGACGTATAGAATTTAGATCCCTGTTGCTCATTTCAATCCTGTAACTTGCAGGTAAAGTAGTTGCGAAACTCTCTTCCAAGTTTCTTCACCAGCAGGTTCTCAAGAATGAAGCATATGCAGCAGGAGATACAGGAACTTCTGTCCAGAAAGCATTTTTCAGGTTACTTAATTTTATTACTAAAGAGTTTTTTCTCTCCCCCTCTAGAAGAGTATTTGAAGTGAGCGGCGAGGTGATGATGTAATAATGTTGCCAAAATGGTTTAGTATGATCTGGTGTTATTCTACACCCTCTATTCTTGAGTTTTGAAGCTTGTTAGTATTTATAAACTAGTCATATCAATAATATGTCTTACTTTAAGGTGCATGCTCATGATTTTAAATGCCCTCATTTTATTTTAAAGGATATTGCAAATAATTAAGGTGCATGCTCATGATTTAATTCCTTGCATCCCACACAGAATGGACGAGATGAAGCATGGCCAGAGAGGTTGGAGGGAATTGGCAGCTTTAGGTGATAAGATAAACAATTTTACTGGCATGATAGAAGGGTTGATATTGTCTCCAAGGTTTGGTGGTAGTAATGAACAACCTGATGATTGGGCGTTTGAAGAGGTCATAATTAAAGTTTTCCACGCCAATTCATATTTTAAACACATTGGTCATCTACCACGCATACTACAATAATGGATCTTTCTGTATTTCTTTGTATCATTGAATACTAATGGTTAAGAACTCATTTTACTCTGATGGTGCTCAGGGTCCTCACTCTGACTTCTCTGCCCCAACTTGTGGTTGCACAGCCTGTGTTGTGATTATTAGAAACAATCGACTCATTGTTGCAAATGCTTGTGATTCTCGATGTGTGATTTCTAGAAAGGGTGAGGTATTTTTCAGTTAACCAGAAATGAGGGTTTGATTTTTTTCCCCTGAAGACTAAAGATTGATTGTAGGGGAGGGCTTTTTGGTATTGTTAAAAAATCCTGCAACTTTACTTCTACCTCAGCTAATCATCAATTTAAATTTTCTCTAAGTATTAATTTGATGGGTAGTATCTTGATAAATGGACAAAAAGGCATATAGTTGATATGGAAAAAAGCCAAATGTAAATCTTTCAATGAATTTGCTTTTTTTGATGCAGGCGTACAGTTTGTCTAGAGATCACAAACCTGATCTTGAGGCTGGAGAAAGAAAGGATTTTAAAAGCTGGTGGTTTTATACATGCAGGACGGGTCAACGGCAGTTTAAATCTTGCAACGGCTATAGGTACGTACCTAACATTCCTGTGAACTCCTGATCTCAGTCCCTTATTCTTGAGTGTGGCTTGTATAGTCAAACTCTGGCTCTCTGCCTCTGGATTTCCTCGTGAGAAGTTATTAGATGCCAATGAGCACAAAACTAAAGCTTTTTTGTTTTCCGTATTGAAAAGCAATGAGTATGCGTTCCACTTACAAAAGCATGTTTGCATCTGTTAGCATGGTCCGAATAAGATGTTAGCATGATCCGGATAAAGTAGTCTCCATATACAACAAGTATTCTATAGAAATCCAGCTGTAAATAGTAGTGCTTTAATAGGTTACTTATCTTTAGCCCGAAATTGTAGCTAGGGCATGTAAATCTCTTTTCTTCCTATATAATAGACAGGAGGGGTCATCAGAGTTTTCTATTCAGCCAATTTGTTAGCATCCACCCATCCATATGTGCACTCCCACTCCCACTGACACCTCCATTTTTGTATTCATGTCTATGTTTGTATTTGTTGATGCACACATATTGCTTGGTATGCCTGCACTCGTAAGTGCATTTATATGTGAGAGACAATTTTCGTTTTCTCTTTTATAATGTAGGTGATGTGGAGTTCAAGCAGAATAAGTTTTTTCCTGTTGAAAAGCAAATTGTGACAGCCAGTCCAGATATAAACACTGTATGCTTATCATTCTTTATGATTATGGTTTTATTCTTTTCTCCCTCTTCCAACCTTATTCTATATCTGCACCAGCTCGAGCTATGTGATGATGATGATTTTCTTGTGCTGGCATGTGATGGAATATGGTATGCATCTAATCTGCACCAGGTCGAACAGTGTTTCATGATGTGCTGATTCTCTTCATAAAAGAAATAGAACATGCTTCAATCTTAGTGATGAAAATGCAGTGCCTAAAAAAACATGAGTGTAGGCTTTGCTAGTTTAATTGAAGGAAAGTCAGTGGAACATATAAAGTGAGGCTTAGCCATTGCTGTTGGCCATATATTTACCTAAGAAGAACTTGCAAATTAGTGAACACTATTCAATTCTAAATGGGCTACAAATCAGTCTACAATGCTTAGTGATACAAGATCATTGATTGTGGTTTGTGGATGATTGGCACTTGTTCATTGTGCTTCCATGACTTGGAAAATAACACTTAACAACCCTGAAGTTTCAAAAACTGTCCAAGACGAATCCATCTGCTGAATTTGAATCTTTTATTAAACTATTGGTAGCAACTAGTAGATTTTATTCACGAACAACTTCAAGTGGAATGTGGTTTTAGACCTCTTCTCGTTACGTTTGGTGAACATGGTTTTGAAATATTCGGTTTTAATCATTTTATTCATCTCTCCATTTATGGCATTTTGAAGTGAGACCTCGCTGAACTATTTGGGTAGAGAGCTTCTATGACAAGGCATTAGTACCAGTCTACCATTCACTCGGAGGAAAAAATGAAAAAAAGAAAAAGAAAGATCTTGTTGCTTCTAGTAAATTCTACTCTCGGAATTATGGTATCCAATCTACATTTACTAAGTTACGTGTCAAAAGTCCGATGGAAATTTCAATAATTCAGGAAATCAAGCTCTCTACAGTGTGTGCGAGAGTCCTTGATAGGTGTTTGGCGCCATTAACATTAGATGGCTCCGTACTATGGGATGCCCAGTCTACACAGGTTGGTGACTCTCCCGACCAATTAAAGTTTCAGATATGATGTGTACAAAGACTAACATTTCCATGTTAGCATGGGTATTATGACTGACATACCGTAGGTATATATCATAAGCAAATAGACATTCATATCTCAAGGCTCAACTCATGACATCAATCAAATGAGGAGCTATTAATTCAGAAGCATATATTGACTCATATCAAGAATGTATATTGAACAATTGATTATGCTTTATCGTAACAAGAATAGTAATTAACGTATATATTATCAAGAATCATAATCCAATTTGTACTAGCGATTCAAATATTTATAATATTTCACATGCATATTAAGTATTATCCACTTACCTGACTCAAAAGCAAACAAGGTTCAAAAGCAGAATGTTGACGGAACCTTACTAACATCCCACAGGTAGAATATCAAGAAGAAGGCATACTTAAAAATGACTCAAAAGAAGTAAAATATCTTTAATAACAAATTTAAGAGTTCAACTCATAATCCTATGTGTTTGTGAATCAAACTATCCATTTTTCGCAAAACCTAAAAACAATGTTTTCTTCTGAAATCTAATTCAAAATACACAATTTGTAAAATTGGTAATAATTCATCAAATAAACCTCAATTATCCATAAATCCAATTTGAAAAGATAATATTTCATCTAGGGATTTGTAATTTTCTTATACGTTTAGGGTCAAATTGTAATTTAACAAATTATATGATTAAATTGAACTCCTGATAAATTCATAATTATACTGAAATTTTATCCATAATTCATCCTCAATTCTGAGGCATGTTAACCTAATTTGAGCATGTGATTAGTTCTAACCTCATAGTTTTTAAAAATGTTATGAGGCCTGCGAGTTAGTATCTGATGAGTTATTGCATGTGCAATATTCCGTGTATTTAATAAATCATGGTCGGTGCTTTTCTTCCACGTTTACCAGCTCCACCACTTCCAAATTGTTGTTTGCTGTTGCTATGAAACAATATACACCATGCCTTTCTTCCACATTTACTAGCTCTGGCTCTTCTAGATATTTATTTAACTCTGATATTGTGATTTTTGATGTAAAGGCCCTAAACATGAGCTTATTAATTGTCTAATGTTTTTCTTTTAGAGTTCCCTTGACTGGTGGACTAAAAGGGTTATATTGCTAGTTGATTTGATTTTTGAAAAGTTGGAGCCAGGTTAGTCATCAAATGGAAAATATAAATCAATTTTGTATGTTTTACCATTTTGGCAATTTATTTTGTTTTTTGTCGAGGGTGTCTAATGTCATTCTTCTAGTTCATATCGATAAGGATCTTTAAGGAATGTAGAGCCATGTATCTAATCACAACTTTGTTGCAATTTTACTGGGACTCAATGGCAAGGAAAATGGTGGCTAATGGGATCCTGAATTTCCTACAAAGGTAAAAAAGCGGACTCTCCTCCTATTCTTAGTCCTCCCATGTATACTTCCTACTTTTAGAATTTCATTAGCAACCTTAAAACTAAAATTTCAAGATATATATGTTGTGGAGCAAGCTAAATTTCTTTTGTTGTTTGGTTTTTAAATTGTGCATTCCTCTTTAATTAAATGGTTATTTGCTTGTAATTTCTTAGTATATTGACAAGAGCTTGTGGCATTGTCAACTATCATTGTAAAGAAATGATATCTGTTTGTGAATTGTGTTCGCTTTTGAGATAGGTGAGTGAATAATTTTTAATATGCATAGGAAATATTATAAATATTTGAATTGCTAATATGAATTGGATTATGCTTGTTGATAATATGTATGTTGATTACTATTTTTGTTGTGATAAAGCATATTTAATTATTGAATCTACTTGATATGAGGCAATATATACTTGTGAATTGATATCTCCTCATTTGATTAATATCATGAATTGAAACCCTAGTTGGTCAGAGGAGTCGCCAACCTATGTGGACTGATCATCTCATAGTATAGAGCCTTATTCTCATTGCATTTTGATTTTCTAACTTTTACCGTATAACATTCTTGTTATGACTTATTTGAGAAATCTTCTTGTAAGAACTTAAAGTCGTATTCTGTAATATATTTTCCATTGTTGTATTATCTTGTAAATATTTATTGTATGTTATTTACTCACTGAGTTGTTAAACTCACCCTCTCATTAATTATCATTCAGGCTTGTAGCTTGAAAGAAGGTTATTTTTGTTGTACTCCCAGAACCTATTATTGTGGTTTTAATCGATGTTTTTTTTTCTCTTATGTCTAGTTAGATAAAGTCTAATGGTAAAAGCTATTTTGGAGAGCTAAATCCCTAAAATGACGTTTTAAATAGTGTGAATATAGTTTTTTTTTTTTTTTGTCTGTCTACTCCAATGGTAAAAGCCTTTTAGAAAAGCTATTTTTTATATATCATTTTAATATAGTGCAATTATTTTGTATATCATTTAATTATGCAATTAAATATACAATTAATATGAGTAAGTTATATAATTAAATAATTACTTTTCAAAAACCTTTCAACAATATAATTATTAATTTTTTAATTATAATTAAATTAAAAAAATTGAATTTAAAATAAAAAACCATGGAACAATTTAAATTTAAATTCAAACTCATAATCCAATGAGGGATAGAGCAATAAACTATCAACTCCAAGCCGATTTGATTAAATATTTATGGGAACAGTATGGTAATGAGTAAATAATCATTAGATTTAAGCCATTTACTGTATGTTTTTGAAGTGTTTGTATGTAAAATATAAAAAAAATCAGTAGACCGGCGAACCGAATGAACCAAAAACTAAGCAACACGATTGTAATCCATAGTGATTTGTCTCATAATACACAGTAACCAAACATGACCTCTTTTAGTATATTACATAATTTCAAAAGAAATTATTTTAAAAACTTGATATATTTATTTAAATATGTTAATATTAAAAATAAATAAACTATTGTTATAATATATTTTTTCAAAAAATATTCTTAAACAACCTCCACATGATACTACCCAATCTCTCAAGACAAGTATCCAACACTTTCCTTTTTCTTCTCTACCTCTCTCTATCCAAAGAAAAACCATATAAAGAAGAACTATGAGACCCAACATGAACCAATCTACCATTAACATCAAGATCATCGCCATCAGTTTTTTCTTTCTTTTTTTCCTTATGCTGGTAGCTTGGTCGAGCTTCTCATCTCCGAGACCAAGTTCATCAACACCAACCTACCCTTCTCTTCCCCTGACACCATGCCCCTTAGACTTAAACATCCTTCTCAGCCTGACATCTGGCGACACAGTATTATAACTTTTGAATTTGAGTTGCTACAAATAACAACTCATGCAAGGGAAAGCTATTTTGGCTATAAAAATAGCTTCCTCGTTGGAGTGAAGAAAAGTAAACAAAAATGCTAAAAATATTTTTTTTATATTTTTGCCTCTTCAGATGGCACACCGGTTGGACTTGCTCTTAGTCTTCTACAATTATAACATTATGTATTTAACTCCTACTTTTCATTTTCACCCCTATGATTTTCTAATCTTTTAAGTTTGGTCCTCATTATCTTAATTTCTATTTATTTTATTTGATATTTTTTTTCAATTTTCATCCTCTTTTTTTATTAAATTTTCTAATTATTCTTTTTTGTTTTACTTTTTTTTGTCAATATTTTGTCAATGGTTTGATCCTTTGAAATTATATATGTTGAGAGTTAAGCTCTTTTATTAAACTAAAGTTCAGGGTTTCACAAGTTAAAGTTTTAGGGATTAGATCAAGTTTTGGAGGTTTGATAGGATTTTATTGCTTCACCCCCTCCCCCTTTTTATATTTTTTAATTCTTTTTTCTTAGAAAATATGTGTTTTTCTCTCTCTCCATACTTGACATTTCTTTTATCATTCTACACTTGGCCAATTTGTCACAATTTGCTTTCTTATCTTTATTTTTTTATAATATTTTTATTTAGTCTTTCCTTATTATTTTTTGTTATTTACACTTGAAAAAATTATCACTCTACATTTGACATATTTACACCTTTTTTTTGTTCCTATCTTAATTTTTTTTGATGTGGGCTTTTAGCTTTTTCCTTACACTTAAGGTGTTAATATTAAACAAATATCAAAATATATAATTATTTTTAAGAAAAAATACCTTTATTATTATTTTAAACTCCTTATCCATAATAAAATGAATATATAAAAAATTAAATAATCAAAAGGTTTGTAGAATGATTATTTTGCTTAGATGTATAGCATCATAAAAAATCCAGGACCATTAACTTTGTTTTACATTTTAAAAAATTTGTTTCTAGTTGCGGCGAAGTGCAGGGCAAGTGACATGTATATTTTTTCATTGTAGATAATTTGACCCAACTTTTCCACCCATTTTGTCTATGTGTGGCTTTGTATATTTTCTGTTTACGTGATATTAGATTTGACCAATAAGCTGTAAGAGTTAATTTTTAACAAAAACAACATCGATTGATGATTTATTTGATTGTTATTATCATGATTGATAATTATCACAATTACTATAGTTTCATTATAACCATTATTTTAAATAAAGAATATTTAAATTATTATTGATAATACTATCGTTGTCACCATCATTATTGTTATAGAATAAAATTCATTTTTTTTTTATTTTTTAAGATTTATTCTTCATATTATTATATTAAAAGTATTTCACAACATTGAGATTAAATTATTTTGAGAATTTATTCAAAAAACTTAGTTTATATATATATTAAGCCGATAATATTAAACATATATCAAAATATATAATTAACTTCATATATTTTTAATAAAAAAAATACCTTTAAATAATCATTATCATTATTTTAAATGCTTTATCCATAATAAAATGAATATATAAAAAAAACCTAAATAATCACAAGGTTTGTAGGTTGATTATTTCTATAAGATATATAGTATCATAAAAAATATCTAGGACCATTAATAATTTTTTTTACATGTTAAAAATTTGGTTATGGCTACGGTGAAGCACATGGCAAGTCGCTCATATATTTTTTCACTATAAATAATTTTCCCTATTTTTTCCACTCGATTTGTCTACGTGTGGCTTAGTGGTTTTTTTATTGATATTAGATCTATAATATCTTACATAAAAGGCTGCAAAAGTCATCTTTTAAAATTAATGACAAAAAACTATTATTTGCTTAAAAACTCATTTGACTTGAAGAAAAAAAAAAGAACACAGGGAAAAAAAATAAGAAATATGAATTTTCAAGTGATTACAAACACAAATTAAAATTTAAGGACTACATTAAAAAACATACAACCTCATCAAAATAGAAAATAATAAAAATTAAAAATAAAATCTAAGACTATATACTTATAAAAATGGACAAAAATTTGGACTATTTTATATATATATATATATATATATATATATATATATATATATATATATATATAGATAAAGGAACTAAGATAAATCAAAAATTCAAAGTATAAGGATTGAAATGAAAACAAAATATATTATTAATTTTAATCAAAGGATGAAATTGAGAAAAATCCAAACTTGTCAAAAATATTAAGGGATTTAAATCAATCCCAAAATTAAAAAAAATAAGGACTGAAATAAAACTAAAATATATAATCAATTTTAATTGAAGGAAAAAATTAAAACAAATCAAAATTTATATTACAGAAATAAGGAGCATACCAAACAATCAAAAGATCAAGGACTGAAATGAAAATACCATTAAAAAAGGACTTTCATGTAATTTAGTCTGCAGTTGAGAGAAAAGGAAAAAAATTATCAACCGACCACTATCACGACTCTAGCAACTTTGGGACGTCATGCGCACCGCCATGAGAAGAGGACATGGCGAAGAAATTGATGAGATGCCGAATGGATTTTATCATAACCACACGATGCCACACGCGTCGCTAGAAAAAAACGTGGGGCCTAAAACTATTGGCACGTTAGTCCATCACACCAATAAATTGAGAGGGCTACTAAATAATTAGTGCCATTACTCAATTTCAGGTTATTCCAAAAAAATCCAAAATAAAAAAAATAAAAGGGGCTGGTGGTGGTAGAAAAATCAATTTGGAAATTTTAGACGTTTTCGAGAGCCAAATTGCACCTCTTCGGTGCCTAAAAATGAGAAAATACAGATTCAAAACTAAAATAATTTATTATTGGATAAATCTGTGTAAAAATTAAGTCGAAAGCCATAATTATATTTTTATGGGTCGATTCGATTTAATTGTCAGCCAATTTAAAGTGTAATTATGATTGAGAATTAATTTAAGTTCCAATTGAAGAATTTAATTAAGTGCAATGACTTAATTATACTTTAAATTGGTAACATCCAATTAATTAAGGGATTAATCGATGACAAATCAAGTTCTTGAGCTCAATTTGAGCAATTACAAAATTTGCATAAAAAATATATTTTCAAAAAAAGAAAAAAAAACAATTTGTGTTTGTTGTCGTGCATACAGTTGAATTCCAAATTTTTCCAAGCATATCTTTTGTAAAAAATATATATTGCATCTTTATCATGTTTTAAAACAAAAATTAAATATCGTAATCGATTTACTATTGTCAGCACTATCATACCTTTTTCCTATCCAAATACACTATCTAGCCATCAATCATCCATTTAGATAGCGTGTTCTCAACGCCATCTCCCTCATCCTTATTAAAGGGCTCTTTTAGACCCTAATCTATTAGGATAGTGTGCTTCTTAGCCGAATCTTTCCTCTGAATTGGATGAGTTTTCCAACCATTAACCAAAAATAAAAATAATTTGTTTTCCAACCTTATTTTTCTTCCTCTTTTGAGAGTGGTTTTCCAATTCTAACAATCAATTAGGATAGTGTGTTTTTTAGCCTATTTTCCTTTCCTCGTTGAGTGTGTTTTGCAACCCTCGACCATCAATTTAAATAGAGCACTTTCCATCCCTATTTTCCACTTGTCGAGTGCGTTTTCCAACTCTATACCATCAGTTAAAATAGTGCAATTTCCAGTCCTATTTTCCCTTCTCTTTCAGTGTGTTTTCTAACCCTCAACCATATATCCTACATAACAGCTTTCTAACCCTATCAACCAGTTCTTTGTCTGGTAAATCCATTTTTCTTTACAACGCTTACTATCTAAAGTCTTTTACAAGACTTCAGTCGTAAGCACTGTAAAGAGGAGGGCAATTATCATAACCTAA
This sequence comes from Salix dunnii, assembly GCA_015731905.1. Lineage (NCBI taxonomy): Eukaryota > Viridiplantae > Streptophyta > Magnoliopsida > Malpighiales > Salicaceae > Salix > Salix dunnii. The sequence goes on from CM027671.1 coordinate 6,191,392, forward strand.
TTTCTGGGTTATTCCCCAAAATATACCTAAAAATAAGAAAAATAAAATAAAAGGGGTTGGTGTTGGTAGAAAATCAATTTGGAAATTTTAATTGTTTTCGGTAGCCAAATTGTACCTCTTTTGTGCTCAAAAATGACAAAATACAGATTCAAAGCTAAAATAATTTATTATTGGATAAATCTATGTAAAAATTAAGTCGAAAGGCATAATTATATTTTTATAGGTCGATTCGATTTAATCATCGAACAATTTAAAGTTTAATTAAAATTGGGAATTAATTTAAATTCAAATTGAAAGATTTAATTAAGTGCAAAAACTTAATAATACTTTAAATTGGTCACATCCAATTAATTAAGAGCTTAATCGATGAAAAATCAAGTTTTAAAGCTTAAAACATGAATCACTTATCTAATATCATACTGAATCCTTTTATTTGAAAATGAATTTAGAACTTTAATCTATATTTTTTTATAAAAAAAACAATAATATTCATGATTCTAGATGAAAATTTTCTCAAACTAATAATAATATATTTTTATTAACGTGGATCATGTCAGATATTAATATACTAAGCGTATTTATCCAAATAACTTTTTGTTTATAAATATAATAATATAAATAATTATATTTATATATTTTAACATCAATCCTTCTAAATCATAAAAAATATTAATTTAATATTTTTTAAAATCAAAATATTTTAAGAAACAATTTCAAAATAAAAATAAAAATAAAAACCATAATTATTTAAAAATAGCATACGGTGAAAATGACAAGGCTACTTATTTTGGAAAGGCTTTCGAAGCCCCTAGCTTGTAAAAGCCGAATAAACAAAAGCGCTGCGTTGCGTTGTTTAAAACGGTCGAAAATAATTTGAAATTTTCTTTCCTCGCCTCTCACGGACATAAAGACTCAGTATAAATGAAGGTGTTGCGACGAGTTAAACAAATCGGTATGATGCTTCCGAAGCCCAAATCGGTATGATCTTCTTCTGAAACTATGAAAGAAAACGTTGATAGTGATCTTGCATGTTAGGGCGGGGACATTCCGGTATCTTCTCTTCTCACAAACACAGCTTATCTTTGATTGTTTCAAATTCTATCAATTGTTGTGCTTTTTCTTTTGTTGGGTCTGGGTGGTGATTTTTCCATTATGAATTATTTTCCCTTTTGTCTCAATGTATTTTTTCTATGCAATGATTATCTGGTAGTCTTCCTGGGTAAGAGATTGGGGCATCGATGTCCTCTATATTTTGCAACTGGTGATCTTGAGATTGTCTTTTGATTTGTCTTTCTGTCATTTTCTTGATCACGCAGTAAGAATTTAAGTAGTTCCTCATTTTTGGTTTGCCTACTTGATTTGTGGTGTTGAAGCTGTGTTGGTGGATTTCCTTTTCCTTTTTATTTTGTCTTCTCATATTTCTTAAGCCATTTATTGAGATACAGAGCATGAATCATGAGAATGAGAAACTGGTTTTCATTTCTCTGCTGGAAGAATATTTCAGTGTTCAAATTGTAGATGAAGCACTGCAATGCGTGGAGGAGTTGAAAGATCCAGCTTTTCATCCTGAGGTTGCTAAAGAAGCTATTTCCCTTGCACTGGAGAAGAGCCAGCCATGTGTGGGGCCTGTCATAAAGCTTCTTGAATTCTTGCTCACTAAAATGGTCGTAACAGCTAGAGATATTGGAACAGGTTGCCTTCTGTACGGCTCCTTGTTGGATGATATTGGCCTTGATTTAATCAAAGCACCAAATAACTTTGGCGAGTTTCTTGGGAGCTTGGTCGTGGTTCAGGGTCTGGACTTCGAGATCTTGGAGGAGCTTCTGGAGAAGGTGGAAGATAACAGGTTCAGGAAAGCCATCTTTGACTGTGCCATGAAGAGCATCAACTCAGACCCTTCAGGGCAAGAAGTGTTGGCAACACAGGTGGTTGGAATTGATGCGTCTTCCAATTTTTTCTTATGTTTTTATTTACTTGTAAATAATTGCTCTTTGATTCTGGATAGTGACGGGGATATGCCTCAGCTCTCCAAAGACGGAGAAATTCTCAGAGGATGGCGGGAACGGTAGGCTTAGATATGGTTTATCATCTATGCAAGGTTGGCGTGCAACCATGGAAGATGCTGTGAGTAGTTGATTCAGCATTTGATTTATGTGAATATGCAAAGTTTTTAAATCTTGTCACCAACATTGATCCTTTAATTGCCCGTTGATTATTACAAAATATGAATAAACTGATGACATTATGTGGGGACGTCTTAAAGATTTGATTACAGGATAATACTAATGATAAATTTGGCCAGGCAGGAATTTGTCTAAGTGGGATGCAAATACAATATGTGATGTAATTTTTCAAAGTTTGAGGAAGTAGCTAATTATAGCTCTTAAAAAAGTGATGTTATGGGTTCTTCGGTGTCAAATCAGCTAGAATTCATTTAAATTATCGTATTGTTTCCTGTATCAGTGCGAAAAGAATATATGATCATAAAAAAATGATTTTCTTCAATGTTCTTGGAAATGTATTTAGAGAAAGTTTTGTGGAAGAGTAATTGATCTTCAATTCAACAAACAGTTGATCATTGCACAAAATCTTGTTTAGTATGGGCATATCACTTCATTTATAAAGTGTCTTTATTGTGTGTTTGTGTTCTGGAATATTGCTTCAGTGGTCTTCTTTTGCATGCGAGCATGTGCTGTGTAGTTTATTTTATCTTTTACACCATGGATATGATGTTAGTTATATGATTATTATTATTTGTGTTACTAGCATGCTGCAATAACCGATTTGAATGCTACCACTTCCTTCTTTTGTGTTTATGATGGCCATGGAGGTAAGAATTGCCAGTTTCAGGTACATGTGAATGCTGTACATAATCACTGCTTTAACTAAAATGTGTTTTTCCTGAATCTGCACCCAGTCTGATTTCGTTGTCTTTTTGGCTGATCTGGTTATGCCCTTACATGAACAAAGTCAAAGTAATAGCAACAATGCTCAACTCCAGTGAACAGAAGATTAGGCTCTTACCACTTTAAATCTTAATTTTATTCCTTTTTCAAACTTGTTTGAAGTTTGTGATCTGCTAATGATGATTGTAAGAAAAGAACCCATGCAGCCAAACTCAACCTGTTCAGAACTGATACTTAGCGGGGTTAGGTAATCTGTGATGGAATGTGTATCCAGTAAACAATGGTTGTGTGTGTGTGGGGGGGTGTACAGAATAAAATTTTCTGCCAAAAAAATTCTGATTTTATTTTCAATATTGCTCGTCTCATATGGGTTGGTTTTTAATTCTAAATGCATCCTTGTTTTGCTCTGCTTGTACCTAGGTCAGTTTTTTAGTATACTTGACGTATAGAATTTAGATCCCTGTCGCTCATTTCAATCCTGTAACTTGCAGGTAAAGTAGTTGCGAAACTCTCTTCCAAGATTCTTCACCAGCAGCTTCTCAAGAATGAAGCATATGCAGCAGGAGATACAGGAACTTCTGTCCAGAAAGCATTTTTCAGGTTACATTATTTTATTACTAAAGAGTTTTTTCTCTCCCCCTCTAGAAGAGTATTTGAAGTGAGCAGCGAGGTGCTGATGTAATAATGTTGCCAAAATGGTTTAGTATGATCTGGTGTTATTCTCCACCCTCTATTCTTGAGTTTTGAACCTTGTTAGTATTTCTAAACTAGTCTTTTGATTTGTCTTTTTGTCATTTTCTTGATCACGCAGTAAGAATTTAAGTAGTTCCTCATTTTTGGTTTGACAACTTGATTTGTGGTGTTGAAGCTGTGTTGGTGGATTTCCTTTTCCTTTTTATTTTGTCTTCTCATATTTCTTAAGCCATTTATTGAGATACAGAGCATGAATCATGAGAATGAGAAACTGGTTTTCATTTCTCTGCTGGAAGAATATTTCAGTGTTCAAATTGTAGATGAAGCACTGCAATGCGTGGAGGAGTTGAAAGATCCAGCTTTTCATCCTGAGGTTGCTAAAGAAGCTATTTCCCTTGCACTGGAGAAGAGCCCGCCATGTGTGGGGCCTGTCATAAAGCTTCTTGAATTCTTGCTCACTAAAATGGTCGTAACAGCTAGAGATATTGGAACAGGTTGCCTTCTGTACGGCTCCTTGTTGGATGATATTGGCCTTGATTTAATCAAAGCACCAAATAACTTTGGCGAGTTTCTTGGGAACGTGGTCGTGGTTCAGGGTCTGGACTTCGAGATCTTGGAGGAGCTTCTGGAGAAGGTGGAAGATAACAGGTTCAGGAAAGCCATCTTTGACTGTGCCATGAAGAGCATCAACTCAGACCCTTCAGGGCAAGAAGTGTTGGCAACACAGGTGGTTGGAATTGATGCGTCTTCCAATTTTTTCTTATGTTTTTATTTACTTGTAAATAATTGCTCTTTGATTCTGGATAGTGACGGGGATATGCCTCAGCTCTCCAAAGACGGAGAAATTCTCAGAGGATGGCGGGAACGGTAGGCTTAGATATGGTTTATCATCTATGCAAGGTTGGCGTGCAACCATGGAAGATGCGGTGAGTAGTTGATTCAGCATTTGATTTATGTGAATATGCAAAGTTTTTAAATCTTGTCACCAACATTGATCCTTCAATTGCCCATTGATTATTACAAAATATGAATAAAATGATGACATTATGTGGGGACGTCTTAAAGATTTGATTACAGGATAATACTAATGATAAATTTGGCCAGGCAGGAATTTGTCTATGTGGGATGCAAATACAATATGTGATGTAATTTTTCAAAGTTTGAGGAAGTAGCTAATTATACCTCTTAAAAAAGTGATGTTATGGGTTCTTTGGTGCCAAATCATCTACAATTCATTTAAATTATCCAATTGTTTCCTGTATCAGTGCAAAAAGAATACATGATCATAAAAAAATGATTTTCTTTGATGTTCTTGGAAATGTACCTAGAGAAAGTTTTGTGGAAGAGTACTTGCTCTTCAATTCCACAAACAGTTGATCAAATTCTGTTCCAAGTTTCTTCACCAGCAGGTTCTCAAGAATCAAGCACACGCAGCAGGAGATATAGGAACTTCTGTCCAGAAAGCATTTTTCAGGTTACTTGATTTTATCACTAAAGAGTAAGAGTATTTGAAGTGAGCAGTAAGGTGCTGATGTAATAATGTTGTGAAAATGGTTTAGTATGATCTGGTGTTATTCTCTACCCTCTATTCTTGAGCTTTGAACCTTGTTAGTATTTATAAACTAGTCATATCAATAATATATCTTACTAGCATTTGGATACAATTTTTGTAATGGTACTTTCTTCTATGATCCTATTGCCTTGTAATTTTTTGACTGAAAATTTGTTCTTTGGGAAGTATGTTTGGCCATTTTAGGATTTATAGTTATGTAAATGCCCTCATTTTATTTTAAATGATATTGCAAATAATTATAGGTGCATGCTCATCATTTAATTCCTTGCATCCCACACAGAATGGACGAGATGATGCGTGGTCAGAGAGGTTGGAGGGAATTGGCAGCTTTAGGTTCTTTCTTTCTTTTTTCTGAGGTGAGTTGGATGATGGAATTTCGTAAAGATATTAAATATGTGTTGAGACACGATTTTGTCTTGTAGATGTTACACTTGTATATTTTATTCTGTATGGTCTTATTTTTATGAATTAATTAATCAGATTCAAAGAGGTATCATGTATTTCATCTTATTAGATTATGAAATCTAAGAGTTTCGAGTGACTAGGTCATTTTACTCAATGTAAACATCGATTTGGAAGGTCTTGGTAGTTCTCTCAAGTTTCAGAAACTTTGAAAGAATCTGAAATGATTTGGCAGTTCAGTTTTCATTGCTGCGATCCAATTTTTTTTCATTTAAAAGGAGGCTTAGATATATGAGATTGCACTTGGACCTGTACTTTCCAAACCTAGATTGCTTAATCTATATTCTGCCACTAAGAAACTCATTCTTGATGTCAAGAATTATAAGAACTTGAAGATTTTTAATCTTGGAAAGGATTTTCAAGTCCGAACTCCAATTTACACTTGGACCTGCACTTTCCAAGCCTAGATTGCTTAATCTACATTCTGCCACTAAGAAACTCATTCTTGATATCAAGAATTATAAGAACTTGAAGATTTTTAATCTTGGAAAGGATTTTCAAGACCAAACTCCAATTTACACTTCGATATCAATTTTGAAAACCAGAGCCTTGCCTTAGCTTTTCTATTAGTCTTGACATTTTTGCAGGTTTCATAAAAGGTGAGTTCATTGTGCAGGTTCTACTAACACCGACTCATTTAGCCATAGTAATGGAATATGCAGCTGCTGGAGAACTTTTTAAGAGAATATGCAACGCTGGTAGATTCAGTGAAGATGAGGTACGTATAATGTAGAACTAAACACTGTCATGAATTTTCCCCTCTTCTCTAATACCTTCACAAATGAATACTTGGTGGGTCTCATGGATTTGAACATCAAGATTAGTTCTTTCATTATTGAATTTCGCTGTATGAAACCAGTTGCTAATATTCATGATGCCTTTCTTTCAGAGTTCTATTATTTGAAGGTGTCCTTCTTTCATCTTTTTTATGAAATCCATTTTCTCTTTTGGCAACTATCCTCTCCTTCCCTTCTAATCTTTTGTTTCTTTTTGCTAGCTGAGGCATTCATCATGTCCTGCAGAAAATGTCATGCTAACTTCCAGAGTTGTACTGTGCCATTCTTTCATCTCTTTTATGAATTGAATTGATAAAACTCACAGTGCCTTTCTTTCAATAAGGTTACTCTGTATTTTTTAGTTTATTTGTGCAGTGCTCTGTTTGTTCCATTAAGAATAGCAGCAAGGAGACGATGACAGTTATTGATTTATAGTAGTATTTGGTGTCCTTTCATGCATTGCTTTTGCTAATATTAGTCCTAAATTAATGGTCTTACTAATATGAACAAACGAGAGTATACTAGGAACATGGACTGACATTTGCTTTGGTCCCTTGAGTAAAAAATACGAGTTTTCATGCCAAAAATGAACAGTTCTTTCTCATGATCATATCATTTGATTGATCAGATTCTCTCAAATAAGCATTTTGTGATTGTGATTCTGATTAAGTATTTAATGTAACATCATCTACACATGGGATGGGAACCAAAATGCTTTGTAGAAATTGATGATACCCAATATCCCACATCATCTTTCCTATGCTCTCGCTCATAAAGCTTGTAAATTTCATTACATTTTTATTCAAGCATGTGTTTTCAGGGTAAAACCCCACCATGAGAACACGAAACTAAGATGGGGAATACCTTTCGAGGAGGGGCAACTAGTTGTATTTAGAAAAAAAAAAAAAAAAACAAACCAAACGAATAATCAAGTTATGAGTTATAAACCAAATGGTGACTTACATCTAGATTCCTCTTTTTCTCTCGAGTCTTATGAGACTATAATTCCTTTCCCCATCTATTTCATATCTCCTACAGGGGTAGAATATGGACATTGCTTTTTCATATTGGGGCCTTTTAGGAAATTGTTTATATTCAGGGCTGCTTTTATGCTTATATTTAATCAAATAAATGGAAAAATGATTCAACCAGTATTTGGTTCACCATATTGATAGCTAAATATATTTAGCTTCTGTCATTGACTGTTGTGGAAGAGTTTGGATTGGATCCATCTTGTTGCCACCACGTTAGGGAGTGGAAGTGGAACATTGGAGGGCTAGTATTGACCATTCCTTGTTTCTTTTTTTTTTTTGGAGTTTGTGCATCTCTCACAAGCTTTCCTTCCTAGTGTTTTTGAATTTCGATCATATATCTCCTAATAGTTTTAGAAAAAGCAGATCATATGCTTAGGATATGTTGGGAACTCCATTAGTCTTCTATTTGAATGAAGTTTGCATGGACTTGGAATTACCTATTAACATTTTATCATTGAAAATTGGCGAGTGTTATTCAGCATCCATCCTAAAATGGTTCTGAGAAGATTTCACAATGTTGTATAGAATCATCATTCAATGAGGCTTACCTTTATAACATATGCATGCGTAATGGTGTACTTATCATGTCCTTGTAGCATGCCAACCTCCAGCTCTGCATTTAAAAATATGCAGAATACAAACAATGCTCTGCTTTTTGTGAACATCACGTCTCACTTTGGGTGTGTTGTGTGAGATTGTCTTTAGATTTGTCTTTTTGTCATTTTCTTGATCACGTAGTAAGAATTTAAGTAGTTCCTCATTTTTGGTTTGACTACTTGATTTGTGGTCTTGAAGCTGTGTTGGTGGATTTCTTTTTTCTTTTTATTTTGTCTTATCATATTTCTTAAGCCATTTATTGAGAACAGAGCATGAATCATGAGAATGAGAAACTGGTTTTCATTTCTCTGCTGGAAGAATATTTCAGTGTTCAAATTCTAGATGAAACACTGCAATGCGTGGAGGAGTTGAAAGATCCAGCTTTTCATCCTGAGGTTGCTAAAGAAGCTATTTCCCTCGCACTGGAGAAGAGCCCGCCATGTGTTGGGCCTGTCATAAAGCTTCTTGAATTCTTGCTCACTAAAAAGGTCGTAACAGCTAGAGATATTGGAACAGGTTGCCTTCTGTACGGCTCCTTGTTGGATGATATTGGCCTTGATTTAATCAAAGCACCAAATAACTTTGGCGAGTTTCTTGGGAACCTGGTCGTGGTTCAGGGTCTGGACTTCGAGATCTTGGAGGAGCTTCTGGAGAAGGTGGAAGATAACAGGTTCAGGAAAGCCATCTTTGACTGTGCCATGAAGAGCATCAACTCAGACCCTTCAGGGCAAGAAATGTTGGCAACACAGGAGGTTGGAATTGATGCGTCTTCCAATTTTTTCTTATGTTTTTATTTACTTGTAAATAATTGCTCTTTGATTTTGTACAGTGATGGTGATATGCCTCAGGTCCCCAAAGACAGAGAAATTCTCAGAGGATGGCGGGAACGGTAGGCTTAGATATGGTTTATCATCTATGCACGGTTGGCGTGCAATCATGGAAGATGCGGTGAGTAGTTGATTCAGCATTTGATTTATGTGAATATGCTAAGTTTTTAAATCTTGTCACCAATACTGATCCTTTAATTGCCCATTGATTATTACAAAATTTGCATAAACTGATGACATTATGTGGGGAGGTCTTAAAGATTTGATTACAGGATAATACTAATGATAAATTTAGCCAGGCAGGAATTTGTCTTACTGGGATGCAAATACAATATGTGATGTAATTTTTCAAAGTTTGAGGAAGTAGCTAATTATACCTCTTAAAAAAGTGATGTTATGGGTTCTTCGGTGCCAAATCATCTATAATTCATTTAAATTATCCAATTGTTTCCTGTATCAGTGCAAAAAGAATACATGATCATAAAAAAATGATTTTCTTTGATGTTCTTGGAAATGTATCTAGGGAAAGTTTTGTGTTAGAGTACTTGCTCTTCAATTCCACAAACAGTTGATCAAATTCTGTTCCAAGTTTCTTCACCAGCAGGTTCTCAAGAATCAAGCACACGCAGCAGGAGATATAGGAACTTCTGTCCAGAAAGCATTTTTCAGGTTACTTGATTTTATCACTAAAGAGTAAGAGTATTTGAAGTGAGCAGTAAGGTGCTGATGTAATAATATTTTTAAAATGGTTTAGTATGATCTTGTGTTATTCTCCACCCTCTATTCTTGAGCTTTGAACCTTGTTAGTATGTATAAACTAGTCATATCAATAATATATCTTACTAGCATTTGGATACAATTTTTGTAATGGTACTTTCTTCTATGAGTCTATTGCCTTGTAATTTTTTGACTGAAAATTTGTTCTTTGGGAAGTATGTTTGGCCATTTTAGGATTTATAGTTATGTAAATGCCCTCATTTTATTTTAAATGATATTGCAAATAATTATAGGTGCATGCTCATCATTTAATTCCTTGCATCCCACACAGAATGGACGAGATGATGCGTGGCCAAAGAGGTTGGAGGGAATTGGCAGCTTTGGTTCTTTCTTTCTTTTTTCTGCGGTGAGTTGGATGATGGAATTTCGTAAAGATATTAAATATGTGTTGAAGACACGATTTTGTCTTTTCGATGTTACACTTGTATATTTTGTTCTGTATGGTCTTATTTTTATGAATTAATTAATCAGATTCAAAGAGGTATCATGTATTTCCTTCGTATTAGATTATGAAATCTAAAAGAGTTTCGAGTGACTAGGTCTTTTTACTCAATGTAAGGACCGATTTAGAAGGTCTTGGTACTTCTCTCAAGTTTCAGAAACTTTGAAAGAATCTGAATTGATATGGTAGTTAAGTTTTCATTGCTGCTATCCAATTTTTTTCATTTAAAAGGAGGCTTAGATATATGAGATTACACTTGGACCTGCACTTTCCAAGCCTAGATTGCTTAATCTACATTCTGCCACTAAGAAGCTCATTCTTGATGTCAACAATTATAAGAACTTGAAGATTTTTAATCTTGGAAAGGATTTTCAAGTCCAAACTCCAATTTACCCTTCGATATCAATTATGAAAACCAGAGCCTTGCCTTAGCTTTTCGATTAGTCTTGACATTTTTGCAGGTTTCATAAAAGGTAAATTCATTGTGCAGGTTCTGCTAACACCGACTCATTTAGCCATAGTAATGGAATATGCAGCTGCTAGAGAACTTTTTGACAGAATATGCAATGCTGGTAAATTCAGTGAAGATGAGGTATGTATAGTGTAGAATCAAACAGTCATGAATTTTCCCCTCTTCTCAAATACCCTCATAAATGGATACTTGGGGGGGTCTCATGAATTTGAATATCAAGATTAGTTCTTTCATTATTGAACTTCGCTGTGTGAAACTAGTTGCTAATATTCATGATGCTTTTCTTTCATAGTTCTATTATTGATACCTTTCTTTCAGAGTTCTATTATTGGAAGGTGTCGTTCTTTCATCTCTTTTATGAAATCCATTTCCGCTTTTGGCAAGTATCCTCTCCTTCCCTTCTATTTTTTTTTATTCTTTTTGGTAGCTTAGGCATTCATAATGTCCTACAGAAAATGTCATGCTAACTTTCAGAGTTCGACTGTGCCACTCTTTCATCTCTTTTATGAATTCAATTGAAAAAACTCACAATGTGTTTCTTTTATGTAGTGCTCTGTTTGTTCCTTTTAGAATAGCAGCAAGGAGACGATGACAGTAATTGGTTTATAGCAGTATTTGGTCTTCCTATCATGCATTGCTTTTGCTATTATTAGTCCTAAATTAATGGTCTTACTAATATGAACAAACGAGAGAATACTAGGAACATGGACTGACATTTCCTTTGGTCCCTAAAGTAAAAAATACAAGTTTTCATGACAAAAATGAACAGTTCTTTCTCATGAACATGTCATTTGGTTTATTAGATTCTCTCAAATAAGCATTTGTGATTGTGATTCTGATCACGTATTTAATCTAACATCATCTACATATGATGGGGCTGGGCAACACCACGAGGCATAGGAATGTTACCAGGATTCATTCCACCACCCATCCCTGCCTGCGATGCGAGATTATAAGCCGCCATGCCCAGAGTTTTCATTCTCTGCATGCCCATAGCCATTGGTCGAGGTGCAGATCTGTTGTTAACTTCATGAGCACCTGGTATGGCTCCAGAAACTGCATTTCCAGATGATACTGGTTGTGGAGGTTGAAGGCTAGTCGTTCCTTCAAAATCTGTATCGTATCTACTGGACGAGTAGGATAATTGATGACTTTCTCTCTAGGTTGAGAGGGAACCAGGGCATTCCGTCCAGGGAGAGGTTCACTTCAAAAATAATCATGCTCTAGAGTTTGTGCAGCTGTTATACGCTTTCGAGGATCATATTCTAGCATCTTACAAAGAGGGTCAAATGGAGCACCTTTTGGAGAGAGGTACAACACTATGTAGCCTAGTATTCTCATACTTGTGCCCTTGGATATGCTCCACGTCATTGTGCCAATGTGGAAGGCTTGCAAGTGTTGGCCATTTTTCCAGTGTAGGATGGCCCAAGACCTTAAATATCTTGTCAAGCTGGAAAGGATTTGGTGCTGATTTGGCTTCTGCCCCTTGAAAAAGTGGCTTCAAAGTCAGAAGTTCAGCAAAAATGCATCCAACAGCCCACATGTCAATAGCACTTGTGTAGTGCTTAGCCCCAAGAAGCAACTCAGGTGCACGATACCAAATGGTTAGTACAACATCATTATCAGACAATGCCTTCAAGGGAGCTTGATATATCCTTGCAAGTCCAAAATAGCAATTTTGACAACCCCATGTTTCTCTCCCTCACCCATAACTAAGATAATTGATGGCTTTAGATCTCTATGTATGATCCAGTTACTGTGCAGATAGTTTAGTCCATTGAGTAGCTTCCAGAGCAATGATTTAACAGTGTATTGGTTGATCAAATTGTTACTCTTGTCTCTGTGATGCGTGATGATCTCATAAAGGTCATGTTCAGCATAATTTTTCAAAACTCTTGTGAGCACGAATATGGTTGTTTGATAACCAGAGGCTAGGTTATCACCCAGTGTATTTTTTACTCAGGTCTTGCAAAAGGTACCAGGGCTGCACAGTGATGTATCAGGTATTGCTGCACACATTTTCTGAGCTAATTGATAGAAGTAGTCTTATAACCTGTGACCAAAGGCTTGGTTTGTGACTTCTAGATTGTTGTTTAATTCTCATATGAATAATATGCGTTGTGCCTTTCTTCAACGTTTACCAGCTCCACCACTTCTAGATTGTTGTTTGCTTTTTCTATGAAACAATATACAACATGCCTTCCACATTTACTAGCTCTGGCTCTTATAGATATTTATTTAACTCTGATACTGTGATTTTTTATGTAGAGACCCTAAACAGGGGCTTATTAATTGTCTAATGGCCTTTTATTTTGGATCATAATAAGGAGATATGGACAATCATTGGTTTATTGTGGTCCTGAATTCAACTTATTAAAGAAATGGTATCAAAGATGGATGGTCATGAAGTTATAAAGCAAATTGGAAGAGGAACTTTTGGAGCTGCATTTCTTGTTCTTCATAAAATTGAGAATAAAAGGTATGGAGTTTCTCTGCCAAATCTTCTTTGCAGTTAAATTTTCCTCAGCTATTATGTTGCTTTTCTTTGCACTTCAAAAGGAGGGGTCGGTAAAAGAGAACTCTCCCCTACAAGTTAAGGAAAGGGATAGCTTGATGGACTCAATTTGAATCCTGTCTTGCTCTACTAAGAAACAGAAACAAAAAAGAGACAAGAAGAAGAAGATACTTGGGAAGGGTATGAGGGACTAAAATTGATCATTGTTTACTTAATATTATGCAGTAGGAATAAGGGATCAGTCACTTGTTTATTAAGTGTCATTAAGCCCTCATATTTCATATTTCACATACAGAATGAATATGCTTTTTCTGTATAAAGTTGTTTTCATAAATCTGACATGACATATGATCTAGCTTAGCCAAGTTATCTTGGAAGATTTTATTGCCAGAAAATTATCGTGGAAAAAATAAGATGCGTATCAAAATCTATTTTCCATGTGAAATGTCTCATGAGACTTGGATCAATAGTCTAAACATGACCACATATTATCTGAACACGAATCATACTCAATATTCACTTACTGAATGTATCTCAAATGTAGTGTTTGATCCTTTTCAGAGTACGGAAGAGTTTTGGCTCTCCTTGAATGTCAAATTCCTTAGAAAAATTCCTTAGAAAAGCTTATGAACACTTTTGTTCTCTTTCTCTTCTTCTCAATTTATAGAATTTTCATAATACTTCAAATTTCTTAGGCAATGCTTTAAGTAATGTTTGGTTATTGTCTCCCAAGTGCTAAAAGTAGTATCATCACTCTTTGCCGATGTTTCTCAAGAATCCTATACATGCATTGTGACAAGTTATATTTGTTTCAATTGCACAGAAACTCTATTATCTTACGGTACATGTCCAGGTGACTTTGGACTTGCAAAATTATTGAACAAGGAGGATCATGCATCCACAGTAAGGGTTCAGTTGCCGACCTGGTTCGATTGTGCCGAGTTCCTATGCATTGCTAATTCTTCCATTGCTGTCATAACAATGAGGATCATTTGTTTTATCTGAACTTTCCTGGCAAATGCTGACACCTGACTAATACTGCTTGTTATTTCAATAAATTGCAGGCACTCCCAACTATATATGTGTCCAGAACTTCTTTTAGACATACCTTATGGATACAAATCGGGCATTTGGTCTCTAGGTAATGAAAATCCTGCTGACACATTTGTTCTTAAGTTTTCCAACTTGGTAGCGAATCTCTTCAAATCACATTTTCGATGATTTTATAGGTTCCTGCATGTTAGAGTCGAATGGACACATCAACATTTATTTTTGCAATATTTGGCATAAATGACTCGATTTATTTCATTACATGCATGCATATGGTTTTCTAATTTATTATTAGGATTTGTTTAACAATTGCTTTGTAAAAGCTTGTGTATTAATGGGTTTTTTGCCAAAACAATTGATCTGACTTATGGCGAACCGCGAGTCAAATAACTAGCATATCTCTATATTTAGAGTTTTGTGTTTAGTATTTTTTAATATATTTATTTTTACATATATTGTGGTGTTCTTTACAGCTTGACCTAACCCATTAGTTTGATCTGTGACCCGGGTGATCTAAGACCTAGGCTAAATCGAGTTTGAGAAGGAGGAATTCATTCTGGTGGCTCCCAAGTCGATCAGCCCAAAGAAAAATCAATGAGGACTCGTTGATTTCTAAAATTCTTTTCAATATAAAAAAAAAATAGGCTGATCTAGGTTAATCTAATTAACTCACATGACTTATGAATTGCCCACGTTAGCTTTAAAGATTATGATTATTAATTTATAGGTAATTAAGATCTATAGTTTGTCACCCAAAGAGTTTTTTGAATGATGTGTTTTATTAAAAAAAAAAACTAAAGCTACTTAGACATTTATTGTGGACCCTATCATTTTTGGTTGTTGATTTGCATAGTCAAATTACCATTTTGCCCCTGCCAACCCAAAATTTATAACTTCGTGTGAAGGTAAATGTTCCTTTTGAGAGGATCAAGTTTGTCAATTCAAAGTTATTGGTGCACCTGTTTTTGTGCCCTTTGAGCAGCGCAAACAATGTCTTCTAATAGTTGAACACAACATTCTAGGGTAGCAATCCAAGTGTATTGTCATTTGATTGTATTAAATCTGATTTTTTTTCAATTTAATCCATTGACACTTGATTAAAATGATATATATATCAAATTTGGTCCTCGTTTTTTTGTTTGTTATTTGCTTTTTTCTTATACTTTTCTTGATTGATATTTTTTCAATTTCATCCCTTAAAGTTTGACTTTATTTTCTTTTATTTTAGACGAGTCATTGGCATGCACTTCACCACAATGAGAAGTATTTTTTTACCTTGTTTCAATATATTTAATTTTTTGTTTTGTATTTGGTTTTTAATTTTTTGGTTTAGTTTCGATTCCTTTATTTTTTTAGTCCTTCTGTGATAGTTCCTAATTTTTCATTTGTATAAATACATTTATATTCTTAGTCTTGACTTTTTAATTTTTATTGTAATTTATTTTTATATTAAATGTAGCATGCGTCAAAAAAATAGAATAAGTTTAGCTTTGATGGCATGAAATGAAAGTGAAATTATATCTTATACATATATAATTAATCTTCTATTGTTTGTGATTTGTTATCTTTGTTTTTTTTTTTTTTTGCATTTGTTTTGTCTATGTGTGGCTTGATATATTTTTAGTTTAAAGTGATTTTTATTTAAAAAGATATTAAATTATTTTTTAATATTTATTCTTCACATTATTATATTAAAAGTATTTTAGAACAAAGATTAAATTAATTTGAGAATTAAAAAAAAATAGTTCATGTATATATATATAAGGTTTAATATTACACAAATATGTTGAAATGAAGTGCTGAAAAATATTAAAACAAATCGACCAAAACAAATGAAAAGCACTGTTCTAATCCACAGTCAATTGAGTGTGGATGAATAGTGGTTTAACGATCTATTTTAGCTTTCCTTTTAATTAGTTTGGATTTGATCTTCTCTCTTTTTTAAGTTCAGTAGAATGAGGGGAAGAAAAGGAGAGAGATTTTAATATTTTCCTTACCTAATTGAAGAATAATTTCAAAGTGAAAGTGAGATTAAGTGTCATCAAAACATTCAAACATCAAAAACACAAGGATTTGGAGTATTATTCAAAGGAGAAATTGGAGGGAAAAAAGGAGCAATGGGGTGGCAACAACAAGAAGAAAAAGAAGGGAGGAGGAGATTGTGATTTCACAAGCTATTAGGATCTTAAATCTTCCTTGGTATGGTTTTTTTTTATATGCATATAAAAGATTCTAGACTTTATGGTTAAATTGCATGATTTTCTTTATGAAATTAGGGTTAAGGATTGTGTGTAATTGATGAATGTGGCATGAAATCGAATGAAATGAGAGCTAAATGGCAAGACAAATGGAAAGGAAAAGGGAAGCCCCTAGGACAGCCTATGGCTAGCCATTGAGGGCAGTAGTTTGGAGGGAAGATTTTCTATTTTGCAAAATAATTATTATGTATGTTGTGTTAGGTGTGAATATTTGTGTAATGAATTATTGAGCATGAAAAGAATGAGGAAAGTCTTGTTTTCCAAAGGCCAAGTTTTGGCCAAATGTATGTGATGCAAAAGTTAACAATTGGGTAGATTCATCTCTTGACTTTTAAAGAGAATATGAGTAGGAAAACAAGGGAATTATGATCGGTTTCTTTCGTATGAGTTGTAGTTCTGGATGTGTATCATCCAAGAAAAATGATTTTATTTATTTGTAATTTTATAACTTTAGTTAAGGGTCACCAAACATGACTATGCAAGGCAGACACTACAGAATAGCAGGTCTGTCATTTTTATGATGCATTTCGTAAATGTTGGGGGCAAAATTGGGTTCTCCTCTCTTCATAAGAGTTGTAAGACTGTATTTCATCTCACCAACGAGATAAATTTTGTACAAAATAGAGTTATGTAACTCCCGTTATAGTGAAAAATCTATGTCCGACCTCAGCTGACAACTTTGAGAGGGAAAAAAGAAGAAAAAATGGGAGGTCAAAGCGAAGTAGTTAGATGCTTTAAAGGAAAAAAAACATGTTAAAAAATGGGTGTCTATAATGATATTTTGATTGGCAAAAATTGTTATAAAAAAATAAAATGAAAGAAAAAGAAATTTAAAGGCATACTGGATTGTTTCGGTGTGGTTATTGGGAAATGTATCGCTGGTTATTAGGAAATGATTTATGAGAATTTCCTATCACTGCATGAGGGACCACAAGTGTGGCACAACAACAACAACAACAAGGGACTATGAGCAAAGCATCCACAATAGGTAAGTCATTCGTGTCGACATTTCTGATTTAATTTTCATAATGAAATTGTGTGAATTATGCTTAAAGTGTTGGTGGAAGTTTGAAAATATATGTTTTATCAGGAAGAATATTTAAGGCATGTGTGTTAGGACAGTTTAATAATATCATGAACAAAACATGGCAGTGGCTAGCCATACATTCAATGTATGTCAAGATCTTAGGGATGGAGATCACTATGCAAAGAGATATACATCGAGTGTATGTTACAATCCAGATAAAGGGATTGTTGTGCAGTGTTTAATACATGTTCATGTATTTTGAAATTTCAAATAAATAAATAAAATGGATTCAATGCACATCCTAAAAATAATAATATAGGAAGGTATATGAGGGACCCAGGAAGGGGTCTTCTATGATTTTTGATGTCGATAGAGTGATAAAGGTATCGACAGTACTTAGTATCGACACTATATAAGTGGGGAAGTTGGTTTGTATTTCAAATAGCTATGCTGATTATTATAATTATGTATGATTGTATACCGTGGGTTTAATAACTTTAATATTTTTTTTTCAAAATTTCTTTATGGAATTATCTTGTATTTTTTGTTTCAGTTCCATCATCTTCACATCATGAGTAAAGCTATTATTTTTTAGTTTTTTTTTGTATCAAGTAATATTTTATATAAATTAAATGTTGGTAAACTGATATGTATGATCATTATTTTTGGAATAATTGAAATGTAAGAAAATTAACTCGTTTTGTTCTATTCTATTAAATTTGACTGGATTTATATTAACTCTGGTTCAAATTGTTGATTTTTGTTAAAAAGTATGGTTTTTTTTGTTATGGTTGTGATGAAGATGATGTTTAAAGTTTTATAAACCCGGGATGATTGAGTCAACATTGAATGAAAGGTTATGTTATTTGTCATAAAGTTGAGATCTGCTAGTAGAAGGGAGGTTTTGCTGAAATTTTGATAGAGTTTTAGTGAAAACTTTATATATATATATATATATATATATATATATATATATATATATATATATAATACATCTTCAAAAGAAGATGTAATTAATTGTTTATACATACATACATACTATATATATTGTAATTAATTGTATGTATGTATGTATAAACAATTAATTACATCTTCTTCACTTAGCGAATGTGTATTAATAAGATTACTTGTTTGTCTTATAGAGAAAGGGACGTTACAATTTATCACCTTAACACTTGGTTCATTTGAGAGTGAATTTTT